>OX336397.1:177100876-178494517 GCA_946902985.2 Meconema thalassinum | reverse complement strand
GCAATCGGCACCGCTTGCTGTCCATCTGACAAGAATCCAGTTGCACTCGTCATCGAATGCGGAGAAATATCGCGATGTATCGCAATCGCTGCCGCTCTCAGTCGTTTTACAAGATTCACGTCCTCGCGGTTGCCCAATGAGAATGCGATATTATTCAATCGGGCCGTTCAACGATTGTCTGCCAGTCTCTCTGTCTTGGCAGAATGGCGGAGGCTAGGTCGAGGTTAAAATGGTTAAAATTCATGACCAGTTATGGAAATCTTGTAAGATCGGCGCCGTGATTCCCGCAGTCCTCGAGGACACAAGTTCGCGGCCGGAGACGGGTTTTATAAGTTTACGCAACTGGCGTCGATCGTGGTCCGTTTGACGAGATTCCCGCAGGCAAGTCATACTGTCAGGCGGCCGTCTTGAGGATGTGACTTTGTAAGATGAACGTTCGAAGTAGGTATCGGTTATTATGAATTATTCAGAGAGGATTGCACGAATAATCCGAAAAGAGGGCACATTTTCTTTCGAATTCAAATTGTACAAGTTTTCGAAATAACCGGTCAGATTATATATCCAATAGAACCATAGTTCGAAGGAAAAATAGACATATAACGGAGTTTCGAATTAACCACACTTGATGTCACAAATTCACTAGACGGATAGATTTTTAAAATAATGAAGCATTTTTGCGATAATTTTTCGAAACAGAATCATTTCGCAAGATTGCGACAATAAATTATTTCGCGTTATTTCTGGACTTCAATTTGAGATACACAAATTTAGAGGCCAACATCAGAAATAAGATGTTTCTTATGAGTTTCGGAAGTTATCGCGAATAAACGTCTCACAAAAAGTCAAGTTTAAGATTACCGGAATACAGAAAAATATTTCACACAAAACTAAAGTCTTCTTGATGCCGAAAATAAACGTTGAATCGATGTATACAGTACCACTGAAGGTATCCTCAGTATGCATTTGCAGTGCTGGAGGTCGTGCACGGGGAAATTAGCTTACGCAATAGGCGCCGCTTGCGAGAAACTCGCTTCATCGCATCTGAGAGCCTAGCAGCGAGGGTTTAAATGATTTTAACAGACCTCGGCGAATTTTCGTTACCTCCAACTATCCAGACATAAGAATTAGCTACTTTTCGTTACCTTTATAAAATTAGCTACTTTTTCGTTACCGGTAGACACCCTGAGTCTTATCAGTCGATTTTCAGTCGAATTTAAACACTCGCATCTCGGAATAGGAGCTATTATCGAAAATCAAAACTAAAATGCGATTTGGATGCACAGAACGGAAAAAAGCTAGGGAGTTGAAAATCCCGAAGAAAAAAAAACTATGTTAATCTGGACAACCGGAAAACACCCCCAAAATCCGGAATCCTTCCAGGAAAACCAGAAAACTTGGCAGGTATGTTGTCTATATTTGTGTCGCATTAATATATTTTAGAATAGGACTTGTTATTTCATCGATGTTTAGATTTAGTTGCGTGTTAGGAATGTTAGGAGTTGTATAGAGTAACATTTATTATTGTTATTTGAATTCACAATTGCACAGATCAGGGTGTTCAGCCTCGTTAACCGTATTTTCTTTGTGAGTTATTTTATTTGAAACTGCTAACAGCTGCATATAGTATTTCGAAGTAGTTATTAAGAAGAGGCAAGGTCAGCGAACTGTGTTCGCATTTATTTTACTAGCAGTAGTGCCCAGCTTCGCCCGGTGGATTTATTTATTTTATGGATGATAATGACTACTTCTACAAAACTGACACATGATACTTAAACCAACAGAGAAACAAATATTTCCAAAATAAAACTTTTTGTGGTGGTGCTGGTGGTACAGTATAATGGGCGTAACATTCAGGTCATTTTCCCCTAATAATAATGATAAAGAATAGGGAAACGGCTGTGTAATAACTACAGTACTGACATGTAATTTACAAACGAATTGAAAAATATGATTAGAAAGAGGAGTAAGTGAAATAAAAGACACTGCCAAGCGCCTATATCTCATTGGCTGTTAGTGAAGTAGAGACCAATAGTGTGGTCTTTTGTCGCATAGCGCCGTAAGAAAATAATCAGAGCACTTTGGAAAACTTCGACTGTCCCAAGCTCCTGAGGTAGCAATAGTATCATTAATCGCCACATAGCGCTCAAGGATAAGGATCGGAATAAAAGAAAGTAAATTTGAAAGCACCAACGCTTATTGCAGCCGATAACCTCAAAGTACTGCACCAACACCATCGCACTTATACACAGGCATAATATTTTTGTGATAACTGTTTTAAGGGGCCTAAGAAATCTTTTTGCACTTATTATCCCCGTGACTGCAATTTATAACCAGCGCAAGATGTAACTATTTTCGCAATTCCGCACCAGAACACTGGTAGGGGTGACGTGATGCAGCCCGCATTGCCAGCCAACAATAGACTTGTTAAAATATTCTTACAGTTATACTACGGACATGAATGATTCTAGGCCCATAAAACGTGGTTTTCAAGTTTTTGTCTGTTATTCTAAATGTAGGGAATGGATAGGGTTGTCCAAAATATCAGCAGGGTTTCAAAGGGTAAGTATGTAAAATTCGGTGCAATTAGGTGAAACGGTGTAGTTTTGTGGCAAAGGGCCTAAATGCAGGGAATCGAGTGGTTTGTCCGAAATTTCAAGTGGACAGTGTTTAAGTACATAAAGTTTGGTTAATATCGGTAAAACGATGTAGATGTGTGCCAAAGGGCCTAAATGCAGGGAATGGATAGGTCTGTCTAGTGATGTGGGCCAGGCAAATGCCTAGTGGGCAGGACATCTATAAATAGGCATTTGCCCAAAGCAATCATGGTTTTACGAAGGAAACAGAAATATGTTTTTGAATAAAGGGAATACTGCTCGTATGTACTCGGTGAGGTGTGCCATCTCAACCGACGCACGCTGGCAATACTGAATTGAGCTAACCAGATCAATTTTCTCAAAATATTGAAATTTGATGATGTGCCCAAACAAATAGTGACCAATGGCCTTAGAAGAGTACAGTGCTACTTCGAACAACTATGAACATTCCTAACTCACCACCAACACATCTGAATGCATCTGCATGTAATGACACACTGATTGAAACCTCATACAGCTGAGTAATGTGGCAGCAATTCAAGCCAGACCAAACGAACGTCCAGCGTTCACAAGTCATCGACTACACTAGACAATTCCCCTAGACATGTATGGCGCTCAAAAGAGTTCTAGGCAGAGTCAGTGATAACATTGGGATATTATGGCCTCCCAAAAGCATTGCAACATAATTTCCAAACAGTGTTTATTCATCCTGAGTGATAATTATATCCTGTCGAGTAGTAAGCAGGTTGCCATAGCAACGCACCGCCTATGTGTAGGGAACCTCCCTCCCCTCACATTCTTCTGATCTCCGTACAGTACTTTAAACTATTAATATCCAGGGTGGTTATGGAAGAAAGTAGAGCATTCTGAGTCAGCAAGTAGAATGAGATTCGATATTCTAGAGGTTAGTGAGTTCAGATAAAGAGAGACGGAGAGGAGGAAGTAGGAGATTGCAAGTGTGTACATGTCAAGCGTAAAACGAGGCACTGCAAAGAGGGGAGTACGGCTAAATGTCAAGAGAACCTTAGAGCGTGAAATAGTTGCTGCGAGGTATGTAAATAAACCATTAATGTGGAAATTGTCAGGATTGTTTCAGTGTACAGTACACTCAATGTGAAGGGGCAGGCACTGAGTGATGTGGTAGTGAGAGTTAACAATAAGGATAGTGCAGTACTAATGGGGGATTTCAATACCAAGGTAGGAAATAGGACTGAGGGGTAAAGAAGGTAATGTATAAGTGGGGCGAGCATAGGGAAGCGAACACCAATGGGAAATGTTTATTGGACTTCTGTGCTAGGTCTCGAAGCATAAGGAGATTCACAGATATGTGAGTGTAGAGGAACCAATCACTGGCTTTAAATATAGGAAATTGATAGGTGGTGGTTGTTGTTTGATTTAGGGGCTTTGCGACATCATGGTCATATGTACTTGGGTGTGTGTAGAATTTGTCTGGTAACATGTGCCACTATGATGTCTGTACTTGTGTGTGTATTCGTAATTGAGAATGTGGGTAGGAAGTGGTTGTGACCTTAAGTTAAGCACCACTTCGGCATTTGCCTGGAGTAGAAGTGAGGAAACTACTGAAAGCCACTTCCAGGATGGCTGAGGTAGGAATTGAACCCTTCTCTTCCCAGTTTTGACTTATGAGGCTGAGTGTACCCAGTTCCAGCACCCAGACCAGAATTAAATTTCTTGGCAGAGCCATGAATCAAACCCGGACCTCAGGTGTACCAGCCAAGAATGTTAGCCACTACGCAACGAAGCAAACACAATTGATAAGGAATTGTGAGGCATTAGGGGCTTTTATGATGAAACAGACCATCAGCTGTGAATTAAGTATACAGTATTCAAGTGATGTGAAGTTTTAATAATTTTTACATCCCTGTTTCCTTTTTCCAAACCTTCTACAAAGAGATTGAAGAGTAACAAAGGCGCTAGCTTATAGTTCTACGATGTTGCATAAACGTTCTTGACTAAATCCATGATGGGGTAGCTCTAGGTCAATGGTTCAGATGAAAATTAAAGAAATTAAACAAGATGTTCAGTAAAGAAGACCTCAACGGCAGCTACAGTGGAGAGGATAATCCTCGGTACAGTGTAGATGGCGGATGTGGCAGCCCAGTGCTCGGGATTAATTGAGTAAAAGGTATCATCCTCATTTTGGGGGTAGATATCAGTTGTAGCGTCTGACCCGGAGCGGGGGGGCTACACACGGCGTCTGTACCCCATGTTAGGGGCGGCCGAATTATATGCAGGCAGTAGCGTTAAAATGCCCTCAACGACAGACGAAGCGACCCGCCGGTTGAGGTATTTCCTGTCGCATCAATGGCTACGTCTCTTCTAAATTCGGAACATGCTAGGGCGTTCCCCCAAAGCGACGCGCGCCACTTGCGCCAGAGTGACGTGAGAAATGAGCGAGGGTTACCTACTCATGAACGGGGTAGGTTAAAGAAGTTAGTTCAACCAAAACAACTAAGACTAAGATTCGCTACCCTCAATATTGGAACGTTAAATGGCCGACATCGTGAGTTAGCAGAAATGCTTAAACACAGGCGTGTCAACATTGCCTGCATCCAGGAGACCAAGTGGAGGGGTTCAAAGGCGAAAGAAATTGGAGATGGCTACAAACTCATCTATCACGGTACCAGCGCAGCACGAAACGGTGTAGCAATAATCGTAGACCAGCACTACCGCAACAGTGTCACCAATGTCAACAGGGTGTCAGATAGGCTTATGTCTATCAAGATTGATTCAACAGAAATCACTGCCCACATTATATCTTGCTACGCACCTCAAACTGGATGTACAGAGGATGAGAAAGATGAATTCTGGAACAGTCTGGATACCCACCTTCGAGCAATCCCCCAGGACGAGTCCATTATTCTTGGAGGAGACTTTAATGGACATGTTGGGTCTCAGCGTGAAGGATATATGCGATGCCATGGAGGACATGGGCTTGGTGTGCGCAATGATGACGGATGTCGGATACTTGACTGTGCAGAAGCTCATAACTTGATTGTGACCAACACATATTTCAAAAAGAGGCTAACACATCTGGCTACTTATACCAGTGGAGGACATGCTACTCAGATCGATTACTGGCTAGTTCGGCAACAAGATATGAAGCTGGTGACAGATACCAAAGTGATTCCGTATGACAACGTTGCCCCTCAACACCGATTGCTTGTCCTTGATATTCATAAAAAAGTTAAGCGACCCAAAACAAAACCTAAAACTGGGCCTGAGCGTATCAAGTGGTGGAGATTGAATGCCCACCGCAATGAGTTGGTCACAGCCTTGGCAAACTTCTCCGTGAAGTCTGATCGATCAGTTGATGGCATGTGGAGGGATGCTGTGAAACAGATACATCAGGCGGCGAAAGAAACTGTGGGAAAAACCATACCCGGACGAAAATACATTGATAAACAGACCTGGTGGAGGAGTGATGAAGTCAAGAAGTTATCAGGGAGAAAAAGATGGCCTACAAGACTTGGTGGAACTTGCGTCTTGATACTGACCTCCAGCAATACCGTAACCTGAAATCAGCAGCAAAAAGAGCAGTAGCTGCTGCAAAGGACAATTATTATCAAGACCTGTACGACCATCTTGACACACCATCAGGAGAAAACAATGTATATCGTCTTGCTAAGTCCCGTAATCGTTCAACTCAGGACATAGGACATGTCATGCATATCAAGGATGCGAACGCTAAGCTACTACGAGAACAGCAATCTATCCTCCAACGTTGGGCAGACTACTTTTTTGGCATCTGCAACGAAGAATTTCCACACCCACCAATTGCAAGTCCTAATCCTACCTTAGGACCCGTTCCTCCAATTACATCCGAGGAAGTAATGCTTGCCATTAGCAAGATTAAGAGTGGGAAAGCAACCAGATGACTTACCGACGGAAATACGGAAAATTCTAGGAAGGCCTGCCTCAGAATTCCTTGCCACACTCTTTAACCGGATCATAGCTGAGAACCAACTTCCCCATGCATGGACAACTAGCATAACAGTTCCAATCTGGAAGGGAAAAGGTGATGTGGGTGACTGCTCAACTTATCGCCCTATTCGACTCCTCTGTCATACGTTTAAAATATTTGAGCGTGTGCTTGATTTTAGACTCAGAAATATTGTTACTGTAACACCAAATCAGTGTGGGTTTGTTAAGGGATGCAGTACCATCGATGCTGTCCATGCCACACGCCTTTTAATGGAAAAGCACAGAGAGAGACAGCGGAGCGTACACCTGGCATTTCTCGATTTAGAGAAAGCTTTTGACCGTATCCCTCATGATCTTATTTGGTGATCTCTTCGTTGCCATGGAGTCCCTGAGGAATATGTAAGCTGGGTGCAACTTCTGTATCGCTATGCCACTAGTGTAGTTCGGAGTCCAGCTGGAGTCTCCCCACCTTTTGAAATCACTGTGGGTGTTCATCAGGGTTCTGCTCTATCACCACTGTTATTCATCCTCTGCATGGATACAGCAACGGCGGACATACAGACCTCACATCCCTGGACCCTTCTCTATGCGGATGATGTGGTACTTGCCCAAAAAACCCGCCCTGAACTCCAGCACAGGGTTCAAACGTGGAACGACAGACTGGCTGAAAATGGACTACACCTCAATATCCAGAAGACAGAATACCTGGAATGTGGCCCCCAAACTAGAGGTACCATCAGCATCAGCACAGAAAATCTGCAGAAGACCATGCATTTTAAGTACTTAGGGTCCACTGTCACTTCAAATTGTGACGCCACTCCTGATACTCGGATGAGGGTAAATGCAGCCTGGCTCAAGTGGAGACAAGTCACTGGAGTTCTCTGTGATAAAAAGATGTCTCTGCATTTAAAGGCAAAGGTCTATAAGACTGTGGTACGCCCAGCAGCCATCTATGGGACTGAATGTCGCCCTATGACCAAACAACATGAGCAAATTTTGAATACGATGGAAATGAAGATGCTCCGATGGTCGATGGGGCTGACCCGATTTGACCACGCAAGGAACACAGACGTCCGGCGAAGATAGGGTGTTGCACCATTTGTCGAGAAGGTGAGGGAGGCTCGTCTACGCTGGTACGGTCACGTCATGAGAAGACAGAACAGCTCAGTTGCCAAAAGAGCACTCCACATCAACCCAGGTGGAACAAGACCACGTGGAAGACCTGCAAAGCGGTGGACTGACAACATCAGGGCTGACATGCACGCTGTTGGTCTAACACCAGAAGATGTCAACGACCGAAAGAAGTGGAGGAGATGTAGCAAAGTAGCAGACCCCGCAAGGGATTAATGCTAGGAAGAAGAAGTTCAGTAAAGAATATATAGCCTACTTTCTCCTAAATGCATAGGTATAGTTATAACTAGGGCCCGAATGATGATGACATGTCATCTTTTTACTGAGCCATCTAAAACCATGCTGAAGTACATAGAAACTCCGGACGGGCCACCCTGTCTTCAAATATGTCATTTTTATTTTGCCTCTTTTTGCATTTTTTTTGGTGCTATTTATCCATTTTAAGAGCATTTTTTAAAGTTTGGTAGATTTTTTCAGTCATATTTCAGAGAAATCGGCCTTTTAAGGTGTTTTTTTTCCAATTTAGTCATGTCGCAGCTTTATATGAGGGAGTACGTCTCTCAGAGTTAAGAAGAAGCTAGTAGCTATGAACATAAACCTTTTGTTAAGTGCTAGAAATCTATTTTGATTGACTTTTCAGTTTGAGCTTCAGATTTCATTTTTGAAATATTGGTGAGTTTATTATTATAAGATCATTTTCTCCATTTTATAGTGCATTTTCGATTTTTTAGGTCATTTATTACAGTCATTTTTTTAAATGTTAAGTGCATTTTTCAAACTTTTTTACTGCATCAACATTCGGGTCCTAGTTATAACTCTTTGTCCTTTTCAAGGAGTATAATTGAATATTGGCTGTAGTAGCCTGTTGAAATACAACGCGCTATATGGGTATTTTACGTTGATTGATTGAATCCTCACCTGAATTAAATATACACACGCTAATCATCACAATAACACAGGCTATCAGACGAAATTCAACACTCACCCAAGTACATGGGGCTAAATAACCATGATGGCCATGCATCTCAAATGAAACAACAACAGCTTCCTACCCAAATACCTCCTCGTATAAAAGTACACACATTAGTAAGCCTACAAACATCACAGTGACACAGATTATCAGAAAACTTCTACACACACCCAAGTACACAGGGCTACAAGACCATGATGCCGCAAAGCCCCTAAAGAATCAACAACAAAAACAACTATAGACTCTACTGCGGATCAAGGATAACGAATTTTAATCGCCTGTAGGAGAGTGTTGAAATATGTTGTGTTGAAAGTATAATTATAATATTTTCGATTGCAAATACACACTATTTATGGCTAACATTATAATGTGTGAGTAGTTATAAAGCAATAAATACAACAACAAAAAGTTTTAAAAAATGTCAACGTGGTTGGATTTCATCCACGAACCTCTAGAGTAGACTATGAATCTAGGATGCTACCACTACGCCCCACACGCCCAGTACTAACACTAGGTTAACAACTGGTTTAGTATAACTGCATAACATATCTTGTCTTGGAATGAACGATTTCATTAGAGTTTTCTGCAGTTTTTACAAACCATTTGATACTAAATATGTATTATTTTGTTCAGTACATTCCTAAAATGATATAAAAACTTGCAAAGTTACGGAAATATATGGAATTACGAGCAAACAATAACCCAACGGGACGGCACGGTCGGCCTGATATGTTAGTCACTCCTGCATTTACATATCCACCCAATATTATTCTGCTAAGGTCCCATTCCGGTTTTGTACCGAAAATAAGGTCCTGTTAACACCAACCTACACATATGGGGTACCTACAGGTTCTGCATAACCCCATGTGTGACCGAAACGCACTCACTTCC
The DNA here is from genome assembly GCA_946902985.2 of Meconema thalassinum. Lineage (NCBI taxonomy): Eukaryota > Metazoa > Arthropoda > Insecta > Orthoptera > Tettigoniidae > Meconema > Meconema thalassinum. The sequence continues at coordinate 178,484,986 of OX336397.1, read as the reverse complement.
TCTTTAAATGCCTCACAATTAAATAATACCTTAAAAAATGTACATTTACAATGGGAGCACCGTAACCTGGCGAGCCTGCCGCAAAAGCGCAGGGCAGAGCGGCGGCGGCAGCCATCTAGCAGAAGCGCGGCATACGGCTAGCTGAGGAGCCCCTCAGCAGATGGCTCCGGTGTGGTCTCGCCAAGACTTTCTCTAGGGTTCAATCCTTTGCAAATGTAAAAATTGCTGTAGAAGAAACTCCCAAGCAAACAATAACCGATGAATTCGTTGTAACATCGAATATTGTCTACAAAGAGGTGCTGTGACAAGTACAAAACACTGTTCTACATATTTCTTTGTGTTCTTCTCATGTAGGCATGCCGTTTAACAATAATACATTTAAAACTTCGTTCTCCCACATTCTTCCCTACTACCCCATAAACCTACATTCACGTTGCGAAATGCTAATATCCTACTAAGTCACCTCCTTGAGGACAGTTTAAACCTCCCTATGTACGATGAGCAGAATTGGTGAGGCCAGGCCTTGTTGAATCGAAAGTTACGGTTAGGCTATAATACTTGCATGATTCATAAATCTGCCATCTTGAAACTATTTGGCTGATGACCTTGTAGTTTGGACAAAAGACACTTCCCACATTAAAGGTATATTGTTGCAAAATTTGGTAGAGATCGGATGATTAGGTTAGTCGTAATTTGATTTAAGCTTTGAACATTTGAGTGGCCACCATTCCATTCCCGTCAAGATGGCGGTAATAAAAACCATGACACTGAGGTGTCCTTTGCTAGTGCTACCGCTGTACCAAATTTCGTTCAATTCGGTTTTGTCGGGTTTGAATTGATAGGGAGGGACAGATATACACACTCACACAGAGACAAACTTACACTTTTGGCCCGTGTAGATCTCATAAATCTACTTTCATTTTTTGCAAAATGTTGACTTCTCTTGTTGTGATTCTCCTACGCAACCACAGGAACGTGGAATCTCATACAATTAAGACCAACTGAATCTTTGACCGACTGCATCAATATGGTCTTGATATTGCTAATTCTGACCGAGACAGGACAATTTCGCAGCAGGATGATGATTACACTTCACTGACTACACTTCCATTCTTGCCTGGAAAATTTTGGCCAGGAACAAAAGTTCACTTATTCTTTACAAACATATCTCTCTCGCTCTGCTCACAAGAGTGTTAAGGGCAGCACGTTTCTGGTAAGAGGATAACGCTTCATAAATTGTGTAATGTCCCAGACTTCTAAGAAACCAACAGATCGAGAACCTGCACGTTAGTTAGTAGACCTAATATTTGGATGATCCAGAAGCATGAATAATGTGTGATCACCTATCTTATAGCGGCTTCGGTGGCGTAGTTGGTAGCATGCTGAACTGCTATGCCAGAGATCGCGGGTTCAAACCCAGCCGAAGTCGTCGGATTTTTTGAGAGCGTTAAAATCCTTCAGTATGCCTTCCTTCAGAGAGGAAGTAAAGCCGGCGGGCCCATGTCATAGATTTATGGCATGGAAAAGAACCTACCATTATTGGTAGTGTGTAGCAAAATTTGTAGGTTATATTTAGTTAGAAACACTCATCAAGTTCCAACGTTCGTTGCTAGGTGTCAGTGGCATCTGGCAGCCAAAGTTGGAACTACTTGAAATTGAATTTGCTCATTCGTCTTCATTTAATCTCATTCACATGCCACATAACTTGTAGCTCACCACATGGGTGTCCGCATAGAAGCAGCTACAGCCTCTGGCGAGCCGAACATATCCTCGGACACTTCCGGAACTAAAAGCCATACGCTAAATAATAAACTATCTTATATGGAGGCTATTTCCATTCTTGAAAGCATTTGAACAGCAAATAGATTATATATCGGACGTACTATGTCCCTATCCTGACGTATGCCTCGGAGACCTGGGTTATGAAAGGAAGGGAGAAGAGCAAAATACAGGCCAGTGAGATGAGGTTCTTGAAAAGCAGTATTGGAGCTACAAAGAGGGACAGAATAAGAAATGAGAGGACCAGAGAATTAATGAAGGAGGAACCATTACAGGATGGTATAGAGAAATCTAGACTTAGATGGTATGGACATGTAAAACGAATGGAGGAGAAGAGGATACCCAGGAGGATACACGAGACGAAGTGGGAAGGAAAGAGACCAAGAGGGAGACCGAGAGACAGGTGGCTGAAGGGGGTGGAAGAAAGCGTGAAGAAGAGAGGAGAAGACTGGACAAGGGTGGAGGCTGAGAGATGGTGGGAAGACAGAAGACGTTGGAGAGGCTTGTGTTCCAAACAGACCCCACCAGTGGCTGGAAACTGTGCAAGATGATGATGATGATGATGGTATGGAGGCTATTTGCCATGGTTGACTCATTCCTTCTCTCATTCTAACCTTAACAAAGGGACAAGCTGGTTATTAATTTTCTTTTTTTTTTAAATTTCAACTCTACCTAAAGATCACGGACTCATATACAGAGATGAGAAAATTATAGACACGATGCCAGTTTTCCAACATTTCAGTTTCTTACAACTTAATGCCTGGCACTGATGAGTTTTTGAATGGTATGGACTCTGTCTTGAGTAAAGAATATTCATGATGAAAATTAATAAATGTAAAACAAAAATATTGGAATGCAGCCGAAATAAATCAGAATCCTCTATGGACATCAAATTGGCAGGTGAAAAACTAAAGGAAGTAGGAGACTTCTGTTACTTACGAAGCAAAATAACCAGTGATGGACGAAGCAAAGAGGATATAAAAAGTAGGTTAACTCGGGCAAGGAAAGCATTTCTACAGAAAAGGAATCTGTTGACATCAAATATAGATTTAGGTGTTAGGAAGTCATTTTTGAAAGCCTTTGTCTGGAGCGTGGCGCTCTATTGAAGTGAAACTTGGACTGTTGGTGCAGCAGAAAAGAGGAGAATTGAAGAGTTTGAAATGTGGAGTTACAGGAGAATGATGAAGATCAGATGGGTAGATAGGGTTACAAACGAAGAGGTATCAAGAATAGTGGGAGAGGAGAGATGTTTCTGGCGACTGCTAATGAAGAGAAGAGATACGTTGGTAGGACACATTAAGACACTCAAGAATAGCAAGCTTAGTTATGGAAGGAAGGGTCGAGGATAAGAACTGTAGGGGTAGACCAAGGTTAGAATATGTTAAACAGATTGCCTTGGACATAGGGTGTGGTAGCTATATAGAGATGAAACGATTAGCTCAGGACAGGAAGACATGGAGGGCTGCATCAAACCAGTCAAAAGACTGAAGACTCAAACAACAACAACAACAACAACAACAACAACAACAACGACAACGACGACAACAACAACTGATTTCTTTTTTTAATTTTTAACCGTCTTCCTTTAAGAAACTGACATTAAAATGATATTCTAGCATATCTTCTAATTGAGCAGAATGTCACATGTTTTGTTTTGGTTACGTTCATCATCATCATCATCATTTCCCCTTATCCAGCTCCTGCCGGGTCGGGGTATTTATGGCACTTCTCCACTTTCCTCTTTCCTTCCACCATTCTTCTTCCACGATCTTGTCCCAGTCCAGATTTCTTTTTCTTACGCCGTTCTTCACTGAATCCATCCACCTTGTTCTAGGTCTTCCTCTTGGTCTCTTACCCTTGCACTTCGCCTCCAGCATCTGTCTTGGTATTCTATTTTCCTCCATCCTCTTTACATGTCCAAACCACCTTAGTTTATTCTTCTCAATTCTCTCATTTAGTTTTCCCATCCCAACTTCCTTCCTAACATCTTCATTCCTCACTCTGTCTTTCCTTGTCTTTCCTATCATACTTCTTAGGAATTTCATTTCACTGGCTTGGATTCTACTCTCTTGCCTGCTTGTCAGGGTCCAAGTCTCAGCTGCATAAGTTAATATGGGTACATAATACACTTTATACATTACCTCCTTGCTTTTCCTTGGTACTTCCTTATCCCAAACAAGTTTTCTTACACTTTGATAGAATGCATTGCTCTGCTGTACCCTCCTGCCAATCTCCATGTCCAACCTACCAGTTTGCATCAATTCACTTCCTAGGTATTTGAACATGTCCACAATTTCCAAACTCTGACTTCCAATTTTCACAGTGCCCTTTCCTTGTCTTTCCCCTCTTGTCATCACCATGGTCTTGCTTTTCTCTATACTGATTTTCAGGCCATACTTCTGAATATTTTAGTTCAGTGCATCTAGTTGTTTTTGCACTTCTTCGGTGTTCCTTCCCCAGACCACAATATCATCTGCAAATAACAGTAACTTCATTTCTTTATGTTCATATGCTTCCTTTGTTTCCTTTACTATTTCATCCATCACCATTATGAACAAGAGAGGTGACAGCACACTCCTCTGTCTTAGTCCAGTCTTGTTCGTAAACCAATCTGTCTTTCCAACTGGGGTCAGTACCCTGCTAACACAGTTGTTGTACATTGCTTGCACCATTTCCAACATTTCTCTTCCCAGTCTCTTCTTAACCATGGTTTCCCATACCTTCTCTCTGGGGACACTATCATATGCCTTTTCTAGATCTATGAAAGTCATGATCAAATCCTCTCCATATTCCCAGTTCTTTTCCATCACCTGCCTCAAGCTAAAGATTGGGTCCACTGTGGATCTTCCACTCCTGAAGCCATACTGTTCCTCTTGCAACTCTCCTTCCACCTTTCTTCTCATTCTTCTTTCTAATATCCTTTCCAGTATTTTTACTATCTGTGATATGAGGGTGATCCCTCTATAGTTATCACACACTTTCTTGTCCCCCTTCTTAAACACTGGTATTATTAGCCCTTTCTCCCAGTCTTCTGGTACACATTTCCGTTTCCACACACACTTTAGCAGTCGATACAGCCATTGCATACCAACAGGTCCAGCAGCCTTTATCATTTCTACACTGACTTCATCCACCCCTGTTGCTTTTCCCATCTTCATTTTCTGTACTGCTAATTCCACCTCCAGCATTGTTATATCATCTTCTGTTATAGAGTCGTCAGGTTGTGTCACTTCCATCTCACCAGTACCATTGCTCACATTCAAAAGCTTATCGAAATACTCCTTCCATCGTCCCTTTATCTCTTCTGGGTGTGTTAACAACTCTCCATCTTCCTTTTTCACTAGCTTTGTAGTAACTCTTTCTTTCCTCTTACTTCTTAGAAGCCCATACAGCATCCTTTTACTGCCACTTACATCTGTTTCCATTCTTCGTGTAAATTCTTCCCAACTTTTCTTCTTTTCTTCTCCTACCACTTTCTTACACCTCCGTTTGCTGTCGTGATACTTCCTTTTGCTTTCTTCTGTTTGATCTCGGTTCCATTCTTTCCATGCAGACTTCTTTTCTTTCACTGCTTTTCTCACTTCCTCATTCCACCATGGTGTCTCCTTCTCTTTCACTCTTGTTGACGTCCTACCACAAGCACTCTCTGCTGCACCAACAAATGCCTTTTTAAAGTGAGACCATTCCTCTTCTATGTTTTCCACTTCAGTAACTGGGATTTGTTGCTTCAATCTCTCCTGAAAATTTTCCTGTACGGTTTTGTCTTTCAATTTCCATACTTTTATTTTACTTTCTCTGATCTCCTTTAGGTTTTCCAATTTTTCCCATCTAAATTTTGCCACCACAACTCTATGGTCCCCATCAAATGCTTCTCCTGGTAAAGCTGTCACATCTATCAGCTTTCTGCGATTAGTCCTTTCCACCAGAAAGTAGTCAATTACTGATTTTGTTCTTCTATCGCCCCAACCATATCTCGTAATTTTCCTGCTGTTTTTCTTCCGAAACCATGAATTACCCACTATCAGTCCATTCCTTTCACAAAAGTTTACAAGTTCCTCTCCTTCCCGGTTCTTTTTCCCATATCCATATGGTCCAATGACTTCTTCCTTTCCTTGTCTCTCGTTTCCGACTTGTGCATTCATATCTCCCATGATCACCACTTCTACATCTGAAATTACTCTTTCTACATCCTCCAGGAATACTTCAATATCTTCTTCTCTGTTTCCAGTCTGTGGTGCATACACTTGTATGAAGTCCATCACGTCATTTTTCATCTTCATTCTAATTTTCATTATTCTGTCACTCACACACTCGACCACTTCAACATACTCCTCCAGTTGTTTCGAGGTTATCAGTCCCACGCCATTTTTGGCCTCTTGGCCACCACTCCAGTATAGTGTATATCCTTTCCTCAATTTCTTCCTTCCTTTACCTTTCCATTTCACTTCACTCAGCCCCATCAATCCAACATTCTCCCTCTCCATGAAGTCTACCACCTCCTCCACCTTGCCTGTCAGGGTCATGACATTCATGATTCCCACTTTCATTTCGGTTACTGGTCGCCCATTTCTCACAGTTCCCCCAGTACCAAAAGAACTGCGCGTCGCCTGCAGGGTACGCCCTAACCTTTTCCGATTCATTCGAAGTGCCATTTCCATTTTAGGCTATTATTACGATGGGGTCGCCACTCCCAAAGGCATTTTATGAAGCTACTGCCAGCTATTATACAGGCCGCCCCTAACATGGGAAACAGACGCCCTTGCAGCCGCCCCTAACCTGGGAAACAGACGCTGCCGATTGATGCTGTACTCTTACTATTCCCTGAGTACTGGGTTGCCTCTTCCGCAATCTCCACCGTTCCGAAGTCCATCTTCTCCGCTGCAGATTCTTGTGAATTTAGAGAAGAAGGATTCGAAGTTTCTTATTACTGATCGTCTGCTCTTGATCTATTCACAAATTCGTGGACCATGGATTGAAATCAGCTGATTTAGATGGTACATCCCTAAAGTCAATGTAATAGGTAATCCTCAGAATCTCCAGACGTAATTCCTTATGGGAAAAGTTCTAAGTCCATAGGGGAGAAAATCTTTCTAAGTAGAGTACTAAAAATAAAATGCAATGAAACATTATGACTGATTTAATTCGCACATCTCTGTAGATCAGTAGTGCACATTTTCTTCAGGTAGAGCCGTGTATTTCCAGCAATGTGAGGCGGTTCGTTTGTTTTGGTGAGAACTTTATTATCTTTCAAGAGTAACATAACCTAGAGGAGTGATTCTGTTTGAGTGAATCATTTAATTTGGTTGATCATCATATCATTTATCTCACTGCTCTAATGTAAAGTTTAAACGGTTCCACGTCCCTCACACCCACTACCCAATACAGCTGCAACAGAAAGGGAAGGGGAGAACACACCAACCATCAAAAACAGCGACGCAGGAGCCACAACATAAGCATTATGGACACTGTCACAATGAGGCCACTACACTAATGCTCTTCACCAAACAGGTTGCATTGGAATCAGTAGATCAAGATTAGTTAATTTCATCATCATCATTTCCCCTTATCCAGCTCCTGCCGGGTCGGGGTATTTATGGCACTTCTCCACTTTCCTCTTTCCTTCCACCATTCTTCTTCCACGATCTTGTCCCAGTCCAGATTTCTTTTTCTTACACTGTTCTTCACTGAATCGATCCACCTTGTTCTAGGTCTTCCCCTTGCTCTCTTAGTTAATTTATCACTATTAAATGGGGCAATTTAGTCATAATTAATACATGTATTTATTTTTCAGGAGTGTATTTATATATTTATATCTTGTGGCCGTGTTGACTGACTGAAGAGCTAGCGTTTAGGTAACCAGATCGTGCTCATGATGGAGCACCACAGTGGTTATGTTTTGATCACAGTCTAATGAATTCGCAAAGCTTGGCATATTCTTCTCTCACGCGTCAGTGCTCTCATGCGGCCAGAAAGCAAATACCAACATTGGGCAGCATGGTCGACTGAGATATAACTTTTGCTGGTGGATTTATGAAGTTCAGCAGCAATTGCAGTGCAATAAACTGTTCAAATAACAAGAAGAAGACATCCAAGTTATCATTCTATGGTTCTACCAAAGACTCTCAAAGGTACGACTTAAGCTATGGATTTTAGGCTAATATTACAAAGCTCTTCAAACAAACAATCTTATAGATGGTATATTGACTTCAGTGCCAATGAAATAAAACTCAGCAATTTTTATAGGATTGTGCCGTGTCTTGGGTGGGGTTTTGCCCACCAACACCAATCTGGACCAACAGCGGGCTGTTAGTGTACCCGCCCGGACAGCCACAAGATTAGCGAACTGCATGCAATTCCCCCTTTATAAAGCGCACCTGCGCCTCTTTACTGCGAGAGCTAAAAGCTCAAGCAGCCTTAACCTCCCTATGAAGGCTTCCAAAAAGATACGGCACAAACCTAGAAAAATTGCCGGGTTTTAATTAAATGGCCATGAAAGCCAATATACTATCTTTTTGGAAGCCTTCATAGTGAGGTTAAGGCTGCTTGAGCTTTTAGCTCTCACAGTAAAGAGGCGCAGGTGCACTTCATAAAAAGGGAGGTAGCGCACAGTTCGCTGCTCCTGTGGCGGTCCGAGCAGAGACGCCAAGAGCCTGCTGATGAGCCAGCTTGTTGTCCTAGGCGAAACCCCACACAAGACACGGCACAAACCTAGAAGAATTGCTCAGTTTTAAACAACCTTGTGTCACTATTAATATTTTGCAAAAGTTCCACCTAATCAATACCTTTATTGTATTATATATAAATGATCACTTAGTGGTCATTGGTACAGGTTTGGAGGCCTAATTGTTTTGGCCCCTTCATCAGCGTATATAGATAAAAAGTCAAGGCAAACAGGTGGTCGGATAGCTAAACACTCATAAAACATTCCCTTCAAAAAACCCTATTATGGTGCACCATACTGAAAGGTGAAAGATGTTTATCCAAAGAAACATAAGGAAATAAAATACATAAAGAAAGAAAGGAAGAAAGAAATAGTTTAAATTTGGAAAAACCAAAAAATATAGTGTGAACACACTCTAAAATTTCACCCTTTCTTGTTGATCACAGAAATTGTGCACTGTTCATGTAGTCCAAATCTTCTGAAATACAGTATGTGGACGACAATAACACATTTGAAATAAACCATACGCTATACCGTGGCTTGCAGATGTCAACGAAAATACAATGGCTCAGCTTTGTGGCAGTTCCATCTTACTGCGGTCTGTAGATGCTGAACGATACATAATCTGCTCCGTGGCAGCATTCCAGATTATATTAATATGCCAAATACAATCCACCAGTGATAAATTTCATGGATCACAATACTTCGCCATAGCCAACATAAACTTATCGTTTAACCTAAAGTAAGTTGATACAGTAAAACTTCTTTTATACGATTCACACTTATACGTTTTCTACACTTATACGATTTTTTTCTTGGTCCCGGCAAAATCCCTATACTTTCCATGTTAATTTATTTCCGATATACGTTTTACATTTATTCGTTTTTCACGCTTATACGATCATATCTTACGTCCCCGAGAGAAAAATGCGTCGTTTATACGTTTACAACGGTTTCTCTACCTAAAATCTCTAAAAATATTGGAGTCAGAAACTTATGACACGCACTGTACGTTTCTCGGAAACCATCCCTCGCGCGGCGCTATGTTGTGGCGAGAGCGACCTTGAAGCTTTGTTCAGCCGGAGTTGCGTGTGTTGCGAAATACATCACTTGCTTCAGTCATTGTTCTGCCTTGTTCGGTGCTTCAGTTGTGGTTAACCTTGATAGCAGTGAACATGGGTGAAAGGAAGAGGAAGTGCATTACGATTGCTGAAAAATTACGCATTTTGAATGTAGTGAAGGAAAGTGGCAACATGAAACGCACTGAAATCGCTAAGAAATTGGGGATTGCTCCGTCCACCTTAAACACAATTGTAGCTAAGACAGCGGAAATTGAAGAAGGCGCACGTGTTTTAGGTGTTTCTACAAAAAAGCGATCTCGCATTCTGGGCGGAAAATACGAATGTTTGGAAGAATGTTTGTTACAGTGGTTCAGGCAACATAGGACAGAAGGCTGTTTGTATTGTTACATATTGCCGATCGTATTATTTCCTGTTGTTCACTTCATAACGGGGACCATCGCTCGCCGCTCGCCGGCGCTGCGGGCCTGTCTCCGGCCAGGCACTTTGCCGTAATGCGTAGCTCGCGCGGTTTATAGCCTATACTGTAGTTCACAGCTGTTGCTGAAAATGTTCGCCATTCACCGCTACACATCGCTGGCACCTCTTTATGAAATTGTAATTTACGTTCCGAAGTTCCTCACCACAGATTGACTGTATTTCAACTGTAATATAGTCAAGCTCATTTTCGCGAAAGATTTCCTGCACTTGATGAAGGTATTTACACACGTTCACGTAATGAAAATCGCATTAGAACATCACACTGAGCACTAAAGACGTGAACAATTGACTAAAACTGAACCCCACACTGCTAAAGCACACTGCAAAAAGGAGGGAAACTTGTGGCGCAAGAAGCGCATTACGGCAAAGTGCTTGACGGGAGACCGGGCCGCGAGCGTCCGCGTCACATATAACACCAAGTCCCTGTATAACCCATAATGTCACATACATTTTGCAGTTTTTATTTAGCGACTTTCATTTACGCGTTTTTCACGCTTATACGTTTTTTTCATTTGGTCCCTTGAAAATCGTATAAGTGAAGTTTTACTGTATTGCTAAATATCATCACAGATTAAATTTCAAACTGGAGACCTGTCCCTTCATTAATTATTCCAAAACATTCTGGCAAGATGATGTTTCGGCACTGCAGCTTCATGGTTTTTTGGGGCTTTGCAGTTCCTGTTGCTGCAGGAAGATACGCTCCATAATTGGTGTCCACTTCACATTTTGGCCGCAGTGACGCCTCTTTTTATGTCATTTTAACCTTCTGAGGTCTTTCCTTTATCATTTTGCATCGTTTTCAGAAACAGTAAATCAAAGGAATGTGTACACAAATCGAATAATTTCATAAATTAGCAGTGACGAATTGCATTCTAATTTCATAAATATCAATTTTTGTAAGAAGTGTGCGATTTGCAAATACTGATGCTCTAACATTCTGAAATTACGAGTTGTCGTCTAAACCCTTAAAACTATTAAAAGTTAATTATTTTACAGGTTTTTCTTCTGCATTCTAATATCGATCTTTTCGAATAGTTTTCAGAAACAGAAAATCAATGGATTGAGTATTCTAATCGTATAACCGGTGAGTGTTACAAATACTGTTGCTGTATCATGCTGTAATTATGAGTTGTCTAAAACCTTAAAACTATTGAACGTTAATTCTCTTACGGTTTTTCTTCTATCATTTCGCATGGTGTTCAGAAACAGTAAATCAATGGATTCAGTACTCTAATCGTATAACCGGTGAGTGTTACGTTGTCTAAAACCTTAAAACTATTAAACGTTAATTCTTTTACAGTTCTTTACTCTATCATATTGCATGGTTTTCAGAATCAGTAGGCTAAATCAATGGATTGGGCACTCAAATCGTATAACCCGTGAGTGTTACTGCTAAGCTATCAATCAATGGACTCAGCACAAACATGATTTAAGCTCATCTGTCTTAACAATGGATTTATTATATTCCAGGTGTGTTAATATGCCGCGATAAAGGATTTTCTTCTGCATTCTAATTCCATCAACATCGATTTTTGTAAGAATTGTGCTTTTTGCAAATACTGTTGCTCTAACATGCTGCAATTCTGAGTTGTCGTCTAAAACCTTAAAACATTGAACGTTAATTCTCTAACAGTTTTTCTTCTATCTGATTTTCAGAATCAGTAAATCAATGGATTGGGTACAGGTTTTTCTTCTACATTCTAATTCCATAAATATCGATTTTTGTAAGAAGTGTGCTTTTTGCAAATACTGTTGCTGTATCAGGCTACAGTTGCCGTCTACAACCTTAAAACTATCATCATCATCATATAGGCCTCATAAATTAGCAGTGAAGAATTGCATTCTAATTTCTTAAATATAAATTTTTGTAAGAAGTGTGCTATTTGCAAATACTGCTGCTGTAACATGCTGCAATTATGAGTTGTCGTCTAAAACCTTAAAACTATTGAATGTTAATTCTGTTACAGTTCTTCTTCTATCATTTAGCATGGATTTTAGAAACAGTAAATCAATGGATTCAGTACTCTCATCGTATAACCGGTGAATTTTCTTACTAATCTTTCAATCAATGGACTCAGCACACACCTGATTTAAACAGTGGATTTATTAAATTCCAGGGTTGTTAATATGCCGCGAAAGAAGTCACTCAGTGCAATTTCAGAGAGACGACGCAAACAACAAGCTGCAAGGAATGAAGAGTCCTGTCACCATGCGACAAAACAGGAGAACTCGGATCTACGAGGAGCAATCGTCACAGCCTTCTGCACCAGCAATCCCTGCACAGCCTGTTCGACCATCTACATCAGACACATCAACACAGCAACCAGTATTGAATGTCACCTTGCAACACAACAGGAGAACTAAATAGGCCTGCCCAAACACAGATGCAGGACCGAACTCCTGAGTAGTCACGAGGTCTCAGAAAGACGACCATCACACATCTGCTGCCAACGTGCAGGTCCGAACTAGAGGCTTCCAGTTTCAACCCGTAAACCTGCCTCCACCATCCTTATCCCATCGCCGCTGGACTTGTTGAAAGATGTGACAGCAGGAAAAAGGTGCCACAATCTCGACCATCTATATCAGACACATCAACACAGCAACCAGTATTGAATGTCACCTTGCAACACAACAAGAGAACTGAGATCTATGAAGAGCAATCGTCACAACCTTCTGCACCACCAATCCCTGCACAGCCTGTTTGACCATCTACATCAGACACATCAACACAGCAACCAGTATTGAATGTCACCTTGCAACACAACAGGAGAACTGACATCTATGAAGAGCAATCGTCACAGCCTTCTGCACCACCATCTGCCTGTTCGACCATCTACATCAGACACATCAACACAGCAACCAGTATTGAATGACACCTTGCAACACAACAGGAGAACTGACATCTATGAATAGCAATCGTCACAGCCTTCAGCACCACCAATCCCTGCTCGGTCTGTTCGACCATCTACATCAGACACATCAACCAGTATTGAATGTCACCTTGCAACACAACAGGCGAACTGACATCTATGAACAGCAATCGTCATAGCCTTCGGCAACATCAATGGATACACAGCCGGCTGGACCATCTACGTCAGACACATCAACACAGAGAGAAGCAATACTAAAGGATCCAATCATTTCATACATCAACAGATTACGACAAGATGTAAACAAGAAACGTGTTCAGGATAAATTCCCTATTACTGTTGTGCGAGGTTAATGCACAACGATAATGATGTGAAAAATCACTCTGCTGGCTCAATGAGCATCACTTGCAATTTCTGTTCTGGTAAATTATATCCAGGCGAGTCTTCCTTAATTTGTTGTCACAACGGGAAAGTTGCATTGCCTGAAGTAGATGTGTGTGATGATCTTAAGGATTTCTTTGAAAGGAATGATAGTAAAATGAAAAATTACTTCCAGAACATTCGTCAGTTTAATAATGCACTTGCATTTGCTTCCGTTCAAGTGGATACCATAAATGTACCAGGCAGAGGTCCTTTCTCTTTTAAAATTCATGGACAAGTATACCATCGTGCTGGCAGTTTGCAACCACCCCTTGGACAAACTTCTACTTATGCCGGCCTATTTATTTTAGATACACATGAGGCTTTGGAAATCCGTTTGCACCATGCAACAAACAAAGAGTGTGATCCAGAAATAATGGAAAATTTACAGTATATGTTACAACGTGTAAACCCATACGCTCAACTGTTCAAGTTCATGAAAGATGCAGTGGATGATGCATCTAATATTAAGATGACGTTTTCGACTGATAATGCACTCGACTCAAGACGATACAATGTCCCAACAGTCAGTGAAGTCACAGCCGTTTTTGTTACTCGGATGGGTCACCTCCAGGGAAATTTGATTTCGTTGTTTATTGTAAGGCTACTGGACGATTGACTATAATATTGTGCCTAAACCCACACTGTGATCCAATGTACTATCCTCTTTATTTCCCTGCGGTGATAGTGAATGGAAACCAGATATGCAACATGTAGATATTCGCAAAAGTGCAGTGAGAAATGTTACAACACAGTTACAATACTATTGTTATCGAATTGCATTAAGAGGAGACCACAATCATATTCATTTGTCAGGTGGGCTATTCCAACAATACATAGTCGATAGTTATGTTAAAGTGGAAGGTTCACGGATAGCTTGTGTTAGATCACATAACAAGGAACTTCGTGCAGAGAGTTACAAGGGATTAATTGACTTGATGAACAGCGATGCACATGAAACGGGTGCTCTGGCTGGAGTTCCTGTCATACTTCCATCTTCATTTTTGGGAAGTCCATGCAACATGTTGCAAAATGTTCAAGATGCAATGACTATAGTAACTAGGTTTGGCAAACCGGACATCTTTCTGACATTCACATGCAATCCTAAGTGCAAAGAGATCACTGCAGAATTAAAGTCATATGAGAAGGTAGAAAACAGACCTGATTTGATTACTAGGGTATTTCACCTAAAAATCAAGGCATTGCTCAATGATTTGTTCAAAGGAGATATTTTGGGTGTAGTAACAGCCACATGCCCATCTGCTTATGCTCAGAGATTCAGATAAGTTACGTGAGGGTGAACATGTTGATTCTATCGTTTCAGCAGAAATTCCTGACCTTCAACAAAGTCCTCGGTTATACAATATTATACAGCAATGCATGGTACATGGGCCATGCGGAACTTTCAACACTAACAGTCCTTGCATGCAAGATGGTAAATGTACCAAAGGCTATCCGAAAGACTTCCTCGATGAAACAAATGTTAATGTTCAAGGTTACCCCATGTACCGAAGGAGAGAAAACGGACTTACAATTACTCTACGGTCCCATGAAGTAGATAATCGCTGGATTGTGCCTTATAATTCATACTTATCTCTCAAATATGAGTCTCATATTAATGTTGAGATTTGTTCATCAAATAAATCTGTGAAGTATTTGTATTAGTATATTTACAAGGGTCATGATTGTACGTCCAGAGGTTTGCGAAATAACGCGGACGGTCATCAGCAAGTAACCTTAGATGAGGTAGACCTATTTTTAAACTGCCATTATATTAGTCCACCGGAGGCAATGTGGAGGATTCACGAAAGAGCTTTGTTTGATTGTGCAGGCACTAATGTTTTTAGGATGGCTATGATATACGCGTTAGTTGGGTTGCCTTCCTCCAAAAGAAAATAAGGGGCTCGTGGACCACTCTGCATATAAGATAAGATATAGGATAAGATATGTTCTTTTATGTACAATGTACCAATGTAAAATCCAATTCCTGGTCAAGTACGTGAACAATCCGCAAAGACGAATTTACGAAGTACGAATAAAAATACACTAAAAATAATATCGTATGGCCTCGGGTGCCGGGATGTTAGTTAGTTAGTTATTGTTGTTTTAAGGGGCGGAACTACGAGGTCATCTGCCCCTCTTAACACAGATTAAAGAATACAAATTTTGAATTGAATTTAAAATTTTGAGGTGGACATCTAAATTTAAAAAGACCAAAAATTAATAAAACAAAAACAAACAATTAAATTAAAAAAAAAAAAATATATAAACATAAACAAAAATTACGGAAAAAACAAAACATTATCATTCAAAAACGAACAAGTCGTTGAGTCAAAGTTCACTGGAAAATTTAGATTGCTGGCCCTAACCCACTCTCACTTATAAAGCGGATAACGCGATCAGCAGCCACCGCGTCATCGGCTAATATAAGTTTGAGTGTCGTCTGCAAACCAAGGTTTCTTCGTAAGTCAGCAAGATCCACACTCGGTGAAAATGTGGGCCACGGTGAATACGGCTCCACAGGTACAAAGTGGGGGGTCTTCCCTTCTCATTAGGTACGAGTGGGTGGATCTTGTATGACCTATCCTTAGCCTACACAAAATGACGGACTCTCTCCGGGCCCGGAAGGAGCTCCGCCAAACGCGAGTAGTTCCCTTGATCGCTCTCAGTTTACTGGGCAGTGGGTCAGCTAGCCACTGACTCTCCCAAAAAGCCAGAACTTGTAGGCGTAACTGAGAGCGAATATCTCTAGCGGGTACCTCCATTGGTCGAGGTGGTAGTGATACCGCCTCTTTTGCAGCTTGATCTGCTAACTCATTTCCCGCAATTCCCATGTGGCTTGGAAGCCACAGAAAGGTGATTCGAGTGTCAGCGTGGCACAGCCCGGCTAGTAGGTCGTGGATTCGCTGCACTAGGGGGTGTTGCGGGAAACATGTAGCAATTGACTGCAACGAACTCAAAGAGTCGGTACACACGAGAAAGTGGATTCGAGCATCCTGTAGTGCAAACTGCAGAGCTTCATAGATGGCAACGAGCTCCGCAGTAAACACACTACAGGCCTCAGGCAAAGAGATCTTGGTATTTGCACCATCAATAACGTAAGCACAACCCACCCTCTCGTCCACCTTCGAACCATCCGTGTATAGAATGCCAGCGTCCGGAAATTGGTGAACTATGCTGTGGAACTGCCTCCGGTAAACGGAGGCATCCGTGTTCACCTTAGGACCTCGGTGCAGATCTAACCGAATTCCCGGACGCGGGACTTGCCACGGAGGCACCTCGCTAGATGTCCGGATCATACAGGGACCTACAGCCACTCCTATTTCGGTACACGAGCTATCAAGTCTAATACCAACCGGCCGAGTGGCACGAGGCCGGTTGGCGTACCCCTGGTGGTTTTGGGTACCGAAGAGAGCTTGATAGGTCGGGTGTTGCGGCATTTGACGCACATTGGCAGCATATGCTAACAGCATATGTTGGCGTCTATAATTTAAAGGTGGAACACCCGATTCGGCGAGTAGGCTGGGTATCGGGCTGGTCCGGAAGGCACCGGTAGCCAGCCTAACGCCACTATGGTGGATACTGTTCAGCATTTTCAAGGTTGCCGGCCTTGCTGAACCGTATGCCGCAGAACCATAGTCTAGCCGGGACAGGACGAGGGCTTGGTAGAACCGTAGCAGCACCGCACGGTCAGCCCCCCACGTAGTGCCACTAAGAAACCTGAGCATGTTCAGTTTCCTGAGACATGTCATTTTCAATTGCCGTATATGGTGCTGCCACGTTAACTTGCTGTCAAAATGGAGCCCCAGGAAGCGATAAGTGTCAACCACCGGCAACGCAGCATCCCTGAGATGTAGTTCAGGGTGTAAATGTAGCCTCCGTAGCCGACAAAAATGGACGACGGAGGTTTTCGCTGCTGAAAAACGAAAACCCCGGTCGTGAGCCCACCTGTCGACCCGGTTGATGGCTAGCTGCAATTGCCGTTCCACGACTGCCATACTTCCAGAGCTGTAATGCAGAGCTAAATCGTCTACATACAGCGATGGAACTACCGCGGACCCGGCGGCGGCAACAATGCCATTAATGGCAATCGCGAACAAGGTGACACTCAGCACTGAACCCTGAGGAACTCCATTTTCTTGGGTATAGTACTGCGATAATGTCCTACCGACCCTTACACGGAAGAGTCGGACGGACATGAAATTCGCAATGAAAGTCGGTAAGTTACCACGGAGTCCCCACTTGTGAAGGGTGGAAAGGATCCCGTAGCGCCATGTGGTGTCGTAGGCTTTCTCGAGGTCAAAGAAAACCGTGACTAGGTGCTGCTTCCGGAAAAAAGCCTCCTGTATGGCGCTCTCAAGTCGCACCAGATGGTCAGTGGTGGACCTATGAGAGCGAAATCCACATTGGTACTCAGACAGGAGACCTTTATCCTCCAAGAACCACACCAGTCGACGGTTCACCATCTTTTCGAGCAGCTTACATAGGCCATTTGTCAAACAAATGGGTCTATAGCTGCTTACAAACTTGGGATCCTTTCCAGCCTTAGGAATCGGTATCACGATCCCCTCTCGCCATTGAGATGGAAACTCCCCTTCAATCCATATACGATTGAAGAGGATCAACAGTTCTTTCATACTGGATTCGCACAGATGTTTTAACATTTGATTATGTATGTTATCCGGTCCAGGAGCCGTATCCCTGCACAGTTCCCATTCAGAGAATGGTACATTATAGGACTCCGAAGCAGCAGTGGCAAAGGACAAGGGGTGAGTCTCTGCCTCCCGCTTCAGAGTCAGAAATGTAGGATCGTAACTCCCGGAGCAGGATACATCGGAGAAGTGCGAGCCAATGCTGTTGGCAATGGCGAGATGGTCCGTGATGATGTCCCCATTGATGGACACTCCGGGTATCGATAGTGATGTCGGGAGTCCGGAGATCCGACGAAGCTTAGTCCACACTTGAGATGAAGGAGTATGCGCCGTCATGGACGACACATACTTTTCCCACGTCGTTTTCTTACTCTCCCGAATCAGATATCGGGCTCTAGCACGCATCCTTCTGAAGGTGATAAGGTTGGCCATAGTGTTTTGCCTCCGATAGCATTTGAAAGCACGTCGACGATCTTTAATGGCTGCTGCAATCTCGGCTGTCCACCAAGGGACAAGCTTCCGGCGTGAGTTGCCGGATGAGGAAGGTATTGTTTCCTCAGCAGCAGTCAAAATACCATTCGTTATGTGAATGGTATGATCGTCGACACTCTCAAAGGTATCTTCGGCAAACACCGCACGTGCCGTGAAAGTTGGCCAATCAGCCCGACGGAGAAGCCATCGACTTGGTAACTCGATGGCTCTCTGGTTCGGAAGAGTAACGATAATTGGAAAATGGTCACTATTACAAAGGTCATCGTGTACACCCCACTGTAGCAGGGGAACCAGCGCACGACTGCACAGGGTAATATCGATACTTGAATAAGTACCGTGTGCAATAGAGAAGTGCGTAGGCTCCCCTGTGTTCAACAGACACAGGTCCAGCCGCCTGATCAGCCTCTCAAAATCTCTCCCTTTACCGCTAGTGGTAGCGGAGCCCCAGATGGTGTTGTGGGCATTAACATCTCCCAGAAGGAGAAAAGGAGGGGGGAGCTGAGAGACTAGATCCACCAGCCGGGATGCAAGCTAATATGAACATTCATGAAAAGATCATAATTTTTGTGGTTGTTCCCATAATGTTGAATTTCTAAACATACAGTTTATTTTCGAGTTAATAAAATATGGTGAATTCCTACGAGAAAAGAAGTACAAAATCACAAATTACTTTTTATTCATTAGCATTAAGTTACTTCAAATGATCCATCGCACTGATTCTTTAACATTAAGTTTTATTTGTTTTCTTTTAATTTCATGAAATTCTGGAGAAGTTAATTTGCACACGGTGATAATGCAGTGCGAGGAATAGTTTTGCTACGACGTGGGAAATTAAGAAATCTATAATTGCAAATTTCATGACAATTATACTTGGAAGGTAGGTTCCATCGGATATATGTACACCAGTAAAATGTGGCCCTTCGGTATGAAGTGTGTACTTCTTCCGCTCGAAATACCTTCATCACCACAGTATAAAATCAATGGGTATTTGGTCCAATTCAGATCAAGAAACTAACTTGCAACTCTTCGCCATAATCAATTGCAAACATGTGACTGTCACTCCGCAAGGACAACGGAAATATAGGCAAACATTCAACATTGCAATATTTGTTCGTAAACGTCCATGAGCGCTGAGGCAAATCTCATTGAATGGGCCCTGACTGCATGGACATGGTAATACTCCATGCCCAGCCGAGAATTTAAAACTGTGGGGAAAATAAGAGTTCCGTCTTAATGGCCAATAACGATGACGATCGCTGAACATTAGAGTCACGATATTTGTCCGTTCCCGATTGTGCAAACATGTGACAGGTAGTACAGCTGGAATCGCACCAAACTGGCCGAGAGCAGGGCTGACTGCGATATTTTTCCAATTTCCAGCCACGAACTGTAAGCCATAAGGACAGCGAGAAAGGAGCAATCAGTAGGTGCTATTTCTCAATTTGCCCACTAACTGTGTTACCTTAGTTCGGCAGGAAAGAGATATCTGCGGCCGTTTGCGTATTATGTCTCGCAATACATTTCTCCTTACGACAAGTAAATGATATTTTCGCCATAACGTCCAAAGTGTTCGCTGTAAGAAAAATCAATGTTTTCGTAATGTTATTATGAAAGTGTGTGTACAGACTGATGTAGGGAGATTAAGGTACTCCCAAAACATGTCCCTATGAATGTGTATATGAGTATGTATTGAAAAGGCGAACAATTTAAATTTCAATTAAATTGATGAGATTTTTGCATACTCACAGTCAAGCATGGAAAATTATAGCAATATTACGTGATCAGCACCATTGTCTGTCTGACAATATTTCAGCTGTCCTAGTGGAATTCTAGTCACTTTGTGTTGGGTCGAATCCAAAATTTTCCCGAATCTAAAACCATTGCAATTCTTGCCTTCTTCCAAAGGATGGTTGAGACTCGATACTGATACTCTTAACATCTAAACCCAAGCTTCGATACTTCTTCAGAAATAGAAATCAATGAAAAAATATGCTACAATACTTGTAACGTTTATCACAATGACTGAAGTCCAAACCACTATTTCCAATTTGAAATTGGACCCATAAACCAACCTGCTTGATACTCATCTCCTGACATCCCACCTGTATGAAGACAGTTGCTTTTCTTATCCATCAAATTGCCAGCTGCAGTGTCCAAATAAACTGATGCTGGTTTGACACAAAGGTACTTTTTTGCTGATTTAGTATTGGTGCTCCAGTAAGAAATGATTGATCCAATAAACCATCATTTAAGTAGGCAGTAGCGTTATCTTCAACAGAAATCTGCTGGACTAGTGTTTGTGAAAGAAGTTTGGAGTACCGGTAGTAAATTTTGTATTTGGCCGATGTGGAAGGGTGAAGATGAAGTGGGCGTGTGTTGGACCGTAAGAGTGATACTTTTTGCTTGAGTGACAAGCATTTGTTTGGCGATTTCTCAAATTGTGGTGGCTTCACATTTGCCAGACGAAAATACTTGTCTTCTTGACTCATAAGAGTCGCCCATTTTTCCGTATTGACTTATTATAATAATCAAAAGTTACCTCGTTCCGCCTCGTCAATACAATATATTCAAAATTTTGTGATACAATCACATGCCACACTACATCGGTACATGTTTCGATGCCTATAAACACTGGCATCATCATCAGCCTTATTAGTGTATTGGCAGCACTTAAAAATCACTTTGTAAAAACATCGAGTGTAAGTGATTTTTAAGTGCTGCCAATACACTAATAAGGCTGATGATGATGCCAATGTTTATAGGCATCGAAACATGTACCGATGTAGAGTGTGATTGTATCACGAAATTTTGAATATATTGTATTGACGAGGTGGAACGAGGTAAACTTTTGATTATTAAAATATTTGACTTTAAAGCGCGGGTCTAGGAGCGAAGGCAAAACATATAATTTTTCTTTTTCACAATCCTGGAATTTAAGTTCAAGTTTTGATTTCAGCTGCCTTTTAGACCACCACTTCCACCCTCAGATGAATTTGAGAGAAATTCAAGAAAACTGTTGATCTCAGGGATTATTACTTTCGTGCTTAGCTTCATAAAGGATTCTTAAGGTTTCTTCCACCTTTTCAAGACAGTCCCACTGTGACTGTGTCACTTCCAATCTTGATGAAGAGAGAACAATCGCTTGACACTGTTCAATAAGTTTCACATAGGATGATAGGTGGATTCACTTTGTATTATTTCTGCAGCAACTTGGTACCTTTGGATGAGTACTTAATATGTTAAACAATACATACATTTACAGATATAACAATGTTAGAGATGGAAAGTGCCATGAAGAAGATGAAGAGTGGGAAAGCTACATGAGTGGATGAGGTAGCTATAGAGATGATTAAGGGAGCTGGACCCATAGGGATGCAATGGTTGTACAGATTGTTTTGGGTGATTTGGAAAAATAAGGCAGTACCAGAAGAGTGGGGTAAAGGTCTAATAATTCCAGTCCAAGAAGGGAGATTAAAAAAACTGTAACAACTACAGAGGAATCGCCCTCATCTCACATGTGGCAAAGGTGTGAGGGGTCTGGTGTGGAACCAGGAAGTTCCCGAGAAATGTACAAAAATCTTGTTGACTGAGGATGGCAGTGGAAAAGGAAATGGAGGAAGAACAATATGGATTTCGAAGAGACAGATCAACTTTTGATCTAATTTTTATAACGAGGAACGTGATGGAGAAAAGGTGGGAATACGGGAAGGATTTGGTGATGACCTTTATAGATATTGTGAAGGCATATGCCAGTGTTTGGGATGCATTGATAAGGAAGAAGGTAGGTAGAGCTGAAGTGGAAATTATAAAAGCCATGTATCGACAGTGTCAGTAGCGTGAAGACCAAGATTGGACAAACAAACTGGTTCAATGTAGAAACAGCTCTACGAAAAGGGAGTGTGTAGTCCCCCACACTTTTCCTCCTTGTCATGGATGGGATCCATAAACGAGTGAAACGGAAAATGGGACGTAAAGGGACGAAGGCCTTACTCTTTGCTGATGACAGTGATATGAGTAGACGTTGAATGTCCAAGAACAAGTAAATGTTTGGAACCAGGAGATTGAAGAGCATGGAATGAAAATCAGTGTGGAGAAGAGTCAGAGGATGGTGATGACAAGAAATGTGTGAGATGGTAGGGGGAATATTGCAGTAGATGGAAAAGCATTACAAGTTGTGAAAAGTTTCAAACACTTAGGGAGTGTCCTAACAGATGATGGAAGGATAGGTGAGGAAATTAATAAGAGGATCCAACAAGCAAAAGTGTTTTACCAGAGTGTGAGGGGTCTGGTGTGGAACCAGGAAGTTCCCGAGAATTGTACAAAAATCTTGTATTCAACATATTACACACCAATATTGACGTATACAGCAGACATGTGGGCAACAACTAAACGGGAGGAAAGTAGAATCCAGGTAGCGGAGATGAAGTTCCTTAGAGGTACAGTATAAATGGAAAGACCCGCAGAGACTGTGACTGTTTATTTTATAGGTTATTTCTTGGAAGAGTATATATAGGGTTCGAGGCATGGGCTCCGTTTTCTGGTGGGCCATCGCATTGTAGGCCTTAGCGTCTGAGATTAGGTGTTCCTTGTAATGGTTCAGCAGTATGGTAGGAGGGGGCCATGCCTAATGGAGTTTCACATCTGTGTATATTTTCTTTTTTTGATGTTCTTTTTTTTTTGACAAGCTTTAAGGAGTGCTAATCCGATAGATATTTCTTAGGAAGATAGCGTATTGTTTCTGAAGTTAGTTGTTGGGGAGATTTGTTGAGATTCTTTGATGATGGTAGGATAAATGGAGAATATGTTTATTAAAAGTTTCCCTCATTGTGTTAAACAACCACGAACTCCGATTTAGTACAGTTACAAGACAAAATCAGAAACAAGGAAATTAGGGAGTCAACAGGATTCCCGAAGTTACAAGACAAGATAGAGATCAGTAAACTAAAATGGTATGGACATGTTGCCAATGGGAGAAGACAGAGTCCCGAGGATGAGGTGGATGGATGAATGAGGGAGAGCGTTCAGAAAAGAGGAGTGAAAGTGGATGATGTACTGGAAGAGGGATGAGAGTGGTGGAAGAGACAGATAAGTATGGACGTCCTTGATTCACACCCCGACAAGATCACTGGAACCGGGAAATGAAGAAGACATTTACAAATTGCAATTACTTTGTTCAAAGATTGTTCTGTAATGACATCATGATGAATCACTGTGTGCAATTGATGAGCAAAGCATGGGATTCGCAGCACTATCATGCACGGCTGTAACCATTTCATCTTGTAAAACCCAATCTGCAACCACAGATTAAAAAAATTGTTGAATATTCCAAGCAGTATGGCAAATTTCACTGAATGGAATCACTTATAATGCCATATCTTGCAGTTCAAATTCATTATTATCAATGAATTGGACAATTTTTCTCAGCGACGGAAGTCTAGAAGTCAAAGGTGCAAGAAACAAATTCTGCTTTCTCCACGACCAATTTCACTCTTGAATGCGGTACAATCTAGGTATTGCTTCATTGGCTAAGTATTTTCAGTTTACTGTGGGGTAGTAAGGTTCCAAATGTTTCATAAGCTTTCAGATATCACAGTCTTCTACAATAGAAATCAGTGTAAATTATCTCGGCGATCAATGTAGTGATCTCTTCTTCTGTCCCCAACTGGAAATGGTTTGTGCAAGAGTTGGTTCATTAAATGGACTTTTTTTTCATCCTTTTGGGCATTGCTATTGTGAATACTGCAGATCTAGAAGGCACAGTGGAGATGGGGTTGAACATATTGATTTAGGATTGTAGACTGTGACGATAACCATACCCGAGTTGAGGGAGACGTAGCCTAAAACAGGTGGACATGTGGTTCTACTCTTGAGCGAATGCCTATATTAATAAGAGTGAACACATTTGAAGTTGCTGAGCTTTGTAAAAATGATGTTACCTTTTGTTGTAAGGTGGAGATCTGCTGTTCACTGTCTTTCGAAGCCTCGCTTACTTCTGGCTGAACTTCAACCAATAGTGAGTCGTCAGGATCACAAGATGTTTGATGTGAAGTTTCAGTTTCTGGGAGAGAAACGTTTTGCTCTGTTGATTCACTTGTTCTTTGACTGCTCCTTCCCGTAATGTCAGAGTGAGTCTTCAGACGTTTTATCATTGCAGAAGTTGTTTTAGAATCACCACCCAGAGAGATTAGAGCATGACACGCATCACAAATTGTAAAATTAGCATTGACACAGTCTATTATAAAATGAATAATAACAGAGCTGATTGGCGTGCGTTTCGAGGCCATATTTTGTGATACAAAATCACAATGACACGTTAACGACTACATATCCTGTAAATATACGGAACTTAACACACACCAAAGCCATCCAATACCAGTACACTGAACTTTGAACACACATAAATTACAATCGTCTTCTTCTTAGCGTTTTCCCACAGGTTCAGGGTCCGCTGTCCGGAACTTGGCTCGCCACTTGTTACGATCGCAAGCATCATAAGGTGTTAGGCTGAGCACCTTCATATCGGCATTTATCGTATCATGCCAGCGCTGTTTTGGTCTCCCACATGGTCGTTGTCCATTGATTTCCAAGCACAGGGTAGAATTGGCTACTGTTCCTGGTGCAGCACGTAGGACGTGACCATACCATTGGAAAAGTTTTTGCCAAGCCTTATCAGTGATGCGTGAAATGCCCATTTGCTGGCGAATGATCTCGTTCCTTACATGGTCCAGGAGTGTGATGCCCATTGACCAACGGGCAACGGAGCATATGCATTTCCATACTGTGTAGTTTGCGCTCTGTAGCTCTGTCAGTTGGTCGACAGTCAGCACCATACAAAGCAACAGGACGTACTATCATGCAATATATTTTGGATTTCAGATGTAGTGGCATCCTTCTGTCTCAGAGTAAACCTGTATCTTCCCTCCATCTCATCCAAGCTGCGTTTATCCTGCTTCACACTTCATCACCTATCTCACCATCAGATTGTAAGCGGGATCCCAGATACCTGAAGCTTACGGTCTTAGCTAATGTCTCTCCGTCAACTAGAATGGAGCCGTTGCTTATGATGGTAAACTACAATGTAGCCCGTAAATTTGCCAAAGATTGAAAAAACGTAAACACCGATACAAATCATCTGCACAAGAAATTCTAACCTCAAAATTCAGACCGCAACTTGGAACTGAACTGACAGAATTTACTGCTGAATTTATACGTAGGCCTATCGATATTCGATAAACAACATTCTCGAGTTGAGACAGTTTGCTATATTTCGATGTATCACTTGCTACGGTTGAGAATTTTT
This sequence comes from Meconema thalassinum, assembly GCA_946902985.2. NCBI lineage: Eukaryota > Metazoa > Arthropoda > Insecta > Orthoptera > Tettigoniidae > Meconema > Meconema thalassinum. The sequence goes on along the minus strand of OX336397.1, from coordinate 178,459,253 downwards.
TCAAAACATCGCAAATTTTAGAAAAACATGTCTTCCGCGTGGAAATTTTTAATTCGGGTCGGATTTGGGAATTGATGACTCAGAACCCAAATCCATTCAGCCGAACCCTAGCAGCATCACTAGTAAACACTTCCCCAGGGCCCGGACCTTGGGAACTTGAACAATGTAAGTAAATTATTTGCAAGAAACTTCGAGTTGGGACATAAATATCTGATCACAAATTGAACAACTCTTACGGAATTTAGTGGAGCATGCAGCTGGAACATGGAGAATAGAATACAAGCAGCGGAGATGAGGCAAGAGATAAGATAAAAGACAGGAATCTTGTAGCTGCAGGACAGGATAGAAACAACAAAGTTAAAGTGGTATGGTCACATGTTGTGGATGGAAGAGGGGAGACTACCAAAGAAAGCTTTTCCCGAAAAGATGATGGGGAAGAGAACACGAGGATGACCCCGAAAGAGATGGATGGATACAGTCTGGGAGTGCATAGAAAAGAGGGGAAGAAAGCCTGAAGAGTATTTTTAAAAAGGAGAGGAGTGGTGGAGACAGGTCTTTAATTCACAACCCGACCCAGAAAGCTGTAAACGGGAAATGAAGATGATGTGTGTTTTGGACGAATGTAGGGTGGGTTTAGTCACCACGTGGCAGGGAAAGGGGGACGATTTGCTTCCTGTTAATCTTCAAATTGTAAATAAGAAAACAAATCATTGCTTTTATTTTGCTTTAAACATTGTAAGATTGATTTTGGCAACGTCTTGTGTTGCGATGTAATAACGCACATGGTTTGTTGACGACCTTGTGTCTAGTTCTGTGACCTTGATCAGCTTTGCTACGTGCAGAGTTAAGTTTGATTCACTGGGTTTGAATTTTGTTCTGTAATTATGTTTGTGGCATGTTTGCTGTTCTGTGCTCGGCTGAGTATTTTTCTGTAGAAAGCGAGTGGCATAGTTATTTTCTCCCTGGAACGCTTTTGCTCCGCGTCAGCAGCGTCGGAACGAATTTAGTTTTGACGTGTCAGACATGCTCGACTCCACAAACAGTGGACACCATAATCACTGGTGACGAGTCTGGGTGCACGGTTATGACCCGGAAACCAAAACCCAGTCGTTGCAATGAGAGCACTACACACCAACTCACTCAAATTCTGCTTGCCAGCAAGAGACCCTATCAACAGGCGGGAAAAAATTAACGCATGCGCACCTAGGTTCAAGGTCGGCTAATGCAAGCGCGCTTGATTCCAATCCATCAGGTTTTCACCACAAAAAAAAAAAAAAGACATACTTTTCTAACAGACCTCTTATCACACTAGGTTACATTTTACACACGCGTTCTCACACAAGTTTCCTTCGGGGGCACACCTGGAAAGTAATTTGGGGGGATATCTATAGACTGCCTTATATAGTTACTGGCAAAACAGCCTTTCACTAGGGGTGACAAATCAGTCTTTAAGGGGGGTTATGTCCCCTGTATGGGTATGGGAAACTTTGAGAATCACGAATCCAACTATTACAGGGTCAGCTGTCAGCCATTACAGAGCAGAGAAGTCAAATTTGCCAACCCTTTGAACAATTCACATCACTAAAGATTAAAAATGAAAAGTAAATGACTATCACAAAAGTCTACTTTCAAATAACATCGCCTCAAACAGCCGGCAAGTGAAACTAAAAGGTGCGAGCCTAGCGCACTCTAAAGGTTAAAAGATAAAAAGTCCCAAATATTAGTGGGTTGCCGTACAAGGAATGTTGAAGTGAACTTACCGGCACAGTCTGGGCCAGATGCTTGTCGAACTCCTCCTCCTGTTGTTTCATCTCCTGCAGCTTCCTCATCTTCTCCTCCATCTCCTGCTTCATCTGCTGTTGAGACATCTGCTGCTGCAGCGTCTGGAGTTGCCGCATCACCTCAGGGTTCGACAGGATGCTGCAACAACAGAATCCTTGTATCTACCAATCTAACTTTCAAAAAACTGATTTGTTGGTAAATATAATCCACACCGGCAAAATGTACAACTCAAGACGTGGTTCATTGATAAGACCTTTTTGGTTGGTTGGTTGGTTGGTTGCTCAGTTTAGGGGCTGAGACAGCACGGTCATGTAGCCCCATGTACTTTGGGTGTGTGCAGAATCTGTCTGATAACCGGATGGTAATTGTGATGGCTGTATTAGTGTGTGAATTCTCTGACCCATTTGAGGTCACAACCGGTTTACGATAACACCATTACTATTACTATTTGGTTGGTTCTTAAGTTTAGGGGCTGCGACAACGCGGTAATGTAGCCCCGTGTACTTTGGGTGCGCGTAGTATCTGTCTGATAACCGGTGTTAATTGTGATGACTGTATTAGTGTGTGTTATCTGTTTTTTAATTTAAGTACTGCAACTTAGAATTTTTCAAATAGTTCCTACTTTTGCCGCCAAGCGCCACCGTCAACGACTACTAGGCCAAGTTGAGAACTTAGCTACTAGACGCCACCGCAGTCGGCTCTTGGCAACGAACGTAGAAACATAAGAGCGTTGTTTACATTCTTAACCTATCCAATTTAGCTTCACACAGGTGCAATTAGTGGAAGGTTCTTTAACATGCCATAAATCTATGACATGGGACCGCCGTCTTTACTTCCCCTCCGAAGGAAGGCATACTGAGGGATTTTTAAAGCTCTTAAAAAATCCGACGGCTTCGGCCGGATTTGAACCCACTATCTTGGGCATAGAAGCTCAGCATGCTGCCGACTACGCCACCAAAGCCCTATTACTATTTAATTGTGCATTAGAAATGGTAATGCGAGAATGGTCTAAGAAATGCCCTCCAAATATAAAAATAGGTAGAAAAATGCAAACAAACTGTCTTGGTTTTGCAGACGACATGGCATTATTGGCAAAAGATTTAGAGGAAGCCCAAACACAGATATCAGAGCTTCAGACCATTGCCAATAAAATTGGCCTTAAGATATCATTTGAAAAAAAACGAAATCATGCCACAAAACCCTTAAGAGAAATACAAATTAATGGTACAAAAATTTAAATTGTAACACGATTCAAATATCTAGGAGAGTCAATAACAAATAACTTAAATGAGAAAGCATCGATTCAAATAAGAACAAACCAGTTATCTGGGGCACAAAAGTTAACATGAGAAACTTGCAAAAAGAAATGCTTATCAATTAAAGCAAAAATTAAACATTACAATACAGTCATAAACCCGGAAGCCACATACGCAGCAGAGACATTATTCCATCTAAATGAACCTTGAGGGTGAGTGCGCTCTATCGACAACAAGAGGAAATTTTTCAACTACACCGCAGGCATGGGTTCACTATCTGGCCAATTTAGAGCAAGCACAGCTCCCATCTAGTAGTCCATGGTTAGCTCCAGCCTAGTTCAACTGGTTGCTAGTACATGCCACTTGTGCAGATCTGGTGTTGTTTTAATTAAATATACATTTTCCATTGCAAAATGCACAATATAATGCTCAATTTTATAACATCTCAGTACTCAAAAAACAATAAATATAAAAATCAAGCAAAAAAATACAACTCTGATAGGATTTGAACCCCGGCCAGCCAGGTGAAAGACCAAAGCTCTAATCACAGAGCCAAACATGTCCTCCCAAGTTTCACGTTATCAATTGATTTCAATAAGTCTTAGCAAATAACGACTTTGATAATCGAATTCTTCACAGGAGTATTGGTGTATTCTTTGGAATACACGGTAAGATATAGGTAGCTTTTGCTGCTCTTTGCTTTAATTCATTCCTTCCTTTTTCGCAAACACCAACAGTGATTTCTTACTTTTTCTTTTATTTAAGCACCTTGCTTACTTTCTTTGTAAGTTTGTTGTAGATATAACTTCCATGATCAACCTAGCGGCATCTAGCAGCTAACTGCTGAAGTTCATCAATATATCAACTCTCAAGAAGACTTTCTTCCTAATCCAGCCACAAGATGTCGTCGCTATCTCCAGCTAACACCTCCATGCTCAAGAGGACTTCATCATTCCAATCCTCCAGACGTCGTCATCATCGCCTGCTAGATTCTCCTTGAAGATCACACCATCAAGAAAATATCTAAGAAAGCAATGTATTATTGTTAGGTTGGTAATTTTTATGTATGTTCCTTTGTCTCTTTCCCCCACCCTCCTTGGTACCTACGTGCTTCGTCGAGCAGCTCTCACTTCTGGGTCAGTCGTCAAACCATACAGTTAGAGCCTACTTCAGGCTTGTCTCCTGTCTACTTGAGACATTTTTAAATCAGGACGCCATGTCCTAATCTTAACGTCAACCGTCATCCACATCATCGTTCTTCAAAATGAGCTAGGTACTACTTCAATGGTTTTCACTAAGTTTTAAATGTTTTTAACCTGATTTTATAGACAGTGTGAAATTGCTATGTGATGCAAAATCTGCCTTCAAAAGATCTTCTTGATTTATTTGTAGCTACTTCAGCTAGCTTTCTAAAATGAAAAGGTACTTCTTGTACTGAGTGTCTGGGAATGAGTTCTCACACCGTGAGAATCTTATTAAACCCACTGTCTATAAAAACTTAGCTTTCACCTCCGCGGGATATTCTGCTCAATTCTACTGTTCTCAACTCTAGAATTTTCTACAGCAAGTCATCTTTTTGCAAGTAATGCCGTCAAGTGCCTTCCACCTAAATATGGGAATGCTTGTTTCTCACTGAGGAATTTATGTTGAAAATACTTATAATCAGCATATAATTTGTCTTCCTTCGTTGGAAATTGTGCGCTGCATTCAACTACCATCTATAAACATCACAACGCAATAAATTTTCTCAAACTAAAATTCAAATAGTGATCTCTACATTTACAATAACTTTTCGTCTGATAAACTTTCCTTGTTGCAATAGTGAATTTTTCAACGGACTACAGTGCATAACCGCACCCATTCAACAACCAACCGTGTCGCGTTCGAACGAAAGCTATAAATACGGCCATAAACGTTTTCCCGATTCTCCTATTTCCTCCTTTCATACTCCTCACTAACACATTATAATAAATGTAAAATTTAGGTTCTTTTCAATGAGGTGACACTCTATGGAAGTGCCCTTCCATCTTTGTGCTGTTTTTCATAAGGTAATTTCTGCATCATTGGTGTCTAGTACACACCTCAAATCATATTGTTCTTGCTCTTTTCATTAGGGAATTCAATTATTTCTACTCACAAGTGAGTTTTTTAATTTTCCTTTTTCCAGGCTTCACGAAAGGGTAACTGGCCCCATTTTTCTCGTGATCCCTGCTTCAATACAAGAAGTTATGGGAACTTCTTCTTAATTCTCTCTTTTCTTGTTATAATCTCAAATTTAACATTTGTTCATACTTTTAGAACTTCCATTAGGAATTCTCAAAGTATATATGCCGTACCTGATTTATTGTTAAACTTTAAATTTGCTAATCTCGGCACTATTTTAAAATCTTATGTAGATTTGGTGCTTTCAAGAGGTTCCAAACCAAATTTTGTTAATCGCCTAGTGCAAACTTCAACAAATTTAGAGGTCTGAGACCTCAAGGTTAAAAATTTAAATTGTACATTTTACAGTTGTTAAATTTATCATATTATTAAGTATTGATAAATAAATCAAACTATATCCTTTTGCTTCATCATTTTCTATAAAATAACGATTAGGCAGGATCCTACCTCCCCTAACTCTACCCGAAAGCTCATTCTCGCTTTAAGAAACTCGAGCATCAAAGTAAAAAAGGTTCCACTATTTGTTGCATTTGAACAAAAACTCTCCGCAAAAACTTTTTCGAAGTCGCTCTTAGCTTTTATAGCTAATTCTAACTAGCCAGTAAGGCAAGTATAGCTAGCTCCGCCAGCTTCCTGCTTGTTGAGACTTTCTCTATAACTTATGGTTGGTTTTCCAAATTTAAGGTTTTCTTCTTGTCTAAACTTTTAGTCGGCACTTTACTGGATAGAAACTTAGCCTTTCTTGAATGCAACAATTGGTGTTCTTACCAAAATTTAAAACCAAAAATTTTCAAAATCCATCAAACTGTTTTTAAAAGCACGATAACTGCTTCATCGCTACCCTTCCTGGAAGCATTCAGTCGCTCCTTGGAAATTCAACAATTCCAAGAACTAAAAACATCACTGCGAATTTAAATTATTTGCGCCTTTCAAAACCGTTGATTAAACCTGATTCCTTTGAAAGGATATACAACAAATCTGTCATTCTTTGTCTTGCCAGACTTCCACCCTTCCCCATAGTAGTCAAATATAGGCTGGGAAGGGAAAGCACAAATGCCATTTGCTGGCAAATAGCCCAAGCTCCAGCCTCATTTCCTGTTAGTTACGTCCAGGTCCATACCCACTTGAGGTGTTTCACGGGCTTTGTGGTGACACTCGCCACTAACTCATTTAAATTTATTTTGTTTGGTGTTGGACTCTCGTCCTATTTATCCACACTTGTTCCTTAGTCCGAAACCCACTTCCCTTTCCATTTCTCTTCATCTTCCCTTGGGGGTAGGGTTAATTCCTAGCAAAACCTACCCAAACTTTGGTCCCAGAAACCCGGGAGAGTCCATTTGTCAATATTTTGCAAATCAATAATATCTACTTTGAATTTTTCAGCTATATCTTCACCGTGCAAAGCTTGTGAGGGGGAAACAGGCCGCTCCTGTCTCCTTTGGTGTGTCCCTTTCTTTCAACTTGTTTGCTGCTGCCAGTCTGACAGCATTTCCAAGGTTCCACAGTTTCGTAAGTTATACTTTAATTTACCTATTTCGCCATGGCTCCTACAGAAAAAGACAAGGATGGTAAGGATGAAAAACTTACTTCCAAACGAGTTTCTTATAAAGGGCAAATCGTCAGATTCAGAAAATACATCAAAGAGCTAGATCCTTCACAAGCTCAACTAGATTTGTTAAAACATCGCGTAAAGGATTTTGAACGTTCATATGAAAATTATTGCAACATCCAAACTGAAATCGAAACTTGTATGCTCAATCAAACTGATGATCGAGTAGAAGTAGAAAACCAATATTACGAAGGCATAGGTTCTGCTTTTAAAATAATACGCCAACTCGAAGAAGAACAGAAAAAGGACGGTTCTGTTCTTGGTTCCCTTCACGAACAACAAACCTCTTTTCGTGAGGGTACTCACAAGCCCAAACCAATTCTACCTAAGATTAATTTACCCCACTTCTCTGGAGATGAATCTACTTGGGATTCTTTCTATGAACTATTTTGCTCTCTTGTTCATGACAATGAAGACATTCAAGTCATCTACAAGTTTCATTATTTGCGATCTATTCTCCGCGGTCAAGCCCTGCAGTTGGTTGAAGCACTCCCATTAAGTGTTGAAAACTGCCCCATTGCCTTTAACCTGTTGAAAGAAAGATACGGTAATTTACGGTTACGTATTCAACGCCACATGAAGGCTCGATTTAATTTACCTGCGTCACAGTACAATGACGTCACTAGTTTGCGTACTCTTATTGATACGACACAACTTCACGTAAAAGCTTTGTCCCAATTAGATCAACCCACTGACCACTGGGACACTTTCCTAATACACTTAGTGGTTTCTAAAGTCGAAGCTGCTACCCTCAAAGCTTGGGAAATTGAACTTTCCAAAGATGAGGATTATTCTTATGAGCATTTAGTCACTTTCATAAATGCTAGATGCCAACTCTTAACTGCTTTAGCTAACCAAAGTGAACCCTCATCCCCTAGTTCTAAATCTGAATCATTGTCTCTTAAATCAAAAAGTGAACGCTCAGCGTCTAGTACCCAAAACCCCGGGTCCAGACCGTCTAAACTCAAGTCAAACGCCACTGGTTACCCAACTAGGTCTAGTGAACACCGTATTGCTAGTTCTCTCGCTTTAAACACTCAAGGCGAACCCCGTAAGAGTTTAAATGAACCATTAAAGTGCATACTTTGCAAAGATTCCCATGCCTTATATCTATGTAAATCTTTTAAAGAACTGTCAGTCGACGACAGAAGAAAATTAGTTTCCCAGAATAAACATTGCTTCAACTGCCTTTCACCTAAGCATTCTGCTTCAAATTGCAAGTCACCAGACTTTGTTTTCATTGTGAAAAAGCTCATCACACTTTACTACATCGTCATGATCAAGCAAGGTCATCAGCCGCATCTAATTCTCAGAAAAGTGACAATGCTAGCAGTTCTAATGCTTCATCTTAAATTCAAAATGCCAAGTCCATACGTAGTGCCCAAGTACTATTGTCCACTGTCCAAATCGAAGTTCAGGATAATTTTGGCAACTGGGTCCGTGAACGTGGTCTTCTTGATTCGGCGGCAACCCATGATTTCGTTTCTAATTCATTAATCAAAAAACTAGGCCTACCTGTAAACCCCACTTCTATTAATGTATCAGGCATCAACAGCCTAAAATCACAAGCTTTACAGTTTTCTAAACTAACCATAAGAGACACTTGTCACAGAAATAACTTTCTAAAACTTAATTGCCTCATCCTCAACAGTATCGGAGAAGATACTCCTAGTCACTCCATCGATATCTCAGGTCTGAATATTCCTTCTCATTTAAGGTTAGCAGATCCTCTGTTCAATGTACAAGGCCCCATTGACATACTCTTTAGTGCCAATGTTTTCTGGAATTGCCTTCGTAAACAGGTTCGTAAGTTATCATTAAATGTGGTTGCCAGAGACACTAATTTTGGATGGATCGTTACTGGTCAACTTCCTCATTATTCTCCCCAACCCGTATCGCAATGTTATTTCGCTAATACTGATTTGGAACAGTTCTGGAGGCATGGAAGCGTTGATTCTCCTAACGTAACCTCTTCAGAAAACGAATTCTGTGAGCAACTTTTCATGAACACCACCACTCGTTCTCCTGAAAGCCGGTTCATTGTTCAGATGCCAAGATTACTCAATCCCCCCAAACTTATCAATTCTCAACCTAAAGCTCGAAAAGCTCTCTTTGCTATCGAGAGCAAATTCAAGAAAGAACCTCTCGTTAAACAACAGTACACTGATTTCATGGATGAGTATGAAAGCTTAGATCATATGGAAGTTGTCAGCAAATCTGATGACGAATTGCACCCCCCAATTGAAACGGTTTTCTGAAATCATCATCCAGTGTGGAAAAACCCTCTTGTAAAGGATAAAATCCGAGTCTTAACGATACTCTTTACTCTGGTCCTGCTATTCAGTCCGATTTATCTGCTATACTCTTAAATTTTCGATTATTTCCCATAGCTGTTATAGCGGACATCAAATAGATGTACCATCAGGTTTTAATTCAGCCCGAACAACAAGATCTCCAAAGAATCTTGTAGCGCGACGAAATCAGCAAGCCCATTAAAATATTTCGCTTAAGGACGGTCACTTATGGCTTAAAACCTTCCGCTTTCCTTGCTATCCGATCCCTACATATGTTAGCCTCTCAAGATGGTCATTTATTTGATTCTAAAGCTTCTGAAGCACTAACTACCTCTTTTTATGTAGACGATTATCTCCAGTCCTTCCCGACCCTTGAGGAAGCTTCTTTCGTGTCACTAGAACTTCAGGCATTGTTAAAGAATGGGGGATTCCCACTTCGTAAGTGGAATTCCAACTCCCATGAGTTTCTTGCCCAGTTTCCCATAGAAGATGTAGATCCCTCTTCCGTCAAAATCTGCGGAGATTCTGAATCCATAAAAACTCTTGGGAGTTCACTGGTGCACTCGCACTGATACTCTCATCTACAAAGTCTCGCTTTCCAAAGAGCTCCCCAACACAAAAAGGCAAATTCTCTCTGAAATTGCAAAAATGTTTGATCCACTTCAATTCCTTGCTCCGGTTATTGTTATAGCCAAGCTTTTCATGCAAGAGCTATGGTCTCTCAAATGTGAATGGGACGAAGCTGTTCCCCTTTCTTTTCTTACTAGATGGCTCTCTTTTCGTAGCAGTTTACTTGATCTTTCTCTTATTGAAATTCCTAGGAATTAAATTAATGCTGCTCCTAACACATCTTTCTTCCTTCATGTGTTTGCCGACAGCTCCGAGAAAATTTACGGTTGTTGTGCATATTTGGTTTATTGCAATTCGCTAAATGAAACTTCATTGTCCAACCTTATTTGCGCTAAGTCCAAAGTCGCTCCTCTTAAAACTATTACTTTGCCTAGGCTTGAATTGTGTGCTGCACTCATGGCCGCAGAACTTGCCAAAAAATTGCACAAAGTCTTAAAGGTCGAATTTACGCAAACCTATTTGTGGAGCGATTCCATGATCACACTTTCTTGGATCGCCAAAAACCCCATCCACTGGCAAACCTTTGTTGCAAGTAAAGTTTCTAAAATTCAAACTCTTTCCTCTGGACGTCAATGGAGGCATGTACCCAGTGCTGATAACCCCGCTGACATCATTTCTCGTGGATGTTTACCTTCTCAATTATTAGCATCTCAGTTGTACTGGCATGGGCCCTCGTGGTTAATCGAAGACTCTTCTTATTCATATGTTGAATTTTGGGCTTATGCCGTGTTTATTATATTAAAATTCGAAGCGTTTCGAAAGAAACCATGCCTTTCTTCGTCAGGAATAATCTGGAATACGACAATGATTGCTAAGAGAAAGCAACAAAGAACATATAGAAGGTGCCCAAAGATGGACGCCATTATAGCCCCATGTTAGGGACAACGGAAAGCAGCAGTGAATTACTTTCTCAGGGTTCTGATAATAGGTAGCCAGGATTCACTAAGATTGTAGCCGGTGTCGCGGTTGAAATTATCTGGGTGTTTACGTATTTCAACCGCCTCCCTGATGATTCTGGGACGATATTGCTTTATACGGGCAAGAACATCCACTCCTTGGAACATGACATCATGGCCAGGTGTTAATGCATGATCGGCAACAGCTGATTTATCAGGTTGAATGAGCCTGATACATCTATTATGTTCCTTAATGCGAGTGCATATTGTTCACGAAGTCTGCCCGATGTAAACCTTGCCAGAAGTACAGGGAACTCTGTAGATACCCGGTTGTTGCAATTTAGGCAAACTGTCCTTAGTTGGTCGCAGGAGTTGCCTAATCTTAACAGAAGTTCCAAATACAGTCCGTATGTTGTACCGACGTAGGATTTTAGCAATACGATCCGTCGTGTTATGTATGTAAGGTAGGTAAGCAATTCCTCTTACATCTCTTTTCTCAACTGACGTCCTATTATTATTTGTTGGTTTCAGAACCGTAGATATCAAAGCCTTGCTATAACCGTTGCTCTCAAAGGTGGTTCGCAAGGTATTAATTTCTTCTTGTAAAGAAGACACTTCACAAATCCTCCTAGCCCGGGTAGTTAGAGTTGTAAGGATACCATGTTTCTGGGCAGTGTGATGGTGAGAACTTGCATGCCAACACACACCAATAGATATCTCCTTACATACATAACACGACGGATCGTATTGCTAAAATCCTACGTCGGTACAACATACGGACTGTATTTGGAACTTCTGTTAAGATTAGGTAACTCCTGCGACCAACTAAGGACAGTTTGCCTAAATTGCAACAACCGGGTATCTACAGAGTTCCCTGTACTTGTGGCAAGGTTTACATCGGGCAGACTTCGAGAACAATATGCACTCGCATTAAGGAACATAATAGATGTATCAGGCTCATTCAACCTGATAAATCAGCTGTTGCCGATCATGCATTAACACCTGGCCATGTCGTCATGTTCCAAGGAGTGGATGTTCTTGCCCGTATAAAGCAATATCGTCCCAGAATCATCAGGGAGGCGGTTGAAATACGTAAACACCCAGATAATTTCAACCGCGACACCGGCTACAATCTTAGTGAATCCTGGCTACCTATTATCAGAACCCTGAGAAAGTAATTCACTGCTGCTTTCCGTTGTCCCTAACATGGGGCTATAATGGCATCCATCTTTGGGCACCTTCTATATGTTCTTTGTTGCTTTCTCTTAGCAATCATTGTCATATTCCAGATTATTCCTGACGAAGAAAGGCATGGTTTCTTTCGAAACGCGTCGAATTTTAATATAATAAACACGGCATAAGCCAAAAATTCAACATTTATGAATAGTAACACGGGCCGTGAAAGTCTAAATGACGAAGACTCTTCTTGTTGGCCTTCTAAACCTCTGATTACAAACTCCAACTTGCCTGACTAAAAGTATCCAAATCCACGGCTTCGTGTCTTATTTCCAATGTTTCACACCCCTTGTTGTCCCGCTATTCTTCCTTTCATAAATTAATTCGAATTTTTGCCTATCTTCTCAGATGGAAATATCTTGTGGTTGACCAACCTCTTCTCCCTAAATCACACCTGAGCAATCACGAATTAAATCTCGCTACTATTAAAGTTTTGCACCTAACTCAGCAAGAGGTCTTTTCTTCTGAATTGTCTTTGCTCTCAGCTAACAAAGATCTTCCTAAATCTAGTCGTCTTCGCGCTTTAGCCCCCATCCTTGATGACAATGGATTACTCAGGGTAGGTGGTAGGCTTTCGCATTCTTCACTTTCTGAACACAAAACGCATCCTGTTATTTTGCTCTCTAAGCATCACGTAACTTTCTTAATCATACGTGACTTTCATTATCGTAACCTGCACGTTGGTACACTCACACTGCTTTGCTTCTTAAGGGAAAAGTACTGGATCATAAATGGAGTTCATGAAGTTTCCTCTGTAATTCACAAATGCATTCCTTGCTTCAAAGCGAAACCTAAAGTTAATACTCAATTAATGAGCGATCTACCCTCTTTCCGCTCTTCCCCTATACGTCCTTTTGCTCTAACTGGTGTGGACTATATGGGTCCGTTTCAATATCAATGCAATTCCCCTGAAGCTAAACACAAATTGTTTGGAAAACTCTAAGTTTATCTTTTCGTTTGCATGGTTACTGGCGCGATTCATCTGGAACTAGTAACAAATGCCTCTACTTCTTACTTTTTGTCAGCCGTCTTTCGCTTCACTGCTAGGCGAGGAGTTCCCTCTGAGATGTTCTCCGATAACGCCTCCACTTTTTAAGGCGCAGCTTCCTTGTGAAAGAAAGCTCTTACATCTTCTCCTGCCATGGAACAGATTTCTAATTTTTCCTACTCAAAGGGTTTCAAATGGCGGTTTATACATCCCTACGCCCCTCATCACGGTGGTAGGTGGGAATCCTGTGTCAAGCTGACCAAACGTCATCTAAAAAAGGTGTTAGGTGATCAAACCCTAACTTATGAGGAATTTCTCTGTCTATTCTGATTGAAGGTGTTGTTAATTCTCGTCCTTTGACACCGCTTTCTACTGACCCTGATGATCCTCTTCCATTGACACCTGGTCACTTTCTTATAGGCACTTCCCTTTCCTCCCCTTCCCAACTCTTATAGAGACTCTAACCTGCCTATTGTTTGGCGTAAACTAGAAGCTCTTCGCAATTCTTTCTGGAAGAGGTGGAAATTGGAATACTTAACTTCCTTGCAACGGAGACAGAAGTAGCTTCTTTCTAATCCTGACATTAAGGTGGGGGACTTGGTCCTTGTAAAGATGCTTCCCCTCCCTTGGTCTGGATCTCCAGTAGAGTGACCGAGTGTTACCCGGGAAGGGATGGGAGAGTTAGGGTAGCCAAGATCTTGACCACAAATGGGCATATTACAAGACCACTGTCTTCAATTGCCCCCCCCCCCCCCCTTTAAATCTTTAACATTGTGTTTCTTGTTCTCTGTTGGTGTTTTCCCCAGCTTGGTGTATTCTTTGGAATACACGGTAAGATAGAGGTAGATTTTGCTGCTCTTTGCTTTAATTCATTCCTTCCTTTTTCGCAAACACCAACAGTGATTTCTTACTTTTTCTTTTATTTAAGCACCTTGCCTACTTTCTTCGTAAGTTTGTTGTAGATATAACTTCCATGATCAACCTAGCGGCATCTAGCAGCTAACTGCTGAAGTTCATCAATATATCAACTCTCAAGAAGACTTTCTTCCTAATCCAGCCACAAGATGTCTTCGCTATCTCCAGATAACATCTCCATTCTCAAGAGCACTTCTTCATCATTCCAATCCTCCAGACGTCGCCATCATCGCCTGCTAGCTTCTCCTTGAAGATCACTCCATCAAGAAAATTAATATCTAAGAAAGCAATGTATTATTGTTAGGTTGGTAATTTTTATGTATGTTCCTTTGTCTCTTTCCCCCATCATCCTCCCTCCTTGGTACCTCCGTGCATCGTCGAGCAGCTCTCACTTCTGGGTCAGTCGTCAAACCATACAGTTAGAGCCTACTTCAGGCTTGTCTCCTGTCTACTTGAGACATTTTTAAATCAGGATGCCATGTCCTAATCTTAACGTCAACCGTCATCCACATGAGCTAAGTACTACTTCAATGGTTTTCACTAAGTTTTAAATGTTTTTAACCTGATTTTATAGACAGTGTGAAATTGCTATGTGATGCAAAATCTGCCTTCAAAAGATCATCTTGATTTATTTGTAGCTACTTCAGCTAGCTTTCTAAAATGAAAAGGTACTTCTTGTACTGAGTGTCTGGGAATGAGTTCTCACACCGTGAGAATCTTATTAAACCCACTGTCTATAAAAACTTAGCTTTCACCTCCGCGGGATATTCTGCTCAATTCAACTGTTCTCAACTCTAGAATTTTCTACAGCAAGTCATCTTTTTGCAAGTAATGCCATCAAGTGCCTTTCACCTAAATATGGGAATGCTTGTTCCTCACTGAGGAATTTATGTTGAAAATAATTATATCATCATCATCATCATCATTTCCCCTTATCCAGCTCCTGCCGGGTCGGGGTATTTATGGCACTTCTCCACTTTCCTCTTTCCTTCCACCATTCTTCTTCCACGATCTTGTCCCAGTCCAGATTACTTTTTCTCACGCTGTTCTTCACTGAATCAATCCACCTTGTTCTAGGTCTTCCCTTTGCTCTCTTCCCCATGCACTTCGCCTCCAGCATCTGTCTTGGTATTCTATTTTCCTCCATCCTCTTTACATGTCCAAACCACCTAAGTTTATTCTTCTCAATTCTCTCATTTAGTTTTCCCATCCCAACTTCCTTCCTAACATCTTCATTCCTCACTCTGTCTTTCCTTGTCTTACCTATCATACTTCTTAGGAATTTCATTTCACTGGCTTGCATTCTACTCTCTTGCCTGCTCGTCAGGGTCCAAGTCTCAGCTGCATACGTTAATATGGGTACATAGTACATTTTATACATTACCTCCTTGCTTTTCCTTGGTACTTCCTTATCCCAAACAAGTTTTCTTACACTTTGATAGAATGCATTGCTCTGCTGTACCCTCCTGCCAATCTCAATGTCCAACCTACCCGTTTGCATCAATTCACTTCCTAGGTATTTGAACGTGTCCACAATTTCCAAACTCTGACTTCCAATTTTCACAATGCCCTTTCCTTGTCTTTCCCCTCTTGTCATCACCATGGTCTTGCTTTTCTCTATACTGATTTTCAGGCCATACTTCTGAATATTTTCGTTCAGTGCATCTAGTTGTTTTTGCACTTCTTCGGTGTTCCTTCCCCAGACCGCAATATCGTCTGCAAATAATAGTAACTTCATTTCTTTATGTCCATATGCTTCCTTTGTTTCCTTTACAATTTCATCCATCACCATTATGAATAAAAGAGGTGACAGCACACTCCCCTGTCTTAGTCCAGTCTTGTTCCTAAATCAATCTGTCTTTCCAACAGGGGTCAGAACCCTGCTAACACAGTTGTTGTACATTGCTTGCACCATTACCAACATTTCTCTTCCCAGTCTCTTCTTAACCATGGTTTCCCATACCTTCTCTCTGGGGACACTATCATATGCCTTTTCTAGATCTATGAAAGTCATGATCAAATCCTCTCCATATTCCCAGTTCTTTTCCATCACCTGCCTCAAGCTAAAGATTGGGTCCACTGTGGATCTTCCACTCCTGAAGCCATACTGTTCCTCTTGCAACTCTCCTTCCACCTTTCTTCTCATTCTTCTTTCTAATATCCTTTCCAGTATTTTTACTATCTGTGATATGAGGGTGATCCCTCTATAGTTATCACACACTTTCTTGTCCCCTTTCTTAAACACTGGTATTATTAGCCCTTTCACCCAGTCTTCTGGTACACATTTCCGTTTCCACACACACTTTAGCAGTCGATACAGCCATTGCATACCAACAGGTCCAGCAGCCTTTATCATTTCTACACTGATCTCATCCACCCCTGTTGCTTTTCCCATCTTCATCTTCTGTACTGCTAATTCTACCTCCAGCATTGTTATATCATCTTCTGTTACAGAGTCGTCAGGCTGTGTCACTTCGATCTCACCAGTACAATTGCTCACGTTCAATAGCTCATCGAAATACTCCTTCCATCGTCCCTTTATCTCTTCCGGGTGTGTTAACAACTCTCCATCTTCCTTTTTCACTAGCTTTGTAGTAACTCTTTCTTTCCTCTTACTTCTTAGAAGTCCATACAGCATCCTTTTACTGCCACTTACATCTGTTTCCATTCTTCGTGTAAATTCTTCCCAACTTTTTTTCTTTTCTTCTCGTACCACTTTCTTACACCTCCGTTTGCTGTCGTGATACTTCCTCTTGCTTTCTTCTGTTTGATCTCGGTTCCATTCTTTCCATGCAGACTTCTTTTCTTTCACTGCTTTCCTCACTTCCTCATTCCACCACGGTGTCTCCTTCTCTTTCACTCTTGTTGACGTCCTACCACAAGCACTCTCTGTTGCACCAGCAAATGCCTTTTTAAAGTGGGACCATTCCTCTTCTACATTTTCCACTTCAGTAACTGGGATTTGTTGCTTCAATCTCTCCTGAAAATCTTCCTGTATAGCTTTCTTTCAATTTCCATACTTTTATTTTACTTTCTCTGATCTCCTTTAGGTTTTCCAATTTTCCCCATCTAAATTTTGCCACCACAGTTCTATGGTCCCCATCAAATGCTTCTCCTGGTAAAGCTGTCACATCCATCAGCTTTCTGCGATTTGTCCTTTCCACCAGGAAGTAGTCAATTACTGATTTTGTTCTTCTATCACCCCACCCATATCTCGTAATTTTCCTGCTGTTTTTCTTCCGAAACCATGAATTACCCACTATCAGTCCATTCCTTGCACAAAAGTTTACAAGTTCCTCTCCTTCCCGGTTCTTTTTCCCATATCCATATGGTCCAACGACTTCTTCCTTTCCTTGGCTCTCATTTCCGACTTGTGCATTCATATCTCCCATGATCACCACTTCTACATCTGAGATTACTCTTTCTACATCCTCCAGGAATACTTCAATATCTTCTTCTCTGTTTCCAGTCTGTGGTGCATAGACTTGTATGAAGTCCATCACGTCATTCTTCATCTTCATTCTAATTTTCATTATTCTGTCACTCACACACTCTACCACTTCAACATACTCCTCCAGTTGTTTCGAGGTTATCAGTCCCACGCCATTTTTTGCCTCCTGGCCACCACTCCAGTATAATGTATATCCTTTCCTCAATTTCTTCCTTCCTTTACCTTTCCATTTCACTTCACTCAGCCCCATCATTCCAACCTTCTCCCTCTCCATGAAGTCTACCACCTCCTCCACCTTGCCTGTCAGGGTCATGACATTCATGATTCCCACTTTCATTTCGGTTACTGGTCGCCCATTTCTCACAGTTCCCCCAGTACCAAAGGAACTGCGCGTCGCCTGCAGGGTACGCCCTAACCTTTTCCGAATCATTGGAAGTGCCATTTCCATTTTAGGCTATTATTACGATGGGGTCGCCACTCCCAAAGGCATTTTATGAAGCTACTGCCAGCTATTATTCAGGCCGCCCCTAACATGGAGAACAGACGCCCTTGCAGCCGCCCCTAACATGGGAAACAGACGCTGCCGATTGATGCTGTACTCATACTATTCCCCGAGTACTGGGTTGCCTCTTCCGCGATCTCCACCGTTCCAAAGTCCACCTTCTCCGCTGCAGATTCCGTTGAGGTCTTCGCACGTAACCCTGTGCACGGGGCCTATGTTATACCCCATAGGACTGGGTCGTCACCAGAACTTAGCCGGTACTGTAGTTCCATGGTATATTACAGGACCGTTGCCCACCCCCGCGACGTGGACGCGCCTGGCAAGAATTATCCATGTAGCCAATTAGGATTGACTCATGGACCGGGTTAAGGAGCTGTATAAATCCAGCCTCCATGTATCTAAATTTACACGAGGGACTATTTAGAACTACCATAGCTTACTTATAATCAGCATATAATTTATCTTCCTTCGTTGGAAATTGTCCGCTGCATTCAACTACCATCTATAAACGTCACAACGCAATAAACTTTCTCAAACTAAAATTCAAATAGTGATCTCTACATTTACAATAACTTTTCGTCTGATAAACTTTCCTTGTTGCAATAGTGAATTTTTCAAAGGACTATAGTGCATAACCGTACCCATTCAACAACTAACCGTGTCGCGTTCGAACGAAAGCTATAAATACGGCCCATAAACGTTTTCCCAATTCTCCTATTTCCTCCTTTCATACTCCTCACTAACACATTATAATAATTGTAAAATTTAGGTTCTTTTCAATGAGGTGACACTCTATAGAAGTGCCCTCCCATCTTTGTACCGTTTTTCATAAGGTAATTTCTGCATCATTGGGGTCTAGTACACACCTCAAATCATATTGATTTTCCTCTTTTCATTAGGGAATTCAATTATTTCTACTCACAAGTTAAGTTTTTTAATTTTCCTTTTTCCAGGCTTCACGAAAGGGTAACTGGCCCCATTTTTCTCGTGATCCCTGCTTCAATACAGGAAGTTATGGGAACTTCTTCTTAATTCTCTCTTTTCTTGTTATAATCTCAAATTTAACATTTGTTCATACTTTTAGAACTTCCATTAAGGATTCTCAAAGTATATATATCGTACCTGATTTATTGTTAAACTTTAAATTTGCTAATCTCAGCACTATTTTAAAATCTTATGTAGATTTGGTGCTTTCAAGAGGTTCCAAACCAAATTTTGTTAATCGCCTAGTGCAAACTTCCAACAAATTTAGAGGTCTGAGACCTCAAGGTTTAAAATTTAAATTGTACATTTTACAGTTGTTAAATTTATCATATTATTAAGTACTGATAAATAAATCAAACTATATCCTTTTGCTTCATAATTTTCTACAAAATAACGATTAGGCAGGATCCTACCTCCCCTAACTCTACCCGAAAGCTCATTCTCGCTTTAAGAAACTCAAGCATCAAAGTAAAAAAGTCTATCTTAGCTTTTATAGCTAATTCTAACTAGCCAGTAAGGCAAGTATAGCTAGCTCTGCCAGCTTCCTGCCTGTTGAGACTTTCTCTATAACTTATGGTTGGTTTTCCAAATTTAAGGTTTTCTTCTTGTCTAAACTTTTAGTCGGCACTTTACTGGATAGAAACTTAGCCTTTCTTGAATGCAACAATTGGTGTTCTTACCAAAATTTAAAACCAAAAATTTTCAAAATCCATCAAATTGTTTTTAAAAGCACGATAACTGCGTCATCGCTGCCCTTCCTGGAAGCATTCGGTCGCTCCTTGGAAATTCTACAATTCCAAGAACTAAAAACATCACGGCGAATTTAAATTATTTGCGCCTTTCAAAACCGTTGATTAAACCTGATTCCTTTGAAAGGATATACAACAAATCTGTCATTCTTTGTCTTGCCAGACTTCCACCCTTCCCCATAGCAGTCAAATATAGGCTGGGAAGGGAAAGCACAAATGCCATTTGCTGGCAAATAGCCCAAGCTCCAGCCGCATTTCCCGTTAGCTACGTCCAGGTCCATACCTACTTTAGGTGTTTCACGGGTGGTTCGGCCACTGTCTTGGCAAACCAGTTTTGTGTTTCCCTATTTGTTTCCACTCTGTGTGGTTGTACATATATTTATTATTTGTCTTCATTGCATTTATTCATTGTCAAGTTTGTTTTGTTTATGTTGGTTAGTTGTCATGATTCATTTGTTTTGATGTTGTATTCCCACTGCCGTGTTTCCAGTAGGATATTTTTGCTTAGAAGGTATTTTGGTGTTCTAAGTTGGCGACATTGATTCTTCTTTATTCTCTTTGACTTGTCTTTGAACTCTCTACTGTGATTGGCTGCTTTCAGCCTATCAGAGGCCTCCTTGCTGTTTGTAGCGACCAATCACGTGTTTCTTCTTCGTTCTCTAAGTCTGCAGCCATGACGGAATGTAGTGCTTCAACGCTGGTTGTGATCTATCGACGAATATCCAGCTAATCATTTCTATAATTGGTGCTATCTTCATAGTAACCGTGCTTAGCAATCATGTCCTATGCACATGATTCATATTTTGTTAGGGCAGTGACATTATGGTGATTTTCGGTCTCATCAAACCATGCTTGATGTTGCTAAGTGCCATGTCGACGAATTCTTCAATCCGCGGCGTCGGATAGTTTGTTGTAATGTGTTTACTTCCATCTTCATCTACTGCCTAACAATTTGTCTTCACGCGTATGAATAATGATGTTTCGTGTGATAAGTAATTCATTGTTTGTCTGGAAGCATGTGTTACAAGGCCAGGCACCATCTTCCTGCATCATCACTAAATGGAGGTTGACGCTAGGCTAAACTGCTTTACTATTGTGACAATGCCGTGCGATTGGCATATCCCGGTATTTGTATGACAGCAACTACTTTGACTTCCTGCGTTTCACACATAATTTGTTTTATTAACAATTCATTTTTTGGGCTTATGGTATCGGCGCATCACTGTAAGTCAGTCCTGGTTCGACGACACATTCTCTCTCGTTCCATGCGACCTGGTTTTTTTTTCCATTATTTGTTGCAACTCCACTTGTGTTGCATATTTAAACTATATCATTCTTTGGAACCGCCGTGTATTGCATGCCGTTCTATGATGTACTGATCTGCAGCTACGTTCAAGACAATATATGTGTTTTAGGCTCAAGACTTAACGTGTGTTAACTCCATGCGAGTGCTTCTTCAATTGTGTAAATTTGTGCCAGTGTTTCTCATATGTTTATGTGCCACCTTTGAGTATTTGTTTTATGTGCCACCTTTGAGTATTTGTTTTATGTGCCACCTTTGAGTATTTGTTTTATGTGCCACCTATTTGATAATATATCTTATTATTAGTTATTGGTGGTGTTGTGTCCTTTATGCCTTCCTGGACCTCCTTATTTGGTGACAATAATATTGTCTGGTCCTCCACATGTTTGCTAAATTGTCATGCGACCTTTGTAAAGTCAACCCTTTTATCATTACATCTTTGTCTAATGCTTTGGCCAACAAACCCTTATATATATGTCCACTATTACCAGAATACTCTTGGTGGGTTGTTGACTTCCCTCGTTGGCCATTACAACGGGCTTTGCGGTGACACTCGCCACTAACTCATTTAAATTTATTTTGTTTGGTGTTGGACTCTCGTCCTATTTATCCACACTTGTTCCTTAGTCCGAAACCCACTTCCCTTTCCAATTCTCTTCATCTTCCCTCGGGGGTAGGGTTAATTCCTAGCAAAAACCTACCCAAGTATATATCCATTATAACCCATTTCATACAAAGTTCATATTATTTCTATCAAGACTATATTGCATGCAACATACTCAAATTAGTGAAATATAGGTCAGAACGAGAGATCAGCTGCCATCTTGTCTTGTAACCGTGACGGCTCAGCTTTTTAACGTCACTTCTGCAGTATAATATTACAACATAAACTTTTAATTTCGAACGGGCCACGTCCTTTAGAACAGTTTATATGATTCTCGGTACGATAATCGGAAATGGTGGGTCCCATGATATGGATTATCAAGTTTGCATAATTCACATGGCCGCCATTCTGAAATGCTACAGCTGATGACCTTGTAGTTTGAGCACAAGACTCATCCCATACAATACCAAATTTGGTAAAGATCCGACGATTAGTTTCTGTCGTAATTTAATATTATTTTTGACCATTTGAGTGGCCGTTTAGGGACAGATGACCTCTTAGTTCCACCCCTTAAAACAACAATAAGTAATTAAGTGGCCGCCATTAAATTTTGGTCAAGATGAGCAGCTTCAGTGGCGTAGTTGGTAGTATGCTGAGCTTATATGCCCAAGATAGCGGGTTCAAACCCGGCCGAAGTCGTCGGATATTTTAAGAACATTAAAAATCCCTCAGAATGCCTTCCTTCGGAGGGGAAGTAAAGCCGGCGGGCCCATGTCATAGATTTTTGGCTTGAAAAAGAACCTTCCACTAATTACACCTGTGTGAAGCTAATTAATATATGTAGGTTAGAAATTTGACTAAGGTTCTTAGGTTCCTACGTTCGTCGTCAAGAGCCGACTGCGGTGGCATCTGGTAACTAAGTTCTGAACTAGTTGGTCGTTGACGGTGGCATTTGGCGTCAAAAGTAGGAACTACTTGGAAAAATTCAATGTCTGCAGTCCTTACTTGAATTAAAACAGATCTCTCTCTCTATTCGTTTAGTCGATTCCGACTCTCCATGACCCCATGTACTAGACTACGCCAATTTCTTCTGTCCTGCACTGCCTCTCGAAGATTTTTCAAGCTGGAATTTAGTGCTTCTGTGATGCCATCCATCCATCTCATTCTTTGCCTCCCTCTTCTTCTTGTGCCTTCTATCTTCCCCAGCATTAAGGTCTTCTCTAATGAATTATGTCTTATGATGTGGCCAAAGTAGCCCAGTTTTTGTTTCAGGATTAAGCCCTCCAAGGAACACACTGGTTTAATTTGCTGTAAAACTGACTTATTGGTTCTCTTCGCAGTCCATGGAACTCTTAAGAACTTTTTTCCAACACCATAATTCGAAGGAATCTATTCTACGGCGTTCAGCTTTTCTTATGGTCCAGGTCTCATATCCGTACAGCACAACTGGAAAAACCATAGCCCTTACTATATGGATCTTTGTAGTTAAGGTTAGGTCTCTACTCCTTAAGATATTGTCCAGATTTGAAAATGCCCGTCTACCAAGTAGCAATCGTCTTTTCATCTCATGACTGCAGTCACCATCGGCAGAAATCTGTGAGCCAAGATAGTAAAAAACAGAGACTATCTCAATTTTTTCTCCTCTTACTTGCCATGAATTGATAGTAGTTGTAGTTGTCAAAATTTTTGTTTTCTTGACATTCAACATTAGTCCAGCCTTTGAACTTTCCTCTTTCGCTTTCAGTAAGAGATTTTTAAAATCTTCTTCAGTTTCAGCCATCAGGATTGTATCATCTGCATATCTCAGGTTGTTTATATTTAACCCAGCTAGTTTGATTCCTGTTTCTTCTTCATCTAACCCCACATTGCTCATGTGTTCTGCATACAGATTGAAAAGGTAAGGTGACAATATACAGCCTTGCCGTACTCCTTTTTGCATCTTAACCCATTTAGTTGTTCCATATATGGTTCTCACTGTAGCTTCTTGATCAGAGTATAAGTTCCGGATGAGGTTAATGATATGTTCTGGTACTCCCATGTATTTTAGTACTTTCCATAACTCATTATGATCAACACAGTCAAAAGCTTTAGCATAATCCATAAAACAAAAATATACATCTTTCTGAAATTCTCTTGCCTTCTCCATTATCCATCGTACGTTGGCAATTTGATCTCTGGTCCCTCTTCCTTTACGAAATCCAGCTTGTTCTTCAGGTAGCTCTCGGTCTACATACTGGCGTAGTCTATTTTGTAGGATTTTAAGCATGACTTTGCTAGCATGTGAGATAAGTGCTATTGTTCGGTGATTTGTGCATTCTTTAGAATTCCCCTTCTTAGGAATTGAAATGAATACTGAACTTTTCCAGTCTTTTGGCCATTGTTGGGTTTTCTATATTTGCTGACATATGGAATGTAAAATTTTCACTGCATTATCTCACTCTTCTTTGATCATTTCTATTGGAATTCCATCATGTCCCTTGCTTTGTTTTTAGCAATATTCTCTAGGGCCCATTTGACTTCAGTTTCCAAAATATCTGGTTCTGGTTCGAAGGGCACATGAACTTCATCATCCATAATACATGCATACCTGCCAACCTCTCAAAATGAAAAATCGGGAGATTCGACGCGGCGGCGATGCAACATAATACATACACAGGCCAAGACATTACAGCAAATATATAAGTTACACTATTCAACTGTACATGACTAACATGATACGACATCCCAGTTTACAAATGTACTTAAGACTGAGTAATTTTAAATTCTCACTAGTCTATCAAACAAGCATACCTTTCTTTCGACCACACTCAGGCATACAAAACTAGTGACGTATCGAAGATCATATTATTGGTCGTTGTTGCAGGTGACATTGGCTGATTTTGCCCTCTTCAAAAAGGTCTTGCTATATTATTTCTCAAAACACTTCCCTTTCAGAATCGACTTCAGAGTTATAAGTTTGTCCCAAGCCTTGGGGAGAGATGACCTGAACTGCGTTCTTGTTTTTCTGAAAAGACTGAACATCCTCTCACACTCTGCATTACTATGCGGAATGGTCAGAATGGAAAGCATAACTTTAGACAATTTGTCATACTTGAGTACCCCACCACTACATTTCATTTGGCCTACCAGTGCCCACTCCACATCAATTCTCTCTTCTTCCTCAATAGATGACACATCCTCAAGTTGGAAATTACAGAATTGGGAATGTAAAGCATCCATTTCCTCATTAAAATTGTCTCGAGTGTCTGTTAACATGCTAGGAAATTTATCTACAAAAAACTTAATTTTGGAAAATGAAATGTCCCCCTTTCCACTATGCGAGATACTGAAATCACACCTGCAGACACTACAAAATGCAAATGTTGCGCCTCTTCTTGACTCAGTCATATGCGGAAAGTTATCTTTGTACACTTTTAAATGTCACATATTTCTTCGCCATATTACCGAGGAGTCCTAAAAGTCCAACCCCTCCTCCACGTGGTGGGAGACGGGCAACGGCATGAAGTAGGGGATTGCCTGTAGGGGTGAAGTACAGTGGGGACTTTGTGTGCCCCGGGACCGCTGCGGTAGCTGTGAAGGCTCTATGGGAACCCTGAAAAGTGACGGCTGACGGGGCTCTGGTGAAGCTACGATAGGCCTAGCAAGCCAGTAGTGGATATCATATTTGCTTTCAAAACAGGAACAGGCCTCGGAAAGGACGGATGCAAACGACGACGACCCGGATATGCTAATGGACTACGAGTTGGGACATTAAACATACAGACACTGACAGGAAAGGTGGAGGAGATTGTAGATGTGATGGAGAGAAGAAAACTGGATGTACTGGGCTTGGCAGAAACAAGATGGAAAGGAGAAGGTCGCAGAGAACTGAGGAAAGGGTACCGGTTGTACTGGAGTGGGAACAGTGCAGGAAGGAGCAGAGGAGTAGGAGTAGTTGTGAGAGATGGAATGAAGGAAGAGGTTAAGGGAATAAGTGACAGGATCATGAAGATCAGAGTAACTGTAAAGGGAAGAAGCCTGGAGATAGCCCAGGTATATGCCCCTCAAGTTGGATGTACAGCTCAAGAGAAGGAAGACTGTGAGGAGGAGCTACAACAGCAGTTGAATGGTCAGAGCACCATTGTCATGGGAGATTTGAATGCACTAGGAAGTGAAAGGCAAGGATATGAAAATGTATTGGGAGCAGAAGGATGGGGTAGCAGGAATGAAGAAGGGAGAAAGTTGCTGGATTTTTGCAAGAGAAACGGTTTAGTGGTAGGCAACTCCTGGTTCCGGAAGAAAGAAAGCCACAAGGTGACGTGGTACAGCTGTGATTTAACAAAGAAATCTTTGGTAGATTACATGCTGTACGACTGGGAAATGAAGAGAAGTGTCAGAGATATAAAGGTAATACCATCAGAGGCCTTAGATAGCGACCACAGAATACTTGTAATGAACCAGGGAGTTGTTAAGGATAGGAAGAGGACAGAGTACCAGGAAAGGAGAATCAAAGTATGGAAACTCAAGGAAAAGGAAGTCAAGGAAAAATTCCAGAAGATAATAAGGGAAAGGATGCTAACAGACAATCCTAAAACAGGGGAAGAGGAATGGAAGCAATTCAAAAACACAATGGTGGAAGCTGCAGTGGCAGTATGTGGAAGAACAAGCAACAGAAAGCGGTGTAAAGAGACACCATGGTGGAATGAGAGAGTAAAAGAAGCTGTGGGAAGGAAGAACAAGGCTTTCAGAGTGTGGTTCTAGGAAAGAACTGATCTGGCAAGGGAAGATTATAAGATAAAGAAGAAAGAAGCAAACAAGATTGGTGCAGGGGAGAGGAAGAAGTGGATGGTAAAGTGGACCGAGATGATGGAGGAAGACAGCAGAGGAAATAAGAAAGTACTTTATGGGATGGTCAAAAGTAAGAGAAGAGGTCTGCGAGAGGATGTGGTAATGATGGACAAAAACGGAAATGAGGTACACAACAAAGAGACACTCAAGACAGTGTGGAAAGAGTACTTTGAGGATTTGCTGAATCCAAATGGTCATAGGGAGGAAGACAATGCATTGGAAGATGGAGAAGACAACACAGGAATGGAAAAGGACCTGACTTGGAGAGAACTGGAGATGGCTATATACAAGATGAAAGGAGGAAGGGCACCGGGTGTGGATGAAGTGAGTGTTGAAATGGTGAAGGCAGCAGGGGAGGTTGGGAAACAGTGGCTGTACCGTGTGATGAGGGTGATATGGAAGAAGAAAAAGACCCCAGAAGATTGGAAGAAAGGATTAATTGTCCCAATATTTAAGAAAGGAAGCAGAAAGGAGTGCAGAAATTACAGGGGAGTCACACTCATACCTCACTGTGCCAAGATATATGAAAAGATATTAGAAAGTAGAACACGAGCCAAAGTGGAGAGAAAATTGAGAGAGGAGCAGTATGGATTCAGACCTGGGAGATCAACAGTGGATCTCATATTTTCAGTGAGACAGCTCCAGGAACACCACTACGAATTTGGAGAGGATCTGTTGATGGCCTTCCTGGACATCGAAAAGGCCTATGATAGTGTGCGTAGGGAGAAGGTTTGGAAAGCAATGGAAAACATGGGAGTGGAAAAAGGGACTGTAGGCAGAGTGAAGGAGAGGTATTGTGGAAGTGTGAGTTGTGTGAAAGTTGGAGGGGGAAAGAACAGACTGGTTCAGACAAATGAGTGGCCTGAAACAGGGTAGTGCGCTGTCACCCCTTCTCTTTATTGTGGTTATGGACGAGGTAATGACTCGGATAGCAGGAAAGATAGGAGAAGATAAGATGAAAGCAATGGTGTTTGCAGTTGATCTCATGGTCTGGGGAAACAAGGAGGAGGAAATTCAGGAGCAACTGAAGGCTTGGGAAGAAACAGTGGGAGAGTACGGATGGAAGTTCAACATCAGTAAATGTGAGATCCTGTTAAGGACCAGGAAAAAGGACAGACCAATGAGTGGGATAACACTTTGAGGTGGACAGCTGAAGAAGGTGGAAAGTCTCAAGTACTTGGGAAGTATAGTGGAGGAAAATGGGAGAAATGACAAAGAGATTACGGAACGTGGCAGACAGGCAGAAGCATTTCTGAGAAGCATTAGGAGCTTAGTGTGGAATAAAGATGTCCCACAAAAAAAGCAAGGAAGTGTTATACAGAAGCTACTATATCCCGATACTGACGTATGCTTCAGAAACGTGGACAATGATGAAAAGAGACATAAGCAGAATACAGGCAGGTGAAGTGAAGTTCCTGTGAAGTAGGATAGGAGTAACAAGAAGAGACAGGTTGAGGAATGAAAAGGTCAGGGAAATGGTGAAAGCGGAGCCCTTACAAGGTAGGATTGAGACATCAAGACTGAGGTAGTATGGACACTTAAAGAGAATGGATGAGAAGAGGATTCCCAAGAGGATACATGAGATGCAGATGCAGAAGAAACAACCAAGGGGAAGACCAAGAGATAGATGGCTGAAAGGAGTGGAGGAATGTGTCAAGAAGAGAGGCGAGGACTGGACCAGAGTGACAGTGGAGAGGTGGTGGGAAGAAAGGACTAAGTGGCGAGGCTTATGTTCCAAACAGACCCAGCCTGGGGCTGGAAACTGTACAAGATAATGATGATGATTACCGAGGAACCGACGCAATCACTCAGATCGAAAAATCACAATAGCCTACCGGCATATTAACGCCAACAACATCTAACAAAGTTATACACAAATCATATAATTTCACGTGTGAAACAAATACAATATTCCGCAGTGTACAACTACCTCTCACCCACTGGTCATTATGCAAAACATTTAGGAACAAGCGCTTTCGACGATTTGAAACAAAGACGTATTCGAAGCCAACTTTTTATAACAGCAGGACGCGACGCGGGAGTTAGTACGAAGTGGTCGATTATCGATACAGAACGAAACGACGGTATCTGTACCGATAAATTTGAGTGGAGGGAGGGTTTGGTACCCTGAGGCCAAAGTGGCCTGAAGACAATTAACCTAGTATTATTCTATGCGCACAATGAAACATGGACTCGAACAGCAATAGGTAAAATAAATATATATTCTCAAGGGAAAAGAATACAAGGCCGAATGGCTATGGGAGGGAACACCAATCTGCACTCCTACTATATATCTAAAATGGAGGCCAAGCCATACCCCAAATTATATGGCAACGCTGTATAATTAAAACAAGTTACATTTACGTGATTTATAAATCACCACATATTAAACCTTTTCTAATTCTTATCCGAAACTACTACAGTCTCTTTTCGATTCATTTCAATTGGTTACTCATTACATTCTTTCAAATAGCCTTCCGAAAATGTTTTACAACCAGCATGAATGCTGTGCTTATGCGGCCGTAATAGACCAAAAGATGCCATCACAGACAAACGAAAAGCAAGGGGCCGTTTGTCATTATTAAAACTATCAAGTTCCCCACACCAAAATCCTGACAATTAAATTCTTGAAATCATTTAATTTCACATTAGCAGCATGGAAAGATTAAAATGAAACCAAACACATCTCGAAAGATGAAATAAAACAAACTCGTTTTCGCTGCTTAAATAATAGGAGGCGTGTTATGAATATAAAATAATCTTAGGCCACATTATAATAGACCCATTAAAATATAAATTGAACAAATTAGCAAATCAAGAAAACGTCTTGGTAAAAGAAGAATAGCGTCCTTTTGGAATCGAAAGTTATTTCAATGCAACCGGCCAGACGACACTTGGCCTCTTAAAAATCCACAAACTTATTTCCCCTTTTCATGAAATTGTCATAAATGTTTTGTCTGACGGTTCTAGAGTTCCAAATAATATTATCTAACAGTTTTACCTTGTTCTCGGACCAAGATTTAGGTAGTGGTCCGAGGCTACCACAAACCGCGTCCTTTCACCACAAGCTCACATTATGTTCTCTTTTAGCTTGGCTTCATTTCGACACTGGGACGCCATTTTGCGCATGTGCAGAAGTTCATTTTGAAACCGATGACAAATGAAGAACGCCTGGCACTAGTTTTAATGCCAACTTTTATAATTAATTTTCCTTCACCTCTTAAATGATCAAAACGTCCTTTTTTAACCAAATTGAATTTGGCAATAGAATTTTCATCGATGTGTCCGTCAATGATTGGCTATCAGACTTTAGATTATTTGAACAAATACCGCCAAATCCAGTACAGTCCCAGCATACATATTATTCACTAGACAGTCAACAATGGCTATATTCAATCAATGTAGGCCGGAGTAATTAGTTAATATATTTTCCATTAAAAGATAATGGTTATTTAAGTTGTTTATGTCTTCTTCTTGTATCCAGAAATGATTCACAATTAATGCCAGGAGCGTCGGCAGAAGAATGGGGGGGGGGTCACATGGGGGCGGCGACCGGGGGCGGGGCACATGGGGGCGGCGGCGGCGGCGAAGTATTGTGAGTCGAAACCAATCGGCTCAGTCTCCCCCTGCGATTCCACCTGTAGGGGGTCAGATGATGATCCCCGATGGTAGCTGCAAGCAGGATGGAACCAGCTCTCCAATACAGCCTCTCCGGACCGTTACAGCTGGACATCTCACGAAGTTGTAGTAAATGCTTCCACTCTGACCAGCAGAATGGCTAACACCTCCACTAGATGTTATGTCGTGCATGGTGACAGTAACCTGTGCACTGGCCACTGCCACGAGTGGTGAGTGATCACATCACTCACGTGACCAACCGGAACAGATACCAGATGGCAATAAGGATCACATGATCGCCATCTCACCGATGATCTTCCATGTAGTTTCAGTTACCATGTCGTTGTTATAGCAAGTGACATTCCTTGGCTTTTTTGGATTAATTGCAGTGTTTGACCAGGTAAGACTGTTAGAGCTTAAACCGACAGACGATGTTTAAATTTAAATTGTTAGTTTACAATGTGATGAGTAATTACTAATATGAACATCACAATTCGATGTTCTGGTAAAATTTCTAGCTTGTTCCCAACCAAAATAAATCCTGTTTTCACATTCTAAGGAAATTATTAAGTGGACGCAGCGTCACTTAACAACATGCCATCCCTCAGCAATCATGGCAATCGGCTCTCAATTTATATAAGGTACCAAGGTACCACAGTACCTCCCGAGTACTCTCAAACAGCACAGTCATGTAAGTTACTTCTGATGTACAATTACATCAAGTACAAATATACACACACAGCTCTCAAGCATGGCTTCAAACTTTATTAAGGTAGAACAGCAGGCGCAGAACCGCTCGAACAATCTCAGCAACAAAACAGCAATCACAATTTCACGTGAACCAAACTTCAACAGGACTACACACACGTGCTCAACTTCAGATAACGCAGGAATCCATCTCACATCTGCGACCAATCACCATGAAGCAGCAGTTACTCCTGACACAACCTCACTATTGAACCAAACACATAGTCAGCTTACTACCCGAATCACCCAAGTTCACCCGCACGTTGCCCTCAGCAATCTTCTAACCTCACTGTCACAATGACAACACTAGACAACTCAAAGGATCAAGCTCACACCTAACCTCACAACATTCACTCTTGTCAAGACATAACCTCACCAAATTCACCAGTCGACTTCTAACAACCAGCTACCAACCCAGTGCGACCATCTCAACGATACGTAGCACTACCAATTCATAATCAACTTTAGGTCACTAAATGCAACCAACCTCACCTTGGGTCAATTAAGAGTAACCAACTTACCTTGGGTCACTTAAGAGTAACCAACTCTTACCTTGGGTCACTTAAGAGTAACCAACTCTTACCTTGGGTCACTTAAGAGCAACCATTGCCTTACCGTCCGTAGGTGCCAACTGACTACGTCTGTAGAACCAGACAAATAAAATTCCTCACCTAATCAATTCAGAAAGAAAACCTTCACCTGTATCGCATACACAATGCAGCTTACAGTTTGCTCCCAAACTGGCCTCCACACCTGCCACGTGTTTCAGCGACAAGAAATATCCACCTGCATATACCTTCCCTTCATGAAAAGGCTCCCTGCATATACCTCTTCTAATTACTAAGTCAAGGCACCACTCGACTAACTCAATCTCAAACTCACCATCAGCTCACTCATTAAAACCAACCGTCCGTAGGTACCTAAGTCGTCTGAAATATCAGACAAGAACAATTTCCAATCCTCCTAATTCCATAACAGAAACAGTTGCCAGCCATCTCCGGAACTAGTCTGGAACACCTGCCACGTGCGCCAATGAAAGGAAACATCGCCTGCATACGCCTCTTCACCAAAACCTCCTGCATACGCCTCTTCACACAGACCACCTGCATACGCCTCTTCACAAAGAAAAGGCCACCTGCACTTTCACTTAAGGACATTAGGCACCACTCGACAATCCATCACACATCATCAGGGAATTAAACATCCTGGTATCACCGACCCAACAACCTCTCGAAGCACAAATACTACTCAGAGTACTGACAAAATTACACAACTCAATCCAACCAATACCAACACGGTACCAACAAAACAAAACCTAGACACTAACCGAAGAAATCTCGAATACTCAACCGAGTACCAACGCACAAGAAAAAAAATAAAAACACTAACCCTAATTAAATCTCAACTAGTACCAACAACGCAGTACATGGATCACAAATCCACAAATCACAAACAACAAAACACTCCCTAACAAGTACTCACTCGAGCACCAAGTACCAACCAGGCACTAAACACACCTGAAATAAAACAACAAAATGTACCCTCAAAATACTAAACTACGATGTGCGATCATCACCAGCCCGCACGACATCAAGAGTCAGAGGAGCATAGCAATGTCGACATCACCAACCATCACTGAAAGTACCAGAATCATAAATAGACAGAGACTGGCTACTCCCGCTAGGTTGGTATCACTCGACGATCTCCGCATCAACTCCTCACATCCCAATTTGGCATCCTAAAATGCCCTAACTTCACTCGCTCAACCACACGCACACCAACACCAACCATACGTGCAGTCCTGGCACGTCACTCGTTCGATTCCTAACTCCAACCAAACCTGAAATAAATTTCAAAATTTCTATCTACCGACTGAAGATCAAAACTTCACACAACCAAAATACGATCACCTAGATCAGCTCTTCTTATAACTGCTTTCTGCTTTCTAAATTTTCGACCACACGTCGCACGAACAGCTGCAATCACAACTACTACACACCCAACACAACGGGGCTTCACGACTCCACAGCTGACTTAACACCTGACCTCGGCCTAGCAATTTTAGAACTCGCTGTTTCACCACCTGAAAAGCTTCAGCTCGACACTGCTGTTGTATGTACTCACAGTACATTACTCGTCCGCCTGCATGTTCACTGAAATCTTCTCTTAATATTTCACAAGACATTACACATTCAACTCTATGACAACAATTATCTGCGCACAGATATTTCTCACAGAATACAGCAAAATAATTGACTATTCAGTTCACTAAATTTCATTAATGCTTAGATGACTTAATCACATTGGCAACACAGCCAGAACAAATAGCAATTCAAAATTTTGCAACCATGCCATAATGATTTTCAGCAAGAACTCAACACGCGAATGATATCACTTTTCACACAACTTGACAGGAACACAGAACGATTAGCCATTAGCACTTTACTTAACAGCTGTGCATAGATAACTTTCTACCATGAATCAAATAACTACTGTACTGGTTTGATCCTACCTTGGAAGTAGCTTGTAGTACGGAACATCACAGAGTGTGATAACAGAGAGAATCCATCAGCCAATTTTACCATGCTTACAGAGAGACCATGTTCTTGAGTGCCAGTATTAAAACTGGACTTGACTCGTCGTCAGTGCGTTCACGCACTGAGGAATGCCAGCAACGCTTTGTCCATTCACAGCCATGAAAAGAAAATCATAATATTAGCCAGAGTACTACAGTAGGCATCCTACCCAACCTTAGTTAACCCATTAATCACTTTTCCCATGCTGCTCGAATCCACGTAAGTTAATTCAACAATATACCACGGCAAAAACAACACCAGGCAACGGCTCCAGAAAATCGAAAACCACTGCGATGCTACCATAAATCTGTACGGGGAGGGAGGTCTGGGTTTGGTTACCCCGAGGCCAAAGTGGCCTGAAGACAATTAACCTAGTATTATTCTATGCGCACAATGAAACATGGACTCGAACAGCAATAGGTAAAATAAATATATATTCTCAAGGGAAAAGAATACAAGGCCGAATGGCTATGGGAGGGAACACCAATCTGCACTCCTACTATATATCTAAAATGGAGGCCAAGCTATACCCCAAATTATATGGCAACGCTGTATAATTAAAACAAGTTACATTTACGTGATTTATAAATCACCACATATTAAACCTTTTCTAATTCTTATCCGAAACTACTACAGTCTCTTTTCGATTCATTTCAATTGGTTACTCATTACATTCTTTCAAATAGCCTTCCGAAAATGTTTTACAACCAGCATGAATGCTGTGCTTATGCGGCCGTAATAGACCAAAAGATGCCATCACAGACAAACGAAAAGCAAGGGGCCGTTTGTCATTATTAAAACTATCAAGTTCCCCACACCAAAATCCTGACAATTAAATTCTTGAAATCATTTAATTTCACATTAGCAGCATGGAAAGATTAAAATGAAACCAAACACATCTCGAAAGATGAAATAAAACAAACTCGTTTTCGCTGCTTAAATAATAGGAGGCGTGTTATGAATATAAAATAATCTTAGGCCACATTATAATAGACCCATTAAAATATAAATTGAACAAATTAGCAAATCAAGAAAACGTCTTGGTAAAAGAAGAATAGCGTCCTTTTGGAATCGAAAGTTATTTCAATGCAACCGGCCAGACGACACTTGGCCTCTTAAAAATCCACAAACTTATTTCCCCTTTTCATGAAATTGTCATAAATGTTTTGTCTGACGGTTCTAGAGTTCCAAATAATATTATCTAACAGTTTTACCTTGTTCTCGGACCAAGATTTAGGTAGTGGTCCGAGGCTACCACAAACCGCGTCCTTTCACCACAAGCTCACATTATGTTCTCTTTTAGCTTGGCTTCATTTCGACACTGGGACGCCATTTTGCGCATGTGCAGAAGTTCATTTTGAAACCGATGACAAATGAAGAACGCCTGGCACTAGTTTTAATGCCAACTTTTATAATTAATTTTCCTTCACCTCTTAAATGATCAAAACGTCCTTTTTTAACCAAATTGAATTTGGCAATAGAATTTTCATCGATGTGTCCGTCAATGATTGGCTATCAGACTTTAGATTATTTGAACAAATACCGCCAAATCCAGTACAGTCCCAGCATACATATTATTCACTAGACAGTCAACAATGGCTATATTCAATCAATGTAGGCCGGAGTAATTAGTTAATATATTTTCCATTAAAAGATAATGGTTATTTAAGTTGTTTATGTCTTCTTCTTGTATCCAGAAATGATTCACAATTAATGCCAGGAGCGTCGGCAGAAGAATGGGGGGGGGGGTCACATGGGGGCGGCGACCGGGGGCGGGGCACATGGGGGCGGCGGCGGCGGCGAAGTATTGTGAGTCGAAACCAATCGGCTCAGTCTCCCCCTGCGATTCCACCTGTAGGGGGTCAGATGATGATCCCCGATGGTAGCTGCAAGCAGGATGGAACCAGCTCTCCAATACAGCCTCTCCGGACCGTTACAGCTGGACATCTCACGAAGTTGTAGTAAATGCTTCCACTCTGACCAGCAGAATGGCTAACACCTCCACTAGATGTTATGTCGTGCATGGTGACAGTAACCTGTGCACTGGCCACTGCCACGAGTGGTGAGTGATCACATCACTCACGTGACCAACCGGAACAGATACCAGATGGCAATAAGGATCACATGATCGCCATCTCACCGATGATCTTCCATGTAGTTTCAGTTACCATGTCGTTGTTATAGCAAGTGACATTCCTTGGCTTTTTTGGATTAATTGCAGTGTTTGACCAGGTAAGACTGTTAGAGCTTAAACCGACAGACGATGTTTAAATTTAAATTGTTAGTTTACAATGTGATGAGTAATTACTAATATGAACATCACAATTCGATGTTCTGGTAAAATTTCTAGCTTGTTCCCAACCAAAATAAATCCTGTTTTCACATTCTAAGGAAATTATTAAGTGGACGCAGCGTCACTTAACAACATGCCATCCCTCAGCAATCATGGCAATCGGCTCTCAATTTATATAAGGTACCAAGGTACCACAGTACCTCCCGAGTACTCTCAAACAGCACAGTCATGTAAGTTACTTCTGATGTACAATTACATCAAGTACAAATATACACACACAGCTCTCAAGCATGGCTTCAAACTTTATTAAGGTAGAACAGCAGGCGCAGAACCGCTCGAACAATCTCAGCAACAAAACAGCAATCACAATTTCACGTGAACCAAACTTCAACAGGACTACACACACGTGCTCAACTTCAGATAACGCAGGAATCCATCTCACATCTGCGACCAATCACCATGAAGCAGCAGTTACTCCTGACACAACCTCACTATTGAACCAAACACATAGTCAGCTTACTACCCGAATCACCCAAGTTCACCCGCACGTTGCCCTCAGCAATCTTCTAACCTCACTGTCACAATGACAACACTAGACAACTCAAAGGATCAAGCTCACACCTAACCTCACAACATTCACTCTTGTCAAGACATAACCTCACCAAATTCACCAGTCGACTTCTAACAACCAGCTACCAACCCAGTGCGACCATCTCAACGATACGTAGCACTACCAATTCATAATCAACTTTAGGTCACTAAATGCAACCAACCTCACCTTGGGTCAATTAAGAGTAACCAACTTACCTTGGGTCACTTAAGAGTAACCAACTCTTACCTTGGGTCACTTAAGAGTAACCAACTCTTACCTTGGGTCACTTAAGAGCAACCATTGCCTTACCGTCCGTAGGTGCCAACTGACTACGTCTGTAGAACCAGACAAATAAAATTCCTCACCTAATCAATTCAGAAAGAAAACCTTCACCTGTATCGCATACACAATGCAGCTTACAGTTTGCTCCCAAACTGGCCTCCACACCTGCCACGTGTTTCAGCGACAAGAAATATCCACCTGCATATACCTTCCCTTCATGAAAAGGCTCCCTGCATATACCTCTTCTAATTACTAAGTCAAGGCACCACTCGACTAACTCAATCTCAAACTCACCATCAGCTCACTCATTAAAACCAACCGTCCGTAGGTACCTAAGTCGTCTGAAATATCAGACAAGAACAATTTCCAATCCTCCTAATTCCATAACAGAAACAGTTGCCAGCCATCTCCGGAACTAGTCTGGAACACCTGCCACGTGCGCCAATGAAAGGAAACATCGCCTGCATACGCCTCTTCACCAAAACCTCCTGCATACGCCTCTTCACACAGACCACCTGCATACGCCTCTTCACAAAGAAAAGGCCACCTGCACTTTCACTTAAGGACATTAGGCACCACTCGACAATCCATCACACATCATCAGGGAATTAAACATCCTGGTATCACCGACCCAACAACCTCTCGAAGCACAAATACTACTCAGAGTACTGACAAAATTACACAACTCAATCCAACCAATACCAACACGGTACCAACAAAACAAAACCTAGACACTAACCGAAGAAATCTCGAATACTCAACCGAGTACCAACGCACAAGAAAAAAAATAAAAACACTAACCCTAATTAAATCTCAACTAGTACCAACAACGCAGTACATGGATCACAAATCCACAAATCACAAACAACAAAACACTCCCTAACAAGTACTCACTCGAGCACCAAGTACCAACCAGGCACTAAACACACCTGAAATAAAACAACAAAATGTACCCTCAAAATACTAAACTACGATGTGCGATCATCACCAGCCCGCACGACATCAAGAGTCAGAGGAGCATAGCAATGTCGACATCACCAACCATCACTGAAAGTACCAGAATCATAAATAGACAGAGACTGGCTACTCCCGCTAGGTTGGTATCACTCGACGATCTCCGCATCAACTCCTCACATCCCAATTTGGCATCCTAAAATGCCCTAACTTCACTCGCTCAACCACACGCACACCAACACCAACCATACGTGCAGTCCTGGCACGTCACTCGTTCGATTCCTAACTCCAACCAAACCTGAAATAAATTTCAAAATTTCTATCTACCGACTGAAGATCAAAACTTCACACAACCAAAATACGATCACCTAGATCAGCTCTTCTTATAACTGCTTTCTGCTTTCTAAATTTTCGACCACACGTCGCACGAACAGCTGCAATCACAACTACTACACACCCAACACAACGGGGCTTCACGACTCCACAGCTGACTTAACACCTGACCTCGGCCTAGCAATTTTAGAACTCGCTGTTTCACCACCTGAAAAGCTTCAGCTCGACACTGCTGTTGTATGTACTCACAGTACATTACTCGTCCGCCTGCATGTTCACTGAAATCTTCTCTTAATATTTCACAAGACATTACACATTCAACTCTATGACAACAATTATCTGCGCACAGATATTTCTCACAGAATACAGCAAAATAATTGACTATTCAGTTCACTAAATTTCATTAATGCTTAGATGACTTAATCACATTGGCAACACAGCCAGAACAAATAGCAATTCAAAATTTTGCAACCATGCCATAATGATTTTCAGCAAGAACTCAACACGCGAATGATATCACTTTTCACACAACTTGACAGGAACACAGAACGATTAGCCATTAGCACTTTACTTAACAGCTGTGCATAGATAACTTTCTACCATGAATCAAATAACTACTGTACTGGTTTGATCCTACCTTGGAAGTAGCTTGTAGTACGGAACATCACAGAGTGTGATAACAGAGAGAATCCATCAGCCAATTTTACCATGCTTACAGAGAGACCATGTTCTTGAGTGCCAGTATTAAAACTGGACTTGACTCGTCGTCAGTGCGTTCACGCACTGAGGAATGCCAGCAACGCTTTGTCCATTCACAGCCATGAAAAGAAAATCATAATATTAGCCAGAGTACTACAGTAGGCATCCTACCCAACCTTAGTTAACCCATTAATCACTTTTCCCATGCTGCTCGAATCCACGTAAGTTAATTCAACAATATACCACGGCAAAAACAACACCAGGCAACGGCTCCAGAAAATCGAAAACCACTGCGATGCTACCATAAATCTGTACGGGGAGGGAGGTCTGGGTTTGGTTACCCCGAGGCCAAAGTGGCCTGAAGACAATTAACCTAGTATTATTCTATGCGCACAATGAAACATGGACTCGAACAGCAATAGGTAAAATAAATATATATTCTCAAGGGAAAAGAATACAAGGCCGAATGGCTATGGGAGGGAACACCAATCTGCACTCCTACTATATATCTAAAATGGAGGCCAAGCTATACCCCAAATTATATGGCAACGCTGTATAATTAAAACAAGTTACATTTACGTGATTTATAAATCACCACATATTAAACCTTTTCTAATTCTTATCCGAAACTACTACAGTCTCTTTTCGATTCATTTCAATTGGTTACTCATTACATTCTTTCAAATAGCCTTCCGAAAATGTTTTACAACCAGCATGAATGCTGTGCTTATGCGGCCGTAATAGACCAAAAGATGCCATCACAGACAAACGAAAAGCAAGGGGCCGTTTGTCATTATTAAAACTATCAAGTTCCCCACACCAAAATCCTGACAATTAAATTCTTGAAATCATTTAATTTCACATTAGCAGCATGGAAAGATTAAAATGAAACCAAACACATCTCGAAAGATGAAATAAAACAAACTCGTTTTCGCTGCTTAAATAATAGGAGGCGTGTTATGAATATAAAATAATCTTAGGCCACATTATAATAGACCCATTAAAATATAAATTGAACAAATTAGCAAATCAAGAAAACGTCTTGGTAAAAGAAGAATAGCGTCCTTTTGGAATCGAAAGTTATTTCAATGCAACCGGCCAGACGACACTTGGCCTCTTAAAAATCCACAAACTTATTTCCCCTTTTCATGAAATTGTCATAAATGTTTTGTCTGACGGTTCTAGAGTTCCAAATAATATTATCTAACAGTTTTACCTTGTTCTCGGACCAAGATTTAGGTAGTGGTCCGAGGCTACCACAAACCGCGTCCTTTCACCACAAGCTCACATTATGTTCTCTTTTAGCTTGGCTTCATTTCGACACTGGGACGCCATTTTGCGCATGTGCAGAAGTTCATTTTGAAACCGATGACAAATGAAGAACGCCTGGCACTAGTTTTAATGCCAACTTTTATAATTAATTTTCCTTCACCTCTTAAATGATCAAAACGTCCTTTTTTAACCAAATTGAATTTGGCAATAGAATTTTCATCGATGTGTCCGTCAATGATTGGCTATCAGACTTTAGATTATTTGAACAAATACCGCCAAATCCAGTACAGTCCCAGCATACATATTATTCACTAGACAGTCAACAATGGCTATATTCAATCAATGTAGGCCGGAGTAATTAGTTAATATATTTTCCATTAAAAGATAATGGTTATTTAAGTTGTTTATGTCTTCTTCTTGTATCCAGAAATGATTCACAATTAATGCCAGGAGCGTCGGCAGAAGAATGGGGGGGGGGGGGGTCACATGGGGGC
The DNA here is from genome assembly GCA_946902985.2 of Meconema thalassinum. NCBI lineage: Eukaryota > Metazoa > Arthropoda > Insecta > Orthoptera > Tettigoniidae > Meconema > Meconema thalassinum. Next base: position 178,419,204 of record OX336397.1, on the reverse strand, counting down.
GGCGACCGGGGGCGGGGCACATGGGGGCGGCGGCGGCGGCGAAGTATTGTGAGTCGAAACCAATCGGCTCAGTATCGAGATATAACTTCAAAACACGTAAAGTCGATCCGTTCGGTAGACGACTGGAGTGTCATCTCGCACATCCAATCCGAAATTACGCGTGGGATTTTTGAAAAATCGGGAGATTTAATACGTTAAGCGGGAGGGCGGGAGAAATGGTCTGAAATCGCGAGTCTCCCGCCTAAATCGGGAGAGTTGGCAGATATGTACATGGTTCTTTCTTATACAGATCTTCTACATATTCCATCCATCCATCTTTCCTTAATGTCCTCTGCTTCTGTTAGATCTTTGCCATTTTTATCTTTTACCATCCCAAATTTTGCCTGAAATTTTTCTTTGATATCCCTAATTTTCTTGTAATGTTCCCTCGTCTTTCCCATTCTGTTATTTTCCTCAACTTCCTTACATTGATTAGTTATAAAAATATTCTTATCTCTTCTAGCTAATCTTATAAACTCTGCATTAAACTCAAACATTGCTGATCTATCCCCTTTAATTTTTGCATTCCTTCCTTCTTCTGCAATTTGCAGTGCCTCACCCGACAACCATTTGGCCTTCTTATTCTTTTCCTTGGGAATGTATTTTTCTGCTTCCTGCTTAAAAGCAGCAGATACTTCTGTCCACAACTCTTCAGGGGTTTTGTCTCCAATCTGCAATGTATTAAATCTGTTCCTGACTTCTACTGTATAATCACTAGGAATTCTTCCAAGGTCAAATCTGTATGATGAGGCAGTTCTAGCCGTTTTCCTCAACTTCAACCGGAATTTTGCAATTAATAATTCATGATCTGATCCGCAGTCAGCTCCTGGTCTTGTTGTAGTAGATTGAAAAGCACTTTTCCACCTACTATTACAAATTATGTAATCAGATACACACACTAATACAGTCATCACAATTAACACCGGTTATCAGACAGATTCTACACACACCCAAAGTACACGGGGCTACATGACCGCGTTGCCGCAGCCCCTAAACTAAACCAACCAACCTTGGTAAAGATGGTGGGAATATAAAACATGACACTGAGGTGCCCTTTGCCAGTGTTGCCTCTGTACCGAATTTCGCTAAATGCTAATTTATAAAATTCAAAATTCTATTTTTCAAAATGAAGTGCTACAAAATCATTTTCAAAATGCTATTTTCTGGTATCTTTAATCATTGCCATATATCAATACATCGCAACTTCATACCAATTGATCTCATGTCATTCCACAATGTGAATATAAATGCATTTCTAGGCCAGCAAACTTACTGATTCATTCATGTTCATTCCTTTAAAAATGATTTGAATAGTTCAGGTGTCTTACGAAATCAGTGTTCAAAGATCGCCGATAACATGGACAGATATGGTGTTTGGTATACTGCTTTATAAAGAATTTCTGTTTGTACTCAACGTAATTTGTTCAATTACGAGATATGCAGCGAGTTCGCATGTATAATTACCGTCCCCACGTATCGAATTCAAACCGAATGCCAATCGTGAGCTCCGGCTGAGCCAACCGGTTTCCATCATTAAATTCGGCTCTTTTCACCAATTTGACCTCTGTAATAGAACTGTCCAACCTCGCTTGTCGTCAAGAAGGTTTTTCCATTTTATATGTCTTTGACGGGGTGAGAATGGCCTAGGGTGGTGTACACAGGTTTTGGGGTGTGCCTTTTCACAGGGATTTTGGATGTAACCTTCTAACCTCAGCTTCTAATTTCGTTTATGTAAAACTAAAGGGCATAGTGTTGGCATCACTGTCTAAATCACCTTGGTTTTGGAATGTCTGGATTAATGTAGTGAAGGAAGGGGGGTTATAGTTTGTTTCTGTGGAGTTGGCATTGCCTTTTGCTTGGTCTTATAATATTTAGTTTCTGTTTATTTCTGGGGGATGTACGCTGAGTGATTGTGCTGCCGGCAGGATATATTTATACTTATAAAACATGTGTTTTCCGTTAGGCTAGGTGTGCCGCCCATATGACGACAAAATGGACGGACCGTACCATTTTCGAGTAATGTGCCTCCTCCAGTGTCAAACCTGCCCTATGAAGGACTTTATTAAAATTTGATATCCATCCTGATATTGCTCCAATGGACAATACACATTCCAATATCTTATCACGGAACAATATGAACTGCTATTGTCTTATATTTGCCCCTAAACAATGAGCAGTGCCGAAAGCCATTGTCTCTGACAAAAAAAATATATATACAGTGGAATCTCGTTAGTACGTTTTTCAAGGGACTGAAAAATTTGGACGTCATATGCGGGAAAACGTACTACCGAAAAACGCCATACTGCATTTACAACGTATAAGAAAGAATGCGGCGTATATATGGACGTTCAATCGCCGACCTTAGTAAGTGATTGTATGCACTACTACAGTCACGACATAAATATAGGTTATCAGTAACTTACACGCAATAAATAACATAAAAATTAATTACTGTACCTCTACACTACAGTATAATACAGGGTCTTTATTTTTGCTTAGCAAGGACATTTTCGCTCTCGCTCTCCGCCAGTGACTGCTCAGCTGCCGGCGACCGCGCACGCATATGTAGGCCTACGGCAGAATACGGTGCTTAAAATCAGTAGCCTACCATGCAGTTTTACTGGCCATAATTTGCAGTAGATGCTGAAAATGTTCCCCATCCTCTTCCAAACACATATAATACAGGGTCTTTCTTTATATTTGATCAGCAAGGACATTCTCGCACTCGCGCTCCGCCAGTGACTGCTCTGTTGGCGGCGACCGCGCACGCATATGTAGGCCTACGGCTGAATACGGTGCTTAAAATCAGTAGCCTACCATGCAGTTTTACTGGCCATGATTTACAGTAGAAGCTGAAAATGTTCCCCATCCTCTTCCAAACACATATAATACAGGGTCTTTCTTTATACTTGATCAGCAAGGACATTCTCGCACTCGCGCTCCGCCAGTGACGGCTCTATCGCCGGTGACCGCGCACGCATATGTTTGAAGCACGGGCTTGCTTGAACCACTTCAATAAAGAGCTTTCTAGTTCAGGAAACTGTCCCTCTCGCACAAGTTTCCTTTTGCCACTCACTCCTTCTTCAAATGCACGTTCAATTTCTTTCCTTTTGCCGAGAATCGTGTTCAGTGTAGACGGAGGAATGTTCCACTTTCGCGCTATATCCACACGCTTCATGTGAGGATTGCAGTCCACGTCTCGAATGTATTTAATCTTCTCGTCATTAGTTATCTGCCGTACTTTCTTCTTATCCATTATGAAACACGCAATAAAATAGGTCATAACTGGACGTGAACACTAAGAACTAGAAGACAATAGTGCGGAACACGAAGACAATAATGTGCCTACGTGAGAAATAAACAAAGGGAAGGGGTTGAAGGGCAGCGGGAGAGAGACACGTCGCCTGTGTTGCGTCATAGCTATAGCCACTTCTACGCCGTCAAACACAATAAAATCATCTACACTGTCAATAACTATCAGAGAATATGAGGCAATATCACGTCGTGTTTTCCAGAAGCCGAATTTCAAAATTAAATAAGAATAAAATACGGTTCACTAACAAATAGTTCAACGGAGATTTGATCGTTGTAAGCGGGAATAGAGAACGTATTAAGAGGATATATCAACATGAATTTAGTAGGATAGGGACTTGAGAAAGGAGAGAAAGGGCAGCGGGAGAGACACACGTCACCTGTGTTGCGTCATTGCTATAGCCACTTCTACGCCGTCAAACACAATGAAATCATCTACACTGTCAATAACTATCAGAGAATATGAGGCAATATCGCGTCGTGTTTTCCAGAAGCCGAATTTTATAATGAAATAAGAATAAAATCCGGTTCGCGTACAAATAGTACAACGGAAATTTGATCGTCGTAAGCGGGAATAGAGAACGTATTATGGGGATATATCAACATGTATTTTGTAGAATAGGGACTGGGACTTGAGAAAATCATCGCGCTAAGCGGGAAAACGTCTTAACGGAGAACGTGCTAACGAGATTCCACTGTATATATTTTGCCCGGCGATGTACTTAGCGGAAGTTTCCTTGTTTTCGAACTCAATGGAAGTTTCGAGGAGGATTTGAAAACTTGCTGGCGTTGCTAATGTGAACCTTCATGCCACCTTGCGTCAAACAAAAACTCTTCTTTTGAACTCTCCTTGTTATTAGGGAACATGACGTATTGTAGGTTGGCGCACCTGCACATAGCTCGTCTTGTAACTGTGGTAACTCGGTTACTTAACGCGGCATGGTTGTCTCGATCCAACCCTGGCCTGAGGTGGATGTGCTGTGGGAGCTCGGGTCCCTTGAGTGCCCGAATGAAAGGTTGTTCAGCTAAGCCGATCGTAAGACCAGGTACTGTACAATGACTGTGTGCAATATGAATCACTCCGACACCTTATTTTAATTAATTTTAGCATTGAAATTGCCAGTGCGGGCAGCATGTGCAGTGGACTTTTGAACAAGGGACGCAGACTGGCTACGTGGTCATGTACCTTGATATTTCCAAGTTTCTTATAAATTCCTTTTGATTGCAGGCATTTCTTGTATGCATTTGTATTCTTGCATTCCGCTGAATGCTCTGTGTAGTAAATTATTCGTACTGGCCATATGGCCATGCCCTCGTTCTTGTCTAGTGAAGCAGGGTAGACCTTATCCATGAATACTAGAGAACTTGGCTAGGACACCTCAACAGGATGGACAGAAGCAGGATCCCTAAAGCTGTCGTCAACTATTGTCCCGGTGGGAAGAGATCTCTAGGTTGCCCCAGGAAAAGATGGCGTGTATAGACCGTAAATGTTCTTCTAGGACTAATACATGAAAGGAGGAGGATGATTATGATTTCAAATTCTTCATTCCTCCCATTTTTAATAAATGATTTCATTGTTATCACCCTGTGAAACTGTGCATGCTATTTGGGCACAAAACTTGTATTCTTCACCTATCACTTGGTTATTGTTTGAACCAATTGTAGCTAAGTCATGTGCTGGCTTCGCTAGCGAGCAGTGTGCTCTTATTATTATATCTTCACATTTAACTACAGTGGAACCTCGTTAGTACGTTTTTCAAGGGACTGAAAAATGTGAACGCCAAAAGCGGGAAAACGTACTAATGGAAAATGATAATTAAACCTCATTAATTTGTTTCAGTAAGGGAAATGTAAAAAACCCGTTAATCAGAAGTACTTACTGTACCTGTTATGTCGCAACCCTCGCCCGCTTGTTGGTAAGGAATGTTATCTCCGAGCGGTCGGTCTCACATTCCACGAGGGGTGGACAAAGAATGCTTTCAGGGCTGACGAAAATGCGATCGTACTAAGCGATGCGCGTGCTACTGTCTTACTTTTAAGAGTCGCCTATACCTGTTAAGGTGGCCATATACACTATTTTTCTGAAATTTCACTTTTTTTTTAATATCCATTTTGTAGGAAATTTCTTCTAGTTTTAGAAAATGTATGGTTCATAAATATACCATTAATCTTTCGTTCATAAATATACCATTAATCTTTCATGTCAAAATAAATTATTTACTGTAAGAGGGCGCAACCGTTCTGTCTGACAGCTGTCATGTCTGGCGTATCAGCAGATCTATAAAATTCCTTTTGAGCCTAAATTGACTTTCTCTTTCTCTATCCCACTGGTTTCGCTCCTGGCTGTTGTAAGTGATTTTTGATAGGCGACAAAAATCACGGCACGCATGTGGTTTGTTGTTGGCTTGTTAATGAACCCATTTGAATTCAGTAGGCCGTGTTCATAGAGTAAAAATTGACTTTCTCTTTCTCTATCCCACTGGTTTCACTCCTGGCCGTGGTAAGTGATTTTGATAGGCGAAAAAATCACGGCACGCATGTCATTCGTTGTTGTCATGTTAATGAACCCAATGAATTCAGTAGGCCGTGTTCATAGTGGTAAAATCAATTTTGGGATTTTCCGCCAACACAAAGTTCCTCCTTTCTCTACTAGAAAGCGCTATAGTGTCAAGGAGCTTAGATATCTAACTTCCTTGACTTTCATAGCGTTCCAAGGAACGACAAGATTCGATATGCAAGCTGCCCTCTGGGCGTCAAATAACAAGATGAAGGAGGACCATACAGCTTTCAAGGAAGGATCTGTGTATTTCCCAGGAGGTTTCTGATGTGATCAAAACAGAATGTGAGTGAAGACATACTAAGTAAACTTTAAATGCGATTTACTCATTAATTCATTTCCTGACATTTGAAGTCATTCAAAGTGCTTTAACTTTTGTCACAGAAATGGTATCTGCTTGATTTTTATTTCAAATTAAATTCTAATACATGTATCTATGTTCCCTACCACTAAGAAAATGATATTAATAAAAATGTAATTTTAACAATTTTTTAAACAATTTCAAGAAACTTAAATTGTAATATAATTTTAAAACCCTTACTTGTGACTGATTCAGACAAGAGTGGTAGGGAACATTCCCCATGTAAGTTAGATTGTTTTTGTTCAAGGTTCATGGATTTTGGTTAAAATATGTGAGAGATAGAGCACTAAGTACCCCTGTGTGAATAGCAATAAATAATTTTTTCATAAACAATCAACAGAAAATTTCTGTAAAATGAACCTCAAAATCTCTTAGTTAGATCATGATAAAACAGAAAAATTTAACATTGCTAGAGATTATTCTTTAAAAAAATTATTCCTAGTGTATATGACCACCTTAAGTCGCAACCATCGCCCGCTTGTTGGCAAGGAATGTTATCTCAGAGCGGTTGGTCTCAAATTCCACTAGGGGTGGACAAAGAATGCTTTCTGGGCGGACGAAAATGCGATCGTACTAAGCGATGCGCGGCAAAATGTGGGACGTGATAAATTAGGTACTTTTACATTATTGTCATCAGTAGGGCTCGGATTCAAGCATATTTGCATATTTTTTTCGTGAATAATACACATGGAAAGAAGCCTTTCGGTTGTATTTTCACCTCTCTGGGACCAACAGAATTGAAATTTATGGAGCATATAAATGCATAAAACCGCGGTTTTCAGAATAGAAGCATATAAATGCATATTCTTGTGGTTTTCGTCTAAATAGTTTGTTTTCCTTCGAATTCTCCCCCGAATTCGGGCCCTGACCATCCTTAAGGTTCGAAAACAGAAATAATTATTGAAAAGCCTATCTGGTGCGAATAATAGAACCGCAGGCTTTTAACCTTTTGTGAGGTCGTTCTCGTCATTGAAACTTTTATTGACTGATTTAAGAAAATCATTCAAAACTGAAAACAGAAAATTTCTTGATGAACAGACCAACCCAGATCTACATCATTGACTCGCCTAATTCTGAACATTTTGTAAATGAACTTTTAAACTGTATCTTTTATAAGAGCACTTCTCTTATATATACTTGTAAAACTTGAATGCGAGTATATTTCAGTGTATCATACATACAATTAGAAAATAAAGCTCGTATTTAAAGGTATGTTATTGGTTTTTTTTAGTTTCACTTTCCTTTTTATAGTTTTTAACGGTGTTTTTCGAGCATATTCTGCATATTTAACCGCATATAATGGGTTTTACGAGCATATCAATCGAGCATAAAACACATGGTTTTCGAGCATATCTGGAGATTTTATCGAGCATATCGATCCGAGCCCTAGTCAGATAAGAATCAGCACTTGAAAATTACTACGTGTTATGCGATACAACGTACTAATGAGGATCATGTTAACGAGGTTCTACTGTAGTTGGTAATCGATTTGTGATATTTGTTTGTTGGATAAACTATTCTTTGCTTATTAATAGATATACGGGGAAACCGCAACCGCGATAAATGCGAATTCCATTTTTATCTTCAATTTTCTTCATTTCGTTGTCTAGTATGACCATATATACCCAAAATTTGCAAAATCGAAAATGCGACAAAGTGCGATAACTGCGGGTTTCTGCGATTTATCCCGTAATTGCGATAAATGCCTTGAATTTGCGACAAACGCCCATTTTTTAGAAAAATATCAAAAATATTGGCAAACAAGTAGTAGGGGGCCTAGGCCTTCTTAAGTTACTATGAAATCAGGCCTACATATTTTGACGTAATAAGCGAGAATATTAAACCTAAAAGTAATCATTTACGTAATTTAGGAGTATGCCTTCATTAAACAGAACGTGTAGTGTGTTTTGCTCAATTAAAGAAAACCTCCGAGATTGACAATATCTTTAAATCTTGGGAGTTGGCGTGAAAGATGTGTGACGAACATCACAGGAACACCAACACTAGCTTATAAAAGCTGCAGCAGCGGCAATGAAACAGTTGTTAAATGTCACATTATCATGTGTTTTTTTAACCGTACCACACTAAGGAAGGATTCGGGTGTAAAAATCCTAATAAGCTTATCAGTGTAGTATGAAAATCGCGGAAATATGACTCAAACGTCCAGAAACGTGCCGTCTGAAAACAAAAGATCACGCGCTAAGTGCTGCTGGTCAGCTGCGTGACGTGAGACAAGGGCACCCGAGCTTCACCGATGGTTACGTTCTCATTACGTAATTAACAGCGCGGCAATGATCCTGAACTGCTGGCGCTGTTGACCAAACTTTCGATTGTTACAATAAAGCGGGCTGTGTTCTGACTACAATGCTTGCCTTTTGAAATTTACTGTGCGCACAGATGGACTTCTCGCGCTAAAATACGTGCGTCGTTCGTATTTCACTTTTGTTGTTTTGCACTTTCTTTAGCTCGCGCCGCTGCATCAGTTATTTTTACCTTACCGCATAGATAAACGCACGCGATTTACAGTACGTGAGAATAATAGGGCTACAACCCACAGATTTTTACTAAAAATAGTAAACATATTTTTAAACCTAAATTTCAGAAATGGTAATACCTAAAATTACCATCGACAAACGTGTGCATACTTATAAGGAAGAGCGCTTTTATGTAAGCGATTCTAACGTTTTAATGTGTGGGATTTGCAACATTAGATTGGATTGGGAAAAGAAGGACAATCTGGACAAACACTGCAGAACATTAATACATAAGAACAGGAAGGAATCGGTTATGTGTGATCAACAGGTGGCTAGTAAGCGACAAGCTACTTTGGTTGGTGTTAATGATAAAGCCAAGAAAGCAAAGCTCGAGAAGACAGAGTTTATTTGTGACACTGTCAAGATGTGTCTACAGGCAAACATACCTTTAAATAAATTGGATCATCCAGCAGCACGTACCTACTTCAAAAAGTAAGTGACTTTATTTCATTCAATTTCCATGTTTGAATGCTTTGCATGGATTTGAAAGTGAATATAGTATAATATAGAGCATAACAATATTGTAAAATATTTTTTCAGGTATGTAAACGGATCTGGAGATTTGCCAGGGAGTGACCAGTTACGGCGGAGTACCTTCCTAAATGTGGTGCCGAAGATCAAGACCCGATTCGTTGTGATTTTCAAGAAAAGGAAGTAGTCATTGTTGCTGATGAAACCCCAGACATGGCAGGATGATGTGTCTTTGCTGTTTTGTTCCGCTCAGTGACCGATTCATGTGAACAAAATGTTGCTTTGGCGTCATGTTCATTTCTAGACAAAGCCAATGGAACAACCTGTAGCCAAGCAATTGTTGATACCATACAGAAGTATGGCATCAAATATGAGAATATCGTTGGTCTCGTTTCCGATTCAGCTCTATATATGGCGACATGCTTTCAAGGTATGCAGGTTCTAGTTGGAGATCACCTAGTGCATTTTCTTTGCTGGGCCCATAAAATTAATTTAGTGGGTGATATTTTTATGGTGGAATTGGCAGAGTTGAATACAGTGCTCTCTCGGTAATCCGGCAGATATCGGACCAGAGCACTGACGGATTGCCAAAAACACCGGATTACTGGAAAATATCGAGAAAAACGCAGATGTCATTTGAATATCAGTTTTAATTACATTGTATTATACAAAGTAAAAAAGTACCAAAATACATCATATAACTCACGTTATTCCTTGGAAGTAGACGGTTGGAAATATGCATCAATTGTCTTTTGCTTTTTACGGTTGAGAGACTTGAATTTAAAAAAACAGATACACACACTAATACAGTCATCACAATTAACAACGGTTATCAGACAGATTCTACACACACCCAAAGTACACGGGGCTACATGACCGCGTTGTCGCAGCCCCTAAACTAAAGAACCAACCAACACTTTGTAACCTTCTTAAAACTAAGACATCGTTAGCAGAGACGGCATTTTCCTCCGCCGAGGCAATTGACGTGGCAAACGAGGCGATGGCCGCATCATGAGAGATTGATTGTACAGCCTATCACTTCTCCTTCGACCTGTTCCTCGTCCTCTTCCTCTCTTGCCACTTCCTCTATGACGTCATCTTCTGTCATAAACTGGTTGTTTTAGTCATCTTCACCGGTAAGCCACATGCCTACGTCATCAGTTGTCAATGCGTTATCCGGTGAATCCACGAGTTGTTGGTTAACCACGTCTCGCAGTAGATGAATCTCCCTCTCTTCACTGGCTTTCTTGTTCGGTTTATTTTTTTTGTACTGATCCAGTAGTGTCATGTCCGGCCATAGGGGTTTCCAAGAGCAAATGGTTACTTTCCCATTAAGATTTTCCCAAGCATTAGCGAGCGAGTAAACCACGTCTTTCAGGTTTATTTCTTTCAAGGATTTAATCACACTTTCGTCCTTAGACAACACATTGTACAATAATCTGTTTTTGTATTGCATTTTAATCGCCTGAATAACGTTCCTGTCCATTGGTTGTAAGTGGGAGGTCACATTCGGCGTTAAGAACATCTCACGAATAAAACTGTCAGCAGAATTCAACTCATGTTCACCGGGGTGGCCAGGGCAGTTGTCTAAGATAAGCAAAGCTTTTTCTGGCAGTTTCCGCTCCTTCAAAAATCTTTTCACTGAGGGTTTAAAATGTTCATTGAACCATTCAGTGAATACGGACTTATTCATTCCACCCTTTGCTCTGGCTCATGTATTCAACAGGAAGTTTGAAGTTTTTAAATGCCCTAGGACTCTTCGCCTTACCTATGACTAGCATTGTCACCTTACAGTATGTGCACCGCTTGCATTTGAACAAGGCAAGAAAGTGACCCTATCCTTAGCCAATTTTCGTCAGGAGCACTAGCTTCTCCACGAAGCACTAATGTTTTTTTGTAACAATCACCAAAATAAACCGCTCTCATCCGCATTGTATACTTGGTCAGGAGTTAAATCCATTTCTCGGATAACCTGTTTGAACCTTTCTTTATATGGCTCAACAGCGCTTTCGTCACATGAAAGTTTCTCGCCCGTTGTACTTAGCAGTCCATTCCATAACGTCGTTTGAATTTCTGCAACCATCCCTCGCTGGCTTGGAAATCATCCTTTTTTTGTAATTTTCCGGTAAAATTCCCTAGCCATTCCTTTAAGGATTTCACCAGAAATTGGTGTATGCCTACTACGTTCTTGTGAAAACCAAGCATAGAGGCTATCGTCAACTTTAGGATTTTCACCAGTTTTCAATGTCTGTCGTTTACTTTTTAAATTTTCATTCGTCTTAAAAAACTACTTTATTTTATCACTGTTTTTTCTTATGTCATGAACTGTAGCTCGACCAACACCCTCTTCAAGCCGCTTTAGGATTTCATGTTTATCTAACAAAGATAGAGTTTTATGTTTACGTTTTTTCTGCACGGATGCCATTTTCAACATAACACTTAAACTAGATGTTAGGCCCCTTAAAACAACAATTATCATCATCATCATCATCAACACAACACTATTACACTACAACTGTCCTACACTAAGCACCTGAGAGGGGCGTGCGTGAGTCATCGCTCATGGAGCCAATGCATTGTTTACTCAGACACTAGTCTTGTTGCTGCGTGGGAAACATTGTACAGTATTGGGGACGCATTATCAAATCAAGTGTTGAGTTCGTACACGAATACAAAACGCCGGATTACTGGGAGTGCCGGAGAGCTGAGGTGCCGGATTACAGAGGGAGTACTGGACTCTCATTTCAAAGCTCAAAATGGTGTTCCTCCATAGTAGGAAGATCAAGAGTTCTTACCTGAACTTTCTGAAGGAAAGATTTCCAGAGTTAGCACCCACGTTGTTCCCTAAGCCTGTGATAACTCGCTGGAATTCCTGGTTTCGCAGTGTTCAATACCTCGCAAAGTATGTTAACCCTCTGGTACAATTGTTAAATTCTCAGGAGGAAAAGAACGGAAGTACCCACACAGTGTGCGAAATGTTTGAAGACTAAAACTTAGATTTGGTGTTGCACACTCAGATTGCCTTCGTCTCAGACATTTGCCAGCCTCTAATGCAGATGACTGGCTCTGGAAGGCTCTAAATATCCATATGCCCATCTAATTTGGTATAAACTGATGACAATTCGTCATTCATTGGCAAGACTGGCACTTTTCAGAACAGACAACTTTTTTTTTGTCTCAGTTCACTAGTGCTGTAAAAAAAGGCACAAGTTGCTGAAACATTGAAAAGAGCAAGTAAGAAAGCAGAACTGAGATTAATTGTGGATATGAGTCCATGCCCAGCTAATAACATACCTGCCAACCTCGCAAACTGAAAAATCGGGAGGTTTTTAAGAAGATCGATGTCTATAATCATATTTCTTCGCCATAGCCTATTACAGAGGAACCGACAAAATCGCTCAAATCAAAAAATCACAGAAGCCTACCGGCATATTAATGCCAACAACTCAGTTATACACTAATAATTTCACGTGTTAAACAGATACAATATTCCGCAACCTACAACTACCTCTCACCCACAGGCTATTATGAAAATCTCTAGGAATACAAGCTGAATTAACCATAGACTATTTCAAACGAAGAGATATTCAAATCGAACTAAGTGGGACACGTAGTCATGGAGAATAACGGCATCTATAAATTGTCGATACGAAGCGAAACTGCGATATCGAAACACACTCAACACACGAAAACTCGACCTGTTCGATGAATGACTGAAGTTTTGTCATCTTGCATTTTAGTCCGAAATTACGTGCGAGATCTTTGAAAAAAATCGGGAGATTTAATCCGTTAAGCGGGAGGGCGGGAGAAAAGGTGTAAAATCGGGAGTCTCCCGCCTAAATCGGGACAGTTGGCAGGTATGTAATAATATCTATAACAGGGTGTCTACTGTAAGGATGAAGTAAAAATTAGTTACTTTTTAGCTACCTTTTAGTTAATTTTAGTTACCTTTGAATTCAAGATACGTCTGCGGTCTGGAAGCAAAGGGCCTCATCACGCGGTGAAGAAAAACAACAATGAACTGTGTTTAAAGCGGTAAATAAAATTCACTTAGGGAGTTATAAAAAATGTTTAAAATAATAAATACTATATATTTATTATCAAATTGGTTGTTTCAGCTAATATGTAGTCTTGTACACAAGGCATATTTAAAATTGCCAAGAGGTTGCTCTGCTCTTGACCGTTTGTCGAGATTTCCTTTGTCCCCGCGGTAGATCACGAAGAAATTTATGGCACGTTACGTGATTGAAACCGAATGCTGTCTTCGCAGTCAAGTACGGAGAAATATCGAGATGTTACACGATCGGCGCTGGTCTCACCAGTTTGTCGAGATTCCCGTAGTTTTCACGATAGAACACGGATAAATATCGCGATTTAGATAATCAGCGTCACTTTTAGTCGTTCGACGAGATTTCCATTGTCCTTGAGGTCAGGCACGAGAAAATATAGCATTATTACACAATCGGCGCCACTTGCTGTCCGTTCGACAAGAATCCAGTTGTCCTCGTCATTGAATGCGGAGAAATATCGCGATGTATCGCAATCGCTGCCGCTCTCTGCCGGTTTACGAGATTAACGTTGTCCTCGCGATATTATGCAATCCGCGCCACACCCGGCCGTTGAACAATTGTCTATCTGTCCTGACAGAATGGTGGAGGCAAGCTCAAGCTTGGGCATGGTTAAAATTCATGAGTAGTTATGGACATGTTGTATGGCCAGCGTAGTGATTCCCGCTGTCCCTATGCTGTTGTTGAGAGTTCATCAGTTCAGGGTGGATCACGAGGAGAAATTAGTATCGCGATGCTGCGTAGGATGGCATTTCTAAGTGGGTTGATGCACTTCTCACTCCCCGTAGGCCTACGCTTTTAAGTATACGGTCATGGGAAAAGTAGCAAGTAGGTTTCGGAATGTTTCGTGATTGGTGCCCAATCACCATTGACGGGATTCCCGCAGTCCTCGTGGTCACAAGTTCACGATAGGGGACGGGTTTTATGATTTTACGCAACTAGCGTCGATCTCGGTCCATTTGACGAGATTCCCGCAGGCAAGTCGTGCGGTGAGTCGGCCGTCTTGAGTATGAATGTTCGAAGTAAATATCAAATATTAAGAATTATTCTGAGAGGATTGCACGAATAATACAAGAGGACAAGTTTTCTTTCGAATGCGAATCACGAATTATAGAAGTTTTCGAAATAACTGGTTAGATTGTAATATATCCGATGGAGTCAAAGTTCGAAGGAAAATTCGACATATAACGGAATTTCGAATTAACCATACTGGATGTCGCAAATTTACGAGACAGATTTTTAAAGTAAGTTATAGCCTACGTATTTCAAAGCTTTTTCATAATTCTTTTTCGAGACGGTAACATTTCGCAAAATTCCGACATTAAATTATTTCGCGTTATTTCTGGACTTCAATTTGACATAGTCTCCAAATAAATACGTGAAATCCGAGGTTTCTGATTAGTTTACAAGTTCTCGCGAATAAACGTCTCGCGAAAAGTCAGGTTTCCTAATAACACACACAAATATTTCACACAAAACTAAAAAGTCTTCTTGATGCCGAAAATATACTCTGAACGATGTATAGGCCTACCAGTCAGGGTATCCTCAGTATGCATTTCCTCGAGGTCGGGTACGGGGAAATATAGCTTATGCAATCGGCGCCGCTTGCGTGAAACTCGCTTCATCGCAATATCTGAGCCTAGTGGCACGAGTTTAAATGATTCAATCCACCTTCAGAAAATTTTCGCTACCCGTATGTAAAATTCGTTACTTTTTCGTTACTTTCGTTACCCATTTGTAAAATTCGTTACTTTTTCGTTACGTACGTTACCGGTAGACACCCTGTATAAGGAAGTGGGGAGTCTTTTTGTATTGGCCAACGCGGGAAGTCAACAACCCACCAAGAGTATTCTGGTAATAGTGGACAATGTATAAAAATTTGTTGGCCAAAGCATTAGATAATGATGTGATAATACAAAGAGTTGACTTTACAAAGGTCGCTTGACAATTTAGCAAACATGTGGAGGACCAGACAATATTATTGTCACTAAATAAGGAAGTCCAGGAAGGCATAAAGGACACGACACCACCACTAACTAATAATAAGATATATTATCAAATAGGTGGCACATAAAACATAATATCCAAAGGTGACACATAAACATATGAGAAACACTAGCACAAATTTACACAATTGAAGAAACACTCATTAAGAATTAACACACGTTACGTCTTGAGCCTAAAACACACATATTGTCTTGAACGTAGCTGCAGATCAGTACATCATAGAACGGCATGCAATACACGGCGGTTCCAAAGAATGATATAATTTAAATATGCAACACAAGTGGAGTTGCAACAAATAATGAAAAAACAGGTCGCATGGAACGAGAATGTGTCGTCGAACCAGGACTGACTTACAGTGATGCGCCGATACCGTAAGCCCAAAATGAATTGTTAATAAAACAAATTATGTGTGAAACGCAGGAAGTCAAAGTAGTTGCTGTCATACAAATACCGGGATATGCCAATCGCACGGTATTGTCACAGTAGTAAAGTAATTAAACCCAGCGTCAACTTCCATTCCAGTGATGTTGCAGGAAGTCAAAGTAGTTGCTATCATACAAATACCGGGATATGCCAATCGCACGGCATTGTCACAATAGTAAAGCAGTTTAGCCTAGCGTCAACCTCCATTAGTGATGATGCCTAGCCTTGTAACATGCTTCCAGACACGATGAATTACTTATCACACGAAGCATCATCATTATTCATACGCGTGAAGACAAATTGTTAGGCAGTAAATGAAGATAGAAGTAAACACATTAACAAACTATCCGACGCCGCGGATTGAAGAATTCGTCGACATGACGCGTATCAACATCAAGCATGGTGATGATGAGATCGAAAATCACCGTAATGTCACTGCCCAAACAAAATATGAATCATGTGCATAGGACATGATTGCTAAGCACGGTTACTATGAAGATAGCACCAATTATAGAAATGATTAGCTGGATACTTGTTGATATATCACAACCAGCGTTGAAGCACAACATTGTGATGACTACACACTTAGAGAACAACGAAGAAGAAAAACGTGATTGGTCGCTACAAGCAGCAAGAAGGCCTCTGATAGGCTGGAAGCAGCCAATCACAGTAGAGAGTTTAAAAACCAAATTAGAGGCCTCTGATAGGCCGAAAGCTGCCAATCACAGTAGAGTTCAGAAACAAGTTAAAGATGAATCAATGTCGCCAACTTAGAATACAAAATTACCTTCTAAGCCAAAATATCCTACTGGAAACACGGCAGTGGGAATACTACATGCAATCAAAACAAATAAATCATGACAACTAATCAACAGAAACAAAACTAACTTGACAATGAATAAATACAATGAAGACAAATAATACAGATATGTACAACCACACAAGAGTGGAAACAAATAGGGAAACACAAAAACTGGTTTGCCAAGACAGTGGCCGAACCATATTGCCCGCACAGAAACAACAGGCAGGTTGTTTATGAAAATACAAGAGTGTTTAGTTCTGCGGCAACAAGGGAGACACCTTGACGATGGGACGTTTCAAGAGTCCAGAGGTGGTATGTAGAGAGACCACACGAGCTAGGCCGTCCTTACCACAATGAATCTCAAGAATTCGTCCAAGTCGCCAGTAAGTAGGAGAAACATTGTCGTCCATAATAAGCACAAGCGTGCCAACCTTGAGGTTAGGAGACATACGGTTCCACTTGCGACGTTGTTGAAGGGAGAGTAAATGATCTGTGGACCATTTACGCCACAATGAAGTCATAATCTGTTGAAGTAATTGCCATCTAGACAACCTATTGATGGGCACTTCAGAAGCGTCAGGAATGGGCAAGGCATTCAAAGGTCGTCCAACAAGAAAGTGACCTGGCGAGAGATAGCACAAGTCAGTAGGATCCTCAGACATAGGCGAAATGGGTCTAGAATTTAGAATGGCTTCAATTTGCACCACGAGAGTGGTCAATTCTTCATACGTAAGTACTTGAGCCTTCATGATTCTTATTAAATGAGATTTCAAAGATTTGATGTTTGCCTCCCAAATTCCACCAAAGTGCGGAGAACTAGGAGGAATGAAGTGCCACTGAATTAGTAGCGATGACGTAGAATCTTGAACAACAGATTGAAAATCTGCAGAGGAGAGCAACGTACCAAGATCAGCAAGGTCAGACTGTGCGCCTTGAAAGTTGGTACCATTGTCGGAATACACTTGAGCGGGAACGCCCCTTCTACTGCAGAAGCGAGTAAAGGCTACAACGAAAGCATGACTGGAGAGGGAAGTGACGACCTCAGTGTGCACAGCCTTCGTAACCATACAAACGAACATTGCGATGTAAGCCTTAGTCGAGACCCTTGACCTGGGGCCACCGTACCTGATAGTGAATGGACCACAGTAATCAACACCAACGTGATTAAAGGGAAAGGTTTGATGGAGGCGAACAGCTGGGAGTTGACCCATTAACTGTTCAGAAGGACGTGCAGCGTAGCGAACGCAAGTAACACAAGAGCGAGACAGGCTACGAACAAGTTTTCGTAGTGACGGTATCCAGAAGCGTTGTCGGATAGTCGCAATCACAACCTGGACCCCGCCATGAAGCAACTTTAAATGGGTATGTCTGACCAGGACTTTAGTGAAATGATGGTCATTGGGCAAAAGTATCTGGTGTTTTGTATCAAATGGAAGGTCGGCCAATTCCAAACGGCCTCCCACACGAATAGTGCCATCAGAGTGAAGCAACGGGTGCAAATTGCTGATGGTGGAAGTGGATGGCACTTGCTCATTCTTCATTAGAGCAGTAAGTTCAGTAGAGTAGCACTGAGCTTGAATCATTTTCACACATGTAAGTAGTGCAACATCAATTTCAATGGCAGTGAGTGGACCACTGATCCTAGTGGTATTTCTACAATTAGAGAAAAACCTAATACAGTAGGCTATGACCCTCAACAATCTCGTGTAAGAAGAAAAAATGTTTAAAAAATCAATGTCAACAGGTTTAGATACATTTGCGCACGAAATTCTACACTCAGGCAATTCAGACACAGGAGTGTCAAAGATATCTGAAGTACTGGAGCTTGTAAAGGCCTTCAACCATGCTGGACCATACCACCATAGCTGATTATTTTTCAATTCTGAGGGCATACAGCCTCGGGAAATTATGTCGGCTGGATTGTCACGGGAAGAGACATGTTTCCAGGCGCAGTGAACAGTAAGCCTTTGTATTTCAGCAACTCTATTGGCTACAAAGGTTTTCCATTTTGAGGGGGGCGAAGCCAACCAAGACAAAACAATAGTGGAATCTGTCCAACAATAGACGGATTCAATAGGCAAGTTCAAAGCGGGTTGCACCTTTGCAATTAATTTGGAAAGCAAAAGTGCACCACATAACTCAAGTCTGGGCAAAGACAACTGTTTAAGAGGAGCAACCTTCGACTTAGCGCACACAAGTGCAACAGTGACGATGTCGTTGGTATCAATTGACAATAAATAGAGACAAGCTCCATAGGCCTGCTGACTGCTGTCGCAGAAGCCATGAAGTTGCATAGATTTGATTTCTGAAGCAGGCTTAATCAAACGTGGAGTAGAAATCTCAGAAATCGCAGGTAAATTGCTATAAATGTTCAGCCAAGCTTGCGTGATTTCCATTGGAAGGGGGTCATCCCAACCGAGTTTGTGAATCCACAAATCTTGGAAGAGAATCTTACAAGCAACCACAATAGGTGACACTAAACCCAAAGGGTCAAAGATAGAGGCAACAATGGACAAAAATGAACGCTTAGTAAAGGTAATTGAAGTGTCACAGTTCACGATAGGTGACTGAATCCGCAACAAGTCATCGATAGGTTGCCAATAAAGTCCTAGCGTTCTGGCGACTGTTTCTTCACCATCGCCGAAACTACGGAGTTGTTGTTTCTCTTGATGATCAAGAGGAATGTTATCTAATAGAGTCATGGAGTTTGAACTCCACTTACACAGTTCAAAACCACCTAATCTCAAAAGAAGGGTCAATTCATCATACAGAATGAGTGCGTCATGCTCGGAATCACATCCCGAGATACAATCATCAACATAGAAGTCGTTTAAAACAATCTGAGTGGCAGCTGGAAAAGCTGTGCCATCAGTGAGGGCGAGCTCCTTTAGCACACGAGTGGCTAAGAAGGAAGCTGGGGCAGTACCATATGTAACGGTGTTTAATTGATATTCTACTATAGGGTCTGAAGGAGAGTCTCTCCAAAATATTCTCTGTAAGTCACGATCTTTGTGATCTACAAGAATCTGTCTGTACATTTTACTCAGATCAGCTGCAAACGCTATCAAGTGAGTACGGAACCGAAGCAAAATAGAGAACAAATCCTGCTGAATTACAGGGCCCACCAACAAAGTATCATTAAGGGAGCACCCAGACGTAGTAACCATCGAAGCGTCAAATACCACTCTGAGCTTTGTAGAAGTACTGTGCGGCTTGAAAACAGGATGATGGGGAATGTAGTAAACTTCACCATCAGTCGGGTGGGGGGCAACTTGCATATGGTTTAAGGCTAGATATTCATGCATGAATTCAGTGTATTCTAACCTTAACTCAGGGTTACGAGCCAAACGTCTTTCGAGAGAGTGAAAACGTTTTAGTGTAGCGTAGCGAGAGGCACCTAGAGGCTCCGAGTCTACCTTGCGAGGGAGTCTAACCACAAATCTACCATCGTCTTTGCGAGTGGTAGTAACAACGAAGTGTTCTTCACATATGGATTCATCAACAGACAACACTGGGGTTTCAACTTCTTCAAAGTTCCAAAACGCTTCCAGCTGTTGTTCTACATGAGGGCGTGAGAGTGTAAGTGCTGATACCACGTGCGATGGTTGAGAGGTGCTTGCACTGGGCAGCTTCCCAGAAAACACCCAACCCACAGAGGTATTTTGAATGATGGGCAAATCACCAACTGGTATGATTTTACCAGGACATAACAGGTCAAAGAAATATTCTGCACCAAGAACAAGATCAATAGATTTAGTGCAATTGAAATCAGGATCAGCTAAATCAATATGTGATGGAATGTTCCATTCAGAGGTATCGAAACCAGCAGCGGGTAGCTCAAGTGCAATATTGGGAACCACGAGACATTCAAGCTTAGCAGACCAATTAGTAGCACAGGCAAAAACGTTCACATCAGCAACAACAGTAGCAGTGCTTTGATTTTGACCAACACCGTGAATGTGTACCTTCATAGGTTTGGTGTGGAGTCTTAATTTCTTAATTAAGTGTGACGAAATTAAGTTACAATCTGATGCAGAGTCAAGTAGTGCAGTGACAGGTACACGTAAGCCATTGCCAGCTAATATATTCAACTTGGCAGTGGGTAATAGCGTCCTTGAAAATTGATTGTCACGAGCGACGTTACTGCAACTAGTGTTTACCACGTTAGCATGAGCTTGAGAAGCATCATTACTAGTGCCACTGGAGGGCTCAGTGAAGAAGAGTGTGGTGTTTTCGGGAACAAGTGTTACAAGAGTACTTCGAACATTGATGATTAGGCTCGAAATTACGCAAACAATTATAACACAATTTACGAGACCTGACAAAATTCCATTTGGCTGTGGACGCAAGTTTGATAAAGGTACCACATTTCGACAATTGGTGATCAATGCTCCTACAATATGTACAACGAGATTTGGTAGTAGTTAACATGGGTTTCTGAGGCGAATGACCTTCAGTTTTAAGTTTGGTTACAGCAGTATGTAATGCAGGCCTGGACCCATTCTTTTCAGTTATTTCCAGTACCTTGCATTTTTTCTCTAAGAAGCTAACCAAGTCCTGGAGAGTGGGAATTCTCCCAGAATCAGCATGATTCTCCCATTCACGGATGCTATCATTATCTAGTAGGTCCAATATAAAATGTGACAATAACAGGTCTTGAAGGGGAACCCCGTTAAAGTCCAAAGCTTCTAACGCATTGACATGAGAAACAAAGTGGTCGATGATGGCACGCAATGACACTGAATCATTACCGTATGCGGGGGGCTTGAAAAGCTTGGTGACATGATTATGCGCTATGAGCCTAATGTTAGTGTATCGAGTTGTCAGCAAGTTCCATGCAACCATAAAGTTATCATCTGACACAGTAATGTTCTTTAAGAGGAGTTTGGCCTCACCACTAAGACTAGAATTAAGGTAGTAGAACTTAACAATATCAGACAAAGCATGGTTATCAATTACTATAGCCTTGAAGCTATCTCTGAAATTCAACCAGTCTGTGAAGTCGCCACTGAACTGCGGAATTTGAATTTCAGGCAACTTTATATGAGCTGCAGCTACGTTAGCAGTAGGAAATTGTGCACTCTGCAAATTATTCAAAGGGTTATCACTGTCTGTAGTGTTGGATTTTTTGAAATTGTCACAATGTAGTTTAATTTTAACCATCAACTCAAAATATTTATCTTCGAAGTCACAACGTTCGGCTATTTCTTCGTCGATATTGTCTGTAATATCCTCTAAAGCGACTTGCGCTTCGTTATATTGTTCATAAATTTCCTCGCATTTGTGTTTGCGTAACACTAACATTTGATATTGCTCTTCTGTAATGTCCTGAAAGTTGCTAATTACTTTTTCTTGTGAGGTAAGCATGCCCTTAGCGACTGCACGCTTCCTAACTAAAAGTCGTTTTTGGGCATCATCCATAATGACTTTAGGATTGCCCGCCTAGATGTAATTACCAGAGTTGCACACCTAACTAACACAACCAACTTAACTAACACAAAAAATAAACACTGAGACAATGGTCTCGATTAAGTTGTAAACAAACATCTGAACATAGAATACTGTATTGTGTCCTTGGGAAGTTAATGGGAACGTATTCAATGTTAAATTTATGGCCTTCCTGGTGAAATAGCAAGAAACAAGGGCCCAACATGGCCAAAACAATGCTTAATAATTCATTCAAAGTAGTAAACAGCTCAATATCCGGCCCGGAGGACCAAATAATGTATTGGCCAACGCGGGAAGTCAACAACCCACCAAGAGTATTCTGGTAATAGTGGACAATGTATAAAAATTTGTTGGCCAAAGCATTAGATAATGATGTGATAATACAAAGAGTTGACTTTACAAAGGTCGCTTGACAATTTAGCAAACATGTGGAGGACCAGACAATATTATTGTCACTAAATAAGGAAGTCCAGGAAGGCATAAAGGACACGACACCACCACTAACTAATAATAAGATATATTATCAAATAGGTGGCACATAAAACATAATATCCAAAGGTGACACATAAACATATGAGAAACACTAGCACAAATTTACACAATTGAAGAAACACTCATTAAGAATTAACACACGTTACGTCTTGAGCCTAAAACACACATATTGTCTTGAACGTAGCTGCAGATCAGTACATCATAGAACGGCATGCAATACACGGCGGTTCCAAAGAATGATATAATTTAAATATGCAACACAAGTGGAGTTGCAACAAATAATGAAAAAACAGGTCGCATGGAACGAGAATGTGTCGTCGAACCAGGACTGACTTACAGTGATGCTCCGATACCGTAAGCCCAAAATGAATTGTTAATAAAACAAATTATGTGTGAAACGCAGGAAGTCAAAGTAGTTGCTGTCATACAAATACCGGGATATGCCAATCGCACGGTATTGTCACAGTAGTAAAGTAATTAAACCCAGCGTCAACTTCCATTCCAGTGATGTTGCAGGAAGTCAAAGTAGTTGCTATCATACAAATACCGGGATATGCCAATCGCACGGCATTGTCACAATAGTAAAGCA
Source organism: Meconema thalassinum (assembly GCA_946902985.2). Lineage (NCBI taxonomy): Eukaryota > Metazoa > Arthropoda > Insecta > Orthoptera > Tettigoniidae > Meconema > Meconema thalassinum. Next base: position 178,396,102 of record OX336397.1, on the reverse strand, counting down.
GTTTAGCCTAGCGTCAACCTCCATTAGTGATGATGCCTAGCCTTGTAACATGCTTCCAGACACGATGAATTACTTATCACACGAAGCATCATCATTATTCATACGCGTGAAGACAAATTGTTAGGCAGTAAATGAAGATAGAAGTAAACACATTAACAAACTATCCGACGCCGCGGATTGAAGAATTCGTCGACATGACGCGTATCAACATCAAGCATGGTGATGATGAGATCGAAAATCACCGTAATGTCACTGCCCAAACAAAATATGAATCATGTGCATAGGACATGATTGCTAAGCACGGTTACTATGAAGATAGCACCAATTATAGAAATGATTAGCTGGATACTTGTTGATATATCACAACCAGCGTTGAAGCACAACATTGTGATGACTACACACTTAGAGAACAACGAAGAAGAAAAACGTGATTGGTCGCTACAAGCAGCAAGAAGGCCTCTGATAGGCTGGAAGCAGCCAATCACAGTAGAGAGTTTAAAAACCAAATTAGAGGCCTCTGATAGGCCGAAAGCTGCCAATCACAGTAGAGTTCAGAAACAAGTTAAAGATGAATCAATGTCGCCAACTTAGAATACAAAATTACCTTCTAAGCCAAAATATCCTACTGGAAACACGGCAGTGGGAATACTACATGCAATCAAAACAAATAAATCATGACAACTAATCAACAGAAACAAAACTAACTTGACAATGAATAAATACAATGAAGACAAATAATACAGATATGTACAACCACACAAGAGTGGAAACAAATAGGGAAACACAAAAACTGGTTTGCCAAGACAGTGGCCGAACCACTTTTCAACCCAGCTAAAGCTGGCAAACAGTTGCAGGTATTTAAGTCTATGCTATTTAACAATTGAAGCCCTGAATAACAAAACTGCACTAGTCCACTTTTTGACACTATAGGAGTTATACATATCACTGAATTTGTCTCACTGAGCTCTACCTAATGATGAACAAATCAACACAAGTTTCGAACATTTAGCCTACAACGATTCTAATGGGTTGAGGGGGTCTCCGCCCAATCAATACAAATTTAGCCTATGTTATGATGTTAGTTAGTTTCAAAACTACACAAGTGCAGGACTTGTGTTGTTAAGGAAGTCACCCGGCCATACAAGTCTACTGCGTAATTGAGCATCATAACAGCACAAGAGTGTAGCACTGCACGGAAATTGCCATATGGCGGGAAGCAAGGACCTTGGATATTATGGCGGGAACCAACACCAAGCAGAATATAGAATATAGATCAAACTCCATAACTACCAGCACAACATCAAGTGGTTTTCTAAGTGAAACTTTTCTTTTGAAAGACAGTGTTAAGATAGGGCAGTTGAAACAGGCATATGAGACAACTCCAGATCAAAGTTCATAAAGCGAAATATATCGGTAAATACATCTCTTCTATTCACCCTGAACATCGTCCTTACTTCCAAAATCTTATGAATAAATATGGGAAGGTTCAAAATGTTAATGTTGAAGAGTCAGGAAGTGAAGTCTGGGACTCAGATTAAAATGTGGATGTGTTTCACTGTAAGGTGGGACTGATGCCCAATCTGTTCAACTTTATTCAATAAAAAGTATTGCCATATTGTACTCTATTGTTTTTATTGTGTAGTTTACTTATTGTATGTACCAACTATCCACTTAATCCAATACTTTTATCACTGGAACCAAATGATTATATTGATGAGTTTCATAACACAAGTCCACCATATTCATTAATTTATTACAAAAAAAGTACAAATAATCGCTAAGTTTAGTCAAGTGTGTGTAATTCGTAATTGGACACAGTTTCTACAGTAAAAAAATTAAAGTGCTAAGCGTCCATTTCGAAAAGTTATGAAGTTTTTTTTTTATTATCTCAGAAGTTACTAAATGGGACTTGTGCAGTTGTGAAACTCAGTGCTTCAATTTTAGTGTATTTAAAGCTGGCTATTATTAATATCTTCTATTTTATTTATCTGTTTCAACAGGTAAATGAAACTACTGCATCCTCGAGCAGATCACAACTACTTGCTTTTCAGAAACTCAGCCAGGACTGTTTCAGTGATGGCTACCTGTACTTCCATTGTCAACTGATTGAAAGACAGAGAGGGAGGAAATGTAGATGTTTTGCAGATCTTCTTGGCTATCCGTTCTATTAAAGAGGACTTAGTAAAAGCTGCCTTGAAAACAATTTGGATGCCAGTAAATAGTGTAGATGCTGAACGTTTCTTCAGTGCCTATAATCTGGTTCTGACTGATAGAAGAACCAGATTATAGAAACATGTGCCATGTTGAATTTCAACCACAAAAACTAAGTTTAGTGACTGTAGTAGCTATATGCACCAGGTGCAATGCAATGGAACCACGCAGCTCTGAACTCTCTAAGACAAATAAGTTCAAACCTCAATGTTGGCTGTCCATTAAATGATTTTCTGTGGGTTCCTATTTTCAAGGAATCAGCTGCTTTCTTCCAACTCCCAGTCAAATTCCATTCATCTCTCATAAACTAGTCTAATTTGGGTGGCATCAGAAAAGACACCCAGTTGTAAAACCAATCGGCAAATAGAAATTTATTGTATCACATCCCATCATCCCGCCCCGTTGAAACAGGAAAAACAAGGGGTAGATATACTTTTAATTAGTTAATTATTCAATGTATTGTATTGCCTTAAGTTTAGTAAATTTGTATACATTTAATTTTGAAAGTCATCTTGTGCCGTTTATCAGAAACAACTATGTATCCAAACCTGAGCATGTTTATATTAGTTGCTGTGTTTTATTAATTTTGAACTTTTCATTTTTTACCATACTTAGTGTCGTTTAAATGCTACAAACCGCTAGTTCAAAATGCTACAAAACCCTATTTTTCAAAATGAAAGTACTACAAAATCAATTTCAAAATCCTATTTTCTCGTATCTTTACTTATTATTTTTCTTTTCCGATTTCATTTCCGGGTGATGATTTTTATTAGCATGTATCAGTGCTATTGTGGTGCTGTTAGATTAGTGGGATTTTCCAGGACGTGCTTATTTGGAAGTTATTGTCACTTCCTTAACCCTTCACTAGTGACGTGAATTTTACTCTCAACTTTAGCGACTTCGGTCCAGTAGACCGACCTTAAATAATTCCATACTTTTCATTACAGTGAAACCTCGTTAACACGTTCCTCATTAGTAAGTTTTATCACATATCACGTCGTAATTATCTAGTCCCGATTCATATCTGACGAAAATAACATAAAAGTACCTCATTTATTACGTTGCAAATTTTGCGGCGCATCGCTTAGTACGATCGCATTTTCGTCAACCCTGACAGCATTCTTTGTTGGCCCCTAGTGGAATGTGGGCCCGGCCTCTGTGAGACAACATTCCTTGCAAGCAAGCGGGCGAGGGTTGGGACATAACAGGTATAGTTGTCTCGCTTTCCTGCTTAACTAGCAGCGACTCAAATGTAAGTACAGGGTGTCTACTGTAAGGATGTAGTAAAAATTAGTTACTTTTTAGGTACCTTTTAGTTACCTTTCAGTTAATTTTAGTTACCTTTGAATTCAAGTTACGTCTGCGGTCTACAAGCATAGGCGCTCATCACGCGGTGAAGAAAAACAACAATGAACTGTTTTTAAAGAAGTTTTTTATTTATCGTATGGCTTTTAGTGCCGGGAGTGTCCGAGGACATGTTCAGCTCGTCGGAGTCTGTAGCTGCTTCCAACGGACACCCTTAGGTTGAGCTACAAGTTCCGTTCAATTTCAAGTTGCTACCAGATATCAATGATACCTAGTGGTGAACGTTGGAACTTTGATAGAGCGTTCCGACGTAATATAACCTAACAATTTAGCTTCACACAAGTTTTGTCTGTGGAAGAATCCTTTACATGCCATAAATCCATGACATGGGACCGCCGGCTTTACTTCCCCTCCGAAGGAAGGCATACTGAAGGATTTTTTACGCTTTTAAAAAATCCGACGACTTCGGTCGGGTTTGAACCCGCTATATTGGGCACAGCAGTTCAGCATGCTACCAACTACACCACCGAAGCCGCTTTAAATGAAATTCACATAATGTTATAAAAATTTAAAAAATAATAAATATATACTAGATATTTAATATCCAATGAGTTGTTTCAGCTAATATGTCGTCTTGTCCACAATATGTTGTTGTTATTACGGTACCAAGAGATTGCTCAGCTCTTGACCATTTGGCGAGATTTCCTTCGTCCCCGCGGTAGGTCGCGAAGAAATGTATGCGATGTTACGCGATCGTCACCGAATTCTGACTTTGCTGTCAAATGCGGAGAAATATCGAGATGTTACACGATCGGCGCTGGTCTCAGTTGTTTGGTGAGCTTCCCGTAGTTTTCACGATAGAACACAGAGAAAAATCGCGATTTAGATAATCAGCGTCACTTTTAGTCATTCATCGAGATTTCCATTGTCCTTGAGTTCGGGCACAAGAAAATATAGCATTATTACGCAATCGGCGCCACTTGCTGTCCGTTTGACAAGAATACAGTTGTCCTCGTCATTGAACGCGGAGAAATATCGCGATGTATCGCAATCGCTGCCGCTCTCGGCCGTTTTACGTTGTCCTCGAGATATTATGCAATCGTCGCCGCACCCGGCCGTTCAACGATTGTCTGCCTGTCTATCTGTCCTGATAGAATGGCGGAGGCAAGCTCAAGGTTGGGCATGGTTAAAATTCACGCGTAGTTATGAACATGTTGTTCGGTCGGCGCCGTGATTCCCTTTGTCCCTATGCTGTAGTTGGGAGTTCATGAGTTCAGGGTGGATCACGAGGAGGATTTAGTATTTCGATGCTACGTAGGCTGCCATTCTAAGTGGGTTGATGCACTTCTGGCTCCCCGCACGCTTTTAAGTATACGAGCATGGGAAAAGTGGCAAGTAGGTTTCGTGATGGGTGCCCTGTGATGGGTGCCCAATCACCTTTGACAGGATTCCCGCAGTCCTCGTGGTCACAAGTTCACGATAGGGGACGGGTTTTATGATTTTACGAAACTGATGTCGATCTAGGTCCGTTTGACGAGATTCCCGCAGGCAAGTCGTGCGGTCAGCCGGCCGTCTTGAGAATGCGATTTTGGAGGATGAACGTTCGAAGTAGGTACGATATCGAATATTACGAATTGTTCTGAGAGAATTGCACGAATAATACGACAAGAGGGCAAGTTTTATTTCTATTGAGAACCACGAATTATCAACAAGTTATCGAAATAATCGGTTAGATTATATATCCGATGGAACGAAAGTTCGAAGGAAAAATAGACTTATAACGGAATTTCGATTTAACCATACTGAATGTCGCAAATTTACTTGACATATTTTTTAAATAAGTTATGTATTTCGAAGATTTTTCGAAACGGTAACATTTCGCAAGATTGCGACATTAAATTGTTTCGCGTTATTTCTGGACTTCAATTTGACATAGTTTCCAATTAACAGAAATGAGAGATTTCTTTTTAGATTCGGAAGTATTCGCGAATAAACGTCTCGCGAAAAGTCAGGTTTCCTAATACAGTAACACAGAAAAATATTTCACACGAAACTTAAGACTTCTTGATGCCTAAAATATACGTTGAACCGATGTATACCGCTCAAGGTATCCTCGGTATGTATTTCCTTGAGGTCGGGCACGGATACATATAGCTTAGTACTATGCAATAGGCACGGCGCCGCTTGCGTGAAACTCGCAATCTCTGAGCCTAGGGGCGCGAGTTTAAATGATTCAACCCGCCTTCAGAAAATTTTCGTTACCCGTATGTAAAATTCGTTACTTTCGTTACCCATTTGTAAAATTAGTTACTTTTTCGTTACTTTCGTTACCGGTAGACACCCTGAAGTAGCACGCGCCGACAATAAGCATTGTTCACTAGTGACCAATAGCTGACGGCTGTTGACCAAATGTGGTGAATATTCTATTCGATTAAGTTTTTAAAAGCCATAGAAAGGAATCAATATAATTTTCATTAAATAGTCCCTAATTGTTCATTTACTCGAATCGCGATAATAAATGCACCAGAGCCAGTCTGCGGTACGAATGCAGTGATTGGTCAACTTCTCAAGGTTGCTGCGTGACTGGCCAATAAAAAGAGCGTCTTCTCGCGGATGTTTGGGAGTAGGCCTACACCGTCCTGACGGGCGCTGAGTTTCAAGCAAGCTGGTCCACGCGTAGTCTAGCCGCATCTACGGGACAATACACTGCCAAATGTACGTCCGGCTTGCCGTTAAAAAATCGCGTTGTCATTTCGTTCAGATAACTCAAATTGATAAAAATATGGAGGATTTACTGTTCGATTAAGTTTTTAAAAGCCAGCGAAAGGGATTTATATATTTTTCATTAACTATTCCTTCCTTATTCCTTTAACTCAACTCAAGATAATAAATGCGCTTGAGCCCGCCTGCAGTGATTGGTCAGTTTCTCAAGGTTGCTGCCTGACTGGCCAATAACAGAGCGAGAGAGACATTTGGACTACCGTAGTTCTAATCAGTGCTGTGTTTTGCCATGTTTTGAGCTTTGCTCGATATCACGTGATGGCGGAAGATTTTTTTTTCAATTTGTTTTTTTTTCTGTAGATGCGCGAGCATGTCTAACTTCAAAAAGACTTCCTTTATATCCAATCGATCACGCCGAAGAATACGGCACTTCTTTCCACAGAATATCAAGAAAAACATGCATTTAAGCTGAAATCAATAAACAAAAAAAATATTTCAACTCATACTACAGTATTTGAATTGAGTACGGTACCGGTATAGTAGGCTACATTTTTCTCTTGTTTTCATTGCTCTCGTTTCTCTGTGCTGTGTAAACTAATTCTGTAGGTTGTTTAATTGTATATTTGATACCAGGTACTTCTGATTAACGCGTTTTTTACTTTTCCCTTACTGAAACAATTTAAAGAGGTTTAATTATCATTTTTCGGTAGTAAGTTTTCCCGCTTTATACGTTCAAATTTTTCAGTCCCTCGAAAAACGTACTAACGAGGTTACACTGTATTTTGAAAGTATATTTTTAAGGAATGGTATTATTATTATTATCTTGAATGGTCACATTGGACCACTTGAGTCGTTCCACAATCACTTCTTCTTTGAAGGTAGTACTGCTTGGTTCTTACGCTCTTTCCAGTACTTTTTCATTCTTTCAGATCGGGATTTTCTCAACTCATCTGAAATCTCCACAGGCTTTCTATGTGTCATTTCTGCAGAAAATTTGTGAGTTTTAAGAATGGTGTTAATTTTATTTTTCTCCTCGGCATCTGTTATCTTGAGTCCAACTGCTTTGAGATCTTGTTGGATTTCTTGCATCCATTTTCCTCCAGTTTTCTTTCCTAGATTTCTCATCACCAGTTGGCGTACAATTCTGTTTTCTGGAAGCCGTAAGATGTGAAAAAAAATATGAAATTCTTTTCTTCTTCATTGTGCTGGTGATTGGATCAATCTCACGATAGACAGTTTCATTTGGGAGAATCCTCCAGACTCCCTCAACCTGATACTTTTTATTTATGCACGTTCTAATGATTCTTCTTTCCGTTTTGAGGAGCTGATCAGTTCTTTGTTCATTTTTAATTTGGAACAGTGTTTCACAAGCATAAGTGGCTTCTGGGAGAGTTACAGTTTTATAATGTTGGATCTTAGTAGCTATTGATAGGCATTTTTTATTATATGTTGACCAGGTTAGAGATTGTGCCTTTTTCATTTTATTTGTTCTATTTATCCAAGTTACTTTTTCGTTTAAGTTATGTGTTATAATTTCTCCAAGATACTTAAATTGAGGAACTAGGTTAATTTTATGATCATTTATATAGACTTCATGGTATAATACATAAGTATTTTATCATCGTAACCTTTATTTAAAATACACTTAAGTAATCTTTAAGCAATAATAAGGAGAAATTATAACCGAGTAATGAAAAGTGATATTAGCGAAATATCCAATGATAAACTCTGTTGAAAACAAAACAATCATGAGTGAGATCTAAAGTTTGTAAATTTGCATCAGTACACAATTAACCCTCAAGACAGTCATGGCATACAACATTTGCATGTTCAAGGCACTAATACCGTATTTGCTCGCGTATATCTCGCACCCCATTTTTTTATTTGAAATTTCAGGGGGAAAAAAGTACTCGCATATGTCTCGCATTTTTTCTGACTCCATCATATAAATGACCGTAATAACCATGAGGTAGAAACACGTTCGATTTAGCGGGCCACAACAGTCGTCATTGTCCAGAAACTTACCCGAAGCGTTACTAACAGGAAGAGCGAGCAACAACGAGTTGATCCGAACTACGACACGAGCCGATTAGGGATCGAGGCGCCGCGTGCAAGCATACGGCGCAGCGTGAGTGTTAGCACGCTGTACATCGTTAGTCTTCGGCCGCGGTTGGCTAAATTCGCCAACTTGAGACACGTTCGAATTAGCGATTAGCGCGCCACGTCAGTTGCGGAAGTAGGCCTACTGTTACATCGCAGAGAAACGCAGTTCAGTCTTCTCGAATCTCAATGATTTCATCTTTACGCATTGCGTCGCATCAGAGCTCGGCCGCGTGCAAGTATACGGCGCAGAGTGGGTGTTAGCATGCTGTACATCGTTCGCCGCGTCTTCGGCCGCAGTTTGTTAAATTCGCTGCCTTGAGACACGTTCGAATTAGCGATTAGGGCGCCACAACAGTTGCTCAAGTAGGCCTACTGTTACAACGCAGAGAAACTCAGTTCAGTCTTCTCGAATCTCAATGATTTCGTCTTTACGCATTGCGTCGCATCAGAGCTCGGCCGCGTGCAAGCATACGGCGCAGCGTTAGTGTTAGCACGCTGTACATCGTTCGCCGCATCTTCGGCCGCGGTTGGCTAAATTCACCGCCTTGAAACACGTTCGAATTAGCAATTAGCGCGCCACAACACAACAGTTACGCAAGTAGGCCTACTGTTACATCACAAATTTTGTGTTTTTTCGGGAATACGGTCATTCCCCGCGTATATCTCGCACCGAAAATTTTCACACATATTTTCGGTCAAACAAGTGCGAGATATACGCGAGCAAATACGGTACTTTTGACACTTGGACTGAATACGCTCTTAGTGACCTCAGCGTATGAGACCGAAAAGACTTCCACTGACCTGTACGGTTATCGTTCGAACATGTGCAGTGGTGAGTATACTCGAGAATGAAATTGATGATGATAACCTGATGCGCAGCTAGCTCACTCCAACGGACAAAGAAGGAGGCGAAAATGGCGCAATCATTTATGACATCGGTCTGTGACACTGTGCGTCGTCACAAACGGAGGGTTAAGCGACAAGTGATTGTATTAATTTCATTTTTCATTTGAGATTATTTTACACTCCCAGGGGATTTTGGGGTCTTTGTTACGCCACTGTATTTGTGTATTTTGTTCTCCCCGTATGTAAGGTCAGCCAGATGTCACTTTTTTTTCCCCCCTACAAATTGTTTTTCATTTTAAATTACTTAACCCCAGGGCCCTATCCACGTTTCCTCAGTAGGCAAATCCGGCCTTTTTGTTTTGCACTCAAAGGGCCAGTCCCTAAGTTCCCTGTCCTGTCTAATATCGGTAGTAGATGTCTCAAGGCAGGAAAATGTGACACTGCGCTCAATTTGGTTGCCGGGTGAACTCCTGGTGGCTTGTGGGACATTCATGACCACCATCATCATCATCATCATCAAGTTTCCACTCCAGTTTCCGGGTGTGGCTTACGAGCGCTCTCCATTTTAGTCGATTCATATACCACTGCTCCTTCAAGACTTCATCCCAGTTGATTCCTTGGATGTGAAATCTTCCTTCATTTGGTCCAGCCATCTCCTCCTAGGTCTTCCAACAGGTCTCTTTCCAGTAATCTCAGTATGTAACCATTGTTTTGCAATTCTTCTTTCTGTCATACGTTTGACGTGACCAAACCATCGCAAACGTGCCCTAGTTATGGTCTCCTTCAGGGACTGATTTATTCCAGCTTGTTCTCTTATCTTCTTATTTCTTACTTTGTCCTTCCTAGTTTTTTGAAGCATGGTTCTTAGAAACTTCATTTCTGAATCCTGAAGTCAGCTGTCATCTTTTGGGATAGTTGTGCATGTTTCCAACCCATAAGTCAATATAGGGACAAAGTATGTTCGAAACAGAGTTTGTTTTTATCTCAGTGGCACTTGCTTATTCCAGAGTAGATACCGAACTTGCTGATAGAATTGACTTGATTTCGGAATACGGATATTTAATTCAAGCTGTATTCCGTTGTCACTTGATATTAAGCATCCAAGGTACTGATACTGGTTTACTGTTTCCAATTGTACACCCTCGAGCATTGTATTATCTTTACTTCTCTGTCTGTTAACAGACATTGCAGCAGTTTTTATGTTCGACCCTCACTATTATGTGTCAGAAAACTGTATCATAATGATGGTCATTATAACACTGTTTTTCATTAAGATACAGTTTCTCCAGCCAATCAGAGCTCGTTCATTGACCAATTAGGTAACGATACCTTCGCGCATGCGCTCAAAATCCAACATGTCGGTCATAAACACAACATCGTACTATAATAAATTACCGACATGGAATACGCACCGTCCATATGTTCGCGTAAATAAACTGGCGAATATGAGACAAGAAATAGCACTGTACCTTAATATCACCAACCCTAATTTCTACACAGCGCATTGTCTTGAAACGACTCCGGTGACAATATTACTGAGGGGCGGCAGATGTAAACATATGGCCTGCATATGGCATTGCAAGTAGACAGAGCGCATGCGTCGGTCGTTCAGAGATCTTGAACGACAGAGATATCATACTTAGCGCTAGCTCTCCAATCACAAAATTCAAGTGGCTGACTCTCAACAGATATTTATGAATATTTATGTTAAAACATATAATAAAGTTATAATTATCGTCGAACATAAACAGTCGTATGCAACTCGCCTATAATGGTAATTAAGACACTCAATATCGACGAATCTTTTACAGCAATCAAATTGATATTTTTTATGTTCATAGAGACTATGAACATAAGTTCACCTATAGGACTTCCAGTAACCTGGTGAGCACAAATCCAACATGGCGGCGACGCGAAGTATAAATATTTAAATGGACGTTTCTCGCGATTTAACCATCCGAGTGCAGTGAAACTTTGCACGTTAAATGCATATACAAATGTTAATCGACTGGCATCTAATTTATTTCAATTGTTTTCATAACCACAAGATGGCAGCTGTGCAAAATTTTAAAATCTCGTTTTTACTTCTTGTGTCCTAATCATGCGATTGAAGTTTGAATACCACACGTACACAATAACTTCATGTAATAGTACATAAATAAAAATCCAACCCGGCGACCATCTGAAATATTTAGACGGTTCTCAATATCTACGAATCTATCACAACAATCAAACTGAAATTGTGTATGTTGATAGAGGCAATTAACCTGAGTAGGATATATGAAAATAGGCTGTATAGTTCTTCATGGAACTACTTGTTTCAAATGTGGGACATAAGGCCTAGTTAAATCAACCATCGTGCCCTGTGTCTGAAAGAACTGAACCATCCACAGTCTTGGTGCAGATGAACTAGCTGTTCTGTCCCTTAAAACTCCAATAACTAACTCCACAGTCTTGTGTCAACGTCAAGGCAACGATATGCAATGTATTTTTACACTCCTGGACAAGAAAATTCAAACTTTTAAGAGGGCACTTTAGTTAGTTATTGCGGTTTTAAGGGGCAGAACTACGAAGTCATCTGCCCCTAAAAGGGCACTTTCCTAGATTATTGTGTGTTAAGTGAAAAGATACAAAATCAACACCATAATTGCAGGGAGCAAATGAGACTGTTCTTCGCACAACAGCTCTCACCTTAGTATACTCGGTTGCTGAATATTGTAGCCTCGTATGGATCAATAGTGCACATGTAGGAAAAGTTGATGTCCAGTTAAATGATACAATGAGAACAATATCGGGCACTCAAAAATCCACACCACTCAAGTGGTATTATCCAACATTCACCCTCCTCCCCTGTGAAAGCTAACAGCTCTAAAAAGGGAATGGTCAAAATGCACTGCAAATGATCTCTTACCCATACATCAGGTCTGTAATCCACAGAAGCAAGGGAGATTAAAATCTCGACACCCGTTATGGCAACTAGGCAAGATGTTTGTTGAATCAAAGTTCAATATGGACGAAACTTGGCGAGAAGAATGGTCTACATCAAACCCTGATGAACTAGGATTGATCACCGATCTCTGCAGGAAACCTCCTGGTAGCAATCCTCGAAGAAGGATATGGACGTCACTGAACAGTGCGGACCGGTCACGGAAGATGTAACTTTTGGCTCCACAAATGGAGGAAAATTTCTAGCCCTCAGTGTGACTGTGGCGATGCAGTGCAGACAATCCATCATATTGTGTCAGAATGCCCTTCACAGTCCTTCAAGGGAGGATATGACGACCTGCAGAATGCAAGTGATGATGCAGTGAAGTGGATACAGTTACCGCTCTGGACATTCTACTGTGACTTTTAGTGATCATGAATAATGGATGTTACATCATTATTACTTGTATATATTGTATATAGTATTACCATGACGAATAGAATACATAGTGTTATCACTGACCGAGTTCAAGCACGCCCTGCTGTTGGCTAGTGCTGGCGGCGCAGATCCCCAATGCTACACAGTCAGCCACAGTCAGCTGTTCAAAAATAGGATACGTAAACCTCTTTACGAAGGCTGCCGGTACGCCGATTACAACAAATTGTTTGTTTCGACTTTTGAATAATACTGTGAAAAAGTTATTATCAATATTATCAGTCCCATGTAGGGGACATTCCGTTAGTCGCGCATGGGTCTGACAGCTCCATGGTTAGTTTTTGTTTTAATATCAAGCCAACAGTTCAAGTTATGATCTTATCGTCTCTGGACATCTTACACCATACCTTAGTAAGCATTTTCCTGGAGTTGTGAAATGACGAGCCTAAATATAACTCTACTCGTTTAACATTTTGTCAGTGTGGGATCGATAGTACCAGCGCGCCCAATGATGTAACATTTTAACCTGTCGTTGCAGGTGTGCTGTTATACCAATTATTTGGTTTGGTACGTTGCCTTAGTGAATATCAGTAAAGAAATTGCGACTTACGAAAACCTAAGGATGCAGATGAAGTGTGTCGCCTTCTGCTGAAAGATAACGAATCGCTAGTTCATGATTCAGTAATTTCAAAGGAATTTGTGACTCTGATACTGAAGACAAAGTTGAAACAAGATCCGAAGACTCGGATACTGACCATGATATTTATCAGGACGACGGTAACGGAAGCGAAAAATTGGATGGCCTTTTCTTTTATTGGCAGGTTGGCCATTATTATTATATGTCCGTCTCATTCTTGGCCATCACCGCGGAGGTCTGGGTTCGATTCCCAGCTCTGCCAAGAAATTTAATTCTGGTCTGAGAGCTGGAACGGTGTTCACTCAGCCTCGTAAGGCAAAACTGAAAAGAGGCACATTCGATTCCTACCTCAGTTATCCTGAAAGTGGTTTTCCGTGGTTTCCCACTTTACTCCAGGCAAATGCCGGGATGATACCTAACTGAAGGCCACAGCCGCTTCCTACCCAAATCCTACCTCAATTCCAAATACACACACTACTACAGACATCACAATGAGACAGGTTATCAGACAAATTCTAAACACACCCAAGCACACGGGGCTACGTGACCACAATGTTGCAAAGTCCCTAAAGCGTCAACAACTATTATTATTAAGACGGATTATATAATTTTTTGTTTTAGGTACGGATGGTACAAAGTAGAACAAGTAACCATGGAAGGCTGCCTTCATTTCGTATCCTACAGGGCCCCTTTCGTGATTTTACCTCAGTGGATAGATCATCTTCTTCTTCTTCATTTCCCGTTTCCAGCTTCCTGGGTCGGGTTGTGAATCAAGGACCTCCAACGTTGCCTGTCTCTCCACCACTCCTCTCCCCCTTTAAGTACATCTTCAGGTTTTCCTCCCTTCTTCTCCACGCACTCCCACACTGTATCTGCCCATCTCTTTCGGGGCCTTCCGCGCGGTCTCTTCCCCGAAACCTTTTCCAGAAAAGCTTTCTTTGGCACTCTCTCCTCTCCCATTCTCATCATATGTCCATACCACTTTAACTTGGTTGTTTCTATCCTGTCCTGCAGCTTCAAGATTCCTGTCCTTATCTCCTCGTTTCTGATTTGATCTCTTCTGGTCTTCCCTTCTATACCTCTTAGGAATTTCATCTCCGCTGCTTGTATTCTACTCTCCTCTCTTTTTGTAGTGGTCCATGCTCCAGCTGCATATGTTAGTACGGGTCCATAATAGGTTGAATATAATACCTGCTTACATTTCTTTGGGACATCTTGGTTCCACAGAATACCCCTAACACTCTGGTAGAAGCTGTTCGCTTGTTGTATTCTCTTTCCAATTTCCTCAGTAATCTTTCCATCTTCTGTGATCACACTTCCCAAGTACTTGAAACTTTTCACCACTTCTAGAATTTTTCCGTTCACTTCTATATTTCCTCTTCCCTCCTTACTTCCCCTTGACATTACCATTGTCTTGCTCTTCTCTGTGCTAACTTTCATCCCAAACTTCTCAATCTCTTGGTTCCATACATCTACTTGTTTTTGTACTTCCTTTTCATCCTCACCCCATATCACTACATCATCTGCAAACAGCATGGCCTTTATTGCCTCTTGTCCCAATCTCTGTTTAACATTCTTGTGGATTTCATCCATGACTATGATGAATAGTAAGGGGGACAATACACTTCCTTGACGGAGACCCGTTTCCACCTTGAACCATTCTGTTTCTCCTATAGTGGTCTTTACGCTACTGACACAATATTTGTACATAGCTTTCACCATTTGCACTTCTGCACTGTTAACTTGCCTTTTTCTTAATACATCCCACACCACCTGTCTAGGCACACTGTCATAAGCTTTCTCAATATCAATAAAAGTCATCACCATGTCTTTTCCAAACTCCCATCTTTTCTCCATCATATGCCTTAGTGTAAAGATTAGATCAAAAGTTGATCTGTCTCTCCTAAAACCATACTGTTCTTCTTCCATCTCTCCATCTGTCTGCCTCCTCAGTCTACCTTCCAATACTCTCTCAAAGATCTTGGCTACATGGGCAATAAGGGTGATCCCTCTGTAATTGTTACATTCCTTTTTGTCACCTTTCTTAAAAAGTGGGATAATTAAACCCTTTCCCCATTCTTCTGGGATCTCTTTCTTCTTCCAAATTATTCTAAATAATCTATACAGCCACTGCAACCCTACTGGTCCTGCTGCTTTTATCATTTCTGTGGTCACCTCATCCACTCCAGGTGCTTTGCCACTCTTCATCTTCTTTATGGCTTCCTCTATTTCTAGCATAGATATCTCCTTTTCTTGTTCTTCTTCTTCCTCCATTGTTCCTTCTTGTTCCCTTTCTTCATCCAGTTCAATGTGTTTAACATTCAGTAGCTTTGAAAAGTATTCTTCCCATCTTTTCAATATACCATCTCTTTCATACAATATCTGTCCCGCTTCAGTTTTTACAAATTTTGTGTTTTCCCTACCTTTCACACTGTTTTTTACTAGCCCATATAGAACCTTTTTACTTCCTTTGATATCCTCCTCTAGAGTTTCAGTGAAACTTTCCCAGCTTTTCCTTTTTTCTTCTTGTACAATCTTTTGACATGCCTTCTTGGCTTCTCTATATTTTTGCCATTTCTCTGCATCTTTGCTGCATATCCACTTTCTCCATGCCATTTGTTTTTCTTTAACTGCTTCCTTTACCCTGTTGTTCCACCAAGGAGTCTCCCTTTCCTTTTTCCTCCCTGATAATCTTCCACAAGTGTTTACTGCACACTTCACAAATCCATTCTTAAAACATGTCCATTCCATTTCTATGCTTTTTGCTTCATCTTTGGGAATTTCCTGTTTTAGTTCCTCTTGAAACTTTTCCATTACCTCCTTCTCTTTTAGTTTCCATACCTTTATTTTTCTTTCCCTTTTTTCTACTAGTTTTGTGATTTTACCAAGCCTTACTTTGGCTATCACCACTTTGTGGTCTCCTTCAAAATCTCCTCTGGGCATAGCTGTCACATCTACTAACTGTCTTTGTTTATCCTTTTCCACCAGAATAAGGTCAATCATTAATTTTGTCTTCCTGTCTCCCCATCCATACCTAGTTATTTTTTGCGAGTTCTTTTTCCTAAACCACGTATTTCCAACAGTTAATCCATTCCTCCTACAGAAATCTACTAACAGGTCTCCTTCTTCATCCTGATTTCCATAGCTAAACGGGCCAATAATCTCTTCTTTTCCCTGTCTATCTGTTCCCACATGTGCATTCATGTCTCCCATTATTATCACTTCTTTGTCTTCTATACACTTTTCCAGCTCTTCTAGAAACTCTTCTAGACATTCATCTACCTTCCCTGTTTGGGGAGCATAAACCTGTATAAAATCTTTTGTACCAGTCTCAAGTCCAAGCCTGACTTTGATAATCCGGTCATTAATCGGGTCAATTTTTTCAACATACTGGTCTAGGTCCTCTCTCAATATGACACCAACGCCATTCGTTGCCTTCTGTCCTCCACTCCAATATAATCTGTACCCTTTCCCTTTCTTCACTTCTTTTCGCCCTTTCCCTTTCCATTTCGTTTCACTCCCTCCCAGCATCGCTATATCTTTCTTCTCCATATAATTAACCAGCTCTTCTACCTTTCTATTGAGTGTCATGACATTAATGAAACCAACCTTCGTTACGTCTGGTAGCCTACTTCTCACAGCTCCCCCAGGACACCGGGAGCTGCGCGTCGCCTCCGGGGGACGCCCTAGCTGTTTGCGAGGCCTCAATTCACAAACATTCATGATATAGGCTATTTGTTCGATGGGCTCGCCACACCCAAAGGCATTTTATAACCTACTGCCAGGTTTTTACTTTAGACCGCCCCTAACATGGGGAACAGATGCCTTTTGCAGCCGCTCCTCTGGAGTACAGACGCTGCTGGTGACAGTTCTTCCGCCTTCTCTGCCGTTGGGACACTTGTTCCTCATCCGCCTTCAAAGCCGTTCACTGCTACCTACACAAGCTGAGGAAAAATTCCCCTTCTCATTTAATCCCCAGAAGGGAGGGTTGCCTCGTCTGCCAGCTTTGCCGTACCGAAGTCTCCTCCTCCGCCGCCGCTGCCATTAAGGACTTCACCCGTAACCCTGGGCATGGGTTCCGTGCTATACCCCACGGGACTGGGTCCTTGCCTGAACTCCGCCATCCTATCACTCCGACCTACTGAAGTGTAGGATGCCCACCCCCGTGACGTGGACACTCCAGGCAAGAATTACTCAAGTGGAGAATAGGGAAGGTGACCCTATCTCCCTTGAGCCGGGTTAATGGTTGCGTATGGTATGGTGCCACAAAGGCTAGATATTTTGGTAAATTTTGAAAAATGTGAGGTACTGATCCTCGTTTCAATTTCCACTTCATGCGAGGAAGTTCCACGTTCTCACAGTTCACTGCGAAACAGTCCGCCTTTATAATAAATAAATCTTCCGAAAAACGCACGTCACAGATTCTACTTTTGATCGACAATTGCTTAGCTTTCCACGGAATAACTCTCGCCCATTTCTCAAACAGATTTGTTTCTTTTGGCGGTGTGAAAAAATATCTACCATCAGATTTTCTTCCTAACCCGATTTACATCCAGGAAAGAAACAGTACGACATTTTCCCGAAACAGCAGAAACTTTAGTTGTTTGACCACACAAAGCAAAGCACAGCACAGACATTCGTAAACTATTACAAAGAAACAAATTCCCTTGCATAATATGACTTCTTGTGCACAGGATATTCCAGTACTAACCTCGTGAGCTACTTGTCACACGTGCCTATGGTTCAGCGCGACTAGCGCGCCACACATTGGCTGGACCATGAACTACAATGCTTAAGGAGCGGAGTGATGACACTGTTTATTTCTATTAGTCATGGTATTACCGTATCCTCTGTATGTCATACGAAATATACCGTATTTGCTCGCTTATATCTCGCCCCCGCATATATCTCGCATCTCATTTTTTAATTTGAAATTTCAGGGGGAAAAAAGTACTTGCATATATCTCGCATTCATTACTGACGCCATCATATAAATGACCGTAATAACCTTGAGGTAGAAACATGTTCGATTTAGCGCGCCACAACAGTCGTCATTGTCCAAGAACTTACCCGAAGCGTTACTAACAACAAGAGCGAGCAACAACGAGTTGATCCGAACTTCGATACAAGCCGATTAGGGATTGAGGCGCCGCGTGCAAGCATACAGCGCAGCGCGAGTGTTGGCACGCTGTACATCGTTAGTCATTCGCCGCGGTTGGCTAAATTTGCCGCCTTGAGACAAGTTTACGATATATACCGTATTTGCTCGCGTATATTTCGCCCCCGCGTATATCTCGCACCTCATTTTTTAATTTGAAATTTCAGGGGAAAAAAAGTACTCGCATATATCTCGCATTCATTACTGACGCCATCACATAAATGACCGTAATAACCTTGAGGTAGAAACACGTTCGATTTAGCGCGCCACAACAGTCGTCATTGTCCAAGAACTTACCCGAAGCGTTACTAACAAGAAGAGCGAGCAACAACGAGTTGATCCGAACTTCGATACGAGCCGATTAGGGATTGAGGCGCCGCGTGAGTGTTGGCACGCTGTACATCGTTAGTCATTCGCCGCAGTTGGCTAAATTTGCCGCCTTGAGACAAGTTTGAATTAGCGATTAGCGCGCCACATAATTTACGCAAGTAGGCCTACTGTTACATCGCAGAGAAACGCAGTTCAGTCTTCTCGAATCTCAATGATTTCGTCTTACGCATTGCATCGCATCAGAGCTCGGCCGCGTGCAAGCATACGGCGCAGCGTGAGTGTTAGCACGCTGTACATTGTTCCCCGCGTCTGGCTAAATTCACCGCCTTGAGACACGTTCGAATTAGTGATTAGCGCGCCACGTCAGTTGCGGAAGTAGGCCTACTGTTACATCGCAGAGAAACGCAATTCAGTCTCCTCAAATCTCAATGATTTCGTCTTCACGCATTGCGTCGCATCAGAGCTCGGCCGCGTGCAAGCATAGGGCGCAGCGAGTGTGTTAGCACGCTGTACATCGTTCGCTGTGTCTTCGGCCACAGTTGGTTAAATACGCCGCCTTGAGACACGTTCGAATTATCGATTAGCGTGTCACAACAGTTGTGCAAGTAGGCCTACTGTTACATCGCAAATTTTGTGTTTTTTCGGGAATACGGTCATTCCCTGCATATATCTCGCACCGAAAATTTTCACACATATTTTCGGTCAAAAAAGTGCGAGATATACGCGAGCAAATACGGTATATATTGCTTGGATGTTAAACCAACTCCTCTCACGGTCCTGGGATTAGCTAGTCTCCGTATCCGACCCTATTAGCAAAATTCAGATAAGGAAAATAAGGACCAATGGCAATCCCCGCTTACCTCTCCAGTCCCGTGGACGAACCACCCTGCTGCTGTTGATGCTGCTGCTGTTGTTGTTGTTGTTGTTGCTGCTGTTGTTGTTGATGCTGCTGTTGATGCTGTTGTTGTTGATGCTGCTGCTGATGATGTTGATGCTGTTGTTGATGCTGCTGCTGCTGTTGTTGCGCTTGAAGATGCTGCTGTTGCTGCTGTTGATGATGATGGTGGTGATGGTGGTGATGCGCCTGGGCAGGCGACGTCCCACGGTCATCTTCTTCTTCCGAACCGTAATCAAAATCCAACAACTTCTTGTCAAACTTCACCTGAAAACAACAGAAATTCATTCATCTTTCTAACACACACAAATGGCAACAAGGCAACACACTTGACCTTGAGAGCCCAGAGGTGCGGGGATCGTCCCTGCCTGAGAACATTGACATGAGTTACAGTAACATTACTAGCCTAAGCTTTACGCTGCAGTAGTGCAAGATATCAGATGGCAATTGTAATAAATATTTAGAGTCCTACAAGAACGGAAAATTGTTTCCATTATTGGGTTAGAGCTGTGACGGTTGATTTAACGTGGCAAAGTATCACTGTATAACAGGTTCCTCGCACACACAGAGCTCAAAATGTCCTCAGAATGATTTGTATGAACACATTCCATCTTGGCAGTGAAACAGAATTCTGGTGGTTGGGGAATTGGTCATAAATTTATTTTTCAGACTAGCAAAGGGGCCAGACTGTAACCAAATAAACAAACAAACAAAAAAATATTGAACTTATTAACCCCTCAAGCCGGTTCACCGTACCAAAACGGTCCCCGTGCCGGCGAAAGTTAGAATGTCTATTAGTCTATTACACATGAGACACTGCTGCATCGCGGGATCTTTCTTCAACTTATGAAGCGAGAAGTTATGTACTTTCATGCCTTCTCTGTCTCACGTCTCTTTTAGATGCTGATTGAACTAACTGTTCGAGAAACAAATAGGTACGTGGCAGAATGTAAACTTGGCGTGCCGTTGAAACCAAGGTCGCATACCAGGAAGTGGGAGCCAGTGACAGCAGAGGAAATTTGCATTCTTGGGGCTAGTAATGTTGATGGGGATAATGCAGAAACCCACCCTGAAGGGTCATTTCACCAGGGATGGATTATTAGAAACCCCTAAATTCCCACAAAAACAGGGGACAGTTTTGAACTAATATTGCGTTACAGTAGAAGTCCATTAGTCCGGCATCCAACAGTCCGGAATGCCCGATAGTCCGGCATAGCTCCGGAAAATTGTAAAAATTTTGGTTTTCTCTAAAAGTGTCTCTTTAAAGCAAATAAATACGCTCGAGAGCTATTCGGAAGTTTTCGGGGTAGTTCAGGATCATCCGGAAGCGCTTGGTATTGTTTGGAAACAATTAGCAGCCGGCTAGTCTCAGCTGTCACAACAAATACAGGTGCAGTGCAGCACAGTTAATCAATCACGAAGCGTCTTCGCCATTTTTTTGTACGTTGTTGTTGTGTCCTTTCACATCGCAGTAAAATGTCTCAGTACTCTCTACTGTAATACAGTACATCTGTAGTGACGTACGTAACTTTTGAAACTGTTTATAAACAAAGTGAGTTTCGTTCTAACTGTACAGTGACCATGTTTTCAGAACCTAAGCCTTCGAGTTCAAAAGGAGAGAAACGGAAACACGTAACACTGACTCTCAATCAGAAACTGGAAATCATCAAATGGCTAGAAAAAGATGAGAATAGAAATGTTTTAATGAATGAGTTTAATATTGGCTCATCAACTATTTATGACATTAAAAAACAAAAAGATGAACTAATGAAGTTTGCTTCTCAATCGGTAACAACTGAAAAATTGGCTTCTAGACAAACATTTAAAAAAAAACAAAAAAAACTGGAACAGCTAGATAGTGTATTGTTCAAAGGGTTTAGTGCAATACCTTCTGAAGGAAAGCCGGTAACAGGGCCAATGATTGTTGAAAAGGCAAATAAATTCGGCCAAGATTTAGGAGTTGCTGAAAGTGAATGTAATTATTCTGATGGTTGGCTCAGAAACTTTAAGTTTCGGCATGAAATTTGAAGACTTGATGTAACTGGAGAAACACTTTCAGCAAACCAAAACTCTGCAGAAAAATACAAAGATGAGTTTGAGAAAATCGTGGCTGATAATGATTTAACACCTGAACAGATTTACAATGCTGATGAAACAGGGCTATTGTGGCGATGTTTACCAACATCTACACTAGCTGGGGGAGGATAAAAAGCAGCCAAGGGTTTAAAAAAAAACAAAGACAGATTAACCGTTTTGCTATGTGCTAATGCGTCAGGAAACCACCGAGTGACCCCTTTTGTTATAGGTACCGTATTTACTCGAATACGACCCGCCCCCGAATAAGATCCGCACCCTGATTTTGAAGAACAAAATTTAAAAAAAAAAAAAAATACTCAAAATTATGTACAATCGTAACTAAATAAACAGAATAGCATTTATCCAAAATAGTTTCCAACAGTTTTGAAGTCGTCCTAAAATAACACACATCAAACGATTAAAAATACAAATAAAATTACACAAACACTTCATTCATCGTCTTCAGAAGTACCAACTTCGGAACTTTTATCAGCATCCCACAAAATGTCGTCATCACTGACATCCATAGCATTCGAAATACTACATTTCTTGAAGCACTTCCGTATGAGATCTCCCGAGATACGATTCCATGCCGTCAAAATGCACGAACATAGCAGTTGAACTTCCGGGCGCTGAATACGACCAGTTGGAATCAGTGTGTGCTTATCGGCTGCCATCTGCTCCGTATACAGCTGTTTCAAGGCTGCTTTGAACGGGTGGTTCACGCAGACATCCAGTGGTTGTAGCATAGACGTCATCCCGCTCAATCACGAATACATGACTCGTCAATATCATATTTCCTACCGGGCACGATTTTCAATAACTTCAGCTTCCCTCACAACTTTCAGCTTCTCACTCACATTAAACGACCGCAAACGCTTCGTACAACTCTTGATTACACTAGGAAAACGTGAGCGAGACTCTATGACGCTGGCTGCTTACGGTAAAACAAAGTGATAGCCGGAAGAAGGCTAGCACCATCTAGCGGATACTCGCAACACCCGATATCGCACGTGGCGGCCAATTTAAATCTTTAAAATCAGGATGACTCAAATAAGACCCGCACCCCAATTTTTCACGTCCGATTTTGTTTAAAAATGTGCGGGTGGTATTCGAGTATATACAGTAAATCTAAAAAAAAAACAGGACTTTTAAGAATGTTACACACTTGCCTGTCCAATACGATGCTCAATCAAATGCGTGGATGACTGCCGCCCGCTTTAAAGACTGTTTTTTTCACCACTTTGTGCCTCAGGTCAAGGAATCCTTCAAAAGCCTTGGTCTACCAGAAGATACTAAAGCCATCCTTCTTTTGGACAATTGCAAAGCCCACCCGCCAGTAGATGAGTTAGTTCCTGGAAATATTGTTGCTACTCTGCTCCCACCTAATGTAACATCTTTGATTCAACCCATACACCAAGGGGTTATTCAAAATTTTAAATGCTTTTATAGAAGGTCTTTTATTCAAGGCCTGTTAAATGCCGACTGTGACATGACTTATTTTCAAAATAAGTTTACAGTAAGAGATGCCGTCTATGCTATTGCACTGTCTTGGGACCAGGTAAAAAATACAACACTCCAAAAATGCTGGAGAAAACTTTGGCCAGCTGCAAACCCTGCATCTGACCTAACTCTACAGACTGATGAGGAAGAAAACCATCAAGACGCTCTGACCAAAGTCTTGGATGTCGTTAGAAGTGCTGACAATCCCTTGAAAAACCTGCCTGAAGATGAGGTACAGGAGTGGCTTCTAATCGACGAGACTGAGCCTGTTGAACAAAAACTAACCGATGAGGACATTATCAACAGTGTAGTAAACCCTCAGCCTACTCAAAATCTTGAAGAAAGTGACTCAGATGCCGAAACGGAAGAAAAGGAAAAAATCAGCTGGGCAGAAGCTGCAGAATCACTAAAGAAGTTTATCTCTTTTGCTGAGGCTAGTACTAGCTACAGTTCTTCAGAAATTATTGATTTTCATATCATTAGAAATAAATTTTATACTAAACGCCAAAAGTCAAGAACACAAAAAGACATTCGTGACTTTTTTAAAATCTAAGTGAAATATGTTTTACAGTACGTGTACATACATTATATGAAATGTTAAATAAACTTTGTTGTACTGTATTTGCATACTGTATTTGTAGTTTAATTATGTATTAACCTAATTGTACTTATAATTACGATTTATGTATGTACTGTATGTAGTTAAAAAAACAAAGTACATATGTTTTACGGCAAAGCCTACACTAAAAAGAAGGGGCACCGCCCGATAGAGCGGAATTTTCGGTAGTCCGGCACCGAGCCGGTCCCGAACATGCCGGATTATCGGACTTCTACTGTATTAACATTCTGTTGACAATTCTACATGGAATACAAATATGGGGCCTAAAAAGATTTTCAAAATTGTAGCCTTACTGGAAATTATACACGAAAATTATCATCATGTAAATATCTTGCTTTCATTGTAAATATACCTGAAACAAATACCAAAAGTGGAAATTATCCAAATTATATATTTTTGTAAATATTGCGTGTGATTATGGACAACCCTGAACAGCATTCGTCACATATATTGCTGAAAAAAACTTGAGACGTGATCTCGGTTAGTCCTAAAATTTTCAATACGTTTTGTTTCGTAGATTTAACATTAATTTTTTTACTTGATGGTGTATAAACCACCTGAGAAGTGAGTAGCTCTGGCCTGCTGTACTGCCTCACCAACTCGACTTGATCGTCTTGACCAAGGATTCGTATATCTCCTGCAGGCTCCACATTGGTTGCACCTTATAGTGGATGCCTTCCTTGGCCACGCTCAAATTGAGCAGCAATTCTTCACAGTGGCACACCAATGCCTGTACTTCTCAAGGTTACAGTATACAGCATTTACCAAGGGATCTGTCATTCCTCATGCGACGAGTTGGTGACCAACTATGGTGGCTTGTTTACTTTGCTCTTTCAAGACCTGTTGTGTATCCCTTGATACATTCCTCACAAAATAGACATCCGAGGCCACACTGATCCGAAAAACAATAATCATATAAAATACTACCTATACAATAACATTGTTTCAATGAATAGATAAGTTTGCCATGGTGGGCGAGTGGTTAACGTGTCGGTCTACTAACCCCAAGCTTGCAGGTTCGCTCCTGGCCGCGGTAAGTGATGTTTGAAAGGCGGCAAAAATTACGACACCATGTCATACGATGTTGGCATGTCAAAGAACCCATTTGAATTCAGTAGGCCATGTTCATAATGGCAAAATTGATCCTGGGAGTTTGCGCCAACACAAAGTTCCTCATTTCTTTACTAGAAAGCGCTATAGTGTTCAAAGAGCTTAGATATCTAACCTCCTCGACTTTCATAGTGCTTCAAGGAACAACGAAATTCGACATGCAAGCTACCCTCTGGGTGTCAAATAACAAAGCATGCATCCGGCACCCGAGGCCATACAATATTATTATTATTACATAAGAAATGTCAAAACATAACAATACACCAAAAAATAAAAGTTCCTAAAATTAAACATACAATATATATTTGACCTCTGTGCCCCGAACCACCAGAAAAAAAAATTCAGAATTTTATTTTTATTTAATTTTTTTCAGGGACCCCTTGTTGTTTATACCTAATTGTAGGTTTCTAGCAATTCGTAAGTGGGGCACAAGATTCACTTATCTTGCCCCCTTAATTTCGGATTCATAGATTACACTGCCTGTTAGTGGGAAACTATAAGAACATAGAAATTAGTGTGGACACTGTTCCAGCCCTGCTAGCCAGTCGACAGTACAAAGCCACAGTTCACTATACTGACCGGTCATCTTCCCAAAATAATCTCATCTCCGTGAAACAAACCCCTTTTTGCAATTGTACTACAAAAATGATTTCTAGCCTAGATTGTTCCCTTTAGACATTACTAGAAATCAAGTTACCATATTTACTCGTGTGTAAGACCCTTTCTTTCAAGTTGAGAAAACAAAAAAATTGCCATGCATATTGCACCCATTAATATACTCTGCGAGCTGCCTGAATAGGATTGACATTTGGCCGGAAGATCCAAGTCAGTCATCACCCCTCTGCCTCTTTACCAATCCATGTTCACATAGTTATGTCATAATACTCGGCGTTGCAATATCACAGCCCACGTGCGTCAGTGCCTGGTCAGCTGTATCTCTAGCTTGTACGGTGTGATCGCTTGTTATTCTAACTGTTTGGCAACCTTGTTCCCTGGCCACATGGCGAGGCGAGAACTGTCAATCCTATTCTGGCAGCTCACAGAGTATAACAAAATACGGGTAACTAACAATGCGCGTTTACTACAGAGTTCCTGCTATTCCTATTTCCGCAGACGTTCTAGCTTCATCATCAGGAGTGTACCAATTGCTCTTATGGTACTTTGTGACAGGTTCATTCTGGTTCCGTATTGTTTATACTTTGTGACAGTACAAGAATATGCATTCTTTCCTACCTGCAGAAAGTGCTGTTGTAACAAATAACCCGGAAATCCCTGCCCCGAAACAGTCACACTCAGCCATCCCTCTCACTCTTCTGTCAAATTACAGTAGCCTGGTATACAGTCAGGGAAAGTGACATCATGGTAGTTTTGTGCTAAGAGTACCATGAGCGCTAACGTTAATACCAGTACGCATATAAGTTTTTCTTCTTCTTTTGAACTATTTGTTCTTACGTTTGCCGATAAGAACGGTGCGCAAGCCGCCGGCCGTGAATTCGCTGTTCAACCAAACATGATCAGGTATTGGCGAAACCAACAAGAAAAATTAAAGGTCGCGAAAAAGAAAGTTAGATCTCTCCGCAGACCGCAATCTGGTAAATATTCTGAAGTGGTTAAGAAGGTGTTGGTATGGGTACTCGCCTAATAATGACGGATCTACTTTTAATTGTACTTTTAATATTAAAAGTATAATCCCAAACGGCATTTTCTGTTTATCTTAGACGCAGTGAACACGAAATTAGGCCTACCCTACCACACACGTATATTGTGACTTGCCGCTATATTTGGGAGAGTTATATTAGACTAATATTGTATAACGGTCCATAATTGTATCTTCTAAACCTGTATTTTCGAGGATGTTGGCAAGTATAGTTATTTAATGGATATCTTGATACGCTATTAATTTTTGAGATATGCGCATATAAGACCCTGCTCAATTCTTGAGCAATAAAAATGGGATAAAAAACGGAGCTTATACGCGAGTAAATACGGTATAGGCGTTGACCTAATCAAAGAGCTACCTGGTCCTGGTCCGCAGGGTCGTGCTGTTGTTGTTCCTGTTGCTTCAGGAGCAGCTGTTGTAACTGCTGCAGCTGTTGGATGAGGTTCACATCCATGCCGGCGATCAGTCCACCTTCCTGCAACAGTACAATAGCAGTCAAACATTCGCCCTGGGACCTGGGACTTTCAGCCTTAAATCGAGGCTACGCACTGCCTGCTATACGCTGCACTACTGTATTTGACAAAACTTTACACGAGTTTTACTTAGGAAAACATAAAACTTTGAAATTCGTTAAGTTATTTAACAACTATTCTGCGGGCGGCTTAGGTGGCGTAGTCTGTAGCATGCTGAGCTTCTATGCCCAAGATAGCGGGTTCAAATCCGGCCGAAGCAGTCGGATTTTTTAAGAGCGTTGAAAATCCCTCAGTATGCCTTCCTTCGGAGGGGAAGTAAAGCCGGCGGTCCCATGTCAGAGATTTATGGCATGTTAAAGAACCTTCCACTAATTGCACCTGTGAGAAGCAAAATTGGATAGGTTAAGAATGTAAACAACGCTCTTAGGTTTCTACGTTCGTTGCCAAGAGCCGACTGCGGTGGTGTCTAGTAGCTAAGTTCTGAACTTGGCCTAGTAGTCGTTGACGGTGGCGGAAAAAGTAGGAACTATTTGAAAAATTCTAAGATGCAGTACTTAAAATTAAAAAACAGAAAACACACACTAATACAGTCATCATAATTAACACCGGTTATCAGACAGATTCTACACACACCCAAAGTACACGGGGCTACATAACCGCGTTGTCGCAGCCCCTAAACTTAAGAACCAACCAACAATTCTGCGGCTTCGGCGGTGTAGTTGGTAACATGCTGAACTGCTATGCCCAAGATCGCGGGTTCAAACCTGGCCACAGTCGTCAGATGTTTAAGAGCTTTAAAATCCTTCAGAATGCCTCCCTTCGGAGGCGAAGTAAAGCCGGCGGTCCATGTCATACATTTATGGCATATAAAAGAACCTACAACTACAATTGGTAGTGTGTAGCTAAATTTGTAGGTTATTTGGTAAGAAATGATCTATCATGTTCCAACGTTCGCCACTAGTGGCAGTGGCATCTCTGGTAACCAAAGTTGGAACTACTTGATGGGGAGCCTATGGGAATTCAATTAAAATATAATTAATAACTTTTCAAAACGTTATTATATGAAATTGTATTTAAATATTGTTTTAAACTGTCAATAAAACATTGTTTAAGTAATACTTTGCAAGTACGGTCTTGATTAATGCACACAATGAACATGATATAAAGATTTCTCACAAGCATTTGAGAGTCCGAGCTCCTGAAAACGGTTCAGCCGTAACGTTACTTACAATAATCCCCTAACACCGCTGCTAAGCTCGAATAAACCCTCTGTTGAAAGCTACCAAATGTGTGCTCATCTTTGTTTGAGCGACTGGACATGTCTCGGGGAGACACATTCCCTCCAGGCAAATGCCAGGATAGTACCTCAATTCAAATCACGGGCACTACTCTATACCCAGCCCTGAAGTGACCACAGAAAAACAGGTTATCAGACACCCAATGAGCAAGATGTCCCAAGCCCCCAAAATGAATTATCGATGATATGTGCTTCATATGCATGATGTTTCTGATAACTGAGGGATAGGTTTATCTGTCGTGCATTATACAAGCGAGACTCGAACCCTTAACTTTCACCTTTGTACGCCATTGCTCATAGGAAGACATCCTCAATCTCAAACGGGGCATAACCAATGCCAAAACTGCCTGACCAATGCAGGACTGAAACCCACAACCTTCGGCTTGGTACACCCTTATTCAATGGGTAGATACGTGATGACAGCCATTGTGATATTCGATTCCTACACTGATTATTCACGATGGAACTTACCGCAGCAGCTTGTCCAGACAGATGAAGGATGGCGTTGTTGGTGGCATCGAGCTCGGACTGGTTGATCCAAGACGAATCATTCTGCGACTTGTTCACACTGGTGGGAGTCCTCGTCGGGGGCGGAGTCTTGCCGGCGTTCGTAACCCCGTTGCTGTTGGCCGACGCGTTCAGGGCAGCCTGCTCCTTGTGGATAGGGTGGTTGGGGTTGGCCAGATCGAACAGGGGCTGGATTACCTCCGGCGGAAACACAGCGTTCCTCTGCCAGAGGTTCAACACTCTGATGATCTTGCTCTGCAACATTTCAACATTCCTCATGGTTACAACTTCATGTTCATGTTCTGTGTCCGACGACAACACAAGGTACATAACCTGGCCGAGAATACTGCTTTGTACTTTTGGAAGCATTCCGGAGGAGTGTGAGAAGAATGTTATGGAGCAAGGATGTCCCTCAGAACAGCAAAAAGATCATATATCGGACGTACTATGTCCCTATCCTGACGTAAGCCTCGGAGACCTGGGTTATGAAAGGAAGGGTGAAGAGCAAAATACAGGACAGTGAAATGAGGTTCTTGAGAAGCAGTATTGGAGCTACAAAGATGGACAGAATAAGAAATGAGAGGACCAGAGAATTAATGAAGGAGGAACCATTACAGGATGGTATAGAGAAATCTAGACTTAGATGGTATGGACATGTAAAGCGAATGGAGGAGAAGAGGATACCCAGGAGAGTACACGAGATGAAGTGGGAAGGAAAGAGACAGGTGGCTGAAGGGGGTGGAAGAAAGCGAGAAGAAGAGAGGAGAAGACTGGACAAGGGTGGAAGCTGAGAGATGGTGGGAAGACAGAAGACGTTGGAGAGGCTTGTGTTCCAAACAGACCCGGCCAGTGGCTGGAAACTGCGCAAGATGATGATGATGACTTTTGAGAGCGTGACATCTTCCCACGGGTAATCTTTGGCTGATCCATGTGTGTACTTACGCAAAAGTTTTGTAGCTTGCAACTGCTCTAAGGTTAGTTATGATTTTAAGGAAATGCATCTGTGAAAATCCTAAAATCATTTATTCTGGAGGAGACCAAATCCTGCCTCATACTTTTCTGGGAGTCATTAGGAATTGAAATTACTGTCAATTATCACTGCATGATGTATTTTCAACTGTTACTCAGACGCACACATTAACGACAGTTCATTGTTGCCAACATGTGGAATACAAAATACACCACACAACACAATTATGTGAAAAGCGTTCCTTGGCAAAACCATTGGTCTGGATGAATATTGTTGATGCGTGACCAAAACCAGGGGTGTTTATATTAGCTAACACGGCCCTGCCCAGCAATTATTGGTCCAGGCAAAAACCATGGTCTGGATGAAAATTATTGATGCATTTTTGGGGAATTTCAGTCTTAGCAGATGGGAGGATATAGAAGTTATTTTAAAAAAACTGGTGCACTCGGGTGTCTTGGGGGTGGTTTGTTTCGAAGAGGTGCTCTGAATGGAACTTGGCACTTTTTTGTTTTACGATACCGGCTAAATGCATGGGGTTGGCAATACTGCATTTGCCAATAAATCACGCATACTTTGGCAGATTCAGCTGTAATTGCATCTCCCAAGTCACGATCCTAAAAGGGAATGGAGGGTGGGTAATAGTCGGCAGAGGCGTATCACCTCCATATTCTTTCCCAACCAGTACCGCAGGTATTTTGGCTAATTTCAGTAGTTTAAAGATTTCTTTTTCTCCAGGATTTGGTCTCCTCCAGTTTTAGATATTTTATCCTAAAATCTATTAATTTTCATCCTTTCACCTTCAATTTTTTGCCATGCTATGTCAGTATCAATGTCAGTTTTTGAAATATTAATACATTTTTTTATGTTTTTTATGAAATGCTCCTCATGTCAAATAGCCCAACAGATCTGGCTTAAAATTTCAGCTTTAGAAAGCCAGTATAAAAGAAGTGATGTGTGGGTTTTGAGAAATATTAATTCCACTATTTCACATAGGGATAAGTAAATTTATATAGAAGATTGGAAGAAAGGATTAATTGTCCCAATATTTAAGAAAGGAAGCAGAAAGGAGTGCAGAAATTACAGGGGAGTCACACTCATATCTCACTGTGCCAAGATATATGAAAAGATATTAGAAAGTAGAATATGAGCCAAAGTGGAGAGAAAATTGAGAGAGGAGCAGTATGGATTCAGACCTGGGAGATCAACAGTGGATCTCATATTTTCAGTGAGACAGCTCCAGGAACACCACTATGAATTTGGAGAGGATCTGTTGATGGCCTTCCTGGACATCGAAAAGGCCTATGATAGTGTGTGTAGGGAGAAGGTTTGGGAAGCAATGGAAAACATGGGAGTGGAAAAAGGGACCATAGGCAGAGTGAAGGAGATGTATTGTGGAAGTGTGAGTTGTGTGAAAGTTGGAGGGGAAAGAACAGACTGGTTCAGACAAATGAGTGGCCTGAAACAGGGTAGTGCACTGTCACCCCTTCTCTTTATTGTGGTTATGGACGAGGTAATGACACGGATAGCAGGAAAGATAGGAGAAGATAAGATGAAAGCAATGGTGTTTGCAGATGATCTCATGGTCTGGGGAAACAAGGAGGAGGAAATTCAGGAGCAACTGAAGGCTTGGGAAGAAACAGTGGGAGAGTACGGATGGAAGTTCAACATCAGTAAATGTGAGATCCTGTTAACGGCCAGGAAAAAGGACAGACCAATGAGTGGGATAACACTTGGAGGTGGACAGCTGAAGAAGGTGGAAAGTCTCAAGTACTTGGGAAGTATAGTGGAGGAAAATGGGAGAAATGACAAAGAGATTACGGAACGTGGCAGACAGGCAGAAGCATTTCTGAGAAGCATTAGGAGCTTAGTGTGGAATAAAGATGTCCCACAAAAAAGCAAGGAAGTGTTATACAGAAGCTACTAAATCCTGATACTGACCTATGCTTCAGAAACGTGGACAATGAAGAAAAGAGACATAAGCAGAATACAGGCAGGTGAAATGAAGTTCCTGCGAAGTAGGATCGGAGTAACAAGAAGAGACAGGTTGAGGAATGAAAAGGTCAGGGAAATAGTGAAAGAGGAGCCCTTGCAAGGTAGGATTGAGACGTCAAGACTGAGGTGGTATGGACACTTAAAGAGAATGGATGAGAAGAGGATTCCCAAGAGGATACATGAGATGCAGATGCAGAAGAAACGACCAAGGGGAAGACCAAGAGATAGATGGCTGAAAGGAGTGGAGGAATGTGTCAAGAAGAGAGGCGAGGACTGGACCAGAGTGACAGCGGAGAGGTGGTGGGAAGAAAGGACTAAGTGGCGAGGCTTATGTTCCCAACAGACCCAGCCTGGGGCTGGAAACTGTACAAGATGATGATGATGAATAAAGTTGAGAAGAAAATATTGTTATTGAACTATTGCATGTATTGTAAGTCACACATCAGTTTATTATTGAGTTGTATCTGAAGCTAACCTAAGTTTCAAGGAGATTAATTAAAATTGTGGTACAAGGTGAAAAATTGGTGGAAAAGAAAAATCTGAGAATAATGAGATGGAAAATTTAGACATTAACAATAGACAAGTAAGTTACCCAAAAGGGGATGAGTGTGGTCAAGTCTATGCTTGTCCCTCATCACATAAATCCTCTGCCCTGAGCTGCTGACTTGAATACCGGATGCCTGGACATGATAGTTTCCTGCTGAGAATATTCAAGTGCATCTTTGAAGTTGGTATGAGTGTACTAATACCCCTAGTAGTGCTCTAGAGTGCAGTGGCGGCTTACAGTAAGAGCAGATGCAGTATATTTGAGGTTAGATTGGACAACGGCGCCTAGAGGCCTGAACAACACTCTCACTGTAGCTTGGTCCATTTGAATGATAATTCTTCGAAAATCTCATCATCTTATTATGCATTGTCATCGATTGAACCAGCAGGAAAAAAAAACGATGTTTTGAAACTAAATGAAAGAATAAAAGGCTGTGAAACATGTACAAATATTCTACTCAATGTGTCAATTCCATCACACAGTGAAGATATGTCGCAGGATTACTGACAATGATGTCCCGGGACCCATCACCAACCAGCTTTTAGTTTCTCACTTGCTTCACACCCCTTATTGAATTCAGCAATGATGTTGCAGCAATCTCCCGAGTTCTCTTTGGCACAAACACTTCCTTCGGACACTAAAGCCCAAATTACACTATGCAATGATTCTTGGCATTCTGAGTTTTACCTAATGTGCAGTGCATTCTTACTTTACTAGGCTTCTTCTCGTAGGCCTATCTAACCTCAAATACTTAGCACCCCTGTTTATAACATAAATTATAAATAAAACTAATAAAAGGAGAATAATAGGCCTAAAACAAGAATTAAACTCGAAACTCATTGTTTACAAATGGCACATGGAGAAGCTCTGAAGCACTGACCTAGGCGCCAATTCTACTCTAAAGTCCGTCAGAATAGCCAACATATAGTTGCAAAGGAATAAAATTTCTTATTCACTGCATGCGCTCAATTAAAAATCTATGAAAAACAAAAAAAGATAGGTGGGGAAACACCCACTTCCACAGGACCATTTAAAAGGCCCCTAAGGGCATTAAATAGCTGATTTTTAAGAAAAAACAAGGTGCAAATAGAAAGTAAAAGATATAAGCATAATAAAAATGCAAATATTTTTTATTCATAATTTCACCAAATCTCATCCCATCTGCAGTGGTATTACGGATTTGCATAACTCATGAGCAACAGCAAAACAAGCGAGATATGCATCATCTATTGTCACGCTACTGTGCGTGCTAGCTAAATATGGTAGCATCTTTTCACCATATGGCGGGTAAACGACACCATCAAAATTTAGGTAAGAGGAATTCTCAACTTTTATATTAACTGATGAATCTGATGTTTTGGACCATGATAAACGCAGACTGTAAGGTAGTGACAATGTAGGAGAGTTCTGCCAGTTAGGAGAACTGGTTTCATCATGTGATAACAGTTGGTCGTCTGTTGCTCAGGGATATTTTGCTCCAAAACTATTGCAACTTGATGAAAATGTTATACTAACCCTGTCTTCAACGGAACATTTGAAGAGGTTGATGAATGTGTTCTGCATGTTTTTAGCAAACCGAGGAGCGAATACATCTTTGTCTGCTCCAAACTGGTGTCTGGATTGTCTCACGATAGAGTCGATGACGTACAGCCCAGGGACCTTGTACTCTGGTTTACACTGAAACACGTTTAAATAACTCTAAGTCACATGCACACTGTCCAGAAGGTTACAAAAAATTGATTGGTTAAAGAAACTTACAGACAACTAAAAGAAAAATCATTAAATTAATATAAATATTCACTTCACAGTAACTTAGCCAACATGCCAAAACACATCAACATTGGCATTGATATATCACAAGAGCCTAGAACACATTGAATAGTAAGTACCATTACTGAACACTACAGGCCTAACCTTCTCTATTGCCATTTCCAGTGAATCCTAACCTAATCTGTTGCTGAGATTTAGTAACTCAAGCTGTGCAAAATTATTCAGAATGCAATCCATGGGGTTAATATGTGATTGACATTGTACTTGTACAATGAATGTAGGGTTGAGTAAATCAATGACTTGCTGATTTAAGTTTCATTTCATGCAGTTCTAAGATGGGCCTATAGACGAGCGAGTCAATTTCAACAGTTTGTTTCTCATGAGACATAGTTCTGCTATCGAAGAAGGAGGTGCAATTCGGGTTGGTACCAGCAAGAAAGCTGAACATTCATTAAGGTGTATGGTAATATGGTAGGCGAGGGGAGCAGGGTTGAAGGAGGCTAACAAATAAGGATATCTATAAAGCAATACAATGATATATGGAAAGTTGTTAAGGATTATTTAGTCCAAATAATGGGGTAGTGCAAGAGGTCTGGTGACACTTAACACTACTTGACCTATATAGGTCACAATGCAAACTTTTTCCAAAAACAGTGATTTTATTGATAATTTTTATCTGTGCTTAAACTTTCAGTGCCCTCCATATCATGGATGCTGCCCTATATTTTATGAATCTCATAATAATAATAATGTTATTGGTTTAACGTCCCTTTTAAATATGACAGCTATTAGAGAAGCCAGGGTGCCGAATTTTGCCATGAAGGGGATCTTAAACATGCCAGTAAATCTCCCTCGCATTTGCGCATCCACAAACGCCAACTCGCTGTGCCAGAACTCGATCCCACAACCTTGGGAACAGCAGACAAGAATGTTCTTGCTATGCCACGTGTTTCAGCCAACTACACCCGACCAATAATTTTAGTATCCACCGGACCTAACCTTGGTAGACCAATGGTTTTAGCATAATCTTTAATGTATACCAGTCAGAATTAAATATCATAAAATAATTTTACAAATGCAGTATGTCATATGAACCGAGTTACCATTTGATTTGGCTTTGCTTCTAGATGTTCGGGGCAAGAAAAGTATGATTTACAATGGCGTGTTTGCACTGACATAGCCCAAGTAGCCGGTAATTCTTCGGGAGTGAATGTGGATCCTACACTTGCACTTAGATAATACATGCCATTTTCACACCTTATTTGATATTCTAGGAGTCATTGCCAATTGAGATTACTGTCCATTATCACAACTGCATTGGAAGTGCTAAATTACATAAATATGTGACTTTAGTCGTTATTTATTGTTCATTCAACAATGGCAATTGTCATTGCTCGCCATTGCTTAACTGCTACTGAAAGAAGCGCATTAGGCATCTTCAACCGTTACCAAGACGCACACAGGCGTATACATTGATGAAATTTCACGGTTGCCAATGCAGGGTACACAAAATACATGACATAGGTCATGCGTACCAAACTGAGAAACTATTGGCTTACAAGGCGGAAAAAGATACTATTGGCTTCTGGCCGAAAATTCCTGCTTGTACCGGCACTACAAACGAGGGGGTCTGGGACGTTAGCCCCATGTTAGGTCTGTTTTTGGTATGTAAAGCCTTAATAAGATGGAATTTATGTCCACTACTAGGTTAGGCACTGACTGGCCGAACATTACTGCTTGTATTACAGGCAAGGAGTTTGTTTTTGTATGTAAAGCATCAACATTGAAACTAAGCGAACGCAGCATAAAACAAACACCAAACGGCTGCGCTTACCGTATGCGTGGGGTTGGCAATGTTTTATTTGTTCCATAAATCATGCCTACAATGGCCAACTATATACCCCAGTCGTGATATAAAAGGGGGCTCTCCTGAAGTATACGTTGCCCGTTTCGAAAGTGCGTTATTTTACTTAGTAGCGCTCTGAAAATGGTTTGTAGTTACTCTGCCATGTTATTTAAGCCATTTGCCATTAACAAACACCGCGTAAACACTTCCAAAATAAGGAAATTGTCACCATTAACTTTCAAGTAATAAACTTATCAAAAAGCACGTCGCCATGTTTGATTACGTAATGCTGCCAACTTACTGATTGTACTACTAGGCAAAACCATTGGCCTGGATAAAGATTATTGATGCGCGACTATCCCCACTGTGCGTGACAAAAACCAGGGGCGTTTATATTAGCCTAACGCGGCCCGAGGGCCGCGCTACCTAACCTTTATTGGCCTGGACGAAAACCATTGGTCTGGATGAAAATAATGGTCTGGAAACAATGTTGGCACTCTGAAAAAATACACTAACACTCTCTAGCGATAAAATATTCAACTCCTGTATATTAGTAACATTGGCCATTTCTATAGAAAATTTGGCTTTCCTGTAGTATACGTTGCCCGTTTCGAAAGTGCGTTGTTTTACTTAGTAGCGCTCTGAAAATGGTTTGTATTTACTCTGCCACGTTATTAAAGCCATTTGCCATTAACAAACACCGCGTAAACACTTCCAAAAAAGGAAATTGTGAATCTTAACTTTCAAGTAATAAACTTATCAAAAAGCACGTCGCCATGTTTGATTCCGTAATGCTGCCAACTTACTGATTGTACTACTAGGCAAAAGCATTGGCCTGGTTAAAGATTATTGATGCGTGACTACCCCACTGTGCGTGACAAAAACCAGGGGTGTTATGTATTAGCCTAACGCGGCCCGCAGGGCCGCGCTACCTAACCTTTATTGGCCTAGACAAAAACCATTGGGCTGGATGAAAATATTGGTCAGGAAACCATAATGTTGGCACTCTGAAAAAATACCGTAACACTCTCTAGCGATGAAATATTCAACTGCTGTATATTAGTAACATTGGCCATTTCTATAGAAAATTTTCGGATTTTAATGGCGCCGGGCAACGTATACTACACTAGTTCCAAAAAGGGGATGGTGGGAGGGTTATAAACAGTGAAAGAGAAAACCTCTATTACGATATCATTTCCACTATTATTATTATTAATCATTACACAAGGTATTTTGGCTAATTTAGGTAGTTTTGTACGTTCATCACTCCCGAAGCGTTACAAAGTAGACCACTGGCAAGCTATGCCATTTTGCCCAACCTCCCGTTAACATTGCCACTCAAGACAGCCGAGGAGAATACACCAACTCCGAACTAATGCAAAGTTATGTGTGTGCTTAATATACGAGCAAAAGCTTCATTCTAAAACACAAGAAGTCAATTCAATAAAGAACTTCCTATGGCCTTAAGACTAGTGCAACTCACCTTTTGTATGAACTTCTCCACACTTTGTACTACATGTTTGTAAAATTTTATCGCTTTGATTGCCCCTTTAGTTATCGAAGTCATCTTGGCTTTCGAGATGGGTGGCTTAACCTCGTAGAGGGCCGAAAGCTGAAACAAGAATCACATGAAATTAGTATAACAAGTAAAATACAGAACATTCAGGAAGAACACAAACGATTCAAGGACTGTATGTCAATTAGACACGCACTTTAGAATAACACTTAATAGGCTATATGTAATACAACAATTTACAAGAAATGGGTGCAGTAATTAGTAAGGCAATTGCATTTTAGACACATTCAAGTCAGTGGGAAGCATTCATTTTCGGGCTAAGTCCATGAATGTATATATCTCTATGTATTTTATAATGAATAAAGGAAATTAAGAGCTTAGAGTAATTAATAAGCTGAAGTTTGCATCATAACGCCTCCCGTTATGCGCAGCCGAATGGCTTGGAAAAGCAAAGATTTTTCACTCACCTCCGAATTAAAGGATTTTACGGCATCCATAGTTGCGGTTTACTTCTTGCCTTTATAACATCGAACAAATGGAAGATTTTACGATAGTTATTTAACAAGCAAGAAACACCAAACAAAAATCACTCAATCATTACGATAATTCTCCAACACTTCACCATGCACCAAGATGGCTCTCCTCCCATGATGCTGCCGCCAGTGTTGTCAACGTGTATTCTGATAATTTCCTTCAAAGTGGGTTGAAATTTTCCCTTTACAAGTAAATTTCGCTCTTTATAAATTTCAGGGAAAATAATTGCAACAATAAGATTCACTAGAAATTATCGACATAAATTACCATGAAGGTAAATCCAAATTTACTAATTCTCTAGTTAGTTAGTTATTGACAGTTCAAGGGGCGGAACTACGAGGTCATCTGCCCCTTACTAATTCTCTGCACGAAAACTGCAGCTAGCGCTCTTGGTTGACACCCCAGATTCTCGGACTACCAAGAAATACAATTCAGCCTCGTGAAGCATAATTAAAAATATGTGAGTTCCCACCTCAGCCATCCTGGAAATGGTTTTCCGTGGTTTCCCATTTCTACTTCAGGCAAATGCCGGGATGGTTCCTAACTTAACTTAAGACCACAGCCGCCCTCTTCCCTTTTCTCACCTGAATTACAAATTCACTCACTAGTCAGAAATTATAATAACACAGGTCACCAGACACATTCTACATACACCCATGTGTGGATATTGTCATCGCCGTCTGTAATGTGTAGACAGCGATGATATTGTTCATCTGGATACAGTTTCTGGGAAACTTTCCTCGCTCCTTTGACATACTCCTTCAAAATCGTATAATATTCAATATTAATGAAATGCTTATAGTGTCGGTACAAGAAAAATGAAATAAATATTACTAAAATAAACGTAATGGTAAGAAAATCCAGAATTTTCCATTTTAATATCCCCCTGTTTTCCTTGTGGCACGTGTTCTTCCCCAAAATGTAGGAAATTTCCGTTGCCTACTCTATACATTTAATAACGTAGGCCACAGAAATTTCCCTCCATCTGACGTAACTGAGCTGTCGCAAAATGAACGCATTCTATTGGATAAGTTGGTTCCTATCCCTTTTTGGCAAATCTCGATGTCATTGATCGATCTCGACATCGTCCTCACCCTTCGCCTCGCGTTCTGGCGCACGGGACGGTATTTGCGTCAAATTTGTAATGACAGCTACTGACAGAAAATTGAGAAAAACTAGTAATTAGGGCGTGGAGAAGAACCATTAATTAAAACAGCCAAACATTCTATTAAAATAACTTATTGAAGTGGCGAACGATTATTAAAATGGAAAATAAACGCGTGCTGTTGAGAAGTTATGTCATGCGTTCATGCTTCATTCACTCTATCGGAGTTCGATTTTCTGTCTGCTGTAGTTTTATTAAACATGAGCATAGTTGCTCTTTCGGGTAGAAAAATTATAGTCTCGCATTATTCTTGAGATTTCTAGCGTCAAAGTAAATGCTGTGTCGTAGTATCGTTTATATAATACTACCGTAGCGGCGTAGCTTTAGTTCTTCCTTCAGTGTTCAGAATGTAAATAAATATATCATTGATTTTCCCTTTTGAATGTATGCTAATTAAAACTGATAAATTTAATTTTACATCCATGAAATGGCCTCTGTCAACATCATATTGTTAGAAAATAACGTTCCCCCTGCAGATTATTATTTTTCTTTCTTGCAGATAAAATCCTGCTGCAGCCTTCTTACCTTTCATCATATGGAGAGCTGCATTTCACCTATCTGAGAATGACATTCACCATCAGACGATTCATCATCTACGTGAAGCGTCATTTGTTAATGTTCACGTTGTTAATAATATGCTTTGCGTTGTTTGTGTCGTTTATCTTGTATAAGTGGGCTGAGTTGGATGCAAAGTTAGACTGCTTAAAGAAACATTATACAGAATTTCATTTCACTACCATAACCCAAGCAACTTTCATTGGAAGTGATGTTCCCGAAGCTAGGGTGCAATCGGACGACTTGATCTCTCAGCATGTCGCAAATAGAACTGAACTCAGGTTGAAGTGGTTACGTCGTAAGGTGGAGAGAATTTCAAAGAAAGTAAAGCCACCATTGGTAACGTTGACCCAGCATCACAGTACAGATTCAGACGGACCTAGTTATAATATCCATATCTTCTACTATGCTTGGTACGGTAACGTGGGTATGGAGGGGCACTGGAAGCATTGGAACCATAATTATCTTCCCAATTGGAAGAAGGAGGACAAGAAGGTGTACCCCACGGGCTCCCACGAACCCCCCAGTGACATCGGCTCCAACTTCTACCCTGCTGTTGGCTGCTACAGTTCCAGGGACCCACACATCATCGACACCCACATGAAGCAACTGCGGGATGCCAAAGTGGGTGAGTTGTCAAATGTTATTGGCTTTACGTCCCTGCTTTTAGAGATGCATCATTTACAATTTTGGTAATATTTGTCATGCAGTAGTATATATTCAGTAGGTCAAGCAAAAGTCAATCAATACAAGGATTGAATAAGGAATTAGGAACTGCACTAGAGCTATTCCAGATGAAAGTACAACATACAGCCTTCATCTGATTTGGGGACATCTTACAAAATCAAATTTGAAAGTCATTGAAAAGCTTAAGGCTACGTTAATGAAAAGAGTTTTGTATGGACACCGTCTCAACTGGTATATGAATTGTGCAGAGACCTGCACACATGCTCGTCTTTGCTGTCATATCAGGAACTACTGCAAGATAGCAGTGATGTCTACTCTACCGACGCTATGATTGGCAGAGAATAGTCACTTGCCAACTATGAATTGTGTCATCTTGTTACCAGATATGCGTTACATGGTTGTCACCATAGGGTTTGCTGCACAAATCGATGATGCAGCATCGACATATCAAGAAGGCGCATTTTGATGCTATGTAGCATATGGGGTACGTAGGGTCGGTGAAGTGCGAAGTAGGGTAAATCCTGCATGGATGAGATGGAGGGAAGTCACACGCGTACTTTGCGATAGAAGGATGCCCCTACGGTAGTATTGATATCTCGCCAGGAGTAATGTAAGGAGAATATAAAATTGTATTGACAATTCAATAATCATATTACAATATAAATATAAACCAAGGTAAAGACTAGCGGGCGACACGTGCACAGTTCTGCAAATTCAACTTGATGTTCCAAGTCTATTCCTCCTTGTAACCAGAAGGGAGGCTTTCCTTTGGAACCATCCAGTTTGAGAGATCTTTCCTTCCATATATTCACTCTGGCAGTTTCTGCTGTACCTTCAAGCTCAACCGTCGTTTGAAAGAAGCTTTTCCTACATTGCTTCTGATATCATCATCATCAAGTTTCCACTCCAGTTTCCCGGGTGTGGTTTACGAGCGCTCTCCATTTCAGTTGATTCATGTACCACTGCTCCTTCAAGACTTCATCCCAGTTGATTCCCTTGGATGTGATGTCTTCCTTCACTTGGTCCAGCCATCTCCTCTTAGGTCTTCCAACAGGTCTCTTTCCAGTAATCTCAGTATGTAACCATTGTTTTGCAATTCTTCCTTCTGTCATACGTTTGCCGTGACCAAACCATCGCAAACGTGCCCTAGTTATGGTCTCCTTCAGGGACTGATTTATTCCAGCTTGTTCTCTTATCTTCTCATTTCTTACTTTGTCTTTCCTAGTTTTTTGAAGCATGCTTCTTAAAAACCTCATTTCTGAAGCCTGAAGTTTGCTCTCGTCTGTTTTGGTAGTTGTGCATGTTTCCATGCAAAGAAAACTAAGGTACTTGCACAACCTGCCCCAGGATTACCTCCTCCTGGGTTCAATATATCCATCTTAAGACTCAACACTGGAGCAGGTTGATCACTTTTCATATTTTGGTAGCATCTTGTCTAAACAGTACACATGCGAACAGGATGTTGACAAAAGAATTGGGGCTGCCCATGCAGCATTTGGCCGCTTAATGCACAGAGTCTTCATGAATAAAGACCTAAAGATGCATACCAAACTCATGGTGAACAAAGCTGTCGTCATCTCAACGCTACTGTATGGCTGTGAAACTTGGACACACTATTGCCGTGATATCAGGAAACTTGAGCGCTTCCACCAACAAAAGATGAGATACATCTTGAACATTAAGTGGGAGGACTACATTACCAACACTGCAGTTCTCGAGAAAGCGCATCTCAATAGCATTGAGGCAACCATCATCTGCTGTGAACCGTTTACTGTGGCAGAACACTACTTCGAACGCTGTCAACTTATTTGAAGAAGAACGTCGCAGGCATGGAGAGGTCAAACGACAAACAAGGAAGCTTCGTCGATTACAACCCCGCCCTCCCCCGACCATCGAGTGCAATTTATGTGGGCGCATGTTTCATGCCAGGATTGGCCTGTTCAGCCATCACAAACTAGTTTGAAATGCTCTGTGCAGGAAGAAGTATGTGTACTCGGAATCAAGTTACAGCCGACGACGGCATGTTTAAAACCAGTAAGTCAATATAGGGACAAAGTATGTTCGAAACAGAGTTTGTTTTGATCTTAGTGGCACTTGCTTATTCCAGAGTAGATATCGAACTTGCTGATAGAATTGACTTGATTTCTGAATACGGTTATTTAACTCAAGCTGTATTCTGTTGTCACTTGATATTAAGCATCCACGGTACTGATACTGGTTTACTGTTTCCAATTGTACACCCTCCAGCATTATATTATCTTTACTTCTCTGTCTGTTAACAGATGTAGACACCTTAAACCTTTGCATAAGTGCTAAATTCCAGCAGAGCTCAACATTCACAATGTGAACACATCCAGAGATTGCCTCCAGGTACCTTACTTCACATCCCAACTCTGACCTTTACAGGGGTGGGCAAATTATTAGAAACAAATAGAGAATTTAAATCAACAGATTTTTAAAATTCAAAATCATTTTATTGAACAACGGCAGACATCTTTTATCACTCTACTTAGTAAAGTTTTCTCCCCTGTAGACATAACTTTTTATCATTTTAAATGATCTTGTCGACTTCGTCGTTACGCTGGGGTCTGGCATTTCGTTACGGTGACAGGACGAAATCTACCCAGATGCACT
Organism: Meconema thalassinum; assembly: GCA_946902985.2. Lineage (NCBI taxonomy): Eukaryota > Metazoa > Arthropoda > Insecta > Orthoptera > Tettigoniidae > Meconema > Meconema thalassinum. The sequence continues at coordinate 178,353,074 of OX336397.1, read as the reverse complement.
GAAGTGTGTGACGTCATAGTACTGCTTGGTGCATGTGTTCCCTGACAATCTCTACTTCATTAGTATAAGACAAAAATCCCCGATTCTTGGATGTCACGGGTAATCTCGAGAACCACTGGATGGATTTTGATGCGGATTTCACCATTCTGTAAAGGATATCTCTAGGAAAGATTCTGTAGAAAATAATTTATGTATGATCACGATTTCAGTGAAAAAGTCGAAAACAAACTTGGCGTCCGTGCGCTTCTTAAGCTTACGCTGGGCAAACCGTTAAAAATATCAATATACTATGAGTGTAAGAATTGGTCAGCATGAAAAGTTCTACAAAAAAGTCAGCGAGAGCATATTTCTATCATTCAATACATCGCCCACTATAAGTGTTCTTAAACTGGGTGGAAGGGGCACGTCCCTGCGCGCTCTGGTGAGTGTGACGGCATCCCGCGCGCTTGTCCTTGCTTTGCCCTTGGTTTGCACTTGCCGTTCGCGAGTAATTTGCAACAAGATAAGTATTATGCAGATCATTTTCTAACATGTCAAGAGTCTTTGGCTCCAGCCTTTCTAGCATTTTTCAGCATTTGTAGCATTTAAAATGATACAAAGTCTAGTCTTTCAGACTGACTGTCACTTTTCCATAAGGATTTGTGATTGGAAATTTTCAGAATTGGGTGTTCAAAGGGATATCCGATCTGGCTCTGTTTTCCCTTGTTTCATTGACTTTGGAATGTCTCCTCTAAATCAAGTGATTTCAATCCATGGTCCACGAATCTTTGTATGATACAAATAAATACTTTGAACTCCTCAGCTTGAAATTCATACGAAAAGTAGAATACAGCAATCAAAACAAAACGTGTGACATTTTGCATTAACGAGGCCCCTCTTTTAGTAGAGATCCTATATTAGTACATTATGCAACGAGCCTATAATGGCAATAATGAAGTATTTCCATACGAGTGTCTTAATGACCATTATAGGCGAGTTGCATACGACTGTTTATGTTCGACGATAATTATAACTATTTTATGTTCGAACATAAATATTCATAAATATCTGTCGAGATTTCGCCAGTTTTATGTACTGAACAAAGTGCATGGGACTCAGAGAATACCTTGTATTTGACCACGGCATCCTCGAATACCTGACTATGACACTCGCCACGCACTGATATTTATAATAGGGGGTCCATGTAAGTGAGCGCAGGTGCGATGCTATCCTCACCTAATTGGTCACACAACTGTTTCTTGAGCTCTGATTGGTGGGAGAAACTGTATTATAATGAAAACTTGTACTATAACGAGCTTCATTATAATACAGTAGAATCTCGGTAATCCGAGGTAATTGGGACTAAGATGAGCTCGAATTTGGGAAATCTCGGATTACACAAAGTTACGAAATTTAAAGACCTTTAATTTAAAATTAGATGCGCAAGAACCTTGTGTTTAAATATTCTTACAGTAAACGGCATTATTTCATCAGTTATCGTATAATGTGTTGCATTTAGGCTTTGTTTCAGAAATACAATAAAAAAATATTCTACAAAAGAAATGCAAATATGTACATATTTACTTAAAGTACAGAACAATATTTATTATACTGTACATATGTACAGTACTGAAAATACTTAATAGGCTACTGTACCTTACTTTCTATAAAAAAGAGTCAATGGGTTTTTATTTCTGAAAAGAACATCTGTTCTTAGCAGTATAATCCCGCCACCTTCATAGAAGCATGACGTAAGCTGGTGTCGCTGCACTCTGTTGTTCAGGCTCGGACTGCCGTCCTGAGGAGCGGGAGTTCTTCACCCCGCCACTCCAGTGCCACCATCCCTTCAGTATGACTCACTTTGGCCATGCGTAAATCATCTCCTTCCCCTTCATCGCTGCTCTCTCTGCTTTCTTCGTTAATAGCTTCCACAATAGCACTGTCGGTCACTTCATATTGTTCGTCTTAGCACAAACAGTCTTGCACTTCATTTTCGTCTGCATTCTCCCACTCAGGAAGCTGCTGAACGAGAGGTAACAACTGTTCAACACATGCGTGCATCTCCGCCAAAGACCTTGGGTAAGCTATGCGTCTCACTGTCATCCACCTCGGATTAAACGGGGGCTCGGATTACCGGGGTTCTACTGTACAGTTTTCCGACATAATTATAATATTTATATTTCGCCAGGGTCGAACATAAAATCATTTTATTATAAATTTCTTAAAATAAAATGTAATTAAGACTAATGGCTCAATATTTAAAACAACTTCAGCGTCATGTAAATACATTTAGTGCTTTAAAACATGACAAGTATAAATGCAATTTTGGAAAACTGGCGTCGTGTCTAATAATTTGCACCCCTCTGTACTTACACACAGTCATCACATCAGAACACACTCAAGTACATGGGGCTGGTGAAAGCCCCAAGCCACTCAACAAGAAACTACTCTTAAAGGAAGCGTTTTGATTCCATATAAAAAGGAGGTTCAATGTAAGATGTGCCCAATTTGGGGCAATAATCTCATCCGTTATGATGTGTTCCAGGAGTGGTGGTGGTATCCTGGTATCCTCCAAGCCACGACGATTCTCCGGAGCCCATGATGCCTCTGCTATTGGACATGGCTCAGCGCTACGATCTAAAGGTGGCGCCTCACATCGAGCCATACCGGGACCGGAACCCCATCAACTTCTCGGAGCACCTGCGTTACCTTCTGTCCCGCTACGGCAGCCACCCCGCTCTTTATCGCATGCAAAAGAGGGGCCAGGAGTTACCGGTGTTCTACGTTTACGACTCCTACCTCACGCCGGCCAGTGCCTGGAGGGAGTTGCTGAGCGTCAAGGGCAACCTCAGTGTTCGTGGAACACAGCTTGACGGCATCTTCCTGGGATTGCTCGTAGAGATGCAGCATCGATATGACATCAAAAAGGCACATTTTGATGGTATGTAACATAAGACCTGCGAACCCTGTCCCGGGGGGAATATTCTAGGAAGCTGTGTGCGCTGTCTCGAGACTCATTCCATTTTAACACAAAATATGATAAAATGGTCCGGCTAACTCAAACGAATTGTTAGCATTTCGCGCCAGTATACCATTGCTCTCTTCACATTTTGTGTTAAAATATATTAGCTCAAGCAGACAATACAACACGTTTTCTTTCGAGAACATTCGATTCTATATCGATGCCAAGGTAAGGTTTTATTGCTTTGGAAAGGGAGGTTGACTCCCGTAGTGCACTGGCATGGCTCGTGATGTAGATACACATGTATCGAGCGTCTTGCAATGGCCTTCTCAGTGTCGAGGTGAGGTGTACCATACCAACTGAAGAGCCCAATGGTACACTGGGGCGAAACACTACCAATTTGTTTGAGTTAGCTGGACCATTTTATCATATTTTGTGTTAAAATATATTAGCTCAAACAGACAATACAACTTATTCCATACCTTCCCCTTTTCAACTCCAAACAGATGCTGGGATGGTATCTGCAAGTTCCTTGCTCCTTCTCTGACGAGGATCGCAGAGTAAAAACAATTGCCGCTCAGAAAACCCATCTCACCTTACAGATATAACAAGAGGATCCCACCCTGCACAATCCAACCCTGATTTCGCAGACGACACCAGAGCCTCCTGCTTGCCCTAGTCAGGACCTTACTTACTCGGCGTCAGAGTTGTCTGATGTTCATAACTCCCATCAAGTTTTCATATCTGAAGACGAGGGAGGGGGAGGTGACACAGGACTTGGTTCATCACTAACCTAATGTTTAGATTAGACCAATTATTATCTCTACTTAGTACATACCTGCCAATTCTACCGATTTCAGACCATTTCTCCCGCTCTCCCGCTTAACGTATTAAATCTCCCGATTTTTCAAAAAATCCCACGCGTAATTTCGGATTGAATGTGCGAGATGACAATCCAGTCGTCTATCGAACGGATCGACTTTACGTGTTTTGAAGTTATATCTCGATACCGCAGTTTCGCTCTGTATCGACAATCGACAACTGCGTACTATGTCCCGCGTCGCGTCCTGCTGTTATAAAAAGTTAGCTTCGAATACGTCTTTGTTTGAAATCGTCGAAGGTTAATTCAGCGCTTGTTCCTAGATGTTTTGCATAATGACCTGTGGGTGAAAGGTAGTTAGTTGTACGCTGCGGAATATTGTATTTGTTTCACACGTGACATTATATGATTTGTGTATAACTTTGTTAGATGTTGTTGGCGATAATATGCCGGTAGGCTATTGTGATTTTTCGATCTGAGTGATTGCGTCTGTTCCTCGGTAATATGGCGAAGAAATATGAAGTGATTTAAACAAAGATAACTTTCTGCATATAACTGAGTCAAGAAGAGGTGCAACATTTGCATTTTGTAGTGTCTGTAGGTGTGATTTCAGTATCTCGCATGGTGGAAAGGGGGACATTTCAAAACATGTGCTCTCAAAGAAACATAAAGACAATGCACAATGTGTTGGGAAAAACAAGAAAGTTGATTATTTCAAGTGTAAGGATGAAGACACTGACAGTATAACACATGCAGAAGTATTGTTCACATCGTTTATTATTGAACATAACCTCCCTGTCAATTGTTCCGATCACGCTGGTCCTTTATTTAGGAAGATGTTCCCAGACTCAAAAATTGCCGGGAGATATGGCTCAGCCAGAACTAAAACGTCGGCCATCCTTGCAGAAATGTGCATTCTCAATTCTGTAACTTCCAACTTGAAGTTGTGACATCTATTGTGGAAGAAGAGAGAATTGATGTGAAGTGGGCACTGTTAGGCCAAATGAAATGTAGTGGTGGAGTACTCAAGTATGACAAATTGTCTAATGTTATGCTTTCCATTCTGACCATTCCGCATAGTAATGCCGAGTGTGAGAGGATGTTCAGTCTTGTCAGAAAAACAAGAACGCAGTTCAGGTCATCTCTCTCCGACAAGACTTTGGACAAATTTATAACTCTGAAGTGGATTCAGGAAGGGAAGTGTTTTGAGCAACCTTATTGAAGAGGGCAAAATCAGTCACAGTCACCTGCAACAATGACCAATAATATGATCTTCGATACGTCACTAGTCTTGTATGCCTGTGTGTGGTCGAAAGAAAGGTATGCTTGCTTGATAGACTAGTTAGAATTTAAAATTACTCAGTCTTAAGTACATTTGTAAACTGGGATGTCATATCATGTTAGTCATGTACAGTTTAATAGTGTAACTTATATATTTGGTGTAATGTCTTAGCCTGTGTATTAGGTAGCATCACCTCCCCCTCCCCTCCGCCGCCGCGTCGAATCTCCCGATTTTTCATTTTGAGAGAGGTTGGCAGGTATGTTAGTATAAAACATAGTCCCCGATTCTTGGATGTCATGGGTAATCTCGAGAACTACTGGATGGATTTTGATGCGGTTTTCACCATTCTGTAAAGGATATCTCAAGGAAATTTTCAGTAGAAAATAATTTATTTATAATCAAAGGAAGCCAAGCAGTAACGATTTCAGTGAAAAAGTAAAAAAAAAAAAAAAGAAAAAACTGGTGTCCGTGCTTACGCTAGGCAAACCGTTAAAAATATCAATATACTATGAGTGTAAGAATTGTTCAGCATGAAAAGTTAAACAGAAAAGCCCAGGAGAATGTATCTCTATCTCCAATACATCGTCCACTATAAGGGTTTTTATGTTTTCATTTCTTCCAACAATGCCCATTCAATTACTGAGGCGACAGTTTCAAGCTAGCTAGGGGCGAGCCTATCATCCCAGTTACAGCCTAGCTAACGGGCGAGCCTATTACCCCAGATACAGCCAGCAGCAAACTGTCCAGTTGTGTTCAGTTAAGACTTTAGAGAAGAGTGGTTGTGTTTGGAGTTTCCCTGGAAGTTCAACTCTGCATTTCTTCATTTCGCCTGTGATCTTTCCATTCTGTAAAATACACAGTCAAGTTAAGATTGAACGGAAGGGGGATTTGTGAATCATGCACCTCGCCATTCTTAAATTACGTCTGACAAGAATTCGTTGCACATGAATCTCCATGATAATATAATTAACCCCTCAGGTCGGCTATTTAATCCGGAGGTTTTCACTTCTCCAGTGGTATTTAAATTGAAGCTCAGCAGAGGTTTGGACACCAACAAGGTAAAAAATTAATAATGTTAAATCTACGAAATATAACGTAATGAAATATTTAGGATTACTTACCGAAATCATGTCCAATGTTTCTCAGTAATATATGTGATGACTGCTCTTCAGGGTTGTCCATAATCATACGCAATATTTACAAAAGTATAATAATTTGATAAGTTCCACTTTTGGTATTTGTTTCAGGTATATTTACAATGAATGCAAGATATTTACATGATAATGTTCAATCTACATATATACATATTTTTTCGGGTATAATTTCCAGGAAAAGCTGAATTTTGAAAAGCTTTGTAGGCCCCGTGTATGCATCCCGTGTCGAATTGTCAACAAAATGTAAATATCGCATTATTATTTCAAACCTGGTCCTTGGCATTGTTTGAGGGAATATAGGGGTGAAATATCTCTTTAGGGTAGGTTTCTGCATTATCCCCATCAACAATACAAGCCACAAGAACACATAAATGTTGTCCCCTGTCACTGACTCTCACTTCCTGGCGCGCGACCTTGGTTTCAAGGGCGCGCCACCATACATTCTGCCGCGTAGGCCTACATATTTGTTTCTCAAACTCGTTCAATCACATTGTCGAAAGCAGCAAAAAAACAGACGTGAAATGACTTCTTGTACCCGGCATACCTTTGAAGGGGATCTTTTGTGTGCTTGTGACGAAGTCTACCTCTCGCCACAAACGCTGAACAGCGGTCGTTATTACAGCTGAAGCTATTTCTTCTTCGTCTGGGCTGTCTCCCACTTCTCCAATAACATCATGCTGTGCATAGTCCGTATCACTACCGAAAATATCGCTCCCTATACATCACTTCCACTACTGTCATCTATCAAACCAATAATATCTGTACCCGTAAGAGAATGAGACAGTCCGGCAATTATTCATCTGCGACTGAGTAACCTCTAGCCTACGAAGCAAAAGTTATCTACTAAGTAATTGCTGTAGGTGCTTCCCCTTCATAAGTGACTAAAACTGTCAAGTTTGATATAGTTCACAAAACAATCTCGAGATGGCAGGAAAGGATGTGGTACCTTCTAAAGCAACTAACCTGAAACTCAATAGAGCGCGTTTCATGTTCCTTCGCTGATCGATATGAATCGTCAAAAGCAACGGATATCGATCAACTTCGTATTAGTTCTAATTATGAAACAGAGATGGCATGAAAGTACATAACTTCTCGGTTTATAACGTGAAAGAAGATCCGGCGAAGCAGCAGGGTTTCATGCGTAATAGGCATTCTAACTTCCGCCTGCACCGGACGTTTGTGGTACGTCGAACCGGCTGAACGAGTAGAGTCCAGCGGACGTACAGTGTACGGCCAACCGGCTTGAGGGGTTAATAGTCCAAGTGATTTTAACCCATCATGTTGAAATGGAAATCAGATGTAGGTCGTAGTTCATTGACACCGTAAAAATAGCGCTTATCACGTAATGCATTGATAACTGTTCCCGGGCGAAGCTAGTATTGAATAATTTGTAACACTTGATGTGAATGTTGCAGGTTTCTACACGTACTTTGCGACCAATGGCTTCACGTACGGCTCGTCCTGGAAGAACTGGCGCAGCCTCAGCAAGTTTGCCCGCCAGAACGGTCTGGTGTTTGTCCCGTCGGTGGGACCAGGCTACATCGACACGCAGGTGAGACCCTGGAACGTGGCCAACACGAGGCACCGGCGCCACGGCAAGTACTACGAGGTGGGGTGGCGCAGTGCCATGGCGGCGCAGGCTCGCGTGGTGGCCATCACCTCCTTTAACGAGTGGCACGAGGGCACGCAGATCGAGCCGGCTATCGCACGCTACACCCCGGCCTTCACCTACCTGGACTATGAGCCTGAGGGCGCACATTTCTACCTGAATCTCACACAGTGGTGGGTCAACGAGTTCACCGAGAAACTGGACTAACGTCACATAGCTCACAGGCACGAGAGTCGATAGTGGGCAATTAAACACCAAATTAGTCCACCAATAGTCAAGAAGATAAGTTGACACTAGTTACAACTTCTTCAGTAATAGGTACAAGTAGAGTACCTGCAAGAAGAGCTTGCCGAAACTCAACGATGCGCAGAGACCAATATCAATCGGTGTAATTTAATGCTCATTGCGGGGCTCCTGTGTGTCCCCCGAATGCTGATTACCGGGCTCACTGCTCACTCCATTCTTCAACCCTGCAGGCTCGCTGCGAGACGCGGTCTACAACTGTAATTCAAGCGTAGAATGCAAACAATATAGACTAGGTTACTGTGTCCTGGCTCAGGTAATAACTACTGTGTAAGGCATTACATCTCACTTGAACCCCAGTAACAGTTTAGCATACCAAGCCTCCGGCTGGGCAAACGTTCCGTTCACAAAGCTGCCAGCGAGCTACTGAAGCGAAGTGGGAGGGGCGTGTTCTGCCACTACCGAGCCCACCTCAACATTGCCGAAGATCTGCGCAGGATTCTGTGGCAAGCTCTTGTTGCACGTATTCTAATCTTAACCCAAGAAGTGCCAGGATCGCTTAGTAGATACGTATTGTTATATCACCACTATTGTCACTTTTGAAAGTATTTGTTGGAGTTTCATGTCTACATATCTTGTCATCTACTGCAGTAGTTGTTGTAGGACTGTGGTAAACTTCAAAATATCATCGTAACATACAACCAGATCACCATAGATGCGCAGTCTGAAAAACAAAGGAAATCACCCAAACTAACGGAGTGTTGCAAGGTGACCCCCTCAGTCCCATACTGTTCAATATTGCCACAGCCGATGCAACAACAGCAATCCGAGAAAAAGTGAAGGACGCAGTGATACATATATGCGGACGACATGGTCCTAGGATCATCAAATAAGGAAGAACTCCAACACCCCTTCTTAGCGCTGGTAGAATGGGCACGAAATAACCGTCTGAAAATAAACTGGACACAAACTCAACAGATGGTCTTTCTAAAAGGTGGGCATGCAGCAGCCGACGACAACTTGCAATATGAAGAGGACAAAGTGGAAATAGTAAATGCAGTTAAATACTTTGGGATCACCTTACAGACTACCGCGACATTCAGATTACACATCCAAGACAGAGCAGTGGCTTGCATGAAAGCCATGTACGACATTAATAATCTACAGCAGCTATCTTTAAAAACAGCTATGCATCTATTCGATGCAAAGATCCTACCAATTCTCATTTACGGGATCCACTTGATATGGGACCAACTAACGAAGAGAGATCTGGCCACCATGGAAAGAATTAAAGCCCAATTCCAGAAAACCTTAATGGGCATCTCAAAATACATACGCTCCCGCCTAACATATGAATTAGCACGGGAATCCTTCCTCGTCGAAGAAATAAGGACAAAATTACAGCTTCCATCCTCAAAAAATGCTGAAGTGCACCTGGTAGAGAGAAGGGAGAAGGCATTATGCTGGAATTCTACAGCACGGATGCCATGATCGACCGTAACTGGACCAACGCCAATCAGAAACGAAGTTAGTAGTGCATGGGTACCACCATACAATATGTAAAAATATTTCCTACTACGCCCCAAATGAACTCTGTGTGTTCTCGTTAGACATATATCAAATCACACGATGTAAAATTAACCAGAAATCACTGTGCGATTCTAGCAAGAACTAAACTGCGCTTATCTGTTAATAATAAACATCAAACATGGCAGCCAGATTATTGAAGACATTGCTAACTGAATCAGATATTTTACAAACTTTTGACGAGGGTAGTGACTTCAGTGACTTTGAAGTTGGTGAAATTGGTCCTGAGGACAATGAAATTCCAGGTGAGGCTGGAGGAAGTTTGTTGACCAGATGTTAGAGGCGACTCATCCTCAAGTGATTCTGTAGATTCACACAGCAGCAAGAGCAAGAGGAAGTAGAAGCTGAATAAGGACACAAAAAAGTGTTTTAGAAATGCTAATTATGAACCGATTTTTAACCAAACTAGGAGCATTATTTGAAAACTGCATGAGCAACATTTTGCATATTTGAGCTTTTCTTGTTATGATGAATCATTGTTGTGCCATTGTACTTTGATTTTTCTAAACAAAAATGCAAACTGACAACAACAACAAAACTTGGTATAAAGGGCCTTTGGTTCTTAAATTTTCACTTTTTAATTTTTTAAAAATTGTGAAACAATCTTTTCTGATCAAAATGGTGTAGAGATTGCTGGTTTCTGATACTATTTAACTTTCATTATGTAAGGCCCTAAGTTTTAAGCATGACCACAGAATAATTATAGCATTGGCACTTGCAGGGTTAAGAAACAAGTTAGTCAATTCCGAGTATGGTACAGGTATCTGTTGTTTTTAAAGCAAGCCTCTTTTATAATAGCAGCTAGTTCCTTTCATCATATTTCAAATGTCCGTGAAATGTATAAAATACTGTATTAAAAGGAAATCAGATCTGTAACAATATCAATTATTTATAATATGCACTAACCGATATACCGGAACTGACTGACAGAGAAGGATTGAGAATCATCAATGGGGAAGATAAGAAAAGAGGACACTAAGGATTTCCGAGGAAGAATGGGAGAGAAGAAGACAGTGGATGAAGAGGTTCTAGGAGGAGAAAAGGATGCAGACCCAGAGCTGCCCATGGTCCCATACAGGCCATAACGAAACAAGATTTTCTAATTAGGGCTCGGATTTTTAGGTAAATACATATTTTTTATGTAAATACATATTTTAAGCATTTTTCTATAAATACATAAATTCCTGCTTTTCACGTATTAGTGTGGGAATGAATTTTGGCAAGCGAATAAACCGAACACGTCTTGAAGTAGTTTTAAGTATAAAAACTGCATTTAAACGTAAGATTACATAAGATGAGATTTAACAGAACTTGACGTGACATGACTTGACACAAAAACTGTAACTGATCGTCTTAGTTTCTCGCGACTTCCACTTGACTCCTCTACGCGGCGCCACCGGGCAGTGTCGAAGCTGGCGGGAAACCCAAGAAAGTTCATTATTTTCAGATTCCCACAATCGGCCATCCTGCAGATCATCCGCTTCGGATGATGAGAAGTCTTCAGCCCAGGGTTTGAGGAATTCAGCACAAGTAGTTGTTCGTTTGGGGCCTAAGCGATTCCCTTCACGACAGAGGTCGTAAGTGTCATTCAGCTTGACTCTGGAGATTCTGTAAGGCCGAAGGTACTTTTTCTGCAATTTAAGGCCTGGTTCAAACTGGGTCCTCTTGATGGTTTTGATATCGCCAACTTGGTACTGGCGAGCAGGCCGTCGACTTCGATCAAACGACACACTGTTTTCTTGATGCACTTTCTGGATTTGTGCTCTCGCTTCTTCACGGTGTTCATCTCTCCTGGTCTCACACTCGTCTACCATCTCTTCACTGATCAACTCAAGTATTCTCAGGTCATTTTCAGAGCGCATTTTGGCTCCCGTCAAAAGTTCGAATGGCGTCTGCTTGATACTGCGGTTGTAAGTGGAATTCATGGCTCTTCGATCAGGTTCGACGTGCTTGTTCCAATCTCCAGGGTTTTCGATGGACAACTTGGCCAGCACGGAAGTGATCGTGGAGTTCATCCTTTCTATCTGGCCATTGGCACGAGGGAGTCTGGTCGTGATCAGCAAGTGGGTGATGTTGTTGGCAGTGCAGTACTCTTCGAATTCATGTGAAATATACGCGGTTCCACGGTCGGTGACGATCTGCGCAGGATTACCAAATACTCCTTTTTGCACGTCCAATTTCTCCGTAGTTTCTTTCGTGATCGTCGTTTTAGTGGGATACAGCCACACAAACTTTGTGAAGCTATCCGTTACTGTGAGAATATGCTTGCATCCTTTTTTCATTGAATCTAAGGGTTCAAGATGGTCACCATGGTAAATGTGCAATGGTGTGCTTTCTTTAAATAAGGGATGCAATAGTCCTTGTTTCATCGTGATGCTCATCTCAACGCTGGTACTCTTCGCCTCTTCCGATGCCTTTCCTATGTCCATCTCATCGGCTGCTACCACGTCGATTCGGTACAAGTACGCTTCTGATATGTCCTTGGACATCTTGACACCAGTTTTGCTGATGGTAGTTATGGCTTGGTCCAGCAAGTCGTTACCCATGATAGCTGGCAACTTTAGTACATCTCCAGACACCACATAGAAATCGGTCAAGTAAGTATCGTCGTCAACCTGGACGTCGGTTGGAAAATATCCTAGGGGACGCACCTCACTATCTCCGAAACCCTTGAGTACTATGGCGGTAGTCTTCAGCTCCAGATCGTCCATCTCTGTGTAGATGTCTTCACGGATCAGATTGATTGGGCAGCCCGTGTCAACTAATGCATTGATCTTCTGGCCCTGGAGCAACAATTCTTTCATCTTTATATTCGACTTGGTTCCCAAAGCGACGTTCACTGTCTTCTTCTCGGCATTCTGCTCAGGGTTTGGGCACTTGGAAGCTATGTGTCCGAAACTGCTGCAATTGAAGCACTTTGGACCCTGACTCTTGTGTGGACATTCTCTGGACTCATGACTGTTCTTCTGACCACAATTGTAACATCTCTTTACAGGCGAGGTCTGCTTCTGCCTGTTGTCTTCTCTTGGTGTATGATTGTTTGTCGTCCTCTCATTTATCGTCACCTTCTGGGAGTTTCGTGTGTAAGCACTCTTATAGATCTTCAACTTGTCCTTGAATTCCTTGATGCCCTTTGCTCCATATAGAATCATCTTGGATCCAGTGTCATCCTCGATGCCATCGATGACGTATTGTATCAGTGATTCATCATCGATTGTCGACCTGCTGGCTATTTCTCGCATCACCAGGAAATATTCGTGAAGAGTTTCAACTTTTGTTTTTCGTCGGTTGGTTAGCAGTCGATGAATCTCTGCTGCGCTGGCATCATCTCGGAATTCCTTCTTCAGGGCTTTCTTCAACTTGTGCCAGGATGTGATGCCACGTTCACTCTGCACGAACAACTTAGCCAGGCCTGTCAGAGACATTTTTGCAAATACGTATTTCTGCATCTCGTCCCAGCCCATCAACGTTGCTGTTTCCTCAAAGTCCTCAATCCAACGTCGCACCGGATAGTTCTCACTGCCGTCATAGGTTCTGACAGAGCCCTCTACATCTCGGAAAGTTAACGCAAACTTGTGTGCGACTCCACAGTTTGCAGTGTGCCGCAAGTCCACCACGTCCTGGTCGACTTCCCCTTCACTTGAGCTTTTTTCTACAGTCTTCGCTTTGTGTTTGGTCGTTGTTATTTTCTTTTGTTTACCTCCTATTGCTTTGGAGAGTTTCTGGTCTTCGGACGAGCTAGATGAATCTGATGATGATCCTGTCGTGGTAGAGGTTGAATGTTTTGAGGATTTCATCCCAGCCATTTTCTCCTTTAACTCACGTAATTCCTCCGCCAGTGCTTCGTTTTCCTCTTTCATCTTGCTCATTGCATCTTCCTTTTTACCAGTCTCTTCTTCTTCTTCTTCACCTTCTTCGTCTTTACGCATCCCCAGCCACGAAAGGTCCATTAAGTTATCACAGACTCGTTGCACAAGTACAGCTTTCTCTCCCGTATATCCAATTTTTAATACTGTGCACATGGCAATCAGGTCAGCCTCGGTGAATTCGGTCTTAATGAACTTCAATTTCACCAGGTGTTCTGGTGAGTCACGTTCAAACTCGAAGCCTGGGAATTCTCTTAAGCGCTGTCTGTTCTTTCGATCACGTGGCAGTTTTTCGAAAATGAGGTTATGTAACGTCTTAATCACGGCCGTGGGCGCCGTCTTAAATGTTATTATTCACTTTTTCAATATCTTGTAAACACGCCACTTTGTCCGCCATTTTTCTTTGTCTTTCGGCACTCGCGCTGAACACTTTTCTTTTCGTCCGTCGTCGTAGGCTTCAGGATCCATGAACTCGTATTTTGTAGCCTGCTCGAACCACCACGTCTTTGGAGGTTGAACAGCTGCTCGTCTTCTATATTCCACGAACCCCGTCTTTGTCGTAAATCTTGCCAGAAAAATGCCGTCAATTCGCGCCTTGTCGTCTTTGGTTTTATCGCTGTAGGCTTAGCCAAAATTGCCGTTCCGCACTCAAAATCGTTAATATCTCGGACGAGCCCCCAAATGTGGGAATGAATTTTGGCAAGCGAATAAACCGAACACGTCTTGAAGTAGTTTTAAGTATAAAAACTGCATTTAAACGTAAGATTACATAAGATGAGATTTAACAGAACTTGACGTGACATGACTTGACACAAAAACTGTAACTGATCGTCTTAGTTTCTCGCGACTTCCACTTGACTCCTCTACGCGGCGCCACCGGGCAGTGTCGAACCTGGCGGGAAACCCAAGAACGTTCATTATTTTCAGATTCCCACATTAGCACATAAAAAGACATAATATTTACTTTTTTTAAAAATCAGTATGCATTTTTGTTCTGTTTTACTTCAACAAGCTATCTAATCTTCATGCAGAGCGTATGTCAGCTTGCAGCTGTGTTATTCTTATCTTGTTACCCCATGCCACTCACTGTGGAAGCCGGGGATTTCCTTGTCCATAGCCATATTGCACCATGTGCTAGATCTCCCCTCCCCCAGCTACCTGGAACCAGTGTCACTCACATGCAGTTCATTTCTGGCACTGTGACGTGTAAGGGGTTCTACGATGTCTAAAGTAAAAACAACTACAAGTTATCGTCTGCACCAGTACGTTGCAGAATTTAAATATAATTTTACATCTGATGGGGGCGTTCTGTTCTGCCAACCATGTGGGAAAGCAATCAAGGCTGAACAGCGATCTCAAGTTACACAACACTTCAAGGGCAAGAAACATACTGTATTGCCACAGTTTCGGGCCTTCAGAAAAAGTGTTTTGCGATAATCGTCGGTCATTTGTGATGGACAACCTGAAGATGTATCTCGTTGTGTATTGTAATTCTTCAGCAGTCGGTAAGAATAAATTGCATTCGTGAGTACTGCATATTTTTTATATTCACATTAATAAACAAAATTATAATTAAATATGTTTACTTTTTTGTCACATATTTCAGGTATTTTTAATACATAAAAAATAAATATTTTCCCCGATTTTTAGAAAATGCATATTTTGTGGGCTTATTGGATTTATTGCATATTCTGAACATAACAGCATATTTTAGTATATACATTTGAATTTAAGTATAATTTAAAACATCTGGAACAAAATTGGTTTTGGCTGCGTGTTGGACATCCCTTGTAAGCAACTTTCTGAGCAACAGATAATGAGATAACAGTATTTTAAGCCTGGCTATTTCAAGAAGAGAATGGGGTAAGGCATTGGGCAGCCAGTTGGCCGGGGTTAGTTTTGTGAAGAGTTTCTTCAGTTAAGGGGAGTTCCAATGGATAAAATATGAAAAAATATCAATTTTCAGATTTGTATACGATATAAAAGCTGGCACTTAGACGTTTAAAATTATGTATAACGCTTGATATTTGTTATTTGCAAAACATGTCTAATACCGTGTTTCCTCGCATAATCGTCGCACATTTTTTGCCAAAAATTCGTGTAAAAAAAGTAGGGTGCGACGATTATGCGAAGAATATTTAAGTTCAAAGAATATACTGTATCATTATTTGCTGCACGGGCCAGTCATTCGCGTAGCGTGAGTCATAGCCTGCAGTCAGAGACAGGCTTCTTTCTTCTAACAAGGTCACAACAGGTTAATGCTCGCGGAATGTGCTGACGAAGCTGGCCATTCGCGTCGTGGTTCATAGCCCGCAGGCATAAAGACAAGATTACTTTCTCCTGACAAGATCACGCCAGATTAGGCCTATAAAGTCGCGGAATGTGCGCTGGCCGTTCGCGTCACAGTTCATAGCCCGCAGGCATAAAGACGAGAGTACTTTCTGCTGACAAGATCACGCCAGATTAGGCCTATAAGCTCGCGGAATGTGCTCTGACCATTCGCGTCGCACTTCATAGCCCGCAGGCATAAATACAATATTACTTTCTCCTGACAAGATCACGCCAGATTAGGCCTATACGCTCGCGGAATGTGCGCTGGCCGCTCGCGTCACAGTTCATAGGCCGCAGGCCTAAAGTTGAGATTACTTTTTGCTGACATGATCACGCCAGATTAGGCCTATAAGATCGCGGAATGTGCGTTGGCCGTTCACGTCGCGGTTCATATCCGGCAGGCATAACGATGAGGTTACTTTCTCCTGACAAGACCACGCCAGATTAGGCCTATACACTCGCGGAATGTGGGCTGGCCACTCGCGTCACAGTTCATAGCCGGCAGGCACAAAGACGAGATTACTTTTTGCTGACAAGATCACGCCAGATTAGGTTTATAAGGTCGCGGAATGTGCGCTGGCCGTTCGCGTCATAGTTCATAGCCCGCAGGCATAAAGACGAAATTACTTTCTGCCGACAAGATCACGCCAGATTAGGCCTATAAGCTCGCGGAATGTGTGCTGGCCGTTCGCGTCGCGGTTCATAGCCGGCAGGCATAAAGACAAGATTACTTTCTCGTGACAAGATCACGCCAGATTATACGCTCGCGGAATGTGCTAAGTGACGAAGCTTGCCGCTCGCGTCACAGTTCACTGCCCGCAAGCGTAAATACGAGATATTTTTCGTCTGACAAAGTCGGGCCAGGTTATAGAGTCGCGGCAGCATGTGCAACTGACTGGCACACTAATACGAACATGCTATGCGACGATTATGCGATGAAATTTTATAAACCTATTTTAGTGTTTGTAAAGTGGGATGCGACGATTACGCGGTGGCGACGATTATGCGAGGAAATACGGTATTTAAATAATGCAGTGCGCGTTAGAAAACATTGAGAATTAGAACATACAAAGGCATTTTCTCAGAACATACTTTTTGCACATAAATGTTCTATATTTTTCAGTTGTTACTTATCACAGAAGTCTCAAATTTTTACCACCTGTAGCTTGGTTTGTAAATGAGATTTTAACACAGGGATTTTGTGCTAGCTCAAATACATTATGAAAAAAAAATAGATATATTGAACCCTAAAATCCTATGCTAATATTTCAGTGTTCATATTATTCTTTTCTTTGGGCATAGATTTATGTTATTTGAAGGAAGTTCTGGTTAGCTTGAGGGAGGCTGTGATGCTCTGAGAGCCGAGCGATGTCACAATACTGGAGACGTGAAGTCTGCACAATCTATTTTTGGCTCGCATCTTGCGAACAATGAAACTGAACTAAGTCGTCATAAGCTTGAAGGCACAATACAGAAGTTTCCTTGTATATGACAGCCAAGGTTGAATGCGCACTGGATCTTCGCGCTGATTGACGTCACAAATAGGTGTGACCACGAACATAATGCTTCAAAGGATTTGAACTTGTGACCAATGAAAGGCGAATGCTTAGGGTGGCCCGAATCTAAAAGTACCCACGCGACAGTGAATTAATAGATCCTACGATGCAATATTCTCCGCAATAGTATGGCTGTAATGTGCGAATTTTTACAAGACTTTTGATATGTGTTCAAACGTGATAGGACAATTTTATCGATTTATTGAGGAGCGGATATCCCCCTCCCAAAGATTTGAGTGATTGAATGAATACTGGGAGCCGAGCAACACGGAAAAGACACTTGATTTTGTGAAGCGGACGGCGAAGCCAGGCCGGGCTGTATAGCGATTACTTTTTACTTGTGCTAGTGACTAAAACTTAGTAAGTTGTGTGTCGAGCAACATATTGATTTTAGTGAGTACTTAAGTGGTTCTTACACCACAAAGTCAGGGCAAGTCAGCGATACTGCGATAGGACTCTTGTGTGAATTTAGTAGCACAAATAAGCAGTTATATTTTTGATATTAACCATTACACTTTCATTCAGCGCCAAGATGACGACCGACGGCAGAAGGAACATGGTATCATCAGCAACGACTTCAAGAGTTGAAATTATGGAAGGCTAGGTCCATAATACTGGATGATGACGAGGTCAATTCCATGGCATCGGACTAGACGCAGATGTGTTGAGTAAAAATTTGAATTAATTCATTTTGATGGGTAAAAAAAAAATCGCGTATAACTGGAAAATTGTATATTTTGTAAATAACTTTGTTTTGTGTGCGAATATGTAGATTTTGCCGGCATGATATTTTAAATAGCGATACGTGACAATTTTGCTGATTCTTTTTGCATTTAATATTCTATTGGCATTTGCTGATGTTGATCTGTTATGATTAGAGTACAAGTTCTTCAAGTTGTTGTGTACTTGAAAAGCCTAGTACTTATGAGGTTAATTATCACGGAAACGTTAGATAAGCGGTGACAAGTGGGACTTGATAATATTAATGTCAGGTCTGGTTTGGGAATTCTGATATTTACGATCGTTATGCAAACGCAGTGATTTTGTACTTTGTAATTTAAGCAACAGTAGTTGCACGGGAGGAATTTCTACCTCACCGTATTTGATGTTTTATTGCTTCAGTTCTGATCTGTGGTACCAGTTGGGTCTTTTTGACAAGCTATATTATGTGTGTGTGTGCTACGGTGTGATTCTACATGAGAGCTGGCGGGGACGTGATATCCAGTGCCGTTGCTAATACTTTTCAGGGTACGTGACCTATGGGGCGTATTTGCTGAGATTGAATCTTGATATCCCAGGTAGGGATTTTGTGTTTTTAAGAACGATGAATTTATTATGTCGCGATTACAGGAGCTGCGAGACTTCTACGAGGATTCAGGCTTTGGGCTTGAATAATATTATTATGCACACACATGGCACCGATTCAGCGCTTGTTTGACCTTGGACCCAGAATTGGAATATTCATTATGCATCCAGCATTGTGCTGAGATATTAGGCCCATAAATTGTATAAATGTCTTGCTTAACGATGCGTAAATACTTTTATTGAATTAAGGGATTAGATGCCCACGCCGCTTTGTCTAAAGATTTTTCGTCGTATTAATCGGAGTGTTTTTGTGCTTGTCCATTTGGCATTGCATTTCATGTCATTTATTGCTGTAAGCATTCTTGTTGTGTGACCGGCGTCGGCCGTGTGAATTTAATGTAATTATCGGGACGCATTCGGCGGTTCTTTCTGTTTTGCCTTGTCACGTAGCGCTCTGTTTTGAGTAAATGGCATAAGACCTGCACACAGGCCGCTTGTAATCTGTAAATATCAATTCGTGATATTATGTGTTTATTTTATAAAAGGGTTAGTGCATGCCGGCATAGATATTAATTTGTTTTACCTTTCTAATACTTTCCAGTAGTGACGTGATTAATTTTCCCACAGACAGGAGTTCACGGCCCAGTCGTATGTAGCGCATGGAAGTGAATTCCGGTCTAAATACTCAACTAATCAAAGTGTAGTTCGAAAAACGTATAGCGCGGCACATAATATTGTATTTTATTTCAGGTATTTTTACTTTGTTTGATCATTTTGTAAAATTTTGTATCGTGATGTGTTAGATCACGTGGGTTTAAGGCTGTCTAAGCCAAGTGTTTAGATAATTCTATTTAAACTGACATGCAGATCAGTTATTCATTTTTATTAGCTGTTGTGGTGAGTGGCAATTTTGTCAACACGGGCAAATGGAGCTTCCGTCTCTCAGCTGACGTTGGCAGATCGCCAGTCCTCATACTCGCTAAGTGGGTTGATGAACTCCCAGCTGTTACTCATAACAGAAGGTAGGGTTATCAGCACACGCAAGGGAGGATATATTTGTTCTATGGCTGATTCAGTATTAAATTGTATTTTGTTTTAACCTGTCATTTTAATTATTCATAACATTAGAACCTTATGGACCCTGGAAACTTTATGAGAGGCATGTTCTATAAACCAATTAGTGACCGATCATGACCCCGCAGTTTTCTCGTGTAATGTCATCTCTTCCAAAGGGCACATAAGATTTCTATGGCACTGCCACGTGGGTCAAATTGGTTTCTTTATGTATCACAAGGTGACAGTAAGGATTCTATGACTCCGACACGTAAGCCATTTTTTTTGTGTATGCGTACATTGGTGCAAAGTGTGGAAGCTGGGAAAAGCAATATGGAATGGCTAGACCAGTGAAACACGTCGTACGTATAAATAGATCACCGGATGTGATATTTTATTTACTTAGATAAGCGATGTGTTACCGCTAGAAATTTGTTATGTAAAATCTTGGAGTTTGTAATAGAATTAAATTTGGAACATAGTAGTTGAATTGAGATTTGATAAGTAAATACTAGAGCATATGTTCCAGGCGCCCAACCATTTAAAATAATACTTTTGTTAGCAATCCAAACTCCAAAAATTTGAATGACAGGAAGGTTATACCTTAAGAGCTAATTAATATGTTGGTCAATTAGTTATATTAGTCAGATATAAGGCTAGAAATTTGGTACTGAATCAAAGGGGTTTTAAAGACAGAATTAATAAAAATAATTGATATACTCAAGGATGTGTTGCTTAGGGTAAATGTAAATGAATTGAGTAATCAAAGGGTTAAATTGGGGATAATTATGTGCGTGCATATGTGCCAATTTGGTGATGGTCTTGTCATTGTCCTATATTTCTAAAGTGTGATATTATATTGTGTGAAGATATGGCGACTCTCGCAGAAATACGTGAAGTGGTTGAGGAGGCAGCGAAACGCACTCAACAAAAATTAACTGAACTTAGGGTTGAAATGACAAATGAGATAGCGCAGGCTAGCGAAAAACAGTCTAACGACATGCAAATTCAAAGTGAAAAACAATCGAATGAACTCAAGGAACAATTACACACGCAACTCGAAATTCAAAGTGAAAAACAGTCTAACGAGTTAGAGGGGCGTTTGAACACAATAACCAAACAGAATACCGACGGTCTTGTAGCACTTTCAACCGAGATAAAAGATTACACAAAACAGCAATTAATTTTATTAGCCAGTGACGTGGAGAATAATAATAAGAAACAACTAGCCGAAATCAAAAAGATTGAGGATACTTTCAGCTTAAAACTTGATAATCTAGATGAAGTCGTGATGGGTAAACTCGCACAAATTGAAAATGCATGTTCAATGAATACAGCAGAGATAAAGCGTGCGCAAAATCATTTAGAAGAGAAATTCATTAAAATCGAAAAAGGGGCACAGTTAGTCCAGACACAAATCGATACTATTGACGAAGGTATTAGCGGATTGGTCCAGGAGATGAGTAAACTAGAACTTGTATCGGGAAGTAGGTGGAAAGAAATTGAAACCGAGCAACTAGAACTAAGGGAAACGATGGAGTCGAACAATAACGGGATACTAGCGAAATTAACAACAATGGAGTCTAACAATAACACTGTAATAGCAAGGTTGACTACAATTGAAACTAACCAAGCAAATGTAGATAAGGGCCTAGATAAGGAGCTGAAAAAGGCGAAGGACAGCATTAGGAAGGACTGGAATCGGATGACGGCAGAGGCGAAGGACGAGAAGTTGATTATGATAAAACAATTAGGCGATAACTGCAATCGAATCCGCGACATTGAAGAGAACATGAAAGCTAAGTTACAAGAACACAATGATCGTCTGATAAAGAGCGAGTTGAAATCGATGGAAAGGGGGACCATACTTGCCTCATTAGTGGACAGGCAGAAAGATGAACACTTAGATAAGGAGATAACTTCAAACAATTCGGAGACAGGTCGGAGCCCAGACACCGTGAACACACAGCTATTTAGAGAATGCGAGGGACGTGCTTCTACCCCTCAGGCAAACCAATTACCAGCTCAAGTTATTCAGGTTATTAGAGCGAATGATTTCCGCCCGAATAAATTTATACCTGATACTGGAGTTACACCGAAAATGTTCCTGAAAGAATTGGAAAATTTCTTTATGGACCAAAATATAAGTCCGGAGAGACAATTGAGGACAGTAGAACGCTATCTTGGCGGCGGAGCATTAATTTGGTTCTTAAGCTTCCGCTATACATTTGAAACAATGGAGGGTTTCCGACAGGCGTTTTAAAAAAAATTTTGGGGGCCGAGCCATCAGCAAAACTTGAGGTTGGAACTCTACGCAAGAAAATACCACGGTTCACAACAAACCAGATTTGCAGACTACTTCACACGACAGATGTTAAATTTGCGCGATCTTGACCATCCACCGAATGAACAGGATCTCATAATGACGATTAGCAAGCAACTCCCTACACATGCTCAGCAATTTTTAGCAGCAGCAAATATAAGTACAGCAGTCGAAGCGGAAGAATTATTACGGCATTTAGATGAGTCCAACAATCAATTTCAAGGAAGGGAAAAAAGAGTAAACAGGGACGAGATGGTTAACACCACTGAAATAGTAAAACCTCAGGCCGGAAACACTAAATCGCAGTCGACTAACACGGGAAATAATCAGAACCAAAGAAACGACACGGGAAATAATCAGAACCAAAGAAACGACACGGGAAATGAAAGGAGGTTCCAAACGAGGTACGACGACCAGCAGAGGAGAAAATATTATGAGGAAGGATATCCGCAGAGGAGATACCAGAACCAGGGACGATTCTATGGGAGACAGGAGATCCCATATAGAGGCAACAATTACGACAACAATTATAATCAGAGGTGGCAACAAAGACGGTACGAGAACCATGGTAACCGCAGAAACCAACGGTATCACGAAAAATCGGGACTACAGGATGACTATCGTAATCTAGACCAACGATACGAGGAATCGCAACGTTATTTAGAGGAGCTACAAAATACTGGAGGGGGAGAGAGAAATCGCTGGGAAAACGCGATGAACAGACGTAAGGATCCAGACAACTACACGGAAGATGACGGGGCGCAAAGCTTACAGATGCAGCGTGAAAGACAGGAATCTGGACGACAAAATCAAAATGGAGGTCGCCAGGATAAAAAAAAACTATAAAAAACGACCAAGAAGACAGTCTCACGAGCGACCAGTGTGCTGAAGGAGATGGATGGATTGTGGCAAATATTACGGAGTGGATCGCGAGACCAGAGGATTGCCTAGAAGAAATCATTAAACCTCACAATGACACTATTATGAAATTACCTGTTATTTATGCTAGAATCGGCGGATTAAGGGTAAAATGTTTAGTTGATACGGGTAGTCAGATAAGTCTAGTATCTGAGGCCTTAGTGCGAGAGATAGGGCGGAATTACACAGTACCTATAATTCCGGTCCCTCAAATGAAAGTACGTGGCGTTATTCCTGAGCGCACCGTGACTTGTAAAACACAAGCGTACTTGGAACTAGAAATTCTGGAGCATACATTCGCTCAGAGTTTCATAATTCTACCTAAGCTAAACTTCAACATAATACTGGGATCAAATTTCATATGTGAATATCAAGCAGTCATCGACTTGCATAAAAACACTGTGAGTTTCAAGAATATAGAAGGAATGAGGAATGTGGGGTTGAACATGAATGAAGCGACTACAGGGGGAGAGGTAAACACCTGGCTGCTCGAAGCAATTAGTGAGGAGATAAGGGAAGAATTGGAGCTTGGAACTGATGGCATAAACACTGCACTCGTGGAACTTGAAGAAGAAGAAGAAGAAGAAGAAGGAGCTGAGATATGGGCATTGTTGGCTGAAGCAGATGGCAACGCAGACGACTTCGAACAACAATTACAAGAACGCCTAGATGGAGTCAATTTAAGGGGTGCAGACAAAGAAAGACTCGAACAGATACTCAGAAAACACCGTAATGTCTTTGATACAATACCTGGGAAAATCTTAAATTTTAAATATTCTATGCAAGTCAGTGATTGGTCCCCATTTAAAAGCCGATTGTATCCAATACCTGAAAAATATCAGAACCAAGTAAGCGAGATTATTGGCGGGATGCTACAGGCTGGAGTTATACGCAAGACTCCCACGCCATTTCTCAATGCTATATTGGCCGTTGCCAAACCTAACGGTTCAATAAGGCTATGTTTAGACGCCAGACCCCTCAACAATAGACTTCTTCCAGAATATGACCAAGCGCCGTTAATCAGAGACGTCCTTAAGGGTTTCCGAGGAAAAAGCATTTATTCGAGTGTGGATTTGACCTCAAGTTTTCACCACATCGAATTGGATGAAAAATCCCAATTGTTAACAGGCTTCCTGTTCAACAATCAAACATTCGTATTTTCGAGGATGCCTTTTGGCGTTAAAACAGCCGGTTGTGCCCTAATAAGAGCCCTAGATCGCAATTTGACAGAGGAGGTCAAGCAGATGACAGTGAGGTACATTGACGATATATTGTTGGCGTCTGACAATATTGAAGATCACATGAATAATCTGGACAAGTTACTGGACAACCTACGCACATCGAACTTCAAAATCAACCTTAAAAAGTCGCATTTCTTTAAAGATGAAATTTTGTATTTAGGACATGTTATCGATAAGGATGGAGTGAGACCAAATCCAGCCAAGATTGAAGCAATTATGAACTTCCCCACACCAACTAGGGTGAAACATGTTCGTGCTTTCCTGGGAGTTACGGGATTTTTCAAGGAAAATTGCCCGGGGTATACAGAGACGGTCGCCCCTATGCAGGAACTGCTCAAAAAGAATAACAAGTGGTTTTGGAATGACGTTTGCAATAAGTCTTTCCAGGCTACAAAGTTACTTCTAAAAAATTGTATCAAACTGGGTTACCCAGATTTTAGCCGAAAATTTGTTATTCAGGCTGACGCCTCATTCATAGGAATCGGAGCTATGCTATTCCAGGAAGATCCGAACAACCTTCAACATCGGTCTTACCTTGCCTTCGTAAGTCGCAAATTGCGCAAACATGAACGTAACTACACCGTAACAGAGCTGGAGCTTTTGGCTATACTTCACGCTTTACAACAATGGCGTAAAATAGTATTTGGTTACCCCATAACAATAAGAACTGACCACAAGGCACTAACGTTCTTATCCAAGACTACTATGCTCAGCGAAAGAATCACCAGATGGTCCATTTACATCCAACAATTTGATTTGGAAATTGAACATTGCCCTGGTAAGATAAATATAATACCAGATGCGCTTAGCAGGAATCCTGAGGCGGAAGTTGATGAGGAAGCTGTCGTGAATCACCTTGAGTTAACAGATAAGGATCGTGAGTTTCTTGACGAACTGAAAGAACTACCCAGAGAACAGGAGGCAGAACCATGGATGATGCAGTTAATAAAATTCTTTAAAGGAGAACTACAGAGAGGAACACCAGCGTACAAGGAAGCTCTGATAAAGGAAGGAAGATACATGTACCGCAATAATTTATTACACAAATTTATTGATGAAGAACATTCGAAACTACGAATTTTGGTACCAGCGTCTTTACAGCGTGGATTAACATGGCATACACATGAAACCTTGGGACATATTGGAATCGATAAAGTTGAAGCAACTATAGCAGAGGCATTTACCTGGCCTCGTATGAGAACCACTATTTGTGAGGTAATCAAGACGTGCGATACTTGTCAACGCACAAAACCTAACAATTACCTAATGAAGCAGTACCCGAAACCTTTGCTACCACTTAAACCATGTGAGCTGATGGCGATTGACACTTATGGGCCAATAACGAAAGGAAGAAGAGGATGCCGACATCTATTGGTGTGCTTAGATGTATTTTCGAAATTTGTGGTTTTGTGTCCCATACAAAAGACCACTTCGAAACAGGTTCTTAGCCGCCTTAAAATTAAAGTGATTCCAACCATGGGAAAACCTGAGTTTATTTTGTCAGATCACGGAAGTTACTTCACCAGCAATGAATTTAAACAAGGATTAATTAATCTTGGAGTAAAACATATATTTTCATCGATTCGCAACCCAGCTGCAAATCCGAGTGAACGTGTGATGAGAAATATTTCGTCATTCTTTAGGGTATTGATTCCAAATGAACACTATAAGTGGGTGGATCATATTAAGGATGTTGAGACTTGTATCAATTACACAAGACATGAGTCAACGGGAGAAATTCCTTTGGTTCTCCACCATAACAGAGTGCCTGAGAGATCGTGGGACAACATTGTCATCTGTCCACGTGATCCTATGCCAACACACGACTTAAGGATTCAAAATACTGTAGTACACATGAGAGCACAGGCTGACAGACGGCTAAGAAGGGTAAGAGGAAAGAGATTCCATCGGGAACTGAACGAGTCAGAGTTGGTCCTCATAAAGAAACCACCGCTATCTAATCCATCGAACAAGATATTCCACAAGTTCTGTGTTAAATATCTGGGACCATTCAAAATAATCAGAAATCTGGGGAACAATGCTTATCGAGTAGAAGAAGTGAGTACCGGAGCTCAGGCCGTGTACAACATTTGTAACATGAAGATATATCATGAACAGGAACCTTGGGAGCCGAGAAGGAATAATGTCATAGGAGCAAATTGCACGGACATAGTACCATGCACAAGTACACTTGGCTAGCATCGGTGAGTACTCGTTGTGAAGAACGTAAACATTGTGTTGTTTACATATGAGGAGGAAAGCAGGTAGTCTACTGCTAATGACGTCTAAGTGGAATGAGAGAGAAGAAATACCAGACACGCTTGAGGCGACGAGACATTGAGGAAACTCATTAGTGAAAGGTAGCTGAGTACTAGGCTGATAGCAGGGGCGTATAAGATCTACGATTTGAAGAGGGGCTTACTCTCGCAGAAAAGAGGTGCCGTATGGAAGTGAAATCTACTTCTTCTAAGTTAAATTTCACCTTTTATGGGGTGAATGAACCCTAAAATCCTATGCTAATATTTCAGTGTTCATATTATTCTTTTCTTTGGGCATAGATTTATGTTATTTGAAGGAAGTTCTGGTTAGCTTGAGGGAGGCTGTGATGCTCTGAGAGCCGAGCGATGTCACAATACTGGAGACGTGAAGTCTGCACAATCTATTTTTGGCTCGCATCTTGCGAACAATGAAACTGAACTAAGTCGTCATAAGCTTGAAGGCACAATACAGAAGTTTCCTTGTATATGACAGCCAAGGTTGAATGCGCACTGGATCTTCGCGCTGATTGACGTCACAAATAGGTGTGACCACGAACATAATGCTTCAAAGGATTTGAACTTGTGACCAATGAAAGGCGAATGCTTAGGGTGGCCCGAATCTAAAAGTACCCACGCGACAGTGAATTAATAGATCCTACGATGCAATATTCTCCGCAATAGTATGGCTGTAATGTGCGAATTTTTACAAGACTTTTGATATGTGTTCAAACGTGATAGGACAATTTTATCGATTTATTGAGGAGCGGATATCCCCCTCCCAAAGATTTGAGTGATTGAATGAATACTGGGAGCCGAGCAACACGGAAAAGACACTTGATTTTGTGAAGCGGACGGCGAAGCCAGGCCGGGCTGTATAGCGATTACTTTTTACTTGTGCTAGTGACTAAAACTTAGTAAGTTGTGTGTCGAGCAACATATTGATTTTAGTGAGTACTTAAGTGGTTCTTACACCACAAAGTCAGGGCAAGTCAGCGATACTGCGATAGGACTCTTGTGTGAATTTAGTAGCACAAATAAGCAGTTATATTTTTGATATTAACCATTACACTTTCATTCAGCGCCAAGATGACGACCGACGGCAGAAGGAACATGGTATCATCAGCAACGACTTCAAGAGTTGAAATTATGGAAGGCTAGGTCCATAATACTGGATGATGACGAGGTCAATTCCATGGCATCGGACTAGACGCAGATGTGTTGAGTAAAAATTTGAATTAATTCATTTTGATGGGTAAAAAAAAAATCGCGTATAACTGGAAAATTGTATATTTTGTAAATAACTTTGTTTTGTGTGCGAATATGTAGATTTTGCCGGCATGATATTTTAAATAGCGATACGTGACAATTTTGCTGATTCTTTTTGCATTTAATATTCTATTGGCATTTGCTGATGTTGATCTGTTATGATTAGAGTACAAGTTCTTCAAGTTGTTGTGTACTTGAAAAGCCTAGTACTTATGAGGTTAATTATCACGGAAACGTTAGATAAGCGGTGACAAGTGGGACTTGATAATATTAATGTCAGGTCTGGTTTGGGAATTCTGATATTTACGATCGTTATGCAAACGCAGTGATTTTGTACTTTGTAATTTAAGCAACAGTAGTTGCACGGGAGGAATTTCTACCTCACCGTATTTGATGTTTTATTGCTTCAGTTCTGATCTGTGGTACCAGTTGGGTCTTTTTGACAAGCTATATTATGTGTGTGTGTGCTACGGTGTGATTCTACATGAGAGCTGGCGGGGACGTGATATCCAGTGCCGTTGCTAATACTTTTCAGGGTACGTGACCTATGGGGCGTATTTGCTGAGATTGAATCTTGATATCCCAGGTAGGGATTTTGTGTTTTTAAGAACGATGAATTTATTATGTCGCGATTACAGGAGCTGCGAGACTTCTACGAGGATTCAGGCTTTGGGCTTGAATAATATTATTATGCACACACATGGCACCGATTCAGCGCTTGTTTGACCTTGGACCCAGAATTGGAATATTCATTATGCATCCAGCATTGTGCTGAGATATTAGGCCCATAAATTGTATAAATGTCTTGCTTAACGATGCGTAAATACTTTTATTGAATTAAGGGATTAGATGCCCACGCCGCTTTGTCTAAAGATTTTTCGTCGTATTAATCGGAGTGTTTTTGTGCTTGTCCATTTGGCATTGCATTTCATGTCATTTATTGCTGTAAGCATTCTTGTTGTGTGACCGGCGTCGGCCGTGTGAATTTAATGTAATTATCGGGACGCATTCGGCGGTTCTTTCTGTTTTGCCTTGTCACGTAGCGCTCTGTTTTGAGTAAATGGCATAAGACCTGCACACAGGCCGCTTGTAATCTGTAAATATCAATTCGTGATATTATGTGTTTATTTTATAAAAGGGTTAGTGCATGCCGGCATAGATATTAATTTGTTTTACCTTTCTAATACTTTCCAGTAGTGACGTGATTAATTTTCCCACAGACAGGAGTTCACGGCCCAGTCGTATGTAGCGCATGGAAGTGAATTCCGGTCTAAATACTCAACTAATCAAAGTGTAGTTCGAAAAACGTATAGCGCGGCACATAATATTGTATTTTATTTCAGGTATTTTTATTTTGTTTGATCATTTTGTAAAATTTTGTATCGTGATGTGTTAGATCACGTGGGTTTAAGGCTGTCTAAGCCAAGTGTTTAGATAATTCTATTTAAACTGACATGCAGATCAGTTATTCATTTTTATTAGCTGTTGTGGTGAGTGGCAATTTTGTCAACACGGGCAAATGGAGCTTCCGTCTCTCAGCTGACGTTGGCAGATCGCCAGTCCTCATACTCGCTAAGTAGGTTGATGAACTCCCAGCTGTTACTCATAACAGAAGGTAGGGTTATCAGCACACGCAAGGGAGGATATATTTGTTCTATGGCTGATTCAGTATTAAATTGTATTTTGTTTTAACCTGTCATTTTAATTATTCATAACATTAGAACCTTATGGACCCTGGAAACTTTATGAGAGGCATGTTCTATAAACCAATTAGTGACCGATCATGACCCCGCAGTTTTCTCGTGTAATGTCATCTCTTCCAAAGGGCACAATATATAGATTTTTTAAACTAAAAATTTGAGATTAACCCGTGAGGGGTCGTATCACGGTCTTTTAGACCGGGCGCATACATATTTTACACCTCCGAAATAATTTCACGGCGTAAAGCTTGCTCCCCTCCTATACCTTTCGATAAACTCATCCACTGCATGTGTCTGCGTTTGCTGTTCCCACTTTCATTCCCAGTCAGTTGGTGGAGATCTTTGTTTCACACGATGTACATGGAAGTGTACGCTGGTAAGCAGCCTCAGGAACCGTTTTCCGTTGATAATTCTGGACTCGCTGTATTTTCAAGGCTAGTTCATCCGATTGGTGGATCTGGAAGATGTTTCGTAAGGATCTTACATGTGTTACCTGGGTGGATTGCACTAATCCTGATGCTGCCCACGATAATTCCGAGGATGAATAAACCAATAGATTAAGTGGGTTTTATTGATATATTTTTCTTCAATAATACAGTACAATGTGTTTCGGTCCAAAACCTGGTATTTAGTTTCATGGATATATTTTTCCATAATAATAATATGTGTTTTGCAACAAAAAATTGTATTATATACACCCCGGTCATGACCTGCACAACCCATCACGAAACTATTTTGACGCGACCCCTCCCGGGTTAAAGAAAAAAAAAATATTATGGTCACAATAGTAGAAACACCAAATGCCCGTGTTATTCATCTAAATCTACCCAGTAGTTTCTACGAGATAGGAACCTGAATTTATTAAATATTAACATTAAGAAGATAGGCCACTGGAACTCCCCGTAAAGTGTTACTTTAGTCTGCATGTCTTTGCTCAAAATGCCTGAAAGAGAAGAGCAGCAGAAAGTATTTATTAAATCAGTGGGTGTCAGGTAACAGTGATAGTGTTGTCGTCTATTGTCAAATATGCTCGAAGGAAGAGAAATGTGAAAAGAAATTTCAACTTGAACATGGATAAACAACTCCACATATTACGGCAAAGGAGGGAAAGAAGAGTGAATGAGATTGTCAAGTGCATATGTGTCCGATCCCTAGTGATAAGAAATGATGTTGTCAATTTAAAATATATTAAGTATCATGAAAACATCTTGATGTCAGTATTCTTGTAAAAAAAAACTAATTTCAAAAAACACTCACCGGCATAAAAAGCAAAACACTATGAATTTCAGACAAAACTCAAATATTTGACTGTTTCATACCTGGTATAAATTGAACGTTGTGACTTTGCAGCGGTACGGTAATGTGTCGTGATTTAATGATTTAATTAGCTCATTCAAGAAGTTTCAGCGCAATAATTGATAATCATTAGGGCCCGGATGTTGATGACATGTCATCTTTTTACTGAGCTGTCTAAAACAATGCCTAAGTACATAGAAACTCCGGACGGGCCACCCCGTCTTCAAATATGTCAGTTTTATTTTGCATCTTATTGCATTTTTTTGCTATTTTTCCATTTTAAGAATATTATTTAAAGTTTGGTAGATTTTTTGGGTCTTATTTTAGAGAAATCGGACTTTTGAGGTATCTTTTTCCAATTTAAGTATGTCACAGCTTTATATGAGGGAGTTACGTCTCTCAGAGTTAAGAAGAAGCTAGTAGCTGATACAAGATAATTTAAAATATTTAAATATTGATTCCATTTCCTTAATCAAACAGGTGGAAGCTAGTCTTAGCAACAATGATGGTGAAATTGCTGCAAGTATTGCATCAAAACTGAAAGAAGTGCTGGAGAAAAACATCATGCAAAATCTCTGACATTCTCTGTGGTGAAAACTATTGCATGGATGGGATTGAGGAGGATTTAGCAGCAAACAAACTTCCTCACTCCAAGTATGCTCCGATCACATCAGTTGATGTTGAACACAGCTTTTCAAGATATAAAAACTTGTTGGCTGATAACCGCAGATCATTTACATTTGACATCAAAATGACATTCGTAGTGCACTGCAACTGAGACTAAAGTAAACATGAACTTTTGTTAAGTGCTAGAAATCTATTTTGATTGACTTTTCAGTTTGAGTTTGAAATATTGGTGAGTTTATTATTATAAGATCATTTTCTCTATTTTATAGTGCTTTTTTTTTTCTCGAATTTTTGAAATATCGGTGAGATTATTGTTATAAGATCATTTTCTCCATTTTATAGTGCATTTTTACAATTTTTAGGTAATTTATTAGTCATTTTAGAAAATTTTAAGTGCGTTTTTTAAACTTTTTTACGGCATCAACATCAGGGCCCTAATAATCATAGTCGATCGTGACCATCATAACACCAAAAGTTCCGTTTCCCGTCTTTGGACAAGAATAGCCACAAACGGCTGTCTTCAGGTTTATTGCTGTGAATTCTCGTGCCGTGTATTTTTGTGGACTTTAAGGTTTGTCTACAATATTCATAATCACACAGTGCAAAGGATAGATTCCAGGTTTCCACATTTGTGTTTGCGCACTGTTGTGAAATGTGATTGTCATGGTCAATAATTGTGCTAATTAGAGAATTAACTTACGACACATTGCCATATTGTTGTAAGGTCTAGAACGGTTCAACATCGAGTTCAGTCTGAAATTTGTAGTGTTTCGCTTTTTTTTTGCCGGTGAGTGTAGTTAATAGGGGTCGACGGTGCACCGATTTTTCGGTTACGATACGGTACAAAGGAAATTACCGACCTCGGTTCGAGACGATAAAAAACTCTGTAAAAAGTTCGGTTCGGTACAAAAGACATAAATACGCAATTTAAGGAAACCTTTTTTGTTTAGACATCCAAAGTATTATACTTTATCATCAATGTTTTACTTCAATAGTTAATTAAATACTAGAGCACAATAACTCTTCTGATAAATAAAATTTTAAATTATGGACTTGAAGTGTTCCAGTGTGAGCCTAATGTCTATTTAATGTATGCAACAATTGGCTTACTTCACACTAAAAGGGCAAGTTTGAAAGTTAATGGAACATTGTATGAGATTATTAGCTGTACATTTTTTCTGTATTTGAAATAAAAATTGTGCTATTTGGCAAATATTTGGTTTACTTCATAATCATTAGAAGTCATGTGTTACTTTTTTGTTAATGGTTTACAAATTACTCTAGTTTAGCGTGTGAAAATCAGCCAAGCTGTACAGAACCGATTTTGTACCGAGAACCGAAGTACAAATATTTTTACCCAACCGTACCGATCCAAATTTTCAGTATGGTACCGAAGATCCCTAGTAGTTAACATCTGTAAAGTGATATCAGTGGATGAAATTGTAGAGTTGGGATCAACAAACGTTATAGTGCATCTCATTATATTATAAATATTGAAGAACATTCATAGATGTAGCCTAAAATATTCCTTTAGCAATTTAATTTTGAAGGTTATACAGTACATTATATCCTTGCTGCAGAAGAGCACAATAACTTGTGTTAATTGACTATTGATGGACTAATTTCAATACCATCTGGTATTTGTAAATAAGGACCCAAGTTACAATACATACCAGAATAATGTTTGCTTGCTTGTATTTACTCGTGTATAATGCTCTGAATGGAAAATAATGTGTCTATGTTTTGTGAGTTGTACATTTTTTTTAAATAATCAGCTAATTTATTTACATGAGAGTATTTATTTCCTGGCCTACTTTTACACAGAGTTCAGGTGATCCTTCCCACCCATCAGTGTCGTTGCAATATTCCACAACTGGCGACTTTCAGCTATATCTTAGCATTCCACATTTGAATAGTGTCTGCATTGTTTGCTGGTGGATAGAAAGTGGCTAATATAACATCGACCATCTAACGGCATCCCTTGGCGTAGAGGATTAAAACGCTAATTCAAGAAAGCTCATTGGCAACAGCAGCTCTATTTGCCTCAGCTATTTTCATCGTGTTCAACAGTAGCTGATGTACGAGCAAATAGCTCACACAGATTGGCTCACAATAAACATTGTATTTTGATGATGACCTCGCTCTTCCTCCCCTTAAAAGAACAATAACTAACCTTATCCATGGCCACAGCATGTGCTTCATTCTACATAATTATTAAGGACAAAAATCTTGGACAAATAAAAAACAAAACCAATAATAATGATCGCATGACCTGAGTGGTGGAGCCACTGAGCACTGTCATTTGACAAGGAAGCCGGAACTGTATTGGTTGACCTGTGGCACAGTTGTTTCGTGATACGAGAGTCAACATCGTACAACTCGCAGTTTACCACCCTTCAAGAATTTGACAGAATTAAAAATAATCCCCCCTTGTATATTGGATCTTTTCCTGATGAATTACTAATAAGTCTCATTTACTAGGCTTTATATGGGCCTACCTGGTGATTGTCGAGGTGGGAACTATTCCTTGTTGCTTGGTTGACCGTGCAGGTTACGCTTGGCAGAGCTGTTGCGAAATCATTACAAATATACCATAGTTAATTCGCCAAATATTATTAGTTTTACCGATCACAGTTCACATGATAGCCACCCTATCCCCATCAATAGCCTGGGAATGTATCCGTCTCTTTATCTCCTCGAGTTGCGGGACATCTTCTTATCCCTACTTCCATATAACCTCGATGTAATGATAAGCTACCTTTGACGCACCCACATTAGCAAATGTAGGATTTAGATATTTGTTATTCCCTAGAGAAAGCGTGCCTCGAGGCTTCGTATACTTGAGAAGTTGCCTCATTATCTTATTGCAGGGGGCGTGGTGGCTCAGCGGTCTAGCTGTATGCCTCTCACCAAGGCGGTCCGGGTTCGATTCCCGGTCAATGCATGTGAGATTTTCGAAGTGAAATGCCATGTCCTGTGGTTCGGATTCCACGTAAAAAGGAGGTCCCGTGGCTCATGATCTACAGATTAACGGTCACGTTAAACTACAAGCTTCCTTCCTTTCCCTATCTTATTGCATCATTTTGATTTGTTGGTGGTTTGAATTTAGTGGGGATTAAGAGAAATCTTAAGGGAGAGATAATTTGTTTTTAGCAACTGTCCTGTACGAATCCCACGAGGTCACTGATCCCTTAATAAACCATCTCTGATGTAAACTATATGATGTGAGACTTCCCTTATACTCCTGGCTAGTTGCCATTTTGGTTCTTAATATATATTTTTCTCAATATTTATATTTTCATGTTCCTGGGTTGTTGTTGATTTAGATTGTTAAAAATGAAACAAGAGGAGATGATTATGATTTACTTTGACTTTTAAGACCAGGGGTTGAGAATTCATGATTCCTGGCAAAAGGAATAAGGTAGTAAAAGCAGAGTAGGGCTAAGGATCGCTTATGACAAGACAAAGACTCTGAACACCAGTGGCAACTGGAAAACTGCACAAAGCAATGTGCAGAGGGTCGATAAGTTCAAATACCTCGGAGATTATATAACAGAACGGAAGAGAGGTAAGGAAGGGATAAAGGATGGGAATATCTTACTTGGCGACCAGAGATGTGTACATTGAAGAAATATATCTACACTATTACCCTTTCACGAATTGATTGCCGGTGGTCGAGATGGGAACTATTCTCTGTTTACTTGTGTCACACGTCACTCTGCTTCGTTGACAGGTACAGTTGCGCGTGTAGGATATGACAGCTACAGTAGCTGTCCGTAGAGACATGACGCTTATCTGTGCTTCTAAGACAGTTAGCGCACGCAATGCTGCTTGACTTATGTGCAACTTTCACTGTGTCCTTCTCCTTACCCCATGGGGCTCCTGCTACAATAATCAACAAGCAGTGGCGCAGCCAGGCTCAGCGGCAATCAAATGTTATGTTAAACGGGTAATACGCTGCAGAGACTATTGACGGGTATGGAGAAGAGAGGAAAATACTGGGACCGAAAAGGAGGACTATCTCAGTACGATTTGCTGGACATGTGATTAGAATGCAGGAATAGAAGGATAAGGGAGAACAAGAGGAAAAACAGGAACCAAATGGGTGGTTGAACTCCGGAAGGACTGGACTGATCAAGGTGGAAGGGACAGAGAACTGCACTAACCGATATACCGGAACTGACTGACAGAGAAGGATTGGATGTAAAGAGGACACTAAGGACTTCCAAGGGGAAGATCAGGAGAGAGGAAGACAGTGGATGAAGGGGTTCTAGGAGGAGAAAAGGAAGCAGACCCAGAGCTGCCCGTGGTCCCAGTGAAGCCATAATGAAAGAAGAAGTAAAAGCCTCATTAGTTTGGGCTACCTTGGCGTTATATTGGGTGAGTTTCGGAGTTTTTTTTTTTTTTTTTTAGGTTGGTAGGTCAGTTCTCTGAACCAAACTTATTACATTGAAATCATAGCCAGGAAACATGTGGTAAGAGATCCACAGTAATGTTTTGTACAAATACAATTATTTCAATAACCACGATACCGTATGTAACATTCCAGTATGGATATAACCCATGGACTCGAGTGGTGACCTGTTTTTAAATTCCCATATATTTCCCGAACGAAAATGGACAAATATTCAAATAAATAAATCAATTCTGAGTCTAGAATTTGCATACCGAATGGCTGAAAAATGAATTTCAAACGCAAAACAAGTTTCTCTAGCGTAAGTGTGACTGCATGTTTGGAGATTCAGGCTAAGTCCGTAGCGTGAGCAAGTTGAACTCTCTCGCAGATTGGATGAGAAGCTACAAACACAAACCTGAGGAGAGCTAACAGAAATGACTTTTACTCATGAGGGATGAGAGAGTGGAGGACTCTGCTGAGCGTTCGGAAAGATAAGAAGTCGGGCATTATGAGACTTTTCAAGATTTCCCGGATCAGATGCGAAACTCCTGTATATTTCCCGCATTTATCCCGGGTCACTAAAATTCCCGTATCGCTCGACACCCTGATAACTTAGGCCTGGAAGTTCATGCACTACTAAATGAACAAATATGCACTATGAAATGACTACAACAATGGACGACTTTACTTGTTGCGTGGCCTTGAGGTTCCTGAAGTGTCTCACAGAGTGCACTGGTGGTCTTGTGGGCGAGAGACGAATGGAGGCACGTTGTCTTGTGATATCTACCGAGTTGAAGTGTCAACGATTTGCGATTGGTAATACATATATATATTGTCGTAATTCGTATTAAATATACCTCCAATATAGGCGTAATGATAAGTGTTGTAAAATGTAGTGCATGAAATTACTGGAACCGGTTTATGTTTTTATAGTTTCGGCACCGTGTTCGTAGATATGACAGTTTCATTGTGCAAAATGAAACTTTATTTCTAAAGCAGCTGACATGGACCAAGTTGTTAGAGAACCTCAAAACGTTTAGTTTGAACCGTGCTACAAAATACGTAGGTGATGATGGTTCTCAAAGACTAATGAAAGAAGGCTATAATCTGTGCATGCATGAATTATTGAAAATGTTTGGTGTACCTAACACGGTTATCTAATGACTTTTAAGGCTGTCCGTTTTGCTAGACAGAGTGAAATCTCCTCCCAGAATACTTTATTCGTGGTGTGACGTCTAGCTTTGTTAGCTGTCCCCGGAGGTCTGGGCTCGATTCCCGTCTGAGGGCTGGAATGGAGTAGGCTACACTAAGACTCGTGAGGCAAAACTGAGAAGTGGTGAGTTCAATTTCCACCTCAGTCATCTTGGAAGTGGTTTTCCGTGGTTTCCCACTTATACTCCAGTCAAATACTGCGATGGTTCCTAACTAAAAGGCAACGACCGTTTCCTTCCCATATCTCACCTGAATTATAAATACACACACTACTACAACTACCACAATAACAAAGGTTATCAAACAATCATCCCACACTCGTTCAAGTACATGGGGCCAAATGATCGCGAAGTTCAAGGCCCTCAAATAAAACAACAACAAAGCCACCTTTTTTTTTTTTTTTCCAAGGGTATGAAAAGAATGACGAGTTCAGCGTTCTTAGGTCGTACTGTTCGTGCAAAGCTGGGTGATTTTTTCGTGAATATTTCCAATTTAATAGGAATTGACTGTCTGGGAAGACATTAATCCACATTTTTTTAAAGCTAAGGAAATGCATTCATCTAATGGGACTTTTTTTTACCTCATCTTTGCTGTACTGGAGCCACTGAAATTCCTGCAAAAATATCCTGCACATCTGTTGAGCAGCAATGCTATACGCTAAACCTAGGGGAAAGTGCATGGATCCAGAACCGGTGATGAAACCTAACAGGAAGAGGAGAATTCTTAATTCTGGCAATTTTCCAAATTCCAGAGACATACAAGTAGGCTTCTTAAAATACAGCTGTAAATTTTAATTTATGTCTGAATTTACTGCTGCTAGTTAGTTATTGCTGTTTTAAGGGGCAGAACAGCAAGGTTATCTGCCCCAATTTACTGCAGTAGAGGATAATAGCAACCTAGGCCTAATTCCATGTGATGTCTTTTTACAAGCAAATAAGAGTGTACAGAATCCTTTTGTAAGCTACTTTATGGGCGGCTTCGGTGGCGTAGTTGCTAGCATGCTGAGCTTCTATGCCCAAATTCACAGGTTCAAACCCGGCCGAAGCCGTCGGATTTTTTTAAGAGCGTTAAAAATCCCTCAGTATGACTTCCATCGGAGGGGAAGTAAAGCCGGCGGTCCCATGTCATAGGTTTATGGCATGTTAAAGAACCTTCCACTAATTACACTTGTGTGAAGCTAAATTGTAGGTTAGGTTAATAAACATTTGATAAACACTCTTAGGTTCCGACGTTAGTCGCCAGGAGCCGACTGCGATGGCATCTGGTAACCAGTTCTGAACTAGTAGACGGTGGGTTTGGCAGCAAAAGTATGTACTACTTGAAAAAATTCAATGACTGCAGTCCTTACTTGAATTGAAAACAGATAACACACTCTAATACAGTCATCACAATTAACACCGGTTATCAGACAGATTCTACACACACCCAAAGTACACGGGGCTACATGACCACGTTGTCGCAGCCCCTAAACTGAGGAACCAACCAACCAAGCTGCTTTATAAATCATACTGGTATTTACAGGAGGCCTAGGTCTACATATAGATATATTTCATCCTCAGTTTTTGACCAACGACCTGGATTTAAGGCCACATAGCTCGTTAATAAAATTGTCAAGTTCATAAAACCTTTGTAGGCTACTACCAGTACCGGTATGCCTAATTTAAAAACTGATATTAAAGCAACTGAACCGGTATATCTTTTTTTAATAAAAACGACTTGTATCGGAAAACTGATATTTTGAAAGAAAGGTTACCTTAAGGCAATTTATTTCAAAAATATCAACTAATGATAACGCCCATCTGCCGTAGGCCTACCGGTTTGTGCAAGTAACTAAGCTCATAATCCTCATCTAAAATATCGGTATTTTTCCTTAGAGTTATCAATATGTTAGAATAACTAGAAATATTACCTTAGGCTATGCCTACAGCTGGGAATTGCACTTATTTTACTCTGAATTGTGGCTTCCTGTAGGCACTGCACTGACACCATGTTAATCAATAGGAAGATAATTAGTTAAAAATCAGAAATTAATCTTGTTAGTTTACTTCTCATCATCATTGCCCCTTATCCAGCTCCTGCCGGGTCGGGGTATTTATGGCACTTCTCCACTTTCCTCTTTCCTTCCACGATCTTGTCCCAGTCAGGATTTCTTTTTCTTACGCTGTTCTTCACTGAATCAATCCACCTTGTTCTAGGTCTTCCTCTTGCTCTCTTACCCTTGCACTTTGCCTCCAGCATCTGTCTTGGTATTCTATTTTCCTCCATCCTCTTTACATGTCAAAACCACCTTAGTTTATTCTTCTCAATTCTCTCATTTAGTTTTCCCATCCCAACTTCCTTCCTAACATCTTCATTCCTTCATTCCTCACTCTGTCTTTCCTTGTCTTTCCTATCATACTTCTTAGGAATTTCATTTCACTGGCTTGGATTCTACTCTTGCCTGCTTGTCAGGGTCCAAGTCTCAGCTGCATAAGTTAATATGGGAACATAGTACACTTTATACATTACCTCCTTGCTTTTCCTTGGTACTTCCTTATCCCAAACAAGTTTTCTTACACTTTCATAGAATGCATTGCTCTGCTGTACTCTCCTGCCAATCTCCATGTCCAACCTACCAGTTTGCATCAATTCACTTCCTAGGTATTTGAAAGTGTCCACAATTTCCAAACTCTGACTTCCAATTTTCACAGTGCCCTTTCCTTGTCTTTCCCCTCTTGTCATCACCATGGTCTTGCTTTTCTCTATACTGATTTTCAGGCCGTACTTCTGAATATTTTCGTTCAGTGCATCTAGTTGTTTTTGCACTTCTTCGGTGTTCCTTCCCCAGACCACAATATCATCTGCAAATAACAGTAACTTCATTTCTTTATGTCCATATGCTTCCTTTGTTTCCTTTACAATTTCATCCATTACCATTATGAACAAGAGAGGTGACAGCACACTCCGTCTTCAAGGCGGATCGGGTTCGATTCCCGGCCAATACATGTGAGATTTTCGATGTGAAATGCCATGTCCTGTGGTTCGGATTCCACGTAAAACGGAGGTCCCGTGGCTTATGATCGCGAGATTAACGGTCACGTTAAACTACAAGCTTCCTTTAGTCCAGTCTTGTTCCTAAACCAATCTGTCTTTCCAACTGGGGTCAGTACCCTGCTAACACAGTTGTTGTACATTGCTTGCACCATTTCCAACATTTCTCTTCCCAGTCTCTTCTTAACCATGGTTTCCCATACCTTCTCTCTGGTGACACTATCATATGCCTTTTCTAGATCTATGAAAGTCATGATCAAATCCTCTCCATATTCCCAGTTCTTTTCCATCACCTGCCTCAAGTTAAAGATTGGGTCCACTGTGGATCTTCCACTCCTGAAGCCATACTGTTCCTCTTGCAACTCTCCTTCCACCTTTCTTCTCATTCTTCTTTCTAATATCCTTTCCAGTATTTTTACGATCTGTGATATGAGGGTGATCCCTCTATAGTTATCACACACCTTCTTGTCCCCCTTCTTAAACACTGGTATTATTAGCCCTTTCTTCCAGTCTTCTGGTACACATTTCTGTTTCCACACACACTTAAGCAGTCAATACAACCATTGCATACCAACAGGTCCAGCAGCCTTTATCATTTCTACACTGATTTCATCCACCCCTGTTGCTTTTCCCATCTTCATTTACTGTACTGCTAATTCCACCTCCAGCATTGTTATATCATCTTCTGTTATAGAGTCGTCAGGTTGTGTCACTTCCATCTCACCAGTACAACTGCTCACATTCAATAGCTTATCGAAATACTCCTTCCATCGTCCATTTATCTCTTCTGAGTGTGTTAACAACTCTCCATCTTCCTTTTTTACTAGCTTTGTAGTAACTCTTTCTTTCCTCTTCTTAGAAGTCCATACAGCATCCTCTTACTGCCACTTACATCTGTTTCCATTCTTCGTGTAAATTCTTCCCAACTTTTCTTCTTTTCTTCTCCTACCACTTTCTTACACCTCCGTTTGCTGTCGTGATACTTCCTTTTGCTTTCTTCTGTTTGATCTCGGTTCCATTCTTTCCATGCAGACTTCTTTTCTTTCACTGCTTTCCTCACTTCTTCATTCCACCTCGGTGTCTCCTTCTCTTTCACTCTTGTTGACGTCCTACCACAAGCACTCTCTGCTGCACCAACAAATGCCTTTTTAAAGTGGGACCATTCCTCTTCTATGTTTTCCACTTCAGTAACTGGGATTTGTTGCTTCAATCTCTCCTGAAAATCTTCCTGTACAGTTTTGTCTTTCAATTTCCATACTTTTATTTTACTTTCTCTGATCTCCTTTAGGTTTTCCAATTTTTCCCATCTAAATTTTGCCACCACAGCTCTATGGTCCCCATCAAATGCTTCTCCTGGTAAAGCTGTCACATCTATCAGCTTTCTGCGATTAGTCCTTTCCACCAGAAAGTAGTCAATTACTGATTTTGTTCTTCTATCGCCCCAACCATATCTCGTAATTTTCCTGCTTTTTTTTCTTCCGAAACCAAGAATTACCCACTATCTGTCCATTCCTTTCACAAAAGTTTACAAGTTCCTCTCCTTCCCGGTTCTTTTTCCCATATCCATATGGTCCAATGACTTCTTCCTTTCCTTGTCTCTCGTTTCCGACTTGTGCATTCATATCTCCCATGATCACCAATCCTACATCTGAAATTACTCTTTCTACATCCTCCAGGAATACTTCAATATCTTCTTCTCTGTTTCCAGTCTGTGGTGCATACACTTGTATGAAGTCCATCACGTCATTTTTCATCTTCATTCTAATTTTCATTATTCTGTCACTCACACACTCGACCACTTCAACATACTCCTCCAGTTGTTTCGAGGTTATCAGTCCCACGCCAATTTTTGCCTCTTGGCCACCACTCCAGTATAATGTATATCCTTTCCTCAATTTCTTCCTTCCTTTACCTTTCCATTTCACTTCACTCAGCCCCATCAAGCCAACATTCTCCCTCTTCATGAAGTCTACCACCTCCTCCACCTTGCCTGTCAGGGTCATGACATTCATGATTCCCACTTTCATTTCAGTTTACTTCTATACTAGCCTATTATTTTAACATATCATGCCAAGCGTTTAACAAAGACAGGGCGAATAATACCGTCTTACATCTAGGCGTAGGCCTAATTTATATGCCAGTTTAGGACGCGGCGGCTTCAATTTTATTGGAGAAAAAAGCGGGAAATACATTTGGCACAGCATCATCACTTTAAAATTTCCATCCAGGCAATACTGGCTTCTAATCTAAAGGTAAGAAATGGGCTAAACATACTCTCATGTGGGCTGATATGAGTGATTCCCTTTCAGCATGACGAATTTTGAAAAGCCACCATTTCCTCAAAATACGACCATTGGCAAGGAAGTACGAGGGTAATTCCAAAAGTAAGGTCCAATTCGCCGTAAATGTTTGAAAATAGCGCCAAGGGCAAAACACGCATGCGCGCCGACTCTTGGCATGCCTTGCACGGCAAAAGCCGCCAGTAGCGTTGACTGTTGCTGTGTGCTGTTGATAGTGTCAGTTCACAATGTTTAAGACAATTAATCAGCCCGCCGATTGTGAAGTAAGGGCAGTGATACGGTTTCTGTCTGCAAGAAACATTTCTGCGGCAGAAATTCATTGGCAGATTACTGAAGTGTACGGTCCTAACATAATGAGTGACAGTAAAGTGCGCAAGTGGGTGTGAGCCTTTAATGAAGGACGGGAAAATGTGCACGATGAACCCCGCTCTGGCAGACCATCAGTGATTTCTGACGAGTTGGTTCATGCGGTTGACAACAAAATTCGTGAAGATCGACGATTCACTATTTCAGGGACAACGATCAATAAAGCCGCCTACTGCGCTACCCTGACTAAAGTTCGACGTGCAATCCAAAATAAGCGACGTGGTCTTTTGTCGTCTGGAGTGTTGTTGTTGCATGACAATGCCAGACCCCATACTGCGAATGACACGCAAACTCTAATCAAGAAATTTGGATGGGAACAGATGGACCACCCACCGTACAGTCTGGACTTGGTGCCAAGTGATTTCCACCTGTTCCGCTACCTAAAGGAGTTTCTTGGCGGCAAGCGCTTCGACACAGATGATGAAGTGAAAGAAGCTGTTAAAGACTGGTTAGCATTGCAGGCGGCCGAGTTCTACGACTTAGGCATTCAAAAGCTTGTGGAACAATGTGACAAATGTGTAAATAAGTATGAAAATTATGTAGAAAAATAGAGAAAGACGTAAGGAATGTCAATAAAACAATTGTTTTGGAAACAATTTTGATTTTGGATGTTGTTTTCTTTACCGGACCTCAGTTTTGGAATAGCCATCGTATACGTTACTTTGTAGATGCCACATTTGTTTTTGCACTGGGGAACTGCACAATATTGAACCATTATTCTATAATGTATAAAAAAAACCGAATATTTAAGCGTAATTCGTAACTACAACTCATATAACCTACTCATGGCTGCCCACAACATTGGTTTGTAAACAAAGTCACGTGATAGCGTGACGTCAGAGGGCGGTACTATACTCTGTGAGCTGCCTGAATAGGATTGACATTTGGGCGGAAATTCCACGTCAGTCATTACCCCTCTGCCTCTTGACCAATCCATGTTTGCATAGTTGATGTCATAATACTCTGCGTTGCAATAATACAGCCCACGTGCGTCAGTGCCTGGTCAGCCGTATCTCTGGCTTGTACAGATTGGCAACCTCGTTCTCAGACCACATGGCGAGGCGAGAACTGTCAATCCTATACAGGTAGCTCACAGAGTATAGTCTAGTCGTCCATTACGATCACTCCCTATTCTACAGAGTTTCTATTTTGAATATAAAGAAAATATGAACAGACTGACATATAACTACTCCTTTTTATTTAAATATCTCAACTAAGGTCTAAATAGTAGGAAATGTTATTTTATGGAACTTCAAGTGCTATAATTATTTTATTATGTTAATTTGTAAGTATAACTGATATACAATTTTAATGGCCATTGAAATTTTTAAAATGAAATAAAAAAGAAAATACAATTATACATAGTGAATGCTGAATTGATATTAACTTGCAAAAAAGAATGGAAAGTACCGTACTTCGTGTTAAACTACTTTCAGTATTATTCTGTGATAGACTCTCGGAGTCCGAATCGAAATATACAACTTGAAGAACATGAAGTACCAAAAAGCGCTTCAAAACAACAGGAAATTAGAATATACGCCCTTCGCAAGCAGAGATATGCATTAAACAGGCAAATTAGAAATATGATGCATTGTG
Source organism: Meconema thalassinum (assembly GCA_946902985.2). Classification (NCBI taxonomy): domain Eukaryota; kingdom Metazoa; phylum Arthropoda; class Insecta; order Orthoptera; family Tettigoniidae; genus Meconema; species Meconema thalassinum. The sequence goes on along the minus strand of OX336397.1, from coordinate 178,308,798 downwards.
CCAAAATATATATAAATATGCAAACATATGATTTTGCATGAACTTCCGGGCCTTGGTCATACTAAATCATAAAAGAAAGGTATTAACTTAGCTATAACCCCTCAAATAACTACATTGAGAGCCTTGCTTGCGCCGCATGACAGTTACCGGGCTTTATGTTCCCACTCCTCATTTGTTAATTTCATTGTAATTTCCATCTTCCAATCAACTATATCGTATTCACTTATTGGTGCTAACTCTAAGAGTTTACACCGCACTCTGAGAACGCGTCTCCCTTCATTCAACCGGTTTACCGTAGCTGCTTGCCACGGTGGGTTAGTGTTTATCGTGTCGCACTACCAACCCCAAGCTTGCAGGTTTGCTCCTGGCCTTGGTAAGTGACGACACGCATGTCATACGTTGTTGGCATGTTAAAGAACCCATTTGAATTCGGTAGGCCGTGTTCATAATAACAAAATTAATCTCGGGATTTTCCGCCAACACAAAAAATTCCTCCATTCTCTGCTCGAAAGCGCTATAGTGTCAAGGAGTTTAGATATTTAACCTCCTTGACTTTCATAGCACTCCAAGGAACAATAAAATTCGACATGCTAGCTGTCCTCTGGGCGTCAAATAACAAATCTTGCACCTGGCACCAGAGGCCATACGATATTATAATGTTGTTATTATTACCGTAGCTTTTCTGCTAACTCCTGGCGTAAAATCTTTAAACAAAAAGGAAGCTTGTAGATTAACGTGACCGTTAATCTTGACATCATGAGCCACGGGACCTCCTTTTTACGTGAAATCCGAACCACAGGACATGGCATTTCACTTCGAAAATCTCACATGCATTGACCGGGAATCGAACCCGGACTGCCTTGGTGAAAGGCATACAGCTAGACCGCTGAGCCACCACGCCCCGTAAAATCTTTAGGATTAACCTCGGGAGTTTAGAAGCGCATCTTACAGCAGCACATGTGCAAACTAACGACAGAGTTGTGTTAAAGGAATGGGGATAAAGGAACAATAATAAGTATGATAGTTCTATTTATAAGGTCACAGACACATTTGTACACGGCTACAGCTAAGCGGAATCTTAAAAATACTGTTCTTATAAAATAACTTACAAAAATCTTATATTTAACAATACAAAACTTGTCCTCTTTGAGAGTTCACTTGACTAGCAGGAAGCTGTGCACTGTGACAATGAACTTCTCGAAGTTCTCCCGGAACTTCATCCTCTGCTTGCGCCCCAAGTCGAGCTCGATGCCCGTCGTGAGATCCGTGAAGGCCTTGGCGAGCCGCTGCCCCACCATGGGGTCTTGTTGGGTGTCGAGCAACGCCTGCACTAACTGCTGGTATTCTTCCTGGACGGAGTTTCAATATAACAGCAAATATGAGAAGACACGTTACCAAAACATTTGTTCACAGTTACAATATTGCAAAATCACCAATGTATTTTCATCCATCACCATTATGACTGAAGATAACAGATGTTCTGCTGAAGTCACCAACAGAATCCAAAAAGGAGCTCAGTTTTATCACCAGGTCAGGAACCTCCTTTGGGACCAACAAATTCCTTTAACATCCAAGAAAATGATGTATCAGGCCTACTTCTTACCTATAATGACGTATGGACTTGAAACTTGTACTATCAACAGAAGAGATAGTAGCAGACTTCAGGCTACAGAAATGAAGTTCCTGAGAACAATGCTTCAGAAGACCAGAAGAGACAAGATCCGAAATGTGAAGATTCGTGCAGAGATTCAAGTGAAACCACTTCATGAAGCAATAGCAACATCAAGGTTGAAATGGTTTGGTCATGTGAAGAGGATGAATCCAAGCAGAACGGCAAGAGTATGGCTTGAGCAAGATGTGGAGGGCAAGAGACCAAGAGGCAGACCACGGACACGCTGGATCTCCCAAATAAAAGAAGACCTGCAGGGAAGAGGTGTCGATTGGCACCAGGTAGAGGAAGAGGAAATATACCTGAATAGACAAACATGGAGAGCGCTCTTATACCGCACCCGGGAAGCTGGAGACGGTTAATGATAATGATGACCATTGATTTGCGACACTGTTCCTGTTTAAATTGTATAATGTGTGGAGAATACGGCCAATTTACACGTAATAATGATACTGTTTAAGACAAACTGTATCTCAATTCTGACTTACGGAGTAGAAACATGCACCCTGTCCAGAAGAGAAGAAAGTAGGATCCAGGTATCCGAAATGAAGTTTATAAGAACAAGGCTTCAAAGGACAAGGAGAGACAAAGTAAGGAACGAAACAAACAGGACAAAGGCTCATTCACTCTCACACGGCTTCTATGGGACACGAAGATCCCGAGCCGATCTCACAAAATGCTTCCACTGGACTCTGTTTTGGGCGGGTTCTTGCCCGTTGTCCACATTCAGATCTCGACAAAGTTTGGTGATTTCATTTTCCCAGGAACTTCGTGGTCTTTCCACTGGCCTTTTTCCTCTTGCTTCTTCTTTTAAGATTTGTAAGACTATTCTATAAATTACCAGCCCATTGAAGTTAGTTATTAATTATTGTTGTTTTAAGGGGCAGAACTACGAGGTCATCTGCCCCCCCATTGAAGTCCTCTGGAGTTATTGGTGTTGCTGTGATCGAGAGTGCATGTCTTTATTTGATCTTTTTTTCCAGCTTTGAGATGCAGAGTCAGAAGATGGTCCAAAAAATGTTCCTATACACTTTATTTTTGATAGATATCAGTGCTACAAAATATTTGCAGAAGCAACGATTAGGATGCTATGGGCATCTTCAAAGAATGGGAGACGAGACGACACCAAAAGCTTATTTCAACAGGATTATCCCAGGAAAAAGATCAGTAGGAAGACCAAAGAAGAAATGGTTGGACCAAATCAAGGATGATCTAGGACTCATGAAGACCAACTCTTCATGGACAGAAAAAAGGTGGCGAGGACTCGTTAACAGCACCCGGGCGACTGGAGCTGGAATTGGATGATGATGGTAGTTAATGTACAGAAGCTGGAGCAGAACAGATTGAGATGGTTTGGATATGTGAAAAGGATGAATGAAAGAATGCTGAAACAAGTGATAAAGAGACAGATGACGAGGAAGACCCAGATTAGGGTGAGAAAACGGAACCTGGAGAGGAGTTCAGCGGTTGAGGAAGGATGGTGGACGAACAAAGTGAAGTGCAGGGGTGTCATATTTGCTCCGACCCGGCTTAGGCTGGAAAAACAAAAATTATGATGAATGATCCTGTGTAAAAGAAATACATCTACACTACAAAGCAAGGAATGCTGCAGAGACTATGACAGGTATGGAGCCCAACAACTGGAGAAGGAAGAGAGAAAACAAGGAAGAAGGAAAGAACCACAACGGGAATAACAATTGGTGGGGAACAGCTGAAGAAAGTGGAGAGTTTCAAGTATCTGGGAAACCTGATACAAGATAATGGAGGAAACGATAGAGAAATAAATGATCGGGGGAGACAGGCAGAAGCATTCCGGAGGAGTGTGAGAAGCTTGTTATGGAGCAAGGATGTCCCTCAGAACAGAAAAATGATCATATATCGGACGTGCTATGTCCCTATCCTGACGTATGCCTCGGAGACCTGGGTTATGAAAGGAAGGGAGAAGAGCAAAATACAGGCCAGTGAGATGAGGTTCTTGAGAAGCAGTATTGGAGCTACAAAGATGGACAGAATAAGAAATGAGAGGACCAGAGAATTAATGAAGGAGGAGCCATTACAGGATGGTATATAGAAATCTAGACTTAGATGGTATGGACATGTAAAATGAATGGAGGAGAAGAGGATACCCAGGAGGATACACGAGACGAAGTGGGAAGGAAAGAGACCGAGAGGAAGACCAAGAGACAGGTGGCTGAAGGGGGTGGAAGAAAGCGTGAAGAAGAGAGGAGAAGACTGGACAAAGGTGGTGGCTGAGAGATGGTGGAAAGACAGAAGACGTTGGAGAGGCTTGTGTTCCAAACAGACCCGGCCAGTGGCTGGAAACTGTGCAAGATGATGATGATCCTGTGTGAGGAGGTAGACTTAATACAGCAAAACCTCAGAATTCAAAATTTTGAAATATTTACAATTACACTTCGATTTTCTGATATATGTGGCGATATTTTGAAAACCTGTATAATTTGTCATTTCAAAATAAAATGTCCCTCTTTGTTACAGTGTAGTTCTATATGAGATATTGTTTTCTTGAAGCTCCAAACCATGGAAATGGCATGTTACAAATGGGCAGCTGTTTGCTCAACGTAGCTGCGACTCATTGCCACAGAATAAAGACAGAGAATTTTGTACAATCGTGTATTCAACTCGCAAGCTCTTGCCACAGCAGGAATGTTGTCAATGATGTAAATTGCTTAATATGCCAATATGGTTGTGAACTCTGCCGGAGTCTCGCAAAACGGGCTGGTGAAAGGTAGCGGGTGTGTGAAGCTCATTACTTCCTAAGGCAAGCCAGCCGTTTCTTCTCTGTGACCACCACGTCTCATCGTCCACGCAGTTGTCCATGAATAAAATGTTTTTCTTTTTAAATCTGCCAACAACATCCATTAAAACAGCAACCCTGCCTGACCCCTAAAGTCCCGAGGGATGAGGGTTATTTTCATGTACAAATTGAACATGGCGACCAGAGACGTGTACAGTATAAGAAATATATCTGTTGTTGTTGTTTCCTATGGCTAGCCCGGATTCCAATCCATCAGCTTTCTGGTGTTCCAATAGAGTTGTGTGAGGTTTCCAGAAGTTCTAGCAGTCACATCAAGTTTGTTGCAATGTAGCAGGTGCCCCTTATCCATTTTACTTCCAGGTTCGTGACAAAGTGTGCATTCTTCAGATCTCAGGATGTTGATTCGTTTCAGATGAGCTGCAAGGCAGTCATGGCCAGTGTTAAGTCTGAAGAAGGCTACAGCTTCTCTTCTTAATGTTAATTTAAATTGATCCCATTTTGCATCAACGTCCTTCCATAATTTGGTTTCTGCTGTTTTCTTTGCCATTTCTTCATACCTGTTTTTGATAGTATTTTTCAAGATCCTTTTTGCTGACATAAAATCAGTCTGACTGACAGGTTGTTGTAGTGTGGTACCTTTTTTTGCTAATCTGTCTGCCTCTTCATTACCTGCTATTCCAACATGAGAAGGTATCCTCTGGAATGAGATCTGTTTGTGGAGTCTTTGAAGGGCTTTTATCATACAAAAAATTTCTTTAAATTCTTTATTTTGAGGCTTATAATTTGACGAGACGGCATGGATGGCTGCTTTTGAATCTGTAATGATAACACATTTTTGATAATCAATGTTTCTACCTAATAACTGATGGAGTGCATGTGAAATTGCTCTTATCTCAGCATCAAAGTTTGTTTTGTTTTGGCCTACTGGGAAGTAGAGTGAGAAGAGAGATGAATGTATTCCTGCTCCAGTTCTATTTTCTTTGTCTAGTGAGACATCATCATCATCTTGTACAGATTCCAGCCCCAGGCTGGGTCTGTTTGGAACATAAGCCTCGCCACTTAGTTCTTTCTTCCCACCACCTCTCCGCTGTCACTCTGGTCCAGTCCTCGCCTCGCTTCTTGACACATTCCTCCACTCCTTTCAGCCATCTATCTCTTGGTCTTCCCCTTGGTCGTTTCTTCTGCATCTGCATCTCATGTATCCTCTTGGGAATCTTCTTCTCATCCATTCTCTTTAAGTGTCCATACCACTTCAGTCTTGATGTCTCAATCCTACCTTGCAAGGGCTCCTCTTTCACCATTTCCCTGACCTTTTCATTCCTCACCCTGTCTCTTCTTGTTACTCCGATCCTACTTCGCAGGAACTTCATTTCACCTGCCTGTATTCTGCTTATGTCTCTTTTCTTCATTGTCCACGTTTCTGAAGCATAGGTCAGTATCGGGATATAGTAGCTTCTGTATAACACTTCCTTGCTTTTATGTGGGACATCTGTATTCCACACTAAGCTCCTAATGCTTCTCAGAAATGCTTCTGCCTGTCTGCCACGTTCCGTAATCTCTTTGTCATTTTTCCCATTTTCCTCCACTATACTTCCCAAGTACTTGAGACTTTCCACCTTCTTCAGCTGTCCACCTCCAAGTGTTATCCCACTCATTGGTCTGTCCTTTTTCCTGGTCGTTAACAGGATCTCACATTTACTGATGTTGAACTTCCATCCGTACTCTCCCACTGTTTCTTCCCAAGCCTTCAGTTGCTCCTGAACTTCCTCCTCCTTGTTTCCCCAGACCATGAGATCATCTGCAAACACCATTGCTTTCATCTTATCTTCTCCTATCTTTCCTGCTATCCGTGTCATTACCTCGTCCATAACCACAATAAAGAGAAGGGGTGACAGCGCACTACCCCGTTTCAGGCCACTCATTTGTCTGAACCAGTCTGTTCTTTCCCCTCCAACTTTCACACAACTCACACTTCCACAATACATCTCCTTCACTCTGCCTACAGTCTCTTTTTCCACTCCCATGTTTTCCATTGCTTTCCAAACCTTCTCCCTACACACACTATCATAGGCCTTTTCGATGTCCAGGAAAGCCATCAACAGATCCTCTCCAAATTCGTAGTGGTGTTCCTGGAGCTGTCTCACTGAAAATATGAGATCCACTGTTGATCTCCCAGGTCTGAATCCATACTGCTCCTCTCTCAATTTTCTCTCCACTTTGGCTCGTATTCTACTTTCTAATATCTTTTCATATATCTTGGCACAGTGAGGTATGAGTGTGACTCCCCTGTAATTTCTGCATTCCTTTCTGCTTCCTTTCTTAAATATTGGGACAATTAATCCTTTCTTCCAATCTTCTGGGGTCTTTTTCTCCTTCCATATCACCCTCATCACACGGCACAGCCACTGTTTCTCAACCTCCCCTGCTGCCTTCACCATTTCAACACTCACTTCATCCACACCTGGTGCCCTTCCTCCTTTCATCTTGTCTATAGGCATTTCCAGTTCTCTCCAAGTCAGGTCCTTTTCCATTCCTGTATTGTCTTCTCCATCTTCCAATACATTGTCTTCCTCCCTATGACCATTTGGATTCAGCAAATCCACCAAGTACTCTTTCCACACTGTCTTGAGTGTCTCTTTGTTGTGTACCTCATTTCCGATTTTGTCCATCATTACCACATCCTCTCGCAGACCTCTTCTCTTACTTTTGACCATCCCATAAAGTACTTTCTTATTTCCTCTGCTGTCTTCCTCCATCATCTCTGTCCACTTTACCATCCACTTCTTCCTCTCCTCTGCGACAATCTTGTTTGCTTCTTTCTTCTTTATCTTATAATCTTCCCTTGTCAGATCAGTTCTTTCCTGGAACCACACTCTGAAAGCCTTGTTCTTCCTTCCCACAGCTTCTTTTACTCTCTCATTCCACCCTGGTGTCTCTTTACACTGCTTTCTGTTGCTTGTTCTTCCACATACTGCCACTGCAGCTTCCACCATTGTGTTTTTGAATTGCTTCCATTCCTCTTCCCCTGTTTTAGGATTGTCTGTTGGCATCCTTTCCCTTATTATCTTCTGGAATTCTTCCTTGACTTCCTTTTCCTTGAGTTTCCATACTTTGATTCTCCTTTCCTGGTACTCTGTCCTCTTGCTATCCTTAACAACTCACAGGTTCATTACAAGTATTCTGTGGTCGCTATCTAAGGCCTCTGATGGTATTACCTTTATATCTCTGACACTTCTCTTCATTTCCCAGTCGTACAGCATGTAATCTACCAAAGATTTCTTTGTTAAATCACTGCTGTACCACGTTACCTTGTGGGTTTCTTTCTTCCGGAACCAGGAGTTGCCTACCACTAAACCGTTTCTCTTGCAAAAATCCAGCAACTTTCTCCCTTCTTCATTCCTGCTACCCCATCCTTCTGCTCCCAATACATTTTCATATCCTTGCCTTTCACTTCCTACATGTGCATTCAAATCTCCCATGACAATGATGCTCTGCCCATTCAACTGCTGTTGTAGCTCCTCCTCAGAGTCTTCCTTCTCTTGAGCTGTACATCCAACTTGAGGGGCATATACCTGGGCTATCTCCAGGCTTCTTCCCTTTACAGTTACTCTGATCTTCATGATCCTGTCACTTATTCCCTTTACCTCTTCCTTCATTCCATCTCTCACAACTACTCCTACTCCGCTGCTCCTTCCTTCACTGTTCCCACTCCAGTACAACCGGTACCCTTTCCTCAGTTCTCTGCGACCTTCTCCTTTCCATCTTGTTTCTGCCATGCCCAGTACATCTAGTTTTCTTCTCTCCATCACATCTACAATCTCCTCCACTTTTCCTGTCAGTGTCTGTATGTTTAATGTCCCAACTCGTAGTCCATTAGCATATCCGGGTCGTCGTCGTTTGCATCCGTCCTTTCCGAGGCCTGTTCCTGGTTTGAAAGCAAATATGATATCCACTACTGGCTTGCTAGGCCTATCGTAGCTTCACCAGAGCCCCGTCAGCCGTCACTTTTCAGGATTCCCATAGAGCCTTCACAGCTACCGTAGCGGTCCCGGGGCACACAAAGTCCCCACTGTACTTACCCCCTACAGGCAATCCCCTACTTCATGCCGTTGCCCGTCTCCCACCACGGGGAGGAGGGGTTGGACTTGTCTTGTGAGACATCTGTAAATATTTTTAGCCATTGATTAGATGGATATCTTTCTTCTATTGTACTGAGGGCCAGTTGTTTTAGATCATGTGGTGAAGAGTCTTTCTTGCAGACCTCTTCTAGCAAAGTAAGATCTGTAGTCACTTGTATTTATTCAATGGGGTTGACTACACTACAAAGTAAGGAATGCTGCAGAGACTATGACAGGTGTGGAGCCCAACAAATGAAGAAGGAAGAGAGAAAAAAATACTGCAACCGAAAAGGTGGGTAGGAAGATCAAGAAATGAACTACGGTATACAAAAATATGAGGACTATCTCGGCACGATTTGCTGGACATGTGATTAGGAAGGATATGGGAGACAGCAGAGAGGACAAGAGGAAAAACAGGAACCAAATGGGTGGTTGAACTCCGGAAAGACTGGACTGATCAAGGTGGAAGGGACAGAGAACTGCACTAACCAATATACCAGAACTGACTGACAGAGAAGGATTGGGGAAGACAAGAAAAGAGGACACAGGATTTCTGAGGAAGAACGGGACAGAAGAAGACAGTGGATGAAGAGGAAGCAGACCCAGAGCTACCCGTGGTCCCATACAGGCCATAACGAAACAAGAAATTGAATTTAGAACATTTTCAAGCAAATAATATTTCGTTAGAATGAATGTAGGTCCCTCGCAGCACTTCACAGCTACTCTGAGGTCGCCATATTCAGGAAGGTTCATTATTTTAGTGTTGTGGCTTACCTGGTAACAGCAGATGAGGACGTACAGCGCCGTGCTCGTGTTCGGAAGTACGTCTGAGTTAATCTGTTGCGTCAGAATGAGATTCATCAGCAGCTGAAAACAATATAAGACATCTTAAACTTCGTCTAGTATCTGTCACATCATGGTAATCAGCCCTTGTGGCTAGGATTGGGAAGGATTAGCCTCATCCCATTCCTGACCAGAATGAAGTATCTCGGCAGATTGAGCCCGGACATCAGGAATTACGACAAGCTCAGCAATGAGCAAATGTTAATGCAAACATACCAATGATCCATCTAAGACTTGGAGATGAGGAGATAAATGTTGCAGAAAAATTCAAGTAGTATTTAGGTAGTATCCTTTCCTCGGACAAAGATTATTAACAGAATACAGAAAGCTTCCAAGATTAGTTTGTTCAAGATATACTTAATAGCTATACTAACATATGGACTGGAAGCAACAACCCTTACTGGACCAACAAACAGTCGTCTCCAGGCAGTAGAAATGAAGTTCCTTCGTTCTTACCTTCAAAAGACGAAAATGGATAAAATAAGGAATGAGGATATCCAACAACATTTGGGATTGGAAAGGAACCAAAGAGACGAATCAACAAAAGAAAAAATACATCACCGTCCTGGAGGAAAGAGATCAACGTGTTACTGGACTGTCCAATAACCCGGATCACTTTACGGTCATCTTTTCTCATGATCAGAGAGAAAATGACCCAACATAATCGACCTTCTTAGAACTCATACAGCGACACATCAACATCAACAGTGACATCCTTAAACAAGAGCTGGAGAACGCTAATAAATGGGATATCATTTGAGATTTATAAACCATTCTGGCAATACATAAAAGCCTGCTGAAGAGACTCGAACTCAAGAGATTGAGATGGTATGGCCATATAAAGAGGATCGAATCGAATCAGCAAAGCAATGCACTTTTACCACCAAGTAAGAAAACTACTCTGGGATAAACACGAGCCACTCATAACCAAGGTGACGGGGCATTGTACGCACCAATCCACACATACTGGAAGGACAACTCCAAGCAGCAGAAATGAAGTTCCTACATACAGTGAAACCCCCATTTAACATTTGCCCTGGGACCTGCAGATTTGAGCCTTAAATCGAGGTGAACTTTAAATAGGGGTTTTGTGAAAAATACAATGCAATGCCCTTCTATGCGAGTTTAACATGTATACACTATTATATTCACAAATTATTCTGCCATATGAGTTTAATACAATGTATTTATATATCATGGTTAGGGACACTCAAATTTCACGACTCGCAAAATTTTCAAAAGTGTTAAATATGATGGGAGAAAGGCATATAGGACATGTGTTACGAATTTAAATGTAATTTGGAACACTATCTATTCGCGAAATTTTGACATTTCGGCTCCATATACGAATTTTTAGGTTTACTCGCGAAATTTATCGCAACTAGAGAAATAATGCATTAAACCATTATCAGTCTTTTATTACAACCTTTTCAAGGCGTGGATGCGTAACATCAGTCGTATGTACGGCATCATACACCTAATTTACCTCTTGTAAAACGCTCAATTATTATGTTAATACATTTTAATTACCGTATTTCCTAGCATAATCGTCGCCACCGCGTATTAGTCGCACCCCACTTTTCAAACACTAAAATAGGTTTATAAAATTTCATCGCATAATCGTCGCATAGCATATTCGTAATTGTGCGCCAGTCAGTTATACATGCTGCTGCGACTTCATAACCTGGCACGACTTTGTCAGAGGAAAAATATCTCTTCTTTATGCTTGCGGGCTATGAACTGTGCCGCGAGCGGCAAGCTTCGTCACTTAGCACATTCCGCGGGCGTATAATCTGGCGTGATCTTGTCAGGAAAAAGTAATTTCGTCTTTATGCCTGCGGGCTATGAACCGCGACGCGAATGGCCAGTGCACATTCCGTGAGCTTATAGGCCTAATCAGGCGTGATCTTGTCAGCAGAAAGTAATCTCATCTTTATGCCTCCGGGCTATGAACTGTGACGCGAGCGACCAGCGCACATTCCGCGAGCTTATAGGCCTAATCTGGCGTGATCTTGTCAGCAGAAAGTAATCTCGTCTTTATGCCTGCCGGCTATGAACCTCTACGCGAACGGCCAGCGCACATTCCGCGAGCTTATAGGCCTAATCTGGCGTGATCTTGTTGGAGAAAGTAATCTCGTCTTTATGCCTGCCGGCTATGAACCGCTACGCGAACGGCCAGCGCACATTCCGCGAGCTTATAGGCCTAATCTGGCGTGATCTTGTCAGCAGAAAGTAATCTCGTCTTTATGCCTGCCGGCTATGAACCGCTACGCGAGCGACCAGCGCACATTCCGCGAGCTTATAGGCCTAATCTGGCGTGATCTTGTCAGCAGAAAGTAATCTCGTCTTTATGCCTGCCGGCTATGAACAGCTACGCGAACGGCCAGCGCACATTCCGCGAGCTTATAGGCCTAATCTGGCGTGATCTTGTCAGCAGAAAGTAATCTCTTCTTTATGCCTGTGGGCTATGAACTGTGACGCGAACGGCCAGAGTACTTTCCGCAAGCTTATAGGCCTAATCTGGCGTGGTCTTGTCAGGAGAAAGTAATCTCGTCTTTATGCCTGCGGGCTATGAACCGCAACAAGAACGGCCAGTGCACATTCCGCGAGTTTATAGGCCTAATCTGGCGTGATCTTATCAGCAGAAAGTAATCTCGTCTTTATGCCTGCGGGCTATGAACTGTGACGCGAGTGGCCAGCGCACATTCCGCGAGCTTATAGGCCTAATCCGGCATGATCTTGTTAGGAGAAAGTAATCTCGTCTTTATGCCTGCGGGCTATGAACTGTGACGCGAGCGGCCAGTTTCGGCACTTAAAATATTCCGCGAGCTTATAGGCCTAATCTGGCGTGATCTTGTCAGGAGAAAGTAATCTCGTCTTCATGCCTACGGGCTGTGAACCGCGACGCGAACGGCCAGCTTCATCAGCACATTTCGCGAGCTTTAACCTGTCATGAACTTGTTGGAAGAACGAAGCCTGTCTCTGACTGCAGGCTATGACTCACGCCAGACTCACGCTACGCGAATGACAGGCCTATGCAGCAAATAATGATGACACAGTATATTCTTTGAACTTAAATATTCTTCGCATAATCGTCGCATATTCTGAAGAAGAATACAGAAATAGCGGTGGAAGATGCTCTTCAGGCAATGCATGAGGATCATCAACTCTTTGTTGATGGTGCATTACGGGCACTGTGGGTTCCAGTGTCAAATTTAAATTGTGAAAGATTCTTTTCAAACGTTTGTGTGTTGACGGATTTCAGAACTAATCTAACTATGACAAATTTGGAATTGCTGTCATCCTACAATTATGAATGTAAAAATGAAAGGAAGCAGGGAGGTCAAGTTTGTAAATATCTGTCTTCAATGTTTGCGATTTCTGTCTTTTGTACCGATAATAATTTTGAAGTTAGAATATAAATATTTGTAAGTACTGACTGCCTTTCTATTTCCCTAAGATCCATATTATCTAAGAATTTGTCTTTTCTACCCTAGAATTTTTGTTTCCTACTCAAGAATTTTAATAACCTACCGAAGAATTTTCCCTCGTTACTCAATAATTTTTTCTCTTTTTACTCAAGAATTCAGCACCATTTCATTCAAGAAATTCGAGTGTCCCTAATCATGGTTAAATAAAAAGTTTTCGAAAAATCATCACAATATTCTGCTGTGGTGCTTATATATTTTATTTAAAAAAATGGCTGCAACTGCCTCAAAATACAACTTGTAGGCTATTAAATAATAAACGATAATCTATTAAAAATAAGTATTGTACGTTAACAAGAAAGAAATGTCCATAATATAGGCTAAATCACAAAAAGAAGTCAGTCTTTATATGCAGGCCTAGTTGCCTCAAACTCTGGACAGTAAGGACCACACAAATCTCTAAGGATTAGACATTGATGCAATCTTTTATTCTATTAGTTGAAATTGAAACACCATGAAAATACAGAATTTTATGTCTTGCATCTTACTAACAGTGAGCTTAATCCGTTTTGCTGACATTTCTAAGACATTCACCACAGTCTAATGTAAATCCCAAACTATTACAACACATGTCCTATTCGGCATAAATCTCATTGCAATGAAATAGCTTGGCTTAGTTTCGGCACTGATGCCATCAAATATGAATGAATTCCCGCCATCAATACAGGAAAAAACAAAACGCCAACTTTAACGAAATAAAACCTTCAACTTGTAGCAAATGTACTGTATGAACATTAAAAAATTGAAATATGATACATAGGTTCTTTACAAGAAGAGTTCAGGATCGTTGGTATCACGGGATGGCAGGCTTGAAGTGATTTCTTTTTTTTAATTTATTTTTTATTTTTATCAAGACCAGTGGGAGTCTTACGATAACATTTATCCTCTCTCCCAAATCCAGCTTTTACCGCGAGGAAAGCAGTAAAAATAAGACCTTCGTTATCCTATTCCGTAAACCACTTTCGACGAGACTTAGGCCTTACTTTGAACTCTCCTAAGAGAGCGTGTAATATTTATGTGTGCCCACTCCACTGTAGTTAGTTTTCAAACAGAAGTATTGTTGTAAATAAATTACATTTATTGTTGACGTCCTATCCAACGTTGCCACATATCTGACGTCACTACAGTGTTTTATTAATCTCATGTAATTTATTTCAGGATTAGGGCATAACCCATCTCTTTTGGGTACATTCGTGTTGACTGACTGAAAAGCACTAAACTCTTGTTTACAGAGGTGTAGATTTAAAAAAAAAATCTTAGCCATTTCAAAATTCAAATCAACTTGTAAATTGTTTGCGACCGTAGAAACGTTAAAATCGGCATACTGTATTTTTATTTCACGCACATACGTCAACGAAGATTTTATTTTCCCGGCCCAAAAATCGAGCCTAAATTGGAGGCTAGCACAGTGATTACGAACACGTTCGACACATTCTTGTTCAAATAAAGGAAGTGAGGTTAAGTTATCTGATGCTAATATTTAATTTCAAAGCAGTCATCATCATCATCATCAAGTTTCCACTCCAGTTTCCCGGGTGTGGTTTACGAGCGCTCTCCATTTTGGTCGATTCATGTACCACTGCTCCTTCAAGACTTCATCCCTGTTGATTCCCTTGGATGTGATGTCTTCTTTCACTTGGTCCAGCCATCTCCTCCTAGGTCTTCCAACAGGTCTCTTTCCAGTAATCTCAGTATGTAACCATTGTTTTGCAATTCTTCCTTCTGCCATACGTTTGACGTGACGTAATATCTGTCATGAAGGAATCAACTGATCGTGTACTTCATAAGGCATCTAACGAAGTCTAGCTAGCCGTATCTGGGGGATGATATACGGCCAAATATACGAGACACCTTGCCGTCAAAATATCGTTTTGTCATTTTGTGACATTAACTCACAATTGGACAAATGGGGTTGATTTATTAATCGATAAAGCTTTTAAAAACCAGCGAAAGGAATTGAAATATTTTTCATTAACTAGTCGCCTGTTTCTTTAACTAGACTCACGATTATAACAAATGCGACCGAGCTTGTCTGCGGTACGCCTGCAGTGATTGGTGAGTTTCTCAAGGTTGCTGAGTGACTGGACAATAACAGAGCTTCTTCTCACGGATGTTTGGGAGTACAGCGTTCTGACGGGCGCTGAGTTTCAAGCAAGCTGGAACACACGTAGGCTAGCCGCATCTACGGGACGATACACGGCCAAATGTACGTCTGGCTTGCCGTTAAATGATTGCTTTGTCATTTCGTTCCGATAACTCAGAATTGGAAAAATATGATGGCTTTACTGTTCGATTAAGATTTTAAAAGCCAGCGAAAGGGATTGATATATTTTTCATTAACTATTCCTTCCTTGTTCCTTTAACTCGACTCACGATAATAAATGCGCCTGAGCTCGCCTGTGGTACGCCTGCAGTGATTGGTCAGTTTGTCAAGGTTGCTGCGTGACTAGCCAATGACAAAGAGTCTTCTCGCGGATGTTTGGAAGAACAGCTGGAACGTGTTATTCGTGCATATCCTAGGGCAATTAAGACTTCGAGCAGAACATGCGTGGGTATCTACCGTCTCGCCGCTGTGCGGCAATAACTTTTTTTTTTTTTTTTAAGCGTGTTCCCATTCACAACAAATTGTGACACGGCTTAGTGATTTGTTTATCTTACGTTATCGTAGAGGGAGTAACGTCATACTCTTCACGAAGGAAGGGAGAAAATACCAACTTGCATATTGTTTGGGACTCTACCAACGTTAAATCGACACAGATTTTATTCCAGGGGTCCAAGAATTCGAGCCAAAAATGGAGGTTAAACGTAAAATCGACAAACGTTAAATGATATACATTGCGTCTTATGGGATAATAGCCAGGACCTACGGAAATGTACGTTAATTGCGGGTAAACGTTATTTCGAGAAACGTTAAATCGGGAGTTCACTGTACTATCATCCAGAAGACCAGGAGAGACAAAATCAGAGAAGAGGTGAGAATAGAAGACTCTATACTACAAAAGATCCAGAAGGTTAGAATGATCTTCATGTTATCTTTGGATACTATACTACCCTAGTATTGAAATTCTGAGACTTTGTCCAGCTTTGTGCCATGATTTAGCCTAATTTCTGGCTCGTTGCCACTCTTCTGTTTTAGTTTTGTTGATGTTTAAGCCATATCTTTGGTCATGTGAAGAGAATGAGTGCCAATAAAACTGCAAGAAGGGAGTATGAAAGAGACCTAGAAAACAATGGACAGTCTGGTGAAGAAGGATGTACAGGATTGAGAACAATCACACTTAACAACAATAGAACCTTGTCAACAATGCAACAGATGGGCAAGAAGTACCTTGAAAGAAAGGAAAGCATCACCGCCGAAACGAACAATACGATGGCGGGCAAGACGTGTGATATCCAGTGGGTGGGGGTTCTATCTTAAAATTACTATCATCTTAATGACGCCATCAGAAATTTATGGGAGGATTTTTTCCCTTGCAATTTCAAATTTCAAAATGGGGTTTGAGATATACGCGATGGTATACAGCCAAATTTGCTATGAATCACAAGTGAGGTTACGTAATGAGAAATACAATACGGCTTGTCACCTTGAGGAAGGGTTTGAGCTGCTCGTGGACGGGCTGGCCCTGCAGGTTGGTCGTGTTGATGTGCGTGCCCAACACCTGCAGGAAGTCGTAGCACAGGGTGATGATGTCCTGGCCGAAGCTGGTGAGGCCCAGCTCGATGGAGCCCAGCAGTATCTTGAGCAGGTCCAGGGGAAGCTGACACACCTTCTCCGGGTAGATCTCGCACACGAACGTGATCATCTTGAAGTACTGCAGGCACAGCGACGGGAACTTGAGCATGTCCACCGTCATCAGCGGCATGATGATGTTCAGCCCATACAGACACACGTCGGCAGCCGTCACGTTCGGCTCCCCGTCCGCAGGCGTTTCTATCACAGACAAGTCATATTCAATTGTTCAAGCTTTTGTCCAGTTTTCAATACAATAATTTTGTATATACTCGTGGCGGTACAGTCCATGACGGGCCTAGGCCTACCAAGCGACTGCTGCCCGGCAGATTATGGGGCAAAGCGTCCAGTCCCCTATGCCATTAATCTTGGTCTACGTGACTGGGGCACTGCCTCACCGTCAGACAGCTACTCATTTGTCCTCATGACATTGAGTGCACACCGTTCCAGCCCTCGCGTCAGTTTCTAAAATCCTTGACGGAGCCGGGAATCGAACCCGGGGCCTCCGAGCGCGAGGCAGGCGCGCTACCCCAACACGACGGAGCCGGCGTACTCGTATATACCACTACTGTAAGAAAGAAAAAGGAATATTGTATTGATAAGTGGGGAAAAGCTAGAACGTAATATATATTAAGGCTGCGCGATATATCGAGATGAGATTGATCAAAAGATTGCATTAATTTAGACTTTGGATAAAGATGTTGGTTTGTGAGGCTGTGAACACTTTTTCCAACCTTCTTAAATTCCCAAAAGCCCCGACAAAAAGTCTTTGTTGAAATATCATTACCTTCTTTCTTTTCTCTCAATTTGATTTTTTTACATCTATAACCTCTCCTACCCAAATGTCATCCTCTCCTTCACGTGGCGAACTTGGCCGTTTCCACAGACGAGGCTCTGGCGACCGAGTCACGGCGGGATAACCGTTACATCAAGTACAGAGGAAATGCTGTATTACAGCCTCTCCATGGGCTGAGAGATGGCATCCCCATTAATGGACTTACTTTCTTCAGGCTAGCAACCCGTTGGAAGGACATTTTCATTGCTTTAAAGTCTTGTAAAGGAAAAAACCGGACGGATTCTACAGTTGACGAACGTGGCAAAGGAAAGGATACGAATTGGAAAAGAAAGGATATTATTAGATGTGCTACCTGGAATGTTCAGGGTATTGGACACAAAGATGATCAATTAGACGATATTCTATCTAAAAAAGATATTTCAATTGCAGTTATTTCTGAAACAAAGAAAAAGCTTCAGGGATCCAAGGAGACAAGAAATTATTTACAGTTTTATAGTGGTGTTCAACGAAATGTTAGAGCACAGGCAGAGGTGATGTTTATGGTTCACAAGAGATTACGATCAAAAATTGATAGCTATACTTTTTGGAATGAAAGGATCATTCAAGTAAGAATAAAACTATCCAGAGGATATTTGCCAGTTTTAGGGGTATATGCACCGGTTGAAGGATACTCGAAAGAAAGTGATATTTTGTATAATGATCTACAGAAGATAATATTACTAATACACAAGAAATGATAATGTTAATGGGAGACTTTAATGGCAGAGTTGGTAATGAGAAAATTCAGAATAACATTGGAATTCATGGAGAGGTAACCCGCAATAATAATGGAACAAAATTAATAGATTTCACTATCTTCAATCAGTTTCGGATTATGAACACACTGTTTCCACACAAGGACAGTCATAAATATACGCGGTCCGCAAGAAATCAGAAATCAATTATTGATTATATCATTTGTAATGGAAAATTGGCAGATTTAGTTTTGGATACAAGAGTTTATCGAGAACCTGAATTGGAAACAGACCACTATTTATTAGTTGCTCCTATTCGTTTAACCAGGGGTAACGTTCTCGCTTGCTGAGTCCAAGGTTGCAGGTTCGAAACCTGGCGCAGTCAGCTGGCATTTGAGGGTGCGCAAATGCGAGGGAGCCGTGTCAGTACATTTACTGGCACGTTAAAAATCCCCTTCGGGGCAAAATTCCTGCACCCCGGCGTCTCTAAAAGCCAGTGTAGTTAAAAGGGACGTAAAACCAATAACATTATTATTATTATTCGTTTAAAACCACGGTGGTTCAAGAAAAAGAAACAAAGAACACCGGAAAACGAAACGTTATATAAGGTTAACCTTTTAAATGATCCCAGTATAAAATGGCTATACCAAAACAGGCTTGATAATCACATTCAGATGATTCCACTTTCCGACGATGTGGAAGACGAGTGGTCCAATTTGAGTTCAGCTCTAAAACAGTCAGCATTTGAAAGTTTGGGAGAAAAAAGATGGCAAAAGAAAAAGGGTTTAAGAATTTGGGACGAAGAAATTGCAAAAGTAATCTCCGAAAAAAGAAATTCATATAAAAAGTTTCTGTCAACTGGTAAATTAGAAGATAAAATTGAATACCATCATAAGAGAGCAATAGCAAAAAGAGAAGTTCGAAAGAAACACAGGGAAAGTTGGGAAAACTTTGTCTCGTATCTGGAGACTGACATAACAAGACCTCAACCACAAACCTATAAAATTTTGAAAAAACTAAATAGGGAAGTAAAAGAAGATGTAAAAATTAATGTAATATCTCACAAAGAATGGCTTGAGTATTTTCAGAGCCTTTGGTTGAGTCCAAATATTGAACAACTTGTTTTACAAGCATCTAACAACAAGTCTTCGGAAAATATTACACTCGACGAATTAGAACAGGTTTTGAGGAAACTACGAAATGGGAAAACACCTGGAGAAGATTCAATAAATGCAGAAATGTTGAAATATTCAGGCGATGCCTTCAAGAAAAGATTTCTCAGATTATTGAATTTAATCTGGACGGGTAACAGGCCTCCAGAAGATTGGCAAAAGGCAATAGTAGTTCCTCTTCATAAGAAGGGAAATATTAAAGATTTGGAAAATTATAGAGGAATAAGTATACTTAACTCTGGATACAAAATTTTTGCAAATATTGTTAAAGAAAAATTACTGAAACATTACTCTGAGGTGATAGGGAATGAACAACATGGGTTTAGAAAAGGTCGCACATGTGCAGATGCCTACTTCACCTTAAAAATTTTGATCGAAAAACGCAGGGAGTTCAATTTGGAAACACACATATCATTTGTTGATTTTAAGAAAGCCTTTGATTTTGTTGACAGAAACAGACTTATTGACATATTGGCCAGGGATTGTGTCTCCCAACAGTTAATTGATAACATTTACAACATGTATAGTGGTACTCTTATTGCAGTAAGGTTAAATAATCATAAATCCGAGTGAAAGCCAATCAGCAGAGGGGTAAGACAAGGCTGTGGACTCTTTCCAATGCTATTCATAATCTACATGGATGCTATAATAAAGGAATGGAGGTGTGAAAGGCATGGTTCAATACCTATCAGCAGGCATCTAAGAAATTTAGACGCTATACTATTTGCTGATGATGTTGCATTGGTAGCAGCTTCTGAAGATGATCTGCAGTGGTCAATATTCAACCTCCAGAAAGTGGCATCAAAATTCAGCATGTGCATTTCTACTGAAAAGACTAAAGTAATGGCCTTTAAAGGTAAGGACCCTATCCCCAGTAAAATTTGTCTGGATGGTAAAATTTTAGAAAGAGTTAACGAATTCAAGTATTTAGGATATAATTTATCTTTTCAAGAAGAACAAGACATAACTGCAAAAATAACTAATTATACCAGAACAACAGGAATCATCAATCACGTCATGAAGCCATCTCTTGTCCAAAGGCATACACGCTTGCGTTTGTATAACACATTAGCCAGACCAACCCTGTGCTATGGCAGCGAGGCATGGACAATAAGATCTCAGGACATCTCCAGACTCACAGCACGCGAAATGACCTTTATGCACCGAACAGCAGGCTATACTAAATGGGATCATAAGAGAAACGAGGATGTGCTGAAGGAACTAAAAGTGAAACCAATAACTACATACATTTGTGAGTACCAAGAGAACTGGAAGCGTCATGTCCAAAGGATGGAACCTGGAAGATTACCAAAGGAGATCCTTCGCTACCAGCCACGGGGAAATAGATCGATAGGACGTCCGATGAAGAGATGGAGGGAAAGTGCAAGACCGTAACGGGACATTTGGCCCAATACTTGGAAGGAAGAAGAAGAAGAAGACATTAAGTTTTCACCTAACGCATCAGTTTTTAGTCAAACTAATTTGCGTTTCCTACGAGTCGGGTCGTGTGTGGTGGTCGATGTGGTATTGTATTGTTGAGAGTTTGTTCTCGAGATTGAATGAGCTCTGGGTAGTGCCGTTACTCCCAGCAGGATTGCCACCAGCGTACCATTTCCAAGGCATTTGCCAACATTTGCATCACTGAATAACAAAAATAATAAATGGTCAGTTAGAGTGCGCGAAAGCAGTTCCCGTCTCCTTCTCACCCACAATACCTTGATAACACCCAGTGAATGAAATGTACAAACTACATCTCCTGAACTTAGCACAAAAGTTGAGAACTCTAAACAACATCCCCCATAATCTATGTGGAACTACTGTACCTGGGGATCTTCAGCCTTGGGTTTGGTGTATTCAAGTGTTGAGTTTTGTGCACCTGTTTGGTTGAACAGTCATCACACAAGGATTGTTGACACCCAACTTACGGTAATACCACAATGCGCACCATATCTGGCGCAATCAAATCTACTCCAGTTCCACTGCTAACCGGTATAATCCCACCTGATCTACGCCGATCTAATGCCCTTATGAAGGAATTCCACAAGATCTCCAGGAATCCAGCCACTTTTGAAACTTAATAGACTAAAATCACGCCATCCAACTCTGCGTGATACAGCTGACATGGATGCTAAGGATTTTAAATCTCTCGAAGAATGGAAAGGTCAGTGGGAAGCAGCAACAAATATGCGCCTGCATACCTTCTTCTCAGGTCCGAGATTTCCAAGTGGATTCCACCTACCACGCAAGACCTGGACTGCCCTGAACTGAATCAGAGACACTCTCCACAAGTGGAAAAAGCTACCTAATCCAGACTGTGACTGCGGAGCTCACACCAGACGATTCATCACATTGTCAGATAATGCAAGATTTGAGCTTATCACGGTGATGAAGTGGACTTTATGTTGGCAAGTCCAGATGCTGTATGCTGGATTGAAAATCTACATATTCAGTTGTGAAGCACAAATTACTTTGTTTCTCTTCTGTAAATATAAGGTGCGTTCAAAAAGTAACCAGCCGGAGGCATAATTACAGAAACCAGTATCTGTATGTTAGAAGTATTGGCTCTGGCTGTTGAGGCACTTGTCCCACTGTGACACGAGGCAGTGAATGGCCGTCTCATAAAATTCCCTGGGCTGCGATGTGAACCAGTTCCACACGTACAGCTGGACGTCGGCGTCCAAGATGAATCGTTGGCCCCGCAGAGCCCTTTTCAGGGGACCAAACATGGCGTAATCACAGGGAGAGAGGTCTGGACTGTATGGAGGGTGGCCGAGAACCTCCCATTTAAATTTCTGCAGGAGTGCCGCGACTGTGTTGGCCGTATGAGGTCGTGCATTGTCGTGGAGCGACCACGGCAGCTATGGCGTTCACTGTCACTCGGCGGTCCTGGCTAATGAGTGCATCAACAAGCTGGACGCTGTCATTGGTAATGCAGGGGGGTGCCCCAGACCGGGCATCATCGGCTAACAACACCCGTCCTTCCCTGAAGCGCTTGTGCCACGCCTTGACCCTTGCAAGGGACATGCAGTCTTCGCCGTACACTTGTGACATTCGAAGATGAATATCCGTTCCCCCTACTCCTTCCGCTGTCAGAAACCGAACAACACCTCTTTGCTCTTCGGTTGACGCCTCCATGTCACTGTTTGCAATGCGACTGGCAGCATTGGACGATTGATGCATGCTGCTGCTCGCTTTGTATCGTCACGTGAAGTGCACGCGTGCCCTTTAGCGATGGGCTGTGACCTTCCACGCTCTGGTCGGAACCACACCTCGTTACACACACCACGATTAGCCGATGTCGTCACCGATTTGCGTATTCCAGCCTCCGGCTCGTTACTTTTTGAATGCACCTGATATGTATATATATATTACTGATAATGTCTGTATAAGCCATACGCTAAATAATACGTAGTACCATAAGCCAACAATAACCATTGTTAGTGGAGTCCAGAGTCTGGTCCTGGCTTGTGTTGCACAGTCCAGCTGCCTACTGTCAGTGGCTACGGTGGACAGTTGAAAACACTGTGCCTCCAGCTGTGAAAACTTGGCCACCCAGCTAGGTTTCAAAAGCCAGGATGTCTACCAAAACCAACTAACAGATTTCTCTGACAATTCCCTGATTTTTCCAGGATAAATCAGAAAATTTCCTGAGTAACAGCAGCAGCCATAATAAATATAGAAAACAGAGTTTGTACTTGAACATCATTTCAAAAAGTGCTTGAACAATAAAGAGTAGCATGACAAAGTTGAAAAGAAAATTTAAAAAAAAGAGGGAGGGGGGGGAAGAAAAACAGAAAAATATATTTTTCTCTATTTTGCCAATTTCTAAATTTTTCATCCAGGAAAAGTATTGTACTTGCATGTATTGAAAGTAGCTTGTCAATAGTAATGCTCTCAAAAATCGTACACAGCAGTTAACATGGACGCAAAACCAATAGTTACACATTATATACAAACACAAGAAATCAGAACTTACTGATTTAACGTCAGTACGAACAAACATCTACAATAATCATCACCAGAATATACTTTTCCCCCATCAAAATTTAAATGCTTAATTTCCAATTATTCAAAGTTGAAACTTGTAAAACTAATATTCCCTGAGTGTCATTAAAATACCCTGATAATTCCCTGTAGTCCATGTTTTCCAGAGTAGTCGACACCTTGGAAAGCGTACCGTTTGTTAATGAGGAAAATTAGAGAACAACATATCACCACCACTTTATACAAATGGATCGTATTGCTTGTGCAGCTAACGTAATGCTTTGATTTTATTCCCTACAAGTGGTGAAAAATAGTGTAATTACGTAAGTTTGAGTTTTTCTATAGTTCGAGGTAGTCTCTGCCTCTAATGTATGCGTACATCTTTTGAGTTGGTGCCGTCTAGGCAATCTACTGAAAAACCTCAGGCTGAGATTTGCCTTGTAACCCCCAAATGTTCTACTTTCTTGGCTGTGAATCTAACGAATGAATGTATGGAGACAAACAAGTCAAGCCTACCCGGCGGTCCGAGGTCGATGAAGTCTTTGGACAGGAGGTTGGTCAGCAGTTCCATGAGCAGCAGAATGTCGTGGAAGGAGTCCTCTTCGGCGGCCGACTCCTGGCTGATGCGGCCCGTGTTACACCGGGCGTACGTCTGGATGGTCTGGAGGCACGACTCGTAGATCCGACGACTGTCCGACTGAAATGAATCCAACTACTAGCTACAAAAAAGCAAGCGCATAAGCCTTAAAGATATCTTGGAGGGATGGAAATAGCAACACCGTAAAACTGTTTGAAAGCGGTAAATAAAGGTGTTGAGTCCCTGGTTCAACTCCTTGGAGCGGTTGTCAGCTCCTTTGCTCCAACAAATTACACTGGTACTAATTTCTGACGTAGGCCATTTGCGTTTCTAAAATCCCCTACCTGGGTGGAAATCGAGCCCACTCAGGAGCTCTACCGACTGTGTCCTGCACAGAGAACTGCAAATTGTAACATCATATACGAGGGGGTACAACAACAAAAAAAAACAGAAAAACATTGCCGTGGACAGAACTTGTGTAGTACGCATTTCTGCCACTAGGCATGTATAGCGCTACTCACTGCCACCTGTGCCGTCCACCTGGCTTGTTCTGTTCATCTGCGGTGATCGTTTTTGCTAGCGCTCTTTTGTTCTGGTGTCCGTTTTTATGATGGCAAATTAGAGTGAACACCGTGCAGCTGTGAAATTTTGTTTTCTACTCGGTAAAAATGCTGCTGAAACTGTTTTAATGTTGAAAACAGCTCACTAAGATGACGCTATGGGAAACTGTACGAGTGGTTTGCTAGGTTTAAAAATGGCGACATATCGATTGATGACAAACCTTGTCTAAATGTACATCAACTGACTGATTCGACGAAAATATTGAAAACATTCAGAGTTTGTTCCTCCATGTCAGACCTTTTATTTGGAAGTTTTAAGAAGATTGTGCAACACTGTTCGTCAAACAGACAGGGGACTGGCTCTTCTACCACGATAACGCACCTGCACACACAGCCATCTCTGTTAGACGGCATGGCATTGTACGCACCTTACTCGCCTGACCTGACTCCGTGCGACTTTTTCTTATTTCCACGCATGAGGCAGGGAATGGAAGGACACCGATTTCACAACATTCAATAGGTCAAGAAAAACACGAGGGAGGAGCTGTCAGTCCTTTCTTAAGATGACTACAAAAACTGTTTTGAACAGTGGAAGCACAGGTGGGACAAATGTATTAGTTGTGAACAATTCAGTTTTTTTTGGGTTACCCCTCCCCTCGTATTTCATAACTGTGCGTAAAATGAAACAAAAATCGCATGATAATGTTGTTGGTAGTCATGAGGCGGTCAGATGCCAATATGGGATAATGAGAGGTTGGAATACAATGAGAAATGAAGGCGCCAGGTTAATGCAACGCCACAAGATTAGTCACCTTAGTCAAACCTGGTTAATTCCAAACTTCACAATATTTCCAACTTTACGTCAAACTTTGGTCTCATCTAAAGCTGACTGTTCTACACCGTTTCATCGAACTGGACCAAATTTCACACAGTCACATAATAATAATATAGAATTTATGATAGAAGGACCAATCTAGGCTCATTCGTCATGGTTTCAGTTCCTCTGTATTGATTCAAATGATAATTGGACAATGCCAGAAACAAAACTGGGTTGTACAATTTGGTTCACTTCGGCGAAACGATGTATCTATTATATAAAACAAAGTGTCCTGACTGACTCATCATCGCTCAGTCAAAACTTTTAAAGTTAGAAACATGAAATTTTGGGGATATGTTAGTTGTATGTTGAAAACGTCCACCACGGAAGGATTATTGGATATTCATGTTCTTAAGGGGTGTTAAGGGGGTTAAACCTGCATTTCATTGAATAACAATACCTCACGAGTTCGTTTCATTAGGGATGTGATACTTGGCATATTAACTAATGATTTAAAAAAATAAGCAGCCACGTGTCTAAGGGTTTATTAGAAATATTATTCATTTCAGGTTCCGTATTGACAGTAATTATGAAGAATAAGAATTTTCAATCTTTCCGCCTATTCAATACTAAGGGTTTTCCGATGTGGTGTATATTATGAGGTGAAGGGGGAAAATGTGGGCGTAGAGGTTTTTTACTTGTGTAATTTTATGATGTGTACTTTTTTTTCATAGGAATTTAGGTAAATGGATTTCGTGTTTTGTCAATGTGTTAAGTTTATCTCATTTATTTTATATTTACATTTGTGGTTGGAAACCGTGTTGTCATTTTCAGTCGAATTTTATACATGAGATGCGACGTGACATTCGTGAGGTTTGATATTTATACATTGTTGAGTTATATTGTCTGATTGTTTACAGTCTTTACCAAAATTATTATCAATATTATTCAAAATTAAAAGATAAATAATTCCTAGCATTCATGATTGAGACGTTGCTAAGTGTGCGGTGATGGGTAATTCTAGTATTTGTATAAAACCACGTTAAAGACCCTAGAACCAACTGTGTTGGAAGTATTTCCGTGTTGTAGAGGGGGTCCAGGGATGCTGGGAATTCAGGTGTAACTGAGAATTTTTAAATGAGTGTATGGTTGGCTGGCAATGCAGGCTGCATCACGCCGCCCCTAATCGTGTTCTGGTGCAGAATTGCAAAAATAGTTACATATTGCGCATCTTACAAATTACAGTCACGGGGAGTAATTAGTGAAAAAGGATTTCTTAGGCCCCTTTAAACAGTTATCAAAATCATGCATGACTGTAGGCCACATCTGCAGCAGAACATTGTGGTTATCAGCTACAGTAAGTGTTGGTGTTAATGTCCCACAGTCTTCTAATGAATTAATCCCGCTAATTTGAAATAACAATTTCAGGTGAATTAACCAGGTGAGTGTAACTACGGGTGATGCAGAGGTGCTAACCCATTTCACTGTGGGATTGTCAGTACTGTTAGTCCACTCAGGCATGCCAACACGATGTGTCTTACGTACGCAACAAGATGTGGAGTAGGAGCGCAACAACTCCACGCACAGTCGCAAGCCGAGCTGCCTCTCGTCCTGAAGGGAACAACAACAACAATGTGCACAACCTGTTCTGTGGGTCGGAGATGAACAAATAACACACAGCTTGCCTTATATCCCGTTTAGACGTCACGGTCGCCATCCTGATTACCTCTGATCTGGATAATGGAATGTCCAATCGCAATTTATGGTAGCCTATTTTTTCACCTATCATGAAACAACAGCATGACATAGCTAAGTTTTGAATTCCAAGTGTTATAGCAGCAGTTTGTTTCCTCCAGTTTTGAAGTATTTCAGCTATTCTTTATACAGCATTTAACCTGCTATACATTTTATACAAATCCTGAGATGTGAAGGCGAGGCCTACTCTTGTGCCTGCTGGCTCCAAGGTTTCAGGATCGAATCGTAGCGCAGTCAGCTGGCATTTAAAGATGCACAAATGCGAGGGAGTCGTGTCAGTAGATTTACTGGCACGTAAAGATCCCCTTTGACCCCTTCGGGGCGAAATTCCGGCACCCCAGCGTCTCTAAAAGCCAGAGTAGTTAAAAGGGACGTGAAACCAATAACATTATTATTATTATTATTCTCTTGGTGTGGAGAGGAAATATCTTCAAATATTTATGCACAGGTCAAGGATATTTATTGCATAAATAATTCTTTGTTCGTTTCAGAGTCATTTAGTCCTTTCGGAATCCCTTCTATGTCTTTATTATTTGTCTTCAAAGCTCAGAATCTTTCCATGTTTAAATACTGGTATGTTCCATCATTTTGTGTATCTCAAACTTCATAATATCTGATATCTCGCTTTCAAAACACAAGACAATCCAAAATGGCCATTACTTCCACTGCCTACTTCACTCACACAGCAAAGGGATAGAACACACCGACGATCGCGATTATCTAGTCGTGGAAACAGGATCGGGCTGAACCTGCTAATCGCAATAATGTAATCCTGTTGCGCTTAGACGTCCCAACTTAATCTGGATCGAGGCCTAATCGGGATCGCGACCGTGACGTCTAAATGAGATATTAGAGCGGTCATGACAAGGGACAGACAAATTTCATGAATTTTGGTCATGTGTATTTCAAACCTTTCCCCATTTTTCCCCCTGCTTTTTGCGACTTTGGCAGAAATTTACTGAGCAAGTCATGGGAAGGTCGACGATGAGGTTGATGGATACAGTGAGGAAGAGCATTGAGAAAAGAGGAGTGAAAGTAGTGGTGTGGAGGTCCTCGAATCACACCCCGACCCAGATCACTGGAACCGGGAAATGATGAAGAAGAAGAATATGGACTTGAGAGCTGCACAATCTTAAAGAAGGATAGCAGTAGACTGCAAAGTGCAGAAATGAAATTTCTACAGACAATGATCCAGAAAACAAGAAGGGACAATGTCAGAAATGGAACAGGTACAAGAGTCTCTTCTAGGAAAAATTGAAAGTTCAAGGTTGAGGTGATAAAAGAAGGGCACCCAACAGAAAAGCAAAAGTATGTCTGGAGAAAACAGTTAAAGGCACTCGACCCAGAAGAAGACCAAGAAGTAGATGGCTTGATACAGTCAAACAAAACTAGTAGAGGAATGAATTGAGAAGACCAAGATCTATCTGGACCGACCAAGATGGAAGAGGCCTATAAACCACACCTGTGAAAGTGGCACAAATTCAGTAATTATACAGTGAAATACTTTGCAGCTGATATATTGCACATTCCAAATCGACTGAATTAAGATTCCCTTTCTTCACAATTACTCGTTACACACAACGATCTATGGCAGGAAATGATATAACAGCTTAGGCTTTCACGGCCGGCGTTCATAATTAAGTACAAGTTTTTCGGGCTTGTAGACCGTGGTCCAGACAGGATAACTCTCGACGTTTCACCGGAAACTGCGTCCGGGACTTTCAAGGGTTCCGCTCCTTTCCGCTGCTGACCAAGGAAAGGAGCGGAACCCTTGTAAATGCCGGATGCAGTTTCCGGTGAAACATCGGGAGATATCCTGTCTGGACCAAGGCCTGCAAGCCTGAAAAACTTGTACTTAATTAGGACAGGAAATATATGTGAATTTTAGACATTCCAGGGTTTTTATAATCACAAAACAAGATTTATTTGCAACTTCGGCACAAGTATGGATGAAAAATTGTAATTTTAGTGCAAAATACCTCGCATGGCATGTCTTCTGTTTAATTTTGGCATAAACTAAAATCCTGTCTCAAAAGTGCGATATTTTTCGCCAAAACAAAAACACATGTTGCTGTAGTGCATCTGAGGCCAAGCAGTCGGTGGCTCACTCTAGATTTACACATGAAACTTCTTAACAGGAAATAACAATCTGGGTTTTCTCTTCCACTCTATGGCAGAGAGTTTTACGTGATTGTTAATCCTGCCATCAAGAGCTACATGCAGCAAGTTCACCTTGGTGAGAGGCAAACAGTTTGACCACTGTTGAGAGACCTCAACACATTTATTCACCCCTTTGGCACAATTTATTTACTGTTCTTTGGCGTTCCTACTTCTATTGGGACAGCAATGAGCTTTATGGCCAGATGCCCTTCCGGATACCCATCTGATGGCAAATAAAATCAATGAACTGAGTCTATTAGAAGGTACAGAAACCATTCCCAAGACAGGTGACTGTCTACCGAATGCGTGCGGCTAACCTTGTCTATTCTCATAAATCACCAAGTTAAAGAAAATATTTGATTGCGTGCAATTCCTTTCACCGCATATACAAGGATGGTTATGAACATTCCCAAATGGGAATATGATGTTAATTTCCGTTTGATCAGATAAATTATCAATTAATATGATAAAATTGGTCCGGCCAGATCAAACATAAAATGCCAGCGTTTCGCCCCAGTGTGCCGTTGGGCTCGTCAGTTGGTACAGACACACCTCACCAATACGCATGGCTAGCACATACTGAGAAGGCCATCACAAGACACAAAATACAAGTAGTATTGACGTCACGAGTGATGCCAATGTGCTACGGAAGTCAGGCTCCCTTCCATAAAACAAAAACCTTACCTTGGCAATCCAAATAGGAAGGGAGCCTGACTTCCGTAGC
Source organism: Meconema thalassinum (assembly GCA_946902985.2). NCBI lineage: Eukaryota > Metazoa > Arthropoda > Insecta > Orthoptera > Tettigoniidae > Meconema > Meconema thalassinum. The sequence goes on along the minus strand of OX336397.1, from coordinate 178,278,895 downwards.
ACATTGGCATCACTCGTGACGTCAATACTACTTGTATTTTGTGTCTTGTGATGGCCTTCTCAGTATGTGCTAGCCATGCGTATTGGTGAGGTGTGTCTGTACCAACTGACGAGCCCAACGGCACACTGGGGCGAAACGCTGGCATTTTATGTTTGATCTGGCCGGACCAATTTTATCATATTAATTGATATACAAGGATGATACTCAACAATTGGAAGTGGAAGAAAGAAACACTCTGGTCCACAGCTCCCGAAGCGATCGCAGATTTTGCAGCACCGAGATATTTGCCTTAAGCTCGTGAGTGATGCCGATATTATTTCCAGGCATGTAACTTTGAGAACTAACCTGAGAGCAGCGCCATCTGCTCTCACCAACATTATTAGGGTGTACTGACACTCTCACATCGTCGACCCACGGATACAGTTCCATAAAGCTCCTCATTGACCACAGACATAACAACAAATAAACATTTCAGCAATTATTTATATAATATTGTACAAAACTATGACACAAACATGTGGTCTAGTCAAAATATTGAATTTTGATCATTGATCGTGGATGAATAATTGCAAACACAGTCGACCCTAGAGAAAGCTAACTACCGTATTTGCTCGTGTATATCTCGCACTTTTTTGACCGAAAATATGTGTGAAAATTTTCGGTGCGAGATATACGCGGGGAATGATCATATTCCCGAAGAAGGAAAAAAAAAACACAAAATTTGCGATGTAACAGTAGGCCTACTTGCGCAACTGTTGTGGCGCGCTAATCAGTAATTCGAACGTGTCTCAAGACGGTGAATTTAGCCAACGGCGGCCGAAGACGCGGCGAACGATGTACAGCATGCTAACACTCATGCTGCGCCGTATACTTGCACGCGGCCGAGTCTGATGCGACGCAATACGGGAAGACGAAATCATTGAGATTCGAGGAGACTGAACTGCGTTTCTCTGCGATGTAACAGTAGGCCTACTTGCGCAAATTATGTGGCGCGCTAATCGCTAATTCGAACGTGTCTCAAGGCGGCGAATTTAGCTAACCACGGCCGAAGACTAACGATGTACAGCGTGCTAACACTCACGCTGCGCCGTATGCTTGCACGCGGCGCCTCGATCCCTAATCGGCTCGTATCGAAGTTCGGATCAACTCGTTGTTGCTCGCTCTTCCTGTTAGTAACGCTTCGGGTAAGTTGCTGGACAATGACGACTGTTGTGGCACGCTAAATCGAACGTGTTTCTACCTCAAGGTTATTACAGTCTTTTTTATGATGGCGCTAGTAATGAATGCGAGATATATGCGAGTACTTTTTCCCCCCTGAAATTTCAAATAAAAAAATGGGGTGCGAGATATACGCGGGGGCGAGATATACGCGAGCAAATACGGTAATCACTGTTCTTTTGAAGATTGTTGTTTATTTCGCACTTCCAGCCAATTCCCTATTTTATCACTAATTGTGCAAATTTCACAGAATGCTATCAATCACAAACTTACTGGACAGGCAGCACACCCCAAAAATGCTATTTCTCATTGTGTAACAGAACAAATGCTAGGTTCCTGGAGTCGTTTTATCTTTGCTCCATTTAAGATCACTACACCCTTAAAATTGCTGTTGTACTCACTCACTGGAGTTAATGACAACTTGTTGACAGTTTAATCCGCCCAATCAATACATGTATTCCTTCAAATCAATAGCCAGCTGATCTTCAGTAATTATTTAAACAATAATAAAAAAAAAAAAATCCTACTTGAGTCTCTAAGATTTATCTGTAGATATTTAACTCTTAAAGGCTACCTTGTGGATCAAATTTCAGCCAAGAAAATTTTCTTTTGTTTACTGCTGGTTGGCAAGCCTCCTCCTTCCTTGTACGCTTCCCCAACACCAGTGTACGGGTAGCAATTACTATGGTGTTCTTTGTTTAATTCTAGTGCATCCTGGGTGATTGAAGCCTTGGTGGAATTTGTTCATAACTTATCCAATGCTGCTTTAATTATGCCAACAAAATGACGACGTATTATTACGAGCGTAAAGAACTCGCAGACATTACTGATGACCTCCAAGATGGAGGACGATGCATTGGTAAAAGATTTTAATTTTTATCTGTATATTTGTTGATTTTATGAATTAAATAAATATATAAACAACATGAGGTGCAAGTGAAATCCTATGAAAACAGATCACAAAATTCACCCAGGGTAGTGTTGGCGTGACTAATAAGTGTATCCTTTAAAGTTTAAAATCTAAACAGGTGAACAAATTATTTATATGTTTCTCTTCACTTTCATAGAGCTTCTGTGGTATTTTACATTTTCCCCAAACACTGTTTTTCAATAATAATCTATTTTTGTGGTCAAGAATGAAATTTGAGTTATTTAACCATCAGAATACATGTGACGATCACCGTGGGTGAGGTTAAACTTAATGAAGTGACCCAATTCAAATACCTTGGGTGATGCATCACCTCAGACTGCAGCGTGATTCCTGATGTCAAAAGAAGAGTCACTGCCGCATGGATGAAATGGCGCCAAGATACTGGAGTCCTATCCGATAAGAAAATTCCATTGCATCTGAAATCTAAAGTATATCGCACAGTGATTAGACCATTGGCCCATTATGGATCTGAATGCTGGCCTACAACATCGAAGCACGAACAGGTGCTTTATGCAATGGAAATGAAGATGTTGTGGTGGTCCAATGGCTTGACTCGACTGGACCATATTAGGAATGATGCTGTGCGGAAGGATTTCAAAGTTGCCCCAAACGCAGAGAAAATGCATGAATCACGTCTGCGGTGGTATGGACATGTGCTCCATAGCAGTGAAACCTCAGTTTAGACTGCCCTTCAACTGAACGTGGAGGGTCGTCGACTTCGAGGGAGAACTCAAACTCGCTGGCTGGATAGGGTGACAGATGACATGCGGCTCAATAAACTCTGCCCTCGGGAGGCTATGGATCGATAGAAGTAGAGGAATCATTGCAGGAAGGCAGACCCCACATAAATGGGAAAATGCAAAGAAGATGTCCAATGCTATCAACTCCTCGGAGGGGAGCTAATGTGCCACATTCCAGCTGTTTGAGGCGATAGTCCATAGAACCATGTACAGTAGAACCTCGTTAACACGTTCCTCATTAGTACGTTTTATCGCATATCACATCGTAATTTTCAAATCCCGATTCTTATCTGATGACAATAATGTAAAAGTACCTCATTTATCACGTCGCACATTTTGCCGCGCATCGCTTAGTACGATCGCATTTTCGTCAGCCCTGAAAGCATTCTTTGTCCACCCCTAGTGGAATGTGAGACCGACCGCTCTGAGATAACATTCCTTGCCAAAAGGCAGGCGAGAGTTGCGACTTAACAGGTATAGGCGACTCTTAAAAGTAAGACAGTAGCACGCGCCGCACCGCGGCACTTCTGATGAAAGAGTTTTTTACATTTCCCTTACTGATACAAATTTATGAGGTTTAATTATTATTTTCCATTAGTACGTTTTCCCGCTTTTGACGTCCAAATTTTTCAGTCCCTTGAAAAACGTACTAACGAGGTTTCACTGTATTTGGCATTTGTAATCTGTATGGTGATGCGCTGTTAATAATAATAATAATAATGTTATTGGTTTTACGTCCCTTTTAACTACACTGGCTTTTAGAGACGCCGGGGTGCCGGAAATTTTCCCCGAAGGGGATCTTTAACGTGCCAGTAAATGTACCGACACGGCTCCCTCACATTTGCGCACCCTCAAATGCCAGCTGACTGCGCCAGATTTCGAACCTGCAACCTTGGGCTCAGCAAGCGGTGATGCGCTGTTAGTAGTTGGAGTAATGGCAATACCCAGGGGATGTATCCCCCAACACCCCTAGTGAGAGGGCATTTATCCAGTCACTACATTGTACGACTGCTGTTTTGGCATGATCGTTGCACATGAATCGTTGTCCTGTAAGGAACTTCTTCAGCGGACAATGACAATGCGAGACCACATGTGGCAACCGGAACCGCCAACAAGCTGCAGTCATTTCACTGGGAGAGTCTGGACCACCGGACCTCGGCCCTAGTGGTTTCCACGTTTTGGGTCCGCTGAAGGAGTTCCTGGCAGGACAGCGATTCACGTGCAAAGATGACGCCAAGACAGCAGTCCGATGATGGTTCCACAGTCAACTGGCTGAATTCTACCACAGGGGCATCTCAAAAATAGTGCTGTGATGGGACAAGTGTGAGGACGATGTGGAAAAGTAGTGTAAGGTGCGTAGATCAGTACGTATACTTGTAATTACCTGTACATAAAAGAAACAAGACTAAAGTTAGAGGACTTTATCAGTCAAAAATTGTTACGCATTTCAGTAATTCTTTATACGTGAAACAACATCTCTTTGCAATCAAAAGGAGACCCGATTCATTACATTGAACCATAATGAAAAAGTATAATATAGACAATCTATTTACAGTGAAACCTCTCTAAAACACCACCCCTATTAAAAGACCACCCCTCTTAAAGACCGATTTTTCTTGGAACCGATTTAAAACCTCATAAGGTTTGTTACCTCTATTTACGGACCACCCCTCTTCCCGACCAAAGACCAGGCATTTTCTCAGTCTGACCTCTTTCAAAAAACCACTTCTCGTCTGCCTTCCCATTGGAGATGGTGATGAGGGTGATGATGTAAACAATGGTTCTGTTGGCACAGAACTGCATCAGCATACAATGTCATTAGAAAAAGTGTTATGTAACGTATAAAAATACAAAAAACGGCTCTCCTAGAAGGTTGTTCGAACCCAGAACAAATTAATGGACTTTCGAACCCACTTAGAGATATTCTAGAAAGTAAAATTGTTAAGAGAAAGATGTGCTAATCTGAAACAGAGATCAATTCGTGACTTTTTTTAAATGGCAGAGCTCAGAAAATAACTGATTTTAATTAATTTGTACTAAATGTGAAACAATGCAGATAAATTGTAATCAAGTATGTGTTCCAACTGTACTTTATTAATATTGCAGTATAAAATTATTTTTAATGCCTACCCCTATTAAGAGACCACCCCTCTAAAAGACCAGTTTTCCATGGAACCGTCACTGGTCTCTTAATAGAGGATTCACTGTAGGTAGATTTATATTAACTTTAGTCTTGTTTCTTTTATGTACTTTTTTTTTGTGACCTTTCATTTTATTTAAATTTGAATGTGTTCTTTGTAATGATATCTATTTTCACTTTGGTATTTGTTAACATAGTTATTAAAATTCTTTTATTATTTCAATCTACGCTGACGAGGGTATAATTGTATACCGAAACATGTACGTATTAATTAAAATATTTAACGTTTCTTAAGTGTTTGACAAAGCGGCTTTTATAATTTGAGATTATTTAGATTTTAAATATCTATTTACAGAAAAATCGTAGAAACTAAAGTAGTAAACTTGTATTAATGTTTAATGTTGCTCAAGTACCTGGGACAAATAGCAGAGCATACTCCGAGCACACTCGCAGTAGAGTTCCAGAATGAGCTCCACCACCTCGCGGTAGTTGTGGTACACACCTACGAGCGTTGAGAACTCCGACAGCATGGGGTGGAGGAACACGAACAGCGAGTGCACCGTCGGGACTTGCGAGCCCTGCGCCACACCTGACAAACATACAAAAACAATGAGCATTTCCTTGCATAGCACACACTGCCATAACCTGGCGTGACCTCTGCAGAAGAAAGGACTCTTGCAACGCTAGACAGTGCCACCTCCATTGCTTCCGAGAGCTGGCCTGAGAACAACGAGCTTCAATAAGCGCTGCTATCACCCTCGTGAAAACAGGCACAAGTGCTATTGGCGGAAACTTACGCAAGGGACATACCACGCCCGGGTAGCATCGGCCACTTCCATGAAACATCACAGCAGAGATCAGTGCGTAACACACATGGTGTTCACAATGCAAAAATTATACTTGGTGAAAGTGAAAAAACACGAAATTGCAAATTAAGCAAATAATGGTACTCTATGTTAAGAAAAAACAGATTGTGCTTTATCTTCTTTGAACTTAAATATTGTTTGCCTAATCATCGTGACCTGCTGTTTCCGCACGAATTTTAGGCTAAAAATATGCGCTGATTATGTGAGGAAATGCAGTACAGTTACTACAGAACTTGATGGGTTAGAGTGATTGTCTTGCTGAGCTGGATCTAAACTTTGGAGGATTGTGGTTGCATCCAGTGGAGAGCTGTCTTCAGACCAATAACCAAGCCCTGGAAAGGATAAGGAAAGAGTACAAAAGAAGGTCCAAGAATGCAGACTAAGATGGTGTGACGAAGGGGAAGACAGTGGGTTGATGGGAGGAACAGGCAGACGAATGATGGAACTACAGAGCGTTAATCAAATGTGACCTCCAAATTTAGGTTCACACAATTGTATTTAGTGGTAGGTTCTTTTAGATGCCATAAATCTATGACATGGGCATACTGAGCGATTTTTAGCGCTCTTAAAATATCCGACAACTTCGGCCAGGTTTGAACCTGGGCATGGAGCTCAGAAAGCTACCAACTACGCTACCGAAGCCGTGGAGAACGAAGGGATTATGGAAAGAGCAAATTCATGTTGAGGTACAGTCATAACGTGGAAAGTGAAAGTGATAGCGGCGGGATTGATGTAAACATCCGACCGCGTGTTTTTAGGCCTAAGGTAAACAGTGATAGTGACAGTGACCTTCAGAATGACAGTAGTAGCAATGACGACAACAATATCCAGCAGTTTCACCTGGCAGGGTAGGGGTAAATCCTGAAGCCTATCTTTTTGTAAATATTTTTTGTGTGTGTTGTGTTGAAGATCACTCCCAAACTACTATACATAATAAAGTGATATTTTACGGGTTTATTCATCTTGAATGGGATATTTCATAGAAGTGAACATTACTTATCTGTGAGTTAATATTTAATTATATTTTGTTCTATTTCAATTTTTTTAAATTTTTTGTGTTTTGAAAATGTTCCAAAAATATTTTTATTTTGAATAAACAAGAGCATGATAATGTTAAAGTGTAGTTCAGAAGTAAGGGAGATCTCTAGTTAGCATTTAGGGAAAATTTCAAGCCATTGTGTTGGTTATTGTGAATTATACAGCCCTGAGAATGAGAACCAGCAAAATCCTCTAAATCAGTCTGGCACTCTCGGCATACTGTGAGCACTCAGACATGGAACTAAGAGGGTTAAGAACCCATTTGAATTCAGTAGGACGTGTTCATAATGGCAAAATTAATCTTGGGATTTTCTGCCAACCCAAAGTTCCTCATTTCTCTACTACAAAGTGCTATAGTGTCAAGGAGCTTAGATATCTAACCTCCTAGACTTTCACAGTGCTTCAAGGAAAGACAAAATTCGACATGCAAGCTGCTCTCTTGGTGTCAAATAACAAAACTTGCACCCGGCACCCGAGGCCATACAATATTATTCGTATGGCTTTTAGTGCCGGGAGTGTCCGAGGACATGTTCGGCTCGCCAGTTTTGTAGCTGCTTCGAGATGGACACCCAATGGGTGAGCTACAAGTACCGTTGGGGAGGAAAGTTGGAATGGAAGGTTGAGGAGTTGGAAGGTAGTGGCTGTGGCCTATAGTTAGGGACCAACCCCGGCATTTGCCTGAAAGGAAGATGGGAAACCACAGAAGACCATCTTCAAGGTTGCCGGCGGGGGGATTCGAACCTACTCGCCTCCCGGATGTGAGTGACTGCCAGCAGTCATGCCGTAACAACCACGGCTAACTCACCCGGTATTTGAACAGTTTTCATGCTTGATAACGTTTCTGCCGCATAGAGGCACTCTGGCCTCACTACTGTGCATACAATATTATGATTATTATTATTATTATTATTATTTCCATTATTCAGTTGTTCTTGACTTTTAGTGAGGAGGGATGATTAAATATTCTTTTAGGAACTCTTTCATTTTACATTCTTTGAATATGTCCAAAAAATTCCAATCGTCTCTTTCTAACAGCGTCTGATATTTTCTCTGGATGTTGGAGGAGGTACAGGAGAGACAAAATCAGAAACACAGAAATTAGGGAAAGAACTGGATTCCCAAAGCTACAAGACAAGATAGAGATCAGTAAGCTGAAATGGTAAGGACACATGATGCGAATGGGTGAAGACAGAGTCCCAAAGCGAGTATTTACAGAGAAAGTAACAGGAAAGAGGCAACGGGGAAGGCCTAGGAAGAGGTGGATGGATACAGTGAGGGAGAGCATAGAGAAGAGAGGGGTGAAAGTAGAAGATATACTAGAAGAAGGAAGAGAGTGGTGGAGAGACAGAAAATTATGGAGGTCCTTGATTCACACCCCGACCCAGAACACTGGAAACGGGAAATGAAGAAGAAGAAGAAGTTGGAGGAGGTACAGGAACAGTTGGACGTGTGGGAAGGAATAATACAAGGATATGGGATGAAATTTAGCATAAATAAGAGTGAGATGGTGATCACAACAAGGAAGAAGGAAAGAACCACAATGGGAATAACAATTGGTGGGGAACAGCTGAAGAAAGTGGAGAGTTTCAAGTATCTGGGAAGCCTGATACAAGATAATGGAAGAAACGATAGAGAAATAAATGAGCGGGGGAGACAGGCAGAAGCATTCCGGAGGAGTGTGAGAAGCATGTTATGGAGCAAGGATGTCCTCAGAACAGCAAAAAGAACATATATTGGACGTACTACGTCCCTATCCTGACGTATGCTTCGGAGACCTGGGTTAGGAAAGGAAGGGAGAAGAGCAAAATACAGGCCAGCGAGATGAAATTCTTGAGAAGCAGTATTGGAGCTAGAAAGATGGACAGAATTAATGAAGGAGGAACCATTACAGGATCGTATAGAGAAATCTAGACTTAGATGGTCTGTTAGATAGTCAGCCTGAAGGCTGGTTGGATCCTCAAATAGTACCGCCGTTAGGTTATGTGGGTAGATACCCACAAAAACCCAAGGCAGCGCTATATTGAGGCGTACTAGGCAAGATGAGGGGTGAGGTAGTTTGCCATTGCTTTCCTCACTGAGTCAGAACAGCAGTACTAACCCTATGAGTAGAACCTTTCACAGCATCCACAGGCACTGACTGTGCCCTGAATGTAATTACTAAGCACCACCCATACCTCAGTAGCTTCCATATAATCAAATGGACATGTAAAACGAATGGATGAGAAGAGGATACCCAGGAGGATACACGAGACAAAGTGGGAAGGAAAGAGACCAAGAGACAGGTGGCTGAAGGGGGTGGAAGAAAGCGTGAAGAAGAGAGGAGAAGACTGGACAAGGGTGGAGGCTGAGAGATGGTGGGAAGACAGAAGACGTTGGAGAGGCTTGTGTTCCAAACAGACCCGGCCAGTGGCTGGAAACTGTGCAAGATGATGATGATGTTGGTACAACTGTGCATACTGGGCGAAACATTTTCCTGTTATTTACAGTTACCGGTAATCTACTGACACAGCTCCCTTGCATTTGCACACCCTCATATGCCAGGATTCGATCCTGCAACCTTGGGAACAGAAGGCAAGAACATTATTGCTGCACGAAGCAGACAGTCAACTTGTAATTTTAATTCAACAAATCAGAAACTAAGACATGTGGTGATAAAGTTAGCAGTGCATGGGTACAAACATGTCCTACAATGTCCCAAATGAACTCTGCGTGAGCTTGTTACATGACCAGTTCTGTGACATATATCACATCACAAGATGTAAAAATAACAAGAAATCACTGTGCGATTATGGCAAGGACTAAACTAGTGTAAATCTATGTTAGGCACATTTTTGCTTTTCTGATGATAATAAATTCAACAAATAATACTCACAAGTAGTTTCTAAATATTGCAAGTTGACTCTGTAAACGTAAGTAACAGTATTTACCTATGAAGGACTCGAGGATGTCGATAATCTCCAGTTTGACGTTCTCCTCGTGGAAGATCCTGTTGAAGTTCTCCTGCATGATGATGTTCTTGAACCTGTCCTGCAGCGGCTTCAACACCTGCAACACAAACGACTCTCAGCTCTTCCAGTCCGCATCGCCTTAAACACCAGAGGGGACCCAAAAATAACTGGACACCATTTTAAAAAGTCACGGAATTTACTTTTTCCAGTTACAAACCTTCAAAATACTCCCACTGAACACTTGGTACAAATGATTTTCCCACTCCATAGAACACCTCTCATACTCGTCATTTCCGATGCCTTTCACCTGAGGAATGTCTGCAAAACGTTTCCTTTCAGCTCCCTTTTCGTCTGGAGGAATAGAAAGAAACCACGGGGTCATAAATCCACTGATTAGGGGAGGAGGGTACAGGTGGTGGGGGAAGGGTGGTGGTTGCTCACTAAACAAACACGCACTGAAGATGTTGTGAGAGCAGGCATCTTCATGGTGGAAGAACAATACTGTACTCACTCTGCCACAAATCAGCCCACTTCAACAGAACACTCAGGTAGAAGATTTGGTTCAACGTTTGATGATCAGGGATGTACTCGGAGTGAACAATGCCACCAACGTTGAAAAAACAGACCAACATTGTCTTCAGGGCCAATTTGACTTGCTGCACAATTTGTGGATTTTACCATTTACATTCCGGTAAACTATCTTGTGCCTTCATGTCTCATGACTTGTACAAGAGATTTTTAGTGATTCTGAGTTAGCAATAAAATGCAAAAAGTATACAATAAACACGAATTTCTTGGATTTATGCTATTTGCCTTTTCTTTTCTTTCGTACTCTTCATGTACACAACACGACCTAATAACATTTGGTATTGAAAGGATCGTGAGAAATATAGGCTACATTTCAAAAATTAGCTTTAACTTGGGTGAAATGTGTTTGAGTGTTTTTTTAATGGAACAAATTTTCCTGGTCAAAGACCAAAACATAAAATGTTTACTAAACCGGTTGTTTGTAAGTATAATTAAGGTGTAAATGTTCATAATTTTGGTATGTTATCTTCCTCTGTCTTAGTTTTCCATAGAATGTTGTTGATAATATGGCGAGCAATATTATATTATTATTATTCTTTACATGCCGTCTCCGCGTCGAAGATTGGAGATCATCATTGCAATCCCTTGCCTTGAGGTTGTCGTTCGAAACAGAGATGCTGAGTCAAGTTCAAACCATTCCCGCAAATTATTGAGCCAGGAGATCCTCCTCCTCCCTGGTCTGCGCCGTCCTTCAATCTTGCCTTCCATGATTATCTGCTGGAGTCGGTACTTGTCATTTCGAATCACGTGGCCAAAATATTGTAGCTTCTGTCGCTTGATGTTGTAGAGCACCTCCATCTCCTTGCCCATCCGATCCAGCACCTCAGTGTTTCTCACCTTTCCTCTCCAAGGTTTTGGTTAACGTCCACCCCTCGTGTCCATACATTAGTATGGCATACCTGCCAACTTTTGAAAAGGGCTATCAGTAAAACTCACGCGCGACAAAAAAATTAACGATTTTCGACATACCCCGGCTTGACGAAAATAATAATACTTCTGGGCTACAAAATACAATAGTTCATGCTTTAAACAGGATACTTCAATGAAATCATATCTACTTACATGATTTGTAGATGAACATAACAATCAAGAAGAAATCCATGTTAATCAGCAGCAGGCGTGGTGAATATTGGTTTGGAGCAGACATAACAGGACTTCCTTGATAGATTAAGCTGATATACGATAATTGAAAAAGGCTTTAAACAATAAAACTTGTTTAACGTAACACAGGCAAGAAATAATATAATACACACTGCAAATCACATGCTAGTTCGACTTTTAAGTCATGGTTGTGCTCTTTTTAGCTTCCTGCAAAAAGTCTTGAGAAAATGTTTTGTCATAACAGGGACCAGAACTCCTGGTCTTCAAAATAGAAATAGACTCCAGAGATTCATTGGACATGGATGACCTGAACTGTGTTCTATTTTTCTTCACAAGGCTAAAAACACGTTCACATTCTGCATGCTATGGGGTATGGTGAGAATAGAGAGCAATACTCTAGAAATTCGGTTATACTTAAGAAGTCCATCGGCTCCACGAATTCTTGATATTTGTGCCCAACTGGAATCACTTGCAGCATCTTGATGTGCAGCCAAAGTGTCATCTACCTGAAGAGCTGTGAACTGCCTCTGAAGCTCATTCACCACCTCATCTGTAGTTTCATTCTCTTCCTTGCATAACATGATAGGAAACTTTTCCAAGAAAAAACGAATGGAAGATAACTGTGCATCTTCAATTTTGTCCGACCTAGCAACTTGAGCATTCTTTAACACGTCATCCTTGAGTGGAAACTTGTTGATGATGTAGTCACAGGCAGTATAAAAGTAGTTTCTCACTGATGAAAAGAAAAGGGATTTATCTGTATCCGGTCCGTTCTGAAGGCATTAACAACTTCAGATGATGCATTTTTTGCCATTTTATTTACAATACATGTCGTTTTCGTGCAACCACAACTATATTTCTTTGCAACTTCTGATGTGGGAAACATCTTCTTAAATAAAGCACCAGCATGATCAGCCACACTTAAGGGCACATTGTGTTCCACCAAAAAGGCCCTAATTACGTCACTGTCAACGTTTCCAGACTTAGCAAAAAAGGTGTTGATTTTCTTGCTATCTTCCTTCGATTTAACATAACTAATGTGTTTACCGCACTTCACATGATTACTTAAATCGTTTTTTCCACCATGTGCAATATTAATATCACACCCACATACCGTGCAAAAGGCAAATTTTTCTCCCTTTCTTGATTTTAGTATGCACGGAAAATCAACCGAGTATGATTCTTTAAATGTCTGGAAGTACTGTTTCTTGTTGGATTTGTTCATTCTCGATATCTACTAAAACATCGAAAGGAACCTGGATCACTGAACGTCACATAAAATTATAACATAAAACACTTAAGACAGCCAACACTTCATTAAAACATGTCAAGACACACAAAGCCATTAAATGAAAACGACGCCAACCTCGTGAAGAAAGAATATGCACATGGTAGAAAAAAAACACACACACGTGGAACGATTGTAATTAGTCCAAGGAATACAGGAAACTGCGAAGCACGAAGTTATAGCACAAAAACTCGAACGCTTCATTAAAATATGCCATAACCTTAAAAGACGAAAACATTCAAGGAACGCCAACTTCGCGAACAATGAACAACTAACGTGGTCAAAGAATATGGTTTAAATCGCAATGAGCGAACGGAGCGGAACAAAGAATATGCGAAGCAGAGCCTGTCGACACATAGAAGAACGGTTATCCCGGCTTCAAATTCAATTACAAATGACGACACAACCATCACACGGTTAAAAGTACGAATCATATCAGAGAACGAGCTATCAACTATCATGGACTTGCCTTCGACCCACGCAAACAATCGATTGTATGGAAGTGGGCGGTATTATCGAATGTAAATTATCGTTTCAAATTTTTGTCCGCATAATCGTAAAATGACACCGTTCATCCGTAAAACCGTAAAATGCTGCAATTTCCGTAAATTTTACGGATAAACCGTAAAAGTTGGCAGGTATGGTATGGGAACTATGTAACACTTGAGGGCAAGTAGTCTCGTTCTCAGACTAAGATCTCGGTGACACAGCAGTTTCTTCATTTTGATAAAGACACCCCTGGCTTGCTCAATGCGAGCTTTGCTTTCATGGCTGAAGTCCCATTTGTCATTCAGGTAGCATCCTAGATATTTATACAAATGAACTCGTTCAATGGCTTTATCAGTAACTGACAATGTGGCATCAATTACTTCTTTGCTGACAACCATGAATTTTGTTTTGCGAATGTTCATCCTTAAGCCATATTCATTGCTAACTGCGTTCACGCCGCATATTATTTCAGTCCTTTCCGCCCCTTAAAACCTGAATAACTAACTATTTCAGTCCTAATTGTAATATTGGTCAAGGACCGTATTTTTTTACCAAAATACTACAAAATCTGAAAATGAAAGATGCTACAAAATGCTAAACTCGGAATTCAAAATGCATATTTTAGGATTTTTCATCCTAAAAACAACCAAGTCTACTTGTTTTATAAGATTGGCACAAGATGACATTATTTTACAATGGTTACGACAGTGTTGTCTCACCTGAAGCCAGTACTCGACCCGACTATTGACGTCCTCTACGGCAGCTCCGCCCTGCACCAAGGCCTTGAACAGCCCGCGCTTGGCCGCCTGAGGCAACGCCCCTTTCTCCATCTTGTTCTGTAGCTGCACAATGTTCCAGAAGGCTTTGCTCTTCAGCGTGTAGCTTCCCCTGGAGACAAGAGCAGTGTTATGGTAACATGGGCTAGGTTGGCAATGAAACTCAGACGTCTGTGTGGGTTTGTTATTTATTTACAAGTACTATTGCCTAGCTTCGCCCGGTTGATTTAATTATTTGTTTTATGGATGATAATGAATACTTCTGGCACATCAAACTTACAAACCAATAGAAAAAATAATTTTAAAAGGAAACCTTTTTGTGATGGTGATTAGTAACATCTAGGTCATTTTCTCCTTATGATAATGATAACTACTGACACGTGTAATTTACAAACAAATTGAGAAAATCGATACACGAAAAAGTCAAATAAAAGACACTGCCTATATCCCATTGGCAATAGGGCAATAGTGTCGTCTTTTGCCATGTAGCGCTGCAGGGAAACTTTGGAAAACTTCGGCTATCCCAAGCTCATGAAGGAGCAATAATGTCATATTTTGATATTTCATGAAAAAAATCCACAGCCTGCTTCCAGTCTCCGACCGGGTCAGGAATGGAATGAATGAAGCCCCCCATCTAGCGGCGAGGATATGAACTGTGCCGGCTGCCGAGGCTTGATGCACTCCTCTGGATCAATGACTAAATGAATGACAGATGAAATGAAATGATAGTGGAGAGTGTTGCTGGAATTAAATTTTTGACAGGGAAAACCGGAGTACCGGGAGAAAAACCTGTCTGCCTCCGTTTTGTCCAGCACAGATCTCACATGGAGTGACCGGGATTTGAACCACGGACCCAGCGGTTAGAGGCCGGCGTGCTTCTGCCTAAGCCACGGAGGCTTCTTTTGATATTTCATCCATGTGCCAAATGGCCTAAATCTAGGAAATGGAGAGGGCTGTCCGAAATGTCAAGTGGAGAGTGTTATTTTTCGGGTTCCAAAGGGTAACTACCGAATACTGTATTTGTTTCAGATTGGTGAAACGGTGTAGATTTGTATAAATAACAGACAGACAAACTAACATTCAGCATTATATAAAGTATAAGTCTCTCCAATAATACGAATGACTGATCCAGTCAAATTAGTGGTTTTAGTGACGGAGGAGACAGGCAGAAGCATTCCGAAGGAGTGTGAGAAGCATGTTAGGAGCAAGGATGTCCCTCAGAACAGCAAAAAGATCATATATCGGACGTACTATGTCCCTATCCTGACGTATGCCTCGGAGACCTGGGTTATGAAAGGAAGGGAGAAGAGCAAAATACAGGCCAGTGAGATGAGGTTCTTGAGAAGCAGTATTGGAGCTACAAAGGTAGACAGAATAAGAAATGAGAGGACCAGAGAATTAATGAAGAAGGAACCATTACAGGATGGTATAGAGAAATCTAGACTTAGATGGTATGGACATGTAAAACGAATGGAGGAGAAGAGGATACCCAGGAGGATACACGAGACGAAGTGGGAAGGAAAGAGACCGAGAGACAGGTGGCTGAAGGGGCTGGAAGAAAGCGTGAAGAAGAGAGGAGAAGACTGGACAAAGGTGGTGGCTGAGAGATGGTGGGAAGACAGAAGACGTTGGAGAGGCTTGTGTTCCAAACAGACCCGGCCAGTGGCTGGAAACTGTGCAAGATGATGATGATGATGAGTGACAGAATGTGCGACAACACTACGGTTTGTGTTGTGAGCCTCCAAGCCCCTTAGGTAGAGGGGGTGGCCCCTATCGGATAATAAAGGCGGGGACGGAACAGATGCTGGGATGGTACTTACTTCTCGCGGAGATCCACCAGTGCGAGGAACAGCTGGATGGTGTCCTTGATGAGCCCGGGCTCCGACGCGAAGGAGAGCAGGTTCGATTCTACTTTGTCCATGAGGAAGTTGACCGTCCACGATGCTCCTTTCGAGTCCTTGCCGAACGCCGTCGATAGCGCCATGCTCATCTGTAACAAGGGAGGGCAACAGCACCACACAATATTATCATGGCTCGGGACATGTTGGTATCAGCCACATGTGCACAATCAAATAAAGAATTTAAATCAGTCACAATCATGGCATGAAAATAAACACCTCAAAGACAAAATGCACGACAGTCTCAAAACCTCTTCGATTAAAGATTAATAACTCAGACATACAACAAGTCAAATCCTTCACCTACCTAGGTCAAAAGATTACAGAGGACGGAAGGTGCACCACTGAAGTTAAATGCCGCATTGCTCAAACAAAACTAGCTTTTATGCAGAAGAGGAGATTACTGTGTACCAGTTGGCTTAAGCTTTCCCTCCGAATGAGAATGCTACATGCTTTTGTATGGACAGTTGCGTTGTGTGCCTGTGAAACGTGGACACTAAATTAAAAGGAAAAGAACCGTTTTGAAGCCTTTGAGATGTGGTGCTATCGTAAGATGATAAATGTGACGTGGAGAGACAGGATATCGAACACAAGGGTTCTCGACACCGTGAACCAACGGAGATCAATCCTACGCACAATCCGTAAATGTCGTCACGCATGGTGGGGTCACACAATGCGCCACTACAATTTAATGAGAACTGTGGCAGAAGGATTCAGTGAGGGAAAAAATCCATGAGGAAGACCTAGAAATACCTTCCTTAAACAAATGCTAAACAACACCCAAGCACAGAATTATAATTCAATGAAGGAAGCGGCAATTGACAGGACGATCTGGACATGTGTTTATGGCAACTGACCAGTCTTAGGACTGCAAACCAATGATGATGATGATGACAATCACTTTATTGACCATGTTTTGTTACTCTACCTAGTGATGTTTCCTCCCCCGTGGACTTACACCTATTCCCATAAGAAAGTTCAGGAAACTTTCGGAATAAGGAATTCCGAGGGGTACTTTAGCTGGGTCCGTTTTCTACTTTTTCATCGACTTTGGAATATACCTTCTAAGTGAGGTGATTTCAATCCTTAGTTCATGAATCTTTCAATAGTTCAAGAGCCGATCATCAGTAAAAAGACTCCAAAACCCCCAGCTCTAAATTGCTTGCTACGGTGGGTGAGTGGTTATCGTGTGGGTCTACTAACCCCAAGCATGCAGGTTCGCTCCTGGCCGTGGTAAGTGATTTTTGAAAGGCAGCAAAAATATGACACCATGTCATACGATGTTGGCATGTCAAAGACCCCATTTGAATTCAGTAGGCCGTGTTCCTAATGACAAAATTAATCGGAAGTTTCCGTCAACACAAAGTTTCTCATTTCTCTACTAGACAGCGCTATAGTGTTCAAGGAGCTTAGATGTCTAACCTCCTTGACTTTTGTAGTGATTCAAGGAACAACAAAATTCGACATGCAAGCTACCCTTTGGGTGTCAAATAACAAAGCTTGACCCGGCACCCGAGGCCATACGATATTATTATTATTATTAGCTCTAAATTCACTTGAAAAGTAGAGCAAAGTAATCAAAACAGAGCGTGTGGCATTTTTCGTTAGCAAGGCTCCTCTGTTAGTGGAAATTCTAATAAATCATTTTACTTTGAGTTTCTTAAAAGAAAATATAATTAAGAGTCTTGGCCTTACAAACCTATTTAGTGCATATTTAGTCCACGGTGATGACAAGAAATGTGCGAGATGGTAGAGGGAATATTGCAGTAGATGGAAAACCATTACAAGTTGTGAAAAGCTTCAAATACTTAGGGAGTGTCCTAACAGATGATGGAAGGATAAGTGAGGAAGTTGGTAAGAGGATCCAACAAGCAAATGGGTTTTACCAGAGTGTGAGGGGTCTGGTGTGGAACCAGGAAGTTCCGGAGAAATGTAAAAAAATCTTGTATTCAACATATTACACTCACTGATCTCTATACATGGATGGCTGGTAGCTAAGGCAGCAGTAAGCCGAATAGACGATGACAGGTATAGCAAGATGGCAGCGAGCGCATGGTGCAATATTGCGAATCCGGCTCTGTGATTGGTTACTGGTAGTTTGATGTTATACATGTATTTATACTGGCAGTAAATAATCTGTGTTTCTTGTAGTTGTAAAATGGGCTGAATTTGGTTATTTAAAGCGTCAAATCTTAGTTTTGAGTACCGGTTTGGTGACCCATCATCCCAGGCAAGCCGGTAATACCTTTACTTCTCAGGCAGATAGTTCACTTAGCCGTAATATTGAAATTATTTTGAAGTTAAGTATACATATGCGGTGGTGTTGAACCACACGCTATCGGGATAGGCTATTGCGTGTTTAAATTTGATCCCTTTTCAGGGTTTTTCGGTTCTGGGTGCGAATAGTTTGCTTAATAGTTGTAAAAAGGTGGGGAGAGTATATTTTGAGTAGGTTTTTAGTTTTGTTAAGTTTTATCTGGAGTTGAGGAGTGAAATTGGTTTGGCTTAAAGTGCATTTTTGGCTTTGATCTACTTGCCGTTATTATTAAGTTTATTGTGCTGCTAGCGTGATTATAAGCCATACTATTTGATGTTGAGTGCTGGGATTACTTGGGGGAAGTGTTGGTTATTTCATGGAAACAGGAATTCATTACCAAGCACCGATTACGATATGTCGAATCTAGGCCTGTATAGTGAGCAACGTTTATAGGTACATAATTTGAAGAATGCATTATTTCGTGGCATATATACATGTATACCGTATATACAATTTACAAGAATGCTTCCAGAAATTGTTTTTCACTCATTACTCTGTTACTGATCGCTAATTGCGTGTACTCAGCACCTAAGTTGATATTTGTCAGCCGTTATTATACATTAATTTTTATTGATCTTCCGGAGATTTACTGACCTCAGAATGACGTGTCAGTGATGCCAATGCCCTTATGCTATGAGTGTACATATCTCTATATTTTTATTTGCTCCAAAGCACCATTAATTACGATTTAAAATTGACTAGATTTTCATTGCTTCCCCATAAGGAGAGCTCGAGAATGGGTACGCCAACATGGCGGACCGTGCGTTCAACCTGGCATACTTTCTCGTGCAGCGGAGAACTGCCATCAGCGATCCATGTATAGAGATCAGTGATTACACTCCTATATTGACGTATGCAGCAGGCACGTGGGCAACAACTAAACGGGAGGAAAGTAGAATCCAGGCAGCAGAGATGAAGTTCCTTAGCGGTATAATTGGAAAGACCCACAGAGACAAAATCAGAAACAAGGAAATTAGGGAGAAAACAGGATTCCCAAAGTTACAAGACAAAATCGAGATCAGTAAGCTAAAATGGTATGGACATATGATGGAATGGGAGAAGACCGAGTCCCGAAGCGATTATTTACTGAGAAAGTCACAGGAAGGCACCAAAGGGGAAGGCCGAGGATGAGGTGGATGGATGCAGTGAGGGAGAGTGTTGAGAAAAGAGGAGTGAAAGTGGAGGATGTACAGGAAGAGGGACGAGAGTGGTGGAGAGACAGAAGATTATGGAGGTCCTTGATTCACACCCCGACCCAGATCACTGGAACCGGGAAATGAGGATGAAGAAGAAGAAGAAGTGAAAAGTATAAAATATGTTATTGTGGAAAACTGGCGTCCACTCGAACAGGGAACTCACCTCGGCATAGTAGGTCTCGTTGGGCAGCAGGTAGGAGAGCGACCAGCGGCGCAGGAACCACATCATGGTGCAGCCAACCTCGGGGCTCAGGAGCTGGGTCAGCTTCACTTCCACTGCAAGCTTCTCCACCTCACACAGTCTGAAGACTGCAGCCACCAGCCTGCACAATCAGACACGACTTCAGTTATTACGGGAGTCATGTTAAAACAGCAACTAATAAACACAATGAATGCTTACAAATGTTGTTGTTGTCTCCTATGGCTAGCCCGGATTCCAATCCATCAGTTACACTACCATAATTCTTAAAAATTTAGATTAATTTTTGGTGGAAAATGTATATATTCTGAATGAAACATCACTCATTTCTCTTTCACATTCATTTTGATAGAGTACGATTTTCATAGCTTATTTTATCTTCTGGGGGGCATTAACTAACCCTGGTCACTACTGCACCGGATATACTGTAGAGTCCCGCTCAACCAACCTTCGCTTATCAGACATTGTTCCCTTACTGAATTGCAGTGAGGATGTTACGGTGTGCACAAGATTAGCTGTTTGAACTAACTGACCCTGATATTGATTTCATGAATGCTAACAAATGAGGATGGTGAAGAAGAACGAGGTATTAATGAACAAAAGGATAAAACAATGTATCCCAGTGGAGGATTGGGCGTATTGGATATGGCATTAACGTAGGCTATAACAGCCGAAGGCAAGCGCAACGGAGGTGTTGACGATGTCTCGCAGCAAGGAAACGTGAATCAGCAGGCAAGCAGATATTGTCGACAAGTTTCTTTTCTTAAGGCATTTGGAGCATTTTCGTTGAATACTGCATGTAACACTGAATTGATAATTCAGTGAATAGAGAACCGTAAAACATGCCATTAAGCAGTTAAGAAGAATCAAACAAAACAACCCTCAGGGAAAAAATGTACATGAAAGACTCAAGTGGTCCAATGTGGCCAATAAAGTTAATGATCATCATATCATCATCATCTTGCACAGTTTCCAGCCACTGGCCGGGTCTGTTTGGAACACAAGCCTCTCCAACGTCTTCTGTCTTCCCACCATCTCTCAGCCTCCACCCTTCTCCTCTCTTCCTCACGCTTTCTTCCATCCCCTTCAGCCACCTGTCTCTCGGTCTTCCTCTCGGTCCCTTTCCTTCCCACTTTGTCTCGTGTACTCTCCTGGGTATCCTCTTCTCCTCCATTCGTTTTACATGTCCATACCATCCAAGTCTAGATTTCTCTATACCATCCTGTAATGGTTCCTCCTTCATTAATTCTCTGGTCCTCTCATTTCTTATTCTGTCTACCTTTGTAGCTCCAATACTGCTTCTCAAGAACCTCATCTCACTGGCCTGTATTTTGCTCTTCTCCCTTCCTTTCATAACCCAGGTCTCCGAGGCATACGTCAGGATAGGGACATAGTACGTCCGATATATGATCTTTTTGCTGTTCTGAGGGACATCCTTGCTCCATAACATGCTTCTCACACTCCTCCGAAATGCTTCTGCCTGTCTCCCCCGCTCATTTATTTCTCTATCGTTTCTTCCATTATCTTGTATCAGGCTTCCCAGATACTTGAAACTCTCCACTTTCTTCAGCTGTTCCCCACCAATTGTTATTCCCGTTGTGGTTCTTTCCTTCTTCCTTGTTGTGATCACCATCTCACTCTTATTTATGCTAAATTTAATCCCATATCCTTGTATTATTCCTTCCCACACGTCCAACTGTTCCTGTACCTCCTCCTCCTTGTTTCCCCAAATCATCAAATCATCTGCAAACACCATTGCTTTCATCTTTCCTTCCCCAATTACTTGTGCCACTCGGGTCATTATGTCATCCATCACCACAATGAAAAGTAACGGTGACAGTGCACTTCCTTGTTTCAGGCCGTTTCTCTGTTCCAACCAGTCTGATCTCTCTCCTCCCACTTTCACACAGCTCACGCTTCCCTTGTACATCTCCTTTATCCTCTTTATAGTCCATTTCTCTACTCCTCTATCCTCCAGGGACTTCCATACTTTGTTTCTGCATACACGGTCATATGCTTTCTCAATGTCCAGGAAGGCCATCAGTAGATCTGTTCCATACTCATAGTGCTGTTCTTGTAACTGCCGTACAGCAAAAATCAAATCCACTGTGGACCTTCCTGCTCTGAAGCCATGTTGTTCTTCCCTCATCCCTCCTTCTATCCTTGTCCTAATTCTCCTTTCCAAAACTTTCTCAAACATCTTTCCACAATGACTCATCGTGTTATTCCCCGATAGTTTCTGCAATCTGTTCTACTACCTTTCTTGAAGATCGGGACAATTATTCCTTTTTCCAGTTCTCTGGTGTCTTCCTTCCCTTCCATGCTGTCCTCATCACTCGGTACAACCATTGTATCCCCACCTCTCCTGCTGCTCTCACCATCTCCACACTCAACTCATCCACACCCGGTGCCTTCCCTCCTTTCATCTTCCACTTCTTTCCATGTTAAGTCCTTTTCTGTTTGCAGTTCATCTTCCTCTTCCCCGATTTCTTCCTCCTCCCAATCTTTTCCATTTGGGTTCAGAAGTTCTTCAAAATATTCTTTCCACATTTTCTTCAGTTCTTCCCTATTTTCTATCTCTTGTCCCCTTTTGTTCACCATTCTAACATAATCCGTAGGATCCTTCCGCCTCTTATGTTTTACCATCCCATACAGGACTTTTCTTTCTTTCACAAGCCTCCTTCATCATCTTTGTCCACTCTTCCATCCACTTTCTTCTCTCCTCAGCCACTACTCTCTTCGCCTCCTTCTTTCTTTCCTGGTACTCTTCCCTTGTCTCTACCTTCCTACTTTGATACCACATCCTAAAGACTCTATTCTTTTCCCTTACTATATCTTTTGTCTTCTCATTCCACCATGGTGTTTCCTTCCACCTCTTCTTACTACTTGTCCTCCCACATACTGCTTCTGCTGCACCTACTAGTGTCTTCTTAAATCTAGCCCATTCCTCTTCCACCCCTCTTTTTTCATCTGTTGGAATTCCTTCCTTTACCATTTTGAGGTACTCGACCCTTCTATCCCCTTCTTTCAGTTTCCATATCCTTATACGTCTTTCCTGGTTCTCAGTCCCTTTCTTCTCCTTACTCCCTCTCAGGTTCATTACCAGCAATCGATGGTCGCTATCCAGGTTCTCCGATGGTATAACCTTGATGTCCACAGTGATTGTGTGGCTCTCTCTTTTCTTAAACCAGGAGTTCCCAACTAGCAGGCTGTTCCTCTGATAATTATTATTATTAATGTAAAAATACAGTATAGCCTACCTGTTTGTTTTAGTTCATTTTCTAAGTAATTCTCCAGATCCAGTTTAGGTCGGATAATCGAGACTCTACTGTGTATGCTGTATTGCTCATTTACCAGCCATGTTCGACAGCTCGTGAGGGCTCTTCAGCTGTCACCAAAGCACACACATTGTTGCCAACATATGGGATACAAAATACACCACACTAATGGCTACCGCACTGTGCATGACAAAGACCATGGGCTATCTTCTTCTTGTTGTTTTACGGTCTCATTGGACCACTTCAGTCAATCATTTCTTGGTCCTCTTCTTCAGTAAGTTTCCTTTCCGAGTCGCCCAGTAGCTTTTTATTTGCTCTGATCTTCTCAGGCGTTCCTCATGTGTAAATACCCTTTTTACTGTATGACGTTTGTCTATTTTAGCCTGAAATCTTATTTTTATATCTCTCAGTTTTTTTAATTTTTTTGTTTTGTTTTGCAAGTCATCCAAGGTTATTTCTAATTCTTTGGTTGGTTGGTTCTTAAGTTTAGGGGCTGCGACAACGCTGTCATGTAGCCCCGTGTACTTTGGGTGTGTGTAGAATCTGTCTGATAACCGGTGTTAATTGTGATGGCTGTATTAGTGTGTGTTATCTGTTTTTTAATTTAAGTACTGCAACTTAGAATTTTTCAAATAGTTCCTACTTTTGCCGCCAAGCGCCACCGTCAACGACTACTAGGCCAAGTTCAGAACTTTAGCTACTAGACGCCATCACAGTCGGCTCTTGGCAACGAACGTAGAAACCTAAGAGCGTTGTTGACATTCCTAACCTATCCAATTTAGCTTCACACAGGTGCAATTAGTGGAAGGTTCTTTAACATGCCATAAATCTATGACATGGGACCGTCGGCTTTACTTCCCCTCCAAAGGAAGGCATACTGAGGGATTTTTAACGCTTCTAATTCTTTCATATCTTCTCTAATTTCCTTAATCCATCCTACTTGTTTCATATTCCAAAGTTTCACTACAATTTTTCTAGATAACCTGATTTCTGGTGTCCTCATGATGTGACCAAAAAAAGAAATTCGTTTCTTCCGAATAGTATCAGTGATGGGCTCCAGTTCTCTGTATACCACTTCATTTGGTCTCTGATATTTTTTTATTTATGCATGTTCTAGCTATTCTTCTTTCTACTTTTAAAATTTTGTCGATTCTGTTTTTCTGAGTAACTTTAAAAAGAGTTTCACTTCCATATGTCACCTCTGGTTGAACCACAGTCTTGTAATGTTTTAATTTTGTTGCGATTGATAAGACATTTTATTTTTTCTTCTTCTTCTTCTTTTGAGACCACAAAGGATCACTTTACCCAACCATTAGTTCGTCGACTTGTAGGAACTGTACGAGCTTTGCGGTCCTCCCAGTACTTCTTCATGCGTATTGATCGTCTTGCCCGTTCTTCGGCGGAAAATATTCTTGTAGGAATTTTCTTCTTTGTGAGTGGAAAATGAAACGTCATATTTTTAAGTGCTGTAGTTAAACTTTTCTTATTTGCAGCATCTTCTGTTGTTAGGCCAATTTCTTTTAAGTCCTTTTATATATAGACCATGTTGATTTTTGGGCTTTTATCATTTTATTAGTTCTTTCTTGCCATGCAGGTTTCTCATCCAAGTTGAAAGTTATAATTTCTCCTAAGTATTTAAATTGCTTCACTATTTTAACTTTCTTGTTATTTACTGTTATGTGATTGATTACAAGTGGATTTGCTACCATTATCTCTGTCTTTTCAAATGATATCTGAAGTCCAATTTTTTGTGCTATATTTTTTAGGCTTATTATTTGATTTTTGGCTTCTTGAATATTATTAGCCAGTAACGCTAAGTCATCTGCGAATCCCAAGCAATTTAAGTCTATTTGATCTTTCTTGGTTCCAATTCTTATGCTCCTAGGATTTTCCCTGTACCATTCCCTCATATATATATATTTAAAATTGATGCAGCAAATGGCCAAGTAGTTTCTTTTCAAAACCGGTCAGGGAAGGGATTTTGGAAGAAAATCGGTTGTGGACCAGATGAAAGGAACCGTCCTGACATTTTCCTGGTGGTGAAAATGGGGAAACCACAAAAACCGTTTTGAAGACAGCCGAGGTGGGATTGAAACCCATGCTCTCCCGATGCCAGCGCGTTGAAGCTCTCGACCACCGTGGACATGTAGATATGGCACTCCTAACAATATAGGTCTACGCAAATGCCATTTTACAGTATTACCGTAACCACAGGTTTTTCTTTTTTACGAGGAAAGTGGAAAATCTTAAATAAGACACTTGAGAACGGTTCTCGTGTGGGATTCTTACTCACTAAAAACCACACCCAATTCTCTTGATAAAATTCATCCCGGGACCACTTATGTATTACTTCTATGCTTCTCCAACACCTTGTTACTCCTCTAACCATAGACCGCAGCCTTACTCTCTCTTTCTTCTTATGACGAAGAACCAACCTTGTCCCTGCTGTACTGGTTCCTTATCATAATGTTGTCTGGAGTTAATGAACCAACGTCAGTTTTAAGTTGTCTTTCTGCCGTCCATCGAACGCAGACAAAGAACGTATCATATACATTAAATGCATACTTTGGTCATCCGATAGAGGTAACTCCGAAAGTAGGCATGTCTATAGGTTGTCCACTCAACCAAACTCTGTAACTGCTGCCAAAGCTTCATCTTGCGGGCCAAGGTTTCTTTCTGGGCTGGTACTATGCCCAGTTCTTCTTGTCTGAAGTATATGTCCTGATGTTCCTGCTCTAGTAAGTCCAGTGGCGCAACACCTGAAACAGTACGATAAGCGGAGCTCCTCTCCTCTGAATTGCAACCATGGGTTTTCGATATTTCTCCTTCGCGGGGTTGGCAATACCGTATTTGACGATAATTCACGCACATACTGGTGGCCACAGCTGGAATTTTCCTATATAAGTTGTGATCTAAATAAAGGATGGTGGGTTGGTTACGTGGCCTACGTTATACTCAAGGCCTGGAAATAGAGCGGAGACTTGGTACGCCAAACTGGTAGTTCCACTTTACGCCACTAGGATCGCGGCTCGGCGCCCTAATTGTCTGCTATTGACTATGCGTTACATGCAACTCAAGTACATTTAATACATGTTTTTTAGCACTTCTTACATGTTTTCCTCCAGTTTCCCCCAAATGATGAATACAGCTCACTCTTGACTGTATTTCACTTCACTTTAAGAATTTTTCTGTCAAGTGGTTTACTTCTTAAATTCAGTAACGTTGCACTACTGCCCGTGTGGTTCACACCAATATTCTTTAAAAGCGGCCTTAAGAACTTTTGCAGAAGAACTACTGAGAGAGAATTGTGAATACAAACTTCGCATTTTGTGTGCTCGGAAAATGTGTCAGTTAAAATATTTGTGAAATTTGACACTAAATATTTTCGAGACATGAAATTTACGGCTGTTGTGACAAAGTGAGAAATTGTTTCCAACAGATAAATAAAAGAAGATTTGGGATATCTTAATCCCCCTCTGTCTTGAAAATGTATTAAACTAAATGGCAGGCTTGAATTTGCTGGAGCTGATATTTTCTCTAAGCAACCTTCACAGTCTGTTCTCTCTTCTGCCACTCTTACTAGAAATCCCGCTACCATTGCAATTGAGAAGGAAGATAGAGATGCTGGCTTTTCTGAAAACAAAAATAGAGATTTTAATACTAAAATGTCAACCATAATGTTTTATTTCAAAGAACTTAATATAGGCTATAAGCCCCATATTCTTACCTTGAACAGGGCTTTCAAGAATCTCCAAGACATGTGCCGGAAGCTAGGGAGTTTCTTTAGCATTGGTTTGGTTTTGCACCTTCCGCGATTTTTTAGGCTTCAGAAACTTGGTCAAGGCGCATGTTACGACTGCATCTTCCCTCAGCTCCACATTCCCACTTCTAGAAGATGCGATAATTCCTGTGCTAAGTGTTGACTCGATGGCACGCAGGCATGATTTCACGTCCATCATGTCATTGTTACCTCCCTTATTTCTCAGGTGACCGAAGAGCAGTTCTACATCGTCACTTGAGAGATTCCGCGTGAGCACATAATGGAAGCCGATACTGATTAGAAATCGTATGCAGGACATGGTTGATTAAGTTGTTAGCACCAAAGCTTTGTAAGTCTCATATTTTTATAGGGATAACTTTGAATCTGTGACAGGTAGGGCAGAAATTCATTGGTCAGCCATGAAAGTCTCTCATCATTAACTTCACTGAAAATAAGCTCGTCCGTGTTTATGGAATGAAGTCCGTGTGTGGTATTGCAGATATCATGTATATCAAACCATTTTCTAAAAATTTCCAAGAATTTTGTTGTTTCGTGTAGGCTGTCCTTATCTTCAACTTTCTCTGGGCACACGACTTCCATGCTCTTAAGCCGAGCTATTGTCTCTGGAGTAAACACCGATTTGGCTCTTGCCACATTCATTTTTTCTAAACTGCTTGGATATACAACCTTCCTGCTTAATTTTCTAACTGGCTTTACTACTAGCTTTTTCTGTAAGTGGTACAGATTCCTGAGATGATCACTAGTTATTAAATTGTCATCTACATAGAAGTTTCTACTCAGATATTGTGATCGTACATTCTTAATGATGTGACTCGGATCGAAAACTAAGAAAAAGTGGCCTCTGCTCGTCTTTCGGGTGACGAATTTCATGAGTGGCACATCTTCCACACAGCGCCTCAAACATTGACACATTCACCTGACAGTTGTCCGTCACTATTCTGATGACCTTGAAGCCGCATTCCTCAACCGCAGTCAGTGCATCCAGTGTTATCCTAGATTTACTGTTGTCCTGTGAGTCCACATGTAAAGTAGAACGAAACAGGTATCCTGTAGAAGGATGACAGGTCCTTGAACAGTATGCATAATAATTTATTAGCTAATTTATGTTCGATTCCAATTGCATCTTTCTCAATATCACTAATGCCGAGAAACATGTCTAAATTCTTGTCTAGACTTTATGGCCATTTCATCAATGATTAATAGAGATACGGGAAAATCGCAATTGCGATAAATGCGAATTTTACTTTTTTCTCCTTTTTTCAACTACCTGGTAACTAATATGACTATGTATACCCAAAATTTGCGAAACTGAATGTGCGACAAAGTGCGATAACTAAGGGTTCTTGCGAATTATTCCCATAAAAGCGATAAATGAGAAAAGTGCCGAATTTACCGATTAATGTTGAATATTATGTTTTATTACATTTTCGCGCCGCAACTTTGAAATTTGCGAGTTCCCAGCAATGAAAATATCGGCTATATAATCGATATTTACGAGTAATAATCGATATGTACGAACATCGATTATCGTCGTGAAAACAATCGATTACGGTAAAAATTAATTTGAAAATGGTGCTGTTATTGTTGCCGCATAATATCCACTGTTTATCGCCAGTAAAACGATGATTTTGGAGAAATTATTTCGTAGTTTCAGTTGGTTGTGCTAATAAAAGGAATATTCCAATCGTTTGCGACGATTCTTTTTAAAAATTAGAGCAATAAGGTTATGCTTATATAGGTTTATATCGCGCCGGCCCTCATTTCTTGTATTTGAAATGAAAATGAAAACTCTCAAGTACGTATCGTGATATGAATAGACAATTTTTGTTAGGCGTTCTCTTTGCTTTGGGAAATGTTGTATAATATGATGAAAGTATTCTCTACCATGTGTGAGTTATAGGTTATGTTACATGTCGTCCGGCGATTTCTCCGTGAATTCGGATACTGTTTTACAGATTGTCAGTCAAGAGTCGCAGTGTGGTCAGGAATTAATGAGGGAGTAAACATACATTTTATTATTTAGTTAATTATCCATTGTGTGATATTTACACAAAGTTAAGTAAATGTATGATTCACATTATTACTTCCTTTTCAATGAGGGCCATGGATGAGGGGCTTGAATTTCTATTTGCCGGTGGTTTAATGGTCAACTGGCACTTCTTGAATCCTACCTCATAAGATAAGTTATTAAAAGAAATGAATGGAACTTGGCAAGGAGTAAGTAGGAAAACCACACAAAAGGATTTCGTAGACATCCTCAGAATTTGAACCAATTCGTCCATCGAGTCCAGGACAGCCTAGTATTGTCGTCATTCCACCTGCCACAGAGTAAACTTCGTAAGACAAGCATTGTTGCCTGACCACAGCTCGCTTTATTCTAACAATTGGCACCTTGGTACCAGTGAACTAATACAACTCTCCGCCGGCCCTCAATATTTGAGTTGCTGCACAACACCTGATATTGTTGATTGCATAATGAGAACATGACCTTTGGATCTTTTGAGCATAGCTTAGGTACCCTCGTCTCATGTCATACAACCAACCGACAGCACTTGAACTCTTGCCAATTAGCCAGGCTGATGCCTTTATTTTCAGAGATCTCACATTTCTGAAAAATGTATAATGTCAAGTTTCTACATTTCTGTAATACTGATATTAGGATTTTAATACTTCTAACACTCCCTTAGTAAAAATAAAAACCACACACACAACAGGAGACTTATATTAAATGCTTATGCCGTTTATCAGAAACGCCCATATTACCAATCCTGCATATGTTTGAATTAGTTTCCGTGCATATTATTTTGAACCTGTTTATTGTACCTGGTGACAAACTTTTAAATGCTACAAAATGCTAATTTTAAAATTTCAAAATGCTCCAAAATGCTATTTTTCAAAATGAAAGTGCTACAAAATCAATTTCAAAATGCTATTTTCTCGTATCTTTAAAGCAACCTTCTCATTATCGTGAGTCAGTGACTTTTTTTCAGCTGTCAACCTAGCTTTTGCAAGTGACGTGACAGCTGTCTCTCCGTTCGTATACCCAATGTACGTTTTTGGTGTTCGTGGATGAGGAAGTTGTAAAATATTTATATCTCTCAGTAAGCGGTAAGACGACGGTGATTTATTAGAGAGCAATACACATATTTTTATTGTTGTTTCATTGTATTTAAACTTTCGTTTCGTGAAAGCTCGATTTGTTCAAGTAAGAAATTAGCCTTCAAGTCCCCACGATCCCCTTCACTCTTGAGCTTCGATATTTGAATATCAAGTTTTTCCTGATGTTGCACTGAGTGTAATTTTTGTTTCAATGAAATTATCTTCTGATTCAATGACTTAATTGTAGTTCTGTACACTGTATTCTTTCTTAGTGCCCTCCTTAATTTTAATTTTGTTGACTTGCAATGAGTTTGCTTGATTGTAGAACATTGCGTTCCTACATTAACACGTGGTTGATCATGGTTTTCTTCAATTCGTTCATCACAATAGTCTTCCGTAAAATTTGAATTACCTGAACATTTCCTTTTATTGTTGATATGTATGTCTCTATAGACACGTGCTCTTTTGCACGTATTTCGATTTATTTGTGCTTGTTTATGGCCGGGGTAGTCCTCAAAAAACCGTCGGAAATGCATTCGGTAAAAGCGTTCTCTTTGTAGTATTTATACTAAAATCAGAATCCTTGAAATGCTTGCTACAATTTGTAGAAGACCGTTTTGGTGTCCACAAAGACCCTGGCTTTACCCCCTCACGTGATACAGCTAAAACCCTTTGTTTCAGTATATCATTGTTCAATGGAAACTTATCTAACGAAAGTCCATTGCCTTTAACTTGACGAGATTTACAATACGGCACGCTACAGTACACCATTTTTGACGAACACAATAATAACACTAATATTTACACTTAAGTTACTCTATTAAAATCATTCACCGATTTATATCTAAAGTATTTATCACACATACATGTCACATTTACGCTGGTACACTGGATTAAAACTTGCTTTTCACTACGTCTTGTTCATAAAGACCACTTAGCACCCATCTCAATATCAGTCAAACAGCAGTCTACTGCTCTTAACGAAAGCACAACTATAATACGACATGCTTCGCCAGTCAATTTTAAACTCACCTTAGCTTTCTCACTCATTAGGACACCTTATATACCGCCAAATACAGACACACTAATCACATTGTACGTAATACAAACGGTATGATTAAGGGCGCCAGACAGCGAACCTAGTGGCAAAATGCGGAACAAGTTCGAACCATCGCTCGCAATGTTGTCTGGCACCTCATTTCCAGGCCTTGTATATAACGTAGGCCACAGTTGGTTATCATCAGCGGAGGAGTTAACATCTATTACTACATCAAAGACAGTATATTGGCTTCCACAGCCGGTGAATTAAAACTCAGCAATTCTTCCAGGTTTGTGCCGTGTCTTGTGTGGGCTTTCGCCTAGGACACCAAGCTGGCTCATCAGCGGGCTCTTGATGTCCCTGCCCGGACCCCCAATTCACTGGCCGTGAGGTTATGGCTGCTTGAGCTTTGAGTTCTCGCAGTAAAGAGACACAGGTGCGCTTCATAAAAAGGCAGGTAGTGCACAGTTCACTACTCCTGTGGGGGACCGTGCGGGGACACCAAGAGCCAGCTGATAAACCAGCTTGGTGTCCTAGGCGAAACCCCACACAAATCACGGCACAAACCAGTAAAAATTACTGAGTTTTTTATTACTACATTGCTTCCTGATTGATTTTTCATCATTAGAAAAGGTATTTTGGCTAAATTCAGTACCTTAGAAAATGTTATCGTACAAGTGACGTCTCATTACATTTGGATGAGTAATTTCACTCGAGACGCAGCTTCTCCGAGTCCCTGGGAAACAGAAGAATTATATTCAATTTCATTTTAATGTGTTTATTAGTTGCTGAGTTGCGCACCTGACGATGTGGTCCGTGCCCTGGTCGGCGCCCGCGATGTCTCCGATCTGCAGTCCCGGCGAGCCCAGCACCTCAAGGGTGGTGTTGATGTTGATGTTGCCCGAGCTGCCCTGCTGGATGCTGTAGTGCATCAGCTCGGCCGGGATCAGCGCCACCTCCCCCTCGCTGTCCATCGATACCAGGTGGCCTACGACAGGAATCTCCTTGTTACTTATTATTTATGGCATGTAAAAGATCCTTCCACAGACTTAACTTGTGTGAAGCTAAATTGTTAGGTTAGATTTCATCGGAACACTCAATCAAAGTTCCAACGTTCACCACTAGGTTTCATTGATATCTGGTAGCGAAAGTTGAAATTGAACGGAACTTGTAGCTCACCCTAAGGGTGTCTGCTGGAAGCAGCTACAGACTCAGGCGAGCCGAACATGTCCTCGGACACTCTCGGCACTAAAAGCCATAAGCTAAATAAATAAATAAATAAATAAATAAATAATGGCAGGATGCCCCTACTGACGAGATGGCACGAATGTTTGGGTGGAAACCCATGGAGAGCCATTCTATCAGATCTATCCATGGTGGACAAACTGCTCTTACCTAGCAGGTATCATTACAGTTTTTAGTCATTATGGAAGTTTTAATCCACGAAAACACAACACTAATCTGTGTAATCCCATAATAAATTACATTCGAAGAATCCACGGCCTATTTGACATAAATAACTTCCTTCCTTGGGAGTTTAATTTGGGATAAAGACATAACACTGAAGAGATGTACAAAATGTATTACCAATAATGATGTATGGAGCAGAAACTTGGCCAATGACGACGAGAGATGAGAGTAGAATACAGGCAGCCTGAGGAGTATGATACGGAAGCTAGAGCAGAACAGATTGACACGGTATGGACATATGATGAGAGAATGCCGAAACAAGTGATGGAGGGACGGATGACTAGAAAGACAGGACGAGGAAGACCTAGAGTACGGTGGATGGATTTGGTGAAGGACAGTGTGAGTGTGGAGTGGAGTTCAGTGGTTGAGGAAGGCTGGTGGACAGACAGAGGCAAGTGGAGGGGTTGTAACGTTTCTATTGGGGTGGTGAAGAATTAGGGGTCGCTTGGCGTTAGGCACACAAGAAAAATACTAACAGAATTAACTATGGATCTTACTTGGATGACATAATTTTTAATTTGCAGTGGCAGACAATCACTTCTTGGGAAAATACTCTCTCAATATTTTAGTTTCTTCAATTAATGAAGCATCCTGCATTTCATACTCCTTTAATTTCTGAAGTGCTGCATCACAACCTTTCAATACATGTTTTAACTTGTCAGATCTTTCATTTAAACTGTCCACTAAAGTTTGCTTTTCTTTTAACGTCTGATCTAACTCATTTTTCCAATATCAAAAAAAACATAACACCCTCTTACTACTGTCAGTACTCCAAAACCACAAAGAATCCACTAGACTCCATGTAGTGTCCCAGCAATTATAGGCGGCCATTTTATATCCAAATGATTAAATGAACAGTGACCCGGTTTAAGATGGAAAACGGAAATTGAGCATGATGATGATGAATAACTTCCTAATGAAATGCTTCATGATTAGAGTTTGTGGTTTTTAGCATTTGCGATAAATGTGAAATATGTTGAAACTTTGTCAGTGTATGTGCCTTCATCTTATATGACCCCTATGAGTGATTTTTAGCGATTTCGAATTAGCGATAAAATGCGAAATTGGCTCAAAAATGCGAAATTTTATAATTATGCGAAATTCTCGGTTTATGCAAAATAAACATATATCTTTTTAAAAACAATGTGTTTTTCTTAAAAATAAGATAAATAACAAGTGCCTGCAGACTAATATCCCCATCCACAAGCTGGACCATCCTGCTTTCCGAGACTATCTTGAAAATTAAGTGCCTATTTCAGATATACTTTTGGGCGTTATTTATATTTGTGTTTAAAATACATTTACACCATCTTGAGTGGTATACCCTAACTTACTGTGAAATATTAATAAACTAGCTATATCCTCCCTCCCCCGTCAAAAAAGAAGCATGTGGATGGTTGTTTTGAAGTATTCATGACTTCTAACAAGTGTTCTTGCTGCCCTACATTCAAAACAAATGCCAGTCCTTGACTTTCATCAACTAATAACAAAGTATCCAATGTTATGATCAACCTAATTCATTACATCAATACGGAACAAACAAGAAAGACTCTAGGTTTTGTCGTGCATTGAAGCAAGTATCCAGTGTATTGTATTCACAACAAGAAAATACCACAATTATATGTAGGGACCCAGACTTTTCAAGAGACGATAATTCGCAAAATCTTCCCAAAATGAACAGAAACATGTCATTTCCGTCCAAGACCACTAAAATACCACAATGTGAAGTTGCAAAATAATACAGTTTGAAAAATTATAAGCGAAATATTTAAAAGTTATCAACATCCTTCGTTAGTTTTATACAACGGTCTCTCCTTTAAACTTTGATTTCATTGGGTACACAATCTACATAAAACTAACTAAAAAACCGACATAATTTGAAAGAAAACTATGCCCTCCACCCGAATAATTTGTAATATTCGATACCTAATTGAACAATTTGCAATTCCAACTGCATAAGATTGCAAGTTTCGCACTCAATATATAGTTTTAATTTTGGTGAGTTTATTTACGTTTGTGCGTTACTGATTTGGTATTTCTGACTCTGGCGTGCCCAGGTATTTGCATTGTTTTTGATTTCCACTGTAATTCTGCTTCAGAGACACCTGATTGGATGTCATGCAAGAGCAGCCACATTGAAATTGATTTAAATGACATTGTTGTGATGACAATCGAGATTTGCAATTAACGATCGACTATTAGGTCGATATTTTTATTGCTGGACAGCGCTAAAATTTTGTAACAATACATATTCAATATATTTCCGTAAAATTGGGCAGTTTTCAACATTTATGGGGGGAAATCGCAAGAATCATAGTTATCACATTTGTTGCATATTCAGTTTTGCAAATTGAAAAATTGAGAAGAACGTAAAATTCACATTTATCGGAGATCGGATTTTGCGTGCCTGTATTTATTGTTTATAATTTACTCATGACTTTCCTTCATTACGTATTATTAAATTAATTATTAATGTATACAAAGCTTTATTATTTATCAATCTGAAATTGTCCATAAAATGTTGTCTTTGTAAATTGTGTAGGCGGCTTCAGTGGCATAGTTGGTAGCATGCTCAACTTCCGTGCCCAAGATTGCGGGTTCAAACCCGGCCGAAGTGGTCGGATTTTTTAAGAGCGTTAAAATCCCTCAGTATGCCTTCCTTTGGAAGGGAAATAATGCCGGCGGGCCCATGTCATACAATTTTGGCATGATAAAGAACCTTCCACTAATTACACTTGTGAGAAGCTAAATTTGTAGGTTAGATTTGATTAACGCTTTATTAGTTCCAACGTTCGCCACCAGATGGTGACTGAGATGGCATTTGGTAGCCACATCCGCAGCTAGGTGACATTGACGGTAGTATTTGGTAGCAAAAGTAGGAACTATTTGAAATTGATCGTCTGCAGTCCTTACCTGAATTACAGACAATATACACTAATACAGCCATCACAATTAACACCGGTTATCAAACAACAGATTCAACACACACCCAAAGTACACGGGGCTACACACAGCCTATGGTACAGAGGAACCAACCCAACCGTAAATTGTGCACAGAATAAAGTGCATTTTAGTCAAGCCAAATTATTATATGAGATCAAAATGTTTATGCGAAACAACACCATAATTGAATTTAATTTACTGCCCACCAGCGCTATTGTGTTAACGTACCTGCTATGAGCAGCAGCCAGTGGATGTCCTCAAACAGAGTCTCCAGCTGGTTGGAGCTGGAGATGTCCATGGCCTGCAAGTGTATCCGCTGCAACTGCTCCTTGAGCCTCTCCGTCCTCTCCTCCAGTAGCTTGGCCAGCAGCGGCAACGAGTGACCAGGCACCTACAACCACATCACAGGTGTGTGTACAAGTTCTCTGATAACCTGTGTCACTGTGATGTCTGTACTTGTGTGTATTTGTAATTCAAGTAGGATTTGGGTCGGTGGCCTTAAGTTAGGTACCATCCCGGCATTCGCCTTGAGTAGAAGTGGGGAAACAATGGAAAACCACTTTCAAGATAGCTGAGGTAGGAATCGAAGCCATCTCTTCTCCGATTTGCCTCAAGAGGCTGAATGAACCCCATTGCAGCCCTCAGACCAGAATTAAATTTCTTGGCAGAGCCGGGAATCAAACGAGGGGCCTCCATAGTGACAGCTAAGAATGCTAGCCACTACGCAACGAGATGGGCTAGGTTTTATCACCTAATTTATTTGGAAGTTGTGGATGTCCCAATCATCATCAGGTTACAGTTCCTGTTTCTAAGCCTCCTCCATTCCATTCTGTTCATAAACACTTTGCTCTCCATAATGTTGTGTTTTTAGAATGGTCATCCATTTAGTTTCCGTATTCACGATAAATGAGGAGAGGAGTAAGACTGTAGTGATGACAAGAAACAAGAGAGAAGGAAGACAGAATACTGAAGTCAATGGAAATTCATTGGAAATGGTAAAAAGCTTTTTAAGTATTTGGGGAGCATACTCACAGAAGATGGTGCAATAAATGAAGAAATTGGAAAGAGAATCCAAAAAGCTAATGGGTTTTACCAGTGTGTAAGAGGTTTAGTACTGTACCCGATACCTATTTTAGGCTATCGGCTACGCCAGCAGACATTAAGCTGTAGTTGAGGTTTTTGAGAAGCAATAGGAAAAGATAGCGCACCGATCGCGTCAAGAAGAATGCCAAGATGACGTAGGAGGTCAAGAATCAAGGAGGCATTGATATCTGTGAGAAGATAGAATTATGAATGGAGATGTGAAGCTTTATTGAAACATATATGGAATTATAGCAATTTAAACATCTTAGAAGAGGATATATAACATGCATTATATGTGGAAATAATTTTATGGAAGTAAGTTATTTTATAACAGAACAGCCGAGAGGATTCGGGTTCGAGACTATGTTCATGACGTAAGAGCGCAGTGGTGGGGGAACAAGCCACGTGCCGCGCGGAGCACATAAGCCGAAACACAGCGCTAGCAAGTCAGTTGAGCCCAGGAAGACGGGCAGTTCAGAGCAGCTCTATAGCACAGTGAGACGGACATTGAAGGTCACGCAACGTATGGAAACTGTCACGGCAAAAGTGTAGGTGACAGTGCCTGCATCGCCGAGCAGCGAAGGCCGAGGGGGTCGTTGATCCAGGCGGGCTGGCCGAGGAGACAATTGTAGACAGCCGGGGTATTTCAAAACAGCACTGCTCGTATTTGAAGACTTTATTTCAAGCTTCATTTCGACGCTGTTCAAACACAGGCTTTTACGAATAACCTTATAACCATGCTGTTATATAACACATTCAAAGCGACTTTTACTATTCCAAGTAAACTGAATGTTTAGCATAGGCTCTGATGAACATTATATCGTGCATTTATAAGAATTATATCTTATACAATTTTCATGAGTTACCTATTACGAACAGATACAGGGTGTATCGTAATCTTGAACTCTATCAAGTAAAATTTTATTTTACTCAAGTGGAACTTTGCAGTAAGTTGAGATTGGACTTACAATTCTCAAACTGAACATTTAACGGAACAGTGGCGTATATTAGAAGAGGAGTAAGGGGGTCCGCTGTTTCCATGAACTTTTCGAGAAGGAGTTGGACAATATCCGCTATGGGTAATCCGAGGTTCAACATGACCGAGTAAACGTGAATAGAGACAAGATGGCACCACAGAGCGATGGATTCGATTCCTGACGAGAGGAGTCCAACAGCTGATTCGCTTGGGATTTCGAAGGAAATCGTCATTTCATGGATGAAATGATATTCACGCCGATCTTACGAGAAATTCTTATGTAGGGAAAATCGACGATCTTGGAAATTATATTACAACTGATAATGAAAGGTACTGTAAGAGTTATGTCTACCTGATACGATTATTTTCATGAATACTGGGCACACATGTATATTTTTCTAATAGGAGTGATTTGATTATTAAGACATGGTTTGAATTTATATACTTCGAATTTGCTAGAATATGGAGTGACCATATGATATGGCAGGCATCATTATACGATATTCTCACCATTGTTTGGCTTTATTAAGCAAATGTTTGGTCTTATAGACATTTTTCCAGCTAGGATATTTTTCATGAATAGTTTTTTTTTTTTAGTAAAGAGTATTTCGAACTCGTGATCTGCAATTGATTATCAGAAACTACTTCGTCAGTTCATTGCATACTAGCGAGTGTGTATTATTCATCAGTAGGGATTTTTTCCATTGGATTGTTTGGATATATTAAGAAGTTATTCACTTTAGTGAATGAACATCGCTTTTATATGACAACTAGAAACTTGTTGATTCCTTTCTGGTACATTCATTCATACAGCCTACGAGATGGGGTCCTTCGTATTTATACGATTGTATGGTGGCTACTCACCTTACCCATCGTTTAGGGAACTATCATCCAAGTCGACGGGGCGAGGTCTTTCGTATTTATACGACTGTACGGTGGTTACACATCTTACTTGCCATTGAGGGACTCATTTTTATCATCCGAATGTACACGAGATGTAAGTGAATTAAACAAGGAACTACTAGTCACATATCAGTCGAAATTTTGTTAAATAAAGTAACGATAAATGTCAACAGGATTGCATTTAGTAATTCTTGTTTGCCAATCCAATATTTTGTTGCTATACTCTTTTGAGAGTAATTTCAGTTTAACAGCTATTACAGCTGATGCTTTGATGATTTTTATAATTGTGTTTGATACCTTTGAGAAGGATTTAAAGTAATTGAATCTTGTAAGATTAATCATTAATGGTCAGAATTATTTTAAGGCAGATCAGTATTGCAGATTTAGATATGAGAGATTATAGCACATTGGTGTTTTTCTGTGATGTGAGTTAAGAATTGTAAGAGAATTTATGCTATTTGAAAGCAGATCTTAAATTACTGAAGTAATATTTTTCCAATTGTTTAAGAAGTTGTCTAGATGTGATCAGATTAATTACAGTTAGTGGAGATTATGTGCGTTGATAATTTGAAGCCAGTTATATATTTTTTGTAGATCATGCAACATGGTTAAGTGGAGTTTATGATAGGCATTTTGTGGAAGTTGCCAAGTGATAGTAGCAATGTTGCTAATGTATTTTGAAGCAGACATGAGGTCGTCGTACCCAGTCTAGCGTAATTGTTGAGATTCATGCTGTATGTGCTGAATATTTATGGAGTTTTTGGAGTAATTCTTATATTCAAATGTGATATTTGAAATATTGAAGAAATATAATGTCGTTGTGGATAGTTAGATCCAACGTGATGTCGTGGAGACAATAATATTTTTTGGCATGATAATTAAATACGAGATATAACTTGGAAGTAATAAAACTGTAAGACAACGTTCTATAAACCATAGTAAACAATTTATTAGGAAATTAAACAAATAAATGAAGTTGATAATACAAGATTTTCTGAAAATAATAATTAACGAAATAATAATCTGAGATTTAAGCATATTAACGATCTGACCTAATGAAATAAAAATCAGAATGACTAGATTAAATAATAAAAATCTAAATAACCAGACGATTGAAATTTAAATAAGTTGATAAATTAAATTTTGGAATAAATCAATGAATTAAATAAATGGATGAATTAAAGATTGGATAATTAAACTGATTGAAATAAATTAATAGACGATTGTAATGATGATGAATAACTAAATCAGAAGGTGATAATTAATTAAAGAAGCTTATGATCAATGAATTTATATGCAATTAAATAAATTTAATTGAGAGATAATGTGAAGGAATTGCAACTTGAAATGTGAATTTAAATGATGTAATGGTGATGAATTAACGATTCTGACAGGAATATTTAGAATTTTGAAGTGAGAATTAATGTGAGAAATATTTAATTTTGATAATAACGATGATGATGACCAATGATAATTTGACTTTTCAGTAATTCACAGATAAGTGATTGAATGACGATGTAAATAGTGTAAATTAATTATTCAATGTTTAGGAACATTTGATTAACATGTTCTATGTTCAAATTATGCCATGCAAACCATAAATTTACGTGATATTTGATATGTGTGATTATTATATGTGTATGTTTAGACAGAGTAATAACTTAACTAAATCCACATTGATGTTAAATTAAAGAGAATTAGGTCTCAGGTTTCACAAATGTCAGTGACGAAAGACATAGTGATCCTGAGAAACCAAGAGAACTTTATACATTTTTCTTGTTATGTGGATAAAATTAATTTTGCAGTAGAAATGAGATGGTTCGATTTTGGACAATGACAATTTAACTTTGGCATTCGACCATACTCTTAGGTAGGAATTATATTTAAAATGTCTGTCTGACTATCAAAGTAAAATAAATTTGTTTTTATCTTAGTTGTGATCTGATGATGGTGTGATGTTCCTTTTTCTTTCCTTGTCTTGAGTAAGGCTTATCCGGAAAGGAAGTGGTTTTGCTAGGAATTCAGTTGATGGCGCCCATTTATATTTGCATTATTTCTATTAAACTTAAGCCCGTAACGACCCTAGAGATACTTTGTCTCGTGATACCCACTGCTTTTTCGATAACTCAGCTGAATTTCCGACACATTCCTTATTTGACTAGAGGTTCATTTAACTCCGCTCTGTCCCGGAACTCCAGGAATGCGATGCTATAGCAGATGGGTCATCGCATCCCCAGGACGAACGGGTACAGAGAGAGAGGGAGAATTGGCTTTATCCAACTAGTGGGGCTTTTCGATTTTGTTTATTCTATGGAATCACATCAGATTTAGATTACTGAGAGATTGATCTCTAGTTCATTTAAGTGTGTTACAAAATTTATTGAACTTAGTCAGACAATGTACTTGTGTGCCCAATCCAGTGTTCATGTTAATCGTATTAGTAATATCATGTTAGTTATAAGACATTTTTTCCCTATACCCAAGTGAATGCAGGAATTGAGACATTGTGATGTGTTGTTGTCTAACGTCTCTATATAATTCTATATTGAAAATATAATTATGTTGCCGGAGGATTTAGCGAAGGTGTTAGGAGAGTTACAGACGGGTATGTCTGGAATTGCAGAAACTATTTCTAAGATGGAAACGGAAGTTAAAGAACAAATTAATAATTCAGAAGCTAGATTAGAAGCTAAATGTAAAGAGAATGTAAAATCATTACAGGCTAGTAATGAAGAAAATTTAAAATTATTGCAAACTAGTACTGAAGATAATTTAAAATCATTAGAGACTAGGTTACAGTCAACTAGTGAAGCTAACTTTAAAGACAATTTTAAGTCATTAGAAGAAAAACTACAGTCAAATAGCAAAGATGAGTTGATGTTATTAGAGACTAGGCTACAGTCAAATAGTGAAGACAATTTTAAGTCATTAGAAAAGAAATTACAGTCAAATAGTGAGGATAACTTCAAATCATTAGAAGAGAAATTACAGTCTCGTAGTGAAGAAACTAACACTGAATTAGAAAATAAGTTAACCAGATTAGAGAATAGTTTAACTTTAAAGAATAATGAGATGCTGAAAACTTTACAATTAGACATAATTGCGGTAAACATGAAAGGAGAGGAAAATGTTCAAATATTAAGGAAAAATATTATTGAATTAGAGAGTAAAGGGGAAGAAAATATTTTTACTTTAAGAACAGACGTTATGACCATACAGAAAGACATTAAGTCAGATGTATCGAAGTTGAGATTCGACATCGATGGTTTAGTGGCAGATGTAGGAAAAATTCAAGATTGGTCTACCGAAGTATCTTTCGAGACTAAGATTAAGGGTCTAGAAACGAATCTAGGTAACGAAATAAAAGATTTAAAGACAGTAATTGGGACCATTAAAGAGGAAGTCTTGGGAGAGGTCAATTCTAATTTAAAGTCGTTAGAAAATCAATTGCAGAAGGATATTAGGAAGATAGACGACGATATAGAGCAAAAGGTTAACGAAAACTTAGCTTTATTTAAAAATAGAGTCGGAGCAATTGTGGAAGAACGGTATAGTGAGGTCGATGCCGAAGCAAAAGAGAAACGTGAAGGGTTAGATGAAAAATTAATCGCAGGTATGGCAAACTTAGAAGCTAGGTTTACGGAAAGCAAGGAAGCGATGAAAATAGATTCAACTTTACTTAGAACAGATGTTGATCTGTTGAAAGAACAAGTCGCGTTAGTAAAGAACACGTGCGAAGAAAAAATCGACAAGTTAAGGAACGATCTAGACGAGAGTGACAAGACGCAGGATGTTACATCGTTAGATGAGTTGAAGACTCAGGTCAAGAGATTAGCGGAAGACAGGATGACTAAACTAGAATCCATAGTTAACAGTTTCACCAGTCAGAATGTAACATCAGGGGAAACATTGATAAATCAAACAGCGATAGACCGCAGTATGACGAATCAAGAACCGAGCATGGTAGAAGACCGTCAAATGCAACCGAATGTGACATTCGAAAGGGCTAGTTCAACCCCTCAGGATAATCCAAGTTCGAATAGGAGTACGTTGGGTCCAAGCGAACGATACTCAGGTCCAGTCACTATTACAAGGAATCTGGATGACAAACCGAGAAAGTTTTCGGGAAATACAGGAGTTACACCAGTAGAATTTCTGCGAGATATTCGAGACTACATGGCGG
Organism: Meconema thalassinum; assembly: GCA_946902985.2. NCBI lineage: Eukaryota > Metazoa > Arthropoda > Insecta > Orthoptera > Tettigoniidae > Meconema > Meconema thalassinum. The sequence continues at coordinate 178,236,407 of OX336397.1, read as the reverse complement.
AACACAGGGTAGCCAAAGAAAGAGAGCTAAGGATAGTAGAACGCGCCTTAGATGGATCTGCACTTACGTGGTTTAGAGCGTTCAGAAGCAATTTTGCGAACATGGAGCAATTTGCCATGGCTTTCTTGAGGAGATTCTGGAGTGCCGAGGATCAACTTAACGTAAGAGCGGAGATGTACTCCAAACGCTATTCTACGTCACATCCGACGCATTACGCCAACTATTTCACGTCACAGCTGGCTAAATTACAGTTCCTTATTCCTCCATTGCCAGAAGAAGAGCTTTTGCAAGCTATAGCGCGACAGTTACCGATAGAGGTACAGCGATCACTGATAGCATCGGGAGCCAATACGCTGGAACATTATGACGATATTTTGCGGCGATTGTATTATACAAGCGCACAGGTCACGCCTAGAAGTAATAGAAACGACAACAGAAACACGCAAGAAGTAAATGCGGTAGTCGTGGACAATGCAGCTCAAACGGACAGAAGGGATTCCTGGGAAAACCGACGGAACGAAGGGAATCGAGGAAACATCCGTAACGCAAGAGGAAATGATCGATATAGAGGACCATATGAAAGGCCATACGATCAAGAAGCGAGAGATAGCCGGTATAGGAATTATAACCAAAATTCCAGGTATCAGGACAGGAATCGGTATAATAACAGATATCGGGGAAGGAATAACTGGAACCAAGGTCAACAATATAATGGAAACGACCGACAGGATGGCCGAAGAGACGATCCTAACGATAGATGGGATAATCGTGGACACGAGAGGTCGAGGCAAGAGGATAGACAGCCTAGTGCACCCCTCGAGGAGACAATGAGAGATGTCAATCGAGCAAGCACGAGTGAAGAAAGAAGAAATAAACGTCAGAATAACACGGAATCAAGATGTTAATCATTGGAAGTCATCATTATTGAGAGTCAGAAAGTACCATCATGCTGAGTAAAGGAATTGTAGAGCTATCGTGTACATGTATTATATATTGAATGCCTGAGAGTGTTTTTTTTTTTCTCAATCCTGATAAAAAAAAAAAAGGAGATGTACGGGAGAGATGTACCCGATACCTATTTTAGGCTATCGGCTACGCCAGCAGACATTAACCTGTAGTTGAGGTTTTTGAGAAGCAATAGGAAAAGATAGCGCACCGATCGCGTCAAGAAGAATGCCAAGATGACGTAGGAGGTCAAGAATCAAGGAGGCATTGATATCTGTGAGAAGATAGAATTATGAATGGAGATGTGAAGCTTTATTGAAACATATATGGAATTATAGCAATTTAAACATCTTAGAAGAGGATATATAACATGCATTATATGTGGAAATAATTTTATGGAAGTAAGTTATTTTATAACAGAACAGCCGAGAGGATTCGGGTTCGAGACTATGTTCATGACGTAAGAGCGCAGTGGTGGGGGAACAAGCCACGTGCCGCGCGGAGCACATAAGCCGAAACACAGCGCTAGCAAGTCAGTTGAGCCCAGGAAGACGGGCAGTTCAGAGCAGCTCTATAGCACAGTGAGACGGACATTGAAGGTCACGCAACGTATGGAAACTGTCACGGCAAAAGTGTAGGTGACAGTGCCTGCATCGCCGAGCAGCGAAGGCCGAGGGGGTCGTTGATCCAGGCGGGCTGGCCGAGGAGACAATTGTAGACAGCCGGGGTATTTTAAAACCACACTGCTCGTATTTGAAGACTTTATTTCAAGCTTCATTTCGACGCTGTTCAAACACAGGCTTTTACGAATAACCTTATAACCATGCTGTTATATAACACATTCAAAGCGACTTTTACTATTCCAAGTAAACTGAATGTTTAGCATAGGCTCTGATGAACATTATATCGTGCATTTATAAGAATTATATCTTATACAATTTTCATGAGTTACCTATTACGAACAGATACAGGGTGTATCGTAATCTTGAACTCTATCAAGTAAAATTTTATTTTACTCAAGTGGAACTTTGCAGTAAGTTGAGATTGGACTTACAATTCTCAAACTGAACATTTAACGGAACAGTGGCGTATATTAGAAGAGGAGTAAGGGGGTCCGCTGTTTCCATGAACTTTTCGAGAAGGAGTTGGACAATATCCGCTATGGGTAATCCGAGGTTCAACATGACCGAGTAAACGTGAATAGAGACAAGATGGCACCACAGAGCGATGGATTCGATTCCTGACGAGAGGAGTCCAACAGCTGATTCGCTTGGGATTTCGAAGGAAATCGTCATTTCATGGATGAAATGATATTCACGCCGATCTTACGAGAAATTCTTATGTAGGGAAAATCGACGATCTTGGAAATTATATTACAACTGATAATGTGTAACTTTTTACCAGCCCTTCTTGGGCGACTGATTTAAAACTTCCCAAAATCATCCTCCTATTTTTGATCGGAAGTACTTCATCATATACCACACAATTGAAATGGCAGGGTCGTGGAGTGTTGGACACACATTTGGTCAACCTAACTGGTATCATTTGGGCGTTCAACTATTAGGTGTAATTCCCTATAAAGAAAACTAATTATAACCTTCAAAATATGTGTATTAATATCAACTTTAAACATATGGCGGGGACTCTCGTCGAACAGACTATGGTTTACTATCTTCTCTCCTCGGCAATGACGAAAACATGTGACCCAAAATGAATGTTGGAATATAAAGATGTTTGTTACTCACTCATCGACGATCTAGCAGATAATCTACGAGACATGCTCGATAGATCAGTTCTCCCCAGCATTTCTAAGATTTTCCACACGTGGTTTGAGGTTAGAGATGTTTACTGATTTACATAGCCACATCTCTGCGAGAGAAATGAATGTGCTTCCGTACCCAACTTGAATTGTGCTAACAGAGATAACATCGTTGTGATATGTAGCCGTTTCGAGTACATTCACAAGCCATGCTTTCAACAAAACTGTTTCTCCAAATAGGCCTACGCCAAATTACGAGAACGCGACCTTTCCAATCAGACGCTACAATAGAAGTGAAGCCCCGCTATACACGAAAATCCCACCTCTCATCTTGTAAACACATGTTTTCGTCTTTCTCCGCCAGGGTCATGATACCCTCCAACCCATACAAAATACACCAATAATCTCGAACCCATGTATTTTTCTTACAACTCGTGGCGCGAAACTCTTCTCTGACGTCAGAACCTTACACAATTTACACAAAGCTTTCTTCAAGACAAGGGAAGTTATTCTCGGCCCAATCTAAATTTGGCCTAGAGTTTCCTGCTGTTGCAACATCTTGTAGCTTACCTACACAATCCGCTGTCTTGTATACTGACATCTCCCATACAAATTAAATGAAATATTCCTGACTGAGTCCCCGAGATACACAAGATATATATACACTAAATAAAATGAAATTCTACAACCTAAATGATGATGATGAACAAGAAAAGAAATGGTATGAACAAATTACCCTAACCTGACTTCTCTTGCAGTCAACCAAATAAGGGTTTGGGAACATTGTGACCGGAACAGTCACAATACGCCCCCATGTGATTCACACGGGTGAAACAAGTGTGGATCACAAACACTCAAACAAGCAACGCACTGAAAACACAAAGAATTACACTATTACATAAATAAACCCTGGAAGACATATATACATACACACTTGTCAAATTTTCACACATTCTCACTCTCTCGAATGTCTTATTGTGTCCATTTCCTAGCCTCACTGATTTCTCTCAAGTGTCTTAGGTCTACCACTTCATTTTCTTCGTCTCATCATGAGACCCTATCGCTTCACAAGCCATGGTATTTGCCTGCACAGGCCTTATCATACCATCTATCCATCTAACACTCGATGCCACTTTGCTGGTTAGCATTCTTCGTCACATCTCTTGAGTTTTGTCATGCCATCACGTTATGTTGACTGATTCTCTAAGAGTCCATGCCATATTATTTTACAGAGTGATATCTACGGAGATTCCTAATATTATGTGTACTGACAGACTTACCATCCTGGTCCGTTAAACTATAGGCACACTCACCAATACGTTTAACCACCTTAAAAGGCCCCTGAAATAGATGAAAAAAAAACTAAACCAACCCCTAAACTGAAGATAGATAAGAACTCTGAAACACACCTGATCGCCTATCCAAAAAAAAACTGAATTTAACCCTCCAAAAACTGTAGGCTGCCAACTTCCTACTCATGTCCCTCAAACTTACCTGCCAAAATGATACACTCGATGAAGGTCGACTGATATCCTGATTCAGCATAATGCCTATTTCTTTCTCCTCTGGTTCACCTGTACTCTTTCGTTGCCACCTTCCTGACGCCCCCCACCTCTCTGATAGTTACCTTCCTGTCGCTGTGAATTATCCTGACGCCCCCCACCTCTCTGATAGTTTTCCTGCCTCTGCTGATAATCTCTTTGCTCCTGATTAAATCTACCCCTATTAAACTCCTGATTATTCCCCCTATTGCCCCTAAATTCCTGTTTGACCTCTGGCCTCTCCATGTGCTGCTTGCCTAAAACGTCAAAGCTCGTAAGAAGCTCTTCCAACTCTTCTACCGTCCTTACCTTCTGCATACAAGCTGCCTCCTGAATTCTAGGTGGGAAGTGCTTCAACATGACCCTAACCACATCACTGTCAGAGGTCAGCCCATCCAAATTCTTCCAAATAAGTACATGTGCCAAAAAATATTCTGTCAGGGATACCCCTTCTCTCTCCTTATATTTCCCAAAAGTTAATTTTTCCCTTTCCCTGGACTGTACCCCCTCCCCCCAGAACTTAGCTTTGAATTTATCCCTGAATTCCCTTAAACTATTCATGTTAGGCCTGTATATTTGGAACCATGCTTTCACATCCCCTTGAAATGAGTTAGACAAGATCTCCAACACTGTTTCCCATTCGACAACCCCGTCTTCTAGATCCTTGCTGAATTTCTTCTCAATGGTTTTTAAAAACTCCATAGGGTTGAACTGCCTTGAGTTAAATTGTGGCAGACCAGGGTCCCTGAGTAGCAAACTAGATGGCATCACAACCCTTTGACTCATCGGTCGCTCTTTCAACTCTCTCCTGACCTTTATCAGCTCTTCCTGCAGCTTTTCGTTTTTCTCGGTCAATGCCACCTGCTTCCCTCTCAGACCCTCAATCTCTCCCAACTTATTTTCAACGGCACCTACTCTATCTAAATATTCCCTCTTATTCCCACTTACAGTGTTGCATATCTCATCACACTTTCCCGTTACATTCTGTACTTCTGCCCTTGAACTAGCTATCTCTGACTTAATTTTCGTTATTTCCACATCTTGCTGGTTCTGATGGCCTTCCATTCCTTCTAGCCTACTTGTGATCCCAGCCTGATTCCCCTGCATTTCTGCCCTGATTTCCTCTCCCTGTTTGCTAATTTTCCCACTTAATTCCAGGTTCATACTCTCCATTCTACTATTAAGGACAGACTTATGGTCCCGTATTTCTTTGCTGAGACTCTCTATCCTTGTGTTCGTGGCCCTGTTGCTCTCCTGAATTTCCTTACTTACAAATTCCTTCACTTCTACTATCTGTTTGGTCACTGACTCTACCTTCTCATTTACAGAGCCTACCTGCTCCTTAATTTCCTTACTCATAGATTCTCCTTGCTTCTTAATCTCTTTTATTTCACTCAGTAGCATTTGGATCAAACTATCGTTCATAACCCCCCCATTTACATTTAAGTTACTACCTTCAGCGATCAGCTGCGACTCAGTAGTAACAATGGTAACATATGTTCCCACTGTCTTTTCCACATCTTCCTCACTGCCACTTCCCCCAGTTTCCTGATTACCTGACATTTTACTGTTTGATTTACACACAACCCTTGACCTTAATTCTAAATTGTCTGATGTGGACATACCCCTTAAAACAAAACAAATTACTGTGAACCCTAATACTCCTAAGGTGTCTATCGGCTGTGTGCATATCTGCCCTAATGATACCTGCTAGGTTTCCCTACTCTTGCCCCACGTTGAGGTGCTATGTTGTAACTTTTTACCAGCCCTTCTTGGGCGACTGATTTAAAACTTCCCAAAATCATCCTCCTATTTTTGATCGGAAGTACTTCATCATATACCACACAATTGAAATGGCAGGGTCGTGGAGTGTTGGACACACATTTGGTCAACCTAACTGGTATCATTTGGGCGTTCAACTATTAGGTGTAATTCCCTATAAAGAAAACTAATTATAACCTTCAAAATATGTGTATTAATATCAACTTTAAACATATGGCGGGGACTCTCGTCGAACAGACTATGGTTTACTATCTTCTCTCCTCGGCAATGACGAAAACATGTGACCCAAAATGAATGTTGGAATATAAAGATGTTTGTTACTCACTCATCGACGATCTAGCAGATAATCTACGAGACATGCTCGATAGATCAGTTCTCCCCAGCATTTCTAAGATTTTCCACACGTGGTTTGAGGTTAGAGATGTTTACTGGTTTACATAGCCACATCTCTGCGAGAGAAATGAATGTGCTTCCGTACCCAACTTGAATTGTGCTAACAGAGATAACATCGTTGTGATATGTAGCCGTTTCGAGTACATTCACAAGCCATGCTTTCAACAAAACTGTTTCTCCAAATAGGCCTACGCCAAATTACGAGAACGCGACCTTTCCAATCAGACGCTACAATAGAAGTGAAGCCCCGCTATACACGAAAATCCCACCTCTCATCTTGTAAACACATGTTTTCGTCTTTCTCCGCCAGGGTCATGATACCCTCCAACCCATACAAAATACACCAATAATCTCGAACCCATGTATTTTTCTTACAACTCGTGGCGCGAAACTCTTCTCTGACGTCAGAACCTTACACAATTCACACAAAGCTTTCTTCAAGACAAGGGAAGTTATTCTCGGCCCAATCTAAATTTGGCCTAGAGTTTCCTGCTGTTGCAACATCTTGTAGCTTACCTACACAATCCGCTGTCTTGTATACTGACATCTCCCATACAAATTAAATGAAATATTCCTGACTGAGTCCCCGAGATACACAAGATATATATACACTAAATAAAATGAAATTCTACAACCTAAATGATGATGATGAACAAGAAAAGAAATGGTATGAACAAATTACCCTAACCTGACTTCTCTTGCAGTCAACCAAATAAGGGTTTGGGAACATTGTGACCGGAACAGTCACAAATGAAAGGTACTGTAAGAGTTATGTCTACCTGATACGATTATTTTCATGAATACTGGGCACACATGTATATTTTTCTAATAGTAGTGATTTGATTATTAAGACATGGTTTGAATTTATATACTTCGAATTTGCTAGAATATGGAGTGACCATATGATATGGCAGGCATCATTATACGATATTCTCACCATTGTTTGGCTTTATTAAGCAAATGTTTGGTCTTATAGACATTTTTCCAGCTAGGATATTTTTCATGAATAGTTTTTTTTTTAGTAACGAGTATTTCGAACTCGTGATCTGCAATTGATTATCAGAAACTACTTCGTCAGTTCATTGCATACTAGCGAGTGTGTATTATTCATCAGTAGGGATTTTTTCCATTGGATTGTTTGGAGATATTAAGAAGTTATTCACTTTAGTGAATGAACATCGCTTTTATATGACAACTAGAAACTTGTTGATTCCTTTCTGGTACATTCATTCATACAGCCTACGAGATGGGGTCCTTCGTATTTATACGATTGTATGGTGGCTACTCACCTTACCCATCGTTTAGGGAACTATCATCCAAGTCGACGGGGCGAGGTCTTTCGTATTTATACGACTGTACGGTGGTTACACATCTTACTTGCCATTGAGGGACTCATTTTTATCATCCGAATGTACACGAGATGTAAGTGAATTAAACAAGGAACTACTAGTCACATATCAGTCGAAATTTTGTTAAATAAAGTAACGATAAATGTCAACAGGATTGCATTTAGTAATTCTTGTTTGCCAATCCAATATTTTGTTGCTATACTCTTTTGAGAGTAATTTCAGTTTAACAGCTATTACAGCTGATGCTTTGATGATTTTTATAATTGTGTTTGATACCTTTGAGAAGGATTTAAAGTAATTGAATCTTGTAAGATTAATCATTAATGGTCAGAATTATTTTAAGGCAGATCAGTATTGCAGATTTAGATATGAGAGATTATAGCACATTGGTGTTTTTCTGTGATGTGAGTTAAGAATTGTAAGAGAATTTATGCTATTTGAAAGCAGATCTTAAATTACTGAAGTAATATTTTTCCAATTGTTTAAGAAGTTGTCTAGATGTGATCAGATTAATTACAGTTAGTGGAGATTATGTGCGTTGATAATTTGAAGCCAGTTATATATTTTTTGTAGATCATGCAACATGGTTAAGTGGAGTTTATGATAGGCATTTTGTGGAAGTTGCCAAGTGATAGTAGCAATGTTGCTAATGTATTTTGAAGCAGACATGAGGTCGTCGTACCCAGTCTAGCGTAATTGTTGAGATTCATGCTGTATGTGCTGAATATTTATGGAGTTTTTGGAGTAATTCTTATATTCAAATGTGATATTTGAAATATTGAAGAAATATAATGTCGATGTGGATAGTTAGATCCAACGTGATGTCGTGGAGACAATAATATTTTTTGGCATGATAATTAAATACGAGATATAACTTGGAAGTAATAAAACTGTAAGACAACGTTCTATAAACCATAGTAAACAATTTATTAGGAAATTAAACAAATAAATGAAGTTGATAATACAAGATTTTCTGAAAATAATAATTAACGAAATAATAATCTGAGATTTAAGCATATTAACGATCTGACCTAATGAAATAAAAATCAGAATGACTAGATTAAATAATAAAAATCTAAATAACCAGACGATTGAAATTTAAATAAGTTGATGAATTAAATTTTGGAATAAATCAATGAATTAAATAAATGGATGAATTAAAGATTGGATAATTAAACTGATTGAAATAAATTAATAGACGATTGTAATGATGATGAATAACTAAATCAGAAGGTGATAATTAATTAAAGAAGCTTATGATCAATGAATTTATATGCAATTAAATAAATTTAATTGAGAGATAATGTGAAGGAATTGCAACTTGAAATGTGAATTTAAATGATGTAATGGTGATGAATTAACGATTCTGACAGGAATATTTAGAATTTTGAAGTGAGAATTAATGTGAGAAATATTTAATTTTGATAATAACGATGATGATGACCAATGATAATTTGACTTTTCAGTAATTCACAGATAAGTGATTGAATGACGATGTAAATAGTGTAAATTAATTATTCAATGTTTAGGAACATTTGATTAACATGTTCTATGTTCAAATTATGCCATGCAAACCATAAATGTACGTGATATTTGATATGTGTGATTATTATATGTGTATGTTTAGACAGAGTAATAACTTAACTAAATCCACATTGATGTTAAATTAAAGAGAATTAGGTCTCAGGTTTCACAAATGTCAGTGACGAAAGACATAGTGCTACAGTGATCCTGAGAAACCAAGAGAACTTTATACATTTTTCTTGTTATGTGGATAAAATTAATTTTGCAGTAGAAATGAGATGGTTCGATTTTGGACAATGACAATTTAACTTTGGCATTCGACCATACTCTTAGGTAGGAATTATATTTAAAATGTCTGTCTGACTATCAAAGTAAAATAAATTTGTTTTTATCTTAGTTGTGATCTGATGATGGTGTGATGTTCCTTTTTCTTTCCTTGTCTTGAGTAAGGCTTATCCGGAAAGGAAGTGGTTTTGCTAGGAATTCAGTTGATGGCGCCCATTTATATTTGCATTATTTCTATTAAACTTAAGCCCGTAACGACCCTAGAGATACTTTGTCTCGTGATACCCACTGCTTTTTCGATAACTCAGCTGAATTTCCGACACATTCCTTATTTGACTAGAGGTTCATTTAACTCCGCTGTCCCGGAACTCCAGGAATGCGATGCTATAGCAGATGGGTCATCGCATCCCCAGGACGAACGGGTACAGTACCGAACCAGGAAGTCCCAGAGAAATGCAAGAAAGTTCTATTCTCACACTAATTTTGACATATGCAACAGGTACTTGGACCACAGCAAAACGCGATGAAAGCCGAATCCAAGCAGCCGAGACGAAGTTCTTTCGGGGAATAATTGGGAAGACACGGAGGGATAAAATCACAAATGTGGACATTAGGGAGAGAACTGGGTTCCCAAAACTGCAAGATAGTAATCTGAAGTGGTACGGACATACGATGAGAATGGAAGAATATTTATGGAGAAAATACCAGGAAGAAGACCACGAGGAAGGCCCAGAAAGAGGTGGATAGATACGATGAAGGAAAGCATAGAGAAAAGAGAAGTAAAAGAAAAAGAAGTATTGAAAGAAGGAAATGAATGGTGGAGGGATAGACAACTGTGGAGGTCCTTGATTCGCAACCCGACCCAGGGAACTCTCTTCTTCCTCCTCGCCTTTTCCCGTTACGCGGGGTCGGCTTTCCTAATCCTGAGGCGCTACTCATTTCTTTGGAAAGCATCATCAGCAGATAGGCCCAATACTCGCATGTCCCTCTGGACATTCGTCATCCATGTTGTTTGAGGTCTGCCGCTCCCTCTCTTTTGCGTAGTCATGGAAAGGCACTTCTTCACTACATGATTCTCCGGTCTTCGCATAACATGTCCATACCACCTTAGCCTGGACTCTTAAGGTTTCTCTGTTATAGGCGCTACTTTGAAACTGCCCCGCACAAGTTCATTACGGATTTTATCTTTGAGAGTAACTCCACCTGCCCAACGTAACATACGCATTTCAGTGGTATGTAGCTTTTGCTCATGTGCCTTTGTAGTAGCCCATGTTTCACTACTATAGAGTAGGATTGGTCTTACGGCAGTTTTATAAACTTTCCCCTTGGTTCTTATGGGTATTTTCGGATTACATAAAACTCCTGTTAGTTCGCGCCATTTGTTCCACCCAGACGTGGCCCTATGGATTATATTGGCGGTTATCGTGCCATCTTCAGCAATGACAGAACCTAGATTTTTGAGTTTTGTCACCCTTGGTAAGGTTTCACCATCTAGTTTAAGTTCAATATTTGTCATACTGGGTTTATTGTTGTGGAAGTCGCATACCATATACAGTGAAACCTCGTTAGTACGTTTTTCAAGGGACTGAAAAATTTGAACGTCAAAAGCGAGAAAACGTACTAATGGAAAATAATAATTAAACCTCATTAATTTGTATCAGTAAGGGAAATGTAAAAAAACGCGTTAATCAGAAGTGCCGCGGAAAGTGCTACTGTTTTACTTTTAAGAGTTGCCTATACCTGTTAAGTCGCAACTCTCACCCGCTTTTTGGCAATGAATGTTATCTCAGAGCGGTCGGTCTCACATTCCACTAGGGGTGGACAAAGAATGCTTTCAGGGCTGACGAAATTGCGATCGTACTACGCGATGCGCGGCGCGTGCTTCTGACTTACTTTTAAGAGTCGCCTATACCTGTTAAGTCGCAACTCTCGCCCGCTTTTTGGCAAGGAATGTTATCTCAGAGCGGTCGGTCTCACATTCCACTAGGGGTGGACAAAGAATGCTTTCAGGACTGACGAAAATGCGATCGTACTACGCGATGCGCAGCGCGTGCTACTGTCTTACTTTTAAGTCGCCTATACCTGTTAAGTCGCAACCCTCGCCCGCTTGTTGGCAAAGAATGTTATCTCAGAGCGGTCGGTCTCACATTCCACTAGGGGGGACAAAGAATGCTTTCAGGGCTGACGAAAATGCGATCGTACTATGCGATGCGAGGCGCGTGCTACTGTCTTACTTTTAAGAGTCGCCTATACCTGTTAAGTCGCAACCCTCGCCCGCTTGTTGGCAAGGAATGTTATCTCAGAGCAGTCGGTCTCACATTCCACTAGGGGTGGACAAAGAATGCTTTCAGGGCTAACGAAAATGCGATCGTATTAAGCGATGCGCGGCAAAATTTGCGACGTGATAAATGAGGTACTTTTACATTATTGTCATCAGATAAGAATCGGGACTTGAAAATTACGACGTGATATGCGATAAAACGTACTAATGAGGAACGTGTTAGCGAGGTTCTACTCTATTCAGTCTTGGTTCTACTAATGCGCAGTCCATTAGACTCGAGAGCTCTCCACCATTGGTCTAAACTCTCCTGTAGGTCATAAGTACTGTCAGATATTAGTGCCACATCGCCAGCGTACAAAAGATTCCAAGGTAAGGGTTTCTGAAAGTGTTTTATTAGATAGTTTATAGTAATATTGAATAACAGTGGACTTAGAGCACTTCCCTGATGAACCCCCACTTTGATATCAAAGCTTTCGGACAAACCTGCTGGGCTTCTGACACATGTCTTTACATTGTTATACATATCCATTATAAGTTTTATGTATAGTTCTGGAACATTTTGCGACCTTAATGCTTGCCTTATTAACGCTCTTGGCACCCAGGGAACTGGAAATGGGAAATTAAGAAGAAGAAGAAGAATTCACAACATACAAAATAATAAGACATATTATTCAAATTTTTACAGGGTATATGTTTCGAAACACTTCTGTTCCCTTCTTCAGCCCTAACATCTGCATGGGCAAACACTATACCACCATCAACACATAATAAAATCTATAAAATGACATCATACAAGCAATAAAATGGAACACTTTAAAAATATATCGGCATGCAAAATTATGTAACCTTAAACACAGTAAAATTGTGTACACTCTTATATAATATATTATATAATAAATAATACATTAACCCATGGCACTACAGCCCTTGGAGAGCCTAGGCCTACCAAGCGACCGCTGCCCAGCCATTTGGCCTGCAGATATTGGGGTGACGCGTGATCAGCGGATCGGGTCCACTCGGCCGTTAATCTTGGTTTTCGTGACCGGGGCACTGCCTCACTGTCAGACACCTACTCAATTGTCCTCACGGGGCTGAGTGCACCCCGTTCCAGCCCTCACTTCAGTTTCTAAAATCCCGGACGGAGCCGAGAATCGAACCTGGGGCCTCCGGATGAGAGGCATGCGCGCTACCCCAACACCACGGGGCCAGCTATATAATATATTAATAACCTTAAAACTATTTCTTATTTGTCAAATCAAAACATATTCACAGGGCTGAGCGAAAAAATTTGATAATACATGATTTCCAGTTTTGAATATATAAGAATAATATTGTGATGTATAAACATGTAAAATTTAAAACGTTTGTCCTTATTTTTGGTTTCTTAGAAGAACATATGTAGTGGTCCAACAGGTCGCCTTCCTTCCACCTCCCTCCCGTAGTCAAGATGATCTGATCCTGTGTAGAACTGACGTTGTGATCCCAGCCTCTCATCATCGGCTTTAACTCGAATCCGAGTATAAATCTTCTTCCTTCAGTCCAGTTTGTGGATGTGTTTAAGGTGACTAAAGAGTCCAATCCTGGCATGGAACAAGCGACCACACAAGTCGCATAGTATTGCTGGAGGAGGACGTGGTTGGGCTGCTCGAAGTTTCCTAGCTTGACGCTTGGCCTCTTCATGTATGCGTCGATCCCTTTCAAACGCCTTTACAGTATCCGAGATGGTACGGCGCCAAGTTGAGCGGTTTTCAGCCAGCATGTCCCAGGTTTGTGAATCAAGACCTGTCAATTTCAGGGTCTGCTTAAATTGGTCCTTGTAGCGCCTCTTAGGACCACCATGAGGTCTGGTGCCATAGCATAACTCACCATATAGCATTTGACGAGGTAATCTCACATCATCCATCCGATGGACATGACCAATCCATCTAAATTGGTGACCTATTATGGATGATTCTATGCTGTTGATTTGAGCCTTTTCCAGAACAGCAATATTGGTAATGCGGTCTTCCCATTTAATCCTCAGGATTGATCGAAGTTTTTGTAGGTGGAAACGCTCAAGCTTCCTAAGATCACGTCGGTAAAGGGTCCACGTTTCACAGCCATACAACAATGTAGAAATGACTACTGCTTTGTACACCATAAGCTTTGTACTCATGGATAGATCTTTATTCATGAAGACCCGGTGCGCTAATCGTCCATATGCTGCATGGGCTGCGCCAATTCTCTTATCCACATCCTGCTCACAGGTACAGCTCACAGAAATGGTACTGCCCAGGTACGAGAAGTGGTCAACCTGTTCTAATGGCAAATTTGAAATGGAGATATTGAACTGAGGAAGAGGTGTGCCTGGTGAAGGTTGTGCCAAGACTTTAGTCTTATTGACATTTATGGTAAGACCAAAGCGATCACATGCACTTTTGTACCAGTTAACTGACTCTTGCAGCTCTTCTGGTGTGAGAGTTGGTGACGCAGCATCATCTGCATACAACATGTTAGTAACCTTAGTAACCTGAGTTTTCCTCAAGGAGCGGAGACGAGTTAGGTTGAAAAGCCCTCCATCAAAACGATACTTGATCTCCACACCTGGGATGTTTGTGGGTGAATCATAAAGCATTGCAGCCAAGTACAGCGCAAAAAGCGTTGGAGCCAGTACACATCCTTGTTTCAGTCCATGGGTAATGGGAAATTCATCGGACATCTTATTCTGATGGCAAACCTGACCTGTCATGCCATCATGGAGAGCTTTGATTAGATCTACAAAACGCTGAGGGCAACCAAACCGCTTCAGCACTGCCCACATGGCTGGTCTTGGAACCGAATCAAATGCCTTTTCCAAGTCATAAAAGACTAAGAAGAGTGGATTCTGTTGTTCTCTACATTTTTCTTGTAGCTGTCTCACACAGAAAATCAAGTCAATTGTGCTTCTGGAAGTTCAAAATCCGCATTGTGACTCTGGGAGGATCCTCTCAGAGATAACCTTGAGGCGGTTAAGTAGAATTCTTGCAAGAATCTTCCCCACAATTGATAGCAGTGATATACCACGGTAGTTGCCACAAACACTGCGATCACCCTTTTTAAAGATAGTGACGATAGTGGCATTCTTTAGGTCTCCAGGTACCTTTCTTGATTCCCAAATTCTGAGGATAAGGATGAAAATTCTTGTTTTGAGGGAATGACCTCCGGCTTGAATTAGTTCCAGAGGGATGTTATCTGAGCCAGGTGCTTTTCTGGGTTTCAATTGGGTGAGAGCTGCACTGAATTCATGATAAGTAGGAGGTACTGCCAACCACAGTTGTTCAGGTTGTTGCGGCACATCACAGAGGAAGTCTTCAGCAGCTTCTGATGGACGATTTAGGAGATTGGAGAAGTGCTCCTTCCAGCGTTCCAAGATTTCTTGACTATCAGTAAAGGTAGTAGAATTATCAGCGCTTTTCAGTGTACCTGATGATGAGCGAGATGGTCCATATATTTCCTTGAGTACGGCATAGAAGTTCCTCAAGTCTCGAGCATCCGATAATCTCTGCAGTTCCTGAGCCTTCTGTTGCCACCAAGTATTTTTAATCTGCCTTATCTGCGTCTGGCATTTACCCTTGAGTTCCAGTAGTTTATCTCTCTTTGTGTTGGAAGATGGGTCTTGAAGATGGGCAAGATAGGCATTCCTTTTGGCATTGATGAGAGACAGAATTTCCTCATTGTTGTCATCAAACCAGTCTTGTCTTTTCCGCACTATAAAACCAATGGTTTCCTCAGCTGACTGTGTGATAATCTTCTGTAATGTGGCCCATTCTTGCTGAATATCATTTGTTACTGGGTTTTCTGATAACTGGGTGACGATCCTGTTTCCAAAATGTTTGTACATGGATTCATCCTGAAGTTTGGATGTATTAAACTTCTTTCTTGGCAAATTTTTGATGTTCCTAGGTGGTTTAGGTCTGATGGATATCCTGAGCTTACATATAAGAAGTTTATGATCTGTCCAACAATCGTCTATATTCCTTGCTGTTCTGGTAATAAGAGTGTCCTTCTTATCACATTGCCGGGTAATGATATAATCAAGAATGTGCCAATGTTTGGAACGAGGATGCATCCACGTGGTTTTGAAGCGGTCAGGTAGCCGGAACTGCGTGTTGGTAATGAAAAGTTCGTGTTCTGCACAAAGACCAAGAAGCAACAGTCCATTGGGATTACATTTTCCAAGTCCCTGTTTGCCCATCACATTATTCCATAGCCTGTGATCTTTCCCAACTCTGGCATTGAAGTCACCGAGGAGCAAGAGTTTATCTGCAGATGGTACCTTGGAGATGATTTCACTTAGCTGATTATAGAACTGAGCCTTTACTTCATCATCAGAATCTAAGGTAGGAGCATAGGCAGAGATGAGTGTCATAAAGGAACCTCCTGAGAGCGGTATGCGGAGAGTCATGAGCCTTTCGCTGATTGCAATGGGCGTAAGTTGGTGATAATTTACCAGTTTGGTCTTCACAGCGAAGCCCACACCATGAATACGACATTCACCCTCATCCTTTCCTTTCCAGAAGATGGTATATCCTGTTCCAGATTCAGTAATCTTGCCTTCAGCAGACAGCCTAGTTTCACTGAGAGCAGCAATGTCAACGTTGAGTCTTGATAACTCATGGGTTACGAGAGCTGACCTTCTCTCAGGTCTAATGTTATTGTCAAAATCAAGCAAGGTTCTGATGTTCCATGATCCAATAATCAAATTGTGATTCTTTACTGTTTTTGAGTTTCGACCGCATGAGGGGTGACCTGCTGAGTGCGGTTGCCCAGCCGGACCAAGATTGTGACTTCCGATGTTTAGCCCACCTTTTCTAGGGCCTTCCCCATGTGGGGTGGGCAGCGGTGATCCTAAATAGGCCTGCCCAAACACAGATGCATACCTGCCAACTTTTGAAACGGGCTATCAGTAAAACTCACGCGCGACAAAAAAAATCTAACGATTTTCGACATACCCCGGCTTGACGAAAATAATAATACTTCTGGGCTACAAAATACAATAACTCATGCTTTAAACAGGATACTTCAATGAAATCATATCTACTTACATAATTTGTAGACGAACATAACAATCAAGAAGAAATCCATGTTAATCAGCAGCAGGCGTGGTGAATATTGGTTTGGAGCAGACATAACAGGACTTCCTTGATAGATTACGCTGATATACGATAATTGAAAAAGGCTTTAAACAATAAAACTTGTTTAACGTAACACAGGCAAGAAATAATATAATACACACTGCAAATCACATGCTAGTTCGACTTTTAAGTCATGGTTGTGGCCTTTTTAGCTTCCTGCAAACAGTCTTGAGAAAATGTTTTGGCATAACAGGGACCAGAACTCCTGGTCTTCAAAATAGAAATAGACTCCAGAGATTCATTGGACATGGATGACCTGAACTGTGTTCTATTTTTCTTCACAAGGCTAAAAAAAACGTTCACATTCTGCATTGCTATGGGGTATGGTGAGAATAGAGAGCAATACTCTAGAAATTCGGTTATACTTAAGAAGTCCATCGGCTCCACGAATTCTTGATATTTGTGTCCAACTGGAATCACTTGCAGCATCTTGATGTGCAGCCAAAGTGTCATCTACCTGAAGAGCTGTGAACTGCCTCTGAAGCTCATTCACCACCTCATCTGTAGTTTCATTCTCTTCCTTGCATAACATGATAGGAAACTTTTCCAAGAAAAAACGAATGGAAGATAACTGTGCATCTTCAATTTTGTCTAACCTAGCAACTTGAGCATTCTTTAACACGTCATCCTTGAGTGGAAACTTGTTGATGATGTAGTCACAGGCAGTATAAAAGTAGTGTCTCACTGATGAAAAGAAAAGGGATTTATCTGTATCCGGTCCGTTCTGAAGGCACTTAACAACTTCAGATGATGCATTTTTTGCCATTTTATTTACAATACATGTCGTTTTCGTGCGACCACAACTATATTTCTTTGCAACTTCTGATGTGGGAAACATCTTAAATAAAGCACCAGCATGATCAGCCGCACTTAAGGGCACATTGTGTTCCACCAAAAAGGAAGTAAACAGACACTCGGCCCTAATTACGTCATTGTCAACGTTTCCAGACTTAGCAAAAAAGGTGTTGATTTTCTTGCTATCTTCCTTCGATTTAACATAACTAATGTGTTTACCGCACTTCACATGAACTTAAATCGTTTTTTCCACCATGTGCAATATTAATATCACACCCACATACCGTGCAAAAGGCAAATTTTTCTCTCTTTTTTGATTTTAGTATGCACGGAAAATCAACCGAGTATGATTCTTTAAATGTCTGGAAGTACTGTTTCTTGTTGGATTTGTTCATTCTCGATATCTACTAAAACATCGAAAGGAACCTGGATCACTGAACGTCACATAAAATTATAACATAAAACACTTAAGACAGCCAACACTTCATTAAAACATGTCAAAACACACAAAGTCTTAAACCACGATGCCAACCTCGTGAAGAAAGAATATGCACATGGTAGAAAGAAAAAAAAACCACACACACACACGTGGAACGAATGTAATTAGTCCAAGGAATACAGGAAACTGCGAAGCACGAAGTTATAGCACAAAAACTCGACCGCTTCATTAAAATATGCCATAACCTTAAAAGACGAAAACATTCAAGGAACGCCAACTTCGTGAACAATGAACAACTAACGTGGTCAAAGAATATGGTTTAAATCGCAACGAGCGAACGGAGCGGAACAAAGAATATGCGAAGCAGAGCCTGTCGACACCTAAGATTCACATGGAAGAACGGTTATCCCGGCTTCAAATTCAATTACAAATGACGACACAACCATCACACGGTTATAAGTACGAATCATATCAAAGAACGAGTTATCGACTATCGTGGACTTGCCTTCGACCCACGCAAACAATCGATTGTACGGAAGTGGGCGGTATTATCGAAAGTAAATTATCGTTTCAAATTTTTTCCGCGAAATCGTAAAATGACACCGTTCATCCGTAAAACCGTAAAATGCTGCAATTTCCGTAAATTTTACGGATAAACCGTAAAAGTTGGCAGGTATGCAGATGCAGGACCGAATTCCTGAGTAGTCACAGAGTCTCCGGAAGACGACCATCACACATCTGCTGCCAACGTGCAGGTCCGAACTAGGGGCTTCCAGTTACACCCATAACCTGCCCCTACCGTCCATATCCCATCGCCGTTGGACTTTGAAAAGTGACGTTCGGAAGAAGTGCCACTGGCGTGAATTTGTTTAGGGTGGATCTCAGCTTGCCAGGACGAGACCCACACACTATGATCTCTGAGCCTTATCCTGCGGCTCACAAAGAGTGAGACATGCAGGACCGAACACAGAGACTGCAACGAACTGCCGCATACTCAAGTACTACTGAGGTGCGCGTTTACAGCCAGTCCGTCTGGCGTGGCCTCTTCCGCCTCTATGACCGTTGGGAGCCATGAGAGTGATTGGTTCCTCATCCGCTCATTTTGCCGTTGGGCCAAAACCTGCCCATCATAACTATGGACAATAGTTTGCCCTATTAAACCTGAGCAATAGGCTGCCCCTTCCGCCAACCACACTGTGCCAGAGTTCACCTCTTTCACTGCAGGTACCGTTGAGGACTTCACCGTAACCCTGGCAAGGGACCCTAACAAGGTACTACCAGCCGGGCCAGCTGGACCAAGGTTTTTTAAAGAGGTGTTACTCCTCTATCACTCCCTGCTTGATCATACTATATATATATATACCGTAACACTGTATAACACTACACTAGGTGCTATTGCACCACACTGTAACACTCCACTAGTAGTAATACCTACACTGTATAACACTACACTAGGTGCTATTGCACCACACTGTAACACTCCACTAGTAGTAATACCTACACTGTATAACACTACACTAGGTGCTATTGCACCACACTGTGTCACTCCACTAGTAGTACTACCTACACTGTATAACACTACACTAGGTGCTATTGCACCACACTGTATCACTCCACTAGTAGTACTACCTACACTGTATAACACTACACTAGGTGCTATTGCACCACACTGTAACACTCCACTGGTAGCAATACCAACACTGTATAACACTACACTAGGTGCTATTGCACCACACTGTAACACTCCACTAGTAGCAATACCAACACTGTATAACACTACACTAGGTGCTATTGCACCACACTGTGTCACTCCACTAGTAGTAATACCAACACTGTATAACACTACACTAGGTGCTATTGCACCACACTGTAACACTCCACTAGTAGTAATACCTACACTGTATAACACTACACTAGGTGCTATTGCACCACACTGTAACACTCCACTAGTAGTAATACCAACACTGTATAACACTACACTAGGTGCTATTGCACCACACTGTAACACTCCACTAGTAGCAATACCAACATTGTATAACACTACACTAGGTGCTATTGCACCACACTGTGTCACTCCACTAGTAGTAATACCAACACTGTATAACACTACACTAGGTGCTATTGCACCACACTGTGTCACTCCACTAGTAGTAATACCTACACTGTATAACACTACACTAGGTGCTATTGCACCACACTGTAACACTCCACTAGTAGCAATACCAACACTGTATAACACTACACTAGGTGCTATTGCACCACACTGTAACACTCCACTAGTAGTACTACCTACACTGTATAACACTACACTAGGTGCTATTGCACCACACTGTAACACTCCACTAGTAGTACTACCTACACTGTATAACACTACACTAGGTGCTATTGCACCACACTGTAACACTCCACTAGTAGTAATACCTACACTGTATAACACTACACTAGGTGCTATTGCACCACACTGTAACACTCCACTAGTAGCAATACCAACATTGTATAACACTACACTAGGTGCTATTGCACCACACTGTAACACTCCACTAGTAGTAATACCTACACTGTATAACACTACACTAGGTGCTATTGCACCACACTGTAACACTCCACTGGTAGTAATACCTACACTGTATAACACTACACTATGTGCTATTGCACCACACTGTGTCACTCCACTAGTAGTAATACCAACACTGTATAACACTACACTAGGTGCTATTGCACCACACTGTAACACTCCACTAGTAGTAATACCAACACTGTATAACACTACACTAGGTGCTATTGCACCACACTGTAACACTCCACTAGTAGCAATACCAACACTGTATAACACTACACTAGGTGCTATTGCACCACACTGTGACACTCCACTAGTAGCAATACCAACACTGTATAACACTACACTAGGTGCTATTGCACCACACTGTAACACTCCACTAGTAGCAATACCAACACTGTATAACACTACACTAGGTGCTATTGCACCACACTGTAACACTCCACTAGTAGTAATACCAACACTGTATAACACTACACTAGGTGCTATTGCACCACACTGTAACACTCCACTAGTAGCAATACCAACACTGTATAACACTACACTAGGTGCTATTGCACCACACTGTGACACTCCACTAGTAGCAATACCAACACTGTATAACACTACACTAGGTGCTATTGCACCACACTGTAACACTCCACTAGTAGCAATACCAACATTGTATAACACTACACTAGGTGCTATTGCACCACACTGTAACACTCCACTAGTAGTAATACCTACACTGTATAACACTACACTAGGTGCTATTGCACCACACTGTAACACTCCACTAGTAGCAATACCAACACTGTATAACACTACACTAGGTGCTATTGCACCACACTGTAACACTCCACTAGTAGTAATACCTACACTGTATAACACTACACTAGGTGCTATTGCACCACACTGTAACACTCCACTGGTAGCAATACCAACACTGTATAACACTACACTAGGTGCTATTGCACCACACTGTGTCACTCCACTAGTAGCAATACCAACACTGTATAACACTACACTAGGTGCTATTGCACCACACTGTAACACTCCACTAGTAGCAATACCAACACTGTATAACACTACACTAGGTGCTATTGCACCACACTGTAACACTCCACTAGTAGTAATACCTACACTGTATAACACTACACTAGGTGCTATTGCACCACACTGTGTCACTCCACTAGTAGTAATACCAACACTGTATAACACTACACTAGGTGCTATTGCACCACACTGTAACACTCCACTAGTAGCAATACCTACACTGTATAACACTACACTAGGTGCTATTGCACCACACTGTAACACTCCACTAGTAGTAATACCTACACTGTATAACACTACACTATGTGCTATTGCACCACACTGTGACACTCCACTAGTAGTAATACCAACACTGTATAACACTACACTAGGTGCTATTGCACCACACTGTAACACTCCACTAGTAGTAATACCAACACTGTATAACATTACACTAGGTGCTATTGCACCACACTGTGTCACTCCACTAGTAGTAATACCAACACTGTATAACACTACACTAGGTGCTATTGCACCACACTGTAACACTCCACTAGTAGTAATACCAACACTGTATAACATTACACTAGGTGCTATTGCACCACACTGTGTCACTCCACTAGTAGTAATACCAACACTGTATAACACTACACTAGGTGCTATTGCACCACACTGTGACACTCCACTAGTAGTAATACCAACACTGTATAACACTACACTAGGTGCTATTGCACCACACTGTAACACTCCACTAGTAGTAATACCAACACTGTATAACACTACACTAGGTGCTATTGCACCACACTGTAACACTCCACTAGTAGTAATACCAACACTGTATAACACTACACTAGGTGCTATTGCACCACACTGTAACACTCCACTAGTAGCAATACCTACACTGTATAACACTACACTATGTGCTATTGCACCACACTGTAACACTCCACTAGTAGTAATACCAACACTGTATAACACTACACTAGGTGCTATTGCACCACACTGTAACACTCCACTAGTAGTAATACCTACACTGTATAACACTACACTAGGTGCTATTGCACCACACTGTATCACTCCACTAGTAGTAATACCAACACTGTATAACACTACACTAGGTGCTATTGCACCACACTGTAACACTCCACTAGTAGTACTACCTACACTGTATAACACTACACTAGGTGCTATTGCACCACACTGTAACACTCCACTAGTAGCAATACCAACACTGTATAACACTACACTAGGTGCTATTGCACCACACTGTGTCACTCCACTAGTAGTAATACCTACACTGTATAACACTACACTAGGTGCTATTGCACCACACTGTAACACTCCACTGGTAGCAATACCAACACTGTATAACACTACACTAGGTGCTATTGCACCACACTGTAACACTCCACTAGTAGCAATACCAACACTGTATAACACTACACTAGGTGCTATTGCACCACACTGTAACACTCCACTGGTAGCAATACCAACACTGTATAACACTACACTAGGTGCTATTGCACCACACTGTAACACTCCACTAGTAGTAATACCTACACTGTATAACACTACACTAGGTGCTATTGCACCACACTGTGTCACTCCACTAGTAGTAATACCAACACTGTATAACACTACACTAGGTGCTATTGCACCACACTGTAACACTCCACTAGTAGCAATACCAACACTGTATAACACTACACTAGGTGCTATTGCACCACACTGTGTCACTCCACTAGTAGCAATACCAACACTGTATAACACTACACTAGGTGCTATTGCACCACACTGTAACACTCCACTAGTAGTAATACCTACACTGTATAACACTACACTAGGTGCTATTGCACCACACTGTGTCACTCCACTAGTAGCAATACCAACACTGTATAACACTACACTAGGTGCTATTGCACCACACTGTAACACTCCACTAGTAGCAATACCAACACTGTATAACACTACACTAGGTGCTATTGCACCACACTGTAACACTCCACTAGTAGTAATACCTACACTGTATAACACTACACTAGGTGCTATTGCACCACACTGTAACACTCCACTAGTAGCAATACCAACACTGTATAACACTACACTAGGTGCTATTGCACCACACTGTAACACTCCACTAGTAGCAATACCAACATTGTATAACACTACACTAGGTGCTATTGCACCACACTGTGTCACTCCACTAGTAGCAATACCAACATTGTATAACACTACACTATGTGCTATTGCACCACACTGTAACACTCCACTGGTAGCAATACCAACACTGTATAACACTACACTAGGTGCTATTGCACCACACTGTAACACTCCACTAGTAGCAATACCAACACTGTATAACACTACACTATGTGCTATTGCACCACACTGTAACACTCCACTAGTAGTAATACCTACACTGTATAACACTACACTAGGTGCTATTGCACCACACTGTAACACTCACCTGGTAGTAATACCTACACTGTATAACACTACACTAGGTGCTATTGCACCACACTGTGTCACTCCACTAGTAGCAATACCTACACTGTATAACACTACACTAGGTGCTATTGCACCACACTGTAACACTCCACTAGTAGTAATACCAACACTGTATAACACTACACTAGGTGCTATTGCACCACACTGTGTCACTCCACTAGTAGTAATACCAACACTGTATAACACTACACTAGGTGCTATTGCACCACACTGTGACACTCCACTAGTAGTAATACCTACACTGTATAACACTACACTAGGTGCTATTGCACCACACTGTAACACTCCACTAGTAGTAATACCTACACTGTATAACACTACACTAGGTGCTATTGCACCACACTGTAACACTCCACTAGTAGTAATACCAACATTGTATAACACTACACTAGGTGCTATTGCACCACACTGTAACACTCCACTAGTAGCAATACCAACACTGTATAACACTACACTAGGTGCTATTGCACCACACTGTAACACTCCACTAGTAGCAATACCAACACTGTATAACACTACACTAGGTGCTATTGCACCACACTGTAACACTCCACTAGTAGCAATACCTACACTGTATAACACTACACTATGTGCTATTGCACCACACTGTAACACTCCACTAGTAGCAATACCTACACTGTATAACACTACACTAGGTGCTATTGCACCACACTGTGTCACTCCACTAGTAGTAATACCAACACTGTATAACACTACACTAGGTGCTATTGCACCACACTGTAACACTCCACTAGTAGTAATACCTACACTGTATAACACTACACTAGGTGCTATTGCACCACACTGTAACACTCCACTGGTAGTAATACCAACACTGTATAACACTACACTAGGTGCTATTGCACCACACTGTGACACTCCACTAGTAGTAATACCAACACTGTATAACACTACACTAGGTGCTATTGCACCACACTGTGACACTCCACTAGTAGTAATACCAACACTGTATAACACTACACTAGGTGCTATTGCACCACACTGTAACACTCCACTAGTAGTAATACCTACACTGTATAACACTACACTAGGTGCTATTGCACCACACTGTAACACTCCACTAGTAGCAATACCTACACTGTATAACACTACACTATGTGCTATTGCACCACACTGTAACACTCCACTAGTAGCAATACCTACACTGTATAACACTACACTAGGTGCTATTGCACCACACTGTGTCACTCCACTAGTAGTAATACCAACACTGTATAACACTACACTAGGTGCTATTGCACCACACTGTAACACTCCACTAGTAGTAATACCAACACTGTATAACACTACACTAGGTGCTATTGCACCACACTGTAACACTCCACTAGTAGCAATACCTACACTGTATAACACTACACTAGGTGCTATTGCACCACACTGTAACACTCCACTGGTAGCAATACCAACACTGTATAACACTACACTAGGTGCTATTGCACCACACTGTAACACTCCACTGGTAGCAATACCAACACTGTATAACACTACACTAGGTGCTATTGCACCACACTGTGTCACTCCACTAGTAGTAATACCAACACTGTATAACACTACACTAGGTGCTATTGCACCACACTGTAACACTCCACTAGTAGTAATACCAACACTGTATAACACTACACTAGGTGCTATTGCACCACACTGTGTCACTCCACTAGTAGTAATACCAACACTGTATAACACTACACTAGGTGCTATTGCACCACACTGTAACACTCCACTAGTAGTAACCTACACTGTATAACACTACACTAGGTGCTATTGCACCACACTGTAACACTCCACTAGTAGCAATACCTACACTGTATAACACTACACTATGTGCTATTGCACCACACTGTAACACTCCACTAGTAGCAATACCAACACTGTATAACACTACACTAGGTGCTATTGCACCACACTGTGACACTCCACTAGCAGCAGTACCTTTGGATAGTGGACCTAAGGAACGTCTGTATTCTTGACATGCCATGTTTCTATGCCATATTACTTACTCACTCCTTGGTGCTACAGCCCTTGTAGGGCCTTGACCTCCCGCACAATCTCCACCCATTGTTCCCTGTTGACTGCTTTGGTTCTCAGATCCTCCTCTATGTTGTACATTCCATATCCCTAAATACCAATTCATGTACCGTTTCCTTTACCAAGGTCGTTTATCCATTTCATCCGTCCGGTTTCCTTTGGTTCCGTAACAAGTGTTTTTTTTTTCCGGGGTAGGGTTTTTGGCCCCACGTCCAACTCCCAACCTGGAGGACTAGGGTACCGTACATCACTTTAAGTCTGTCCAGCTTGGGTGGCCCTACCAGGAGCCAAAGCTCCCGCTGGCATAGCCCCTAGGATCATTTGAGCTCGCAAGCCTTCAAAAACCCGGCAATACCTGATTGCCTTCTGCAAGGTGACGGTTCTGTTGGGATGTTCTATGCCATAATGGTGTGAAGTAACTCTTGGAACTTTCGAATCCTGGAGTAGTGTCCTCACCTGCTGGTAGAAAAGGGAACTCTTCTGTATTCTATTGGTGGCTTCATTGTTAGCTGGAGCATCTTTGGAGACTACCGGTATACTACCAAGGTCCACAAATTTCAGTTGATGGTCTGAATTGGGAGAATTTGCCATCCTTTAAGGTCCGTATTGACGAATATAATTATTTTATTCAAATTTACTGTTCCGCCAATCAATACAAAACAATATGTGTCATTAGGCGCTAATCACGGTACATGTTTCGAACCCTTTTAAATACAGTCTTCATCAGCCGACGTTGGTCTTAACACAGCATACTATTAAAGACATAGATAATACACGAATACATACAACATTCAAAACACATTAAAAGCGTTTGCAATACATCATATTAAAAGACTATTAAAATGTGGCCTGTCTTGCCCTTCAAATGACATGAAGTATTGCTCAATTTAGGACTGCCTTAACTGTCAGGATGGACTACTAGGCTACTTCAAGAGCCGCTCATTTGGGATAAGCTTTCCATATTTTAGACCCATTTGACAACACTTTCTTCTCTACAACAAGTAGAACTTCATTACCTACTTCGGTGTGAAGAATTTTAAGGACAGGCAACAACAGGCATTGTGCTATTTAATGAACAGTGACTTTTAAATAGAACCAACAGTACTCACGTGGTTTTAAAATGTTTTTATGTGATACGAACTATCTCACTGCTAAACCTAGTATGAAGGTTTCCTAGAGACAGAAATAAACTGTGACTATTGATTGGCGGAACAGTAAATTTGAATAAAATAGTTGATGGTCTCCTAGTTTAATAGTAGCCGATATATTTCTCCCGATCACAGCCATTGCTTATTCAAACTAATGTTGAGATTAAACTCTTCAAACTTGGTCTTCCATTCGTTGAGTCAATGCCTGTCATAGAAAGGACCCCATTGAGGTGCACGCATTATTTAAACTCTTCCACATTGGCCCGCCGTATGCAATACACAGTGAAAATTCGTTGACTGCAGCAATATTGCTAATACTCAACTCCTGTGATGCTCAAACTGGACTGTCTTAAAAGACACCAATTTCATTTCGAGGCATGCAAGCATGATTGCCGATGGAACGCAACTCACTACATTTTGTGGTGCCAAGATTTGCTCGTTGCACGTGAATAGCGAAATGCAGCTGTGGAAAGAGCTGGTGACAAAATTCTAATTCTAAGGGGTGAATAAATTGAACTATTTCCAGACCCACCCGAGTTACGGATACAGTAAATGTACATGTACCTGTCTTCCAAAGGAGCCTATTGTCTGCAGCTGGTCTTTGAATTTGGTCCGGTCGTCCTCTTCCGTCTCCTCGATCTCCTCAGTATCCAACTCGCGCCCCTGGAATAGAAATTAATACTTCCAGAACTTTGAATTGCAGTAAAGACAGATGAACTCGGTGAATATTAGGGTGGGTTCCGTCCAGGACAAAGCTGTCCAGATCAAATTATCAGAAAAACAGCAGGAAAATTACGAGATATGGTTGGGGCGATAGAAGAACAAAATCAGTAATTGACTACTTTCTGGTGGAAAGGACTAATCGCAGAAAGCTGATAGATGTGACAGCTTTACCAGGAGAAGCATTTGATGGGGACCATAGAGTTGTGGTGGCAAAATTTAGATGGGAAAAATTGGAAAACCTAAAGGAGATCAGAGAAAGTAAAATAAAAGTATGGAAATTGAAAGACAAAACCATACAGGAAAATTTTCAGGAGAGATTGAAGCAACAAATCCCAGTTACTGAAGTGGAAAACATAGAAGAGGAATGGTCTCACTTTAAAAAGGCATTTGTTGGTGCAGCAGAGAGTGCTTGTGGTAGGACGTCAACAAGAGTGAAAGAGAAGGAGACACCATGGTGGAATGAGGAAGTGAGGAAAACAGTGAAAGAAAAGAAGTCTGCATGGAAAGAATGGAACCGAGATCAAACAGAAGAAAGCAAAAGGAAGTATCACGACAGCAAACGGAGCTGTAAGAAAGTGGTAGGAGAAGAAAAGAAGAAAAGTTGGGAAGAATTTACACGAAGAATGGAAACAGATGTAAGTGGCAGTAAAAGGATGCTGTATGGGCTTCTAAGAAGTAAGAGGAAAGAAAGAGTTACTACAAAGCTAGTGAAAAAGGAAGATGGAGAGTTGTTAACACACCCAGAAGAGATAAAGGGACGATGGAAGGAGTATTTCGATAAGCTTTTGAATGTGAGCAATGGTACTGGTGAGATGGAAGTGACACAACCTGACGACTCTATAACAGAAGATGATATAACAATGCTGGAGGTGGAATTAGCAGTACAGAAAATGAAGATGGGAAAAGCAACAGGGGTGGATGAAGTCAGTTTAGAAATGATAAAGGCTGCTGGACCTGTTGGTATGCAATGGCTGTATCGACTGCTAAAGTGTGTGTGGAAATGGAAATGTGTACCAGAAGACTGGAAGAAAGGGCTAATAATACCAGTGTTTAAGAAGGGGGACAAGAAGGTGTGTGATAACTATAGAGGGATCACCCTCATATCACAGATAGTAAAAATACTGGAAAGGATATTAGAAAGAAGAATGAGAAGAAAGGTGGAAGGAGAGTTGCAAGAGGAACAGTATGGCTTCAGGAGTGGAAGATCCACAGTGGACCCAATCTTTAGCTTGAGGCAGGTGATGGAAAAGAACTGGGAATATGGAGAGGATTTGATCATGACTTTCATAGATCTAGAAAAGGCATATGATAGTGTCCCCAGAGAGAAGGTATGGGAAACCATGGTTAAGAAGAGACTGGGAAGAGAAATGTTGGAAATGGTGCAAGCAATGTACAACAACTGTGTTAGCAGGGTACTGACCCCAGTTGGAAAGACAGATTGGTTTACGAACAAGACTGGACTAAGACAGGGGAGTGTGCTGTCACCTCTCTTGTTCATAATGGTGATGGATGAAATAGTAAAGGAAACAAAGGAAGCATATGAACATAAAGAAATGAAGTTACTGTTATTTGCAGATGATATTGTGGTCTGGGGAAGGAACACCGAAGAAGTGCAAAAACAACTAGATGCACTGAACGAAAATATTCAGAAGTATGGCCTGAAAATCTGTATAGAGAAAAGCAAGACCATGGTGATGACAAGAGGGGAAAGACAAGGAAAGGGCACTGTAAAAATTGGAAGTCAGAGTTTGGAAATTGTGGACACGTTCAAATACCTAGGAAGTGAATTGATGCAAACTGGTAGGTTGGACATGGAGATTGGCAGGAGGGTACAGCAGAGCAATGCATTCTATCAAAGTGTAAGAAAACTTGTTTGGGATAAGGAAGTACCAAGGAAAAGCAAGGAGGTAATGTATAAAGTGTATTATGTACCCATATTAACTTATGCAGCTGAGACTTGGACCCTGACAAGCAGGCAAGAGAGTAGAATCCAAGCCAGTGAAATGAAATTCCTAAGAAGTATGATAGGAAAGACAAGGAAAGACAGAGTGAGGAATGAAGATGTTAGGAAGGAAGTTGGGATGGGAAAACTAAATGAGAGAATTGAGAAGAATAAACTAAGGTGGTTTGGACATGTAAAGAGGATGGAGGAAAATAGAATACCAAGACAGATGCTGGAGGCGAAGTGCAAGGGTAAGAGACCAAGAGGAAGACCTAGAACAAGGTGGATGGATTCAGTGAAGAACGGCGTAAGAAAAAGAAATCTGGACTGGGACAAGATCGTGGAAGAAGAATGGTGGAAGGAAAGAGGAAAGTGGAGAAGTGCCATAAATACCCCGACCCGGCAGGAGCTGGATAAGGGGAAATGATGATGATGATGATGATGATAGTATCCATCGAGAATCTCTATTAAATGTCCCTACTGAATTTGGTTTACATCGAAAACTTGTTAACCTTAATGCGGTCACTCTTAAGAATACTAAATCTAGAGTTAGGTTTAGAAGTGAAACCTCAGAGTCATTTGAAATCCACACTGCTCTTCGGCAGGGAGATGGATTATCTCCATTGTTGTCTAATTGTGTGCTGGAAAAAGTTATTCGTCAATGGAATAAGGTTTGTCCACCGAATGTGAAGATTGGAAAAAATGTTTGACTAAATTGTCTCGCCTTTGAAGATGATCTAGCATTATTAGCAACTAGTATCGAAGAAGCTAAATTTCAGGTAGAGGAATTGGAACGATTAGCAGCAAAGGTTGGGTTGAAAATTTCTTTTGAGAAAACAGAAATGATGCCATCTTTTCAAGTTGACATATCACATATTGTACTGCATAATGCCCAGAAAATAAGGATTGTGAAAAAATTTTAATATTTTGGTGAGATCATCACTTGGAATGCCAATGAAAGAGCGTCAATAGATAGTCTTCTTCTTCTTCTTCTTCATGGCGTTGTTCCCAATTATTTTTTGGGGTCCTCCACTCTGCACCTCGCTCGCCATTTGTTGCGGTTTGCTGCATCTGTAGGACGAAGACCTACGATGCGCATATCGTCGTGTAGGGTATCCATCCAACGCCTTTTTGGTCGTCCTGGAGGTCTTTGTCCATCAGGCTCGAGAGCAAGTGACTTGCTTACAATGGACTCTGTATTTGCTCGGGCTACATGTCCGTACCAACGCAACCGAGTCTCCCTCATTTTGGCTGGAATAGGGGCAATTCCAAGAGTATTGCGGACGTCTTCGTTCTTAATATGATCCAGCCGTGTAATTCCCGAGGACCATCTTAGCATCCGCATCTCCATTGAGTGCAAAGCTTGTTCATGTTTCTTTGTATTAGGCCAGCATTCAGCTCCATACAAAGCAACAGGGCGGACGACTGATTGATAGATCTTAGTTTTGAGGCGCAAAGGGATCTTGCGGTCACAGAGAACGCCTGTGACCTGGCGCCACTTCATCCATGCAGCATTCACTCTTGCACGGGCATCCGAGACTGTATCACCATCAGGTCTCACAACGGAGCCAAGGTATCGGAGATGTGAAGCTTTTGGTAGTGGGGTGCCATCCACTATGATGGTCCCATCTGTCTGGGAACCACATTCAAGATACTCAGTCTTAGTGAGGTTGAGCCGTAGTCCAAATTCACAGAGCCTCGCATTCCATAGGTTGACCAATTGCTCTAGATCATTACGGGTCTCGCTTGCAAGCATGACATCATCGGCGTACAGTAATGTCCATGGTGGTTGCCTCTGCAAATCGGCAGTCACTGTATCCATGCATAGGATAAACAAGAGTGGAGATAGTGCAGATCCCTGGTGAACCCCAACTCGAATATCGAACTGTTTGGTGAGTCCAGCAGCACTGCGTACAGAGCTAGTTGTATTATTGTAGAGGAGTTGGACCCAACGCACATAAGCTTCTGGTATGCCATGAGATCGAAGAGAATACCATATAAGCTGATGGGGAACCCGGTCGAATGCTTTCTCCAGATCCAGAAAAGCCATGTGAATTGTCCTTCTTTTCTCCATATACTTTTCTATCAGAAGCCGCATTGCATGGATAGCATCAGTTGTTCCGCGACCTTTCAGGAATCCACATTGGTTAGGCGAGATGGTAACAATGCTACGTAAGCGAGTGTCAATCACACGTTCTAGAATCTTCATTATGTGGCATAAGAGACGAATGGGACGATAATTGGCACAGATAGTTACATCGCCCTTGCCTTTCCTTATTGGTACTGTGACGCTAGTTTGCCAAGCTGACGGGATCTGGTGGCTCGCAAGGCATTTGTTAAAGAACTCTGCTAGGAACTCTGCAGAGGCATGACCCAACTGCTTCCATAGCTCTGCAGGAATATCATCAGGGCCTGTTGCCTTGCCATTCTTCATTGCGTGGATCGCAGTATTGACCTCGGCAGGTGTGATAGGTGGAACTGCACCTTGTACAGGTTCGGCTAATGGAATCGGTGGGTAAGGGAACTCTTCATTACAGATAGTATTGAAGTGTTCATGCCATCGTTGAAGGATCTCTGTTGGTTTTGTTAGAAGATGCCCGTGCTTATCCTTGACATGCATGACATGTCCTATGTCAACTGTGGCACGATGACGAGATCTGGCTAGCTTGTAAATATTATTGACCCCAGTAGATTCCTCTAGTTGTTTGTACAATGTACTTAGTTACTTGGATTTAGCAACTGCAACAGCGTGTTTTGCATCGGATTTGAGCTGACGATATTGAGTTAGATCAGCATCGGTTCTTGATCTAAGCCACTTTTTGTAAGCAGTTTTCTTAGATTTCACAGCTCGTTGCACGTCTTCATTCCACCACCAAGTTTGTTTATCAACAAATTGTCGTCCCGGTTTTGTCATACCCTGTAATGGCCAACGCGGGAAGTCAACAACCCACCAAGAGTATTCTGGTAATAGTGGACAATGTATAAAAATTTGTTGGCCAAAGCATTAGATAATGATGTGATAATACAAAGAGTTGACTTTACAAAGGTCGCTTGACAATTTAGCAAACATGTGGAGGACCAGACAATATTATTGTCACTAAATAAGGAAATCCAGGAAGGCATAAAGGACACGACACCACCACTAACTAATAATAAGATATATTATCAAATAGGTGGCACATAAACATATGAGAAACACTAGCACAAATTTACACAATTGAAGAAACACTCAAAGAATTAACACACGTTACGTCTTGAGCCTAAAACACACATATTGTCTTGAACGTAGCTGCAGATCAGTACATCATAGAACGGCATGCAATACACGGAGGTTCCAAAGAATGATATAATTTAAATATGCAACACAAGTGGAGTTGCAACAAATAATTAAAAAACAGGTCGCATGGAACGAGAATGTGTCGTCGAACCAGGACTGACTTACAGTGATGCGCCGATACTGTAAGCCCAAAATGAATTGTTAATAAAACAAATTATGTGTGAAACGCAGGAAGTCAAAGTAGTTGCTGTCATACAAATACCGGGATATGCCAATCGCACGGTATTGTCACAATAGTAAAGTAGTTAAACCCAGCGTCAACTTCCATTCCAGTGATGTTGCAGGAAGTCAAAATAGTTGCTATCATACAAATACCGGGATATGCCAATCGCACGGTATTGTCACAATAGTAAAGCAGTTAACCTCCAATTAGTGATGATGCCTGGCCCTGTAACATGCTTCCAGACACGATGAATTACTTATCACACGAAGCATCATCATTATTCATACGCGTGAAGACAAATTGTTAGGCAGTAAATGAAGATAGAAGTAAACACATTATAACAAACTATCCGACGCCGCGGATTGAAGAATTCGTCGACATGACGCGTATCAACATCAAGCATGGTGATGATGAGATCGAAAATCACCGTAATGTCACTGCCCAAACAAAATATGAATCATGTGCATAGGACATGATTGCTAAGCACGGTTACTATGAAGATAGCACCAATTATAGAAAAGATTAGCTGGATACTTGTTGATATATCACAACCAGCGTTGACGCACAGCATTGTGTCATGGCTACACACTTAGAGAAGAACGAAGAAGAAACACGTGATTGGTCGCTACAAGCAGCAAGGAGGCCTCTGATAGGCTGGAAGCAGCCAATCACAGTAGAGAGTTTAAAAACAAGAAAGAGGCCTCTGATAGGCCGAAAGCAGCCAATCACAGTAAAGAGTTCAAAAACAAGTTAAAGATGAATCAATGTGGCCAACTTAGAAATACCAAATTTCCTTCTAAGCCAAAATATCCTACTGGAAACACGGCAGTGGGAATACTACATGCAATCAAAACAAATAAATCACGACAACCAATCAACATAAACAAAACCAACCTGACAATGAATAAATGCAATGAAGACAAATAATACAGATATGTACCACCACACAGAGTGGAAACAAATGGGGAAACACAAAAACTGGTTTGCCAAGACAGTGGCCGAACCATATTGCCCGCACAGAAACAACAGGCAGGTTGTTTATGAAAATACAAGAGTGTTTAGTTCTGCGGCAACAAGGGAGACACCTTGACGATGGGACGTTTCAACAGTCCAGAGGTGGTATGTAGAGAGACCACACGAGCTAGGCCGTCCTTACCACAATGAACCTCAAGAATTCGTCCAAGTCGCCAATAAGTAGGAGAAACATTGTCATCCATAATAAGCACAAGCGTGCCAACCTTGAGGTTAGGAGACATACGGTTCCACTTGCGACGTTGTTGAAGGGAGAGTAAATGATCTGTGGACCATTTACGCCACAATGAAGTCATAATCTGTTGAAGTAATTGCCATCTAGACAACCTATTGATGGGCACTTCAGAAGCGTCAGGAATGGGCAAGGCATTCAAAGGTCGTCCAACAAGAAAGTGACCTGGCGAGAGATAGCACAAGTCAGTAGGATCCTCAGTCATAGGCGAAATGGATCTAGAATTTAGAATGGCTTCAATTTGCACCACGAGAGTGGTCAATTCTTCATACAGAATGAGTGCGTCATGCTCGGAATCACATCCCGAGATACAATCATCAACATAGAAGTCGTTTAAAACAATCTGAGTGGCAGCTGGAAAAGCTGTGCCATCAGTGAGGGCGAGCTCCTTTAGCACACGAGTGGCTAAGAAGGAAGCTGGGGCAGTACCATATGTAACGGTGTTTAATTGATATTCTACCATTGGGTCTGAAGGAGAGTCTCTCCAAAATATTCTCTGTAAGTCACGATCCTTGTGATCTACAAGAATCTGTCTGTACATTTTACTCAGATCAGCTGCAAACGCTATCAAGTGAGTATGGAACCGAAGCAAAATAGAGAACAAATCCTGCTGAATTACAGGGCCCACCAACAAGGTATCATTAAGGGAGCACCCAGACGTAGTAGCCATCGAAGCATCAAATACCACTCTGAGCTTTGTAGAAGTACTGTGCGGCTTGAAAACAGGATGATGGGGAATGTAGTAAACTTCACCATCAGTCGGGTGGGGGGCAACTTGCATATGGTTTAAGGCTAGATATTCATGCATGAATTCAGTGTATTCTAACCTTAACTCAGGGTTACGAGCCAAACGTCTTTCGAGAGAGTGAAAACGTTTTAGTGTAGCGTAGCGAGAGGCACCTAGAGGCTCCGAGTCTACCTTGCGAGGGAATCTAACCACAAATCTACCATCGTCTTTGCGAGTGGTAGTAGCAACGAAGTGTTCTTCACATATGGATTCATCAACAGACAACACTGGGGTTTCAACTTCTTCAACGTTCCAAAACGCTTCCAGCTGTTGTTCTACATGAGGGCGTGAGAGTGTAAGTGCTGATACCACGTGCGATGGTTGCGAGGTGCTTGCACTGGGCAGCTTCCCAGAAAACACCCAACCCACAGAGGTATTTTGAATGATGGGCAAATCACCAACTGGTATGATTTTACCAGGACATAACAGGTCAAAGAAATATTCTGCACCAAGAACAAGATCAATAGATTTAGTGCAATTGAAATCAGGATCAGCTAAATCAATATGTGATGGAATGTTCCATTCAGAGGTATCGAAACCAGCAGCGGGTAGCTCAAGTGCAATATTGGGAACCACGAGACATTCAAGCTTAGCAGACCAATTAGTAGCACAGGCAAAAACGTTCACATCAGCAACAACAGTAGCAGTGCTTTGATTTTGACCAACACCGTGAATGTGTACCTTCATAGGTTTGGTGTGGAGTCTTAATTTCTTAATTAAGTGTGACGAAATTAAGTTACAATCTGATGCAGAGTCAAGTAGTGCAGTGACAGGTACACGTAAGCCATTGCCAGCTAATATATTCAACTTGGCAGTGGGTAATAGCGTCCTTGAAAATTGATTGTCACGAGCGACGTTACTGCAACTAGTGTTTACCACGTTAGCATGAGCTTGAGAAGCATCATTACTAGTGCCACTGGAGGGCTCATAGTGAAGAAGAGTGTGGTGTTTTCGGGAACAAGTGTTACAAGAGTACTTCGAACATTGATGATTAGGCTCGAAATTACGCAAACAATTATAACACAATTTACGAGACCTGTCAAAATCCCATTTGGCTGTGGACGAAAGTTTAATAAAGGTACCACATTTCGACAATTGGTGATCAATGCTCCTACAATATGTACAACGAGATTTGGTAGTAGTTAACATGGGTTTCTGAGGCGAATGACCTTCAGCTTTAAGTTTGGTTACAGCAGTATGTAATGCAGGCCTGGACCCATTCTTTTCAGTTATTTCCAGTACCTTGCATTTTTTCTCTAAGAAGCTAACCAAGTCCTGGAGAGTGGGAATTCTCCCAGAATCAACATGATTCTCCCATTCACGGATGCTATCATTATCTAGTAGCTCCAATATAAAATGTGACAATAACAGGTCTTGAAGGGGAACCCCGTTAAAGTCCAAAGCTTCTAACGCATTGACATGAGAAACAAAGTGGTCGATGATGGCACGCAATGACACTGAATCATTACCGTATGCGGGGGGCTTGAAAAGCTTGGTAACATGATTGTGCGCTATGAGCCTAATGTTATTGTATCGAGTTGTCAGCAAGTTCCATGCAACCATAAAGTTATCATCTGACACAATAATGTTCTTTAAGAGGAGTTTGGCCTCACCACTAAGACTAGAATTAAGGTAGTAGAACTTAACAATATCAGACAGAGCATGGTTATCAATTACTATAGCCTTGAAGCTATCTCTGAAATTCAACCAGTCTGTGAAGTCGCCACTGAACTGCGGAATTTGAATTTCAGGCAACTTTATATGAGCTGCAGCTACGTTAGCATTAGGAAATTGTGCACTCTGCAAATTATTCAAAGGGTTATCACTGTCTGTAGTGTTGGATTTTTTGAAATTGTCACAATGTAGTTTAATTTTAACCATCAACTCAAAATATTTATCTTCGAAGTCACAACGTTCGGCTATTTCTTCGTCGATATTGTCTGTAATATCCTCTAAAGCGACTTGCGCTTCGTTATATTGTTCATAAATTTCCTCGCATTTGTGTTTGCGTAACACTAACATTTGATATTGCTCTTCTGTAATGTCCTGAAAGTTGCTAATTACTCTTTCTTGTGAGGTAAGCATGCCCTTAGCGACTGCACGCTTCCTAACTAAAGGTCGTTTTTGGGCATCCTCCATAATGACTTTAGGATTGCCCGCCTAGATGTAATTACCAGAGTTGCACACCTAACTAACACAACCAACTTAACTAACACAAAAAATAAACACTGAGACAATGGTCTCGATTAAGTTGTAAACAAACATCTGAACATAGAATACTGTATTGTGTCCTTGGGAAGTTAATGGGAACGTATACAATTTAAATTTATGGCCTTCCTGGTGAAATAGCAAGAAACAAGGGCCCAAAATGGCCAAAACAATGCTTAATAATTCAAAGTAGTGAACAGCTCAATATCCGGCCCGGAGAGGACCAAATAATGTAATGGCCAACGCGGGAAGTCAACAACCCACCAAGAGTATTCTGGTAATAGTGGACAATGTATAAAAATTTGTTGGCCAAAGCATTAGATAATGATGTGATAATACAAAGAGTTGACTTTACAAAGGTCGCTTGACAATTTAGCAAACATGTGGAGGACCAGACAATATTATTGTCACTAAATAAGGAAATCCAGGAAGGCATAAAGGACACGACACCACCACTAACTAATAATAAGATATATTATCAAATAGGTGGCACATAAACATATGAGAAACACTAGCACAAATTTACACAATTGAAGAAACACTCAAAGAATTAACACACGTTACATCTTGAGCCTAAAACACACATATTGTCTTGAACGTAGCTGCAGATCAGTACATCATAGAACGGCATGCAATACACGGCGGTTCCAAAGAATGATATAATTTAAATATGCAACACAAGTGGAGTTGCAACAAATAATTAAAAAACAGGTCGCATGGAACGAGAATGTGTCGTCGAACCAGGACTGACTTACAGTGATGCGCCGATACTGTAAGCCCAAAATGAATTGTTAATAAAACAAATTATGTGTGAAACGCAGGAAGTCAAAGTAGTTGCTGTCATACAAATACCGGGATATGCCAATCGCACGGTATTGTCACAATAGTAAAGTAGTTAAACCCAGCGTCAACTTCCATTCCAGTGATGTTGCAGGAAGTCAAAATAGTTGCTATCATACAAATACCGGGATATGCCAATCGCACGGTATTGTCACAATAGTAAAGCAGTTAACCTCCAATTAGTGATGATGCCTGGCCCTGTAACATGCTTCCAGACACGATGAATTACTTATCACACGAAGCATCATCATTATTCATACGCGTGAAGACAAATTGTTAGGCAGTAAATGAAGATAGAAGTAAACACATTATAACAAACTATCCGACGCCGCGGATTGAAGAATTCGTCGACATGACGCGTATCAACATCAAGCATGGTGATGATGAGATCGAAAATCACCGTAATGTCACTGCCCAAACAAAATATGAATCATGTGCATAGGACATGATTGCTAAGCACGGTTACTATGAAGATAGCACCAATTATAGAAAAGATTAGCTGGATACTTGTTGATATATCACAACCAGCGTTGACGCACAGCATTGTGTCATGGCTACACACTTAGAGAAGAACGAAGAAGAAACACGTGATTGGTCGCTACAAGCAGCAAGGAGGCCTCTGATAGGCTGGAAGCAGCCAATCACAGTAGAGAGTTTAAAAACAAGAAAGAGGCCTCTGATAGGCCGAAAGCAGCCAATCACAGTAAAGAGTTCAAAAACAAGTTAAAGATGAATCAATGTGGCCAACTTAGAAATACCAAATTACCTTCTAAGCCAAAATATCCTACTGGAAACACGGCAGTGGGAATACTACATGCAATCAAAACAAATAAATCATGACAACCAATCAACATAAACAAAACCAACCTGACAATGAATAAATGCAATGAAGACAAATAATACAGATATGTACCACCACACAGAGTGGAAACAAATGGGGAAACACAAAAACTGGTTTGCCAAGACAGTGGCCGAACCATACCCATTACTTCCTTTGCATTTGCCTGGATGTTTGAGGTGAATTCATTCCATGTTAGTTGATCAATGTTGTCAGGAAGAGGACCAATAGAATCTAGAAGTAGCAATTCATGGCCAGGTAGTTTCCACCACTTTATACGTTCATTATTGGTGATAGGTCGTAGATCAATAGATAGTAGAACACTAAAATTGCGACAAGCACAGCAGATTACCTGGCCAACATATAAGAAACAGTCTCTTTCGATTAATGCTAAACTTCGACATTATTTCTCCGTCGTTAAGCCAGAAGCAACATATGCAAGTGAAACTTTATTTAAACTAAACACCCGATCAACAACTGACAAACTACAGAAGGTTGATAGACGGATTCTTCGGACAATACTCAATAAAAAACACCAGGTTGAGGGCCAGTGGAGACTTTTGCCCAATTCAATACTTTACAAGGAAAATGAATCTATCATTGACACGATGCGAAAACGAAGGATTGCGTTTTTTGGACACATATCCCGCTTGCCAAATACTAGACTCCTGAAACAACTTTTTGACTTCTTTTGAAACAGTAAAACAAAAATCACATGGTTTAAAGA
The DNA here is from genome assembly GCA_946902985.2 of Meconema thalassinum. Taxonomy (NCBI): domain Eukaryota; kingdom Metazoa; phylum Arthropoda; class Insecta; order Orthoptera; family Tettigoniidae; genus Meconema; species Meconema thalassinum. Next base: position 178,196,059 of record OX336397.1, on the reverse strand, counting down.
AATACAAATGGATTTAGACTAATTGAAAATTACTAAGTATCAAATTGAACATACAGTAGAGAGGAGAAACGGCTTCTGAATAACAAATACACTTGACTAACATTCAAAATTCCACAGCGTAAGCAATATCCTGCATGAGAACGGGCTGCAAGATCTTCCAGAATGAAGAAGTATTGGGAAAGAAAAGAATTATTAAGTATTAAGAACAAGTATTTGAAGACTTTGTATATAAGGTTTGATTTTTGGTGCTCCAATGTGGGCGTCATCATCATCATCTTGCAGAGTTTCCAACCAATGGCCGGGTCTGTTTGGAACACAAGCCTCTCCAACGTCTTCTGTCTTCCCACCATCTATCAGCCTCCACCCCAGTCTTCTCCTCTCTTCTTCACGCTTTCTTCCACCCCCTTCAGCCACCTGTCTCTCGGTCTTCATCTCAGTCTCTTGCCTTCCCACTTCGTCTCGTGTACCCTCCTGGGTATCCTCTCCTCCTCCATTCGTTTTACATGTCCATACCATCTAAGTCTAGATTTCTCTATACCATCCTGTAATGGCTCCTCCTTCATTAATTCTCTGGTCCTTTCATTTCTTATTCTGTCCATCTTTGTAGCTCCAATACTGCTTCTCAAGAACCTCATCTAACTGGCCTGTATTTTGCTCCTTTCTTTCATAACCCAGGTCTCCGAGGTATACGTCAGGATAGGGACATAGTACGTCCGATATATGATCATTTTGCTGTTCTGAGGGACATCCTTGCTCCATAACAAGCTTCTCACACTCCTCCGGAATGCTTCTGCCTGTCTCCCCCGCTCATTTATTTCTCTATCGTTTCTTCCATTATCTTGTATCAGGCTTCCCAGGTACTTGAAACTCTCCACTTTCTTCAGCTGTTCCCCACCAATTGTTATTCCCGTTGTGGTTCTTTCCTTCTTCCTTGTTGTGATCACCATCTCACTCTTATTTATGATAAATTTCATTCCATATCCTTGTATTATTCCTTCCCACACTTCCAACTGCTCCTGTACTTCCTCCTCCTTGTTTCATCAAATCATCTCCAAACACCATTGGTTTCATCTTTCCTTCCCCAATTACTTGTGCCACTCGGGTCCTTATGTCATCCATCACCACAATGAAAAGTAACGGTGACAGTGCACTTCCTTGTTTCAGGCCGTTTCTCTGTTCCAACCAGTCCGATCTCTCTCCTCCCACTTTCACACAGCTCATGCATCCCTTGTACATCTCCTTTATCCTCCTTATGATCCATTTTTTCTACTCCTTTATCCTCCAGCGTAAACAGTGTAAATAAATAAATAAATAAATAAATAAAGACAGATTATTTATTTTAAGGAAGATGATAATCACATACAATGATTCAATACTTTGTATTATTATTTGTTAAGTCTAGCACATGTTCTGGGCCTTTGTGGTTCTTTATAACACAACAACAACATCATCATCATAATTCAATTGTTCTCTTATTATTCTACTAGGACATAAATACAAATATAAGACAAAATAAATTTCAAAAATTACTATAACATATTTATATTTATTTTATTTAATTAAGGCCAATATTCCAGGAGTTTCGTTTGTTATGGTTGATAACTGTGCTACTTGTAGGTAAACAACTAATGAATACTTGCTTAGAAAACTGGTCTTGTGAAGACATCCGCTCAGTTACTCGATTTCTCTGGGCGAAACATGTAACCGCACCCAGAAGTTCTCACCGAGGGGGCATCTTCCTTCATGACAACGCGCGACCTCATATAGACCAGAAGACTACCACGCTGTTGAAGCGATTTCGCAGACACATCATTGACCACCCTCCCTACAGCCGCGACCTTGCTCCAAGCACTTGAAGGAGCACCTAGGAGGTCGACCATTCACTTCACTTTGGGGGCGGAACACACAAGGACAGGAAGCGACAAGTGCCTGAAAGGATGTGGAAACTATAACCTAATGTGTGTACACATTTCTCTGCAGGCTTTGTGACCACCCCTCGTACTTTATGCCCACATTGCAGCACTTAAATCAAACCAAACATATTTACGTCATCTACGGATTTAACTGTCATCATCGTCCTCCTGTCCCAAAACCTGGCTCAGATATGATACATTGTTTTATATGTTTGTCTTCAGGATGCTTTTTTCTTCTCTATTTTCAATTTGTTGCATTCAACTCGTCTATATCATTTTGAACTTCTTTGAACCAATTGTTTTTTGTTTCACTTTTCCAAAAGTAGTTTAAATACTTCTTTTAGTAGTCTAGTGGCATTTTTATATAATAATAATAATAATATGGTATGGCCTCAGGTGCCGGGTGCAAGCTTTGTAATTTGTCCCCAGAGGGCAGCTTGTATGTCGAATTTTTTGTCGTTCCTTGGAAAGCTATGAAAGTCAAGGCGGTTAGATATCTAAGCCCCTTAACACTATAGCGCTTTCTAGTAGAGAAATGAGGAACTTTGTGTTGGCGGAAACTCCCGAGATTAATTTTGACGTTATGAACACGGCCTACTGAATTCAAATGGGTTCTTTAACATGCCAACAACGTATGACATTTTGTCGCCTTTCAAAAACCACTTACCACGATCAGGAGCGAACCTGCAAGCTTGGGGTTAGTGGTCTGATACGATAACCACTCACACACTGCAGTAAGCTATGTTTTTTGATAACAATTGTCCTATAATTCTCCTAACAACCTTCTGCAATTTATCTGTCGTTGATTGCGTGTTTAAGGTTTCGCTTGCAAATGTCGAACTCAGGCGTAATGGCGGTGTGGAAATGCCTAAGTTTTGCGAACCCCGGAAATCCGAAATGCCGGGTAATCCGAACGAGATTTTTCGACAATTTCAAGTTTGAAAAACACACGCAAAAAAGAGAAACTTATTTATTTAGTCATAAAACAATTATATTTTACATATTTTACATAATTAGTTGAAAAATAAACGAAGAAGTACAGTTAGCATATCTAACAAAGTGTAAATGTGCCTATACCTATCTCATCCAGGATTGAAAAACGGAAAAGTTGGTTATTGTAATTCCTTAGGTTAATCACTTTGCAAAAACAATTAAATAACAATAGAAACACACAAAATATAACTTAATCTTTCACTTGAAATCAGTTATCTTCAATTGTCAAAGTGACGGAAACCTTCCCGCGGAGGCAATTGCTCGGCAGTGTCGCATGAACATGACAACGTTTGGCGTAAATGCTGCGTGTTGTTCTACGAAGCGCAATGCGATGTCCCGAGCAGATGCAGCTTCAGTATAAGTCACATTGTCTGTCCTATACCGTAATGAGGGCTGGTTATTATGTTATGGATATTTTTCGGCTAATCCGAACAAATTGAAATCCGAACAGGCTACAGCCCCAATTAGTTCGGATTTCAGGGGTTTCACTGTATTACAAAAATTAATGCTGATACTCAGCAATTTTTGTAGGTGTGTGCCGTGTCTTGTGTGGGGTTTCGTCTAGGAACACCAAGCTGGCTCATCAGTGGCATAAACGTCAAAAAATTGCGGAGCCAATTAATGTTGTATTTGCTTTCTTCCTATTTGGATGATGAGAGTTTGTGGCTTCTACCAAACCTCACCAGGGGTAATGGTCTCACAGTTCTGATAATATTAACTAACTAACCAATCGATCTTCCTACACATCATCATCATCATCTTGCACAGTTTCCAGCCACTGGCCGGGTCTGTTTGGAACACAAGCCTCTCCAACGTCTTCTGTCTTCCCACCATCTCTCAGCCTCCACCCTTGTCCAGTCTTCTCCTCTCTTCTTCACGCTTTCTTCCACCCCCTTCAGCCACCTGTCTCTCGGTCTTCCCCTCGGTCTCTTTCCTTCCCACTTCGTCTCATGTACTCTCCTGGGTATCCTCTTCTCCTCCATTCGTTTTACATGTCCATACCATCTAAGTCTAGATTTCTCTATACCATCCTGTAATGGTTCCTACACATGCAGGTTTTAAATTTGTGATGAAGTGCCTCAAACTGAGAAATTATCCACTTTTCTTTCCTTTGCTAAAGGAACACAATGTTCTAGTAAAACTAAACCAAAAATGGTAACTTGAATTCACTGACCTGACCTCTGGTGCCGTCCGGAGGGGAGAGGTGGCCCTTGAGGTAGGTGTCGAATATCCGCACGGACGACTGTTTGCAGAAGTCATTGGGAAACACTTGAGAGTCGTGCAGCACCGAGATCCAGGCCTCCAGCATGTGGTCGAATGCTTCCATGTAGAGTCGGTCCTCCTCACACATCTGACAACACACATATTCATTGTATGTTCTATAATATTAGAATCCAACAAGGAAGTTCACTGTCACCATTGCACAGTGGGTCAAAATCGGAATCTAGGGGGACAAAATTATTCTTACGTTGTAATCATGAATTTAGAGTGAAAGCAACGTATATAATTTGTTTACTTCATAATAAACATCAGTTAAGACCTTTCTTAAGCTACGTCTACACATGAAAGAAATTGTCCATGACAAGGAGTTGGATAGAGCATTCAGTTATCTCTTCAGAACAATTTTCTACCCCTAATTTACTTTAAACAAAGTCACAAAGTTCCATGTTTGACATAATCGTCGAACCCAGTGCTTCAAACAGTTGTAAACGTGTGAGAACTGGTTGCGCGGCATCTTCTATAACGTAAAATAACTAAGTAAGCTGCAAAAAAATCTTATAACAGGCGTAAACTACAAGACGTTATCTACAATTTAACATTAAGTAGAAAGTGACCCAGAGTGACGCGACATGCTAAAAATCTAAGTGAAAATATAATTTTTAAAATAATAGTTAAATATTATATAATGCAAATATAGCTAAAATTACGTAACAATTACGCCCATTTATAACTGAAACACGTTATAAAGATCATACCTTCAGCTGCATGTTCCATCTTAAAGCATCACACTAACCACAAAGACAACCAAACCACAGCCACTTACATTCACCCTCCAATTCAGACTGCTCAAACAGTGGTGACAGATTTACACTAAGAGGCGTTTATATCCCAGAATAGTGAGTGGCAATTGTATGAGAATGCTGTAGAAGTAATAAATTTTGATTTCTTAATTATGAAAATAAATAATTTTGTCCTCCTAGATTTCGATTTTGACCCACTGTGCATTGCTATTCATCACAGTGATGGACATAATCCTGAACAGAATAAGAGAAGAAATGGGTAATCAAACAAATGCCCTTGTCTTTGCAGATGACGTCATGAATTGGGGAGAAAGTGCCGGAGAGGTACAAGAAAAGCTAGATGCATGGGACAGCTCAAGGAATATGGGTTTAAAATAAGTCAAGGTAAGAGAGTAGTGATGACAACTGTCTAATGCAACCATTTACTTGAATAATCAGCCTCTACAAATAGTTGATCAATTTAAATATCTTGGTAGTACACTGTGTAAGGATAACAACAGCAACAGTGAACTAGTAATGCAGCCACCTTCTATGCACAAGTTAGAACACTACTGTGGGATAATAAGGTGCCCAGGAAGTGTAAACATATACTATTTAAGACATACTACATCCCAATTCTAACTTACGGAGTAGAAACATACACACTTTCCAGAAGAGAAGAAAGTAGGATTCAGGCATCCGAAATGAAGTTTATAAGAACAATCTTTCAAAGGACAAGGAGAGACAAAGTAAGGAACGAAACAAACAGGGCAGAGGCTGGCATAGATCTCAGTGTTAGGAATGCTATGGGCATCTTCAAAGAATGGGAGACGAGAGGACAATAAATGCTTATTCCAACAAGATTATCCCAGGAAAAAGACCAGTAGGAAGACCAAAGAAGAAGTGGCTGGACCAAATCAAGGATGATCTTGAAGACAAAGGGCTAGACTAGAGAAGGACCCATGAAGACCAACTATTCATGCACAGGAAAAGGTGGCGAGGTCTCGTTAACCGCCCCCGGAATTTGATGTTATCACCTTGTAACGTGTTTTTCGAGGGGTTTTTATGCCACTGGCATAAGTCAGTAGGAGGCCATTCTATATTTATTTATGCGGCAAATTGTTCAGCCAAGAGAAATTTTCATGTTAACTTATTATTATTATTAACTTATTATTATTATTAATTGATTTTTTTGGAGCATTTTCTTATAAAATTATAAGCATACAGATAGGTTTTCTATGTTATAGAAAACGCTATCAAGCAAATTATTACGATCAACATTAGCGTAGAAAATTATATGATTACGGAATTTTACGGAGTTTCGTCAGTTAGGGTATATTGAGAGACATGAGTCACTGGAAATTCTGATACAGGCTTAATCTTGTCGGGAAGTATGACGCAAGGCTGGGTCGCATCGTCAAGAAAAGGCGGATGTATGGAATGGCAAACGACTTCACCCTCCCGCCGAGTGTAATGAGCCAGAAGAGGGAGTAGCGCGTGAGGGGTCAGCCAATCAGTGGAGACCACGTAAGCTAGAAGTCGGGACTGGAGTGGGGATGCGGCGGGTGCATATATGGTTTGCACACCGTGGAAACGAGGACTATCGTTATAAAATTTAACCAGTATGGTTGCACGAGTGAGTGGCTCCGATGTTCAGTGGAGTTAGCGACTATCTTTGTGAAACTTAACCGTGGTGGTTGTACGTGTTGGTTCCGATGTACGGACCATAAATCTTCATATCTACAAATATATCATCAACAACGAAGAAGATGACGACGTCCAGGAGGCTATGGGAAGCTCACTTCAACATCCAGTACGAGGGAAATGCTACGGCAATTTCCAGTGGTAAGCGCGAATGACACATAGCTACACAATCTCTCGTCTTTCTTTGTTTCATATTCAGTAATTCAGTAAATTCATAGCTTGGGAATAAGAGTAAAATCAGTAATTTATTCGACTCCGTTTTCACGTAATTTTCTAGCGGTAATATTTAAATCGCAACGCTCCAATTTAAATTCAAACTTATTATTATTATTAATTTTGCTATACTTGTTTTTTATACAATAAATTCATTTCTTTTAACCATGCAATCTTTGTTTTCAGTAGGTAGCATTAGATATAGACCAATTCCTTCTCCTGATACAATTGTTTGTTGGGTTAATGATCCAATCATACCACGATCTGAGAGTAAAGATTCTTGATGGTGTTCTACCAGAGCTAGGTGTTGTTAAATACAAATTTAGATTTCAACATAGAGTTGAGGTCTTGGCGCCCATTAAAACAACATATCTTAGTAGAAAACGGTATATTTGTCACGCAACAGTGAGGGCTATAAGAAGACATTTCATTTGTACGCTCAACGTGGAGCAAAGTGAATAACATTACAACCTGAGCAGTGCATGGCCGTGAGGCGCTCTTTGTCCGGTGATAGGAAGATTCCAGACTGGCTAAAGTTTATCGTCCTGTTGCTCTGTATGGGGCAGAATGCTGGCCTTCGACTAAGGAGTTGTGATGGAAACAAAGATGCTCTGGCTTGACACTCCATGAACATGTCAGCAATAACGACATTCGCAAGTGATATGGAGTAGCACCAATTGCTGAAAAGATGAATTGAAGCCATCTCCGCTGGTATGGGAGCTGCTGAAACAACAGTTGCACACTCCGGATGGGCATTGCGGATAGATGGGAAGAGACCAATAGGTAGGGACCTGAAAAAATCGCATTTACGATAAATGCGAATCTTTAAATTTCGTACAGAATCCAAGCCTACGTTAATTTTAATGTAATAAAAAAAAAAACATTTTTACGCATAAATCAAAGTGCGACAAAATGCGAATTGTGACCCAAAATGTGAAAATACCAAATACGTGCGATTTTATAGCAAAACTACTCTAAATCTGCTAATTTATTTGCGAATTTGTTTATTAAATAAAAGAAAATGTTTAATAGGTGGCCTAATCGCTCGCTAGCGATACCTCACCTCGGACTGGCAGTGTGCTACGAATATTGGTCAATATAACAATCGATTTCTGTATCGATACGAACTTTCGACTATCTATAACTTATTCAGACAGTTGACGAACTAAACTCGTTTATGTACTTGGCGCATCGTGGCGACTGGTGATTTGTCGAACACGTGGACTTCGCTAAACGGAAAATTTTGCGGCTTGCCTCTTGAACAGTAACCTTACTCTTTTTGTAATCTTCAAGCACTCCAAGGTTCAAAGTTTTTTTTCTAGAAATGGGACATACTGCTGTAACTGCTCATGAAAGAGTACAGCAGTGCGCTAATCATGGCTTTTATTGTTCCGACTCTGCAACAGTATTTTGCAAATATTGTAACTGTGGGTTGGGTGGGAGAAGAAGGACAATATACAGAAACATATTACATCGGTAAAACATGTTGCGAAGCGACGAGAATGCGCAACAGTTTCTGATCCCAAACAAAGCTCTGTTATTGAAAGACTACAGGGTGCCAAACGACGGAAGCATGACAAGGACTACTTCACAAAAAGAACTGTTGAAGTATTTGCAAAAGCAAATATTCCCTTAGAAAAGCTTGAAAATGAAACTGTAAGAGCGTGGATTGCTGAATTTTCAAGTCAAGGGTAGCTGCCTAACGCGAGAACTCTCCGCGAAAAATATTTGCCTGGTAAGTACGGTTTAAATGAATACATTTGCATTTTGATTCTCTCTTGCTCATATAACCTATACAAACCAAAGCAAATCCAACTTCTGTAGAGACTAAGCTTACAGCCAGTGCTTCCATAACCTTTCCAAGACATACCTTAACCTATAAAATTGTGAAGGTAATCCAACTTCAAAATATTGTTGCAGCTGATCACAAGAAATCAACAACTGAAGCTCTACTTTGGGAATAAAATTAACTTTTTATGTGATGAAACCACAGACAGAATGGGTCGCTATGTTTTTGTTGTACTGTTCCATGTGCCAACAGCAATTGAGAAGAAATTATTTGTTGCTGGAGTGAAAAACCTTGAATCCGGAAATGCTACAAACTGTTCCCGTGCTGTGTCAGATTCATTGCGTGATCACAGTGTGCAATATGATGACGTGAAAGTATTTGTAAGTGACAGTGCTCCATATACTGTATGACTCGTTATGAAACACTGAAGATCATCATTGGGGATCATTTGCTCCATGTGCAGTGTTGAGCACACAAACTTTGCCTTGGTAATTGTTGGACAACAGCTATGTTCAATTTAAATCAGGTTGTAACAATGGTCAAGTCGGCCTTTTAAACACAAGGAGGCGCAAATATAACTACTTGCACTTTCTGAAGTCAAAAAATGGGGACTTAAAGGCAGCAAAACTTTTTCCATCGCCGGTACTTACTCGATGGAACAGCTGGTTTGAAGCTGTTTTCTACTTAGCGAGTTATTTTCATGATGTGAGTTTTTTTAAGCTACCTGACATGAAAGATGTTAGTAACAGTGGTGTTACATTTCTGCGAGGCTTGACAGATAGAGATGTAGATAGGATTTATTCTGAAATAATTTTTGTGAAAGAGCATGCTAGTGAACTTGTTGAACTTCTCACTCTGCTTGAGGGGTTCCAGTATCCAACCTCACATTTGCTTTATCCCAAACTTGAAAACTTAGATGCTAATTTTGGTGCAATAATTCAAGGCCATTATTCTAGAGCGACAGATAATGCCTTAGCTAAACTCACAGCCTTAGAATGTGCTACAAGGAAAGATATGTTTGTAAAAGTAGCTCAGTCTGCTAGAAGCAAGCTTGCTAGGCTCAAGGCAAGTGATCCCAATCGCAAAAACTTTGAAGATATTTTATCCTAGACACGTGGCATTGAACAATGACAAAGAAACCGATATTCAAAAATTTCCGGGCTTTACAAACATTCCATGCCATGAAATAAGGAAGGGCTATGATTCTTTCAAGAATAATATTGAATCGCAGTTAAAACAAAATGAGGAGTGTGAAGTAGTACGTGCCTTGACTGCTGTTCAATATGAACATGAACATTTTGCCAAGAGTTCTTTAGATCTTTTGTGGACACCAACAAACAATGTGGACAGTGAGCGTGTTTTGTCGCACTACAATACAGTTGTTACAGACAGAAGGTGTAACTTGAAAGAGTGCAACGCAGAGTTATTTACAATGCTTTCATTTGAACATTAAATTGCATCTCAAGTGTCGCCAATAAAGTCATATAGTCCGTAAGAATCCAGAAAAAAATTAGATGCTAATTTTCCAAAAATAGATGCTAAATAGGGAAAAAATAAATGTTAATTTATAGGAAAATAGATGCTAAATTTTCAGGTCCCTACCGATAGGACAGTGTTGGCTTGACACTCTACATGACGATTTAAACATCGCCCGGCTTCATCCTGACATGGCGCACATTCGTGTAATATGGCGACAGTGAACCAAAAAAGCAAACCCTTCTAATTTGAGGGACAAATGCTAAAGAAAAAGAAGAAAAGAAGAATGTTATATTATTTTTATAATAAAATACTACTCCCTATATAGACGGTATATTGGCTACGGCCAGTGAATTAAAACTCAGCAATTCTTCTAGCTTTGTGCCGTGTCTTATGTGGGGTTTCGCCTAGGACACCAAACTGGCTCATCAGCGGGCTCTTTGTGTCCCCGCCCGGACCCCCACTGGAGTAACGTACTGCGCGCTACCTCCCTTTATATAAAGTACAACTGCACCTCTTTACTGCGAGAACTAAAAGCTCAAGCAGCCTTAAGAGCCCGCGAAACCCCACTCAAGACACGGCACAAACCTAGAAGAATTGCTGAGTTTTACTACTCCCAATCCTTGATCACAACCTTCTCAGTATTTTCTTGGTGTTGAGAATGTAGAAATTTTGCCTTCAGTTTCTCTGATAACTGCAATTAGATTTCAATATCTAGTCTACTGATACAGAATTTCTTGGTACCCAATGTTAGACGTAATAACGGAATCTGCAGTTAAATTTTGTGTTTACTTTGGGAAATAAAAAATATGTACGTTTCATTATGACACAGCGCAAGTCCTGGATATTGGGTGTTTCCGCGCTCAGCCTGTTTGCACGGCAGGAAACGGTGACTTTGGTTGTTTCTGTTCACAATCTGAAGGAGCCACAAGTCTTAAACTCATTTTCATCAAAAGTGCAGATCTTGCAATCAATTAGGACTACAATAATATGTCATATTATTTACAAAATTTCATAGAAAACTAACACAGAACAATTTAAAAATTATGCAAATTTACACTGTAATGCACACACAAACATTCTGTTCAATAATAGTCATAATAATAATAAAGAAACGTGAACAAATGCCAGAATTTAAAATGAGACTTATCGTGGTCCCTAGTTGGCCGATTAGCGAAATTGAATATGCAGCAGGCACATGGACAACAACAAAACGGGATGAAAGCAGAGTCCAGGCAGCCGAGATGAAGTTTCTTAGACGAATAATTGGAAAGACACGAAGAGACAAAATCAGAAACACAGAAATTAGGGAAAGAACTGGATTCCCAAAGCTACAAGACAAGATAGAGATCAGTAAGCTGAAATGGTATTGTCATGTCCCAGTTTTGGTTTAGCCTTGAACCACACCGGACGTGCAACCCCGGTTCAATCCAGATCTTGAGAATCTGCAAGGAGATGCTACGCAAGCACGCACGAGTTGCGATTTTTGTGCTTATAAGCTGCGACCTCAGATGTAGTGGGGGGTCAGTCAGTCAGTGAGAGCACCGGGAGCAGACTGCGAGAGTGGAGGACTGCCCGTAAAGGCAGTGGAAACAAGTGCGACGTAAGTTTGACGATCGGGGGATCGTAGTACTGCGACCAAGCACCTGTTGACCAAAGGGACTGGTGCTGAGCATCGTCAGAGAGAGAGACGGCTGAGTGATCAGGTGAGATCTTGCATTATTGTTTCTTTTGTTGGAGGGAGCCTTTTGAGCAAGCCCTGTAACTGCACGGTGGATTCCTTGAAGCTGTTGAAAGGAATAAACTGGCAGTACATGAGAGAGATCTCTTTTTATTGGGGAGCTACCTCGGCATCCTGAACTCCCTCATTCCCCTCCCTCTTTTAGCATAAGTGGTGTGCTGTCATTCGTGGGTAAGGCAATCGGTAAGGACATGGTAAGGATCCCGTTACCTGAGCAGGAAGAACCCCCTTTACAACGATCCAGGTAAGTAAAGGTAAAGAACCCCTGAGTGGCCTATGGCGTAAGTCCATGCACTTAGGCAGGGCCATTATAGGCGAGACGCGACATTGGTACCAAACTCAAGGTAGAGGCCGTACTAAAACAATGGTGGAGACGCTACGGTTACCGTGATTCATCCTCCGATGTTTATCTGCGATTTACAGCACACTCACGTCATTATAACCCACACCGCCCACCCTATAACTAACGTGCATGTGCATGCTGGATCTACTCACCTAGCGTTTAGAACTGGTTTTGGGTACCTTAAGGCTAGTGACAATAGTAACTGTAAACTGTAACATAGATTAAGAGTGTTCGTAACTGTGTTTATGTATGGAGTAGGGGGGCATGTATTTTAGTGTGGTATTTCGCGGTCTGATCTGAATGGCGAATTCTTTAAAGGAATGGGTAAGATCTATAACGGCTAATCCCAAGCCTATCAGACCTAAATTCATCGTGAGAAATCCGGAATACATCACTGATACCAACGTTGGGCACATCATATCTCAATTAGAGGATAAAATATTAACACTGAAAATCAACCACCCTAACGCGCGATTTAACCCTGGCCCACCCCAAACACGAGCTCGTGCCCAAGCTGAGGCTGACGAGGCGGATGCATGCTCCACTGATTCATATGACGCGAGTTACACCCAACAACACGTGATCAAGACACAGGAGATCTACAGCAATCTCCAGGAACTTATCATTCAGTTAGACGCGCATATTCACGACCCGACTAATACTGAAACGCCCGACGATTTGGTGGCTGACATCATAACAGTGAGCGCAACTCTGGGCGAAATCATTCGCATGACACTGGCGACATTTGAGCCCACAATTAGCGAAGTACTTACGCCACCGGCGATAGTTCCCAATAGGCACGTGGAAATGGCGCACCACATCCGGTACCCCCTCTTTCAACCGGACAAATTCTCGGGCACTCATAAGGAGGACCCAGAAGAATACCTTAGGGAATTCAATCGTATAGCGCAAATCAATGACTGGGCGGACGCAGAAAGAGTGCGACTATTCCCAGCATATCTTAAAGAGGCCGCACTTGTCTGGTACGATGTACATGAGCAACACGAACCACAATTAACGTGGAACAAGCTCCAGCAAGACTTCATAGCGGAATTCGCGCAGATCCAGGACAAAGACGAGTTGTACGACGCGCTGCGAAACAGGACACAAGGTCCTACGGAACCACACAACGTTTATATAAATTATAAACTGCAGTTGTGTAAACGCTTTAACCCTCTCATGACTGAAGGGAATAAAATCCAATATATAATTAAGGGGATGAGGCCTGCCATCGCAGACAAAATACTCCAGATGAATCCCCACACTTTAGAGCAACTGCGGGCAAACGTGATCACGGCTGAGCAAAATCAACGACTGATAAGCAAAAATATCGAATCACGCCTGCATCAGGCTGACGTGACAAATCTGAAACAACAGGTAGATCAGATCACGCAGCAAATGGAGAAGATTAGCATAGCGCTTGTACAAAACCCGAGGCGCAGAAATGAATACCAAACGCCCAGGTATCAGAATCCCCGGAGGGAATACCAGGCGCAGAGAGCCTCTAGGGCCACGCAAACCACGGCTACTCGAGGTAGGGCCCAATCGGGATCCCGAGTAGATCAAAACGATCCTAAGGATGGCCGATGCAATAACTGCCGCGCATGCTCTGCTTGTGGCCAACGAAGGATTTTTCGCCCATCGAAAAGTTCGCACTCGAATAACAGGGCGGAAAACTAGGTACGGAGGTCCCACACACATTCACAATAAACTCGATTTTGGCCGGTGGAGACCTCCAACGAAATTACAATATAAGGGATGTCGCAAGAGATGGGAATTGTCTGTTTCGTGCGGTTAGCACATTATTGTATGGCACGGAACAGGATCACCATGTGCTGCGCAAGAAGGCTGCGCAGTACATACACGACCATTGGATAGAATTTGCCAATTTTGCTACCGACAGCCGAGAAAATTTATTTCCAGATCCCGAGACATATGTGGCATACATGCTTCAAAATGGCATTTTTGGATCCTCAGCAGAGATACTAGCTTTATCCAGGGCCACAAAGTGTAATATACACGTACACGTGCTGGACTCTGATAAACCTAGATTACAGTGTACTGGGTTTCATGATGATATACATTTGCTTTTCACGGGGCCGCCTAATGCGGGGCACTACCGGGCACTGATCCCTAGGCCCGTCGCGACACGCGGTACTAGCAGCATACAGCAGAAAGGAAATCCAGGGAACTCGGGTCACGAACCCACGACAGGCAGGGACAATGCTCGTTCCGATGGCTACAAGAAAGGGTCGAAGTTACGAGGTCAAACCCTTCGGCGGCAGAAGTACGCTAGGGGCACGGACCGGACTTTCCACGTTAGCGAAACTTGGGAGAACATTCCCAGCGGAAATGGCATTTCCGAACAGGCAGCACTTCCTGTGCAAGCGGTGCATCCTGCCGACTACACAGCGGAAGATGACACCTCGAAGCAATCAGCAGTTTGTCACACGACTCCCACACGCACGGATACGGCCAAGTTAGCTGACGCTCAGCACACGACCAGTGTCACTGCTTATCAGCACGACACGTGCGCAAGTCAAACACCCGCAACAGATGTTTGCAATACAATACCGTCCACTTCACTGCCATGCCCACCTCTAGACAGTGACGTCAGACAGGGCTTGCTCGGAGTAAACAACCCAGCTCAACATGCTAGGAGCTTACCGGTCAAGATTCAGACCAGAATTAACGGCATAAAGACTGAAGCACTGATCGATACTGGCGCTGGGATTTCATGTATCTCGCACAGCCTGGTAGAAGACAAACACATCCGTCCTATCACAGGAGGCATTCAACTCATTGCTGCCAACAATGAAGTCTTGAAAATTGCAGGGACCTCCTATGTGAAAATCCAGTTTAAGAATTTTACCACTTCCTTCTCTATGCATGTAATCAAGGATCTCGCAGCGGCCTGTCTCATAGGGACCGACTTCTTGGCGAAGTACAAAGTCAACATTAACTTCGCAGACGAGTCACTGCATCTCCACACAAAGAAGGGGACGATAAGTTGCCAATTCAAACAAACGAATTGGACAGGTCATACGGAAACGGACAGAGAGATCGCTAGGCTATCAAACATTAATACAGATTTTATTTTTTCACATAATATCCGAGTAGCCACCAGGGACGACCTCTCCCTACCCCCAAAATCCATTTCTCAGGTAGCGATTACACTCTCATATAGGCCATCCATTCAGAAGCTATACACCTTCGTGAATAAATCTCCAATACAGCAGAATCCGCAAATTATTATACCGGCCGAAAAAGTCCACTCGCAGGCTACCAAGGTAACGTTAATGAATTGGGGTGACAATATTGTTCACATCCCTAACAATTCCACCATTGGATGGATTAATGATGTATCACAGGACACATTCCACGTTCCGGTACAGCAGGATAGCATTGCACCGCACGACCACGTGACATCATATAACATTAATGGCGATCTCACACCAGAGCAGAAACACGGTCTAGCTCAACTCCTAGACAAATACAGCGACATTTTCGCCACATCAATAAAACAGTTACGCGAAACGAACTTAATAGAGCATCGCGTACACCTCAAACATAATACCCCGTTACATCAAGCACCCTATAAGGTTAGCAAGCGTGAGAGACAGATAATTGACGAGCAGATGAAAGAAATGCTTGATGCAGGGATTATTGAAAATAGTTCTAGCAACTATGCGGCACCGGTGGTCCTAACCAAAAAGAGAGATAAATCATATCGCTTTTGCACGGACTACCGCAGACTGAATAAAATCATTGAACCTGATAGCTACCCTTTGCCGCGCACTGATAGCTATTTGGACAGGCTCAATGAGGCCAAATGGTTTAGTACCTTAGATGCGTTTTCAGGATTCTGGAGTATCCCAGTCCACGCGGAGGACAGACATAAGCTCGCGTTTGTCACTGAAAACGGTTTATATCAATACCGTCGACTTCCGATGGGGCTTATGAACGCATCCCAATGTTTTCAGCGTCTTATGGATAAGTTGTTGGCCGGAATTAAGTGGAACTCTGTGCTCACGTATATCGATGATTTGACAGTATTTTCCAAAACTTTCGAGGAACACTTGCGCCACCTCGAGGAGCTCTTCAAGCGATTGAGACAGGCCAACATCATGCTGAAGACTTCCAAATGTCATTTCGGGCACAATGAAATTAAAATCTTGGGCCACATCATAACCCAGGAAGGTATTAGACCCGATGAGGACAAAGTCCGGTGTGTGAAGGACATCCCGACGCCCACGACTTTAAAGCAACTTCGCAGCTTTCTTGGTCTCGCGGGATATTACCGCCGATTTCTGGCCCAATTCTCGAGCATAGCCAAACCTTTGACTGATCTCACGAAGGGAAAAGTTCGTTTTATTTTCACGAAGGAACACGAGCTGGCTTTTAATACGCTCAAACAGAAGTTGACAACACCACCCCTCCTTAGTCATTTCGATGAGACGAGGCCCACTTTCCTGCATGTGGACGCCAGTAAGCATGGCGCAGGGGCTGCATTACTACAAGAAAATGAGCTCAAGGAAAGGAAACCGATCGCTTTCGCGAGCAGGAAGTTAACTGAGACTGAATCAAGGTATTCGACCACTGAGCGTGAAATGTTGGCATTCGCTTGGGCCATTAATCATTTCCGCACCTACCTCCATGGCGTGCATTTTACGGTTGTTACCGATCATGCGAGTCTCACATATTGGGACAAATTCAAAAACCCGAATTCCCGTCTCAATAGATTTATATTGAAACTGGCTGATTTTGACTTTGAGGTCATTCACAAGAAAGGCGCCATGCACGGTGACGCAGACGCTCTCTCTCGCATGCCAGTGTTGGAGGCTACGGATGAAATAGCGAACGATTGTCTGGAGGTACCAACGTATGCTATTGTAAACAATGACATCATCCTACAAGAGCAGCTCAAGGACGCTCACTTACAGCAGATCATGCAAGCTATCAAGCAACCCGATAATGCACCAGTGGCGTACGCGCGTTTGGCCAGGCGTTATATCATTGATAAATCAGGCATCTTACGTATCAAACAACAGGGCAAAGCTGAAACTGACATGCCACTGTTGGTACCTGAGGCCCTGAAAGGTCCCATTATACAGGCGCACCATGATGACCCATTGGGGGGTGCACATCAAGGAATCTATAAATGTTATCACAAAATAAAGGCCAAATATTTCTGGACAGGGTTGAAAGATGATGTATTTAAGTATATTAGGTCCTGTGACACATGTCAACGGCACAAGGAGCGCATGCCGAAACGACATGGGCTTTTACAACCCATATCGCCGGGTCCTATATTTAATCGTATCGGCATCGATATCAAGGGGCCGATATGTAAATCCAAAACAGGGAATAAATACATCATAGTGGCAATTGAGTATCTTACACGCTACGTTATTGCCAAACCCGTGCCTAAAGCAAACGTTGAGGAAGTAGCTCAATTTTTACTAGAAATCATTTGCCGTTTTGGTATCTTTAGTGAGATACTCTCGGACCGAGGGACAGTCTTTATGTCCAAGGTCATCCAGCAGCTGTTGACATTGTTAAAGGTGCAACCTATCAACACGACCAGCTTCGCCCCACAAACGAATGGATTGACAGAGGCGATGAATAAAATTATCGCAAAAATCATTGCCATGTTCACCAATGAAACAGGTACGGACTGGGATGAGTATATACCCTTTGCGGTGTTCTCCTATAACACATCGCAGGCGACTGCAACAGGTTATACCCCACATTACTTGCTCCACGGCTATGAGGCGCGATTGCCGCCCGACATCCGCTATCTACCGATAGACACGGATGCGGATAATGCCGAGCGTCTTCAGAAAATGCAGAAAGCTAGAGAATTGGCGAAGCAGGCCATTACTACTGCACAGGTGAAACAGAAGGCCTACTACGACAGGACCAGGACGGAGAAGGACTTTCAGCCTAATCAGCTCGTATTAGTTTGGACGCCTTCCCGTAAGAAGCACATTTCTGACTTCTTACGCCCGCAATGGAAGGGGCCATACAAGGTCGTCCGGAAAGTATCGGATGTTACTTACGTGGTGGAAATCACGATGAGGGGTAAACCGGCTCGTGACAAGGTGCACGTACGCAGGATTAAGCCTTATTACGTAAGATGAATACCGCCAGATGCCCACGAGACTCACCTGTAAATTGGCTGTTTCAGATGAAGATAGTGCCTTTTGAATTTCCACAGTCTGCAGCTGCCGAAGTTCATCAGGACGCATGTCAGGAGGGTTGCAGCGCGCATTCACAAGTGCAGTTCACAGGTAGCATTCATAATGTCAGGTAAGTACGGTCACATCCTAGGTTATTCACACCGAGTATACTTTCTTATGTCGGTCAGTAGGATGGAGTTGCATCACTCTGCAGTAACAGGCCCCTTTGCACTGATAGACTTTTATTACACAGTGTCGATGGTTTGGAAGGCTGTAGGCACCCTCCCAAGCCACGACATCTATCACTTCAATAGATCCCACGTAACGTTCGAGCATCATTCTTTCTGTCTACAGAAGTACCATCTCATACATATGAGAGTAGTTATTTGGTCCCCCCTATGTTCACAGACACGTCCCTAGCAGGCAGACGAAAGCGGGAAGGTGAGAAAGTCTTCACACGTGGAAAGACGGACGACTCAATACAGCGCCTGCAAGAAGCAACCCAACGTCTTGGTTCGAAAAGAAAAAAAAAAAAGAATGTTTACATAGTTATTATGCATACTGTCCACATTGTAATATATTAATGTTTTATTGTTGTGGACACTACGAGGTCCAATTGTATATAGTACTCAAATGAGAGTACTCACACTTACTATTGTTAGGCTTAAGTAGGTTAGTCATAAGATGGCCATCTTAGATAGAAAATCTTATTAGTGTGAAAATGTTAAAACGAAGATCTTAGAAGTCAGATCTCACGAACATCGTATTACTGTACACATACTGTTGTACATATTCTTCCAGATAAGGAAGGGAGTACATCTTCTTAATATAAGAACAACAAGGTAGCTTTGTCATATCCTACTGTACATAGAGAGAAAAAAGGAATATTTGTAACATTGCATTAATATAGCCAGGTTATTACGCTGCTCATAGCGAAAGGACGATATGGGGTGAATTCTTACTAGACATAATCACACAGAAAATAACAAATATTTTGTATTCACGTCTTACAATGACAAAACATGTATATCTTCCCAACGTAACATTACTTGTATACATCTTAAGAGCTTACTAGTATAGAGACAATTCTATGTTACGGTGGACCACCCCTGGTGTATATATATTCCATGTACTGTCTAGACAGGGGAGCCATGCAGATACGAGGCTCTGCTCAATGGTAAAAGTTAGCTTAATTTAGGCAACTATTCTTATACGCGTCAGCGGTTTTTACGCTGAATGCTCCGCGTTCCCATCTCCCCAGTGATCTCAGCTATGTCGCGCTCATTATTGTTTGCTTCACGCCGGTCTCACTATGGTCACGGGTAAGGTCAACAGTGGAGCTTCGCTCCAATTGGAGTGTTGTGGAGAGATTCGGGGTGGCTAGGTGGCTAGCTACGCCCAGACAGTGAGGCCACTGTCCAGTTGGACTGGGGGAGGTATTGTCATGTCCCGGTTTTGGTTTAGCCTTGAACCACACCGGACGTGCAACCCCGGTTCAATCCAGATCTTGAGAATCTGCAAGGAGATGCTACGCAAGCACGCACGAGTTGCGATTTTTGTGCTTATAAGCTGCGACCTCAGATGTAGTGGGGGGTCAGTCAGTCAGTGAGAGCACCGGGAGCAGACTGCGAGAGTGGAGGACTGCCCGTAAAGGCAGTGGAAACAAGTGCGACGTAAGTTTGACGATCGGGGGATCGTAGTACTGCGACCAAGCACCTGTTGACCAAAGGGACTGGTGCTGAGCATCGTCAGAGAGAGAGACGGCTGAGTGATCAGGTGAGATCTTGCATTATTGTTTCTTTTGTTGGAGGGAGCCTTTTGAGCAAGCCCTGTAACTGCACGGTGGATTCCTTGAAGCTGTTGAAAGGAATAAACTGGCAGTACATGAGAGAGATCTCTTTTTATTGGGGAGCTACCTCGGCATCCTGAACTCCCTCATTCCCCTCCCTCTTTTAGCATAAGTGGTGTGCTGTCATTCGTGGGTAAGGCAATCGGTAAGGACATGGTAAGGATCCCGTTACCTGAGCAGGAAGAACCCCCTTTACAACGATCCAGGTAAGTAAAGGTAAAGAACCCCTGAGTGGCCTATGGCGTAAGTCCATGCACTTAGGCAGGGCCATTATAGGCGAGACGCGACATTGGTACCAAACTCAAGGTAGAGGCCGTACTAAAACAGTATGGACACATGATGCGAATGGGTGAAGACAGAGTCCCAAAGCGAGTATTTACAGAGAAAGTAACAGGAAAGAGGCAACGGGGAAGGCCTAGGAAGAGGTGGATGGATACAGTGAGTGAGAGCATAGAGAAGAGAGGGGTGAAAGTAGAAGATATACTAGAAGAAGGAAGAGAGTGGTGGAGAGACAAAAAATTATGGAGGTCCTTGATTCACACCCCGACCCAGAACACTGGAAACGGGAAATGAAGAAGAAGAATGAATGAATAAAGAAACATGATAAACAGAATCATCGAGAAGTGGAAATTAGAACGCAGAATGCTAACAAAGTGTACTACTCTCTGCAGTTTTTATTGGGGTCCAAATGTTTGACGAGAAATACAAAAGTGAAAATATACAATACCATCATTAGGCCAATTCTAACTTATGGTGCAGAATCATGGAGTTTAACAGGACAGGAAGACAAACAAAACAGGAAGACAACCATTTGCTTGTTTTCAAAAATAAAGTGTATAGGAACATTTTTGGACCATTTTTTGACTCCTCATCTCGAAGCTGGAAAAAAAGATCGAATAAAGACATACACTTATAGATACCGTATATACTCGAATACCACCCGCACATTTTTAAACAAAATCGGACGTGAAAAATTGGGGTGCGGGTCTTATTTGAGTCATCCTGATTTTAAAGATTTAAATTGCCCGCCCCGCGCGATATCGGGTGTTGCGAGTATCCGCTAGATGGTGCTAACCTTCTTCTGGCTATCACTTTGTTTTTCCGTAAGCAGGCGGCGTCATACAGTCTCGCGCATGTTTTCCGAGTGCAAACATGAGTTCTACGAAGCGTTTGCGGTTGTTTACTGTGAGTGAGAAATTGAATGTTGTGAGGGAAGCTGAAGTTATTGGAAATCGTGCCCGGTAGGAAATATGATATTGACGAGTCATGTATTCGAGATTGAGCGGGATGACGTCTATGCTACAACCACGGGATGTCTGCGTGAACCGCCCGTTCAAAGCAGCCTTGAAACAGCTGTATACGGAGTGGATGGCGGCCGATAAGCACACACTGATTCCAACTGGTCGTATTCAGCGCCCGGAAGTTCAGCTGCTCTGTTCGTGGATTTTGACGGCATGGAATCGTATCTCGGGAGATCTCATACGGAAGAGCTTCAAGAAATGTAGTATTTCCAATGCTATGGATGGCAGTGATGACGACATTTTGTGTGAGAGTGATGGTGAAAAAAGTTCCGAAGTTGGTACTTCTGATGACGATGAATGAAGTGTTGTGTCTTTTATTTGTATTTTTAATTGTTTCTGCATGTTATTTTAGGACGACTTCAGAACTGTCGGAAACTATTTTGTAGAAATGCTATTCT
This sequence comes from Meconema thalassinum, assembly GCA_946902985.2. Taxonomy (NCBI): domain Eukaryota; kingdom Metazoa; phylum Arthropoda; class Insecta; order Orthoptera; family Tettigoniidae; genus Meconema; species Meconema thalassinum. The sequence goes on along the minus strand of OX336397.1, from coordinate 178,174,157 downwards.
GTTTATTTAGTAAAGATCGTAAATAGTTTTGAGTAAAAAATATTTTTTTAAAATTTTGTTCTTCAAAATCAGGGTGCGGGTCTTATTTAGGGGCGGGTCGTATTCGAGTAAATACGGTACACTATTTATTTTTATTTCACTTACTTATTTCAACTGATTTCAACAGAACAACAACAATCAGTATTTCTCCATAGATTACATTATAGGCACTGCTAACTATATATTTGTTCTTTTTCTACTGTTTTACTCACAGCTACCTAAATCATGTCTCCTGCACCTACACCACTCCCAAGCTTGCATCCACTGCCAGAAAAACAAAGTAACAAGACACACACAGTCTAAATTAATTTCATTTCCAGAACCTGATGAAAGGTTTAGTGTTTTTCATATGGACTTACCGGTAGTTGGCCCACTGCCACCATCAGATGGGAACATTTATTGTTTAACATGCATCGACAGCTATAGCCTACCTCTTGGATGGAAGTCATCCCAATGCAAAATACCACAGCAGACACAGTTGCTAAATCATTCTACTCCAATTGGATTGCTAGATTTGGAGTCATCATCATCATCATCTTGCACAGTTTCCAGCCACTGGCCGGGTCTGTTTGGAACACAAGCCTCTCCAACGTCTTCTGTCTTCCCACCATCTCTCAGCCTCCACCCTTGTCCAGTCTTCTCCTCTCTTCTTCACGCTTTCTTCCACCCCCTTCAGCCACCTGTCTCTCGGTCTTCCCCTCGGTCTCTTTCCTTCCCACTTCGTCTCATGTACTCTCCTGGGTATCCTCTTCTCCTCCATTCGTTTTACATGTCCATACCATCTAAGTATAGATTTCTCTATACCATCCTGTAATGGTTCCTCCTTCATTAATTCTCTGGTCCTCTCATTTCTTACTCTGTCCATCCTTGTAGCTCCAATACTGCTTCTCAAGAACCTCATCTCACTGGCCTGTATTTTGCTCTTCTCCCTTCCTTTCATAACCCAGGTCTCCGAGGCATACGTCAGGATAGGGACATAGTACGTCCGATATATGATCTTTTTGCTGTTCTGCGGGACATCCTTGCTCCATAACATGCTTCTCACACTCCTCCGAAATGCTTCTGCCTGCCTCCCCCGCTCATTTATTTCTCTATCGTTTCTTCCATTATCTTGTATCAGGCTTCCCAGATACTTGAAACTCTCCACTTTCTTCAGCTGTTCCCCACCAATTGTTATTCCCGTTGTGGTTCTTTCCTTCTTCCTTGTTGTGATCACCATCTCACTCTTATTTATGCTAAATTTCATCCCATATCCTTGTATTACTCCTTCCCACACGTCCAACTGTTCCTGTACCTCCTCCTCCTTGTTTCCCCAAATCATCAAATCATCTGCAAACACCATTGCTTTCATCTTTCCGTCCCCAATTACTTGTGCCACTCGGGTCATTATGTCATCCATCACCACAATGAAAAGTAACGGTGACAGTGCACTTCCTTGTTTCAGGCCGTTTCTTTGTTCCAACCAGTCAGATCTCTCTCCTCCCACTTTCACACAGCTCACGCTTCCCTTGTACATCTCCTTTATCCTCTTTATAGTCCATTTCTCTACTCCTCTATCCTCCAGGGACTTCCATACTTTGTTTCTGCATACACTGTCATATGCTTTCTCAATGTCCAGGAAGGCCATCAGTAGATCTGTTCCATACTCATAGTGCTGTTCTTGTAACTGCCTTACAGCAAAAATCAAATCCACTGTGGACCTTCCTGCTCTGAAGCCATGTTGTTCTTCCCTCATCCCTCCTTCTATCCTTGTCCTAATTCTCTTTTCCAAAACTTTCTCGAAGATCTTTGCACAATGACTCATCAGTGTTATTCCCCGATAGTTTCTGCAATCTGTTCTACTACCTTTCTTGAAGATCGGGACAATGATTCCTTTTTTCCAGTCCTCTGGGGTCTTCCTTTCCTTCCATGCTGTCCTCATCACTCGGTACAGCCACTGTATCCCCACCTCTCCTGCTGCTCTCACCATCTCCACACTCAACTCATCCACACCCGGTGCCTTCCCTCCTTTGGAGTCCCGAGTGTAATTATCACAGACCGGGGACCACAATTTGAATCCGAACTTTTCAAGAAATTAGCAGTGTTGTGTGGTGTTAAACTACACTACAGCCTACCACCCACAATGTAATGGAAAGATTGAACGACTACACCGAACCTTAAAAACAGCCATCAGAACACATAATTCCCATAAATGGACAGAGGTTTTGCCTACAGGGCTTCTTGGGTTGCGAGCAGCCATAAAGAGCAATTCTGACTATTCTATTGCACAGATAGTCTATGGTAAGACTATTAAGCTACCTATATCATGTCCACAGCTACCTAAATCATGTCTCCTGCACCTACACACTCACTATCACAGCAAGCACCATTAACTCCAGAAGACTTCAATAGGCTGGTCATTTACTAAGGATGGTCTTACAAATCTTAAAAGAAGAACCAAGAGGAAAAAGGCCAGTAGGAAGACCACAAATTTCCTGGAAAATTGAAGTGGAATGTGGACAATTGGCAAGAACTCGCCCAAAACAGAGTTCAGTGGAGGGATTTTGTGAGATCGGCGTGGGATCTTCGTGCCTTATAGAAGCCTTTTGAGTGAGTAATAAAGAAAGGTAATTGATGCATTCTTACTAATTTATTGTCTGTTTGTTTAGCATAAAACAACGAGCCAACCCACATTTTACCGCTAAAACCCCGTCGTAGAGGTCATGGAACAGCAATGTTATTTGATAACAATGTGAAGATTGGCAACCATGGATGCCATTTCTGTGATCTGTTAACAGGTGTCCACCCTGATCCAACCAAACAGCAAGAAAATCACCATGTTTGTAATGACGAGAGTCTTAGTAACGCACATTACAGTTTGTTGTAGTCAGAGGCTTGAGACATATTGGTCATCAGCCCCATGTGGATGGTGGTGGCTACAGTGGGATGTTCAAGTCAAGAAACCGTACCAGCACGGATAAACCTCCTACACAACTTTCACTGCTATGCTACAGTAGTTCAGTGAGGAATCTGATAACCTGTGTCTTGCGATGGGAGTGTGTACCATCCCGGCATTTGCCTGGTGTAGAAGTGGCAAACCACAGAAAGCCACTTCTAGGAGGGCCCAGCCCTCAGAACACAATTACATTTGTTGACTGAGCCGGGATCCAAGTGAGGAATACTGACCGACTCCTCCTGGGCCGCCCCCACGGCGAAGCGGCACGTCAGCTCGGTGAGCTGCGTCAGGAAGGACTGTAGCAGGTCCGCGGGCATGCCCACCAGGAGCAGCGGCGGGAAGAACAGCAGCAGCTTGCGCACAGCGTTGGAGATGCCCAGAGCCTCGTGGTCCGGGATGTTGCCTGGGCTGGAAAACAAGACCACTTCAAATATTCACTTCATTACACAAATAAACAATTACATTAGATAATAAATAAATAAATTAAATACAGAAATAATTCATGAAATTAATAAATAAATAAATAAAAATTGATAAAATAAATATTAATCAAATTATTTAATTAATAAATCATCATCTTGTCCAGTTTCCAGCCCCTGGCTTGGAACATAAGCCCACCACCTTTCATTCTTCACTCTGCCCCACTCCACACGCACAATCCAGCTATCTCTTGGTCTCTCGCCGTCTATTTCCATGTCATGCATCCTCCTTGGTATCCTGCATTCTCCTAACATGACTTCTCTGTGAGCTCTCGTGAGCGATTCTCTTCCACTCTCTCATTTCTTACTCTATCCCTGGACCCTGCTCACCTGTCTCTTCTTCATAACCCACGTTTCTGATGCGTAGGTGAAACAAATAAATAAATAAACAATATAAATAAATATATAAACAGGTAAATGAATGAATTGACAATAATATAACAAATAAAATTAATAATTAAACTTAATTGTATTTGTATTGATTAACCCTTTAGTGCCAGGGGGTCGATCTATCAGCCCAGGGAGCCTGTGCTAAAAGTGCCACAGGCCGATCTATCGGCCCCGTTTTTCTAAATATATTAGCGATGTTTCCAGTAATGCAGAGATTTTGCTGTTGTAACCAATACAACGCGGGAATCATTCTCACTCTGTATATATCGATAAGTTTAAGTTCCGTGAACAATTGAATTAATAATAAGCACTCTTTGAGCATGTGGTAGTCATCTGGCTTGCCGCGTGTTTTATCTTTTGAAGTCGTGATTGTTTATGTTCTTGCTTGGAGCTAATTAAGTTACTTGGTGATAAATACGGCTAGCTCTTTGAACGAAGAGGAAATAACTAATGTTTTAATGCTGAGTGAAGTGTGTGAATGTGAATTTTTGACTGATGATGACTACATTTATTCTGATGACGACAGTGACAATTGTATTCCGACGAGTCAACAAACCACGCGAGAGCAACGCCAAGGCCGAGACACAGGAATACCTCCGCCACAGGAAGGATTTATGCCTGATAATATCGACAGTGATTCACCAGGTACAAATTCCGATAATAAATCAAGTGACACCTCAACCAGTGATTGGGAAGAGGTTACATGTGACACTGACAATCCACCTAATGCCACATTCTCTTATCAAGAAACTTGTAGTAATTGATCGTACTCGAAAACTATTTGATAGAACTACTCCAAATTTGGAACACTTATGGAGCATTCTATGAGTAATAACATGTATATAACAAAAGATAGTATTTAGATTGTGGAGGCTGTCAACATTTTATTAAAATTTCGAAATTAATTAACTTTTTTAAAATATTTTTAAGTATTTTTTAATGAACAAAATTAAGTGAAACTTCAATTTATTAGCATCCATTACATTACAAATATGTTTACCTGCTACAGAAAAAAATGTCAACGTTCTATCTTGGTAATTATTGGTAGGAGATAACTTTTATCAAACCCTTGTAATTTCATTTAACTTGGCTTGGCATTCTTAGCATATCCACCCATTAATAGCGTGGCATCGAAAGGGTTAAAGTGCTCCAAAGAGAGCGTAAAATATGGCAGGGGGGAAATGAATTAAATGCTATAAATACAGTCATGAAAATGGAAATTGCAACACCATGAAGGACTGCTGCTGCTCTGTTCCAATACAGGACGAATGTTTGTTTGCGATACTTTCTGCTCCCTTTGAATAGCTTCCTGAAGAATTGTGGTCCATGCCGTGGGTGGCTGAGGACTCAGATCAGGGAATCTGGTGCGCCATTGTAAGGTTTCAATATGGAGTGCTTCCTATTTACAATGTTCGCCAATATAGCGACAACTACTAGTTTGAGTAATCTGTCACTGATTGTGATTTCATATTAAAGCCAAGACCATAATGCGCGATTGTGCATTATAAACAAAATAAGAAATAGACCTCCCACCCATTTAACACCAGATCATAAAGAAAAACCTGTATACGCGGTTTTCACTTATTTTAATGCACGTACATACAGCATCTCTAACATATTCAAAAAACACGGTTTAAAAATGGCCTATAAAACGTCCAACACCAATGCCAATTTCTTCTTTAATTCGAACAAAGTAAATTCTATAGACAAATTCCATAGATCAGGCATTTATAGACTTAATTGTTCCGAGTGCGATGTGAATTATTTGGGACAAACGGGTAGAGCATTCACAATCAGATACTACGAACATTTTAATGCCACAAAATACAGAAGATTCTCAGCAATGGCAACACACATCTAGTCACATCATAAATTCACCAACATCGAGAAAGACCTAGAAATCCTCCATTTTACAGGAAAGGGGACCACTATGAATGTACTAGAAGCACTGATCTCTATACATGGATCGCCGATGGCAGCGCTCCGCTGCACGAGAAAGTACGCCAGGTTGAGCGCGCGGTCCGCCATGTTGGTCTACCCATTCTCGAGTCCTCCTTATGGGCAAGCAATGATAATCAAGTCAATTTTAAATCGTAATTAATGGTGCTTTGGAGCACATAAAAATATAGAGATATGTTCACTCTTAGCATAAGAGCATTGGGATCACTGACACGTCATTCCGAGGTCAGTAAATCTCCGGAATATCAATAAAAATGAATGTATAATAACGGCTGACAAATATCAACTTAGGTGCTGAGTACACGCAATTAGCGATCAACAGAGTAACGAGTGAAAAACAATTCCTGGAAACATTCTTGTAAATTGTATATAGGCTACGGTACACATGTATATATGCCACAAAATTATGCATTCTTCAAATGATGTACCTATAGGCCTAAACGTAGCTCACTATACAGGCCTAGATTCGACATATCGTAATCGGTAATTGGTACCGTAATGAATTCCTGTTTCCATGAAATAACCAACACTTCCTCCAAGTAATCCCAGCACTCTACATCAAATACTACAGCTTTTAATCACGCTAGCAGACAATAAACTTAATAATAACGGGAAGTAGATCAAAGCCAAAAATGCACTTGAAGCCAAACCAATTTCACTCCTCAGCTCCACATAAAACTTAACACAACTAAAAACCTACTCAAAATATACTCTCCCCACCGTTTTACAACTATTAAGCGAACTATTCGCACCCAGAACCGAAAAACCCTGAAAAGGGATCAAATTTAAACACGCAATAGCCTAGCCCGATCACGTCTGCTTCAGCACCACCGCATATGTATACTTAACTTCACAAAAACTTCAAAATTACGGCTAAGCGACCTATCTGCCTGAGAAGTAAAGGTATTACCGGCTTGCCTGGGATGATGGGTCACCAAACCGGTACTTAAAACTAAGATTTTACGCTTTAAATAACCAAATTCAGCCCATTTTACAACTACAAGAAACAAAATATTTACTGCCAGTATAAATACATGTATAACATCAAACTACCATTAACCAATCACAGAGCCGGATTCGCAATATTGCACCATGCGCTCGCTGCCATCTTGCTACACCTGTCATCGTCTATTCGGCTTACTGCTGCCTTAGCTACCAGCCATCCATGTATAGAGATCAGTGACTAGAAGCGATAGAAATTAACACCGCACAGAAACTATCTCCTCTTCATAATCTTAATGAAATAAATTTTGAACGAATATCCTGTACAACACCCTAACGGAATATATAAAAAATAAAATTGTTGACAATAACAAACCACCGTGAATTCCCCAACACAAACTCCCCCAATATTCCCCCACCCCCCCACCCTCTTCCATATCCTCTCACCCATATAACCCCATCTACCTTTCTATGTTCCATTTATTTATTTATTTATTTACATATGTTACGCCCTCATTGGAGCACTTAACCAAAACAAGTATATACATATCTCAAAAAACAATATTAATGATTCAGCTTCCTATTTTTCTTCTTTTCCCAAAACATTTTCATTCTAATTTGCATATTAAGGCTTTCACGGCCCGGATTATTATATAAATAATTCATGCTTTTGGGCTAATGCCGTGTGTATTTTTAATTTAAACCATACGTTTATTTCCATTGAAAAAGGAGGCAAGGTTTCTCCGAAACGTATGGTTTAAATTAAAAATACACACGGCATTAGCCCAAAAGCATGAATTATTTATATTTTCATTCTAGTCGACCTTGCTGCTCTCTCTGCATCGCTTATGGTGTAAGTTTTGCGGGTAAAGGTTTTTAAGGGAAGTCGGATGTTCTTGTTTTTCAAGATATTCTTCTCATCTTTGTTAGCAATTTGGGACATTGTCAAGCCGAGTTCATCCAGATCATTTTGAATTTCCATAAACCAAGAGTTATTTGTTTTACTTTTGAAAAAATAATTAAATAATACTTTTAATTGTCTGGTATCCGGCAGGCGTGAGAGATGACAAAAAAAAGCAATTCGCCTTTTTCGCATAGTATCGACTATAGCCTCAGTTTCTTTATAAACCACTTCATTTGGTAATAGACGCCATTGACCATCCACCTGATGTTTTTTATTAATTATAGTTCTGAGAATTCTTCTATCAATCTTCTGTAATGTGTCAGTAACTGATCGAGTGTTTAACTTGAAAAGTGTTTCACAAGCATATATTGCTTCCGGTTTAATAACTGATTCGTAATGTCGTAATTTGGCATTTATGGAGAGTGTTTTTTTTTTTGTAACTAGACCAAGTAATATATTGCGCTTGTCTTAACTTTGTTGTTCTATTTTCGATTGGCGCTTTCTCATTCAAATTCCACGTTATAATCTCTCCTAAATATTTAAATTTATGTACAACTTTAATTTCTTTATTGTTGATCAATGTAATAGCTTGTGTTTCCACATCAAAGGATGCCATGATTTCAGTCTTTTCAAATGAAATTTGAAGTCCTACTTTTGCTGCAATAGACCCAAGTTCTTCAATTTGGTGTTTAGCCTCATCTATACTGGTTGCAAGCAGTGCAAGGTCATCCGCAAAGGCCAAGCAATTCAGTTTTATATTAGTACCAATCTTTACATTTGGAGGACAAGTTTTGTTCCACTCACGCATGATCTTTTCAAGAACACAATTAAATAATAACGGTGATAGACCATCTCCCTGTCGAAGTCCAGTCCGGATTTCAAATGGTTCAGACAAGGCGCCTCGAAATTTAACCTTTGATTTAGTATCTTTCAAAGTAACGCCGATGAGGTTGATAAGCTTTTGATGTAACCCAAATTCCCTAAGGATGTTAAGTAATGACCCTCGATGGATACTGTCATAAGCTTTCTTAAAATCCACAAAAGTAATGACCAAATCCTTTTGTCTCATTCTATGATATTTCATTATCCATTTCAGACTGATGATCTGATCCGAACAGCTGCGACCTGGTCGGAACCCTCCTTGATATACTCCTAGTTCTTGGTCGAGTTGTTGTTGAATTCTTGTCAAGATAATTCTAGATAGAATCTTGTATGTTACATCAAGCAAAGAAATCCCACGGTAGTTGTTCGGGTCTGATCTATCACCCTTTTTATGAATTGGGTGGATTACAGCCATTCTCCATTCCTCTGGTATTTGTTCCGAATTCCATACATCGATGAGGCGTTTATGGAGGTTGGAGATGGTTTGTTCATTTGCATATTTCCATAGTTCTGCTACCAATGAATTCTCTCCTGCTGCTCTATAATTTTTGAGCCAATTAATCGCTGCACATACTTCAGTCAAGTCAGGAGGAATAATGTTCTGTAAATTTGTTTTATTTTTTGGATTAGGCTCAAAATCAAGATATTCCTTAGGTTCATCAGCATTTAGTAGTTCTCTAAAATAATCTGCTAGAATTTTAGCATTATCAGTATCATTGTGGGCTAGTTTACCTGATTTATATTTCATTAATAGTGTAGGAGGGCTGTATTTAGAATGATATTGACGAAATGTCCTGTAATAGTCCCTTGTTTTGTGTTGCTTAAAGGAATCATCAATAATTTGTATGGACTTTTTTTGATTTTCTCTTTTAATTCTCCTAATTTCTTTGGAAGTTTCCCTTCGAACAATGATTAATTCTTCTCGCGATTGTGTGGTCCTCTTTTGCTGATCATTGAGCCATGCTGTGTGCCTTTTCCGAATTGCAGCATCACATTCCGCATTCCACCATGCATGCTTTTTCCTTTTCCTAATAGGGGCAATTTCGACAGCAACGGTTTTCAGTGTGTCAACCATCGTTTCTAGCTTGTCACTTAAGAGAGTTTTAGACTTTTCCTTATAGGACACATTATTTATTAAATAACTAGGGTCATATTGCCTTTGCATGGTCGAGTTTGACGATTTTTGTTTACGTCGTGGAGTTAACTTGATCTTTATCTTGGATATATAATGATCAGAGTCAACATCGACCCCACGTCGTACCTTCACGTTATATATTTCTTTGTAGAACTTTTTATCCATTGCAACATGGTCTATCTGGAATTCCCCTAGTGCACTATTAGGGCATTTCCAGGTCATAAGTTTCTGTGGTCTTCGCTTAAATCTAGTAGTTCCATGTATAACAATTCCAGGTCACAAAGATATAATCTTCACCTTTTAGAAATCAAAACAGCTACTATCTTTATAGGAGACTTCAATGCAGCTTCTCCAGTCTGGGGCTACAACTACACAAATTCAGCTGGTAAAACAATAAAAGACCTTATAGAGAGTCGCTCTCTTGAGCTATTATATAGTAACAAAGACCCAGTAACATTCATTCACCACTCTGGTTCCACAACTAACCCAGATCTCATATTAGTCTCAACAGATCTTACAAACCACAGTCATCGATCAGTACTCGAAGATCCAGGCAGTGGACATAGAATGCCCCTTCTTACTATTACATCATACAGTGAACCTGCTCAAAGTGCAGACCAGAAGATTCGGTGGAACTTTAAAAAGGCAGACTGGGAAAATTTCAGAAACAAACTTGCAACTAAAATGTCGGAAATTGATCTTGATGCACCTCCTAACATCATCCTGAATAAATTTACTACAGCCATAAAAGACATAGCCAAACTGTGCATACCCAGAGGTGCCCAAACAAAATATAAACCTTTCTGGTCAGATGAATTGAACAATATTAAGTCCGCCAGAGACAAAGCAAGAAGAACAGCTGAACTTACTCAGGATCAAAATGATGTACAGAAATGGCGACAAGCAACAGCAAAATTAAAACAAGCAATAACAGTATCAGAACGAGAATCTTGGAACACATTTATAACAACAGTTGACTATAGGACAGACAGCAATAAAGCTCACAAACTTATCAATTCTCTAAACAACAAACACGTAGTCACTCCTTTGAATCCTATTATGATAAATGATGAGGAAATTACAGACTGTCATAAAATAGCAAACCACTTCTGTAAACATTTCACTTCAATTAGACTATCAAAACCGAAAAAGAAAGAAGACAAGACTCTCAAAAAAAATAGTCAAAAAATTCATGAATAATAATGCAGATGATATCTTTAACAATAAATTTTCAATGGAAGAGTTAACATTAGCAATAAAGAACACACAAGTCAGAAAACAACCAGGACCAGATGAGATATTCCCAGAATTCATAAAAAATCTAGGTCCATCTGCTCTAAACATACTGCTACACATATTCAACAAATTTTGGACATCAAATGATAACCTACCTAAAGACTGGACTAAAGCAACCATGATTCCAATCTTAAAACCAGGCAAGCCAAAAAACCAAGTCCCTTCGTACCGACCTATAGCACTTACCTCCATACTGGTAAGAATTCTAGAAAGGATGATTACAAATAGACTCAATTGGTACTAGGAAACAAAATCTCTTCTATCAGAAGAACAAGCAGGGTTTAGACAAAACAGGTCCTCCTCCCACCAAATAATGAGATTTACACAAGCTGTTAAAGAAGCCTTTAACAAAAGGGAAAGTGTTCTTGCAGTTTTCATGGATTTTAAAGGAGCCTATGATACTGTATGACGAAACATGCTGCTAAAGAAACTTATCAACTTCAAAGTAAATGGATGTATGTTAAACTGGTTTTCAAGATTCCTTTCACAAAGAATGATCAATGTTCGTTACAACAACAAAACTTCAGGTTGCAAGCAATTAAAACTAGGCCTCCCACAAGGAGCTGTATCAAGCACAACTTTATTCAATGTGTACATCAACGATCTTCCAAAAACAATAAAGAAAGTAGGTAATGTGAATATCAGCATGTTTGCAGACGATGTTATCATTTGGACCACAGCACGTAACAGCCCAAATCAGCAAATGCTTCTTGAACACAGAATGAACCAGGCACTTATAAAACTCAAAAACTGGACTGAAAACAATAATATGGAAATCAATACTTCCAAAACAGTATACCAGTTTTTCTCCCTGAGACACCACAATCCAACTTTTAGTCTCAAATTCAGTAATCAAGACCTTCCAAAAAGTGAAAGTACAAAGTACTTAGGTATCATCATGGACAAAAAGCTGAACTGGACCAAACACATAAAACATGTGGAGGATAAGGTAAACAAACGGATGAAATTACTGAAGAGACTAGCAGGAGCTACCCGGGGGAGCACTCAAGACACACTCAAAAAAACCTACAATACTTACATCAAACCTATCATAAAATATGGCAGTGACGTACTCTCTACAGCACCCCAGTCAAACATTGATCGCCTCGAGAGGTGTCAGAATAATGCCCTACGAATCATAACAGGTGCAATAAAAACCACACCTATAACCGCCTTGCAATTATATACCCACAACTTATCAATAGAAGAAGAGATGAGACATCAAACAGCCAATGCATATCTCAGTATACAAAGACTATCTCAAATGACATGGATCAAAAAACCAGTTTCTAGCCCCAATCTTAAAATACAAAAAGATCCCTTAAGTCTCGCCAAGGAATATATCAATAAGAGCAATCTGCAAATAAAACTTGAACCACACTGTATGCCAGTCAATCCCATTGAATATATACAAGTGACTACAGATCTTACTTTGTTAGAAGAGGTCTGCAAGAAAGACTCTTCACCACAAGATCTAAAACAACTGGCCCTCTGTACAATAGAAGAAAGATATCCATCTAATCAATGGCTAAAAATATTTACAGATGGCTCACAAGACAAAGAAAATAGAACTGGAGCAGGAATACATTCATCTCTCTTCTCACTCTACTTCCCAGTAAGCCAAAACAAAACAAACTTTGATGCTGGGATACGAGCAATTTCACATGCACTCCATCAGTTATTAGGCAGAAACATTGATTATCAAAAATGCGTTATCATTACAGATTCAAAAGCAGCCATCCAAGCCGTCTCGTCAAATTATAAGCCCGAAAATAAAGAACTGAAAGAAATTTTTTGTACGATAAAAACCCTTCAAAGACTCCACAAACAGATCTCATTTCAGTGGATCCCTTCTCATGTTGGAATAGCAGGAAATGAAGAGGCAGACAGATTAGCAAAAAAAGGTACCACACTACAACAACCTGTCAGTCAGACTGATTTTATGTCAGCAAAAAGGATCTTGAAAAATACTATCAAAAACAGGTATAAAGAAATGGCAAAGAAAACAGCAGAAACCAAATTATGGAAAGACATTGATGCCAAATGGGATCAATATAAATTAACACCAAGAAGAGAAGCTGTAGCCTTCTTCAGACTTTAACACTGGCCACGACTGCCTTGCAACTCATCTGAAACTAATCAACATCCTGAGATCTGAAGAATGCACACTTTGTCACGAACCTGGAAGTAAAATGGATAAGGGGCACCTGCTACATTGCAACAAACTTGATGTGACTGCTAGAACTTCAGGAAACCTCACACAACTCTATTGGAACGCAAGAAAGCTGATGGATTGGAATCCGGGCTAGCCATAGGAAACAAAAGATATAATATTATATTACCTCACCTTATTTTAATTTAAATCTCATTGTATTTTATGAGTTTTTTATTGTCATTATTTTTTAAATTTAATAATATATTAATAATGAGAGTGCAATGGTTACAAATCTAGATACTTCATGACCTAGGCAATGCATATAATCTAGAAGCCTTAGATCCAAGGTATCTAAGCAACTGGATGAAGCAATAATGGGGCCATGAAATAATTTGAGATTCTGTGAATTAGATCAACAAAGGAAATTGTTTTAGTTGGTCTAAGTAAAATATGTTTTTTCCATGCTTGGACGTCTCCTCATCGTGATGATATATTTCATTACATGACATTCGGTGTTTTCCTTCTAATGCAAGACTATAAGCTCAGAAGCCCCAGCTTGAACAGCAAGTTTCAGTCAACAGCATTGTAAACAACATGCCATAAATCCCAAGTGAAGTGATTTCCACATGCACAAACATTAGAACAGTGCTATATAAGTGTATTCTCAAGAACCTAGCACTACCAATGGTGTTACTTTTTACTGATGTGCACTCATATTACTTCTCATGAGTAATATGTTCTTTTTCGCCTCATTTCATCCATTCACTCATCATTTTATGTATTTTTTATTATGATATCTTTAATTATGCTGGATTTTACAACGTAATTTATGGCTGAAGAAGGGACCCGTACTAGAGGCCCCGAAACATGTACCATATAATAGCAAGTTTATAACTTGTTGTAAATAAATGTATTGACTAGGCGTAACAGTTTCTCCTTTGTTATATAACGCCCGATGGCGGCCCTTCACCTGCTACGTCGTCGCATACAGTTGTACTATACCAAGTTTGAGGAAGACTCCGTCAATCAATACTATATATTTTAGAACATATCTAAATCGGGTACATGTTTCGGGCCAATTTGTGGTCCTTCTTCAGCCCTGACTTAAAATAATTACACAATCAATCGTGATAAATCAACCTACATCAACAACATGTCTGTAAAATACACTGTACATAAAACATATTTAAATACACTATAACAAGACACGTTCAAGATACGTTGAAAACACATTAAGAGCACTGCTAAGAAAGTGAACTAATTGTTTGTTGAGTCATTGTCAACTGGAGCAGTTGGCCACATCAAGATGTTGATGAAAAGTTTTTATTTTTGATATAGAATTCCACTGTAGAAAATCATCTGTGACAATCGCGTCATGTTAATTGTAGATGTTGACACTCTGTGCGTCTCTTGATTATTAGACAAATAAGTATGTTCTCCTTGCGCTGAGTCTATCCAAAAAAGAGAAACAAAGATTAGAAGAATATATATTCTGAAATTTGAAACCGCAAAACCATGATGTTAACTGAATGCAGATCGACTTACGCCCAATGAAAATGAGAGGAAGGAAAACGGGCCGATGACATTAACCTGTCCGTCTACAAATCTATCTGTGAAAGAAAATAAATGAGAAAAAAAAATGAAATAAATAGAAACTTCCAGATGGAAGATCATTAAAAAGAAAAATGGTCAAGTACGGTGTGAACAAACAACCAATTCGATGAGTGTTACCTGGGTGCGATGTAGTCTGTGTGGAGGTCACTGAAGGAATCACCTCTGAAGGCTCTGGTTCGTAAGATGTGTGAGTTTCTTTCTTTTCAACGTACCTTTAACGTGAGTTGTTTTAGTGCATTTAAATATGTTTTATATACAGTATAATCTACAGACATGTTGTTGATGTGGGTTGATTTATCACGATTGATTGTGTAATTATTTTAAGTCAGGGCTGAAGAAGGACCACAAATTGGCCCAAAACATGTACCCGATTTAGATATACAGTGCACTCCCGATAATTCGCGTGCGGATAATTCGCTTTGCGGTTAATTCGCGGGTCTCCAAATATATTTTAAATAGAAATTCTCATGGCAACTAATCATCATGCTAAGTAAAGCAATCTCTCAGTCATTTAAAAGAATTTTCGTGCGACGCAATGCGTAAAGACGAAATCATTGACATTCGAGAAGACTGAACTGTGTTTCTCTGTGATGGAACAGTAGGCCTACTTGCGCAATGTTCGAAACATACGAGCAGGTTGCCGCGAGTGGTACCATAGCATAGATTTCCTTTATCTTCGAAGCCCAAACAATACAAGAGGAATGCACTTTCACTGGGAACCTACCCTCCCTTTCCCAACAGCCACACTCAAAGGTCGCTGACCTGTGAGTTGTGAAGGGTGGATGCGTGGACAGCGTATTGTAAACAGCAATTATTGCGTAATGACGTAAACTTTCGCGAGACCGAGAGCGTGTTTGTTGATTGCTCTTTATGCAGTCAAACAGTCATGAGAGAAAAATACCGCTACAAAAGCAAGCTCTTGCCGACATCTGTAACGACGATATTTTGAACGGGCAAGTGAGAAGCCGATAAAGACGATTATGATTTAAGACATGAAAGCAAAGATGAAATAGCACGGAATTTGACTGTTGGTGAGTAAAACTGAGATCCAGTTGATATAGAGTGCGGGAGTGATGCAACGGAAATCCCGAAAGTTTTCCACAGAATCTAGTCACACTTATCTCTTATATAGAAAAACGAAATGAATTTTCGTTCTCATATAACGTTTTCTTCGGAAATGTGCACTCGAAAATTAGAATAAACGATCTAAGAAACAAAACGGGATGACTTAAAAAATATATATATTATTGTAGGCATAATCCACACAGGCCTGCCTCTAGCCTAGCATGTCTTATAAGACACTACAATCAAGTGTTTTAATTATTTTGCGTTTCAAGCATATTTCAATATTTTAATCAATAGTTTTGTTTTTACTAGGCTTAACAAAAGTAACTGCAGATAATTCGCGGTTTTCAATAATTCGCGGAATTTCGTGCATTAATTACCGCGAATTACCGAGAGTGCACTGTATTCTAAAATATAAAGTATTGATTGACAAGTCTTCCTCAAACTTGGTATATTAGTTCTTTGTCAATACGGACCTAACGAACTCCATTATGGAGTTGAATAAAGCAGAGAGCGTACAGTTGTGGCAATCACTGAGTACATGACTCATATGTATTTGTTGACCCTCGACGATCCTTCTCGACACTATGCCAGTAGTTCATGTCGACGCTGAGGGGTGTGCAGGAACATCCACACGCAGGGGTACCACTAATGCTGTTGTATGGGGATATATCGGGGACAGCTCATCATTGAGTATATGTAACATGTGCCCTCTCTCAGACTGTAACAATTGTTGATACTACATACATCAAAAAAAGTTTTGCATATAGCACAGTGAGGACGGACTTATTTATTAAGCAGTGTCCACGCCTGCTCTACACAATTCAGATCAGGAGCATAGGCAGGCCATTCCATTCTTTGAATGCCATTCTCCTGAAGAAAGGCATCGACTCTGTGCGGGCGGGCGTTATCGTCCACGAAAGTGAAATTTGGGCTGAAATTGTCAGCATAGCCTTTAACCACAGGGTAGTATCCCTGTCATATGCCCTGGGAGGGGTTTGACGAACATACATGATGCCACCCCAACACATTGCACCCTGTTGGTATCGGTCTGGGATGAATTGGTTGAGCATACGTTCATCTATCTTCATTGACACAGGCGAGTGTACACAGCCGATAAACACGACTAATGGGTTTGAGACCACGACGACTCTTGGCCAGCAATATGCAAAACTTTTTTTGTTGTGTGTATTATGTCTGGAAACCGTTCACTGCACAGACCATGGACCGAATAGGCAGTACAGTAACACCTCGTTAATTCAAAGAGATCAAGACAGAAAAAGAGGACTTCGAATTAACCCCTCCCCCACCTTCCCAAAACCGCCCACAAGCCCAAACATTGTGATCAATGGAAACATGCAATTACAGACACACCTTTCAGCAGCTCTTCATTAATAATAACTAGGACTCAGATTTTTACGTAAATAAATACCGTATTTGCTCGCGTATATCTCGCACTTTTTTGACCAAAAATATGTGTGAAAATTTTCGGTGCGAGATATACGCGGGGAATTACCGTATTCCCGAAAAAACACAAAATTTGCACTATTGAAGCAAGGCAACTGGCATACGGTACTCGCCCTATTCATTGTCACTGCCGTCACTGCTGCCAATCTCCGAGATATTTAAGAACCTAGGAAAAAAGACGTCATATGCTCGTTAAGGATGATTCAAGGCAGAAAAGGAATTTAGAGCGCAGATGCTTAGCGATCGATACGATCGATCATCTTCCATATCGATTCCTCGCTACATGCCGAAGACGCGGCGAACGATGTACAGCGTACTAACACTCACGCTGCGCACTATGCTTCTACGCGGCCGAGCTCTGATGCGACGCAATGTGTAAAGACGAAGTCATTGAGATTCGAGAAGACTGAACTGCGTTTCTCTGCGATGTAACAGTAGGCCTACTTACGCAACTGTTGTGGTGCGCTAATCGCTAATTCAAACGTGTCTCAAGGCGGCTTATCTGGCCAACCGCGGCCGAAGACGCGGCGAACGATGTACAGCGTGCTAACACTCACGCTGCGCCGTATGCTTGCATGCGGCGCCTCGATCCCTAATCGGCTCGTATCGAAGTTCGGATCAACTCGTTGCTCGTTCTTCCTGTTAGTATAGCTTCGGGTAAGTTCCTGGCGCGCTAAATCGAACGTGTTTCTATCTCAAGGTTATTACGGTCATTTATATGACGGTGTCAGTAATATATGCGAGTACTTTTTTCCCCCTGAAATTTCAAATTAAAAAATGGGGTGCGAGATATACGCGAGCAAATACGGTATTTTTTTATGTCTCAAACAACTCTATTGGAACGCAAGAAAGCTGATGGATTGGAATCCGGGCTAGCCATAAGAAACAACAACATATTTTTTTATGTAAATACATATTTTAAGCATCTTTTCTATAAATGCATAAATTCCTGCTTTTCACTTATTAACACATAAAAAGACATAATATTTACAATTTTTTTTAAATCAGTATGCTAGATCTTTCAGTTTATTGCAATTTTTGTTCTGTGTTACTTCAACAGGGAAGAAACCTGTGAGCTATCTAATCTTCATGCAGAGCATATGTCAGCTTGCAACTGTCTTATTCTTAACTTGTCGCCCCGTGGCACTCACTTTGGCTATCCTTGTTCATCCCCCAGGGGCTCACTTCTAGTGGGCGTGGGTTGGCGACCACGGGGCCCCAGCTGAGTCCGGCATTACTTCCACTTACTTGTGTTCCTTTTTGTAAGTATTTTCCATCTCACTTAATTTTCGTTCTGGTTTCCGTTTCATTATCATTTTCGCTATCACCCAGATCATTAGGGGCCGATAACCTAGATGTTAGGCCCCTTAAAACAACAATTATCATCATCATCATATCCTTGTTCATAGCCATATTGCACCACGTGCTTGACCCCCCCAGCTACCAAGAAACTGTGTCACTCATATGCAATTCATTTCTGGCACTGTGAAGTGTAAGGCAGTTCTATGATGCCTAAAGTAAAAACAACTACAAGTTATTGTCTGTTGCCGTATTTAAAGATAATTTTACTTCTGATGGGGGCGTTCTGTTCTGCCAAACAGTGGGAAAGCAATCAAGGCCGAACAGCGATCTTAAGTTACACAACACCTAAAGGGCAAGAACATATTGCCGCAGTTTCGCGCCTTCAGAATAAGTGTTTAGCGATAATCGTCGGTCATTTGTGATGGACAACCTGAAGATGTACCTCGTTCTGTATTGTATGCCCTAATGCTTCAGCAGTTAATGAGACATAGCATAAATATTGCATTCGTGAGTACTGTATATTGTTTATATTCACATTAATAAACTAAAATTAACACCATTCTTAAAACTCACAAATTTTCTGCAGAAATGACACATAGAAAGCCTATGGAGATCTCAGATGAGTTGAGAAAACCCCGATCTGAAAGAATGAAAAAGTACTGGAAAGAGCGCAAGAACCAAGCAGTACTACCTTCAAAGAAGAAGTGATTGTGGAACGACTCAAGTGGTCCAATGTGACCAATCAAGATTAATAATAATAATAATAAACTAAAGCTTATGACAGTATCCATCGAGGGTCATTACTTAACTCTTAGAATACCAAGGAGCGCAAAAGCGTTCCTCAGCGTGTTAGCGAAAACAGCCAGGAACGCAATAGCGCTCCTCATGCAGGCAGTTTTATATATGCTTGTAGTTCTCAGTTTTCTAACACATCGCAGCACAATGCAGATTATCCAGAATCGGCAAAGCGTGCAGTTCCTAAATTTACCACAACTATCGCGGTAATAGTTTTATTTACGGAGATATGATATTTTTGAAAGCGCTCACTGTTTTGTCCACCACGCACTATTGTTAGTACGAATATGGCCTCAGCGGCGCGGATGTGTTCGTAAACGATGATGATCTAGCCAAGTATATCAATAGAGTGTGTGCCGATACTGATTACATCGAGTCTGATGAAGATGTAGCAATATCAGGGTCGTGTAGTAATGATGTTGGTGATTTTATTTCTGCTACAGAAGTGAGAGCAGCGATGACATTCCACAGTTCCATAAATCTCGTGGTATTGTCATTAGTGAAAGTGACAATTTTACTGATTTGGAGAGTGACGGTGACGCAAATGAAGACAGTGTAGGCGGTAATGACAATGATGCCTGTGTACCTAATACAGGGTTTAGTAAAGTTCCAATTGATAGTGACCGTCGGTTCGAACCCATTTGACATGAGGTTGTACACGCACTTCGATGAGCGACGAACACTGAAATATTGGAAGAAGGTGGTATTTTGAATTTTTGCTCGATTGGTGATGAATGCCTATTTGATATACAAAGAAAATACTTCGAGTAAAGTTATGACACGGCTCAAGTCCATATAATACGAATGGGTCCAGGAGAAAAACCTACAGACCAAAATGTTAGCTAAGCTTCATCCACCAAGGGAAGGGGAACTTTAGGTGAAATTTTGTGGTATATTATTAAAAAGATGCATTGTGTGCAGCAAAATAGATGGAGGTCCAGTAAAAAGGTCACGAACTGCATGTTCTAAGTGTATGAAAGGTCTTCATGGTTTCTGCCTAGGGTATCACAAGTGCTAAAAGTGAACCAGCATAAAATGTCAAATATGTACATTGCATGGTGTATTAACATATTTTTTAAATTAGAAACTATAGTACCTAAGATTATGAAACTTTCCAGAGAGTAAACCAACAACATGTGACTGCAGACAATAACAACCGTTTGTGTGTAATTTTTATTTTGAATTGTGTTTCTTTCTCTCAATTTTGACTTTTCTCTTTTTATTTTCACAGTTATAAAACAAATATTTTTTTGTATGTTGTAGTGTTATTGTAACATAGTATGTTACTTATTAGAATGGTAAAGCAACTCATTTTCAATGATCAGGAAAAATTTTGATGGTATATCTTCAAAAATACAAAAGTTATAATGATTTTAGTACAACATTGCAATTTCTTGAAAAGAAGCCTGGTATTCTTCACACATACCACCTATAATCGACTGGTACTAAAAGGGTTAATATCCTTAGGGAATTTGGGTTACATCTAAAGCTTATCAACCTCATCGGCGTAACTTTGAAAGATACTAAATCAAAGGTTAAATTTCAAGGCACCTTGTCTGAACCATTTGATATCCGGACTGGACTTCGACAGGGAGATGGTCTATCACCGTTATTATTTAATTGTGTTCTTGAAAAGATCATGCGTGAGTGGAACAAAACTTGTCCTCCAAATGTAAAGATTGGTACTAATATAAAACTGAATTGCTTGGCCTTTGCGGATGACCTTGCACTGCTTGCAACCAGTATAGATGAGGCTAAACACCAAATTGAAGAACTTGGGTCTATTGCAGCAAAAGTAGGACTTCAAATTTCATTTGAAAAGACTGAAATAATGGCATCCTTTGATGTGGAAACACAAGCTATTACATTGATCAACAATAAAGAAATTAAAGTTGTACATAAATTTAAATATTTAGGGGAGATTATAACATGGAATTTGAATGAGAAAGCGTCAATGGAAAATAGAACAACAAAGTTAAGACAAGCACAATATATTACTTGGTCTAGTTACAAAAAAAAATCACTCTCCATAAATGCCAAATTACGACATTACGAATCAGTTATTAAACTGGAAGCAATATATGCTTGTGAAACACTTTTCAAGTTAAACACTCGATCAGTTACTGACACATTACAGAAGATTGATAGAAGAATTCTCAGAACTATAATTAATAAAAAACATCAGGTGGATGGTCAATGACGTCTATTACCAAATGATGTGGTTTATAAAGAAACTGAGTCTATAGTCGATACTATGCGAAAAAGGCGAATTGCTTTTTTTTTGTCATATCTCACGCCTGCCGGATACCAGACAATTAAAAGTATTATTTAATTATTTTTTCAAAAGTAAAACAAAGAACTCTTGGTTTATGGAAATTCAAAATGATCTGTATGAACTCGGCTTGACAATGTCCCAAATTGCTAACAAAGATGAGAAGAATATCTTGAAAAACAAGAACATCCGCCTTCCCTTAAAAACCTTTACCCACAAAACTTACACCATAAGTGATGCAGAGAGAGCGGCAAGGTCAACTAGAATGAAAATGTTTTGGGAAAAGAAGAAAAATAAGAAGCTGAATCTCTAATATTGTTTTTGAGATATGTATATACTTGTTTTGGTTAAGTGCTCCAATGCGGGCATAACATATGTAAATAAATAAATAAATAAACTAAATTCTTCTTCTTCTTCTGCTTTTACGGCCTCATTGGACCACTTCAGTCAATCATTTCTTGGTCCTCTTCTTCGGTAAGTTTCCTTTCCGAGTCGCCCAGTAGCTCTTCATTCGCTCTGATCTTCTCAGGCGTTCCTCATCTGTAAATACCCTTTTTACTGTGTTATGTTTGTCTATTTTAGCCTGAAATCTTATTTTTATATCTCTCAGTTTTTTTAATTTTGTTGTTTTGTTTTGCAAGTCATCCAAGGTTATTTCCAATTCTTTCATATCTTCTCTAATTTCCTTAATCCATCCTACTTGTTGTTTCATATTCCAAAGTTTCACTACAATTTTTCTAGATAACCTGGTTTCTGGTGTCCTCATGATGTGACCAAAAAAAGAACTCCGTTTCTTCCGAATAGTATCAGTGATGGGCTCCAGTTCTCTGTATACCACTTCATTTGGTACTATTCGCCACTGTCCATCTTTCTGATATTTTTTATTTATGCATGTTCTAGCTATTCTTCTTTCTACTTTTAAAATTTTGTCGATTCTGTTTTTCTGAGTAACTTTAAAAAGAGTTTCACTTCCATATGTCACCTCTGGTTGAACCACCGTCTTGTAATGTTTTAATTTTGTTGCGATTGATAGACATTTTCTTTTATGTAGACCATGTTAATTTTTGGGCTTTTATCATTTTATTAGTTCTTTCTTGCCATGCAGGTTTCTCATCCAAGTTGTAAGTTATAATTTCTCCTAAGTATTTAAATTGCTTCTCTATTTTAACTTTCTTGTTATTTACTGTTATGTGATTGATTACAAGTGGATTTGCTACCATTATCTCTGTCTTTTCAAATGATATCTGAAGTCCAATTTTTTGTGCTATATTTTGTAGGCTTATTATTTGATTTCTGGCTTCTTGAATATTATTAGCCAGTAACGCTAAGTCATCTGCGAATCCCAAGCAATTTAAGTCTATTTGATCTTTCTTGGTTCCAATTCTTATGCTCCTAGGATTTTCCCTGTACCATTCCCTCATTACATATTCCAAAGCACAATTGAAAAGTAGAGGCGATAAACCATCTCCTTGTCTTAATCCTGTTTTAATCGTAAACGGTTCAGATATTTCTCCTCTGAATTTTACTTTAGATTTGGTGTTTGTTAGAGTTAGTTTTATAATTTTTATTAATTTGGGATGAAGTCCGAAATTCCTTAGTATTTTCAGCAATGAAGATCTATGTATACAATCATAAGCTTTTTTGAAGTCTACGAAAGTTATGACTTGCTGTTTTTGTCTACGTTTGTAGTAGTCCATTACTAATTTTAAGGTGATTATCTGTTCAGGGCAGCTTTGCCATGGCCGAAATCCACCTTGATATTCTCCTATTTCCAGTTCTAATTGATCTTTACAACGATTATATAGAATTCGTGACATGATTTTATATGTAATATCCAAAAGGGAAATTCCTCGATAGTTGTCAGGATTTGATTTTTCTCCTTTCTTGTGTAATGGATGTATTATAGCAGTAGTCCAATGGTCTACTAATTATAATTAAATATTTTTACTTTTTTGTCACATATTACAGGTATTTTCAATACATAAAAAATAAATATTTTCCCGATTTTTAGCATCTAAGAATCCGAGCCCTAAATATAACATATCCAACAGCATCCAAATCATATTCAAATGGAGTGGTGCTGTGTACAAGTAGAAATCGTTGGAAGGCATGAAATTTAACCTATAACTAGGGATAGGAATTTTTCGGTGATTTCAGAGTGAAGAAAGCGGTATTTTAAAGTGGCAAATTCGGAGGTTTCAAGTGCACTTTTCGGTACTTTCAAAATAATAAATTTTAGACGGGATTTTTGTAATGTCATGGATAACATAACACATTTCAGTCATCCTTCAAAGTATACTTCAGTGAAGAGATCCAAATTCTCTTGTGACAAACGATGACACATCACTTAACTTGCTAGTGTAAACTGAAAAACAAAAGTTCACAGTTAGGGCTGAATAGGGTATCAAAATGGTTTTCAACACAGATTCTGAGAACTTTGGAAATACAAATGTCATTCCTTGCAAAACACGAACAATGTTTGTCTTGGTCCTGTCGTGCATCTGCTTCTTGATTAAAGTCTACAGTTCGTTGTACCCTCTTATGACCTCACTTTCTTCCAGTGTTCCACAGAATAGCAACTTCTAAATTTTCTTTGCAAGGTCCTCATTGATGTTCATTGGCACTATTTCTGCTGGATCAAACGCACACATTTGTAAATCTTGTTCCCTGGGTCAACGGATCTCAAGCTGATTAATATTCTAATGCCCGTTGCTCACGGTAAAATTTTCCTTCAAATTTATTGTACAATAATTTAATTTTATAAAATTTCTGTTGCTCATGGTCAAATTCAAGTTTTATAAAACCTTTGATAAAACTTTCCATAAAATAGGACATGTTCTATTCCGTAAAATTAATTTTACGAAATGAACCAATCAGGGAAGCTGACATGAAGATGATGCTGGCGCCACGTGATGAGAAGATTGTGAACCTCGCTTGTAAACTAACACTTCAAAAATGGCCCCGGCTGGACTAAGGAAGCTGTTAGTGTTTTACTGGACGAGTACCAGAAATATCAGTGTTTGTATGAGGTTAAAACGCCCATATACCACAATAGAAATGCAAGAAGGGAGGCAGAAATCTTAATCGTCGCGTCGA
Organism: Meconema thalassinum; assembly: GCA_946902985.2. NCBI lineage: Eukaryota > Metazoa > Arthropoda > Insecta > Orthoptera > Tettigoniidae > Meconema > Meconema thalassinum. Next base: position 178,149,430 of record OX336397.1, on the reverse strand, counting down.
ATATGTTTCACAAATTCGACCGAACACAAGCCAGGCTGATGTGAAGGCAAAGATAAATGGTCTTCAAACTCACTTGCAGTCTCATTTCAGGAGAAATGGCTTGCCTCATATTAGTGTCCTGTCGAATAATTTTGGGACCAACAAGATCTAGGAGTTTTTTAAAACTGCTTTCCTCCATTCTTAGAAAATTCCTATATGAATTCTGATCTTCTAACCTCAACTCATTTTCGACCAAGGGCAGCATTCCTCTACTCTTCTGTTCTTTTTTTCCATTCCCAAGTCCAGGACTTCCTAGCATTTCTTTTCTTCCTTTTTACCACTGTACGACATATAATTGTAGCTAAAGCAGCAATTTTGCAATTTTTGCTTTGTTTGTTGGAGCCATACTCTCAAACCAATGTGTGTTGAACAGCTGATTCTTGGTTCAGAAGTTTATCGGTAATGGCGATCCTGATACATCCACGGATTTTATAAAATAATTTTACCGTGAACAACACAGCTTGCTTTCGTCAAATTTTTATAAAATTAGTTGTAAAGTACATTTTAAGAAACATTTTACCGTGAGCAATGGGCATAAGAGCATGGGACCCAACGTTTACTAAATCTGGATGTATTTTCTCTCTTTTTAACACATTTCCACAACCCTCCAACAGCTCCTTAATGTTGTTACCGTAATTTCCAGAAACAGCAAGTTTAAGGGCTTGCTGAATTCTCCGTAGATGTCCATCTAGAAGGTGAACAGTCTGATAAGACTGGCCTTCTAATAAAGGGATGAGTTCAGTGATGTCTCTGCCAAATTCTTGAATCTCAAGTATTTCGGCATGTGAAACATTGTTCAGGAAATCAATACCAGAGTTATCAGTCCCTACTACTTCATTCATAAATTGCACAATATCTTTCAAGTATACTGACAGGTACACTACAGAATGAAACCAAGAGGACCACCTGGTTAAGACAGGTTCAGGAAAGAGTGGCACATTATGATATGGATACTTGCCATCTAGATATTCATGTCTGAAAGGCGCACTATATGACGCCACGCGTCGAGTAGTTACTAGGATGAAGGGGCAGGTGACCTTGTTGTTCTGGCCCTTAAAACCTCAATAACTTAGTAACTTACCAGGGTGACCGCCCTGATTGATAAAGATCGCTGTATGTAGAAAGTGAGGTCCGCTATCTACCGTTAAGTTTACGATCTTTCCGTGTTTCTTGGATGCTCTCCATGCAGTCAAGTCATGAGAGAAAATTACCGCTACTACACTCGCACAAAAACAAGCCTTTGTCGGCCTCTGTGACGACGATATTTCAAACAGGCAAAGTGATCTCACTACGATGACATTAGGGCAAAACCTGGATGAATGCCAAGATGCAGAAGAAAGTGACATTCAGTAGTTAGACTTCGATAAAAACGATCATGGTTTCAGACATGAAAGCGATGAGGATATTGTACGGAATTTGACTGTCGGTGAGGTAAACTGAGATCCAGTACAAGTCCAGTGAAGGAGTGAGGCAACGGAAATCCCGAAAGTTCCCACAGTCAAGCTAGTGTGTCTATAGTCACACTTATCTCTTATATAGAAAATCATATATTGTTTTCTTCAGAATTGTACAATCTAAAATTAGAAAAATAAACTATCTAAGAAACAAAAAGTGATGACAGTCATTTCTCTTAGTTTTTAATATTGGTATAATCCACATAGTGTGTCTTACAATACTATGTTATTTAATTTAATTTTTTAGCCAACATAGGACTACATTAGTCAGGTTTATGGAGGTTTTTCTTCTTTTTGTCAGCCCAATATTTCTTCATCCTTTCTGAACGCAATTTTCTTTCTGCTTCAGGAATGACTCTTCCTATTCTCTGCTTATTGATTTTTGTCTGTAGTCTAGTGTGTTTGTCTTTCAGAATCTTGAGTGTGTCTGTCTTGTATTTTAAATCTTCTATTGTAATATGTAACTCTCTCATGTCTTCTTTAAGTTCTGTGATCCATCTAATAGTGTTCTTACTCTTACTCATCCATAATTTTTCTATTATTTTTCTACTGATTCTATTTTCTGGTGACCGTATTAGATGCCCTAAGAACGATATTCGTTTCTTTTTCATTTCTATTTCTTTATAAACTGTTTCGTTGGAAGCTAGTCTCCAGACTCGATTTACTTGATAACTTTTATTTAAACAGGTTCTCACTATTCTCCTTTCTAACTTGAGTACTCGATCTATTGCAACTGTGTTTGTTGTCTTGAATAATTTTCAATTCAATTCATTCATTTATTTACAATGGGGGGTGTGTCCCCCGGTGGCAAATTGGATATACATAACAAATAAATAATTATACATAACAATTCAATAACAATTATACAACAATTAAACTGGAGTATTTACACTAATAGTCAGTCTTTTCTTAAACACACCTATATGTTTGGGAAAAGGCTCTAAGACTGCGGCAGGTAGAGAGTTCCAGCTATCAATGGCATGGTTTACAAAAGAATATTTACCATAATTTGTTCGCTGTGGTCGGCCCTTAACTTTGAAAGGATGATCGCTCCTACCCATGTAAGTGGGCTTTCCCAATCGTTTGCTAAGCTCACCCCATGCTGGTTGATTTTGTAACGTGTTTTTCGAGGGGTTTTTATGCAACTGGCATAAGTCAGTAGGAAGCCATTCTATATTTATTTACGCGGCAAATTGTTCAGCCAAGAGAATTTTTCATGTTAATTTATTATTATTATTAATTTATTATAATTATTATTAAGATATTTTCGGAGCATTTTATAAAAATTATAAGCATACAGATAGGTTTTCTATGTCTTAGAAAACGCTATCAAGCAAATTATTACGAACGACAATATCATAGAAAGTTATGCGATTACGGAATTTAACGGAGTTTCGTCAGTTAGGGTATATCGAGAGACGTGACTCACTGGGAATTCAAGTACACGCTTAATCTTGTCGGGAAGTATTACGCAAGCGGGGTTGCAGCGTCAAGAAAAGGCGGATAGTTGGAACGGAACCCTCCCGCCGAGTGTAATGAGCCAGAGGAGGGGAGTATAGAGCGTGGGGTGCAGCCAATCAGTGGAGACCACGTAAGCTAGAAGTCGGATGAAGAGTGGGGGAGCCGACAGGTGCATATATCGTTCGACGCGCCGTGGAACGAGGAGAATCTGTGTAGAACTTGCCGAGTATCGTTGCACGCGGGAGTCGCTCCGATGTTCCGTGGAGTGGAGGACAATCTGTGTAGAACTTAACGAGTACGGTTGTACGCGGGAGTCGCTCCGATGTTCCGTGGAGTGGAGGACTAACTTTTGTAAAACTTAACCAGTGTGGTTGTACGAGTGTTTGGGTCCGATGTACGGACCATAGAATTATCTAATCTACCAGAATATCATCAAATATCGACGGAGATGGAGACGTCCAGGAGACTGTGGGAAGCTCACAGCAGCATCCAGTACGAGGGAAAGGCTTCGGCCATTTCCAGTGGTAAGCGCGAATGACGCAGAAATACGCAATCTCTCGTTTCTCTTTGTTTTATATTTCATATTTCAGTAACTTCATAGCTTGGGAATAAGAGTAAAATCAATAATTTATCAGACTCCGTTTTCACGTAATTTTCTATCGGTAATATTCAAATCACTACGCTCCAATTTAAATTTTAAACTTATTATTATTATTAATTTTGCTATACTTGTTTTATATAATAAATTCAATTCTTTTACAATGCAATCTTTGCTTTCAGTAGGTAGCATTAGATATAGACCAATTCCTTCTCCTGATACAATTGTTTGTTGGGTTAATGATCAAATCATACAACGATCTGAGTGAATAGATTCTTGAAGGTGTTCTACCAGAGCTAGACGTTGTTAAATACAAATTTAGATTTCAGCATTGCGTTGAGGTCTTGGTGCCCATTAAAACAACATAGCTTAGGCAAAGGTAAACAGTTACATTTATCACCCAACAGTTAGGGGCAGTCAAACTGTTACATTTGTCGCTCAACGTGAGGGTCAAACTGTTACACTTGTCGCTACCAACATGGGGCATTAATTAACATTACACTTGTACGCTCAACGTGGAGCAAAGTGAAAACGTTACAATTGCCATCCCAACGTGGAGATAACGTCACAATTGTCGCTCAACATAGGGCTAGCAAAACGTTACAATTGTCGCCGACAACTTGGGGCTGAAAACCTAATAACATTTGTGGAAGGAGAAGGGTATATATTTCTGTGCCTGTATTTTGGGGGTTATTTGTCTGTATCAGTGTATATCATTATGGGGGATGAGAAAGAAAGACAGATGAGGTTACGTAGTGGTCATCAACTGGAGAGTGATGATACGAGCAGTATGTCGAGTGATGGTAGTACCAGGGTAGCGGAGGTAAATCCCGATACTGAAACAGGGAGTGTAGGCGGCCAACCAGAATTAAAAACTTTACTTCTCGAGTTCATGTATCAGAACAAAGTTAGTAGTGATGCCTTAAATGCAAAATTAGAACAAAACAGTAGGGAAAATAAAGAAAGTACAGATGCCTTAAACGCCAGATTAGAACAAAACAGTAGGGAAAATAAAGAAAGTACAGATGCCTTAAATGCTAAATTAGAACAAAACAGTAGGGAAAATAGAGAGAGTAATGAAACTTTAAACGCCAGATTAGAACAAAACAGTAATTATTGGAAATATCTGTTCCCGTAGGAAACAGGATGTAAAATTGTCCGATTGAGCTATGTACATTAACAAATTCACAAAGAAATTTGATACAATGATCCGGTTAGCTCAAAACAGATGCCAGCGTTTCGCCCCAGTGTACCAATGGGCTCTTCAGTTGGTTATGGTACACCTCACCAAGACGCGTGGCTAGTACATACTGTGAAGGCCGCTGCAAGGCACAAATGTTGCCACGAGCAGCGCCAATGTACTATGGAAGTTAATACTTTCTTTCAAAAATAATGTTAGCTTACCTACGGGAACAGATATTTCCAATATGGATTAGCTAGGTAAGCTGACATTATTTTTGAAAGAAAGTATTAACTTCCATAGTACATTGGCGCTGCTCGTGGCAACATTTGTGCCTTGCAGCGGCCTTCACAGTATGTACTAGCCACGCGTCTTGGTGAGGTGTACCATAACCAACTGAAGAGCCCATTGGTACACTGGGGCGAAACGCTGGCATCTGTTTTGAGCTAACCGGATCATTGTATCAAATTTCTTTGTGAATTTGTTAAAATACAAAACAGTAAGGAAAATAGAGAGAGTAATGAAACTTTAAATGCTAAATTAGAACAAAACAGTAGGGAAATGATAGACAAATTCGAACTGATTAGAGGTGAGATCAGGGGGGTGATGGAAGAAAAGGCTAAAGAGATTATTGCAGATGTAGACAGAAAATTAGGAAAAGTACAGGAGGAGTTGAAAATTAGAATCAGTACACAGGCTGAAAATTTAAAAGAACTAGTGCAACTGGAAACACAGCAGGTCAAAAAGCAATTGGGGGGAGAAATTGACAAAATTCAGGTAGCTACTAAAGAGGTTAAGGAACAGCTGGGGGGTAGAATTGAGAAAGTCCACTCACAAATAGTTGCAGAAGTAAATGATTTAAGAGAGAGTAATAGAGAGAGCATTAGCAAGATTGAATAGAAACAAGCAAAGCTATATGATAAAGTAGAAGAATCAGAAGGAAACATTAAATTAACTGTAAACAGTATTGAGAGGAAGGCTGAGGAGAAAATCGCAGAATTAGAGTTAAAATTAAAAGCTAGGATCAGGCAAGAAAATAGTCAGAATAGGCCAGTTTTTGTGAATAGCACACACAGGGAGGTAGAACTGGGTAAGTTCAGCAATCGACAGGGGTGCCCAATGGAGTTCATGAACACTATAGAAAATACATTCGGGGAGAGGTTGGAAAATGGTAGTATTGAGTGGTGCCAGGTAGTTGAAATTTTAGAACAAGTGTTTGTGGGGGAAACGAGGAATTGGTTTGCTGTCTACAGAGACAAGTTTACTGATATCAATGATTTTAAAATGAAATTCTGTGAAAAGTTCTGGAATGAGGTTATTCAGTCGCAGCATCGTGAGGGAGTAGTGTGTGGTAAATATAACCCTAAAGGAAGCTCCACCATGACCGAATACTTTTTAGGGCAGGTATTAGTGTGTAAATATCTGGATGGGTTGAAGGAGGAAAGTGATGTGGTGAGGTTGCTACTTAGGCACTTTCCCTATAGGATCAAGGAGGCTGCTTGTATCCAGAATGTAAAGACAATATCACAAGTAGAAAATTTGTTAAGCACATTTGATGCACAAGGGAGAGGGGGTTATGAGGACAATTTCAATCGGAACCAGGGTAATAATAATAATAGACCTAATGAAGCCAGGCATCAAGAAGTTCAAGGGAACGGTGGCGAAGGGGCCAACGCTCAAAATAGAAATAACAATAATCAGCTAAATCAGAACAGAGGAAATGGCTATGGTAATCAGTATCAAGGGAGGAACAATGATTTCAGGGGAAATCAAGGGAGGAACAATGATTTCAGGGGAAATCAAGGGAGGAACAATGATTTCAGGGGAAATCAAGGGAGGAACAATGATTACAGGGGAAATCAAGGGAGAAACAATGATTTCAGGGGAAATCAAGGGAAAAATTATAATGACAATAATTACAACCAGAATAGGGGTCAAGGAAGAGGACAGCCTAGTGGTAGTAATATACAGCCAAACAATGACAACACAGCCCAGAACAACCAGACCAGTTCAGTAGTTAGTAGTACTACGGCCAGCTGTAGTGGTTCTTTAAACGCGAACCAGGCTGCGAAGTAAGGTCAGAATCTCAGTCTGTAGCATGCCCTGTCCATACAATTATACAGGAACCCTATGACCTAAATGTAAGAAATGAATTATTACATGAACTAAATGATGAAGGTATTATTCAGGAAGTGGTTAGTAAGAGCCCCATAGTTAAATTTAACGTGTCCGAGGCGTACACAGATGTTTTAATTGATAGTGGTTGTATGAAGAGTTGCATAAGTAGTGCATTTTATGATAAAATGAAAGGAACTGGAGTAAATTTTGAGGAGATGCCAATTAAAAGCACTTTTGTTATCACAGCTGCTGGGAAGAGGTCTAAAGTAATTTCTAAGCAAATTTTAGTAGACATTAAAATTAATAATCATGTAGAGAAGCAGATTTGCATTGTAATTCCAAATTTAGTATTCAGTGTTATCTTGGGTTCAGAGTGGCTAAGTAGAGTGTCTGGTAACTTATGTTATGATGTAGGGAGTTTGAAATTTAAATGGGGAGATTCTGAAGTAGAAGTAGCGTTCAATGACCATATTCAGAGAAGTAGTATTGTAGGTGTGATTTGTACTTTAAATGAGATATCGCCAGCCGTAGAGCGGGGTTCTCCATGTTTTGTGGGCAGTGTGATTACGAACGGTAGTCTAAAGGACTCGTTACGTAATGCTGCATTTCAGGGAAATATAGAGGATGAACAGTGTGTTCGGCTCTATGATGTGTTATTGTGTAATAGGAGAGTTTTTGAGGATCGAATTGGTATGGCCAATTGCTATACACATTCATTGAACGTTATTGATAGGTCAGTATTCACAGGACATAGATATCCTGTACCTTTCGCTTATCTGAGTGCAGTTGAGGCACAAATTAATCAGATGCTTGAAGATGGGATTATTGAGCACTCTAACAGTCCGTATGTTAATTCTTTGATCACGGTACCCAAGACCGACGGCACGGTTCGTATTTGTTTAGACGCTCGTTTGGTTAACAGTAGAATTAGTTCAGATCAGCTGAAATCTATGTCAATAGAGGAATTAATGCAAACATTTGAGGGGAAGAAGTATTTCACTTGTGTAGATTTGAGTTCCAGTTTTTGGCAAGTGCCACTTATGTACGAAGATAGACCATTTACAGCTTTTAGTCATAAATATAACCTTTATCAATTTTGTAGAACACCTTATGGGTTAAAGAGTAGTTCAGCAGCTTTAATTAGGGCTTTAAACATCGCATTAGGGGATGACACAGGAGAGTTTGTAACCATTTACATAGATGATATGGTAATTAGTTCACGCAGTTTTGAGGAGCATCTACGTCATTTAGATATAGTTTTTCAGAAGTTAGATCAGGCAGGGTTCACTTTGAAGCTGTCTAAGTCGTCATTCTGTCAGTCAGAAGTGACATTTTTAGGTCATAGAGTGTCAAGTAGAGGTGTTACACCAGAGGAAAGTAGGGTTAGCATGTGTGGACAGTAGCAACAGGGCATCGTTACAGACACTGAGAAATATGCTAGTGGAGCAACGTGAGGACGTTAAGTTAAGGGAGGCACTGGCAAGGTTGGAAGCAGGTGACGCAGTAACATTTATAGTTTCCAAACGTATTGGCAAAACAGCATATGTGCTGGAGAATAGTGAGGGAAACAGATTATTCGGGACGTATAATATACATAGTCTCCGAAAGTATGTGTCATAAAGTGAGGATGTTTAGCTGGCGAGCCAGCCTATCAAATGAGTAAGTGTGGTATTTGGTGCGTGGGAGGAGATGGTCTTCCAGGCAGGCGTATCAGAAGTCACACAGGGGGGTAGTATGTAAGTAAATGAGAGTTTTTAAGGTACAGGGAAATATGACGGGATTGTCGGATGCTCTTGAGCACTAAAATGTCTCGATACACCAAGGCCAGAATTTGGTAGCGCTGGTGAATTCCCATTTGCCTCCTAGAGATGGGTGAGCGCTTGGACAGGGTATTTTTGCTTAAGGCGTCCACGAGGCAAAAGATGGGCCATCAGAATGCGAGACAGTCCTTCATGAAACTCATACATATCAGCACACGTGATTTCTGTTTACGGCCTCGCCATGTAAGATTTGTAAGTGGGTAATTTAGGTAATTTGTACAAAGGTATTATTTGTGTGAGGAGAACTGGTCTGTGTTGAGAACTAGTATTAAGTAGAATATGGTCTACGGGAACTTAACAAGACAGGGCGATTACGGCACAGAAATATTTGGTGTTATATGTAATGCGCATTTACTGGTTTTTTTTTCAGAAGTCAATATTAATTTAATCTACTTTAAAGAGAGATTAAGTATTATGGTCACGAGGCGCTGCCACAATAGTGTGATCGTGTGCTCAGTGATAAGTGAGATTAATTTCACAATAAGGAAGGAACCTCCAGTGAAATTAGGAAGTTCTATGGTGATATAAATATATCAGAACACCTTCAATGCATGTGATATGACATCATAAATACATAGTGCTCACACATTAATTATGTCTATTTCTCCAACATAGAGAAATTTGAGAGGCGGAAATATCCGTGGAACACTATTCTATATGTAAAACATTGGACTGGTTGCAAAGTGCAATCCTTAGTGACAACAAACTTTGACGCAAAGAGCGTGAAGAAAAATTATGAGTGTATATATCTGTAATTTAGGGTGATTTCATTTATGTAATATGTATTTTGGATGGGGTTTATTAACGTGTCTGGGATAATCGGATAATGGACCGTCGTCACGGTAAATCATCCGATGATCCGAGGCGAATATGTAACGTGTTTTTCGAGGGGTTTTTATGCAACTGGCATAAGTCAGTAGGAAGCCATTCTATATTTATTTACGCGGCAAATTGTTCAGAGAATTTTTCATGTTAATTTATTATTATTATTAATTTATTATAATTATTATTAAGATATTTTCGGAGCATTTTATAAAAATTATAAGCATACAGATAGGTTTTCTATGTCTTAGAAAACGCTATCAAGCAAATTATTACGAACGACAATATCATAGAAAGTTATGCGATTACGGAATTTAACGGAGTTTCGTCAGTTAGGGTATATCGAGAGACGTGACTCACTGGGAATTCAAGTACACGCTTAATCTTGTCGGGAAGTATTACGCAAGCGGGGTTGCAGCGTCAAGAAAAGGCGGATAGTTGGAACGGAACCTTCCCGCCGAGTGTAATGAGCCAGAGGAGGGGAGTATAGAGCGTGGGGTGCAGCCAATCAGTGGAGACCACGTAAGCTAGAAGTCGGATGAAGAGTGGGGGAGCCGACAGGTGCATATATCGTTCGACGCGCCGTGGAACGAGGAGAATCAGTGTAGAACTTGCCGAGTATCGTTGCACGCGGGAGTCGCTCCGATGTTCCGTGGAGTGGAGGATAATCTGTGTAGAACTTAACGAGTACGGTTGTACGCGGGAGTCGCTTCAATGTTCCATGGAGTGGAGGACTAACTTTTGTAAAACTTAACCAGTGTGGTTGTACGAGTGTTTGAGTCCGATGTACGGACCATAGAATTATCTAATCTACCAGAATATCACCAAATATCGACGGAGATGGAGACGTCCAGGAGACTGTGGGAAGCTCACAGCAGCATCCAGTACGAGGGAAAGGCTTCGGCCATTTCCAGTGGTAAGCGCGAATGACGCAGAAATACGCAATCTCTCGTTTCTCTTTGTTTTATATTTCATATTTCAGAAACTTCATAGCTTGGGAATAAGAGTAAAATCAATAATTTATCAGACTCAGTTTTCACGTAATTTTCTATCGGTAATATTCAAATCACTACGCTCCAATTTAAATTTTAAACTTATTATTATTATTAATTTTGCTATACTTGTTTTATATAATAAATTCAATTCTTTTACAATGCAATCTTTGCTTTCAGTAGGTAGCATTAGATATAGACCAATTCCTTCTCCTGATACAATTGTTTGTTGGGTTAATGATCAAATCATACCACGATCTGAGTGAATAGATTCTTGAAGGTGTTCTACCAGAGCTAGACGTTGTTAAATACAAATTTAGATTTCAGCATTGCGTTGAGGTCTTGGCGCCCATTAAAACAACATAGCTTAGGCAAAGGTAAACAGTTACATTTATCGCCCAACAGTTAGGGGCAGTCAAACTGTTACATTTGTCGCTCAACGTGAGGGTCAAACTGTTACACTTGTCGCTACCAACATAGGGCCAGCAAAACCATTTCAATTTGTATACGTGTTGTACATAGCGCAGAGTCTAGATTTCATCCTCCTAACCTCCAGTGATTCCCACCCAAGTTTCTTTAACATACGGCTCACACTGCTCCTGGGATTAAAGTCACTGAGCACAAATCTAGCGGCCTTTCTTTGTACCATTTCCAACTCATTGATGAGCCCTACTTGATATGGATCCCAAACCGCCGAGGCATATTCCAGAATAGGTCTTACAAGTGACAAATAGCCTAATTCTTTAGCAGAGGTACTACTTCCTTTTAATACCCTCATTACAAAGAGCAGGGATTTGTAAGCTTTTGAAACTACACAACCTACATGACTACTCCATTTCATATCATTCCTTACGTGAACGCCCAAATATTTGCAAGAATCTTCTTCTACAAGTATTTCCGAGCCAATGTTATATTGAAAATCCTGCCTTCGCACTTTCCCTATTTTTAAGAGACTACATTTTCTTGTGTTTATTTTCATTTTATTTTCAATCGCCCACTTATAGACCATGTTCAGGTCCTCTTGAAGCACTGCATTGTCTTGTGAGTCATGTATCTTTCGATATATTACACAATCATCCGCAAACAATCGACAGTCACTTCGAATCCCATTTGGTAAGTCATTTATAAACGCCAAAAATAACAAAGTTCCGATTACGCTGCCCTGAGGGATACCCGACGTTACGGTAATTTCATCCGAGAATATGCCTTCGACTTTCACTTTCTGTGAACGACCCGTCAAAAATTATTGGATCCATAAAATTACTCTTCTATCAATCTTCATGGAAGCTAATTTATGGAGTAGCATGTCATGCGGCACAACATCAAATGCCTTCGCAAAATCTATAACCACGGCGTCGACTGAAACTCCATGGTCTAACGATTCGCTAATGTCTTGAAAAAGTGATAGCATCTGACTCTCGCATGAGTAACCTTTCCGAAATCCATGTTGCCTATCATTAAACCATGATAATGTTTCCCACTGTTCCCTCAAGTAGTCGCAAATGAGATGCTCCATCTGTTTACAAACGATGGACGTAAGGCATGTTTCACATGCATATGTAATTTGTGGCTGGGTGACTGTTTTGTAGTGCTTCAATTTGGTTGCTATCGAGAGACATTTTTTATTATATGTATTTTTGGTAACATGCTGTGCTCTAACCAGTTTATCTATTCTATTTTGCCATGCTGGTTTCTCGTTCAGGTTGTATGTGATTACTTCACCTAAGTATTTAAATTTTTCTACAATTTTTATTTCTTCGTCTCCCAGCTTAATTTTGTTTGCAAGCAGAGGTTGAGTTAGCATAACTTCTGTTTTTTCAAATGAAATTTTCAAACCAATATTTTGAGCTATTTCCTGTATAGATTTTATTTGCAGTTTTGTTTCCTGAATAACATTGGCCAGAAGAGCTAGATCATCAGCAAATCCTAGACAGTTCAGATGTATGTTGTCTTTCTGGGTTCCAATTATTATATTTTTCGAGTTGTTCTTGTACCATTCCCTCATAACGTACTCCAGCGCACAATTAAAAAGAATAGGTGATAATCCGTCACCCTGTCTCAAACCAGTTGTTACTAAAAATGGTTCAGAAAGTTCTCCTCTGAACTTAATTTTAGAAATTGTATTCGTTAGAGTAAGTTCTATCAATTTGATCAGCTATACTATGTTATAAAGTACTATAATTATTTTTTTCTGTGTGTTCTTAAAATACATTTCAATATTTTAATGAATAGTTTTCTTTTTGCTAGGCTTAAAAACATTACTGCAGATAATTCGCGGCTTTCAAAAATTCGCGGAAATTCGTGCATTAATTGCCGCGAATTATCGGAAGTGCACTTTATTTATCCGAGTCCAAAACACATACAAATATACATATAAATTGCACTAAATTTCATTTCTCCAGTGTTCAACTGTTAGAATGGCACAGTCATTTGCTTCTATCAAGTCCTGCATAGCACATGGTCTTGGTAACATGCTGCAATTCAGTAGGTGCTCAGGGTATTGTCTTTCACCACATCTACAAAGTTCTTCAGGGCTGTATCCCCACTTCATTAAATTTCTTTTGCACCGACTCACACCAGTTCTCAGTCTATTTAGCGTCTTCTAAGATTCGTTGAAGTAACGTTTATCATATCGATAAATATTACGAAATGAAAATAAATCACTGGAGAACACAAAATATACATTATATTCTTCAGGTAACAAAAAATGCTTTTCAAAACGTATTTGTAATCATTATCGTCAAGCTCGAGAAGACACGACACGACATAAACATGACCTTACTGCTCTTACAAGAAAAAGGATTAAAAAAAACACATAGAACATTAGCACAAACAAATGAAAAAGAAAAAACTTCCCCAAAAACATTCTTTTATCGGCCATAATCGAGGATGCAAGAACAACATACTGTCATTTTTGAAATAAAACTCATCTAATTGATCGTTCCGCCGACAATACAATCGTTAGATACTTCACAAATATTGATTAGTCGTTAGTGAAACTTCAATATTTTGTATCGGCCGAGAGCTGGGCTGAAGAATCGTGTTGTTTTTAAATATTTTGAATGAATAGTTTCAATTTCATGTGGGATCTCGGCATAGCGCTTCGAATAACAATTTATCCATATTTGGAATTCCCTATGTCTACCCCTTATTGATCCATTTCCAACGGGGTGTGATGAAATTCCACGTGGCCGATGGTTTCTACGGCCGGATGCCCTTCCTGACGCCAATTTCACAAGGGGAGTTAATGAGAGATGAAATGAGTGAAGAAGAATGAGAGTTCAATTTCAAGTAGTTCCAACTTTGGCTACCAGACATCAGCAGTGAACGTTCGAACTTGATAGAGCGTTTCTAAACCAAATAACCTACAAATTTAGCTACACACTAACAATTGTAGTGGTAGGTTCTTTTACATGCCATAAATCTATGACATGGGCCCGCCCTTCGAAGGAAGGCATACTGAGGGATTTTAAAGCTCTTAAAAATCCGATGACTTTGGCCGGGTTTGGACCTGCAATCTTGGGCATAGGAGTTCAGCAAGCTACCGACTACGCCACCGAAGCCGACCGTATTTGGAATTAAAAATATTAAATAACACGAAAAGACGTACCTTGAGTTTTGGGGACCAAACATTTCTTTGAATTAGACAAATTAGGAAGAAAGAAAAAAAATAACAAATAGTTTCAAACTAACGAGATTTTACTGTACTGGAAATGGCTTCTAGTTCCCTCGCGGTCTTGATAGATAGATGGAAGGTGTACCTGGAGACGAGATTGAGGAAGCCGCGCATGTAGGTGCACAAGTACTGGATGCGCACCTCCTTGTCGATGAACACGGCTCCGTTGAGCGAGGCCAGCTGCACCAGACAGTTGATGGTGTGGTGCGACAGCATCTTGTCGTCCCGCACCTTCCAGTGGAGCTGCAATATGAGCCTACCTTTATACCACATACAAGCAACATTCTTAGCAGTGTTAGGAGTCTGGTATGAAGTAAGGATGTCCCTCAAAACAGCAAAAGGGTTATTATATAGGACGTACTACGTTCCAGTCCACACGTATGTCTCAGAGACCAGGGTTATGAAAGCAAGGGAGCAAAGCAGAATACAGGCCAGTGAGAAGCAGTATTGGAGTGACAAAGGTGGACAGGTTAAATGAGAAGATCAGAGATATCAGTGCTACAAAATATTTGCAGAAGCAACGATGTGGATGGTATGGGCATCTTCAGAGAATGGGAGATGAGAGGACACCAAAAGCTTATTTCAACAAGATTATCCTAGGAAAAAGACCAGTAGGAAGACCAAAGAAGAAATGGTTGGACCAAATCATGGATGATCTTGAAGACAAAGGGCTAGACTGGAGAAGGACCCATGAATACCAACTATTCATGGACAGGAAAAGGTGGCGAGGGCTCGTTAACAGCACCCAGGCGACTGGAGCTGAAATTTGATGATGATAATGATGATGAAGATCAGAGAATTAGTCAACAAGGGAACATTACAGGATAGGATAGAGGAATCAGGTATGGGCATGTTAAGCGAATGGATGGGAGGAGGATACCCAGGAAGATACACGAGATCCAAATAGAGGGAAAAAGACCAAGAGGAAGGCCAAGATATATGTGGCTGAGGGTGTGGAGGACTGCGTGGTAAGGAAAGGAGAAGACTGAACCAAGGTGGTGACGGAGAGATGGTGGGAAGACAGGAGATGATGGAGAGGCTTATGCTCGAAACAGACCCGGCCAATGGCTGGAAACTGTTCAAGATGATGATGATGAGCAGTGAAATATTTGGGAAAGTGGCAGTTTTGAGTCAAGGTTGGTATTGAGCGTCCCCATGGCATCATGCGAATCACTTTCTATGTGGACTAAGTCAAATGATAAGGTACAGTGCATTTTAAACCAAATGTTATTAGTGTAAATTAGTAAAAAGGAGCTGAAGAACGGGTTTACTCACGGTGAAGAAGAGGTTGATCACGTTGGGGTCGAGGATCACTTTCCTCCAGTGTGGTCCCAGGCGGAGGGCGGGCGACTGCTCCGACTCGTACACCGACTCGAACACACCAATCAGACGTTTGGGCAGTAGTTTTGGAGTTAAAGTCAACATTGAGTTTGTGGCTTAGCTTTGCACCAACACATACAGTAGATAAGCATTCTGTTTGGACCCGTATCTATACAACTTAAGTCCAAAATGTAGCAGATTTATGCTTGAACATTTGAAATAGCTCAACTAGAAAAGATGCTTTGCTGGTACAGTGAAACCTGCCTAAACCGCACCCTTTATATTCCGCAAACCTGAGCAAACGGAAAACAAAATTGGGAATGGAGGTATTTCCTATGTAAAATGACACTGTAAACCGGAAAACAGCCTAATGCGGAAATGGAAAGAAATTCCGGAACTGTAGGCGTGAATCACCTGAATAAGATGGATTATCTTACAGGGTGTCCACAGAATTTTCAATGTCAATTTTCCTGACTTTTCGTGACCATATTTCAACAAAATTCCTGACTCGTGAAGTCATCGTAATATCGGAAAAAATGTTTATTGAGCAAACAAATATTATTATTTTTATTTGCAGCCTCCACCATCCCCATAGCTGCCCAACGCTCGCCTCTTTATTCATTTAAAATATAAAATAAAGTAAATTATTATGCAATATTCATACCTGCCAACTTTCAAAAATAGAAATCCAGAAGATCCCAAAGCGCAAAAATTTAACGCGTACATGCGTCGCAAGGTCTTAAAAATAGCGAGAAAATACTACAGGGAAATAGATTAGAAACTCTTGGTGATGTGAGACTAATTCATTTTGCCAGTTTCCAAAAATTCTGAAGAATATGCCTCCCTGAAAGACTGATGATAGCGTTTCTTACTTGAATTCATCACGAAAACACTAAATCGCACAAAAATTTGTCGCACAACTGCACGAATACCAGAACTACAGCAAGCACCGCCTAAAACCAAGCTTTCTCGCTTACAAACAGTCGAAGCACCAAGAGTAATATAAATGCAGCGATAATCTGCGAGATGTGATTATCGATAGACAGTTCTATTGAGTTTCAGCGTAATGTCAAACGCAAGGAATTAATGACCAAAGCGCAGCGATAATCTGCGAGACAGGATTATCGATAAACTTTACAGGGTGTCTACTGTAAGGATGAAGTAAAAATTAGTTACTTTTTAGCTACCTTTTAATTAAAGATACGTCTGTGGCCGGCAACCATAGAAGCTCATCGCGCGGTGAAGGAAAACAACAATGAACTGTGTTTAAAGCAGTGAATAAGATTCACTTATGGTGTCATAAAAATTGAGATAAAAATAAATAATGGATATTTAATATCAAATGAGTTGATTGAGCAAATATGCCGTCTTGTGTACAAGAAGTTATGATTACCAAGAAGTTGCTCTGATCTTGGCCGTTTGAGGAGATTTCCTCTGTCCCCGCTGTAGATCACGAAGAAATATATGCGACGTTACGTGATCGTCACCGAATTATGTCTTCGCAGTCAGGTACGGAGAAATATCGAGACGTTACACGATCGGCGCTGGTCTCAGCCATTTGACGCGATTCGTAGTTTTTTAGATAGAACACGGAGAAAAATCGCGATTACATAATCGGTGTCTAGTCGTTCAACGAGATTTCTATTGTCCTTGAGGTCGGGCACGGAAAAATATGATAAGTTATTATTACGTACGCAATCCGCACCGCTTGCTGTCCATTTGACAAGAATCCAGTTGCACTCGTCATCGAATGCGGAGAAATATCGCGATGTATCGCAATCGCTGCCGCTCTCAGTCGTTTTACGAGATTCACGTTGTCCTCGCGGTTGCACAATGAGAACGCGATATTATGCAATCGGCACCGCATCCGGCTGTTCAACAATTGTTACCCTGTCTATCTGTCTAGGCAGAATTGCGGAGGCGAGCTCGAGGTTGGGCATGGTTAAAATTCACCAGCAGTTATGGACATGTTGTATGATTGGCGCCGTGATTCCCGCAGTCCTCGAGGACAAGAGTTCGCAGCCGGGCACGGGTTTTATAATTTTACGCAACTGGCGTCCATCGTGGTTCGTTAGACGAGATTCCCGCAGGCAAGTCGAGCTGTCAGCCGGCTGTCTTGAGGATGTGACTTTGGAGGATGAACGTTCGAAGTAGGTATCGGTTATTATGAATTATTGAGATAGGACTGCACGAAAAATCCGACAAGAGGGCACATTTTCTTTGGAATTCAAATTGTACAAGTTTTTGAGATAACCGGTTAGATTATATATCCAATGGAACCATAGTTCGAAGGAAAAAAACGTATATAACGGAGTTTCGAATTAACCACACTTGATGTCGCAAAATCACTAGACGGATAGATTTGTAAAATTTAGTCTATGTATTTTGAAGCATTTTTGCGATTATTTTTTGAAACGGTATCATTTCGCAAGATTGCGACAATAAATTATTTCGCGTTATTTCTGGACTTCAATTTGAGATATACAAATTTAGAGGCCAATATCAGAAATGAGAGGTTTCTGTTGAGTTTCGGAAGTTATCGCGAATAAACGTCTTGCAAAAAGTCAGGTTTCCGATTAATACAGAAAAGTATTTCACACAAAACTAAACTCTTCTTGATGCCGAAAATAAACGTTGAACCGATGTATACAGTACCACTGAAGGTATCCTCAGTATGCATTTTCTTGAGTTCGAGCACGGGGAAATATAGGTTACGCAATCGGCGCCGCTTGCGTGAAACTCGCTTCATCGCATCTGCGAGCGGCGCGGGTTTAAATGATTTTAACAGACCTCGGAGAATTTTCGTTACCTTCAACTATCCAGACATAAGAATTAGCTACTTTTCGTTGCCTTTATAAAATTAGCTACTTTTTCGTTACCGGTCGACACCCTGAGTCTTATCAGTCGATTTTCAGTCGAATTTAAACACTCGCATCTCATATAGCAGCTATTATCGAAAATCAAAACTGAAATGCGATTTGGATGCAGAGAACGGAAAAAAGCTAGGTAGTTGAAAATCCGGAAAAACCTATGTTAATCCGGACAACCTGAAAACTCCCCAAAAATCCAGAAACCTTCCGGGAAAACCGGAAAACTTGGCAGGTATGAATAATACATAAATCAAAGTACTCTGCTCAGCGTGCAGGCAGTCGTTCAATACATAATACATGTCTCGCAAAAATAATTGAAGGTCCCACTTGACAGAATGCATTCCTGTTTGTAGGGCTCCATTGACAACGTGAAGGCCGCAAACACCAAGGTTAACGAGTTGTTTGCCATCTGCATTATCGCCAAGGTGAGAGGACTGAAGGAAAAGAGGAGAACTGAGAACCAAGAAAGAAGAATAAGGACATGGAAGCTGAAGGAGGATGGAAATAAGGAGAAGTTCCAGATATTAGTGAGGAACAAATTACCGAAGGATGATCCGAAAACAGGTGAAGAAGAATGGAATAGGTTCAAGGACGTGTTGGTAGAAGCAGCGGAAGTCGTGTGTGGCAGAACTAGTGGAAAGAAAAGGTGGAAGGAAACACCATGGTGGAACCCCAGAACTAAGGAAGCAGTGAAAAAGAAAAATGAAGCATTCAGGAAATGGTTCCAACAGAGGACAGACAGAACAAGAGAAGAATACCAAGAGCGGAAGAAAGAAGCAGGAGAAGTAGTGAAGGAAGAGAAAAAGAAATGGCTGGAGAAATGGACAGAAATGATGGAGGAGGACTGTGATGGCAGTAAGAAAGTGTTGTATGGAATGATAAAGGCAAAGAGAAGAGATACAGGGGAAAATGTCAGAATGGTGGACAGGAATGGAAAGGAGGTCGAAAATATGGAAGACGTAAAGGTTATCTGGAGAGAATACTTCAAGGAACTCCTAAATCCAACTAAAACCAGCGTAGTGGACATTGTGGAGGAAGAAACAGACAGTGACCAAGACATTTCAGAGAAGGAATTGACATGGAAAGAAGTGGAGGAAGCATTAAAGAAGATGAAAGGGGGAAAGGCACCGGGAATAGACGAAGTGAGTGTGGAGATGGTGAGAGCAGCAGGGGTGATAGGAACACAGTGGCTCTTTCGAGTAATGAAAGTGATATGGAGGGAGAAGAAAATACCAGAGGACTGGAAAAGAGGGATAATAATACCCATATTTAAAAAGGGAATTAGGAAGGAATGCAAGAACTACAGGGGAATTACACTCATGTGCCACTGCGCCAAAATATTTGAGAAGGTACTGGAGAGAAGAATTCGGACAGAAGTTGAAGATGGGCTGAGGGAAGAACAGTATGGATTCAGGCCAGGAAGGTCAACAGTCGACCTCATCTTTGCAGTAAGACAGCTACAAGAACACCATTATGAATATGGGAAAGATCTGGTGATGACCTTCTTGGATATTGAGAAAGCATATGATAGTATTAATAGAAACAAGGTATGGGAAGCAATGAGAGCAAAAGCAGTGAACAAGGAGACAGTGGCAAGAGTGAAAGCAATGTACGAGGGAAGCAAAAGCTGTGTAAAGGTGGGAAGAGAGAGAACGGAATGGTTTCAACTGGAGAGTGGTCTGAAACAGGGAAGTGCCCTCTCACCCCTGTTATTTATAGTGGTGATGGATGAAATCATACGAAAAGTGGTAAATAGCATTGGGGAAAGGAAAATGAAGGCAATGTTGTTTGCTGATGACCTTCTGGTATGGGGAGAGGATGAGGAAGAAGTACAAGAGCAATTAGATGAGTGGGAGAAGGTAGTGTTATCATATGGGATGAAGTTCTCAGCACAAAAGAGTGAAGTGGTCATCACAACGAGGAAGAAGAACAGACTGGATATGGGCATAACACTTGGAGGACAGCAGTTGCAGAAAGTAGAATGCTTCAAGTACTTGGGAAGCATAATTGAAGAAAAGGGAGGCAATAGGATGGAAATAAATGAGAGGGGAAGGTGCGCAGATGGATTTTTCAAGAGTGTTAGGGGGATGATATGGAATAAAGATGTACCACAAAAATGTAAAGGAATCATCTACAAGACCTACTTTGTGCCAATTTTGACATATGGTTCAGAAACATGGGTGATGAAGGAAAGGGACAAGAATAAAATAAGAGCAGTGGAGGTGAAGTTCCAGAGGAGTAGGGTAGGAGTGACAAGAATGGACAGAGTAAGGAATGAGAGAGTCAGGGAGATGGTAAGAGAGGAACCATTGTAAAATAGAATAGAGCGATCTAGGCTACAATGGTATGGACATGTGAGGAGGATGGAAGAGGAGAGGATACCGAAGAAGATGTTTGGAATGGAAATGACGGGAAGGAGGCCAAGGGGAAGACCAAGGGACAGATGGACAAAAGGAGTTAAGAAGAGTGTGGAGGAAAGAGGAGTGTGCTCGGACACAGTAAATGACGAGAGATGGTGGATGGACAGGAAACGATGGAGAGGCTTATGTTCCAAGCAGACCCGACCAGCGGTTGGAAACTGCTCAAGATGATGATGATGATTATCTTCTATTATTTGGCCACTGAACTTTTTTATGAAACTCAAATTTACATTCGGTCCATCCATAGACATATACTCTTTCTAGCAAGAGTAGAGATTCCCTGGTTGAAAGCCTCTAAAATGTCTTGAGCTGTTGCATGTCCCATAAAGATGCTGTTGAAATATCTGGTGTTAACTTCATTGCTGTTCATGTCAAGTTAACGCACAAATAGGTCCATCTGACCTCGCTGAACAACTTTGTTCAATGCCTCATCAAAACGGATAACATTATCACATGAAAGAATTTCATCTTGCAGTAAATTATGAATGTATGGAGCTAATACATAATTGATGACATATGAACATTTCGTCTTCCCCAATTGAAATTTTGTTGCAATTGCACTATCAGGAAACATTTCCCTGAAGGTTTTTGAAATATTTTCACAAGAATTAAGAGAATTCATTTTGGACGACATTAAGGGCCCACTTTATTTCAGCACTTGTGACTTCATCTTTATAACAGAAAGATTCTACAGATGTCACAGTTCCTGAAGTAGAACTTGAAGGAGTTAATATGGTTAATATAAAATTCCTGACTTTCTAATACTTTTCGCAATTTTTTCCTGACTCACGTTATTTTTTCATACTTTTTCCTGACTTTTCCTGACGAAAAACAAAATTCCTGACTTTTCCTGACTTTTCCTGCCTGTGGACACCATGTCTTATCCATATTACAAAGCTATGTACTAAATTTTGAGCGCGACTATACGGTACTTGCACCAAAGTCCTAGGAAACATTAACTCCAATTTTTCCTCAAGGATGCAGCAAGTTTGCTACATTTCACATCATCTGTACCATTACTTCCTCCAACCCTCTTGTGATACACACAGCTACCTTCTGACAAATGGGAGTAGAAGAAAACAGTTAACTGGAGTAATCGTTAAAGGTGTTCTTTTTACTGTGCACTGCATTTATTTACGTACTGTAATTCAGTGACATAAGACACTTAAACTGCAAGAGAGTTATTGAAGAACACGAGAAAAACAAACGTCCGGCTAAAGAATTGTTTAAAGTGGGAAAAACTCCAATTATTTCATAGCAATCCTATGCGATTTGTGGGGTTTGAAGCCATTTTTTCAGTGTTGCCTTAGTAAACAAGAGTTTAGTGCTTTTCCGTCGGTCAACACGAATGTACCCAAAAGAGCTGGGTTATGCCCTAATCCTGGAATAAATTACATGAGATTAATAAATACACTAGGATGACCAGTTTCGATCGTCAAGTGATCATCAGATCCATTACACTTACGCTATAAAATCTATGTTTGAAAATACAGGTGAAAATATTTACAATATGTACAATTATTTAGTTGCAGTATTGGTACTGCAACTGTCGGTGTATGCTAAATGCAGTATATATGATGTTAGGTGAAATGCTAAATGGTGATATAAATCCGGAGTTTGTATATTTGGAGTGATTATACGGTTGTAAAAAATCAACTATGGTTAAACTGTAATATTACAGGCTACTACTTATCTGGTTGTCTTCCTTGCTGGAGCTGCGCGCAGTTTCAGGTTCACTGTTACTCCAGGTGTGGTCGACTGATGACGATCGCATGACGATCGAAACTGGTCATCCTAGTGTATTTATTAATCTCATGTAATTTATTTCAGGATTAGGGCATAACCCAGTTCTTTTGGGTACATTCATGTTGACCGACTGAAAAGCACTAAACTCTTGTTAATCCTATGCGATAATACAATATCCAAAAATGTAGATTAAGGCTTTCACGGCCCGTATTACAATTCAAATTACTTATGTTTTTTGGGCTAATCATCATCATCATCATCTTGCACAGTTTCCAACCACTGGCCGGGTCTGTTTGGAACACAAGCCTCTCCAACGTCTTCTGTCTTCCCACCATCTCTCAGCCTCCACCCTTGTCCAGTCTTCTCCTCTCTTCTTCACGCTTTCTTCCACCCCCTTCAGCCACCTGTCTCTAGGTCTTTATCCTTCCCACTTCGTCTCGTGTATCCTCCTGGGTATCCTCTTCACCTCCATTCGTTTTACATGTCCATACCATCTAAGTCTAGATTTCTCTATACCAGTGTTTCCCAAACTGTGGTACGCTCGTACTGCTGCAGTGGTACGCGGTGATATTACGAAAATATAAAAACATAAAATATAAAAATATTCATCTGTTGCCGGAGGACTTTATGGCCAAAGATAAGGAGCAGCTTTATGAATTGAATTGTGATTCAGATTTAAGGCAAGCTTTTTCAAAAAAGGCTCTTGTGAACTTGGGGTTGAGAAGCGTGCAGACTATGCAGACATAGCGCAGCTGACAAAGCAGTTAGATTTTTACTGCCTTTCACTACTTCATACTTGAGTGCGACTGCATTTTCTTCACTTGTTTATCTCAAGAATAAATACCAGAATAGGTTTTTCGTTTGAGACTCAGCAATCTTAAACCAGACATTCCTATGTTGGCTTCTAATCTTCAAGCTCACCCTTCACATTGAAGTTGTTAGTTGAACTTTGTTTTGTTTAATTATTAACAGTCAATTCTGAATGTTTGAGTTGAATACTTATTGTAATAGATAATAAAACAACTGGACACACATTTTATTACCGTATTTGAACTTTAACTCCAACAGTCTAACTCTGAAATGAAAAACGAAAATCCACAGCCTGCTTCCAGTCTCCGACCGGGTCAGGAATGGAATGAATGAAGCCCCCATCTAGCGGCGAGGATATGAGCTGTGCCGGCTGCCGAGGCCTGATGCACTCCTCTGGGGTAATGATTAAATGAATGACAGATGAAATGAAATGATAGTGGAGAGTGTTGCTGGAATGAAATGTTGACAGGAAAAACCGGAGTACCCGGAGAAAAACCTGTCTGCCTCCGTTTTGTCCAGCACAGATCTCACATGGAGTGACCGGGATTTGAACCACAGACCCACCGGTGAGAGGCCGGCGTGCTGCCGCCTAAGCCACGGAGGCTAGTCTAACTCTAACAAACACAATTTTCAAACCATCTTTTGGTCTGCTACGTAGCGGTTGTGGGTGTTATAGTTACTATATCTCCCAACCATTAGGTAGTACGCAAGAGATTCTTATCTCTTAAAGTGGTACACACACAAAAAAGTTTGGGAAACACTGCTCTATACCATCTTGTAATGGTTCCTCCTTTATTCATTCTCTGGTCCTCTCATTTCTTATTCTGTCCATCGTTTCGGGTAATGCCGCGTGAAAATAAAATTAAATACCACCAGACGTTTCGAAGGAACCTTGCCTCCTTTATCATGCAGCATTAGCCAGAAAAACATGAATAATTTGATCAATACAGTATTTCTTTGTAGTGTATTATAACTCAACCCTTTGTAAAACGGAACCTGTGAAAACCAAAAGATAATGGGGAACGATTGCGTTCTGATTTAGGCAGGTTTTACTGTACTGGTCAAAAAATATAACAAATATGAGGGGCATTCAAATGAAACCCGGTCAGTGCGTCTAAAGTTGCATTAGTCATACGGTGGCACTACGTAACTGCATGTATGGTGGCACCATCTATCTTGGATCAGAAATTAATTCCAAGCTCTGAAATCCAGAAGCGTATACTGTCTGCTAACAAGTGTTACCATGGCCTCAGAAAGCATCTGAAGTCCAAGCTGTTGTTCAGGAAAACTAAAGTCCTAATGTATAAAGTTTTAGTAAAGCCTGTATTAACATACGGTGCTGAGACCTGGACACTCTCAAAATCTAATGAAAGACAACTTGGTATATTTGAAAGAAAGATTTTGAGGCAAATTTTTGGGCCAGTGGAGGAAAACGGTGAACGAAAAAGAAGATATAACCATGAACTCTATGATTTATATAATGAACCAGATATTATAAAATATATAAAGATCAGAAAGTTGGAGTGGGCAGGACATGTGATGCGTGCTAATGACAGAATGATAATGAGGATATTGAATGCAATGCCAGAAGGAACCAGGAAAATCGGAAGACCAAACCTTAGGTGGTATGATGGAGTGAGAGAGGATGTGAAGACAATTGGAATCAAGAATTGGAGGAGCTCAGCACTTAACAGGAAATAATGGGGAAAACTTCTTCAGAAGGCCAAGGCCCACAGAGGGGTGTCGTGCCAGTAATGATGATGATGATGACTGAACATGAAGGCTAGTAGGCAGGAACGAGGAGTGATCAATGCCCAGCGTTATCAAGCCACTTTACAGAACCTTAGATGAGCTATCAAGTCGAAACGCCCAGGCATGTTGTCCAATGGCGTTATTCTCCTGCATCATAATACCCAGCCACACACTGCCAATGAGATGAAGACGACATTGCAGCAGTTTCGATGAGAAACGCTGGAACATCCACCGTACAGTCCATGTTTATGGACCTCTCAAACAAGCCATTTGCGGACATCGATTCACAACGGACGCCGAAGTCTGTGAATGGGCCCAGGCCTGGATCCGACAGCAACCTACAAGCCTCTTCAAAGATGGAATCGACCGGCTGGTGTCGCAATGGGATAAATGTGCCAATAGTTTTGGCGACTATTTTTGAGTTAATAACATTGTTACCATTACTTTACACAAGTGACCGGGTTTCAATTGAATGCCCCTTATATATGTATTGACGAGGCAGTCAATATCAATCCCATTCCAAATGGTCCAGATGTTTTGCCCCAGTGTATCACTGAGATGCTGGCAAAACAGGTTGAGAAGCGAGATGAACTGATACTGATCAAGTTTGTTTGAAAACACCAGGTGACCTTCAGCTACCCCCAAAAACACTGTTCTGCTACCAACAACCATCCATTCTCCTATTTATTATCGTATTTCGTCGCACTTTTTAGCATAAAATTCTTGGAAAAAAGCAGGGTGCGACAATTATGCGAAGAATATTTAAGTTCAAGGAATATACTCTATACTGTATCACGCATAGCGTGAGTCATAGCCTGCAGTTAGAGACAGGCTTCTTTCTTCTAACAAGGTCACGACAGGTTACAGCTCCCGGACGAAGCTGGCCGTTCGCAGCCCGCAGGCATAAAGACGAGATAACTTTCTCCTGACAAGATCACGCCAGATTAGGCCTATAAGCTTGCGGAATGTGCGCTGGCCGTTTGCGTCGCGGTTCATAGCCTGTAGGCATTAAGACGAGATTACTTTCTGCTGACAAGATCACGCCAGATTAGGCCTATAAGCTCGCGGAATGTGCGCTGGCCGCTCGCGTTACAGTTCATAGCTCATAGGCATAAAGACGAGATTACTTTCTGCTGACAAGATCGCGCCAGATTAGGCCTATAAGCTTGCGGAATGTGCGCTGGCCATTCGCGTCACAGTTCATAGCCCGCAGGCATAAAGACAAGATTACTTTCTCCTGACAATATCACGCCAGATTATACAATCACGGAATGTGCTAACTGACGAAGCTTGCCGCTCGCGTCACAGTTCATAGACCGCAAGCATAAGGACGAGATATTTATCCTCTGACAAAGTCGCGGCAGCATGTGCAACTGACTGGCACACGAATACGAATATGCTGTGCGACGATTATGCGATGAAATTTTATAAACCTATTTTAGTGTTTGAAAAGTGGGGTGCGACGATTATGCGAGGAAATACGGTACTACCAAAGGTGCAATCCACTTATATTCACAATAAAAGTTTTAAATGACCGAATGAAATTCGACACGTGCTCCATTGATCCTTCCGTTCCCTCCTCACCTAGATACTGTATTTCCTCGCATAATCGTCACATATTTTTAGTCAAGAATTCGTGGAAGTAAAGCATAATGCAGCGATTATGAAAAATACAATACTATTTTAAAATATACTATCAACCCACCCCGGCTTCGTCAGGAACTGTTATGAATGCATTACGTGATAAAACGCTTTCTTTTCGATGTCAATGAACTACGACCTATATCCGTTTTACGTCTCGGCATAATGGGCTAAAATCACTGACTGGACTATTAATTATATTATCATGGAGATGCATATGCAACGAATTCTTGTCAGATGTAATTTAAGAATGGCGAGGTGCATGAAACACAAAACCCCCTTCCGACCAATCTTAACTTGACTGTGTATTTTGCGGAACGAACTGCTCACAGGCAAAATGAAGAAAAGCGGAGTTGCACTTCCAGGGAAACTCCAAACACAACCACTCTTCTCTGAAGTCTTAACTCAACACGACTCGACAGTTTGCTGCTGGCTGTAACTGGGGCAATAGGCTAGCCCCTAGCTAGCTCGTAAACTGTCGCCTCAGATTGTTGGAAGAAATTAAAACAGAAAACACTTATAGTGGGCGATGTATTGAAGATAGAGATATGAGGCGCCTAGAATCAAAACCCGCCAGATCCATATTTTATGAAAATTGAGATAAGCATTGTTTCATATAGCTTTTGCTGCGCTGAATTCATTAAAACTATTATTTTGTTACAAAACCCGCTACATCCTACTGTAAAACGAAGTCAAAGTTGAGGCTTAGTTGCAATATCCGCCAAGTCCAACGACAGTTTCGCCATTTTTGGTCACAAAACCCGCCACATCCACATCAGCCAATAGGAGCACCCAGTTCCGCCATCTTACCTTCCATGATGCTTTACGAAGTGTGTACTCTTTACCTACGTGCATTAGTCAGAGAATGTACCTCTGCCTGACGTGATTAGAATGGTTTATGTTGTTGTACTTTCTGATAATAATTTGTTTTGGATAATTTTGACAAAGAACGAGAAGAACAATAACATTCTGGTCTGGGTGATGTTTTCCACAAAACTGACATTTGCAAACACAAACGTGTCACGAAACCTGATTTTGATATGACTGACGTAAAGCCAGAAGCCATAAACAGAGGGATTGTCCTTTAGGCACAAGAAGTGAAACATGTTTCGAGACTGCTTTCGAAGCATTTTGGAGAAAGATGGAGGGAAAATGTAGAGCTGCAGTTTTATTGCAATCTGCAAAGTCGTGGCGAACACGAAGAGAATGATGATGATTGAGAAACTACTATTGAGGATGAGGCAGAAACAGAAATTGTGTAGCTATAACTTCCAGTAAAGAATGCGATTTAATAGTTGAATGACGATAGTTTTGTCTCTAAAGGCCTGGACCATAGTAATTGAATATTAATTTAATTTGACGCTTTTCCTTATTATTATTATTATTGTTCAGTACTGTAGGCTACAGTATTGCCGGCCCCGTGGTGTTGGGGTAGCGCGCCTGCCTCTCACCCTGAGGCCCCGGGTTCGATTCCCGGCTCCGTGAGGGATTTTGGAAACTGAGGTGAGGCCTGGAATGGGGTGCACTCAGCCTCGTGAGGACAATTGAGTAACTGATAGTGAGGCAGCGCCCCGATCACGAAAACCAAGATTAACGGCCGAGAGGACCCGATGCGCTGGTCATACGGCACCCCAATATCTGCATGCCAAATGACTGGGGATTAGGCCCTTCACGGGCTGTAGTGCCAGGGGTTATTTACTGTACAGTATTATTACCCTTTCAAGAATTGATTGCCGGCGGTGGAGATGGGAACTACTCTTTATGTAATTGTGCCACACGTCAGCTTGCTTCGTTGACAGGTACAGTTGCGCGTGTAGGATATGACTCAGCTCCAGTACCCTCAGTCATCATTTAACTGTCCATGGTGACATGAGCTCCTGTGACGCTTATCTGACGCAATGCAGCGTGACCTATGTGCAGATTGCACTCTGTCTTCGCTGTGTCCTCCGCTTCGCCCCGCAGAGCTCATGCTTCAATAAACATAAACTCTGGCACAGCCACACTCAGCGGCAATCAAATCTTGAATGGGCAATATGAGTTTTATTCTTTTCCTGTTTATTCTAATAAAACACAAAAACAGCCCCTTAAAACAACAATAACAACAACAAAACACAAAAATTATACGATTTTTAAAATTTTATAACCTATATTTACTTAACTTTCATTCAAATATTTATTTCTGAATAAAGCTTACGCAGTTTCTACAATCTCTTCGCAACGTCAAATGTATTAGCGCTCTTTGGTATCAAAACCTGCCAAATCCAATCTTAGTAACAAACCCCAACAAATCCGAATTATCGCTTTATATTTTTCTACATACATTTTTAACTATATCGGGGATCAGCTTCGTACTTCGTCACTGTTTTTAAAAATAATTAATTCATTTTTTAGTGAAAAAAGTATTTCTTTTTGGGTATTGGTTCGTTTGTGACAGTTTTTGCCACTTTGCCGAAAAAGTGAAGGAATGGATTTGGCAGGTTTTGATTCTAGACACCTCATATGCTCTCCCGGACTTTTTCTTTTGTAGACTTTTCATGCTGAACAATTCTTACAGTCATAGTATATTGATATTTTTAACGGTTTGCCCAGAGTAAGCTTTAAAAACGCAAGGACGCCAAGTTTCTCTTTCGACTTTTTCACTGAAATCATTACGACTTCCTTCGATCATAAATTATTTTCTTTCAGAAACCTTCATTGAGATATCCTTTACAGAATGGTGAAAGCCACTTCAAAATCCATCCAGTGGTTCTCGAGATTACCCGTGACATCCAAGAATAGGGGACTTTGTTTTATACTAAGTAGATATTAGGTTTTAATGTTTAATTGATAACTGTTGATGAAGAAGGCTAGAAACATTTCCAAATGTATTGACTGGTCAGACAGACCACATTACAAAGATAAAAGGGAAGCATTTTTCATGGTTTATGTTATAATAATAATATCGTATGGCCTCGGGTGCCTGGTGCAAGCTTTGCTATTTGACACCCAGAGGGTAGCTTGCATGTCGAATTTCATAGTTCCTTGACTATGAAAGTCAAGGAGGTTAGATTTTAGATATCTAATCTCCTTAAACACAATAGCCCTTTCTAGTAGAGAAATTAGGAACTTTGTGCTGGCGGAAACTCCCGAGATTAATTTTGCCATTATGAACTCGGCCTACTGAATTCAAATGGGTTCTTTGACATGCCAACATCGTATGACGTGCGTATCGTATTTTTGCCGCCTTTCAAAAATCATTTACCACGGTCAAGGGCGAACCTGCAATCTTGGGGTTAGTAGACCGACACGCTATCCACTCACCCACCGTGGCAAGCTATGGTTTATGTTAAAGCTTTTCAATGATTGTTGGAGCCAGTGCGAAGTACGAATGTAAAGGATATAATTGGCGGAGATGAAGCCCCAGGTCAGCACGCCCTCCGTGATGGAGAGCAGAAGGTTGAGCAGGTTGACCATCTGAGGCGGGTACGGAGGGGCGTGCAGTGTCAGCTCTCCCAGGGCGTTCACCGAGAACTGGAAGATCCTCTTCAGGTCCGTCACCTGCAAACGGACCATAGTCGAGCAATAAACTCGCGTGCTCCCCCTTGCTGGGAGACAACACAGCACGGTCTTACTTACCTCAAACTGCTTCTTTGCCTTGAAATGATCCTCCCAGGTGAGGCCAACGTCTGAAGACTTGATGGTCGTCGCGTACTCCTGCATCAACGCCGTGATGATGTTGCATCCCAGAATTTGCTGACAACATCAAAATAATGGTATTTTATTGACCTTAATGTTTGGCCAGCAATTGAAACTTCAAAACCAATGTGAACAAACTAAGCTGCAGAGAGCCTTAGAGGCAAAGGACAAAAGAAAATTGCGAGGAAATTAGGAAGGCGAATACAGAAGGACTTCAGGTTATAGCTTCAATGGTCTGTAACAACTGAGCAGTTGAGCAGGCCCTACAACCAGTATACAGGGTGCCAGGGAATCTTCTCCGCAGTGCCTACATGCTGCTGCGAGAGATTACGTCATCAGTTACGTTGGCAGCATGGCTGTCGCTTGTATCAAAACAAACAGTAAACTTTGTACTCACCACAGCCATTCATAACATACCATCTATACCCGAATAACCCCCGCACCTTCATTTTTGAATGGATATATATTTATTTATTTTTACTTTTATTTTTATTTATTTCACTTTTAAACAAATGTATACTATTAATACTGTACTACAAATGACGAGATTTCATGTTAGCTATTTCCATCACTTGTTTTACGTTTACCGATGCCATGCTAACGTATCACGCAACTCACGAAACTGTAAAACCCGCGCTTCTGCCTACAACACCTGTTGACCCTGACGGCTACTCTCTTCCCCTACCGCCGCGCTTACGAGTTTTGTGCCTCGCGTTCCACACGGCCGAGTGCAGCCGAGTGTAAGAAGCGTGCAGTAGCCTACACAACGACTGAAAATGAGCAAAAGAATAAGTTTTACGGCATCCTTCAAGTTGAAAATTCTAGAATTTGCTGCAGAAAATGGAGTGAAAGCGGCGAGTCGTAAATATGAAGTGCAGTCGTGTATGATTCGTTATTGGCATACCGGTAACCAGAAGGACAAATTATTGGGAACAAAGAAAACTTGTAAGTCCTTCCACGGTGTGAAAGAAGGAAAGTACGAAAATGTGGACATAAAAGTTCTGGTGTGGGTTCGAGAAACAAGAGACAATGGTCACGCTGTAAATCGCGAAATGATGGCGCGTAATATGCAACAATGCGTAACCTTGAACTCAGCGCTCTCACTGCTGTGCTGTAACCAGTCAGCTATGATGATCCAAGAGAGTGGCTATTTAAATGGGCTATTATCACTTATTTCGTAAATGAAGTATAAGTCAAAATAACTATTTTGTGTGTTGATTTAAAGACACTAGGTGCTCCTTTGTGTGCCTTAAACCATGCCATCCTAACCCATATCAAGGGAAATTCTGAAGCCAAAAAAATAAAATAAAAATAAGAATACTTGTGGTATGCGAGTAATACGGTATACCCGAAAAAGCACTCGCACCATCTAGCGGATACTCGCAACACCCTATATCGTACGTGGCGGGCAATTTAAATCTTTAAAATTTGAATGACTCGATTAATACCCGCATCCCAATTTCTCACGTCCGATTTTGAATAAAAATGTGCGGAGGGTATTCGGGTATATAGGGTACTGTTGTATAATAATCTAACTATACACACTGACGATTTAGACAGCTCACATACGTGCTGTCAACTAAACTGATAACACTATCTCTCGCAGCTGCATGTAGCCGCTGCGGAGAACATTTCCTGGCACCCTGTACAAGCAACGACAGCGCCACTAGCAAGTCAGTTCTCTCTGGACAGTGGAGAGCAGCGGTCCTGAGTCATCCATTTCTATATTAGTGCTATCAAATGCTTTTCAGTCGGTCAACACGATTGTACGCAATTGCAATGGATGTCATCATCATCAAGTTTCCACTCCAGTCAGGGTTGATACGCTTTCAGGATTTCAAATTTCCCTGACTTTTCCCGGATTTCCAGACCAAAATTTAAGAAATTCCCTGACCATAGTATCGTTTATTTCCTTGACTTTTCCCGATTTTCCAGAGCAAAGTATAGAAAATTCATTAACCACAGGGACGACATTTACCTCGCTTTTCCTTAGGTTTTCCAAACCTAGCAAAAGTGCATTTACCTTTAGGAAACATTCTTCTGTATGATCCATTAAGATTAAGTTAGAAAAACTGATTTTAGACTAATTATTTGTGCAAGGCTATCCTTAGACGTGAGGAGAAATGTTGTAGTATATGAAAATAATAGTGATAAAAAAAATATCCGAGCAATGTTTCATTATATAAACCGAACTTATATGTAGCTC
This sequence comes from Meconema thalassinum, assembly GCA_946902985.2. Classification (NCBI taxonomy): domain Eukaryota; kingdom Metazoa; phylum Arthropoda; class Insecta; order Orthoptera; family Tettigoniidae; genus Meconema; species Meconema thalassinum. The sequence goes on along the minus strand of OX336397.1, from coordinate 178,116,830 downwards.
TCTGTATAAGTTAACGCGTTTCTTGAAAAGTATAAAAACAAATAACAAAAACAACAGTTCCTTACTGTAATAAATAAAATTTATTACAATAAGAACAAGAATACATTTATACAATAAATGTTAATTTGCTAACATCAATTTTAAAAAAAAACTGTGAAGAAAGCAATCAATCACCAATTCATACTTTCTAGTTAATCACAATAAAAGTATCTAGAAACTGTCAACTGATACATTTTATTCTAACATTAGATATTTAATATCAAATGAGTTGTTTCAGTTAATATGCCATCTTGTGTACAAGAAGTTATGATTACCAAGAAGTTGCTCTGATCTTGGCCGTTTGGGGAGATTTCCTTTGTCCCCGCGGAAGATCACGAAATATATGCGACGGTACGTGATCGTCACCGAATCATGTCTTCGCAGTCAAGTACGGAGAAATATAGAGACGTTACACGTTCGGTGCTGATCTCAGCCGTTTGACGCAATTTGTAGTTTTCACGATCTAACATGGAGAAAAATTGCAATTTACATAATCGGTGTCACTTTTAGTCGTTCGACGAGATTTCTATTGTCCTTGAGGTCGGACACGGAAAAATATAGTATTATTACGCAATGGGCGCCGCTTCCTCTCCATTTGACAAGAATCCAGTTGTACTAGTCAGCGAATGCGGAGAAATATCGCGATGTATCGCAATCGCTGCCGCTCTCGGTCGTTTAACGAGATTCACGTTGCCCTCGAGGTTGGACACTGAGAACGCGATATTATGCAATCGGCACCGCATCCGGCCGTTCAACGATTGTCTGCCTGTCTATCTGTCCTGGTAGAATGGCGGAGGCGAGCTCGAGGTTATGCATGGTTAAAATTCACGAGCAGTTATGGACATGTTGTATGGTCGGCGCCGTGATTCCCGCTGTTCCTATGCTGTGGTTGGAAGTTCACGGTGGATCACGAGAAGAAATGAGTATCGCGATGCTACGTAGTCTGTTATTAAGTGGGTTGATGCACTTCTCGCTCCCCGTACACTTTTAAGTATACAGTAATGGGAAAAGTGGTGAGTAGGGATCGGTACCGGTATGTTTCGTGATGGGTGACCAACCACGTTTGACAGGATTCCCGCAGTCCTCGCGGACACAAGTTCGCGAGCGGGCTCGCGTTTTATGACTTTTACGCAACTGGAGTCGATCTCGGTCCGTTTGAAGAGATTCCCGCAGGCAAGTCGTGCGGTCAGCCTGCCGTCTTGAGGATATGATTTTGGAAGATGAACGTTCGAAGTAGGTATCGGATATTACGAATTATTCAAAGAGGATTGCACGAATAATACGACAAGAGGCACATTTTCTTGCGAATTCAAAGTATACAAGTTTTCGAGATAACCGGTTAGATTATATATCCAATGGAACCAAAGTTCGAAGGAAAATAAGACATATAACGGAGTTTCGAATTAATCAAACTGGATGTCGCAAATTTACGAGATGGATAGATTTTTAAAATATACCGTCGTCTATGTATTTCGGAGAATTCTTGCGATTTTTTTTCGAAACCGTATCATTTCGCAAGATCGCGACAATAAATTATATCGCATTATTTCTGGACTTCAATTTGAGATATCCAAATTTAGAGGTCAATATCACAAATGAGTGGTTTCTGTTGATTTCGGAAGTTATCGCGAATGAACGTCTCGCAAAAAGTCAGGTTTCCGAATAATACAGAAAAACATTTCACTCAAAATTAAACTTTCTTCTTGATGCCGAAAATATACGTTGAACCGATGTATACAGTACCACTGAAGGTATCCTCAGCCTGCATTTCCTTGAGGTAGTGCACGGGGAAGCCTACGCAATCGGCACCGCTTCTTAGCGGCGCGGGTTTAAATGATTTAAACCGACCTCAGCGAATTTTTGTTACCTTCAAATATCCAGACATACAAATTAGCTACTTTTCGTTACCCATTTGTAAAATTAGCTACTTTTCGTTACCCATTTGTAAAATTAGCTACTTCTTGTTACTTTCGTTACTTTTCGTTACTGGTAGACACCCTGGTATACCAACCAAAAAATAACTGTCAAACCTTAATAAATCTTTTATTTCTTCTTTCTCTCTCTTTTTTTTTTTTACAACATTCCCTGACTTTTCCCGGTTTTCCAGGTTTTCCCTGACCGCAACAAAAATCCCTGACTTTTCCCAGTTTTCCCGGTCGCGTATCAACCCTGCCAGTTTCCCGGGTGTGGTTTACGAGCGCTCTCCATTTTGGTCGATTCATGTACCACTGCTCTTTCAAGACTTCATCCCAGTCGATTCCCTTGGATGTGATATGGTCCAGCCATCTCCTCCTAGGTCTTCCAACAGGTCTCTTTCCAGTAATCTCAGTATGTAACCATTGTTTTGCAATTCTTCCTTCTGTCATACGTTTGACGTGACCAAACCATCGCAAACGTGCCCTAGTTATGGTCTCCTTCAGGGACTGATTTATTCCAGCTTGTTCTCTTATCTTCTCATTTCTTACTTTTTCTTTCTATAGTTTTTTGAAGCATTCTTCTTAGAAACTTAATTTCTGAAGCCTGAAGTCTGCTGTCATCTTTTTTGGTAGTTGTGCATGTTTCCAACCCATAAGTCAATATAGGGACAAAGTATGTTCGAAACAGAGTTTGATTTGATCTTAGTGGCACTTGCTGATAGAATTGACTTGCAATGGATGTAATTCCCTAAATTTGGAAAAAATGACACGATTAATAAATTCACTTGGATGACTAGTTTTGATCAGATCCCTTACACTCTATGTCTACGATTATGTGGGTGAATACAGCCAAGCACTAAGAACCCTTCAATGAAAAGTTTTATTAATATCTACTTGTAGAAATTTTCTTACTCAGATGACAAGAATTCATGACATCGAGAAACAAGAATGCAAAATTCTTAGAAAGATACACGGCGCTGTTCTCCGAGATGGAACTTGGATCAGACGACCAACAAAGGAACTCTACAGAAACATAGACAAATTCAGGGAAAGACCGTACAGTTCTATGGACACCTGTGGAGGATGGATGAAAAACAGACTCACTAAGAACATTTTTAACATCATTAATACACGTAAATTAAAGACCAATTGCATGAGAGAAACACAGGAGGACCTGGAACAATTCAAAATCTTTGAAGACGATATTAAGGACAGAAATACAATCAGAAACAAGAAATTCGAACAAGACTCAAGAAAAGAAACAATAGGAAAGAAATTGACAGAGGAAAGGAAGAAAAATCACAGTGAATTAATGAAGAGGTTTTGGGAAGAAAAGAGAAGAGGAAAAGGAAGTGAAGCTGTGATTGGCTCAAGTATGCACCGCACGCTCTCCCAAAGAGGAAACCTCAATAATAATAATAATAATAACATGTTTCGAAGATTTAGAAAGAAACAATTTAAGAGAAAAAGATGCACTAGAGAGAGAAATTTTCCAAAAAAAAAGGTATTGGGAATGGAAGGACTCCAAGGAAGGCAACATAAGAAAACAGGCTCAAAATGGTCGGAAAAGAGAAAGAAGATACACAGCGAAAAGATGAAGGAGCACTGGAGGAAGAAGAAAGAACAAAACAGGACTAAATATTGAAATTGGTTCGTGGGCCTCAGAAGTCCCTAACGGAGAAAGAAGAAGAACATGTTTCTAATGGCAATTTTGACCAAAAATTCAATTTTTTTTTTCTTTCTTTTTTCCATTGTAAATGGAAGCCTTATTTGTCTGCTTCAAAATATTTACTGTCGATATCCCACCCGTAAGTTGTCAGGGGGCTCGTGAGCATCTTAATATCCCAGAATATCAAATCATCATCATCTTGCACAGTTTCCAGCCACTGGCCGGATCTGTTTGGAACACAAGCCTCTCCAACGTCTTCTGTCTTCCCACCATCTCTCAGCTTCCACCCTTGTCCAGTCTTCTCCTCTGTTCTTCACGCTTTCTTCCACCCCCTTCAGCCACCTGTCTCTCGGTCTCTTTCCTTCCCACTTCGTCTCGTGTATCCTCGTGGGTATCCTCTTCTCCTCCATTCGTTTTACATGTCCATACCATCTAAGTCTAGATTTCTCTATACCATCCTGTAATGGTTCCTCCTTCATTAATTCTCTGGTCCTCTCATTTCTTATTCTGTCCATCTTTGTAGCTCCAATACTGCTTCTCAAGAACCTCATCTCACTGGCCTGTATTTTGCTCTTCTCCCTTCCTTTCATAACCCAGGTCTCTGAGGCATACGTCAGGATAGGGACATAGTACGTCCGATATATGATCTTTTTGCTGTTCTGAGGGACATCCTTGCTCCATAACATGCTTCTTGCCCGTCTCCCCCGCTCATTTATTTCTCTATCGTTTCTTCCATCATCTTGTATCAGCCTTCCCTGACACTTGAAGCTCTCCACTTTCTTCAGCTGTTCCCCACCAATTGTTATTCCCGTTGTGGATCTTTCCTTCTTCCTTGTTGTGATCACCATCTCACTCTTATTTATGCTAAATTTCATCCCATATCCTCGTATTATTCCTTCCCACACGTCCAACTGTTCCTGTACCTCCTCCTCCTTGTTTCCCCTTGTTCACTTTTCAGTGAAATTTACAAAGTTCACTTATTTTTATTATAACATAACCTCTCACCTGTCATGTCATTCCATTTTTCTTCAATCTGTTCTTGCTAGCACGTGTTCCATGACACTGTAATGATTTCCGGAACTAATGTTGGTCACGAGGTTCATTTTCAGTTGGCCCCTTGCTCTGATTGGCCTCAGCAGTTTTCGAGAATCTTCCATGCTCTCGGATTGGCCGACGCCACCTGTCCGCGTCACGCATTCCGCGTGATCTCCGGTATATAGCCTGCCCTGGCCTACATCAACTGTCTGTCTCGTCTGTCTCCAGCAAGTCACAATGCCAATCACTCGTCGTCAGCTGTCTTCACGCTGTTTGCACAACGCTTGAATGTGTCTCAACGCTGTGTGCTAATACATCGCAAAATGCTTCTAGTCAATCCAGCAGTGCATTCTAAAATCTACGAAATCTATTTAAGTTAACATCGATACTTGGCCTACGTCAGTTTGTCGTGAGCAAAAAACGATAAACAAATTTTCTTCTGTGCTGGGCACGAAGTCTTCAACATTTCCAAGACGGAAAAAAGTGATCAAAACCGAGTTCTACAAAGTCTATATAAGTTTACATCGATGATTGGCCTACGTCAGTTTTGTGCTGGGCACGAAGTCTTCAACATTTCCAAGACGGAAAAAAGTGATCATCACGCTCTTCCTCTATTTATATTATGTGGAAATTCCTCTACACCAACGCCAACAAGCTAAGTGTTTATTATAACCTCAAAAATTTCTAAATCTTAAAAATGTGTCTTTCTTTTTAGGGTTATGTTACCCGACTTAAACAACTTGTCAAACTATGCCAAAGTCAACTTATTTCTTTCTATTAAGTGGTTTAAGCATGTATTATGCCTTTAAATTGTAGGCTATGAGAAAACGGCTGTTCTCTCTCTTTCGCATGTTAACTTTCCTTCAAAACAAATCATTCTTTTCTCTATTTTTGTACAAACTATTGGGCTTAACACCAGTTCACCTATCTGACGAAGTGAATGGCTTGTTTTTCATTTAATCTATCAAAGAGTTCTTGGGAATGCTCCCATTTCAATTGCAAACAACTTTGTCTTATAACTATCAAGCGACTAGCAGGATGTTATCCCTACTGGCATGTTAATTAATGTTGATTTTTTTTCTGTAAATAAACTAGCCTACTCTCTGTGTGCAGTCCTAGGCTAAATTTTAAGCCTTCATTTGAGCACTATAGTTACTCACTATTTTACCCTGCATAGTTCTACTTCAGACTAACTGGCCACAAAGTGGTTACTTATTCTCAGGGTTGTTGGCATTCAAGCTTATGAAATCTTGTTCGCTTGTTGTTGGCCTGTCAAAGGTCACATTTCCCTTACATATTTATATATTTATTGTTAATCCTTTTCAAACTTATGAAATCTTGTTTGCTTGTTGTTGGCCTGTCAAAGGTCACGTTTCCATTACATGTTTATATATTTATTTATTGTTAATCTTTTGAATGTTGGTTTTTGAATAAAATACCACTGTTATTGGCAAACTGTTTCCATTCCTATTTACTCATCAATGTTCAATCTGTTCCTGCTTAAAGTTCATTTGCTTATTAGACTAGAAGCTTCACTTCTAGTCCTTCCCGAAAAAGGAGGTCTCGCATTGACAGATCCTAACCATGTTGGTGCCGAAACCCGGGACCTTTAAATAACCTTCATAATTGTTTATTGTATGAAACAGGTTGCCAAGCCATTCGATAAGCTATTGCAGCTTTTCACTTCTGTCACTAATGCTAATTGTATTTTTCAGCTATCGCTATGAAAGCTGTGTTGGGGTGAGCGGAGATGTCCCTTGTTACCACCTCTACCAGTACCAATACTACTACTACCACTTCAGACGCTCGGCAGTCTAGCAGATCGGTGAGTGAAAGTACTCAAAGTTCCGCCATGTCTCTTCCTAAAGAGCTTGTAGCCAAAAGAACCGCCTGTAAAAACAAACTTACTCGTTTTCAGCAGTTTTTAGGTTCCAAATCTTTTGATGATCACAATTATGACGTTCTAGTTCAACGTTTTAATGTTTATCAGCAACATTTTCAAGAGTATGATGTGTTGCAAACCGAAATTGAAACAATCGAACCTGATCAAGAACAGGATCGTAGTTCTGTTGAAGAACTGTATTACAATATGTATGGCGAAGCTAAGGATTTAATTAAGCAATTAGCAACCCATCAAAACACCGAAGTTAGCAAACCGTTTCTTCCTAAAATCCAACTTCCTACCTTTTCAGGGGAGGAAAAACAGTGGGATTCCTTTTTTGAACTTTTTTCTTCTCTAATACATGATAATAGATCATTCCCTGAGATTCAAAAATTTTATTATTTAAAGTCTGTTCTTCAGGGTCCTCCTTTAAAGTTAATTGAAGCTTTACCTCTCACAACCGAAAATTACTCGGTAGCTATTGACCTCATCCAACAGCGATATGGCAATGCCAAACTTAGAATTCAACGCCATATGAACGCCTTGTTTAATTTACCCGCTTCACGCCCTGATAATTTATCATCCCTTAGAAGTCTGGGAGACACCGTTGAACTTCATGTAAGAGCCCTAGAACATCTTAAACAACCTGTTGAACATTGGGATCTTTTTCTTATACATCTCACTACCTCCAAATTTGACCTTAATACTCGTAAAGCATGGGAATCCGATTTAGTGGACAAACCTGAACCCACATTTAAAGTGTTGATCTCTTTCATAAAGAAACGTTGTCAAATTCTTTCTGCTTTAATCAATAAAGCTGAAGGTTCCACCGATGTCAGCAAAAGTAAACCCATCAAGCATTTCTTGGAAAAAGCTTCACATTCTCATGTTTTCTCTATACAAGGTAATAAAACCTCATGCATTCTTTGCAATAATTTGCACCCTTTATATTTCTGCAATACCTTCAAAGGCCTTTCAGTTAACGATCGTAGAAAAGCTGTGTCGCAAACCAAATCTTGTTTCAACTGCCTCTCTTCAAAGCATATCTTAGCGGACTGCCCTTCAAAAGGAGTTTGCATGCATTGCAAGCTAAGACATCATTCTACCTTGCACCGCTTCGAAAAGCCACGGTCTATTCCTGGAACAGTTTCAAATCCTAATGCCCAACCTGCGCTGAGCCTCACTAGTGATGCTTCTCCACCAAGCTCTTCTGTTTCTACTGTAAATACAGTTGCCCAATCCTACAATCAAACAACCCCCTCATGGCGTAGTGCTCAAGTTTTGTTATCTACGATCCAGGTCCAAGTTAAAGATTCTTCCGGCAATTGGCACTTAGTACGAGCCTTGCTCGACAATGCGGCAACTCATGACTTCATAACCTCATCATTAGTTGAAAGGTTAGGTCTCAAACCACTCTCCACCAATATTGAAATATCTGGTATAAACAACAGCAAGTCTACTTCCTTAAATTATGTCAAGCTGCAGGTGAAAGATTCAGTCCAATATGGCACTAACTTTCATCTAAACTGTCTGTCCATTCCGAGTATTGGCAGTCCTACTCCCAGTCGCTCTTTTTCCATTGACGAATGGAAATTTCCCTCTGATCTAAAACTGGCTGACCCTCAATTCTATAAAAGCTCTCACGTTGACATTCTTTTTGGAGCTAACACATTTTGGCAAAATCTTCTTCCGTCAAGGGTTAATATTTCATCTGGTATCTACGCCCACCATACTAAATTTGGCTGGCTTATCACAGGTTATATTCCTCTTTAAACTGTTCAAGGTTCCTCTCAATGCCATTTCACTAATGCAGATCTTCATCAGCGTCTGGAAAAATTTTGGCAAATCGAGTCCATTGAATCTGCTCCTTCTCTTTCATCAGAAGATGAATTTTGTGAACAACATTTTTTAGAAACCACTGTTCGTAACCCAGATGGCAGATTTATTGTCACAATGCCACGCATTTCTTCTCCTCCTTCTTTATGTGATTCCTATCCGAAAGCTCTTAAAGCTTTATTTGCAGTTGAGAATCAACTCAAGCAAGATCCTTCCACTCGCAAACAATACCTTGAATTCATGGAGGATTATGAAGCTTCAAACCATATGGAGACTGTTCAAGATTTCGACCCTTCTTTAGATTCAGTGTATTTAAATCACCATCCCGTTTGGAAGAATCCCTCCACCAAAGAAAAGATAAGAGTTGTTTTTAATGGTTCTGCCCCTGATGCCAATGGCATTTCCTTAAATGACACTCTCCTATCTGGACCTGCCATTCAGTCTGATCTCCCGTCTATTCTTTTAAATTTCCGTCTATTTCCAATTGGAATCATAGCCGACATACAACAAATGTATAGACAAATTCTGATTAATTCCGAACAACAAAATCTTCAACGAATTCTCTGGCGTGATGCTCCTACCAAAACCATCAAGATCTTTAAACTAAAAACCGTAACGTATGGGCTCAAACCATCGGCTTTTCTTGCCATTCGTACTTTGAAACATCTTGCCGACCAAGATGGTCACTTGTTTACTTCTGAAACTCCTATTTTGTTGAAAAATTCCTTCTACGTTGATGACTTTCTTTTTTCTTTCAAGAATGTATCTGAGGCTATCGAACTCTCTCAAAGTTTAAAAACTTTACTTAGCAGAGGAGGATTCTTACTTCATCGTTGGAAATCAAATTCTGAGGAACTTCTATCCAATCTCTTGCCACATTGTCCTGTTGATACTCCAGTAGAGCTTTGTAAATTGGAGGATGCTACTAAGGTTTTGGGAATACACTGGTATCCTAAAGCTGACTCATTCTTTTACGAAGTAAATTTGTCTTCCTCACCTCCACAAACCAAAAGACAAGTGCTATCAGAAATAGCTAAGATATATGACCCGCTTCAGTTCATTGCACCCGTAATTGTTCTAGCTAAAATCTTTATGCAAGAGCTATGGTCATTGAACTCGAATTGGGATGATCCCATTCCTCCTTCGCTTTTACAAAAGTGGCTTACCTTTCGGCACTGTCTTTGTGATCTCTCATTAATAGACATTCCTAGAGTGCTAGTTCCGTTCTCTTGCTCTCTTGTCTTGGATTTGCACCTTTTCGCTGACAGTTCGACCAAAGCATACGGATGTTGTGCTTACATTGTAAGCCGCTCCCCCTTTTTCTCCAATTTGATATGTGCTAAATCTAAGGTTGCGCCTTTGAAACCTGTTTCATTACCTCGTCTTGAACTCTGTGCCGCACTACTTGCTGCCGAATTAGCTAACAAACTCAAACAAACACTCAACTGTAAGTTCTCGCACACATATTTTTGGACAGATTCCTCTATTGCTTTGGCATGGATTTCTAAACCTCCTTCTAATTGGCAAACTTTTGTAGCTAACAGAGTTGAGAAAATTCAAACTGTTTCTAAACCAGAACAATGGAACCATGTTTCTAGCAAAGACAACCCCGCCGACCTCATTTCTCGTGGTTGTTCACCTAAGTCACTATCTCAATCCTGTTTGTACTGGCACGGCCCTTCATGGCTTTCTGAAAGAATTCAAAACCGACCTTCCAACTCTAATTTCCCGTTAGAGGATATTCCTGAAATCAGCAAAAAAGCTTCTGCCTTTGTAACTGCCAACACTCCTTCCTTGTTGGAACGTTACTCTTCTTTTCAAAAACTAGTGCGCGTCACTGCTTATGTGCTCAGATGGAAATTTTTAGTACTAGATCAACCTCTATTCCCTCAGCCTTTTCTTTCGGCTGTTGAACTGCAAATTGCCACCATCAAAGTTCTTTGGCTCACCCAAAGAGAGGCATTCTCAGTCGAAATAAACATATTGGCTAAAGGTAAAACTCTCAAGAAACACAGCAGGCTTTTTGCCTTATGCCCTTTTCTCGATGGCGATGGTTTGTTAAGAGTGGGCGGCAGACTTTCTCTTTCTGACTTCTCCGATGAAAAAAGGCACCCTATTATCCTTCCGTCTAAACATCATGTTACTCGAATAATCATTCGTCAGTTTCATTATCAAAACTTGCATGTTGGTTCTAGAACCCTTCTATGCTTGATACGGGAAAAATACTGGCCTATTAATGGTTTACACGAAGTCACTTCTGTTATACATAAATGCATTACTTGTTTCAAAGCTAAGCCTAAACCTAATCAGCAACTCATGGCTGACCTTCCCCCATTTCGTTCAGCTCCCTGCAGGCCTTTTTCCTTCACCGGCATTGATTACGCCGGTCCGTTTGTGTATCAACAAAATCACCCCCGTGCTAAAAGGAAAATCCTTGGAAAACTGTACGTTTCTCTATTTGTCTGTATGGTCACTGGCTCTATTCATCTTGAGCTCGTAACTAGTGCCTCCACCTCATACTTTCTTTCCGCTTTCTCTAGATTCATTTCACGAAGAGGCATTCCTTCAGAAGTCTTCTCTGATAATGCCAAAACCTTTGTTGGAGCTTCGCAGCAATGGTATAAAGCCCTTTGTTCCCCTCGTGCGAAAGAACAAATCTCCAATTACTCGCACTTAAACCAATTCAAATGGCATTTCATCCCTCCTTATGCTCCCCATCATGGCGGACGATGGGAATCTTGTGTGAAACTCATAAAAAATCATTTAAAGAAAACTCTAGGCTCTAGTATTGTAACTTACGAAGAATTCAATTCTTTAATTATACTCATTGAGGGAATTGTCAACTCACGACCTCTTTCTCCTCTTTCCAACGATCCTTGTGATTTCCTTCCTTTGACTCCAGGTCATTTTCTGGTGGGCAGTTCCTTAGCTGCGTCTCCTCCGTTGCTTGATCGTAAACTTGATCTGTCTTTGCCTATCTTGTGGAGAAAGATAGAATCCCTTAAAGCTCAATTTTGGAAGAGGTGGAGACTTGAGTATTTTCACTCGCTCCAAAGGAGGAACAAGTGGCAGCTCTCTCAGCCTCACCTTCAGGAGGGTGATTTGGTTCTTCTCAAAGACCCAAGTCCTCCTCTTGTATGGAAAACTGGTCGTGTTATAAAATGCTATTATGGCAGAGATGCTAGAGTTCGAGTGGTCAAACTTAAAACTTCATCAGGACACTGTGTTCGTCCTATTTCAGTCATTTGCCCTCTGCCACTCTAGCTCTTCTCTCTCATGTTATTTTTGTTTTGTTTTTTTTTCTCTGTTGCCCCTCTGGCAGTATGTTCACTTTTCAGTGAAATTTACAAAGTTCACTTATTTTTATTATAACATAACCTCTCACCTGTCATGTCATTCCATTTTTCTTCAATCTGTTCTTGCTAGCACGTGTTCCATGACACTGTAATGATTTCCGGAACTAATGTTGGTCACGAGGTTCATTTTCAGTTGGCCCCTTGCTCTGATTGGCCTCAGCAGTTTTCGAGAATCTTCCATGCTCTCGGATTGGCCGACGCCACCTGTCCGCGTCACGCATTCCGCGTGATCTCCGGTATATAGCCTGCCCTGGCCTACATCAACTGTCTGTCTCGTCTGTCTCCAGCAAGTCACAATGCCAATCACTCGTCGTCAGCTGTCTTCACGCTGTTTGCACAACGCTTGAATGTGTCTCAACGCTGTGTGCTAATACATCGCAAAATGCTTCTAGTCAATCCAGCAGTGCATTCTAAAATCTACGAAATCTATTTAAGTTAACATCGATACTTGGCCTACGTCAGTTTGTCGTGAGCAAAAAACGATAAACAAATTTTCTTCTGTGCTGGGCACGAAGTCTTCAACATTTCCAAGACGGAAAAAAGTGATCAAAACCGAGTTCTACAAAGTCTATATAAGTTTACATCGATGATTGGCCTACGTCAGTTTTGTGCTGGGCACGAAGTCTTCAACATTTCCAAGACGGAAAAAAGTGATCATCACGCTCTTCCTCTATTTATATTATGTGGAAATTCCTCTACACCAACGCCAACAAGCTAAGTGTTTATTATAACCTCAAAAATTTCTAAATCTTAAAAATGTGTCTTTCTTTTTAGGGTTATGTTACCCGACTTAAACAACTTGTCAAACTATGCCAAAGTCAACTTATTTCTTTCTATTAAGTGGTTTAAGCATGTATTATGCCTTTAAATTGTAGGCTATGAGAAAACGGCTGTTCTCTCTCTTTTGCATGTTAACTTTCCTTCAAAACAAATCATTCTTTTCTCTATTTTTGTACAAACTATTGGGCTGAACACCAGTTCACCTATCTGACGAAGTGAATGGCTTGTTCTTCATTTAATCTATCAAAGAGTTCTTGGGAATGCTCCCATTTCAATTGCAAACAACTTTGTCTTATAACTATCAAGCGACTAGCAGGATGTTATCCCTACTGGCATGTTAATTAATGTTGATTTTTTTTCTGTAAATAAACTAGCCTACTCTCTGTGTGCAGTCCTAGGCTAAATTTTAAGCCTTCATTTGAGCACTATAGTTACTCACTATTTTACCCTGCATAGTTCTACTTCAGACTAACTGGCCACAAAGTGGTTACTTATTCTCAGGGTTGTTGGCATTCAAGCTTATGAAATCTTGTTCGCTTGTTGTTGGCCTGTCAAAGGTCACATTTCCCTTACATATTTATATATTTATTGTTAATCCTTTTCAAACTTATGAAATCTTGTTCGCTTGTTGTTGGCCTGTCAAAGGTCACGTTTCCATTACATGTTTATATATTTATTTATTGTTAATCTTTTGAATGTTGGTTTTTGAATAAAATACCACTGTTATTGGCAAACTGTTTCCATTCCTATTTACTCATCAATGTTCAATCTGTTCCTGCTTAAAGTTCATTTGCTTATTAGACTAGAAGCTTCACTTCTAGTCCTTCCCGAAAAAGGAGGTCTCGCATTGACAGATCCTAACCACCCCTAATCATCAAATCATCTGCAAACACCATTGCTTTCATCTTTCCTTCCCCAATTACTTGTGCCACTCAGGAATATCAAATAAGGTATGAAAATCATGAAAATGACATATCAGCTTAGAGCAAGCATAGGATCCAGTTACATTGACTTACTTGACTTAGTTCCTATTGTCCCTCGTGGAACATAGGGCATCAATGAAGCATCTCCATCTGGTCCTGTTTGCTGACAACCTCTTCACCTCACTCCAGGTCTTACCCTCCTCTATAGTCTCCAAGTGGACAGATCTGCACCACGTTTGTTTGGGTTCCCTCCCCTCCTCGTACCCTGTGCCTGTCTCTCAATGCCTTCATTTCCTTTCCTCAAGGTATGTCTGATCCATTTCCATTGCTTTATTTGTATGGCCATCTCAGTTTCACCCATCCTTCTCCAAAGTTCTTGGTTGGAGATTACTTCCGGCCAGTATGTGCTTAAGATCTTCCTTAAGCAGCGGTTGACAAAGGTCTGCAGCCTAGAGGTGATCTCTTTAGTTACCTTCCAAGTCTCGGACCCATATATCAGAACGGACCTGATATTACTCCGGAAGATATGAAGTTTGGTCTTCATGGTTATTTTTCTGTGCTTCCACACCGGATAGAGCCGCACAAAGGCGCCGTTTGCTTTTTGGATACGTTGGGAGACATCCTTTGCTGCTCCTCCATCTTTGGTCACCACACTGCTCAGGTAAGTAAAGCTATCCACATCCTCTAAAGGTTTATCCTCGAAGACAAATGGGTCAATTTTGTTGGTGTTAGTTCTTACTTTCATTACTCCCAAAGAATCAACTTTTTAAATATGTCAAGTTAGTTTATTTGGTGATATCACAAATACACACATCAAAAAAAGTTTTGCATCACCTCGGTTCCCAGATCTCCGGCATATAGACGTTGACTGTGTATATTGTATCCAAGATACAGTCCCTTTGACTGTTCATAGATGTCACTAAAACTGCTCAAAGATGTAAACAACCATGCATGAGCAGGGCCTATTAGACGGAGGGGGTACGACAGCCGATCAGTTCCAGTCATTCCACCAGGACGAAGGTACGCTGCTCATGTTGTCTGTAGTTCTACCATGCCTAGAAGGTCAATACCGCAGTTCGATCGCGTCCGCATTGTTACTTTGTGTCAAGAAGGGCTCTCAACAAGGGAAGTTTCCAGGCGTCTCAGAGTGAACCAAAGCGATGTTGTTCGGACATGGAGGAGGTACAGAGATACAGGAACTGTCGATGACAGGCCTCGCTCAGGCCGCCCAAGGGCTACTACTGTAGTGGATGACCGCTACTTACGGATTGCCGCTCGGAGGAACCCTGACAGCAATGCCACCATGTTGAATAATGCGTTTCGTTCAGCCACAGGACGTCGTGTTTCAACTCAAACTGTGCGCAATAGGCTGCATGATGCGCAACTTCACTCCCGACGTCCATGGCGAGGTCCAGCTTTGCAACCCCGACACCATGCAGCGCGGTACAGATGGGCCCAACAACATGCTGAATGGACCCCACGGAATTGGCATCACGTTCTCTTCACCGATGAGTGTCGCATATGCCTTCAACCAGACAATCGTCGGAGACGTGTTTGGAGGCACCCTGGTCAGGCTGAACGTCTTAGACACACTGTCCAGCGAGTGCAGCAAGGTGGTGGTTCCCTGATGTTTTGGGGTGGCATTATGTGGGGCCGACGTACGCCACTGGTGGTCATGGAAGGCTCCGAAACGGCTTTACGATACCTGAATGACATCCTCCGACCCATAGTGCAACCATATCGGCAGAATATTGGAGAGGCATTTGTCTTCATGGACGACAATTCTCGACCTCATCGTGCACATCTTGTGAATGCGTTCCTTCAAGATAACGACATCGCTCGACTACAGTGGCCAGCATGTTCGCCAGACATGAACCCTATCGAACATGCCTGGGATATGTTGAAAAGGGCTGTTTATGGACGTCTTGACCCACCAACCACTCTGAGAGATTTACGCCGAATTGTCGTTGAGGAGTGGGACAATTTGGACCAACAGTGTCTTGATGAACTTGTGGATAGTATGCCACGGCGAATACAGGCATGCATCAATGCAAGAGGACGTGCTACTGGGTATTAGAGGTAGTGGTGTGTACTGCAATCTGGACCACAAATGCTGAAAGTCTAGCTGTATGATGGTACAACATGCAATGTGTGGGTCTCATGAGCAATAAAACGAGCTGAAATGTTGTTTGTGTTGATCTCTATTCCCTTTGTATTTAACGGTTCCGGAACTCTTGGAACCGAGGTGATGCAAAACTTTTTTTGATGTGTGTATGTATGACTTCATTTACGTTTATCTCAGAATGAAAATCTTTAACATCTTATGCCTTTCAAATTACCAAAACAACATCAAAAACTGACATAGGAATATTATTGATGCATCACATTAAGGAAGGAAGCTTTTAGTTTACGTGACCGTTAATCATGCGATCATGAGCCACAGGACCATCTTAAGTGGAATCCAAACCACAGGACATGGCATTTCACTTTGAAAATCTCACATGCATTGACCGGGAATCGAACCCGGTCCACCTTGGTGAGAGGCCAACAGCTTTAAAGCTAATGAATGCTGTGAACTTGGGATCTAACTTAAGCCACCATGATTATTTTAAGCAATTACAAAATTGTATTTCCTTTTTGAAAAATGAAGAGAAACTCCCGCACCATCTGTTGCAGAACATTATATGCGTTAAATCGAATATTTAGGGGCATTTTCAAAAATTATCATTTATTATTCTGTTTTTCAAAAATTCAGAAAACCAAGTTATTGATATTATTTGTGATGTGGTAAAAGATTCCGAGGAACCAGTTCAAAAATGTGGAATTTCTTCCTAAACGTATATGCTGTACATACCTTAAGGGGGCGTAGTTGGTAGCATGCTGAGCTTCCATGCACAAGGTCGCGGTTTCAAACCCAGCCGAAATCATCGATATTTTAACAGCGTAGAATGCAAACACATTTGTCATTGAAAACAAATGTTTTTAAATATCCGTATTGATGTTAGAATTAAACGTTTAAATTATACCCCAAATCAATACATAAACAAATATATATTTTATATATTGGTACATGTTTCGACCACAATGGGGTCATCCTCAGCCTAAAAAGAAAATCAATTAAGAATTGAAAACTAAAATGGCATATGTGCCTTAAATCTAAATTAAAATGAAATATTAATGATAATAATTGTAATAAATAAAATATAGTAATAGAATAGATATCCTTACAAATGTAGTATTAATTAAATAAATATAAGATTGGTCATTTAACAGTAATTTTAAAAAAGTAGTTAGAAAATAAGAACTATTAACGGTGAGTGTAAAAATCTTTAGCATTAAAAAAATTATCAAAATATACACAAAATAATTTAGAAAATCAATAAAATAATTCAGTTTGGCGCTTGAGTTAAATAAGTTGAATCCTCTTCAATACGGAGATTATTAACGATTTTGAAAAGGTGCCAACCAGTATTATGATGACATGAATTAACCGCATTGTATGGGATGGAGAATTCGGAAATTCGTACAAGAATTTGAGTTGAAGTGCCCAATATGGATATGTGGCAATTCTAATAAACATCCAAAACGTTTAGAAGAAAAACCGGGATTCTTGAAATGGAATTACGGTATCATTGATCTGATAAATACTTAATGTATGCATTACATATGGTACTACGGGAGAATTTTCAACACGATGGTTGCATTAAAGCGGCAAATACATAACCTAACACTGTTTGGCAAATTTAAAGAGGAACTTCTGATACTGTAATTCCATTTCAAGAATCCCGGTTTTTCTTCTAAACGTTTTGGATGTTTATTAGAATTGCCACATATCCATATTGGGCATTTCAACTCAAATTCTTGTACAAATTTCCGAATTTCTCCATCCCATACAACGAGGTTATTTCATGTCATCGTAATACTGGTTGGCACCTTTTCAAAATCTTTAATAATCTCCGTATTGAAGAGGATTCAACTTATTTAACTCAAGCGCCGAACTGAATTATTTTATTGATTTTTCTAAATTATTTTGTGTATATTTTGATAAATTTTTTAAAGCTTAACATTTTTACACTCACCGTTAATAGTTCTTATTTTCTAACTACTTTTTTAAAATTATTGTTAAATGACCAATCTTATATTTATTTAATTAATACTACATTTGTAAGGATATTCATTTTATTACTATATTTTATTTATTTATTTATTTATTTATTTACATATGTTATGCCCTCATTGGAGCACTTAACCAAAACAAGTATATACATATCTCAAAAACAATATTAAAGATTCAGCTTCTTATTTTTCTTCTTTTCCCAAAACATTTTCATTCTAGTTGACCTTGCCGCTCTCTCTGCATCGCTTATAGTGTAAGTTTTGTGGGTAAAGGTTTTTAAGGGAAGTCGGATGTTCTTGTTTTTCAAGATATTCTTCTCATCTTTGTTAGCAATTTGGGACATTGTCAAGCCGAGTTCATCCAGATCATTTTGAATTTCCATAAACCAAGAGTTCTTTGTTTTACTTTTGAAAAAATAATTAAATAATACTTTTAATTGTCTGGTATCCAGCAGGCGTGAGATATGACAAAGAAAAGCAATTCGCCTTTTTCGCATAGTATCGACTATAGCCTCAGTTTCTTTATAAACCACTTCATTTGGTAATAGACGCCATTGACCATCCACCTGATGTTTTTTATTAATTATAGTTCTGAGAATTCTTCTATCAATCTTCTGTAATGTGTCAGTAACTGATCGAGTGTTTAACTTGAAAAGTGTTTCACAAGCATATATTGCTTCCGGTTTAATAACTGATTCGTAATGTCGTAATTTGGCATTTATGGAGAGTGATTTTTTTTGTAACTAGACCAAGCAATATATTGCGCTTGTCTTAACTTTGTTGTTCTACTTTCGATTGACGCTTTCTCATTCAAATTCCATGTTATAATCTCCCCTAAATATTTAAATTTATGTACAACTTTAATTTCTTTATTGTTGATCAATGTAATAGCTTGTGTTTCCACATCAAAGGATGCCATTATTTCAGTCTTTTCAAATGAAATTTGAAGTCCTACTTTTGCTGCAATAGACCCAAGTTCTTTTATTTTATTTATTTATTATAATTATTATCATTAATTTTTCATTTTAATTTAGATTTAAGGCACATATGCCATTATAGTTTTCAATTCTTAATTGATTTTCTTTTTAGGCTGAGGATGACCCCATTGTGGGTCGAAACATGTACTAATATATAAAATATATATTTGTTTATGTATTGATTTGGCGTATAATTTAAACGTTTAATTTTAACAGCGTTAAAAATCCCTCAGTATGCCTTCCTTCGAAGGGGAAGTAAAGCCAGTGGGCCCATGCCATAGGTTTATGGCATGTAAAAGAACCATCCACTAATTACAATATATTGTGTGAAGCTAAATTTGTAGGTTAGATTTCATTAATGCTCTTAAGTTCCAACGTTCGTCACCAGGTGCTGGTTGTGATAGCATTTGGTAGCAAAAGTAGGAACTACTGGAAATCGATTGTCTGCAATCCTTAACAGAATCACAGATAACACACACTAATACAGCCATCACAATTAAAACCGGTTATCAGACAGATTCTATACGGGGCTACATGACCGCTTGGTCGCAGCCAACCAACCTTAAGGGGTTTTAGCGCTTGACAGCTGTATTGTGAGCATTTTTTGAGATTCTGTCATATATTATAATATCTTCACCCATAGAGTGTGAAGACGATCCCAACTAGCCGTCATTCATTTATTTATGTTGTGTAAATTTTTTCAAGGCTTAGAGAATAACACCCATTACAATCATGTTAACCAACTGAAAACCATTCACAATTTCGTTTACTTGCGCAACACTGAAAAAGGGTTTCCAACACAATGATGTTTGTTTTGCACAAAGCCTATGAGGGTTTCATGTTCTGAAAATTGTTATCACATTGTATCTGTGATTTCACATTTGGGTTTAGGGTAATGAAATCCGTCCTTAGACTTTTGTCATGATATACCTTTCCATTGTGCGCATACAAACCAACCTTGGCCGGGTCCCCGCTCACGATGAGTTGCTCCACCTCGGTGAGAAGCTGGCCCCGGTCCACGCCGCAGTCCTCCACGCTGCCACGCTTCACCATGATGGCAATCACCTGCACATTCAATAACACATTTAATCACCCACTCTTTTTAATTTGTGTAGTTTGTTAGTCTACAAAAAAAAAAAGTAGAAACATATCTGTTATCAGCGTAATTAATACATTTTAATTAAAAAGTCCTTGGATCAGTACATGTTTCGGCAGATGTTATAGTATATATAATAAACCAATTTAAGAGGAAAACTCCGTCAATCAATACTTATGTATTAAAACATATTTACATCGGGTACATGTTTCGAACCTAATAGGTCCTTCTTCAGCCCTGAACTTCAATAAATTTTGCAATCAATCATGATACAACTACAGTAACATCAACATGATACTTGTAAAGCATACTATATATAAAGACATAATTAAATCCTGGAAACGACACAAGCTAAAATACATGAAAACACATTAAAACACTGTTAAAATTGAACTAATGTTTGTTGCGTCGTAGTGTGACGACTTAGTCCAGTTGAATTTGGATGATTGACCATATAAAGTTTTTATTGACAGAGTTGACTTCAAGTTGCACTGTGGGCTGTGATGAGTCGTGTTGAATAATCTAATGGGTATGTCCCATGCGACAATTTGACAGAGGCTTCTTCTATGTAAAATCTTAGAAGAGATTCATAAATTGATCTCTTTGTGCAGAGTGCATTGTCGGAAAGGAAGGAGAGTTGGCCGATGACCTGGCCTGTCTGTCTTTGAAGTTAACTGATGTGGTCTGTACGGAGGTCACTCAATTTATGAATCTCTTCTAAGATTTTACATAGAAGAAGCCTTTGTCAAATTGTCGCATGGGACATACCCATTAGATTATTCAACACGACTCATCACAGCCCACAGTGCAACTTGAAGTCAACTCTGTCAATAAAAACTTTATATGGTCAATCATCCAAATTCAACTGGACTAAAGGTCACCACACACAGAAAGCTAAGCTATGCTACGCTATGCTATGCTAAGCAATGCCAAGCTATGGTGTGCTATGACACGAACAAAAAGCTAAGCTAAACTAAGCTAGACAGCATATTTCTTATTACATGCTTTCCTACTAATGAAAATGTATAGTATCTTTATTGGAAGAGATCCTACAGGATTAAATTAGATTAATAATATTATTATTATTTTAATACTGCTTTCTAAATTAATTTTTGTGTAATACTGTATATGTAACATAAAAATAGGAACGTAGCCAGGATTCTGTTTTGGTGGGGGTCCAGGTGTTACTATTTTATTAAGTAAAATTGTGGCCCACTATAGCTATGTATAAGATACGTGTTTTTTTCTAAAACTATTCAAATTTGCCTATACGTATATAACATAGCAATAGAGTAGATACTTCTATATTACCGTATTTGAATAGCCTATGTCTTCATTTAAAAATGATATTATTAAATTATTCGAGTTATCAACTATATTCAATACTATAAGGGTTACCGTATTTGACAAAATGAATTTAAAACGGTAATATTACAATTGTCAAACTATAAGTTTGCCTCTTGGTTTAATTTCGGAGAGAATCCGGACCTGCCCCCCCCCCCCTCCCCCCCCCCCCCCCCTCCTCTGACTACGTCTCTACTACAAATTGAAACTAAATACTTAATTAATTGCCTCTGTCTTGTTCGTTAGTTATAATTACATTTTGTTGTTGGAGGCTAGATGGACCAGTATGGGTGTTATGTGAAGATAATACAAGACGATTATTATTTCTTAAAGCTAAATATTCCTCTTCTGCAGAGGATACACTAAATACTTTAATGGAGAAAGGGGAAGAAAACATATTGAAACTTATAACATTCTCCATGAAGTCTTGAAATCTAACGCGGAATTCGGTTCTTAATTCTGATATAATTTCTGCGTACTTTTGAGAATTTTGATTATCACAGTTTTGTAGGGCTGGGGAATGAACAAAGTTGTTCTTTTGGCCTGTCACCCATTGTATAAATAAAACGAAGTACGGTACTACCAGAATCACTACACTATACTCACACGACACGGCTACGCACACAACTCAAGGTCTGCGACAGCCCGCCAGATCAACTGTTCCGGAATGAAAAGCGCATGCGCCAGGCCAGCTACAGCCAAGAAAATCGCCTGCCTAGCGATCTGTCTAGCTTAGCTTAGCATCGCTTCGCATAGTATAGCTTAGCATAGCGGCCTGTGTGTGTCACTGTACTTAAATGCATTGAGAGCGATATTTTTCATAACACCGCGTAGCTTAGCTTACTGTGTGTGGTGGCCTTAAGTCGTCACACTACGACGCAACAAACATTAGTTCAATTTGAACAGTGTTTTAATGTGTTTTCATGTATTTTAGCTTGTGTCGTTTCCAGGATTTAATTATGTCTTTATATATAGTATGCTTTACAAGTATCATGTTGATGTTACTGTAGTTGTATCATGATTGATTGCAAAATTTATTGAAGTTCAGGGCTGAAGAAGGACCTATTAGGTTCGAAACATGTACCCGATGTAAATATGTTTTAATACATGAGTATTGATTGACGGAGTTTTCCTCTTAAATTGGTTTATTAGTTATTTGCCAATACGGACCTAACAAATTCCATTATGAATTTGAATGAAACAAAGATGTATAGTATAGTATATCATCCTCCTCATCCTTATCCACTTTAAGACTGGTTTATAGTACTTCTCCACTATTCTTCCAGAAGTCTGTTCTAGTCCATATTCAGTCTTCCTCTTGCTCTCTTTCCTTCCCATGCATCCTCAATTCTTCCACCTTCCTTTCATTTAACATGTCCAAACTATTTTAACCTGATCCTCTCCATTCTACTCCATGACCGTCCTGACTACATCATTTCTTAATTGATCCCTTCTTGTTTTTCCTATCATACTTCGTAAGTACTTCATTTCACTGGCCTGAAGTGTAGTCACTGTCCAGGTCAATATAGGATTAGAGTACAACATGTCCTTCTCCCAAACCAGGTCTTTCACACTGAGCTTCCTAGATATTTCAAGCTGTCCACTATTTCAAGATTCTTGCCATCAATGGTAACCTTGCTATAACCATTCTTTTACTCTTCTCCACAAACACTTTTTTTAATCGTTTTTACCCTTCAGATTGGTGTTCCCCAAGGACTCAGTGAGGGAACTCACCACTACTGCCTCTAAAGGCAGTGTCCTAGAGCTGGAAACATCTGGTCAGAGTGGATACAACTGGGGAAGTGTGATCAGCACCCCGGCCAGGCGGCCTCACCTGCAAAGTGAACAGGGGCCTCATGACGGATGGGAAGGGAGGGGAAGATTAGGATGGATAGGCAAGGAAGAGAGAAGGAGGCGGCCGTGGCCTTACAGTAGGGACCATCTCGGCATTTGCCCAAAAATGAAGTGGGAAACCACGGAAAACCACTTCGAGGATAGCTGAGGTGGTAATCGAACACCCTCTACTCATTTGGGCCACCAGAGGCTGAGTAGACCCTGTTCCAGTCCTCGTACCACTTTTCAAAGTTCGTGGCAGAGCCGAGAATCGAACCCAGGACCTCCGGGGCGGCAGCTAACCATGCTGACCACTACGCTACGGAGGTGACCACAAACACATTATAAACATAAATAAACTGCTATCGTTGATGCAAGCCTGCCAACTTACAATAAAAACACCAATTCGTATTTAATAAATCTATTACACCTTAGTCAATACAGTAATTAATATAAATTATCCAGCAACCGACCCCGGTTCGTCTGGTATCTTTAACGGTTTACACAGCGTAAATTTAAAAGGCGCACGGGCGGCAGGTTTGTCTTCGACTCGATTCACTGAAATCGTTGCTGCTCGGCTTTCTTAGGTCATCATTTTTTTTTCTACAGAAACCTTGCTCGAGAAAACCTTCACAGAATGGTGAAAACCACATCTCGAGATTACCCGTTACATCGGGGACTTTGTTTTATACTATATAGAGATTGATAAAATGTACCAGTTTCGGCCAGCGGTGTCGCTATAAAGTAATTGACTGTAAAGCTCTCTCACCTGTAGGATCCTCTGTCGTACGAAGACCGGTATGGCTCGGTGTAAGATGTACTGCAGCAAGTACTGACGCAGCGTGAGGACGTCCGACGTCTGGAGCAGGGACCACTCTCTGATGAGAGCATCCTTGAGGAGACTGGCCGCCTCGAACAACACCTGCGGCACTGCGCTGGTCTCTGGAACATGGATCATCAATTACCTTATAGCCTGCCTCTCACTCAAGGGATTTTAGAAACTGGCATGAGGGCTG
This sequence comes from Meconema thalassinum, assembly GCA_946902985.2. Taxonomy (NCBI): domain Eukaryota; kingdom Metazoa; phylum Arthropoda; class Insecta; order Orthoptera; family Tettigoniidae; genus Meconema; species Meconema thalassinum. The sequence continues at coordinate 178,093,012 of OX336397.1, read as the reverse complement.
GAATGGGAAGTGCTCTGCCATCTGACAGTGAGAAAACGCCCCTGTCACTAACACCAAGATCAAGGGTTGGCAAAATAGCAGTTTAAAAAAAAAACAGTTTTTTTTTTGTTTTAAACATTTTTTTTAAAATTTTGAACATGTTTTAAACAGTGTAATAAAATGCTGTACTTTTAATACTTAAATATAAATATTTTAGAGATCATCTTGACCAGAGTTGTATGGTAAGTAATAAACCAATGTTTACAACTGAAACTCAACCAGCAGGGAAATTTAGTTACCAGCTGGGATTTTTGGCAGCCATGTTCGAAGTTTTGTCACTGACAATGCTGCCAATATGGGGAAAATGAGGGATGAATTGGCAAAAAAAAAAAAAATATCAAAGAAGTGATAACTTATGGTTGTTCAGCTCACCTGCTTAATCTGTTAGCACATGACTTGGAGGTGGTTGGCATTACAGAACATGTTAAACAAATTATTAAATACCGGTACTTCTGGAACACTCACTTTGCAGCAGCCAAGTACAAACAGGCTGGCGGAACAGCTCTTGCTCTTCCTACGGATGTACGCTGGAATTCTTTAGCTGACTCTATAGAGTCCTATTAGGGTAACTGGCATATTATTGTCAAAGTCTGCACAAAAAATCGAAGTGCCATTGAACCAATTATAAGTGCAAAGGTAAATGATATCAATATGAAACAAAATGTTCAAAACTATCTCAAAAAACTTAAGACTGCATCAGTCTCATTAGATAAGATGCAGCGTGATGACTGTACCATTGGGGAAGCAGTAGAGGTTTGTCTTGACCTGCTCAATTTTTTCAAAAATGAAAACAATCCCAATGACTTAAAGAAATTCATGAAACGATTTAACACCGCTGTAACTGATACCCATCTCCTTGCCAATCTCATGGATCCACGCTATCAAGGACAGAGACTGAGTGAAGAACAATATCATTCTGCTATGGAGTATGTTGAAGCTTACCACCCAGATGCAATGCCTGACCTAATTAAGTACAAAGCAAAATGTTCACCCTTCAAGGAATACCTGTTTGGTCCTGCAATACTAAAAGAAATTAAACCCCTGACATGGTGGGTGGCACTGCAGAATAACATTCATCACACAACTTCAGGCCTAGCACATCAGCTGCATAGTGCGGTTGCTTCATCAGCTGGGATAGAAATTCTTTTCTCCACTTTTGGGTTTGTGCATAGCAAAGTCAGGAATAGGTTACGGACTGAGAAGGCTGCCAAACTAGTTTGTGTTTTTCGTGAACTCAACAAGAAACCTGTTGAATAAAGACAAAGTGGCAGTGACATTTGGATTTATAATATTTTAAATACATCCCTCTATTTTCTGATGGATGTTCGCTTGCAAAAAAAATTAACAAGGACATCAAAACCATTACAAAATCACTCTATAAACTTTATATTATTATGAAAAACCTTCAGTAGAAGGCAGAGAAGACCACTGTACTCTACTGTATTGCAAAATGATTAATTAAAAATATGAAAAACAAAACAAAAAAAACCTTCTAAAGAAACATATTTTAGACGGTTGTTTGAAGCATTGAGTTTAAAACTAATTTTAAACAATGTTCATTGTTTTAAACAGTTTTAAACACGCTGTTTAAAACATGTTGTTTTAAACATGCCAACCCTGAAGATCAACGGCCGAGGGGATACGACGCTCTGACCACAATCTGTAAGCCAAATGGCTTGGTAGGCCTAGGATCGTCATAGGCTGTGGTGCCGCAGATTTACAGCTTCTTACTTCCCCAGTCTTTGTTTCGTGTGTCTTCACTCCACCTACTTGGAGGCTCATACCTGCCAATCGCCTATCAGTAAAAACCCCACGCATGCAAACCTGACAAAATAAGCTCACTCAGATAATCGGAGTGCAGACAGAACATTTCATCTGAATTAAGAAGCAACAAATATCTTTAAAATTAAATTCATTTACACAACATAATTCGTAGATGCAAGCACGACCTCAGCTCAAAATAATGTCGCAACTCTTCGTGAATGTCCAATGAAACGAAAATGGCTATTGAACAAGAAAAGATACCTCGATATCGAAAGCGACTAGTATGAGGAAGCGCCACATTCATCAGTCACAAACCATCTATCTGCGAAGCGCGGAAGCTTAATCTTGGGGCAAATATGAAATAGGAGAGCTTGGCATGTAAAACATTAAAACCGTAAAGCACACTGAAAATCTGTACATTTTATGCAAAGACTCAAATATCCGGGAGATAGCTATACCACATTCGTCACTGTCTGCCTGTCCTCATTGAGCTGATGGATATCAATTGTGTGGGACCTCTCACAAATCAGAGAAATGCTCACTTAGGTAGAATTCTAAAAATGCCCTTCATATATGGACATAACGTGACTTATTTGACAATGTATATTTCTATTAATGAAAAGATAATTATTCTGCCTATTGAATACATATTATTGACATCTCCCATAATTCCAACCCCTCGTCCACGTCGTGGGAGACGGGCAACGGCACAAAGTAGGGAATTGCCTGTAGGGGCGAAGTACAGTGGGGACTAAGTGTGCCCCAGGACCGTTACGGTAGCTGTGAAGGTCCTACAGGAATCCTGAAAAGTGACGGCTAACGGGGCTCTGGTGAAGCTACGATAGGCCCAGCAAGCCAGTACTGGATAAGACTTTTGCATTCAAGAAGGGAACAGGCCTCGGACAGGACGGATACAATGGACCTAGCTGTGTTCATGGACTAAGATTTGGAACTTTAAACATAAGAACGCTGACGGGGAAGGTGGAGGAGATAGTGGATATGATGGAAAGAAGAAAGTTGGATTTATTGGGATTGGCAGAAACAAAGTGGAAAGAGGAAGGAAGGAGAGAACTGAGAAAAGGCTATAGACTGTACTGGAGAGGGAAAGAGGAATGGAGTGGGAGTAGTAGTACAAGATGGTCTAAAAGAAGAAGTGAAGAGTATAAGTGATAGGATGATGAAAGTGAAAGTAGCACTGAGTGGAGAGACCGTAGAAATAGTGCAAGTGTATGCTCCACAAGTAGGCTGCGCCTCTGAAGAGAAGGAGGAGTTTGAAGAGGAATTGCAGAAGCAGCTGGGAGGAAGGAATATAATTGTTATGGGAGATCTGAATGCCCATGTAGGAAGAGGACGACAAGGGTATGAGAGTGTGCTTGGACCAGAGGGTTGGGGCAGAAGAAATGAGGAAGGAAAGAGACTGTTGGACTTCTGTCAAAGGAACAGCCTGCTAGTTGGGAACTCCTGGTTCAAGAAAAGAGAGAGCCACACAATCACATGGTACAGTGATGACTTAACCAGGAAGTCGCTGGTCGACTATAGACTGTATGAGAGAGAATTAAATAAGAACATAACGGACATCAAGGTTATACCATCGGAGAACTTAGATAGCGACCATCGATTGCTGGTAACGAACCTGAGAGGGAGTAAGGAGAAGAAAGGGACTGAGAACCAGGAAAGACAAATAAGGATATGGAAACTGAAAGAAGGAGATAGAAGGGTCGAGTACCTCAAAATGGTAAAGGAAGGAATTCCAACAGATGAGGAAAGAGGGGTGGAAGAGGAATGGGCTAGATTTAAGAAGACACTAGTAAGTGCAGCAGAAGCAGTATGTGGGAGGACAAGTAGCAAGAAGAGGTGGAAGGAAACACCATCGTGGAATGAGAAGACAAAAGAAATAGTAAGGGAAAAGAATAGAGCCTTTAGGAGGTGGTATCAAATTAGGACGGTAGAGACAAGGGAAGAGTACCAGGAAAAAAGAAGGAGGCAAAAAGAGTAGTGGCTGAGGAGAGAAGAAAGTGGATGGAAGAGTGGACAAAGATGATGAAGGAGGATAGTGAAGGTACAAAAAAGGTCCTGTATGGGATGGTAAAAAATAAGAGGCGGAAGGATCCTACGGATTATGTTAGAATGGTGAACAAAAGTGGACAAGAGATAGAAAATAGGGAAGAACTGAAGAAAATGAGGAAAGAATATTTTGAAGAACTTCCAAACCCAAATGGAAACCACGGCGAGGAGGAAGAAATCGGGAAAGAGGAAGATGGACTGCAAACAGAAAAGGACTTAACATGGAAAGAAGTGGAAGATGCAGTGAGGAAGTTAAAAGGAGGGATGGCACCGGGTGTGGAAGAGTTGAGTGTGGAGATGGTGAGAGCAGCAGGAGAGGTGGGGATACAACAGTTGTACCGAGTGATGAAGACAGCATGGAAGGAAAGGAGGACCCCAGAGGACTGGAAAAAGGGAATAATTGTCCCGATCTTCAAGAAAGGTAGTAGAACAGAATGCAGAAACTATCGGGGAATAACACTGATGAGTCATTGTTGAAAGATGTTTGAGAAAGTTTTGGAAAGGAGAATTAGGACAAGGATAGAAGGAGGGATGAGGGAAGAACAACATGGCTTCAGAGCAGGAAGGTCCACAGTGGATTTGATTTTTGCTGTAAGGCAGTTACAAGAACAGCACTATGAGTATGGAACAGATCTACTGATGGCCTTCCTGGGAGAAAGCATATGACAGTGTATGCAGAAACAAAATATGGAAGTCCCTGGAGGATAGAGGAGTAGAAAAAAGGACTATATAGAGGATAAAGGAGATGTACAAGGGAAGCGTGAGCTGAGTGAAAGTGGGAGGAGAGAGATCGGACTGGTTGGAACAAAGAAACGGCTTGAAACAAGGAAGTGCACTGTCACCGTTACTTTTCATTGTGGTGATGGATGACTTAATGACCCGAGTAGCACAAGTAATTGGGGAAGGAAAGATGAAAGCAATGGTGTTTGCAGATGATTTGATGATTTGGGGAAACAAGGAGGAGGAGGAGGTACAGGAACAGTTGGACGTGTGGGAAGGAATAATACAAGGATATGGGATGAAATTTAGCATAAATAAGAGTGAGATGGTTATCACAACAAGGAAGAAGGAAAGAACCACAACGGGAATAACAATTGGTGGGGAACGGCTGAAGAAAGTGGATAGTTTCATGTATCTGGGAAGCCTGATACAAGATAATGGAAGAAACGATGGGGAAATAAATGAGCGGGGGAGACAGGCAGAAGCATTCCGGAGGAGTGTGAGAAGCATGTTATGGAGCAAGGATGTCCCTCAGAACAGCAAAAAGATCATATATCGGATGTACTATGTCCCTATCCTGACATATGCCTTGGAGACCTGGGTTATGAAAGGAAGGGAGAAGAGCAAAATACAGGCCAGTGAGATGAGGTTCTTGAGAAGCAGTATTGGAGCTACAAAGGTGGACAGAATAAGAAATGAGAGGACCAGAGAATTAATGAAGGAGGAACCATAACAGGATGGTATAGAGAAATCTAGACTTAGATGGTATGGACATGTAAAACGAATGGAGGAGAAGATGATACCCAGGAAGAATCACTAGACGAAGTGGGAAGGCAAGAGACCGAGAGACTTGTGGCTGAAGGGGGGTGGAAGAAAGCATGAAAAGAGAGGAGAAGACTGGACAAGGGTGGAGGCTGAGAGATGGTGGGAAGACAGAAGACGTTGGAGAGGCTTGTGTTCCAAACAGACCCGGCCAGTGGCTGGAAACTGTGCAAGATGATGATGATGATTATGACATCTCTGTTGCTCAACTCTTTTAACAACTCATTTCGACAGGAATGATAGGCAAACAGATGTAGTCACTCACCAAGTAATGGAGCTTAAATAGTTCAAAACTGGAGCTGACAATTCACTTCTATTTGGCTACTTTGATTTCAACTCAGAATTCCCAATCACGGTTACAGATTCTCAACTGGTTTTGAACAATAGATTGATAAACAGTAACAGTGTTTGTGAATATGTAAAATACCACAGAAACTTCAGGAAAGTAAAAAGAAACAAGTCATGTTTGACTATTACTATTTTAAAACTTGTTTTGTTATGGCCTGTATGGGACCATGGCCAGCTCTGGGTCTGCTTCCTTTTCTCCTCCCAGCACCTCTTCATCCACTGTCTTCTTGTCTCCCGTTCTTCCTCGGAAATCATTAGTGTCCTCTTTTCTCGTCTCCCCCAATCCTTCTCTATCAGTCAGTTCTAGTACCGTATATCGGTTAGTGCAGTTCTCTGTCCCTTCCACCTTGACCAGTCCTTCCAGAGTTCAACCACCTATTTGTGTTCCTGTCTTTCCTCTAGTCCTCCCTGTTCTCTCCCATATCCTTCCTAATCACATGTCCAGCAAATCGTGCTGAGATAGTCCTCATATTTTTGTATACCGTAGTTCATTTCTTGATCTTCCTACCCACCTTTTCGGTCGCAGTATTTTTCCTCTCTTCCTTCTCCAGTTGTTGGGCTCCACACCTGTCATAGTCTCTGCAGCATACTGTTGCTTTGTAGTGTAGATATATTTCTTTCATTGTACATATCTCTGGTCGCCATGTAGGATATCCCCTCCTTACCTCTGTTCCTTCCTTTTATATAATCTCCGAGATATTTGAACTTATCGACCCTCTGCACATTGCCTTGTGCAGTTTTCCAATTGCCACTGATGTTCCGAGTATTTGTCTTGTCATGAGTGATCCTTAAAACCGTAGAAACTCAAGTAGAAAATTTTAAGTTGTTTTAATAATTGCTGTGGAACTGGCTGTGGATTGGGTGGACTAAACCCTGTTGTCATTAACTTGTAAATCAATGTGGAACCAAGTACTTAAGGATGATATCCTTGCAATCAGACATTTTGTGTATTAATTAACTCAAATTCATTTCAATCCAAAGTTTGGGCATAGGCTATTAATTGAAAAGGATAACCAATGTATTAAAAGCACTGTTCTTCACTCAGTGATGATAAAAGTACAGACACGGAAGGTAGGCCTATGTGCTAGAGCTAGAGAACAGGAGTGTATCGAAAACAGAGTATTTTCAACAAGAGAAGGACGATCCTTTCTTTTGATTTGCCTTTTCAAGTGCCATGTATTCTCTTTATAGTGTAAGAAGAATAGGGTAAAGTGAGGAAAATTAGTTTATCAAGCTAAAAATTGGTGGAGAGGTTCCTTGAATAGCCTGGATCAAAATACTAAAAGTCCCAAAAAATCCCTCTTGGGGAACATGCCACCATCTTTGAAAAATGGCCGGCATCTTGGATTTCGTATCCAGCATCGCATTGAATGTCATAACTCGGTACCCAAGGGTGATAGGGACATGCGGTTTGGTCAGGATAACTTACCAGAATGCAGGCTATCATTTTGACACTACTTAACCTAGATAACAATCAAAATAGTTATTATAAATCACTTAAACTCACATAGGGTAGCGTTAAAATCCATCTTGATGTTCAATGTCGATTTTTCACCTTTTACTGTCATGGGAGACAGTGGCAAGAGTGAAAGCAATGTACGAGGGAAGCAAAAGCTGTGTAAAGGTGGGAAGAGAGAGAACGGAATGGTTTCAACTGGAGAGTGGTCTGAAACAGGGAAGTGCCCTCTCACCCCTGTTATTTATAGTGGTGATGGATGAAATCATACGAAAAGTGGTAAATAGCATTGGGGAAAGGAAAATGAAGGCAATGTTGTTTGCTGATGACCTTCTGGTATGGGGAGAGGATGAGGAAGAAGTACAAGAGCAATTAGATGAGTGGGAGAAGGTAGTGTTATCATATGGGATGAAGTTCTCAGCACAAAAGAGTGAAGTGGTCATCACAACGAGGAAGAAGAACAGACTGGATATGGGCATAACACTTGGAGGACAGCAGTTGCAGAAAGTAGAATGCTTCAAGTACTTGGGAAGCATAATTGAAGAAAAGGGAGGCAATAGGATGGAAATAAATGAGCGGGGAAGGTGCGCAGATGGATTTTTCAAGAGTGTTAGGGGGATGATATGGAATAAAGATGTACCACAAAAATGTAAAGGAATCATCTACAAGACCTACTTTGTGCCAATTTTGACATATGGTTCAGAAACATGGGTGATGAAGGAAAGGGACAAGAATAAAATACGAGCAGTGGAGATGAAGTTCCAGAGGAGTAGGGTAGGAGTGACAAGAATGGACAGAGTAAGGAATGAGAGAGTCAGGGAGATGGTAAGAGAGGAACCATTGCAAAATAGAATAGAGCGATCTAGGCTACAATGGTATGGGCATGTGAGGAGGATGCAAGAGGAGAGGATACCGAAGAAGATGTTTGGAATGGAAATGACGGGAAGGAGGCCAAGGGGAAGACCAAGGGACAGATGGACAAAAGGAGTTAAGAAGAGTGTGGAGGAAAGAGGAGTGTGCTGGGACACAGTAAATGACGAGAGATGGTGGATGGACAGGAAACGATGGAGAGGCTTATGTTCCAAGCAGACCCGACCAGCGGTTGGAAACTGCTCAAGATGATGATGATGACTGTCATGGGATTGAAAAAAGTACTGAAATAAATGTTGTTAAGCACATCAAAACGCACAAAAATATGTGATCTGCACTTTTGTTAACCAAAAATTACGGGTGTGAGAAGTTGTCAAACATGCGCATGCAACTCGAGGAGCGGGGCGCCAAGGAGGGGGCTTCTCAAAGCCGGTGCAACTGGTGATGTAAACACATTCTGTAGGCGAAACTATGCCCCTTTTTTTAATGATAAGTAAAAATTTGACACTTTTATATAGAAGGATAGCATCTTATAACCTAATAAATAATTTAAAAAAGCAATAATTAATTTGTTAATACAGTAACTTAGCGCTTTAAAACTCTCTTTCTTAGCTACGTATATTATATTTATATAGAAAAGGAATGATAAACGTTACTATTAGAAAATAAATTAAGCAGCTATTTGCTTATTAGACAGCTCCTTAACCTGGTCCATGAGTCAATCCTAATTGGCTACATGGATAATTCTTGCCAGGCGCGTCCACGTCGCGGGGGTGGGCAACGGTACTGTAATATACCATGGAACTACAGTACCGGCTAAGTTCTGGTGAGGACCCAGTCTTATGGGGTATAACATAGGCCCCGTGCACAGGGTTACGTGCGAAGACTTCAACGGAATCTACAGCGGAGAAGATGGACTTCAGAACGGTGGAGATTGCGGAAGAGGCAACCCAGTACTCAGGGAATAGTATGAGTACAGCATCAATCGGCAGCGTCTGTTTCCCATGTTAGGGGCGGCTGCAAGGGCGTCTGTTCTCCATGTTAGGGGCGGCCTGAATAATAGCTGGCAGTAGCTTCATAAAATGCCTTTGGGAGTGGCGACCCCATCGTAATAATAGCCTAAAATGGAAATGGCACTTCCAATGATTTGGAAAAGGTTAGGGCGTACCCTGCAGGCGACGCGCAGTTCCTTTGGTACTGGGGGAACTGTGAGAAATGGGCGACCAGTAACCGAAATGAAAGTGGGAATCATGAATGTCATGACCCTGACAGGCAAGGTGGAGGAGGTGGTAGACTTCATGGAGAGGGAGAAGGTTGGAATGATGGGGCTGAGTGAAGTGAAATGGAAAGGTAAAGGAAGGAAGAAATTGAGGAAAGGATATACTTTATACTGGAGTGGTGGCCAAGAGGCAAAAAATGGCGTGGGACTGATAACCTCGAAACAACTGGAGGAGTATGTTGAAGTGGTAGAGTGTGTGAGTGACAGAATAATGAAAATTAGAATGAAGATGAAGAATGACGTGATGGACTTCATACAAGTGTATGCACCACAGACTGGAAACAGAGAAGAAGATATTGAAGTATTCCTGGAGGATGTAGAAAGAGTAATCTCAGATGTAGAAGTGGTGATCATGGGAGACATGAATGCACAAGTCGGAATTGAGAGACAAGGAAAGGAAGAAGTCGTTGGACCATACGGATATGGGAAAAAGAACCGGGAAGGAGAGGAACTTGTAAACTTTTGTGAAAGGAATGGACTGATAGTGGGTAATTCATGGTTTCGGAAGAAAAACAGCAGGAAAATTACGAGATATGGGTGGGGTGATAGAAGAACAAAATCAGTAATTGACTACTTCCAGGTGGAAAGGACAAATCGCAGAAAGCTGATGGATGTGACAGCTTTACCAGGAGAAGCATTTGATGGGGACCATAGAGCTGTGGTGGCAAAATTTAGATGGGGAAAATTGGAAAACCTAAAGGAGATCAGAGAAAGTAAAATAAAAGTATGGAAATTGAAAGACAAAGCTGTACAGGAAGATTTTCAGGAGAGATTGAAGCAACAAATCCCAGTTACTGAAGTGGGAAATGTAGAAGAGGAATGGTCCCACTTTAAAAAGGCATTTTCTGGTGCAGCAGAGAGTGCTTGTGATAGGACGTCAACAAGAGTTAAAGAGAAGGAGACACCGTGGTGGAATGAGGAAGTGAGGAAAGCAGTGAAAGAAAAGAAGTCTGCATGGAAAGAATGGAACCGAGATCAAACAGAAGAAAGCAAAAGGAAGTATCACGACAGCAAACGGAGGTGTAAGAAAGTGGTAGGAGAAGAAAAGAAGAAAAGTTGGGAAGAATTTACACGAAGAATGGAAACAGATGTAAGTGGCAGTAAAAGGATGCTGTATGGGCTTCTAAGAAGTAAGAGGAAAGAAAGAGTTACTACAAAGCTGGTGAAAAAGGAAGATGGAGAGTTGTTAACACACCCAGAAGAGATAAAGGGATGATGGAAGGAGTATTTCGATAAGCTATTGAATGTGAGCAATTGTACTGGTGAGATAGAAGTGACACAGCCTGACGACTCTATAACTGAAGATGATATAACAATGCTGGAGGTGGAATTAGCAGTACAGAAAATGAAGATGGGAAAAGCAACAGGGGTGGATGAAATCAGTGTTGAAATGATAAAGGCTGCTGGACCTGTTGGTATGCAATGGCTGTATCGACTGCTAAAGTGTGTGTGGAGACGGAAATGTGTACCAGAAGACTGGGAGAAAGGGCTAATAATACCAGTGTTTAAGAAAGGGGACAAGAAAGTGTGTGATAACTATAGAGGGATCACCCTCATATCACAGATAGTAAAAATACTGGAAAGGATATTAGAAAGAAGAATGAGAAGAAAGGTGGAAGGAGAGTTGCAAGAGGAACAGTATGGCTTAAGGAGTGGAAGATCCACAGTGGACCCAATCTTTAGCTTGAGGCAGGTGATGGAAAAGAACTGGGAATATGGAGAGGATTTGATCATGACTTTCATAGATCTAGAAAAGGCATATGATAGTGTCCCCAGAGAGAAGGTATGGGAAACTATGGTTAAGAAGAGACTGGGAAGAGAAATGTTGGAAATGGTGCAAGCAATGTACAACAACTGTGTTAGCAGGGTACTGACCCCAGTTGGAAAGACAGATTGGTTTAGGAACAAGACTGGACTAAGACAGGGGAGTGTGCTGTCACCTCTTTTATTCATAATGGTAATGGATGAAATTGTAAAGGAAACAAAGGAAGCATATGGACATAAAGAAATGAAGTTACTATTATTTGCAGACGATATTGTGGTCTGGGGAAGGAACATCGAAGAAGTGCAAAAACAACTAGATGCACTGAACGAAAATATTCAGAAGTATGGCCTGAAAATCAGTATAGAGAAAAGCAAGACCATGGTGATGACAAGAGGGGAAAGACATGGAAAGGGCACTGTGAAAATTGGAAGTCAGAGTTTGGAAATTGTGGACACGTTCAAATACCTAGGAAGTGAATTGATGCAAACTGGTAGGTTGGACATGGAGATTGGCAGGAGGGTACAGCAGAGCAATGCATTCTATCAAAGTGTAAGAAAACTTGTTTGGGATAAGGAAGTACCAAGGAAAAGCAAGGAGGTAATGTATAAAATGTACTATGTACCCATATTAACTTATGCAGCTGAGACTTGGACCCTGACGAGCAGGCAAGAGAGTAGAATCCAATCCAGTGAAATGAAATTCCTAAGAAGTATGATAGGTAAGACAAGGAAAGACAGAGTGAGGAATGAAGATGTTAGGAAGGAAGTTGGGATGGGAAAACTAAATGAGAGAATTGAGAAGAATAAACTAAGGTGGTTTGGACATATAAAGAGGATGGAGGAAAATAGAATACCAAGACAGATGCTGGAGGCCAAGTGCAAGGGTAAGAGAGCAAGGGGAAGACCTAGAACAAGGTGGATCGATTCAGTGAAGAACAGCGTGAGAAAAAGGAATCTGGACTGGGACAAGATCGTGGAAGAAGAATTGTGGAAGGAAAGAGGAAAGTGGAGAAGAGCCATAAATACCCTGACCCGGCAGGAGCTGGATAAGGGGAAATGATGATGATGATTGCTTATTTGCTATCTTATACCACACCATAAACACACTAACGTATAAGCACATTAAAATTTATTTTGTACAAACACCGAAAAGAGGATATTCTGCTGCCACGGGATGCTGTAGTGCGGTGTGCCTATAAAGGAATAAAGCCAACTATTAATTATATCATACGCGTTTAATATTGGTGTTGGTAAAAAAAACGTGACACTTGCCTTAATCTTGACGCTTTTTCTTTGGTAAGGTTGAACATTCAGAAGAGTCTACTCTGCGGCGAAGAGGTGGAGAGGATCTGCATGGCAATTCTTCGGGGTTGTTCTCCTGTTCCTCACTCACCATATCGTCAAGAGTATCTGGCTCTGGCTTGTTAGAACAACCATCACCAGTGCAATTGCTGCACATTGCTAACAGGAGAGACCTTGTCTTCTGCAACCGCAAGATCTGCTGCCGCATCATGTCTTGCACTCTCAGCTGATGAGGTTTAGGAGGAAGTCTGGTGCGGGAGGAGATTCGGTTGGAATCTGTAAAAATTTGCCGATTCTGTTCTTCTTCCATCCCCACTCTGTAGGTGGAAGAGAGGTTCCACGCCATTCCTGCACTTGGTGGTAAACTCTTAGGCTATGCTGTCGAGATGCTGCTGATGTTGGTGGAAGACTTGAGAGGTCGAAGTCTGCATGGAGACGTTGTTTGGCAATGGTCTTAAGGTACTGACTATACCTTGTCTTGTTTAGGCTATCTGTAGATCTACCTCCGTATAACGCTACGAAGAATTCTTCCCCTGCCTTCACGATCTCTTCCACTGCAGCGTCTGCGCTGTTTAAAACAGCAATTCTTTGGCGAAGACCTGGGTTATTGTTTAAAGTCTTGAATGCGTGTGCCCCCTTCCTGTAGGGAGTCGAAGTTGTGTCGCAACCTGACATGGCATGGAGGAAGAGAAGATTGTCGGTCATGTCCTAAGAGCCTTCTGCAATTCCTTAGAGCCAAAGAGTTTCTTCGGATGGGCTTTTGATGGTGGCACCAGCATATAGACGTTTCTATTGCGTTCTGCAAGGCTTGAAAGAAATACCAACAAATCGGTATCCTCTCCAACAATTGCCACATGACCTCCTTTCTCTGCTTCCTTGATCGCTGTTGTCACGATGAGACGATCAGCATCAGACTAGGCATGAATAGCTGGAATCCCCTTTTCTTCGAAACAACGACCTAAAATGGCGACGAATCTTGATTTGATTGAAGTATTGGCTAGGAACTGATTCTGCGACGAGACCACTTGCACTTCCAAATCCACCAAAACTCCAGAAGATGACGTCTTGGCACGTCGTCTCATATGCTCCACGTCTTTCGTCGAACACTAAGTTACAATAGCTTTCCCTTGATAGTTCGCCTTGATGTACGAAATGTAGTTCTTTTATTTATTTATTTACATAGGTCCCAATGAGCCTGAGCTCGTGTTAGGGACAATCAAGTAACATAGTTACAGCATGGCATATAGGCCTATATAATTTTTGTAACATTATATTGTTTAGTTTAATAGTAACTTATATTAGATTGCTAGTGACTAACTTTACAGAGATGATTCGGTATGATACATTGCATTGCTGAAGGCTATTGGATATGGGCTATTCATTCCTTAATAGGAAGTCTTTTGTTTTCCTCTTAAATGTTTTTATAGAGAAACTTTCCCTTATGCCTAATGGTAGCGAGTTGTATTCCTTTATTATAGAGGACATAATTCCTTTAGTTCCAAATTTGATGGATTGGGAATGGCTGGTGAATATTCGATTTACTCCTCTTGTTGCATAATGATGAATGTCATTTGCATGGGTAAAATGGATGTGTGTGTGTATCAATTTGTTTTCTAATTTGTATACAAATACTGTTGCTGACATAGCTATTTGTTTTTGCAGTGGCATAATTTTAGTTCTTGAGTATAATTCATTTGACGGTGTGAGCCAAGGAAATCCAAAGATAGATTTTATAGCACGTTTCTGGAGTATCTCAAGTTCTTTTATCAGCTCCTTCTTACAATACCCCCATGTACATTAGATGTGAATGTATCAGAGCAAAGTATATATTTTTCAATTGTTGGCTAGTAAGACAGCTATATCTTAATCTGAAAATAATACCTATTATAGGGCTGATTTTCTGTTTTACATTTTCTACATGATTTTCCCAGGTTAGTGTACTATCTAGTGTGATACCTAGGTATGTTGCCGATTTAACCCTTTCTATTTCTTTGTTGGCTATGTTGACTATGTTTGTGGTCTCAATCTTGTATGATGGTTTATGGAAGAATAAACATTTTGTTTTAGTGATATTGATAACCATTTTGTGTGCTCTCAACCAATCCACCAGCTTATTGAGATCATAATTAATATTTAGCATAATTTCCTGTTCAGATGTTCCCAGATAGAGTATAAAAATATCATCTGCAAATAGTTTAAGCTTGCCTTTCAATTCTAATAATACTATATCATTAATATAGACCAAGAAAAGAATTGGTCCTAAGACAGAACCTTGAGGTACTCCTGTGTCAATTCTCATTTGAGATCCTTTTACATTATCGATTGCAACATATTGTTTTCTGTTTGTGAGGTAGTTCTTGAACCAATCATGTGCCACTCCTCTGATGCCTGCAAATTCTAGTTTATTAAGGAGAATCTTATGGTTAACCAGATCGAAAGCTTTTTGAAGGTCAATTAGTACACCAGCAGCTAGTTTGTTTTCATCTAATGCCTTTTCTACATCAGTTACTACTTCAAATATAGCACTATCAGCTCCTCTATTTGGAATAAACCCATATTGGCAGTTTGCAAAGTAATCATTTTTCATAAAGAAATTCATAAGTCTTCGTTTAACAACGCTTTCTAGAACCTTGCTGATGGCAGATATAATATTAATGGGTCTGTAATTTGATGGGTGGGTTTTGTCTCCTTTTTTTGTAGATCGGGACCACCCTAGAGACTTTGCAGGCATCTTTTATAGCTTTTATTTTATAGCTTGTAATGTCCGAGGTAGAACCGTTTCCTGGATTTTCCCATATACTGTTAGCAATATTAACATAATATTTATTAATTTCATCACATATATTTTTCTTTTTTTCGATATTCGTGCCGTCGACTATAAGTTTGACAATTTCATTTTTCCCCTTCTTTGGCCTATTTAACATCTCATTAACAACACTCCACACTTCCCTCTGATTATTTGCATTTTGAATTTTTTGGTCAAAGTAGTTTCTTTGTAGGTTTCTCTTAAGTTTTGTAACTTGTTTGCTAATAATTTTATATTCTTCTAAAATTTCTGCAGATGGTTTTTTAACTTTGGTTTTTGTATATATCTTATCTTTCCTGTGTATTAGTGCTAAAAGATCTTGTGTGATCCAGGGTTTTATTGGTGGGGCACTTGGCTCCTTATTCGTATATTTCATAGTACAGGCTTCTATTCCTTTATTAATAAAATTACAGAATTTATTGTAGTAGTCATTTACGTTAGTTTCATTGCATACAAATTCTTGAGTTATTAAATATTTATTAAGTTTTTTGTAGTTTATTTTATCCTTTTCTATTGGCCAATCATCACATATTGAGTTCCTGCTTATCTTTTTGTTTCTCATTTCACAGATTATAAATGGTGATCGCTCAAATCATTATCAATATTATAGACATTACATATTTTGTCACAGTCGTTCACCAATACATGATCAATTAGAGTAGAGCTAGTTTGTGTTACACGAGTTGGATATTTTGTATTACATAATACTAGACCGTATGATTTGACTAGGTTAATATAACTACTAGTATATCTGTCCACAAATAATAGATCAATATTCATATCACCTAGTATTATAACAGGATTCGTTGAGTAAGAACTAATAATTACTTCGAGATCAGTTAGAAAGTGTGGAATGTTTCTTTTATGAGGGTTATAAGCAGTGATTATATTGTATTCTTGATGGCCTTTTCTCACAGTAATATGCAGTATGCTGTGGGTGGAATTTATTTCCTTTACAAGGGTACTGCTACATTTGTTTGAAATATACAAAGATACTCCCCCTCCAGTTTACTTTCTAACTATGTGATATGCAACATATTTCTTAATATTGAAAAACATTTTTGTTTGTTCTGTTAACCAATTTTCTGAGATTGCTAGGACATCTACCCCTTTGATTCTGTCTAAAATCATTTGGATAGCATCGAAATTGTTTTTTATGCTATGTGCATTTATGTGTACGCATTTTAGTGTACTGGTATCGGTTATTATCTGTTTACTGTCCTTAATTTTATAATAATCGCTAAGTGTATAACAGTTACTTTCGGTTAACTCTAGTGTATTATTATTTGCATTACCTAAAAAATTTAATTTCTGTAATTCTAGTTCCATATGGGATAATTACCATAGTAGATATTGTTTTAGATCCCTTATTTGGGGGTGGATCTAAAAGGAAGAGTTATTGTATTAATTTATAAGGTTGTGCCTAAAAAGGGTAGCTTCCCTTGGCAGGGTAAGCTGACCAGTGTAGAGTGTTGTGGTGTGCTAGGAACTAGGGGGCGTTCCTATAAAGAATGTAGTAGTGTTTGAAGGGATGGGACCCAATGCAAGGGTCACTGTGCTGGTCGCTCAGCTGACTGCTTATTATGTAACTGACTCTGCTCGTATCAGCTAAGTGGCACGCGCTGCTCTCTGGCAGCCGGGCCGACTCGAGAAATACAATGGTACCTGAGCTAGCGCTATTAGACTACCGTCTGTCACGTCTTACCGTGACGGGAATAAGGAAGGGCGTTGGGATGTAAAGAGGCGTATAAACAGTAAGGCTAGTGTGCTGTGTTGACCAAGTGTTTATTGGTCTATAATTCTGAGTATGAGTCCCTTGTAGGGAATGTAATTATGTTCACAATGTAGTACAAGTTGTGGGTTACAGGTTACAAAAGTAGGATGTCTGAACACGACTGACTGACTCACCTCTGATGACACCGGCGTAGCCTTCGGCCGTATCGTTGAAGCACTGATAATGGAGAGATCCTTTGACCTCATTAAGATGCCTTCTTATACTCTCCGGCGCTATGCTGTCAGCAATGTGTTGGCATTGCTGTCCCAGTTAATAGTATGTCGCTATGTGTAACCATTGTGCAAGGACTGAGCTGCTTTCTATAGTGGCAAGCTGTCCTTGCTACGTTTTATGGATGTTGGCCCGGCTTTCCAAGGGTTGCCCGTTAGGAGATGTAGGCAGATGATGGGGGGATGGTCTCCAAGGGGTGCATACCCCTGGGAGGCTGTACAAGCGTCTTCCTTCATTTGTTCGCGTCCTCGCGAACGGGAACGGAACTGGCGGTTGGGATGTTGACGTAGTGGTTCTTGAAACCCCCTCGTATCTCCTGGTGGTGTCGTATCGAAGTGTGGGTGTGAGGTCAGCCCGTGTTCAGAGGGGAGGGTTATGGGATGTACAGATATATGTATACACTGATATTGGCATTGTGAAAATGGAAATTAACAAAACAAAAGAAATTGACATTGCGAAAAATTTGACATCGAGAAAAAAATTGACATTGAAAAAAAAAATTGACATTTGAGAAAAATTTGACATTAAAAGAAATTTGACATGTAAAAAAAAATTGCCCTTGCTATTGCTGGCGTATTGCTAGTTTCAAAAAAAAAACATGGTTTTTGATGGTGATTCGTTACATAGTTGTGCAGGGAGGAAAAACCCAGCTAGACGAGGAATTGTGTCGTCTGGCTTTACCTTGGGGAAAAAGTGCTCCCTGGTGGAAGTCGTTACTCCGGTCCGAGCGTCCTTGCTCGGAAAGATGAAGGGTTCTGCCCTGTTATGAGATTATAGGCCCCTGAAATCCACTGAGGCGCTTCTTTGCCATTTTTCGGGGGATTTTGTAGCAAAGTAAGCCTGGGCGTACTTCCACCGTAGCGCGTGTCTGTAGGTTTGAGCGTGCCTGTTTGCGAGGGTCTAAATGCGCTCCGCGCTATCCTAGTAGAGTTTACGGGGGTGTGTGTGTTTTCGACCGATCTGTTCTGTGGGGTAGGTAATAACACTTTTCCTAATCCCCGTGTACTGTGTGGTAGTGCCCGGTCAAAATGTGCGTGCGTGTATCGTGCATCCTGAGGGACTAATACCGGTGTTCGCCTTCGTTCTGGCAAATTTGCCCTTTGAACTGGCGGTAAAGGTCGCTTAATGGCTTGTGTCTGGCCTGGCAATGTGGTGGCGTGTAGTCTGACCGCTTTTCGGCCTGTGGCCACGGCAGACTCCTGCCATTGCGCTAGCCTATCTGTGTGGGTGTATGTAGTCTTTATGTGTAGTGGGACGGGTTCTATGTCGTCTGCCCATGACGTGGTTACGTCCCGTTGTCTCTCTGTCATGCTATGTGTGTCTGAGAGTCCTGGCTTCAACTCCCTCTCGTCCCTTTGTTCCGAGGGGGTTGTTCTAGGCTCTGCCCCTCGGTTTGGCAAAATTGCCTTCCGATCCGGAGCTGAAGGACATGTGTTTATGTAACCTTGTATTTGTAGCCTATTGGAGCCTAACCTGGCCGTCTCCTGGACTGTGGCCATGGTGACCTCCTTCCTATGTGTGGCAGTACCTGGCGAGAGGGACATCCTCGCAAATTGTCGAGTTAGCGTATCTACGCTTATGTCCTCTCTCGGCTGGGCTGGTAGCCCTACCCTGAACTCAAAAATGGCCTTGTTGGCTTGGAGCTCACGGTATTCGTCCCAAATTTGGGTGTACTGCCTATTGAGGCTTATGGTCTGTTTGCAAATTACTGTATTAATGTTTCTGTGCTCTGTATAGTTTTGTGGCCGCTAGTTGGAGAAGCGCTTGGCCGCGAATTAGCTCCCTGTATTGGGCGTGTAAACCTGTGTAGTGCACCCTCATTCTCTCGACGGTTGCATTATCTATTACGGGACCATGTGTGGTGATTAATTGTTGGTATATTTTGTTTCTTTGGACATGGATTCTATTGAGGCGTTCATGTATGTTCCTCAAGTGCTTGTGTGCACATTTTAATTGCGTTGTCCTGCCCTCTGACGGAGTGTATGGCTGTTTGCCCTGTATTGCTCCGACTTTTGTTTGGAGTGCCCGTATTTGTGTCTGTCGCCTCTGTATATGCCTTTGGCATCTTATTAATAATGTTAATAATGTTGGCGTAAGCCTATTGCCTCTATGGTTTGCAATCTCTGCATGAGGCGTCATTCTGACTGAAGTGTATGTGAATAAAATAAAATAAAATACCTGTGCGTGTTTGACAGTGTATTTACGTATCTGTTTGATTCTTTCTGGGGCTGGGAGTTTGGTTTAGTAAGAATTTCCCCTGTATAGCTAGTTTTGGAGCAAAAATTGCTTTTTGTCTGGGAAAAAAAAAAATTTCACTATTTGCTTGGCTTTTTGCGGTACGGAAGGGGTCGTTTTAACTACGAGGGCTCGTTGGTTGAGTCCCGTTCTCTATGCGTAGTACGGCGCCTCCACCAGTGTTTTAGATCCCTTATTTGGGGGTGGATCTAAAAGGAAGAGTTATTGTATTAATTTATAAGGTTGTGCCTAAAAAGGGTAGCTTCCCTTGGCAGGGTAAGCTGACCAGTGTAGAGTGTTGTGGTGTGCTAGGAACTAGGGGGCGTTCCTATAAAGAATGTAGTAGTGTTTGAAGGGATGGGACCCAATGCAAGGGTCACTGTGCTGGTCGCTCAGCTGACTGCTTATTATGTAACTGACTCTGCTCGTATCAGCTAAGTGGCACGCGCTGCTCTCTGGCAGCCGGGCCAGCTCGAGAAATACAATGGTACCTGAGCTAGCGCTATTAGACTACCGTCTGTCACGTCTTACCGTGACGGGAATAAGGAAGGGCGTTGGGATGTAAAGAGGCGTATAAACAGTAAGGCTAGTGTGCTGTGTTGACCAAGTGTTTATTGGTCTGTAATTCTGAGTATGAGTCCCTTGTAGGGAATGTAATTATGTTCACAATGTAGTACAAGTTGTGGGTTACAGGTTACAAAAGTAGGATGTCTGAACACGACTGACTGACTCACCTCTGATGACACCGGCGTAGCCTTCGGCCGTATCGTTGAAGCACTGATAATGGAGAGATCCTTTGACCTCATTAAGATGCCTTCTTATACTCTCCGGCGCTATGCTGTCAGCAATGTGTTGGCATTGCTGTCCCAATTAATAGTATGTCGCTATGTGTAACCATTGTGCAAGGACTGAGCTGCTTTCTATAGTGGCAAGCTGTCCTTGCTACGTTTTATGGATGTTGGCCCGGCTTTCCAAGGGTTGCCCGTTAGGAGATGTAGGCAGATGATGGGGGGATGGTCTCCAAGGGGTGCATACCCCTGGGAGGCTGTACAATATCTTACTATTACATGGATTTTAGTTTGAGAGGGTGAGTTCATCCAATATTTCAGCACTTGATATAAGCTTTGAGGGACCATTTTGATTTTTCCGAATGTATATTTTGCAGTCTCTGACCCAAGTTGCAAAGATTTTTCCTTGTTGTCTCAATTCACGGCACTTTTTGGCGATGGTTTCATTTCTTGGGGTCAGGTGTTCATTGATATATATATTACCACCATCACTGTAACCAATTTCACTCGTCTTCAGGGTCTTCTTTTGTCTTCTGCAACTGAGAATCTCTTCCTTCTTCCACCTATTATTTAATTTCACAATTATCGGTTGAGGCCCAGGCTTTGTTGATGGGAGGCGGTGAGCTGCGTCTATGTTTGCCCTGGTGATTTCAACTCCTAACGCCTTGCCCATGTCCGAGATTTTGTGAAATACATTCTCCTCTCTTTCAGTGGGTATTCCATATACTATCAAGTTGTTCTTGCGCTGGTACTGTTTTAGTTCCTCCAATTCGTTGATAGCTCTAGATGCTGCCATTTCTGCGTCCTTGACGGTTTTTCTCTCTTTCTTCAGAGTTTCAATTTCCCGGTGGAGTTCATCATACTTTTCTGATAAGAAAGTTGCTAGTTTTTTTTTGCCTCGTGGTTTTCTTCTCTCATCGCCGAAAGAGATTCCTCAAGTTTCTGGGAAAATGATGCCATAACCTCTTTGAGGTTAGGTTGCGGGAGGCAGTCTTCACGATTGCATGACCATTTGAAACTATCATCTTTCCGGAATTGTTGGTACGTGTATTTGCTCATTTTCATGCATGTTACATGGAACCAGCGTCCACACTCACCATCACATCCTACAGCTTGCTGATTGTTCTTGATCTTTTTGCCGCAAGGAGCACAGTAGACCGTCATGATATTAAATGTTATATGTCTTCTCTTTTAACAAGTTGTGTATTGTATTTCTCTTACGTATTTTATCTACACTGTTCGCACAATATTTAACAATTTAGTCACTCGCGTAACCCTCGGTAAACCTGCGTAATTTCTTAATTTTGCTTACGTTTAGAATATAAACCTTTCACATATTCGCCATTAAAACACAACTTACAAACATCATCGAAGGTTCCCGATTTCAGCAATACCACCCGGTGCAGGAGATCTCCACTGTCAAACACGTAGGTAAGGTCTTCGGGAAGACAGGTCATTGGTGCACACAACTTCTCTATCACTGTCCGTAAAGTTGATTTTGTACCTTTTCTGATATTTGAAGCATCGAACAGCGCTGGCGGCAATAAAGCCAACTCGTAGGAAAACTGCAGCTTTGGTCTGACCGTATGCTTAAGAATATATCGCTTGCTACAATTTAAAGACATCATTGTTTCTGAATGTCTTGAAAAACGGATAGTTCCTGATATATGTTGAAGTCATTACTGTAGATTGTTACCACCAGGGGGTAGAAATAAAATGTTTCCAAGTGAATCGATGATAGTTCAACATGGCTGCGCCCGGTCGACCTGAACATCACCGACAAGGATTTTTCCCAATTTCTGTGCTTAAACTAGTTGTTTGACGCTTTGTTAACATACTGAGTTAAATTCATTTCGTACATTAAAAATATAATGCTTGTTGAAGGTTATTTTACAATCGTGTGGTAAAACCTAAATTTGTAGAGGGCTGACTCTCAAAGGGTTAAACAAATGGCGTGTGAGTGTTTCTTTAAATTTATTTTTCTATTTAAATGTGACAATTAAGAGATTGATTGATATAAACAATAATCTGCATCCTTCAAACACTTCGGCCTTTATAACGGCCCAATGTGATGTGTTTTGATCCAATTTATCAATACAAGGTTAAAATTGAAAAGGACATCTAAGCAGATATCTAAGTCACATACCTATATTGAGCACTCATATGAACAAGAAGCAAAAGTGCAAAAGAGTGTTCGGCATGACGGCATTAGGGTCCTTGAACGACTATGTTTACTGCACTGTCAAATACAGACAACGGTAATTTAGGGGTCAGAAAGTGTGTGGTCCACCACTATACAGACCTAGGATATGCTTGCAGAGAGCATAAGGTGTCTTAGTCTTCCTGAAGTTGAGGAACACTGATTCTGCTTCATGGCGCTGCTGAGAGTTGACCACCGCTGGAGGAGCCTGCAACAGATACAGTGTCATCAGATTCACATAGCAACTCGGCGGCGGGCTGCTTCGATAATCACCAAAAATTTACTACAGAATGCTGTGATATGATAAACTATTTTAGGCTAGTGGTAGTGTCGCACTATGTATGAATGATGATGACCTGCTTCATGTTGTTGTTCCAACAGTGGTGAATGAAATTAGAATTAATTTTGTTTTCTTCCCAATCAATACAACTTGTGTTGAAGATACACTCACTCACAGTCAGAAGGCTTCTATGGGACACGAAGATCCCGCGCCGATCTCACAAAATGCCTCCAATGAACTCGGTTTTGAGCAAGTTCTTGCCAGATGTCTACAAAGTTTGGAGATTTCAGAAACTTCGTGGTCTTCCTACTGGCCTTTTTCCCCTTGGTTCTTCTTTAAAGATTTGTAAGACCATCGTATCATCTCAAATCCTTAGTAAATGACCAGCCCATAAGTGTTCTCGAGTTGATGTTGCTGTGATAGTGAGTGTATGTCTTTATTTGATCTTTTTTTTCCACCTTTGAGATGCAGAGTAAAAAAAAATGTCCAAAAGTTTTCCTATAAACTTTATTTTCGAAAACCTGCAACTGGTGTTCTTCCTGCTTTGTTAAAGCCCATGATTCTGCATCATAAGTTAGAACTGGCCTAATGATGGTATTGTATATTTTCACTTTTGTTGTTGGCATGTTAAAGAACCCATTTGAATTCAGTAGGCCAAGTTCATAATGGCAAAATTAATCTCGGGAGTTTTCGCCAACACAAAGTTCCTCATTTCTCTACTAGAAAGCGCTATAGTGTTCAAGGAGCTTAGATATCTAACCTCCTTGACTTTCATAGTCAAGGAACAACGAAATTCGACATGCAAGCTACCCTCTGGGTGTCAAATAACAAATGTGGGGCCGATAGCCTAGATGTTAGGCCCCTTAAAACAACAATTATCATCATCATCATCAAATAACAAAGCTTGCACCCGGCGACCGAGGCCATACGATATTATTATTATTACTTTTGTATTTTGTATTGAAGAAGGTCAATTTAATCAAGGGACATGTTTCGGGGGAGCAACAAATCCCCCTTCATCAGCCTTTAGCATTTACACGCTCATACTAGGAATGATTGGATTCCACCACGTCTCATGTTAAATATTAGCAGTATGTTATATGAGCCCACCGGCCCCGTGGTGTTGGGGTAGCGCACTTGCCTCTCACCCGGAGGCCCCGGGTTCGATTCCCGGCACCGTCAGGGATTTTAGAAACCGACTTGAGGGCTGAAACGGGGTGCACTCAGCCTCGTGAGGACAATTGAGTAGCTGTCTGACAGTGAATCAGCGCCCCGCTCACGAATACCAAGATTAACGGCCGAGGGGACCCGACGCCCCGCTCACGAATACCAAGATTAACGGCCAAGGGGACCCGATGCACTGATCACCCCAATATCTGCAGGTCAAATGACTGGGCAGCGGTCGCTTGGTAGGCCTAGGCCCTTCGCGGGCTGTAGTGCCAGGGGTTATTTTATTATTTATTATTTATATGGAAGGAAGGAAGATTGTAGTTTTACGTGACCGTGAATCTTGTGTTTATGAGCCACGGGACCTCCATTTAACGTGGAATCC
Source organism: Meconema thalassinum (assembly GCA_946902985.2). Lineage (NCBI taxonomy): Eukaryota > Metazoa > Arthropoda > Insecta > Orthoptera > Tettigoniidae > Meconema > Meconema thalassinum. Next base: position 178,068,718 of record OX336397.1, on the reverse strand, counting down.
GAACCACAGGACATGGCATTTCACTTCGAAAATCTCACATGCATTGACCGGGAATCGAACCCGGACCGCCTTGGTGAGAGGCATACAGCTAGACCGCTGAGCAACCACGCCCCTATTATTTATATGAGCCCATTGGTTCATAATATGTCTGTATCAGTGTCTTTATATAGATTGTTATTATTAGTAATCTACTGACATGGCTAGGAGCAGATGACCTCGTAGTTCCACCCCTTAAAACAACAATAACTAACTAACTACTGACATGGCTCCATCGCATTTGCGCATCCTCAAATGCCAGCTGAAACCTCGGGCACAGCAAGCGAGAAGTTACTGCTGAGCCACGCAACCAGAGGAGAATTGAAGCATTTGAAATGTGGTGTTACAGGAGAATGATGAAGATCAGATGGGTAGATAGGGTTACAAATCACCGGCTTAGGACCAGAACAGCGTATCTACAAAATCACTAAATTTCAGGAAGCAAGAAAAACTAACAAAATTGTTGTTAATTAGCATGTAACTGGTTATATATTTTGATTTGGAAGTCGCTGATTTTTTAATATATATTACCAACATATTTCCAAAGATCATTGTGCACTTATTTCTTACATGCACAGTTATAGAATCATGGTATAATTTTTTTTAAGGTCATTAAGAGAGATACGCTATTTTGGTTTATTCGAAGAAGAACCAATGATTTTCTATTGTAATTATTTTACATTAGCTTATGTAGGTAACTTAAGTGTAGGAGTAAATTTTTTATGAATTATTTAATGACCACAAAGCATTATTTGATTCTATTTCTTAATCTGTAAGCGGTGGCGTGAAATAAAAGAAATAAAACATCTGTGCTTCTTTAATTAAATCTTTCACGGAGCTTTTGTTTATGTTGCCTTCTTATCTGTGTGCTCATGCTGACACTTCACTCATTTGTTGATGAAAATTTAGTAGCCCTGGTTAGCTTGCCTTAATGTTGAAATTTTCAAGTGGACTGGCAGACCTCACGTCACCAGTTACGGTTAGGTTCCAAAGTGTGTTGTACGTTATCATTCATAATATTATATTTGTTTACTCATGCTATTTTCTAGTTCTTTGGATTAAAGTGAATCAGTGAAAAGTGATCTGCATTGGATTTGTTTAATTTTAAGTGGCGACAACAAGCACCATGAAATTTATCAGTAAAAAATTAATAAAATTGCTACTTCTTTTTTTTAGATCCTAAACATTACGAGAGATTATTCCATGCTTAAACAGATAACATACTGCTCTAACATTTTTCCCGTAATCCATATAAGCAAAGTGACGTATCTTAACCCTAGAACTGCTGCAGGTTTATCTGTCAAATGCTGCAGTAAATTCCCATAAAGTACACACTAAAGGAATTTGGTATCTGTAAGCATACTGTGTTCATGAATATGACTTATCATACAACAATATAAAGCTGAAAGACTGTTCTATATTATATTGATATAGGTGAATCATTCAGACTCGTCACTTTGAATTAATCATAAAAAGTATTTTATAAAAATAAAAAAATATTGACTTTTCTGCTCTAGAAAACCATATTGTCGAGTTAAATGTTCGTCAGAGACATCATAAATGAAAAGTTCATAGTTTTTTGTTACTAATTCAAGAACCAGTTTCAAATAATTCCTGTTATTTACTAAAAAGAAAATTATTTTTACAAAAATATGACATTTCTCGATTTTGAAGTACATAATCGGCTCGCGATTACGGGGAGGCAAGTTCACAGGCCCAGGATGATGAACGATAAACGGTACATTTTTACCTGGAAAGTAACTTTCTTCCGGTTGAATATCAGTCTAGTTCACACTTACCCCTTCGCGGCTAACATTAGGCATGTGTACAGGGTCTGTCGGAACATGATAAACAGCGCCTGCATTGATGGGGATTTCCATAACTTGCGTGACATCCTGTTCATCGGTATCACTGCCACTACTTTCACCATCTTCATTTTCATACAAATCCACACAATAATCACTGTCATCGTCCATACTATCACACGAATCGTCAAAAATCAAGTGCTAAATTTCTGAATCGTCTACATAGTTGGCGGCCATTTTGCTCAATGCAACTTCAATATGAACATGGAAGTACTTCCACTTCTGCAGCCAATTCATCGACTACAGAAAGGCTTTCGATCTCGTGAGCAGAGAGAAACTGCTAAAGAAACTGGCACATATGATTGGAAACGAACACAGCATCACTGTTCTATTAAGGAACATACTGACCTTCAACGTAGTCAACATAAGCGATGGAATATCAGTCTCAAAGGACATAGTACAGACAAACGGAGTCATGCAAGGGGACCCAATCAGCCCCATTCTTTTCAACATATTGACATCTGACATAATACAAATAATAGAACACAACAAAGAAACTTCACTGCACATGTACGCAGATGACATGGTTTTAGGTTCAACCAGCCTAACGAGTCTTCAACAGACTGTCAACAACCTTGAGACATGGGCGGAAGAAAACTCCTTGCAAATAAATGAGAGCAAGACAATGCAAGTAACCTTCAGAAAAGGCGGAAGAGTAGCAGAAAATGAAAGAATAAAATTCAAAGACAGACACCTTGAAGTAGTACACGCATATAAATACTTAGGTATCACACTTCAAACGACAGGTAGATCATTCAGAATCCATATCAAAGAAAAAGCGACAGCGGCTATTAGAGCCACCTACGGAATAAAGGATCTCCACAAACTCTCACTAGAATCAGCAATGAAAATATTCCACGCAGCCATAAGCCCGATAATAACATATGGGATTGAACTAGTCTGGGAAGCGCTATCACTAGCAGATTTAAGAACCATAGAGAAAGTCAAAGCAAGATACCTGAAGAGAGCTCTATGTCTCCCGATGAACACACAATCAAGATTGGTATACGTACTTACAAAGGAAACATATCACATCGAGGACATAAGACATAGGCATTTATTACCATCCACACGACAAAGCACGGAGATTCTGAAGGAAAGAAGAAGGAAGTGCGAAGAAATATGGCCGGAATTCTACACAACTGACGCCATGATGGAGAGGAAATGGACGGAACCAAACCAGGAGCTACGGCATGCGTTAACAAGAATGGCCGTACATGGGTTCCATCACAAACTCTGTGCGACGGCACGCTACCATGAAGTAAAAGAAGACTGCAAGTGTACACTATGTGGTGAGAGCTGTGAACGTTATCACATAGAAAAGTGCAAGAAAAGAACTAAAACAGTGACAGAATACAGCAAAGAAACTTAATGACAATATCTTGACATTAAAATTATTTTGGTATTATTGCATAATTATGAATGTAATGTATATTTAGGAATGTAACAATGGTTATTTGGCTGCAATAAATTTCATTCTATAATAGCTTGCATACTGTCATTTGTTTGCCAAAGACTTACACTACGAAAGATAAAAGCATCGGGAACCAGCATAACTTGAAATTAGTGCCATCTTAAGGCTAACAGTAGTACTATATTTGAATTCCAAGACCGTCTTTCAGAGAGACGGTCGCACTTGATTAAACAACACACCGTCTTCCTGGAAGACGGTCCGCAGTTCTAGGGTTAACTTACGATTTTAGGAAGTTAGTTATGCTATAGGCTTATTTTAAAAAGTATTAAGATTACACTTACGCTGTTTTGGCAGCAAGTATGCTTCAGTCTAACTAAGAAAAGCCATGCAGAAAGCCAATTTGGCTATTTTTGAGATACGCTATCCTGGTCCTAAGCCGGCGAAATCAAGAGGTATCAAGTTGATTGGGAGAGGAGCAGGCGCGGCTGGTCATTAAAGGCTCTTAGGCGGAGCCTCTCCTGTAAGATTCTATATATATACCTATTTAATTGAGGAATTTATTATTTATATTAATTAGAAACATTTATAAATTTCACTAATCCATTCAGTCACGAGTCAATATATTTGGAACTGTTGATAAAAGCATGTTCTTATGATGGGTAGTAGCGCCGTTAGGCTGCGCCTTAACTGTGCCATTCCTTCCCATGTAACAGAGTTGGGGGCGTGGTTAGGAAAGCTCCATTCGTTTACATTGTATCGCTAAAGGCTCAAGCGGCTACAGCCTAACCCAGGATTGCCAACGCCGACAGGATGTTTCTATTCAGTGGAATGCATTGAAATTTGTTCTAGAAGACTCATACCACTCTCGAGAAAGTTTATCCTTTCCCTCTTTTAATTTCCGAAGGATTATTAATTGACAAGTTACCAGAAACAGTTAGACTACTAATAAGTGATATTCATTATTGAGAACTCAAATGGCATTCCTTGAAGTATAATAACTAAAATACTTCCGCCAGATAGCACCATGAGGTGGCGAGGGGTAGCAGAACCATCTACCGTGACTTAATGGAAGTATTCTGTTTAAAATCTGCCGCTGTTCATGCATGCTGTGTAATTATTGTAAACAAGTGTTTGCGCGTGAAAATCGTTGGTGTAACTTACAAGTTCATTAATTTTGTTGATTGTCAATGGCAAGTCTTAATTTGCGTGTTATGGGCTACAGTAGTGGTAAGTGTATGTCTACAAGACAATGAATTCAGTTAGTAGCGTATCGGGCAAAATTCTTGACCATGAAACTAGGCTCATTGTGAAAGGTCTTGGCGCACCTAAACTAGATCTTACAATCTCTCAAACTCAGAAACAATGTAACTCCAGGGGGGGTTATGTTAGAAATTTTAATAGAGCATTGTACGATGCAGCAGAATGGTTGTGTGGTTGCGAGGTAAAAAATGCCTTCTTTTGTTTCACCTGCCTTGTTACCAATTCAAATGATAGTTCATGGACTGAGACAGGTATTACGGACTTGAAGAATTTTCATGCCAAAGTTAAAAAACATAACTCCAGTGAAAATCACCTAAATGGCTTTATTGAGTTTGCCATGTTAGGGAAAGTGGACATAAGGTGCCAGTTAGACAGTGGTTACCGCTTGAATGTAAAGAAATATAATGAAAATCTATCGAAGAACCGGTATATATTAGGCAAGCTCATAGATTGCATCAAGTTTTGCGGTAAGTTCGAGCTCGCCTTGCGGGGACATGACGAAACGGACAATTCCAAAAATCCAGGAATTTTTTGCGGGTTAGTTAGTCTAATGTCCGAACTCGACAGTGTTTTAAAGCAACACATAGAAAAGACCGATAATCGAGTTTTCCTAGGTCTCTCAAAAACTATTCAAAATGAATTGTTGGACTCGATTTACGAAGTTTGCCTTCATTTGATTAGAACTGAACTGTCACAGACTAATTATGTAGCAATCGAAGTTGATGAAACCACAGACTGTGCCTCTCTATCACAGCTGGTCTTGATAATGCGATACGAGTTAATGGGAAAAATAAACGAAAGATTCATCAGTTTCGTTCAGTGAAAAGACCATAGTGCAGAAGGTGTCACTGAAGCTATATTTAGTGAGCTGGTGAAAATGAAAGTAAGTGAGACCCCTGAAAAACTCATAGCTCAAGGTTATGATGGTGCTCCAGTCATGAGTGGTCAAAGGAGTGGGGTTCAATTTAGGGTTAAAGAGAAATATCAGAACGCCCACTTCATTCATTGTTACGCACACCAGTTAAATTTAATTGTTGAACGTTGTGTAACTGGGAATAAGCAAGTGCGACTATTTTTCAGTAACTTGGAAGGGATTTCCACCTTCTTTTCGCAGTCTCCCAAACGAACAGCTGTTCTTGATGAGATTGTAAAAAAGCGAATTCCTAGCTGTCCTCAGTCCATCAGATGGAATTTCAAATCCCGTTGCGTGACCACTGTGCACAAATACAAAGATGAAATAGTGCAGTGCCTGGTCAAAATTATTGACGATGTTACAAATGACTATAAGACAGTTAATAAGGCTATGGGAATAAAGGGTTTCCTACAAGAAGACGATTTCCTTTTTTGGTTGGAGTTTTTTAACAAAGTCATGCCTCATTGTGACATTTTATTCAATCAACTTCAACAAAAGAATGTTGATGCAGTGAAAACAATGACATATGTGTCTGACTTTGTTTCAAGCATTCAGTGGGCTAGGTCTTCGCTTGATACTGATCAACTCTGTGAGGGGGAGGGACGGTCCATAAAACGTGCGCGTTTCACTGACTCGCGGAGTGCTTGTGCGAGAGAAGTCTGTGATATCATTATGACGCACATCAGTGATCGCTTTCTGTTTAGTGACCACCTGACAATTGCCAAGTTGTTTGAGCCGTCATTGTTCCCTAAACATCGCATTGTGTTCCCTGAAAAAGAACTGAAAATAGCAGTCGACTTATTTAGGTTAAACTCTACAGAGCTGCGCCATGAGCTGAATGTGCTATACAGCCGACCTGACTTTGCTAAGGCATCAGGTGCGTTGACCTTGTTGAAATTTCTTTACGAAAACAACTTGGCGGGAGCTTTGCCCGAAAGCGTTAAACTCCTACAGATCATAGTGACCATTCCAATGACCACAGGAGAGGCGGAGCGGTGTTTCTCTACCCTAAAACGAATGAAAACATTTTTACGTAACACAATGAAAGAAGGCCGACTCTGTGCACTTGCAATGTGTTCCACAGAGAAGGAGTTGTTGGAGTCACCGAACTTCAATGAGCTTGTCATTGACCACTTTGCAGCGCAAAAGGAGAGGAGGGCAGACTTCACTTACAAACTTATGAATTAAGGTAGGTCATGTGTTTATATAAAGTAATAGCAAGTAGCTTCATTGTTCTTAATATCTACAATTGTGTTTGTTTCCATTTATCCCTCAAGATCGGGTACACTTTCGGCCTACGTTCCAGATCAATTCCCTTACAGTTCTAGCTGGTAGGCACGCTGCTTTCTAAGTAAAATGCGATTGTTTGGTAGTGTACAACCGTGAAACAGACTTCTCTGATCGGGACTAATTAGAATGGGGACTAGGTAAAATTAGAAAACGAATGCATTGCTTCTTCCTGTATTTCGAAACTAGGTAAGTAAATTCATTTTAATTAGGAAAAAGTGCTTCATAAAATAATATAATGGTGCCAATCTGTTTGTCAACAAGAAGTCTGTTCCGAGCTCCCCCACCTTTCACCGTGAAATTTAAAATCCTGCGGCCGTGTATGTGGGTGTCATATAAGAAATGCGTTATACCAGCATTTTGACCTACGTGCTGAGCCTTCCCCGGCTCCAACGCCACGAGCCGCGGCTGGAGAGGAGAGATGTTTCTGGCGACTGCTAATGAAGAGAAGAGATAGGTTGGTAGGACACATACTAAGACACCCAGGAATAGCAAAGGGTCGAGGATAAGAACTGTAGGGGTAGAGCAAGGTTAGAATATGTTAAACATATCTGTTAAATGTTTGCCATCTCTTGATGAATGCAGTACATTTGCATTTGTCTGTTGGCACAAGCTAGAGTAAAATGTGGCTTTTCACCGATGTCTCAACCTAATTCATGGCTGTGATTATATGGAAGCTACTGAGGTATAGGTGGTGCTTAGTAATGACATTCAGGGCACAGTCAGTGCCTGTGGATGCTGTGAAAGGTTCTGCTCATAGGGTTAGTACTGCTGTTCTGACTCGGTGAGGAAAGCAATGGCAAACTACCTCACTCCTCTGCTTGCCTAGAACGCCTCAATATAGCGCTGCCTTGGGTTTTTGTGGGTATCTACCCACATAACCTAATGGCGGTACTTTTTGAGGATCCAACCAGCCTTCGGGCCGACTACCTTACAGACAGATCTGTTAAACAGATTGCCTCGGATGTAGGGTGTGGTAGCTATGTAGAGATGAATTGATTACCGGTAGCTCAGGACATGGAAGCATGGAGGGCTGCATCAAACCAGTCAAAAGACTTAAGAATCAAACAACAACGGGTTTATTTACAGACTTGCAGCATCTTCGTCATCAACCCTGTGTTTATTCAGATAACCTGTGATATGGTTCTCCCAGTGGGACCTTGATAAGCATCGGGACACCATACAGTCTGCAAACCTCAAATTCTGGAGCATGCGCATGGGGACCAACATACTGCTAAATCATTTTAGGGACCTAGGACACCTTGGTCATCAGCCCGAGACTGAATGTATGTGTAAGTGCATGTCTCAAGTGTGTTGAGAAACCCGGGAAGAAGGACCACACACACGATGGTCGCTGTCATCAGCGGGATTCGAGCTTTCGATCTCCAGTCTGCTCACAGTCATGACACGCAACTTAACGCGCATGGCTATGCTGCAACGTCGGACGAATATGTGGCATAAGTATCATTACAGATGGGACGAGAAACTATTACCAATCAAAATTAAAAGTAGCCTGACAGAAATTACTCTTAACTAAAATTCTATTTAAATGCCTTCGGATCTACGAAGATAATAAAAATTAGTTTGGAGAGAACGAATGTTCAGCTAATAAACCATAAATAGAACTGCAATATCAGATATTGCTAAAATTTCAATTTTAACCTAGATTCTACAATATAAACGAACAGCTGATATAACACAATAACAAAACATAACCTATTTTTCGAACGAATATACGTAATAATTTTTATCTTCAATTTATAAAATCTGGAAATAAGATAAAAAATATTGTACATATTTTAAGCGGATTATATTAATATAGTGATATATTTACCAGCATTATTTGCGAAGCTCTTTCCAACTCCATCACCTCCTGGCCAGCCATATTTGTTGTTTCTTTGTGCACAGCCTTTTAAATACATCACACATCTCTTTTGAACAGCCATGGAATTTCAATAATAGAAAGCATGTGAGGAATGGTGAGGGATGGAAGATTTAGTCACCCTGGAGCATGTATCGGTGAACGAAGTTGGTTCCTGTCAAACTCAAAATATTTCTTAGCAGTTGATAAGATTTCGAAGTTTATTGCATGGTGTATCTCCAAATTGCTAATTAAGTCCAAAGTCGTGCGTATTCTCTTCAAAACTAATTGAACATCAGAACATCACGATGGAAGAAGTATCGGACGAAGTAAGTTTAGGTGTAATGCTCATCAATTCTGCTCCTAAGGTAATAATGTTGTGGGTATCATGTATTAATATTGCATTTTCTTCTATCCAGACTCAATTCGTTGTGGACGAAGTCAGCGCAATAATTAAAGAAGCTATAGAAAATACCATTGGAGGAAATGCTTACCAGCATAATAAAGTTAATCAGTGGACATCGTCTGTTGTAGAAGCATGTTTAGGCGCCTTGACGAAACTTCAAAAGCCTTTTAAATATATCGGTAAGTCCATCTGGCCATAAGTTACTTGAGGGTTTATGGAGATCTCGTGCGAGGCTATGTTTAGTTCATTTCTGCTGTCAGTTGGAAATATATATTGTTATTAAGTTAATCGTTGTTTTCAGTCTAAACGCATCGATGAAGATGATGATGATTGTTGCTTTAATTAGGCCTACGGTAGTTCTAAGTTTCTTTGCACTCGTAGTGACAACAATGATAATACAGTAGAGTCCCGCCAATCTGAACCCCGCTGATCCGAAAATCGGCCTAATCCAAACAGGGCTAGAAGAATATATCTACCAAATTTGTTTTGAATTTTTGGCCTAAAACAGAAACAAATTAAGATTAAACTAGTTTTTCCAAGTTAAAACTTACATTTATTAGCCCAGAAAAACATGAAATAAATGCTACAGGATTAAACAGTGAAACGGAAGCCTTAGACCTAGCCTACTAACAATGTGCATAACTAAGTTTGAATGCAATTTTTTTACGTTAATGACAAAATAAACTGAAAAGCAAATCAACACTGCCTATAAAAACATAACAGTAAAAGTGTAATTGGTTTTCGAAAAAGTCAATATGTTGTCATCATCTTCATTTCCAGTTGACACTGGGTGGGGGCAAATATGGTTCCTCTCCACTTTGTTCTGTCGTTCCACCATTCCTCTTCCGACACAGTGTTCCAATCCAGGTTCCGTTTTCAAATACTCATCTCCACCGAGTCCATCCAACGCATTCTTGGTCTTCTTCGTCCTCTCTTCCCTGTCATCCGTCGTTCCAGTGCTCGTCTTGGTAGCCTTACTTCATTCATCCGTTTGACATGTCCAAACCATCTCAATCTGTTTTGCTCCAGTTAGTCATTTAGTTTCTGTACTCCCAGTTCTTTCCATATATCTTCATTTCTCACTCTGTCTCTCCTCGTTTTCTGGGCCATACTTCTCAGGAATCTCATCTCAGCTGCTTGTACTCTGCTCTCGTCCCTCTTAGTCATTGTCCAAGTCTCTGCTGGTATGTCATTATAGGAACATAATATGCTTTGTACATAACTTCTTTAGCCTTAATTGGTATATCCTTGTTCCATACTAGTCCCCATACCTGTTGGTAGAAAGAACTCCCGAGTTGTATTCTTCAGCTAATTTCCAAATCTAGTCTTCCATCTTCAGTCAGTTCACTTCCCAAGTGTTTGAAGTGTTCCACTACTTCCAATTCCTTATCTCCTACTTTGATTACCTTCTTTCTTATCTCTACTCATCACCACTGTTTTACTCTTCTCCACATTTATCTTCAATCCCCATTGCTCAAACTTTTCATTTATTAAGTCTAACTGTTCTTGTGCCTCCGTCTCATCCTCGCCCCAGATCACAACGTCGTCTGCAAACAACATTACCTTCATCTTTGCCCTACTATATTCTTTCATTGCTGCCTTCATGATGTCGTATTTGACGAAAATCCACCTAATCCGAATTTTTGCTAATCCGACCAGGGTTCGGTCCCAATTAGTTGGGATTAGAGGGACTCGACTCTATGTAGGTAGGTCGTTAGAAGGCCCAGAGAGTGCAAGACGGCTGCTGCCTGGCTCAAAGCCTACTTAGCAAGGTAAGTGTATGGTCAGCACAATGCTTCCTTCAGCTACATTAATTGTTTTCCTGGCTGGTGCTGCTAATCACTGTAGTTCCCCAATTGTCATTGTGACTTGGGTTCAACGGCATTCCAGACCTCCTGAGGGGCAGATGACCTCGTAGTTCCGCCCCTTGAAACAACAATAGCTAACCAGACCTCCTGGCCCATGCTGCCTGGGCGAAGAGTTAGAACGCTGCTCCTAGACCATGGCAATGGTCATACCAAGTCTAACAAACCTGAGTTTGTACCTACATATCAGCGATCAGCTGGTGGTGTCATGTTAACAACTTGACACAATTTTATATATATTTTACTATTAAGTTAGCTGTATTTTTAGAGGAAGAAAGGTGCACTTAGTTCTTAACTGCAAAATCTGCCATGACCATTAATCATCATCAAAGTCCCACAAGCCTCCTCCACTCCTTCAGGTCCTTCCAATTTTCCTGTTCCATCACTTCTGCCACATCCAATCGAGCTTCTCCAATGTCCTTAAAAATTTGGTCCAACCACCTTCTTCGCAGTCTTCCAACTGGTCTCTTTCCCTTGAGTTCTCTTTCTAATTCCCTTCTTGCTTCTCTTTCTTTACCCATTCTTTTTACATGTCCAACGGAACCTTGCTTTCTGTGTCTTCGGATTTAACGGTTCCATATTTAACTCTTCTCTGATTTTAATAAAGTCAAACCTCCCTTCCGCGGACACCGTCGGTTTAGAGGGAAAATGTCCGTTATGAGAGGTGTCCGCTGAAACAAGTTTGTAAAAATAATCGAACATTTTAACGGCAAAGTACTTCCACCTTAAACATACACATCTTTATTTTGATTATTTGTTTATTTGAGTTTTCCCGCATTTAAATTTTTCGGCAAGCTTTCTCACTGAAAGTCCCTCGTCACTTTCTACAATCCCATTTCTTCTTGTTTCGAGGTCTAAACACGTTCGTCCATTGTTACTCATGTTTACTCGACGACTGAAATGCTAGGGTATTTCTGTCTCACTAATTAGCGCATGTACTGCAAGTCTTTTCCTTTTCAAGTTGACTACCTGAGCTCGACCTTATCGGTGGCAATCTGAGTTATGAATAGAATGATGCAAGCAGGGAAGAAAATCCCCAGGTAACTTGTGAGTAAACAGTCACTGGCAGCAATCATGGACAATTAGAATTCTCGGAATGTTCACCATAACAAAAGGTTTGGAAAGAGAAATGTATAGAAGAATTAACTTTACGGCTAACACAGCGTTGCCATGTAGCCTGCATTTCACTCTTTCTCTTCTTTGACTCGAAATAGGTGTAGTACAGACATTCAAGAGGAATTTCCGTATGTCTCAGAATGGTTTTAAAAGAAAGGATGACATGGTCCGGTGTAAAAAATGTCCTGCCGCGTGTGAAGTGTCCGCTTAAGTCAAGTGGACAGGACAGATGGCGATGGGAATACTAGTCGCCATTTTTGGTCCGTATTGACGTATATAAATTATTTTATCAGTTTGCAGCTTTCCGCCGAATCAATACAAATTATGCTTGCGCTATTATTTCGCTAAGTAAGGTACATGTTTCGAACCACAACAATCGGTCCTTCATCAGCCTCACATGAATCACATGAATGGCAAACACATCAAAAAACACTGAACAATATCAAAAATAAAATGCATGCACACTAAGACATTCACAAAACACATATTAAAACGTTCCATTAACACTGTACAACATATTAAAAAACACATATTAAAAGTACTGAAAGTCCATTTGACTTGTTCAATCGTCAACATTTAAATATGTGCCGTTATGATTGGAGATCTTGTCCAGTTCCATTATCTGCTTCTTGGTTTCTTGTCTGTATGTGCAATAATGTCTTTCATTTAACGAAGGGAGTCCTATTGTCATGTATAGGGAACGGAAATGGACCAGTAGTCCCATTTGAGTAGTTCCAATATGGAAAAAACTTTTAGGTTGATTCCAGACCGCCCAATTAGTCCTCTCCCAGTGCATGCAGTAAACATGCACGCTTTAATCAGCTGTAGCTGCTACATAATTTGTATTGATTCGGCGGAAAGCTGCAAACTGATTAAACTGGCGATGTCCGGTGTCCGGACTTCAAGGTGTCCGCTGAAATGAGGCTAATTTAACACTTGTCTTAAATGTAAAATAAAATCGGTTCCAAGGAAAAATGTCCGTATAGGCAGGTGTCCACTGAATAAGGGTGTCCGTTAGGGCAGGTTCGACTGTATTTTGAATTCTATCCCTTCTTGTCTTTTTAATTGAAGTTCTTAAAAATGTCATTTCTACTGCTTGTATCGTACTATTTTGCCTTTTATTCGTTACCAGTGTTTCCACTCCATATGTTACTGTTTGTATAATGTATTTCGTTCTCTTGGGTACTTTGTATGGCCATTAATAGTAATATTAGTAGTAAATTTAAATCAATGCTTGAATGGTATTTGACATGGTCACCCAACTCACGGTAACCATGCCCAATGTTGCTTGTGAGATAAAATTTCATTGAAAGTTAGTAGCAACATCGTAATCAAAGTGAAATATGAAATTGTAGTAAGAGTTAGTTTTAGTAACTTGTTAGGGGAAAGACCTATTTTCAGTTACCGTATTGGCCTGAAACTAAGCCGCACTTTTTATTAAAATTATTTGGGTAAAAAATCTGGGTGCGGCTTATATTCGCTACCTCCACTTTTATATGTCATGTTCATTAGCAAGAACATAGCAACAAAACAGCCTGTAAGAGAAACAAGCGGCATTTAATGACAAGGCGAACTTTTGTTTTTGGCGGTGAGAGGCTGGAAAAAAATACGGATGTCGGAAGAAATTAATGTTTACTTGTTGGTAAGTGCAAGACAATAAATGTGTCATCCCTTAATCTGGATGCGGCTTATTTTCCGGCATGGAACTTTTTTCCTTTTTCGTCTTCGAATGTTAAGGCTACGGCTTACTGTATATGTGAGGGCGGCTTATTTTCGGGCCAATATGGTAAATGGAATATAAAAAGCCCACGTTAGTGTTCAATATGTGTGTGAAATTAGTTGGGTTTTTGAGTAATTGAGTGTGTGGGACAATTCGTGTGTGGTGGTCCAGAAATGCTGGGAATTCTGCCCCCTGTAAACCAACGTCGGGTGCCAAGCCTGGCCTGTGTTATCGCATCCCCCTCCCATACGAGCGCAAGGATGAAAACCAATGCTGCTGCTCTGTGACCGGCCCGCGAGAACCAGGCGTTGCGTTTGAGAGGTTGTAAATGGGATTCACTCCAATCTTTTACTTTTTTTAAACATTGTTATACATATTTTAAAAAATGAACTATTGTCAGTTTATTTTCATGCCACTGGGGAGTGGCCCATAAGTCGATACTGGTCTGCTGCGTTCATTCATTTCGAGTAAGCTATTGAGGTCCAATCAAATAATATGTCAGTCACGTCGTCACCGTATTGGACATGCAAGAATTTTTGTCCAGCATTCGTTGTTTTCTCGGTTTCTTATTGTTGTTGGAATAAATACTTTATTTTAGTTGAAGACTGTTTGAGACATATTCACAATAACTCAATTGAATGTGCAAGCAAGCACATTAAAGCTTGACAATAGAATGTGGCTTTTCCACTTGCATCAGACGTCATCGTCGGTTTCACATACCTGGTGTCCTTGTTTCATTACCCTGGTCACTACTGCACCACAAATATGTGCTAAATTATGTAAATATGTGTTTTTATTTATTCCTCTTTTAACAACGGCAGCCATGTTCCAACAGTGTATGATTCTCGTTCAGTTGTGAATAAGACTCACATAGTTTTGCCAACATGTGGGATACAAAATACACCACACTAATGAAAACACAAAAGTGACAGAATATGCGTGGAGCATTGCATGCTACATTTAAGAGTAGTGTTGTTGATGTTTTAATTAGTGTGTTTCTACTCAACGTTGACATTGCTGCTCTCAGTGAAACTAGGCTGTCTGCTGAAGGCAAGATTACTGAATCTGGAACAGGATATACCATCTTCTGGAAAGGAAAGGATGAGGGTGAATGTCGTATTCATGGTGTGGGCTTCGCTGCGAAGACCAAACTGGTAAATTATCACCAACTTACGCCCATTGCAATCAGCGAAAGGCTCATGATTCTCCGCATACCACTCTCAGGAGGTTCCTTTATGACACTCATCTCTGCCTATGCTCCTACCTTAGATTCTGATGATGAAGTAAAGGCTCAGTTCTATAATCAGCTAAGTGAAATCATCTCCAAGGTACCATCTGCAGATAAACTCTTGCTCCTCGGTGACTTCAATGCCAGAGTTGGGAAAGATCACAGGCTATGGAATAATGTGATGGGCAAACAGGGACTTGGAAAATGTAATCCCAATGGACTGTTGCTTCTTGGTCTTTGTGCAGAACACAAACTTTTCATTACCAACACGCAGTTCCGGCTACCTGACCGCTTCAAAACCACATGGATGCATCCTCGTTCCAAACATTGGCACATTCTTGATTATATCATTACCCGGCAATGTGATAAGAAGGACACTCTTATTACCAGAACAGCAAGGAATATAGACGATTGTTGGACAGATCATAAACTTCTTATATGTAAGCTCAGGATATCCATCAGACCTAAACCACCTAGGAACATCAAAAATTTGCCAAGGAAGAAGTTTAATACATCCAAACTTCAGGATGAATCCATGTACAAACATTTTGGAAACAGGATCGTCACCCAGTTATCAGAAAACCCAGTAACAAATGATATTCAGCAAGAATGGGTCACATTACAGAAGATTATCACACAGTCAGCTGAGGAAACCATTGGTTTTATAGTGCGGAAAAGACAAGACTGGTTTGATGACAACAATGAGGAAATTCTGTCTCTCATCAATGCCAAAAGGAATGCCTATCTTGCCCATCTTCAAGACCCAACTTCCAACACAAAGAGAGATAAACTACTGGAACTCAAGGGTAAATGCCAGACGCAGATAAGGCAGATTAAAAATACTTGGTGGCAACAGAAGGCTCAGGAACTGCAGAGACTATCGGATGCTCGAGACTTGAGGAACTTCTATGCCGTACTCAAGGAAATATATGGACCATCTCGCTCATCATCAGGTACACTGAAAAGCGCTGATAATTCTACTACCTTTACTGATAGTCAAGAAATCTTGGAACGCTGGAAGGAGCACTTCTCCAATCTCCTAAATCGTCCATCAGAAGCTGCTGAAGACTTCCTCTGTGATGTGCCGCAACAACCTGAACAACTGTGGTTGGCAGTACCTCCTACTTATCATGAATTCATTGCAGCTCTCACCCAATTGAAACCCAGAAAAGCACCTGGCCCAGATAACATCCCTCTGGAACTAATTCAAGCCGGAGGTCATTCCCTCAAAACAAGAATTTTCATCCTTATCCTCAGAATATGGGAATCAAGAAAGGTACCTGGAGAGCTAAAGAATGCCACTATCGTCACTATCTTTAAAAAGGGTGATCGCAGTGTTTGTGGCAACTACCGTGGTATATCACTGCTATCAATTGTGGGGAAGATTCTTGCAAGAATTCTACTTAACCGCCTCAAGGTTATCTCTGAGAGGATCCTCCCAGAGTCACAATGCGGATTTAGAACTTTCAGAAGCACAATTGACTTGATTTTCTGTGTGAGACAGCCACAAGAAAAATGTAGAGAACAACAGAATCCACTCTTCTTAGTCTTTTATGACTTGGAAAAGGCATTTGATTCGGTTCCAAGACCAGCCATGTGGGCAGTGCTGAAGCGGTTTGGTTGCCCTCAGCGTTTTGTAGATCTAATCAAAGCTCTCCATGATGGCATGACAGGTCAGGTTTGCCATCAGAATAAGATGTCCGATGAATTTCCCATTACCATTACCCATGGACTGAAACAAGGATGTGTACTGGCTCCAACGCTTTTTGCGCTGTACTTGGCTGCAATGCTTTATGATTCACCCACAAACATCCCAGGTGTGGAGATCAAGTATCGTTTTGATGGAGGGCTGTTCAACCTAACTCGTCTCCGCTCCTTGAGGAAAACTCAGGTTACTAAGGTTACTAACATGTTGTATGCAGATGATGCTGCGTCACCAACTCTCACACCAGAAGAGCTGCAAGAGTCAGTTAACTGTTACAAAAGTGCATGTGATCGCTTTGGTCTTACCATAAATGTTAATAAGACTAAAGTCTTGGCACAACCTTCACCAGGCACACCTCTTCCTCAGTTCAATATCTCCATTTCAAATTTGCCATTAGAACAGGTTGACCACTTCTCGTACCTGGGCAGTACCATTTCTGTGATCTGTACCTGTGAGCAGGATGTGGATAAGAGAATTGGCACAGCCCATGCAGCATATGGACGATTAGCGCACCGGGTCTTCATGAATAAAGATCTATCCATGAGTACAAAGCAGTAGTCATTTCTACATTGTTGTATGGCTGTGAAACGTGGACCCTTTACCGACGTGATCTTAGGAAGCTTGAGCGTTTCCACCTACAAAAACTTCGATCAATCCTGAGGATTAAATGGGAAGACCGCATTACCAATATTGCTCAAATCAACAGCATAGAATCATCCATAATAGGTCACCAATTTAGATGGATTGGTCATGTCCATCAGATGGATGATGTCAGATTACCTCGTCAAATGCTATATGGTGAGTTATGCTATGGCACCAGACCTCATGGTGGTCCTAAAAGGCGCTACAAGGACCAATTTAAGTAGACCCTGAAATTGACAGGTCTTGATTCACAAACCTGGGACATGCTGGCTGAAGACCGCTCAACTTGGCGCCGTACCATCTTGGATACTGTAAAGACGTTTGAAAGGGATCGACGCATACATGAAGAGGCCAAGCGTCAAGCTAGGAAACTTCGAGCAGCCAAACCACGTTCTCCTCCAGCAATACTATGCGACTTGTGTGGTCGCTTGTTCCATGCCAGGATTGGACTCTTTAGTCACCGTAAACACATCCACAAATTGGACTGAAGGAAGAAGATTTATACTCGGATTCGAGTTAAAGCCGATGATGATGATGAGTGTGTTTCTCAACTTGTAATTTTTAATATAATAATAAATTTTATTTCAGCCAATGGCCATAATAGTAGGAATACCATACAAGTTCATTCAATGCAAAATTTTGTAATAGACATCTGACGTTCACCGCATGTTAATACATGATATCTCTCACGTTGCCTCTTGCATAAAATACACACGCAGTTTAAGTTTGGCTGGTGAGAGTGCAAACTTTATGGTGAAAACCGTGCACTGCCATTCGTGTCATCATATGACGGAGTTCATAATTCGGGTTCATCCACTCACTAGTCGTCATGGCATCTGTACAGTAGAAGTCACTCCAAATATGTCTCCTCTTGTCACGAAGTTCACTCAGTAAAGCATCATACGCTCCAGTGGCAGGCAGCATCCATTGATTTCTTAAATCTTCGATATAAAATTGCTCTTTGGCCAATACATATACAAGGCGAAAGGATGTGTTGTTCTATTATTTTAACTGATGAATTGTGTTTTGTGTTGTTTGATGAGGATTTCGATGTTGTTATGTGATGTTTTATACTAAATAAGAAGGGAACAAGATAGGTTTCCGAAACATGTACCCGTAGAATTTTTCTGTAAGTAAAGTATTGATTTGGCGGGAAATTTAAAGTTATACTTCCTGTAAACATGGTCAATACGGAACCTGGAATGAGTGCTATACCTATTAATTATATGCAGCTAACGCAGCCCGTTGTCAAAGCCCATTGGATTGGTCAAGTCGAAGGTTAGAATGGTCTGGTTGAGGTGTGGCCTTGGCCGCGGGAAGCTAGCGGGGCACTGTTGACGACACTTTAGGCTGTAACCATTGTCAAAACCATTGGATTGGATGTGTTCGGCTATTACCATTGTCAAAACCAAAAGCCATTTAGCAGAATTCGGCGCACTCTCAACTGAACTGAGCGCTACTTTGTTTTACCGTACAGCTTATATACACAGTAGTACCGTAAGCATGAGGTTGGCGAAACTGTACTGTCTTTGTCAATAATTTGCATGCTTAATGGAAGACACAGCTGGACTTTTACTATATAAGTCGTGATCTAAAAATGGGATGGTGGGTGGGTTATAGTCAGCGGAGGAGCCAACATCTATTATTACATCAATTCCTGATTAATTTACATAATTTGAAAAGGTATTTTGGTTAATTTATGTGCTTTAGAAAATGTTATCGTACATTCGTGTGTCATCGAGTGTTACCGTATAAAGTTTTGAAATGAGGTTCAGTATTGGTATCACTCTTGTAGGCAAGGAACCGAGCATTCAGCTCTCTCAAGTGTTACGGCCTAGGCGTCCAATCAAGAAATGAAATGTACACTCCTCAAGATGTTATGTGCAGATAATGATCTTGGCATATCTCCGAGTGGAGGGTCGAAGGCAAACACTTGTGCATGTAGCGGAAAAGATTTATCGATTCACTTTGTAGGCCAAGAAGTTGCGAGCCATAAGTTACAATGAAGTTGGCAGTAAAGTGAGAAGGTAAGTTCCGTGTTATGTGATAGTAGGCATAGTAGGTAACTTAGAAGAGGCTTTAAATTGTCATGGCAGGTCACACCACACATAACGTTGATACTGGAGCCACTGCTGTTTGAACTCTTTCTCAAGGAGATGTTATTTACAGTCTTTGCTTCATTATTTTCTTTGGAAAGTAAATAGCCTATGGGAAAGAATGGTGTGTAAACATTCCCCATCTCTAGGTAAATTGAACTCTTCTAGACTCTGTACGAGTCATTTGCCTACTCTCATTCCCATTGTGGCTCAAGACATTTGCATGACCCTCATACATCAGAATGAAACACTGGGTCCTCGCACCGCCGAAAGTTTGTATCTAGGGCTTCTTTTTCTATTCTGAGAAGCGAGTTCTTATTCTCCTGTGATGAGTTCTTTGCAAACTTAAGATATTCCTCAACATTTTATATCGCCCATTGATATAGAACACTTGGCTGGTTTGGGAAAAATTAGGGCCTTCGTGGCGTTGTTTACGAGGTGAGTTTTAGTAATTTTGGGTGGATTATTATGAAAGTTGTTTGTTCTTACTTTGTCACATTATTGAGGCTAACTTCTTCCAAGAAACACCACATTTTTCCTTAATAGGGGAGTTATCGAGTTATGCAGTATTAAACTGTCACCACATTTCCCCTAGACACTGTCTGGGAAAAATCCTAATCACTGCTGGGTTATCATTGTCTCGGTGAAACCATTGATAGTTACGTGGTCAGATCACTGGTTCGGGCGAAACCATTGATCACTACTGGGTAAAACTATTGGTTGCTAACTGGGTTAGACCACTGTCTGGGTGAAACCATTGATCACTACTGGGTTAGACAACTGTCTGGGTGAAACTATTGGTTTCTAGCTGATTAGACCACTGTCTGGGTGAAACTATTGGTTTCTAGCTGATTAGACCACTGTCTGGGTGAAACTATTGGTCGCTAACTGATTTGACCACTATCTGGGCGAAACTATTGATCGCTACTGGGTTAGACCACTTGTCTGGGTGAAACCATTGATCGCTACTGGGTTAGACCACGTGTCTGGGTGAAACCATTGATCACTATTGGATTAGACCACATTGTCTGGGTGAAACCATTGATCGCTACTGGGTTAGACCACATGTCTGGGTGAAACTATTGCTTGCTAGCTGATTAGACCACTGTCTGGGTGAAACCATTGATCACTATTGGGTTAGACCACATGTCTGGGTGAAACCATTGATCGCTACTGGGTTAGACAACTGTCTGGGTGAAACTATTGGTTGCTAGCTGATTAGACCACTGTCTGGGCGAAACTATTGATCACTACTGGGTTAGACCAGTATCTTAGTGAATCCATTCGTCACTAGCTGGTTGGAGCACTGTCTGGGCGAAACTATTGGTTGCTAACTGGGTTAGACCACTGTCTGGGTGAATCCATTGATCGCTACTGGGTTAGACCACGTGTTTGGGTGAAACCATTGATCGCTACTGGGTTAGACCACTATCTTAGTGAAACCATTCGTCACTAGCAGGTTGGAGCACTGCCTGGGTGAAACCATTGATCGCTACTGGGTTAGACCACTGTCTGAGTGAAATCATTCGTCACTAGCTGGTTGGAGCACTGTCTGGGCGAAACTATTGGTTGCTAACTGGGTTAGACCACTGTCTGGGTGAATCCATTGATCGCTACTGGGTTAGACCACTGTCTGAGTGAAACCATTTGTCACTAGCTGGTTGGAGCACTGTCTGGGTGAAACCATTGATCGCTACTGGGTTAGACCACATGTCTGGGTGAAACCATTGATCGCTACTGGGTTAGACCACATGTCTGGGTGAAACCATTGATCGCTACTGGGTTAGACCACTGTCTGAGTGAAACCATTCGTTGCTAGCTGGTTGAAGCACTGTCTGGGTGAAACCATTGATCACTAGCCTACTGGGTAAAACTTTTGGTTGCTAACTGGGTTAGACCACTGTTTGGGTGAAAATATTGACTGCTAATTGTTTAGAGCATTGTCTTTGTGAAACCATTGATCGCTACTGGGTTAGACCACTGTCTGAGTGAAACCATTCGTCGCTAGCTGGTTGGAGCACTGTCTGGGCGAAACCATTGATCACTAGCCTACTGAGTAAAACTATTGATCGCTACTGGGTTAGACCACATGTCTGGGTGAAACCATTGATTGCTACTGGGTTAGACCATATGTCTGGGTGAAACCATTGATCGCTAGCTGGGTTAGACCACTGTCTGAGTGAAACCATTCGTCGCTAGCTGGTTGGAGCACTGTCTGGGCGAAACCATTGATCACTAGCCTACTGAGTAAAACTATTGATCGCTACTGGGTTAGACCACATGTCTGGATGAAACCATTGATTGCTACTGGGTTAGACCATATGTCTGGGTGAAACCATTGATCGCTACTGGGTTAGACCACAGTCTGAGTGAAACCATTCGTCGCTAGCTGGTTGGAGCACTGTGTGGGCGAAACTATTGGTTGATAACTGGGTTAGACCTCATGTCTGGGTGAAGCCATTGATTGCTACTGGGTTAGACCACTGTCTGAGTGAAACCATTCGTCGCTAGCTGGTTGGAACACTGTCTGAGTGAAACCATTGATCACTAGCCTACTGGGTAAAACTTTTGGTTGCTAACTGGGTTTGACCACTGTTTGGGTGAAAATATTGACTGCTAATTGTTTAGAGCATTGTCTTTGTGAAACTATCAGTCTCTACTGGGTTAGACCCCTGTTTGAACAAATCCACTGGTTGCTACTGGATTAGACCAATGTATGGGTGAAAATTACTGCATTTCTACAGGCAAAGGGGTCCGGGGTTTTGACCTCAGGTTAAGAAGGGATTTTAAAAGCTTCATCACCGCACTAGCTCTGCCTTTTCTACTGCTGCAACAGTACGATGCAGTGGGTCCTTGGTTCATACTAAGGGCTGCAGATTCTTAGCAACATGTACCATCTTGTTGGCACTACTGAAAACAGATGCAATAACCCACCTTAGCGACATAAAGTTTAACACCATTGTCTTGATCTTATCATGGCTTCCTATTGTAAATGTTTCGTGACTATCGGCTCGCCCCGTTGGCATAAACTACTCGAGTGATTCATCTGTAACTCGCTGGAAGAAATTGTATTTTATTCACAATGCATGATATAGTAATTTTTATTTTCGATTAAGTTGCTATTTATTTAGTGAATTGAAAGTGCTGATCACATTGTCTTCCTCAGTTCAAGCACCATTTATTTTAATTTGGGATGGAGAACGAATGTTATTGTTTTCACCAAGATTGTCCGTGTAATTAGGTGCTGGTGTGCTAATAGGTGTGTCTCTCTTGCAGTGACTTGCACCATCATGCAGAAGAATGGAGCTGGGTTGCATACGGCAAGTTCCTGCTACTGGGACAACAGCACGGACGGTAGCTGCACGGTCCGCTGGGAGAACAAGACGATGTACTGCATCGTGTCCGTATTCGGCCTTGCCATCTGATGACGTGCGGCGATCCAGTGATTCAAGGGGGACCCTATTCTTTTGGTCATGGTGATGGTTAAATTAACTGAATTAACTGCCAGGCATAAATACCAAGTGATTCTCAAATATTGCTGTTATTTCAGTGAACAGTTGATTTTTTTTTTTTGGTTCAAATATACTCGGTTAGAAAGGTACTTTCTACAACAGTTACCTTGCTCTATTTGCTATGATGGCAATAATCATTTACAGTAACCTTTTGTTGTTTGCTTCGGGCGACTTAATTAACACTCCTATTTCTTTTCTCTCCTGAATCTTTGGTTTCCAAAACTCTGATTGTCTTCTATCATCGACAACTGTTTTATTTGCAGTTATATTTTGCAAAATAAATAACATAGTAGGCATTTGTAGGGTAGGAAGTTAAAGTTGTGGGGTACAAAATGCTGAAGAATCAACGTACATCAAGAGTATTCCTCAAATTCTAATGGCTAATATAAAGTGCGTTACCATGAATAGGGTCCCCAACCAGTCATCGTCGGACTTGGCTACTTCTGCTGCATAAATCCTGGGTTAATTAAACCTTGTCGATCTCTGGCATTTCGTCCCCAATTTTCAATGATATTTATTTTGTACATAACGGAGATACACCAGTTGAGAAAGAATTTTTGTAATTGTTAATTTGCTGTAACTGGGCATGGGAACTTTACTTTGTGAAATCACCTGTTAGTTGTAAATTGTGTTGTTACTTAATGTTTCGTAGAATGTGTAGTTGCTAAGAAATAAAAACTCTACTTGTCTCATTTTGTATTTTCCTTCCTCTTGTACATTGTAAGGAACAGAGAAACTCTTTCGCACATGTTAGCATTCTTTGCCTTATATAGTATGCTGATGATTAGAACACACGAAGAGTAAATATATAACAAACATTTAATGCTGCCAATGGCCATAGTAGTACACAGTACATATACTCGAGATAGATTAATTGGAGGATTATCCATTTCACAAGGTCCGTATTGTATTTGTATTGATTGGACGGAGACCCCCCAACCCATTAGAATTGTCATTATACTCGAGATTGTAAATCCTGGTCGCCACACAAGTCCTTAACTTTGAAAGAATAATAAAATTTCCACCTTTCAATACTATTTATTGCTAATTACTTACAGGGACATGTTTCGGGGGCTTAGCAATAAACAGTATTGAAAGGTGGAAATTTTATTATTCTTTCAAAGTTATAGTCATGTCAATACGGACCTGAATAATCGACATTATGACAAGTCCTTCATTCACATCTCAGTGTGTGAAATCTGACACACAGCCTACAAATGCACTCTTCGTTTGGAACATGGTAAGCTTTTGTCCCACACACTCTAAAGTGTACTGTACATCGTAATCGGGGCCTTTCCACTCAGAGTTTATCATAGCTTCTGTTGCATAAAAGTCCTCCCAAAGAGCCTCACGCTTAGCTTGTAGCTCATCCAAAAATCCCCGACAGGTGCCAGTAGCTGACAAGAGAATCAGTATTCTAGCTGTTCTAAGGAGAAGGGTTCACAAGTCAGTCTTGAAGGGGTACATTTAGATATGCAGAGAATTTTCTTGAGAAAAGCCGATTTAACCTGCTCAATTTTCTCGAGGTGTTTTTTATTGAGATAGTCCCAAATCAATTCAATTCCATACGACACAATGGGAATTATCTTGCTGGAGAATATTTTCATTGCAGTATGAACATTCTTCTGAGCAGTTTGACCTCATTCTAAATGTTTCGTGAATGTGTTGCCAGACGTCTGTAATATGACTATTTTCAACGGTTCTTCTCCATGGTACAAGGCTGCTATTCTGCCTCCCCTTCTGAATATCGTGTAGATCGTTTCATCTATATTTAGTTACAGAGTAAATATATAAGCCAAAGATAATAGCAGTCTGAATGTCTAAGCGACATTAACTCTATCTACCTAAATATTTTGAATTCTTGAAGGTACTATGTAATTCAAAACCCCCTTGTCAAATACTAAATAATGTAGATTAATCACTGTGTATACGTACATGTTTTGGTGTTCAATGACACCCTCGTCAGCGTACATTGAATTAAAATCATCTTAACCCTTCGCGAGCGGCAGTAGTTTATGGCTATAGGCAGCACATTATTTTGTAAAACAAAAATTCCATACAAATTGTTCAAAAGTTACTAAAATCATGCAAATATGCTTTAAAGTATCTACATACCTTTCCCCGGATTGGAGAACCATCGTTGAAGAGGTTTGAAGACAATATAAAATTCGGAGTGTGTGTTTGTCAGTTGAAGAACGGCACAAGGGACACTGCACTTGAAGATCTCATATTTTGCTGCTCACTGTATGTCTATTCCTTACTATTCCATTTCTACGGATTCAGGGTTGGAATGCGATGAATATTTACGCTGTGAATGGTTTTTACGGCCAGATACCCTTCCTGACACAGACCATAAAGAGTAGGTATGCTAGGTGAAATGGATGAAAATAAATGAAACTGAACAAGGTGTTAGAAGGAAGCAATCGTGGCCTATTAGATGGTTCCTAGCATTTGCCGGGGTCGAAAATTGGAAACCACGGAAACGTAATTCAAGGTTTCATAAAGAATATCATCGATTACTTCATCATCAAAAAACAAATAAAAGAAATCTACAGGGTGTGTGTATACATCAAACTTGTTGTTAATCTTGGCCCTTGATCAATGTTCGGTATGGGGATGGTATTTGTGGGTCCGCGATCCCTATTACGTCTGCCCAGTTATCTGCTCGCTCACCAGCTGTGTCGCTTATGTCGTTGGTCTCAGATGAGCTGTAGGAAGAATTTTCCGTTTCAGAGTCACTATAACTAAAATCTAATAAATCTTCATCTGAATAATCAAGTATTGAGACTATCTCAACATCACTAACTCGTTTTTCAGATGCCATTATATCCCAAAATACGGCAAATACCACGACACAAAAATACTGAGTCGTGCAACATACGTAATTATCAGCTGTCACTACCAGGAAAAAAATCATACCGATATGCTGAGGGGATTCCCACCGCGAGTAAGGTTGAAATAAGCAGCTCCTGCCATCTATGAGGACTTTTGTGTACTTCATTGACCTCTGCAGCGCGCTATTTGAACAGAACATATCTATATATATATGATTCCGCCCGTGGTGGACAAAAAACGGACCATATATATATGGTTCCGCCCGCCGAAGGTTAAAACTAAGTTTACAAAGAGAAAATGGATATCCTTGCAAAACACTTAGAAATGTAAATAGAAATAAAGCTCACAAAAAGAATTAGAAAACATATGAATAAATAAGACTAGAATGAACAACAAAGGCCTAAACATTGAAATTCGTTTGTGGTCCTCAGAAGACTGCTTGTTAAAAAATATGGTTCGATTATAGTAAATCGGACGTTGCAGTCCTTTAACACTTGCCCTGCTGATGCCTTAAATGTTGCTCCTCACCCGTGTGCTGACTGATTTCCAGAATTTATGGCACAAACTGAATGTGGTTTGAGTTGCAAATAAATTGAAAAGTCTGTTCGATTTCCTAATCCTTCCACTACAAATTTAATAAAAATCCGACATGATTGAAAAATACTATATTGTAAAAAAAAAATGCCGTAAAATGACTTTTTTTTTTTTTTTTTTTTTTTTTTTTCAGGAAGAAAAAATAAAAATTGTAAAATCAAATGTGCATGCACTACACTGTTGAAATAAATCTCAATAATCATTTCATTTTCATACTTTGAACTTTAAATTAAAAATGTCACTTCTCGTAATGCACTACGGTATGGTAAATTTTGAAACAAG
This sequence comes from Meconema thalassinum, assembly GCA_946902985.2. Lineage (NCBI taxonomy): Eukaryota > Metazoa > Arthropoda > Insecta > Orthoptera > Tettigoniidae > Meconema > Meconema thalassinum. Next base: position 178,042,081 of record OX336397.1, on the reverse strand, counting down.
GGGTGACACAAAGTCCTACAGGGAAGCTCCTTCGCTTGCCTTCGGACAGATCGATATTCTTCCGCTGAACAGTGATGTGGTGCTATCTAGCGATAGTATGTGCTACTTCATGCTTACTGGCACACGCACGCGAGTGCTAGAGCTGTAATATTACGTTCGTCTCCAACGCAAAGCGCGAGAAATCGATCAACGTAATATTACGCTCTCCGTTGTTTTAAAAAGTTACCTTCAAACGTAATAGTACGGCACCCACGCTCTAAGTGTTAAGGTAGATTTATCTTCATTCTATCCTTATTTCTTCTTCTTTCGTTTCACCCTCTCTGGGGTACGTTGAATCAATCATTTCCCTGTACGCTGTTCTTTCCGTAGAGCCCAGTACTTCTTCAGTCTTTCCGATTTTCTTTTCCTCTCTTCTCCCAAGATAATGGGTTTGGATTTTAGGTTAGCTCTGTCTTGGAACCTTATATTTTCGTCTTTAGTCTTTAATTTGTCTGTTCGATCGAGAAATGACGGTTCTGTTATTTTCAATTCTACTAGGTCTTTTTCAGTTTCTTTAAACCAGTTGAATTTTGTTTTAAGATTACGGAAAAAGTCAAAGATTTGTTTTGTTAATCTATTAGAATACATTCTGAGAAGATCACCGTAAAAAGTTATCCTCCTTTTTCGCATGGTATCTGAGAGTTTATCAATTTTCGGGTAGAGAGTGTCATTCCTAAAGTATATAATCTTGTTATCCTGAAATTTTGGTCCTATAATTTTCCTTTCCTTCAGCTCGAGTTTTTCCATTTGGCCCTTCAAATTTATAGTCAGTGTTTCTGCTGCGTACAATGCTTCTGGCTTAATCACTGTCTTGTAATGTTTAATTTTGGACCCCCATGAAAGGGATTTTTTATTGTATGTATCTTATGTTAATTGGAAGGCCAGTTCAAGCTTATTTTTCCTGGATTCCATTGCCTTACATTCCCCAGCATTCCAACTAATCCATTCTCAGAGATATTTGAATTCTTGTACTATTTCAATTTTTTGTTCTACAACTTTGAAGTATTTACGAGGGTGTTTCTTGTTCGTCATGATCTTGTTTTTTTCGAAAGAGATGTGAAGACCTATTTTAGCTGCTTGTTTCTCTCATTCAAGGATTTGCTCCCTTGCTTCCTCCAAAGTTTCAGCCAACAAGGCCATATCATCTGCAAAAGCTATACAATTGATTTTAAGGTTTATCTTTTTGCAACCCAGTCTTATTCCACTCTTTATATTAGTGTTCCATTCTCTGACTACTTTCTCAAGCGCACAGTTGAACAACAACGATGAGAGCCCATCACCTTATTTATTGATCATCATCATCATCTTGTACAGTTTCCAGCCCCAGGCAGGGTCTGTTTGGAACATAAGCCTCGCCCCTTAGTCCTTTCTTCCCACCACCTCTCCGCTGTCACTCTAGTCCAGTCCTCGCCTCTCTTCTTGACACATTCCTCCACTACTTTCAGCCTTATATCGCTTGGTCTTCCCCTTGGTCGTTTCATCTACATCTCATGTATCCTCTTGGGAATCTTCTTCTCCATTCTCTTTAAGTGTCCATACCACTTCAGTCTTGATGTCTCAATCCTACCCTGCAAGGGCTCCTCTTGCACTATTTCCCTGACCTTTTCATTCCTCACCCTGTCTCTTCTTGTTACTCCGATCCTACTTCGCAGGAACTTCATTTCACTTGCCTGTATTCTGCTTATGTCTCTTTTCTTCATTACCCATGTTTCTGATGCATAGGTCAGTATCGGGATATAGTAGCTTCTGTATAACACTTCCTTGCTTTTTTGTGGGACATCTTTATTCCACACTAAGCTCCTAATGCTTCTCAGAAATGCTTCTGCCTGTCTGCCACGTTCCGTAATCTCTTGGTCATATCTCCCATTTTCCTCCACTATACTTCCCAAGTACTTGAGACTTTCCACCTTCTTCAGCTGTCCACCTCCAAGTGTTATCCCACTCATTGGTCTGTCCCTTTTCCTGGTCGTTAACAGGATCTCACATTTACTGATGTTGAACTTCCATCCGTACTCTCCCACTGTTTCTTCCCAAGCCTTCAGTTGCTCCTGAATTTCCTCCACCTTGTTTCCCCAGACCATGAGATCATCTGCAAACACCATTGCTTTCATCTTATCTTCTCCTATCTTTCCTGTTACCTGTGTCATTACCTCGTCCATAACCACAATAAAGAGAAGGGGTGACAGTGCACTACCCTGTTTCAGGCCGCTCATTTGTCTGAACCAGTCTGTTCTTTCCCCTCCAACATTCACACAACTCACACTTCCACAGTACATCTCCTTCACTCTGTGTCAGGGCAGAAATAAAACTACCCGTTTTATTCTTCCTCTTGGTTTACGTATGTCAGGACAGAAACAAGACTACAGATTGTATTCTTCCTCTTTATTCATTCATAGTAACAGCTCCACCTTACAACAAGGAACACAGGGGTTTGGCCGAATTCTGTGGTCAAGTTCTCAGAATAAGCATGTTGTCAAGGAACAACACAACATGGGGTAACATATCATCTAACACTCTGTCTTCTGTCTCTTTTTCCACTCCCATGTTTTATTTATTGATATGTTTTCTAATTTCTTTTATATATTTTTTTGTGAGCTTTCTTTTTATTTAAATTTCTAATAGTGTTTTGTAAGGATATCCATTTTCTCTTTGTAAACTTAGTTTTAAGATTATTTTAATTCAATCTACGCTGACGAAGGTGTCATTGAACACCGAAACATGTACGTTTAAGCGGTAATTAAACCACATTCTTTAGTGTTTGACAAAGCGGTTTTAATAAGATATAACTGCCTCAGAACTAATTGACCCTTGTGAAAATCTAGTAGGAGGCTGATGAGAGAGTCTGCTTTTCTCAGCCTGCTGTCCGCTGCGTCAGTCGTCAGAAGTACACTCTGTTCACGCAGCAACTGTCACTCACTCACACGATAACAACCATTATTTATTTCACTCGTTACAAACTGTATTAGGTGATTAGAATAATTAAATGACACCAATATGTGTAATGGAATACAGTAATATTGTAACGAAAATTTTATGACTATATAGTTCAGCACTGTACCATTAATAATCAACCATTCTTTCTGCGTGTTGTGGTACGATGCGTTGTCAATAACAAGCACTGAGTTACGTTCCAAATTAGGGATCAACTTTTCTTTTAACCAACGAATATAATATTCACTGTTTATATCTTTGTGATAGTCCTCACTTCTTTTATGTGACTGGTAAATAAGTAGCATGTTGGGAACAACTAGCTGACTGAACCTCTCTGTCATAAATCTGTCACAAGAAGCAGCCTTTCTTCCTTCGCCCCCTCTCGCCCCTTCCCAAACCTCTTCTACATTGTAAGCTGTCATTGAACTTGAGGTAGGCCCGGTGGCCAGCTTCAGTTTCTAACTCCCGGGCCAATTTGTTCCGAGGGACTTATAGTAATATCAGTCAACACGGATATTAATTATTACCATTGTCATAATGGTTAATGTTTCTGCATCCTTGAAGGTCCCAAAAATAGTTATAGCACATCCTCTATGACTCTACAGTACTGTTCTCACACACAACAGTGTAGTGGTTAGCATTCTTGGATGTTGCCCCGGAGGTCCAGGTTTGATTTCTGGCTTTGAGGGCTGGAACAGGGTACACTCGGCCTCGTGAGGGGGTTCGATTCTCACCTGTCATCCTGGGAGTGGTTTTCCGTAGTTTCCCCACTTCTGTTCCTCGAAAATACTGAGATGGTTCCTAACTTAACCCTCTCAGTGCCACGCGCCGATCAGATCGGCTCTCGATGCTCGCGCCAAAAGTGCCAAAGCCAATTCAATCGGCGCACTGTTTATTTTATATTTCTAGATTTCTCTAGGCATAGGTCTGTGATTATTTCATACTGTTGAAAAGGTGAGGTTTCAAGCTTGCCTGTGTGGTGTTTACTTTTTTCCTTCGAAGTCCGTTAAGCGATAGGTTTGAGTTTGTATTCACGCCCTCCCTTTGCGCTCCCCCAATCACGCGCGTTCCCGCCAAAATTGTGGTACAGTTGTTTTCTTCTTGTTGAAGTTTTCTGCCTACGGATGTATCTAAGAACTTTCTACAGCTGGAAACGTAGTGTATCTTTGAATATGACTCTTAGGTGTCCTTAATTTGGGCTCAAAACTGATTTTTTTACCCCAAAAAAATTAACAATTATCAGAATAACCTCAATTAAAAAGGTTTAGATGCCGTATTTACTGTTATGAACATAATGTATGAAAGAATGAGGTATTGGTTATAATGCGAAGCAAAAATAATGATTCTATCGTTGGAAATGTGGTATTTATGATCATTTTTCAAAAGTCTGCTTAGCCATTGAAAATGGCTTGGCATTCTTGGCAAGTATTTCAGGAAATGGCTTGGCACTAAGAGGGTTAAGGCCATGTGCTTCCCAATTTTAAAATACACTAGTACAGCCATCACAAAGCGGCTTCGGTGTGCTAGTTGGTAGTGTGCTGAGCTTCTATACCCAAGATCGTGGGTTCAAACCCAGCCGAAGTCGGCGGATTTTTTAAGAACTTTAAAAATCCTTCAGTATGCCTTCCTTCGGAGGGGAAGTAAAGCCGGCGGTCCCATGTCATAGATTTATGGCTTGATAAAGAACCTTCCACTAAATACACCTGTGTGAGGCTAAATTATATATAGGTTAAACATTCGACAAACGCTCTTAGGTTCCAACGTTTGTCGCCAGGAGCCGACTGGGGTGGCATCTGGTAATCAAGTTCTGAACTAGTAGTCGTTGAAGGTGGAGTTTGGCGGCAAAAGAGTAGGAACTACTTGAAAAAATTCAATGTCTGCAGTCCTCACTTGAATTGAAAACTGATAACACACTAATACAGTCATCACAATTAACACCGGTTATCAGACAGATTCTACACACATCCAAAGTTCACGGGGCTACATGACCGCGTTTCGCAGCCCCTAAACTGAGGAACCAACAGCCATCACAATAACACAGGTTATCAAAATACATGGAGCTATATGACCACAATGTCGCAGCCCCTAAAATAAGCACCAACATAAATGTTTTTGTTGTCAAAACACTGCTGGTAGTCCAGTTATGTTGGTCTGATCTACTCAATACCTGAGGAGGTTGTATTATTAAGTGTACTGTACTGTATTTGTGATTTACGATTTTTATTACGTTTAAGTATTTAGTAACTTTATTTCAATTTTTGAGAAATAATTTTCGGTTTCAAAACCTTCCTATTTTATAAAAAATGTTCTCCTACAGGCACCGCGGATAATCGAGAGTTTACTGTAATAAACATGAATAAATACATTAATTTTACTGAAGTTGAACAAGAAACGTTCTTTTCGTCTCCTGAAAAATTTGCCAAAATGGATAAGGTGGATTTTGTAACCGTGCGCCTCAAGTATTGGTAGTGTAAATCCCAAGTTTCAACTACCCAATAAGAAGTTCTTATACTTTTGCTAAAGTAACGTTTTCTCAGCCCAGCAGGAAACTTGGCCTCATTTTGAAGCTCTCATTCGTGATTATCAGAAACTACATCTACTGCAACCGTAGTGTATTATGACGAGTAATATTGATGGAAGGTTTTGTGTGAGCTGGCTCATGAGATTAAGAGCATCTAGGCTGATGAATTAACTGCCCCGGGCAGTTGTGTAATGGAATGCTGTGATCTGGCTTTGTCCACAAGCTATTTTCAGAGCTAATTGTCCTTGCCAGGCCTTATTTTCAAACTCCTTTGGACACACTCGTGTTGACAACCAATCGAATCGGTAGGAGCTCAAAAGCATTAAGTCAAAAATGGTCGTTTTTTTTAAGAATTAGTATTCTGAAGTATTGACCGAAGGGCCTGGGAATGGCATAGGAAAGAATTAAGTCAGCCTTCTGTTTAAGCTACACACAAAACATTTTCATGAGGAGAAAAAGCACGGAAGCTCACTGGCAAACCACAATCCATCACAAAGCAATTTGTTTTGTGGGTTTAAGTCAGAAACCACTGTTACATGTAGTGCAATCAGAGGAGAAAAGCATTAAGTCAACGACTTGCTCCGTTCAGCGCCGTATTCCGTACTTAATGCTGGCTGCACTGCAAGATTCCCACGTGTTAGAGTGCTATTGTAAATGATATTTGTTCAGGGTTTAGGTGGTTTTTATGTTACAAACCCATTTAAAAATAAAATAACATGTGAATTATTCATTCTGGGTGGCTTTATGTCGCACTAAACGGACCACAGAGCTCAACGGCATTAAGTCACGTTTGCAAAATTGATTAGAAAAATACGAGGGCAATTCAGAAACTAACCTCCGGTTGATTGAAAAAAATACACCAAGTTAAGTAAAAATATTTTAATATATACATCTTACAACTACATCTTTGCACTATTTTTCGACATAGTCTCCATAATGATTGAGGCACTTATCGTATCTCTTCACAAGCTTTGAAATTCCTTCTGCATAAAAATCACCCGCTTGTGCCTTGAGCCAGCCTGTGACCGCATCTTTGAGCTCTTCGTCGTCATCAAACCGCTGAGACCCGAGCCATTTCTTCATATGCATGAAGAGGTGATAATCGCTTGGCGCCAGATCTGGGCTGTAAGGTGGATGGTTGAAAACGTCCCACTTGAAGGACTCAAGAAGGGCTGTTGTTCTGCGAGCAGAGTGCGGACGGGCGTTATCGTGCAAAAAAACGATACCGGAAGTCAGCATACCACGGCGTTTGTTCTGTATAGCCCGTCGTAATGTTTTTAGTGTTTCACAGTACACGTCTTGATTAATGGTCGTCCCACGTTCCATGAATTCAACCAACAACACCCCTTTGGCATCCCAAAACACCGTTGCCATCAGTTTTCTGGCAGAAAAATCTTGCCGGGCTTTTTTTGGTTTGGTAGGCGAATCTGAATGTGCCCACATCTTTGGCTGTAAAAAACCGTATAACAGCACGCACTTCACATTTGGCGGGATTTTCTATTGCAGCACACATTTCAAACTGCCACAAAAACTAAACTAGCGCAGGTACGATGTTCACTCGACTACGGCTTGCTGCCGACTGACCTGCTGAGCGCGTGAATGCACAGATGGCGCGCTACTCCCCCCACTACCCGCACTGTGACCAATCGGAGGTTAGTTTCTGAATTGCCCTCGTATGTTTATTAATTTAAAATTGATATTCCGCTAACACAAATAATAACCTGAATAGTTGCTTCACAACATAGATGACTAATATAGTGTGTTTGTTAAGTTCTGTTCTGTCAATGTCTCCTGAAAAGTAGTGAAAACAGACTTAAAGCTATTCAGCTCGACTGATTCAATTGTATTAATAAGGAATGAGGATCAAGGAATCAGGGTCTCTTACAGGTGAGCTAATAAAGAGAACAAGAGTTGAGCAATATATGAAAGGGATCGCCAATCCATATCCCACTAATTGCGAGTCCTTGAGTTCATCTCCGAGATATCTCTGTTTAATGCTTGGAAATCAGTCCACGGTGCTGCAAGTAACAGCAGGAGATTTTGGTTGCTTCCTCAGTTTAGGGGCTGCAACAATGCGGTCATGTAGCCCCGTGTTGTTGTTGTTTGAGTCTTCAGTCTTTTGACTGGTTTGATGCAGCTGTCCATACCTCCCTGTCCTGAGCTAATCGTTTCATCTCTACATAGCTACCACACCCTACATCCGAGGCAATCTGTTTAACATACTCTAACCTTGGTCTACCCCTACAGTTCTTGTCCTCGACCCTTCCTTCCATAAGTAAGCTTGCTATTCCTGGGTGTCTTAGTAAGTGTCCTACCAACCTATCTCTTCTCTTCATTAGCAGTCGCCAGAAACATCTCTCCTCTCCCACCCGTCTTAATACCTCTTCGTTTGTAACCCTATCTACCCACCTCATCTTCATCATTCTCCTGTAACACCACATTTCAATTCTCCTCTTTTCTGCTGCCCCAATAGTCCAAGTTTCACGTCCATAGAGCGCCACGCTCCAGACAAAGGTTTTCAAAAATGTCTTCCTAATACCTAAATCTATATTCGATGTCAACAGATTCCTTTTCTGTAGAAATGCTTTCCTTGCCTGAGCCAACCTACTTTTTATATCCTCTTTGGTTCGTCCATCACTAGTTATTTTGCTTCCTAAGTAACAGAAGTCTCGTACTTCCTTTAGTTTTTCCCCTGCCAATTTGCCCCGTGTATAATCTACAAATTTAGCTTTACAGAATTGTAGTTGGTAGAAGGTACTTTTACATGCCATAAATGTATGACATGGGCCCACCGGCTTTACTTCTCCTCCAAATGAAGGAAGGAATACTGAGGGATTTTTAACGCTCTTAAAAAATCTGACGACTTCGGCCGGTTTTGAACCCGCGATCTTAAGCATAGAAGCTCAGCATGCTACCAACTATGCCATCTAAATACATTGTGAGGTGTTGACTAAAGCCTCCTCAGCCCAGAATACTAGACATTTGATGAGTAACCTTAGCTGGTTTCTGTTGTTAGGGCCATGATAACCTGTGTTATTGTAATGGTTGTACCAGTGTGTGAGAGCTGGGGTAGGAATCAAACCTACCTCACAACGGTGCGGAGCTGCAGCAAGTTTACAGATTCGACAACGGCTATTCTGAGTGTAGTTTTTCCACTGACTGTCCAGGAAAATGCTGGGCTAGTTTCATTACAATTCCATATATTATTATACTCGCTACAGAAAGACAGGTTACCACACACACCCAAACACATGGGGCTGGTGACAGTCCAGCTTATAGATGAAAACAATATTAATGTAGTAGAGGAACGATCTCACTTGAGTCGTTTAAACCTATTAATGACAATCGTCGAAATGGTAGTCTATTTGAGGTATCCTATTGTATTGATAAACACTATCTGTATTGAATACTGAGATAAAATTAAACTTTAAAGATGTTTTTATCGAGTCGTAGCTGAGTCTCCCTAGAAATTAACACAGGACTCGGGCAATGCACAAACAGAAGAGCTAATGATGCTTCATGTCTTGCAGTCCACTGCACCATCCTTCAGAAGAACGGAGCCGGTCTGCACAGCGCGAGCGCCTGCTACTGGGACTGTGTGACTGACAGCACCGTATCTGTGCGCTGGGACAACAACAAGAGCATGTACGTCACCGTCGACGTGTTTGGCATCGCCCTCTAACCACTGCACTTCTCAACTTTTATTTGTACAACAATTTGCAAATAATCGATTTATTCACCAGTAGCGGCCTGGAAATCTTCGAACAATATAGCTATTGCCATACCTTATGTTTATTCCTTGTTAGAAGACGTTCTTCCAACACAAATTTGAAGATCAGAGCATTTCCTTGGCGGAAGGTAGACCGTTTTTACCGCTTCAAGTTAAATGAATATTAAGTCCAAAACATGAGCAACGTGTATCTTGGAATATAAAACATCTTGGTTTTCTGTTCTAAAAAGAGCAACGTGTATCTTGGAATATAAAACATCTTGGTTTTCTGTTCTAAAAATCTAACTCCGTGAAGTTAAAATTTCAATATCATTTGCTGGCCGTTCTTTTCAACATAACCGCAAGAGGGAAATATAACGCCATGTTTTGTTCGAACATTTCCATTACATTTGGATTGTTGTGATTGGCCCAATACTTTGCCCGAGTTTGTTGTTATTTGCATTGAACTTCGAATTTATTGTAGTGTCTGCAGATTTCTCGTTCTATAGGAAATTGTTTCTTGAACATGTGTAACTATAGCTCAATGGTCATCATACAAAGTACTAGAAGTTTTTTGTAAAAATGAACTTTCCAATTTGGTTGTTGATGGTGAAGTATCCAATTTGTTGAAAACTTCCATCTACAATCCATCTAAAAGAGAGGTATTTTTTGCTAAAAAGTAATTATCTTATTGTTATTTACGATCTGTCCATAATAATAATAATATAAGTATATATAAATAAAAAGACCATTTATTTAACATAAAACGAACAAATCTTTGCACTTATATCTAATTTATTGCTAATTACTTCAGGGCGCACATCACGTATGATCTCAAGGTTATGTTATATATAACTTGTTCCACTTTGATACTAGATTGTACATGCTTGATGTTCAATTGTACAGTCTATTAGAAATAAAGTTGATCAACATCATTTTATGGTGTTTTGTGTGGTATTTACAGTTGTGAAAATGGAAATTACAACATCATGTAGGAGGGGGAAGCTTGTAGGTTTACGTGCCTGTCAATCTTGCAATCATGAGTCACAGGCCCTGCTTTTAACGTGGAATCTGAACCTCAGAACATGGCATTTCCCTTCGAAAATCTCACATGCATTGACCGGGAATGGTACCCGGTCTGCCACGGTCACAGGCCAACAGCTTGTCCACAGTGCCACCACACCCCTCATCATCAAGGAGTGGTGCTGCTGCGCTTTGCAATAACACTATCTGACCTCAAATGTGAACAATAATGTGCTGAAATACTTCTAGCCATGTGGTCCATGCATTGGGTGGAGGTCCGGGGATTTGGTAGGCCATTGTATACAGAGCTTCACTTCTGAAACATCCCATTGACAACTACTACATTGAGTACCCTGTCAATCACTAATTGTGATTTCACATCCATAATGCTCAGGCGTTGGCCTTGTGGTTCTAACATCTGTCGCACCAAATTGTGGTGATCACTGCAAACGAGTCAAAAGTAAGATTCATCATTATCAACAACACTATGCTATTGGCGACCCTCGCAGTTCTTTCTAGATACATCGATGTTGTGGGATCAATACCAACATTTGGTGGGAGACCTGTGTAAACTATTCAACTGACCTGAAAATATAGCGTACACAGCATCGTTCCATATCTTGAAAACTAACGACTGATTTGTTAGTAGCGTTGCAATTTTCATTATCTATACTGTACTTAGTCTTGTGGTGTGGTTCACTGATGTATCATATTAATACAGTAATACTTGCCTGCTTTGACAGTCATCTCCATCGGGGGAACTGTCGCTGATATCACATAAGTCGTCAAATATAACTGAAATGAAGGAGACTGTGATATGGATGCGAGCCTTTGGGAATGCTATATTTATTTCATTTGGTATACACAGAAGGGAGCAAAAGTGCACTTTGCATTTGAGATTTGGTGCTGGAGTAGACTCCGAAGGATACTGTGGACTGATAAGAGTCACCAACGAGAATGTTCTCAGAAGAGCTTGTTGTTGCATATTTTAGGGGCCAGTCATCATGGTCATATAGCCCCATGTGTTTGGCTGGCAGCTGTAGCCATAGGTTAGGAACTATCCCAGCATTTGCCTGGAGTAGAAGTGGGGAGACCATGGAAAACCACTTACAGAATGTCTGCGGTAGGAATTAGTTTCGCCTCATCAGCGCAAGTATACTCTGTTCCAGACCCGACACGACAATTAAAATTTCTTGGCAGAGCCGGGAATCCACGAATGATAGCCACTACGCAACGAGGTAGACCCTATTTATAGGTCACAATTGCTATACCGATGTAGCAGCGGCATCATGACCAATCGTCGCATTGGTATAGGTTCGCTTGAAACCAACCTGTCGTGAGAATATGCTAACAATAGGTTCTGACGGCGTAACCAGTACGTGATAACATGGATCGAACAGGGATAAGGTCGATTCAACACATTATTACATCAGGATAATATTATTACCGAGGCTGAACTCTAAAATCTTCTTTTTCTTTAGCATTTGTCCCACAAATTAGCAGGGTCTGCTTTCTTTGGTTCTCTGTCGCCATATTACACGATTGTGTGCCGTGTCAGGATAGTCCGGCAATTTTTAAATAGTCATGTAGAGTGTCAAGCCAACGCTGTCTCGGTCGTCCTATTGGTCTCTTCCCATCTATCAGCAATGCGAATCCAGAGTGTGCAACTGTTGTTTCAGCAGCCCGTAAGACATGACCATACTAGCAGAGACCGATTTCCCTCATCTTTACAGCATTGGCGCTACTCCATATTGCTTGCGAATGTCATTATTGCTGACATGATCATGGAGTGTCAAGCCAAAGCATCTTTGTCTCCATCACACCAAGTTACTGTTCCAACTCCTTAGTTGAAGGCCAGCATTCTACCCCTAACAGTGCAACGGGATGGACCACAGAACGATAAACTTTAGACTTTAGCCAGTCTGGAATCTTCTTATCACATAAGACACCGGACAAAGAGCGCCACTTGAGCCATGCGCTGCTCATGCGAAATGATATGTCAGGTCTTTGGAAGGTCAACACTATTAATTTGAATCGTAGTCTGATCATTACTTCCTGCAATTAACTTATTTATGCAAATGGAGTTTCGCAGTTCCTTCTGTAATGCTGTAGGTAAATAAAATAGGACTTGGTTATACAGGATACACAGTTTTGCTACCCTAGCCATTTAACTGTATTTAATTGTATTAACAATGTACATTTAACAAATACCAACACCACGACAAGTCAAAAAACAAAACAAAACTTTAGATACTAATTGTGCTCCATAATCGAAGATAAGAGTCCTTCATATTTAAATGAACACCACTCGGAATGTGCACAACATGTTCATCGCGACAGGTAGAGACCAGCTGTTCCGCACGGAAGGACAACTTGCCGATAGCTCATAATCTTCAATCGGCTGTTCCTCTGAAAATAAGCACAAAAGCAATTTAGTTTATTTCAAAATTAGGATTAGTGACCAAGCAAGTTATGGACTGCATCTGGGAGTTTCATCAAGGACTACTACATTTTGATCTAACACAGAGCTTGTTGGCTGTTTACTTTCTTTTCCTGCGAATCAAAATCAACTTGGAAATTAAAATCTGTGACCCACCCCAGCTAAAAAATGCTAATGTTTTTGAGAGTAAATATCTATATTAATTATTATATGGTAATATTTCCGAAATATTTCAGTGCCTACAACCTGTGGTCAAAGGCAAGCTCAGGATTAAATTCTCACAACAGAAAGTGTAGACACGAGAACTGAACATTTCCAGACAGTAATTGTATTGTTGAAAATAATTTCTCTCTATTAACCCCAGGTGACATTGCTTGCTGTAACGTGAGTATTTTTTAGTTTAGTCATGCATCTCTTGGGGGCGGGTTCCAATACACGCAGCATAAGGGTTATGCTTGATACCCCAATCACTTTTGTCAAAAAATTACTGATAGTGCTAAAACCATTGGTCTATGAAGGCTGCTATTCCCACATTCAGTACTACAGGACTTTTTTCCAGAAATGCTAAAAAAGGATGTTCCCCTTCCATCTCGCCATGCTGATATTGGGCACGGAAGCCTCGTTTTTCAACCTCAACTGTTATCTACACGCAACAGACCTAAGCGACTGCACGTTTCCAACTGAACACCAAAACCTGCGACAAACGCAATTGTTGGCACTGAAATAACACCCTCTAGCCCAGGGCCATCCAGACAGCGCTCCGACCGCGCTCTAAGCCAGTGCTCCGAGCACTATGTTGGGAGGTAGTTTCAGAAGTGGTGGGAGGAGCTTGGCTGGCTGAGCCAGTTTCGCAGTGGTCATCACTGAACAGCATACAAAAAAAGTAGTGGTGAAGCAGCAGTCTTTAAAGCAGAATGGGAAATTTCATTTTTCTGTACAGCTTATAATAAAAGGCATGCCAAATGTTTAGTGTGCAACAGAGATGTAATGTGTTAAAAAGAACACAATTTGTAGTTGCATTTTCCTCTCTAATATGTTCAAATTACAGTTTGGAATAAATCACAATATTCTTTACTTAAAACTTGTGTTAGTTTCCTGCACATTCCATACAGCGGAGTACCATTCGATTTGTATATGCGGTATATTTGTTATGGCAAAAGCGCCATATCAATATGTCAACAATCCCGCAAGAGCCGTCGGCCGCACGACTGTACGTAACTAGTCAGCGTGGTCCGAACATCGTCCGTCTCCTCGCTGCCACAGTCTAGTTGTGGTAGGGGAAGGAGCGCTAGTCTAACTGCCCAGTGCTCCCCGAGCGCGGCCTCGCTCCCGGAGCGCAATGACTGGATGGCCCTGCTCTAGCCAATGTCCAACTCCTCTATCTTAGACCCATTACTAGAGCCCAGCGCAGATGGGAAGTGGAAAGAGAAACCGACGATCCTCAAACACAAATGCACAGCCTACTTTCTCGTTTACCCTCGAACCGTCTGTGAATAGAAGCCAAACAAAACGTTATCCGCATCCGCCCGACTGTTATACGCCCCGAATTCGCAAGACTGTTATCCACATCCGCTTGACTTTTATCCAAATCTGCTGGTATTTCAATATTATGTTTAATTTATTAGATAAAGCATAAAGTGTTAAACCGACACATTTAGACATTTGAGGAGAAAGTCCTTCCTGACAATTTGCTTCATTGCAAGGGACTTCAAGTTGGATGACACTTCTGGTTCCTTGACCTCCGCTTTAGACAAAAAACTGGCTATACTTTTTCGGCTACTTTCACACTTGTGCCTCAGTTAGTTTGATGTGCCTGATTGTGTCCTGAGTATGAATACACTTTTTTACAGGTAAAACATCCTACTATATCGTTCACCTTTTCGTTTTCATTGGAAACATAACCAAATTTTTGCCATATCGTTGACTTGAGCTTTGTTTCACGCGCTATTGAATATTCACCTTGTTTTATTTTAATATATAGTTTATCCATGTTGGTGAAATGATGTTTATACTCCCGGTCGCGGTAACATTCACTATTAATAAACGAACTTTCCTTTTCGCTTGGAGAAAGGGATTGACATTTGGGCGGAAATTCCAAGTCAGTCATCATCCTGCTTCTTGACCCATCCATGTTCGCATAGTTGATGTCATAACTCTCTCCGTTGCAATATCACAGCCAACGTGCTTCAGTGCCAAGTTGGAAATAAATCTACAGATAAACCTGGAATCAGATCATCCACGATAGCTTAGACGGCGAAGTAGCTGACTTGAGGAATGTTAATGATGTCACCACGATGAAGTAACAAGCTTATTAACAGCATTATATCTCGTATGTATAGTAATTATGGCAGTGAGAATTGATGATGATGATGAGATATCAAGACCATCTACTACAAACATACCGTACTTAATAAAATGTAGTTGAAAGCACATGAGTAAAATAATCTTCTCGTGTCTAAGCGCAAAACGTGCCTGAATATTTCGTACGCAATAGGCTATAGGAGTATTCCTCTTTTAAGCATGAAGCTGTAGATTGGCATATCAAATATGTAATATTATCGTAAGTTTATATTCTAAAAACTATCCGCATATTTACTCGAAACATTATCCGCACAGCCATGCAAACTATATCCACGTGGCGAAAATATTTGCGGATATCCACATCCGCGCAGGGCTTTACCCATTACCCATTCCTACAGAAAACTTTCTGAATTGTCATAGCGGCCAGCACCTTAGAGTTCACAAGTTCTGAATTCTTCTCTGGAAATTAAGACTATAGGCGGTCCCTTGGAACTTAGCCTCCAATAACATAAAGCCTACTCTATCGTGGCATTCTCTGCATCAACACTGTCCTCCTAGCACTGACCACTGCATCGCTGAGTTACCACATGTAATAGCATTGCTATAGCAAGCTAAAACAAGCAAAAATGTATCTATACACTATATGTACATTACATGAATACACATTGTTGAGTATAGTAAAGCCACCCTTACTTCAGACTTGAAGTTTCAGTACTGCGCTAGAGATATCTAGCGTCAAAAGTGAAATCACTTTAACCAGCCAATGATATCAATATATCACGACAAATCAAGTTTCGTTCGCTATTTTCGAATTAGCAAACAAAACTCGATATGATTGGCTGGTTAAAGTGATTTCCTGCTAAGTTCTTCAGGATGATCTCTTACTCCAAACTGTAGAAAATGATTTTTAACAACATGTGGCAACAGTATTCTACAAAGGCTGTTTTTCAAGCAAGGGCCGTTTTCTTTTAAAGCCCGTAGTTAGTGGCCCAGCAAGCCAGTAGTGCATTAAACCAAATGCTTTCAAAAATGGAACGAGCCTCGGACAGGATGGATTTAATAGACGACGACACGGCTGTACACACGGTCTAAGATTTGGAACTTTAAACCTAAGAACGCTGACGGGGAAGGTGGAGGAGATAGTGGATATGATGGAAAGAAGGAAGTTGGATTTATTGGGATTGGCAGAAACAAAGTGGAAAGGGGAAGGAAGGAGAGTACTGAGGAAAGGCTATAGACTGTACTGGAGTGGGAACGAAGAGGGAAAGAGGAATGGAGTGGGAGTAGTAGTACGAGATGGTTTGAAAGAAGAAGTGAGGAGAATAAGTGATAGGATGATGAAAGTGAAAGTAGCACTGAGGGGAGAGACCGTAGAAATAGTGCAAGTATATGCTCCACAAGTAGGCTGCGCTTCTGAAGAGAAGGAGGAGTTTGAAGAGGAATTGCAGAAGCAGCTGGTAGGAAGAAATATGATTGTTATGGGGGACCTCAATGCCCATGTAGGAAGAGAAAGACAAGGTTATGAGAGTGTTCTAGGACCAGAGGGTTGGGGTGGAAGAAATGAGGAAGGAAAGAGACTGTTGGACTTCTGCCAGAGGAACAGCCTGCTAGTTGGGAACTCCTGGTTTAAGAAAAGAGAGAGCCACACAATCACATGGTACAGTGATGACTTGACCAGGAAGTCGGTGGTCGACTATATACTGTATGAGAAAGAACTAAATAAGAACATCACGGACATCAAGGTTATACCATCGGAGAACCTGGATAGCGACCATCGATTACTGGTAATGAACCTGAGAGGGAGTAAGGAGAAGAAAGGGACTGAGAACCAGGAAAGACGTATAAGGATATGGAAACTGAAAGAAGGGGATAGAAGGGTCGAGTACCTCAAAATGGTAAAGGAAGGAATTCCAACAGATGAAGAAAGAGGGGTGGAAGAGGAATGGGCTAGATTTAAGAAGACACTAGTGGGTGCAGCAGAAGCAGTATGTGGGAGGACAAGTAGTAAGAAGAGGTGGAAGGAAACACCATGGTGGAATGAGAAGACAAAAGATATAGTAAGGGAAAAGAATAGAGCCTTTAGGAGGTGGTATCAAAATAGGACGGTAGAGACAAGGGAAGAGTACCAGGAAAGAAAGAAGGAGGCGAAGAGAGTGGTGGCTGAGGAGAGAAGGAAGTGGATGGAAGAGTGGACAAAGATGATGGAGGAGGATAGTGAAGGTACAAAAAAGGTCCTGTATGGGATGGTGAAAGATAAGAGGCGGAAGGATCCTACGGATTATGTTAGAATGGTGAACAAAAGGGGACAAGAGATAGAAAATAGGGAAGAACTGAAGAAAATGTGGAAAGAATATTTTGAAGAACTTCTGAACCCAAATGGAAAAGATGGTGAGGAGGAAGAAATCGGGGAAGAGGAAGATGAACTGCAAACAGAAAAGGACTTAACATGGAAAGAAGTGGAAGATGCAGTGAACAAGATGAAAGGAGGGAAGGCACCGGGTGTGGATGAGTTGAGTGTGGAGATGGTGAGAGCAGCAGGAGAGGTGGGGATACAGTGGCTGTACCGAGTGATGAGGACAGCATGGAAGGAAAGGAAGACCCCAGAGGACTGGAAAAAAGGAATCATTGTCCCGATCTTCAAGAAAGGTAGTAGAACAGATTGCAGAAACTATCGGGGAATAACACTGATGAGTCATTGTGCAAAGATCTTCGAGAAAGTTTTGGAAAAGAGAATTAGGACAAGGATAGAAGGAGGGATGAGGGAAGAACAACATGGCTTCAGAGCAGGAAGGTCCACAGTGGATTTGATTTTTGCTGTAAGGCAGTTACAAGAACAGCACTATGAATATGGAACAGATCTACTGATGGCCTTCCTGGACATTGAGAAAGCATATGACAGTGTATGCAGAAACAAAGTATGGAAGTCCCTGGAGGATAGAGGAGTAGAGAAATGGACTATAAAGAGGATAAAGGAGATGTACAAGGGAAGCGTGAGCTGTGTGAAAGTGGGAGGAGAGAGATCTGACTGGTTGGAACAAAGAAACGGCCTGAAACAAGGAAGTGCACTGTCACCGTTACTTTTCATTGTGGTGATGGATGACATAATGACCCGAGTGGC
Organism: Meconema thalassinum; assembly: GCA_946902985.2. NCBI lineage: Eukaryota > Metazoa > Arthropoda > Insecta > Orthoptera > Tettigoniidae > Meconema > Meconema thalassinum. The sequence goes on along the minus strand of OX336397.1, from coordinate 178,023,999 downwards.
ACAAGTAATTGGGGACGGAAAGATGAAAGCAATGGTGTTTGCAGATGATTTGATGATTTGGGGAAACAAGGAGGAGGAGGTACAGGAACAGTTGGACGTGTGGGAAGGAGTAATACAAGGATATGGGATGAAATTTAGCATAAATAAGAGTGAGATGGTGATCACAACAAGGAAGAAGGAAAGAACCACAACGGGAATAACAATTGGTGGGGAACAGCTGAAGAAAGTGGAGAGTTTTAAGTATCTGGGAAGCCTGATACAAGATAATGGAAGAAACGATAGAGAAATAAATGAGCGGGGGAGGCAGGCAGAAGCATTTCGGAGGAGTGTGAGAAGCATGTTATGGAGCAAGGATGTCCCTCAGAACAGCAAAAAGATCATATATCGGACGTACTATGTCCCTATCCTGACGTATGCCTCGGAGACCTGGGTTATGAAAGGAAGGGAGAGGAGCAAAATACAGGCCAGTGAGATGAGGTTCTTGAGAAGCAGTATTGGAGCTACAAAGATGGACAGAATAAGAAATGAGAGGACCAGAGAATTAATGAAGGAGGAACCATTACAGGATGGTATAGAGAAATCTAGACTTAGATGGTATGGACATGTAAAACGAATGGAGGAGAAGAGGATACCCAGGAGAGTACATGAGACGAAGTGGGAAGGAAAGAGACCGAGGGGAAGACCGAGAGACAGGTGGCTGAAGGGGGTGGAAGAAAGCGTGAAGAAGAGAGGAGAAGACTGGACAAGGGTGGAGGCTGAGAGATGGTGGGAAGACAGAAGACGTTGGAGAGGCTTGTGTTCCAAACAGACCCGGCCAGTGGCTGGAAACTGTGCAAGATGATGATGATGAGTTAGTGTGCACGCCACAACAAGCATGCGCGTTACCTCCTGGCATCCATTGCGAACTAGCAGGCGTCAGTTGCAGCTGTGTAGCTAACCTGTACGCTGAACTGTGCATCTTTACAATGTTCAGAATTATTGATTCGCCCGCTGCGTGTGAGGTACGATCTGTGATACGTTTTTTGAGTGCAAGAAACATGTAGGCTGCAGATATTCATCATCAGCTTTGTGAGGTGTATGGTGATAATGCAATGACGGAAGGTAAAGTGCGAAAATGGGTACGCGAGTTCAAAAGTGGCCGTGAAAATGTTCATGACGATGAACGCTCAGGTCGACCATTTGTGATCACAGATTACAGTACTTGGTGACTGCAGTTCACAAGAAAATTCACGATAACCACTCTATCAATGGAGTTTCCTCAAGTGTCTAGGTCTGTACTATATAAAATTGTGTCTGAAAACCTTAAGTTCAGGAAATTGTGCTCTCGATGGGTACCCAGACTCCTCACAGAAGACCACAAACGAAAGAGATTGGCCAGTTCCCTCACTTTTTTGACTCGTTATGCCCAAGAAGGGGATGACATGTTGAGTCGAATCATCACAGGAGATGAAACATGGGTATCCCATTCCACCCCTGAAACCAAGCAACAGTCAATGGAATGGCGACACTCAACCTCTCCTGTCAAGGTCAAACCCAATCTAACGCCGTCACAGCGCAAGATCATGGACTTTGGAACGACGATCAAGGCAGAAGCCTACTGCGCAACTTTGACCAAACTCGGACGTGCAGTTCGGAACAAAAGACGCAGCATGCTGACTAAGGGAATTTTGATCCTTCACGATAACGCTGCCCAGACTCGGGAACTGATTGACTCTTTTGGGTGGGATGTCTTGGAGTACCCACCGTATATCCCTGACCTTGCTCCGAGCGATTTCTACATCTTTTTGCAGCTGAAACGTCATCTTGGTGGGAAGCACTTCGCCGACGATGAAGAAGCTAAAACCACCGTGAATTCTTGGTTGTCAGAGCAGGATGCAGAGGGATTTCAGAACTTAGTTTTAAGGTATGAGAAGTGCCTAAATGAACAAGGAAACTATGTAGTAAAATAGAGGAAGGTAGGCTATGTAGAACCTAAAAATAAAATGTTCGGTTAAATAAAAATAAAAAAAGACCCTTACTTAAAAAACAGTCCTCGTAGTTATTGTTTGTGACTATTCCTGGACTGCTCAGTGTAACCGATATCATTTCGGCCCATACTTCTTCCAGCGAAACAAAACCTGGCTTAATATAATCTAAGGCTATGGCCTTAAATTAGGTACCATCCCTGCATTGGACTGAAGTGGGAAACCACAGAAAGCCACTTCCACAATAGCTGAGGTAGGAATCGAACCCGCCTCTTCTCAGGTTTGCCTCATGGGGCCGAGTGTACCTGCCCTCAGAACTAGGAATCGAACCCGGGCCTCCGCAGTGACAGCCAAGAATGCTAGCCACAACACGAGGCGGACTCGACAGCTCGTACCAAATAATACCCTCCAATCCAGGCCATTGCAGCTCTTGTCGTAGAAATTTGGTAATTTAATCCCCGTGTCATTGCGGCGTGTGCATTTGTAATTTCAGTGATGATTTAGAAGGTGACCTTAAGTTAGTAACCATCCCTGCATTTGCCTGGAGTAGATGTGGGAAACCACGGAAAACCATTTCCAGGATGGACGAGATGGGAATCCAACCCACCTCTTCTCAGCTTTACCTCCTGAAGCCGAGTGTACCCCGTTCCAGCTCTCAAACCAGAATTAAATTTCTGGGCAGAGCCTGGATTCGAACATGGATCTCAGGGGGTGACAGCCAAGAATGCCAGCCATTACACGACGAGGTGGTCAGGAGAGTATCATCATCAGAATTGGAGCAATAACACAAGATCACCTAATTTTCAGTCGCATGGTCAGCGTAGGCTACATACCTTGTCTTATTGCTTTAATCCATAATTTCCTAGTTGCCTCTCGACAAGGAAGTTCACAATAACTAGTTCCGGGAACATTATTTACAAAACGGCACGCGACAGTATACCATTGTAATAAAATGGGCTTATTTCAGTAACATAACTCGATTCGTGCTTACACATTGTGTATAAATACCCCCAACTGAATGGATCATGTAGGGGAAATGCAGTGCCTCTAGCGGCAAACATAGCATCCGCAGGGCAGACAGCTCCCAGAGGCTTTTTATTAATGGAGGCGAAACTTGGAATGACGACACAATGCTAATATGCAGTTATACCCCAGTCTCCTGAGAATATCCTTTTCTATATACGGTATACACAGGTCCTAATTTCATTTATTTTAGGGGCAGATAACCTTGCTGTTCCTCCCCTCAAAACTCCCAATAACTAACTTAATTTCATTTAAAATATATTTGCATGGCAACTGCGTGGAAGTTATGCCAACATAAAAAAAACAATTACCATATTCACTCTCACTGTATTCCTTTCACTAGAAGATCCCACACACTTCAGCCGGGCCAATTATCATCAACACAAACAATGGTTATGTAATAAAACATACTGTACAACACTTCCTATTGAAACACGAATCCACAACTGCAGGCTATCCAATCACTTTTCAGGTCTCTATGCCAAAATGATATACGAGGAAAATCTCTTTCTGTTCACTATCAATGGATATCAAACACACTCCCTCTGTGGCACTTATCCAAAAAAAATATATATATATTATTAAGTCCTTCTTCGCTTCAGGTCCTTCAAAAATGTAATTCCATAAGCAAATTATAAAGATCCATTTAGCTCCAACCCAGTCTTGTGTCGACTTGTTAGCTATCGATACAATCCAAAAGCATCGAGAACATTTGAGTTTTTATCATATATCATGAAAGAATACACGTAATCATCCAAACTTTTATCATACTCTGGAGCATTTAGCACAATATCGTTATTGGTTATTTTATTATCAAGGCGTATTTCACCTTGACAGAGAGAATCTTCACCATTACCAGCTCGACAATCCTTACCACGTTTGTCATCAACTGCACCGATACGATGGATATTAACATGGTGTTTATCATAACCAAATATGTACCTGCCAAATGACACAAACACCTTTGACTCGTAAACGAACAACACTCGTCTACGAGGGCAAATAGTTCCACCTCCTATTACCCTGGATGATTCAACACTCTTGTCTAGACCCAAATCACCGCATGGATCATGAGTATATCTCATAAAAACTTTAATTAGGTCAGTTAAATTCTCAGTATCGGATCGACACAAAACATTAGCTTTTAAACATACTGATTGATTGGGTATGTTTTCATCACCATAATAATTATCAGGATTATACGTGTACGATTCATTGGCCACCGACAATTTTATATCATATTCGCCATTCAGCTGCACTTCCTCCAAATTGTCAATAGTAAATGCACCTGGCTCAATATACATCTTGATCAACCGTGTTTTCTTTTTAATAACCTAACTGAAATTATGGAGACTGTAGTGCTGAATTTCTTGAACAAATAAAAACCGTCTGTCGATTTCCAGGTAATATACTGAAAATTGGCGGGAAATACTCACCAGGATTTACCAACTTCGGAAATTCAGAAAATAGCAAAAGTCACGGAATACCTATAGGTGTATTATCCCAAGTTGGAATCGGATCCCTACATAGCTCTAAGAAAGAGGCAAGCTCCTAAGGCAAGAGAAATACCAATAGAGACATGGGCGGAACATATCTCTGGGATCCTCAACAAGAATGGAACATTGGAAGAACACCAAGTCTCTGATACAAATTGCATAGCTGATGATTTCCTCCAAATAACCACCGATGAAATACAAACTAATATCACGTCATCTAAGAAGGGTAAGGCGGCAGGACCTGACAAGATATTCATAGAACACATAAAAGAGACACAAGATCTGCTTCTGCCCATCTGGACAGACCTATTTAATAAGTGCTTGTATACAGGAGTCATTCCTGTAAGCTGGAGAACGGCCCAAATGACAATTCTGTACAAGGGGAAAGGAAACACTGAAGATCCCAACTCTTACAGAGGAATAGTACTAGAGCCCACGATATTCAAGATTTTCTCTAAAATTTTAACAAAAAGACTAGCCAAGGAGGTGGATATGTACATACCAGATTGTCAATTCGGCTTTCGAGAAGGACGGAGTACTCTACAAGCAGTGGCATTACTACAAGAAGAAGTGGAACAGGCTCTGAGGCATAAGAAAGGGAAATTTCACGTGGTCTTCATAGACTATCGTAAAGCTTTTGACTTGATAGACAGGAATATCCTCATAAATAAACTTAAAGGGATGCTAGGAAACTCTAACCCCCTAGCGAGAATAGTTGAGGTAATCCTAGCATACAACTATATCATTTTAAATGACGGTGTAGTTCTGTCTGAAAAGGTCCGTCAGACAAATGGCGTACTTCAGGGCGATCCTATGAGTCCCCTACTTTTTAACATCTTGACAGCTGATATTATTAACACCGTCCAAGACTACCCAACAGTGAAACTTATCATGTACGCCGATGACATGGCTCTAGGTTCACATTGCATAAGTGATCTGCGTGCCGCTCTTCAGAAACTTGAATTATGGGCTGACGAAAACAGTTTAGTGATCAACAAAGAAAAAACAGTGCACATGACTTTTAGAAAAGGAGGCAAACTGGCGTTGGATGATCATTTAACTCTGCAAGGAGATATGCTAAGAGTAGTAAATAATTTCCGGTATTTAGGAATATAGGCTATCTACAAACGACACTGTCTTCCTACAGGATACACACTCAGGAAAGGGTTTCAGCAGCTACGAAAGCCACTCATCGAATTAAAAATATCCGACAACTTTCTTTGCCCACTGCAATGTCATTGTTCAAAACAGTAATAACTCCAATTGCCTCATATGGAATAGAATTAATATGGGATAAGCTTTCGAGTAGCGATTTCAAACGATTAGAAAGTGTTAAATCACGATATCTGAAGAGTGCTTTGGGAGTTGGGATTTATGCACCCTCAAGGATTGTATACGAATTAGCCAGGGAAAGCTTCTTCTTGGAAGACCTGAGACTGCAATTCACGCTGCCATCTACCGGCCCTTACCAAGCGCATCTCGAACTGCGGCGGAGGAAGAGAAATGACATTGACCCTGATTTTTATAGCACTAGTGCAATGATGGATAGACAATGGACGGATGCAGGACAGGATCTAAGACATGTGGTAACGAGACTTGCAACTCATGGTTTTCACCATAAGATCTGCTTAATTCAAGGTTTTCACCAGCCAGATGATCATTGCGTATGTTCGTTGTGTGACAAGAGATGTGACCGTTATCACTTAACTAAGTGTGTAAAAAGAACAAAATCCATCAGAGACTACAGTGAAAACTAAATAGCATTGTAAGATCAAATTGTATTTAGAATTATATTTTCGTGTATTATGTAGGTTAAGTAATGCTCTTTCGAGCGCATCTTATTAAATTAATTCAGAATCGGATAGTTCGGCGGGGAACTGTTGAACTAAAGACGGCATTGCCACGTATGATACTGGCCACCATGTGCGTAGTTCCACACTCCCGCTCTTTTCCTCATGCTCAATAACATCATTTATGTTCGACCCTGACAATTATATGTCTGAAAACTATATCATAATGATGGTCATTAAAACACTATTTTTCATTATGAAACAGTTTCTCCCACCAATCACAGCTACAAGCGTCTGCAGACAACATCCTATTAGGTAGATTTCATTAGAAAGCTAACTATTGCAATGGGTCCCATGTTTCGACTTCCGGAAAATTTCGACATATCTTCGCGTTTCACATCCCCCAGACCCCAAAACCACCGTCAGTTCAAAAGTTTATATATAATTTATGTATATATATATATATATATATATATATATATGTGTATATGTATATCAGTTTCTTGTGGACACGATAACTGCCGTAATTTTGCACCAATCACTTTGAATTTTTTACCGAATATGTATACCTATAAAATCTCGGTCGAGTTCGTTACTGGGCTAAATCGGTCGAAGGGGGTGAAAATGGGGGGCTTTTTTCGAAAAAGTGAAATATACATACATACATATATTTATTTGCAGATGTGGACGCTGTCCATGGTGGCAAATTACAACAACAAAAACACTAAGCAAAATAAATTATTCATACAACTAAAAGATTACATTTTAGATACAAGGAATAATTGGTATAAGAAAATAATAATAATAGAAACAAATATAAATTACGAATAAGGATAATTTACATTATTCTTCATTCATGTCATGTCACTGGCTCCTGATCTGGTGCTTTCTCACCAACTCCTTAAATTTTCCAACATTAGAAGGCAAAGGGCTGAAAATGTCCTCTGGCAAACTGTTCCATTCTACTTCCCCCCTCCCAATGAAAGAATATTTGCCCCAGTTACTATTCCACTGACTTAATTTTAATTTACACGAATGACTGTATCTGCCCATATAAGTACCTCCCTTTCCCAATCCCTCATTAATGTCTTCCCAAGCAATTTCCCCCTTGTAAGCTAAGAAAATACCCCCTAGTCTTGCTCTTGAACGTCTACTAGCCAGACTTTCCCATCCCAAATTCTGAATCATCCTACTTACACTACTCGTCGATCTGTGGTCCTCCATTACATACCTGGCGGCCTTCCTTTGTACTCCTTCCAATTCCTTTATTAAATACATTTGGTATGGATCCCACACTCCCCCAGCATATTCCAGCAGAGGACGGACTAGGGACATGTATGCCCTTTCCCTAATCTCTCTGCCAGCCCCTTTAAACACACGCATAACCATATGTAGTGACTTGTATGCTTTCTTCACTATTTCCCCTATGTGCTTACCCCAGTGAAAATTCCCACTCCCCAGAGTTACACCTAAATACCTACATTCGTCCCCAAATACAACTTTATTTTCCCCTACTGAATATTCAAAAACAATATGATTCCTTTTATTAACAAATCGCACTGCCTGACATTTCTTTGAATTTATCAACATATCACTTTCATCTACCCAGCTTTGTATGACAGTCAGGTCCCTCTGCAAAATTCCGCAGTCGTCCAGATGATTTATCCTCCTGTATACTACTATATCATCAACAAATAATCTTATCTGGGATGATATTTCAACTCCTATGTCATTTACATACATGAGAAATAGCAAAGGTCCCAATTTACTTCCCTGAGGTACCCCCCTTCCCACCCTTAACTGTTCTGACACTGACCCTCCAACCCTTACCCTTTGACTTCTCCCCTTTAAAAAGGATCTCACCCATCGTACTACTCTCCTGTCCAATCCCACAACCTCCATTTTCCTTAATAGGATATCATGATTGACCCTATCGAAAGCCTTTGAAAGATCAATTGCAATACAGTCAACTTGACCTCTATTATCCAAGGCCTCACTGATATCTTGCTGAAAGCCTGATAGTTGTGATCCACAAGAAAATCCCTCTCTGAAACTATGCTGTTCATTTGCCGTCTGTTAGGTAGTCAGCCCGAAGGCTGGTTGGATCTTCAAAAAGTACCACCGTTACGTTATGTGAGTAGATACCCACAAAAACCCAAGGCAGCGCTATTTTGAGGCGTTCTAGGCAAGAAGAGGAGTGAGGTAGTTTGCCATTGCTTTCCTCACTGAGTCAGAACAGTAGTCCTAACCCTATGAGTTGAACCTTTCACAGCATTCACAGGCACTGACTGTGCCCCGAATGCCATTACTAAGCACCACCCATACCTCAGTAGCTTCCATATAATCACAGCCATGAGTGAGACTGAGACATCGGTGAAAAGCCACCTTTTACTCTAGCCTGTGCCAACTGACAAATGCAAAAGTACTGTATTCATCAAGAGATGGCGAACAGCCAACCACCTACTATTCCCTAAGCATTCCCTTGTAAACATTTATAATTCCTTCAAAAATTTTGCATATAATACATGTTAGGCTGACAGGTCTGTAGCTATCACTATCCCCCCTTTCCCCTCTCCCTTTATATACCGGAACTACCAGAGCTTGTTTCCAGTCATCAGGCACTACCCCATTATTTATACAAAAATCAAACAGAAACCTTAAATAAGGTACAATGTTCCATCCCATAATCTTTAACAATTCCCCATTTATCTCATCTACCCCAGCTGCTTTTCTTGACCCCAGTCCCCGTATTGCATTATAGATATCCTTATTTACATATCTAAATTTCTTCCCGTCCTCAATACCCTGCTCTACTTTCTGATCTACATTTCCCTCCCCAACAATCCCCACCACCTTATTAAATGCTTCAGCCTTCTCCCCATCTTCCACCAGCAACGTTCCATCTTCCCCCTCGATATCAGGTATTCGGCCTTGAACTCCTCTCTCTCCCCTTAAATAGACATACATATTTCTCCACCGTTCCTTGAAAGGCATCCCCCCGCCAACCAGCCTACCCATAAAATGTTTCTTAGCTACTATCTTAGCCCTGTCCAGTTCCCTCCTTAACCTATTTAATTCTATTCGGTGGCCTATCCCCTTCCTGAGCCTATTGCTTACTAATCTACATTTCTTCTTTAATCTTCTTACCTCATTATTGTAATAAGGTGGATCAGTAGTCGCCCCTACATTTTTAAATGGCACATGTAATATTTCACAATCGAGAATTATGGTTTTCAAACCAGCCCACAGTTTATCTACATTTTGTCCCCCCCCTCTATCCACTGATTGAAATTTTCAGCTAGGTAACTCCCAATCTTTTCTTTATAAGCTTTGTAATACTGCTTTACCAATCTTGTCTCCCTCTTAACCTGCCTCTCAATACCCAACTTAACCTCTACTACAACAGCCTTGTGGTCACATATCCCTTCAATGATCTCTGATTTGACCCAAATATCCTCAGGCTTGATCAAAAACACGTCTAATAAGCTGTTCCCCCTAGTGCTTCCCTCGATAACTTGAACAAAGCCCCCCTCCCATATTATTTTGTTAGCCAGCAATTGATAATGTTCCTGAGAATCTGCCCTACCTTCCCAGTCCACTCTTGGCATATTAAAATCACACCATACAATTAAATTTCTTCCTGCCCGGTCAGCCTCCATAGCATAATTTACTAACGTTGTTCCTAGATTTACATCCCGTTCACCCCTCCCTGTTCTATATACACCCAAAATGTCTACCATATCTTTAGAACCAACCCTAACCCCCAGAATCTCATTTACTTCATCTCTAAACACTAGATGACTCCTAAATATATCCTTAACTAGTATAAATACCCCACCTCCCGTGCTTCCCCTGTCCCTCCTGTATACCCTATAACCCATAGGAAATATCTCCCCTTCCACAACATTTTCAACTAGCCATGACTCAGTCCCGATAATAACATCTGGATCATATAGTTCTACCATGGTTCCAAATGTTATGCCCTTTCTAACTACACTACGGCAGTTTACCAGAAGACACTTGAAGCCCTGATAATGCCCTTTGTACCCAAGACTAGCAACTATCTTGCTCCGTTTACTATCCCCTTTACTGGTTTGGGATGAATCATCTCTAAAACTCTTGGTGGGTTTTTAGACAAACTTTTAATGACCCTTCCATAGAGTTGTCCCAGTTTGGCCGAACCTCGCCTATTTAAGTGGAGACCATCCCACCCCAAATCATAGTCTTCTATCCACAGTCCAGAGTTAATATATAGAACTTCCTCTTCACCACAAATCCAGTCCAGTACACCATTTACTGCATCCACATACCTGCAATCTACGTCCCGCCGATATAAAATCCCACTCACTGCAATAGAAGCATTTCTATACTTCTCCCTGCATGCTCTTATCAGGTTTTTAATGTCATTTCCTATATTGTCTGGAGTAGGAGAGCTCCTTAGGTCATTTGTCCCAACGTGTACTAGAACTGACTTAAGTTCTCCACCCCCTCCCATTAACATCACTTTTCTTCTCAATTGTTCAGTCCTTATACCAGGAAAACATTTCACTTCAGTATTTGTTTCCTGAAGCCCTGTTCCCAAGCGCCTAGTTATTGAGTCCCCAATAACCAAGGACCGGCACACTTCCTCTTCTCTTCTTCCGTTGACCGACATTTCCCTTATTTCATCACATACCTGCTCCACTCGATCGCCCTCGACGGTGTCCAGCTCCAGTCTTTCCTCCGCCAACCGTCCGTCAGTCATATCTGAGCGCTTGGATCTCCTTGACTTCCGGTCACTGTTGATCCCGCCATCTGCTGCCATCTGCCCGCCAATCCCCGAACTTAAAATACCAACCTCCAAGTTTGACAAATTTTCCTCCATGGTCTTGTTTGCCTCCTTGGCCCTCTCCAAATCTTTAATTACAGCTTCTAGCTCCAGCCGGAGCAATCTAATTATCTCGTCTTTGCTGCTCACCTCCTCAACTAAGACCAAACATTTCTGGCACTTCATAACCTCTAGGCCTACACTGTTGCACTCCACGAGGCCCGCTTTAATGGCCTTTGTAGATAGTCGTGTCGTCATCCTTCCCGTATTCTTCACTTTTAACTCACAACCACTACAAATCACACCTTTAGGGTAGTTTACTTTACACTTTCGACACAGTAAACTCCTAATACATTCGCTTTTCGCCTCGCACCGCTTACTTGCACTGTCAACTGACGCCATGTCACTGCTATAACTCTCCTAATATGTGAAATATCGAGTCCGTTCAACGTTCATACTATGTGTCGGATAAAGCCCAAAAATTTATGTTTGAAGAGTTTTTTTTTATAGCACCAACCATTGACCAAAGGGATGGGAAAAAGTGGGTTTTTCGGGAAACATTAATCATATCTCTCTTAATAGGCACAATATCAAAACCGTACAAAATGGACAATATTCCCCTAATAATTACCTAAAACTTTTGTCTGAAAGAATTTTTGATATGATCCACCATTACGCCAAGGGATGAGAAAAATGATTTCGGAATTATAAGAAAATGCCAAGAGCTATCAGAGGTTGCCATGGCAACACTACTAAATTGATGAGGGATGAGCCATCAGACGTTGCCATGACAACGCACTTGCACGAGATCAGATTCAGTATTTCCATCTGACTAAGCCGGCCCCATGGTGTTGGGGTAGCGCGCCTGCCTCTCACCCGGAGGCCCCGGGTTCGATCCCCGGCTCCGTCAGGGATTTTAAAACTGACTTGAGGGTAGGAACGGGGTGCACTCAGCCTCGTGAGGACAATTGAGTAGCTGTCTGACAGTGAGACAGCACCCCGATCACGAATACCAAGATTAACGGCCGAGGGGACCCGACGCGATGATCACGCGTCACCCCAATATCTGCAGGCCAAATGGCTGGGCAGCGGTCGCTTGGTCGGCCTTAGCCCGTCATGGGCTGGATGGTGCCAGGGGTTGACTTTGACATCTGACTAAGTGGGAAGCGGCTTCGGTTACGTAACTGGTAGCATGCAGAATGTCTATGCCCAAGATCGCGGTTTCAAAGCCGGCCGAAGTCGTCGGATTTTCTAAGAGCGCTAAAATCCCTCAGTATGCTTTCCTTTGGAGGGGAAGTTCCAACGTTCGTTACGAGTTGCTGGTTGGGGTGGCATCTAGTAGCCAAGTTCACAGCTAGGTGTCATTGACGGTAGTACCTGGTAGCAACATTAGGAACTACTGCTTGAAATTGACCGTCTGCAGTCCTTACCTGAATTATAGACTAATACAGCCATTACAATTCACACCGTTTATCAGACAGATTCTACACTCACCCAAAGTACACGGGGTTAGATGACCGCGTTGTCGCAGCCCCTATACTGAGGAACCAACCAGAGGTAGATTTCATTAGAAAGCTAACTATTGCAATAGGTACCATGTTTCGACTTCCGGAAAATTTCGACATATCTTCGCGTTTCACATCCCCCAGACCCCAAAACCACCGTCAGTTCAAAAGTTTGTATATAATTTATATATATATCAGTTTCTTGTGGACACGACAACTGCCGTAATTTTGCACCAATCACTTTTTACCGAATATGTATACCTATAAAATCTCGGTCGAGTTCGTTACTGGGCTAAATCGGTAGAAGGGGGGTGAAAATGGGGGGCTTTTTTTTCGAAAAAGTGAAATATTGCTATAATTCTCTTAATATGTGAAATATCGAATCCGTTCAACGTTCATACTATGTGTCGGATAAAGCCCAAAAATTTATGTTTGAAGAGTTTATTTTATAGCACCAACCATTGACCAAAGGGGTGGGAAAAAGTGGGTTTTTCGGGAAACATTAATCATATCTCTCTTAATAGGCACAATATCAAAACCGTACGAAATGGACAATATTCCCCTAATAATTACCTAAAAATTTTGTCTGAAATAATTTTTGATATGACCCACCATTATGCCAAGGGATGAGGAAAATGATTTCGGAATTATAAGAAAATGCCAAGAGCTATCAGTGGTTGCCATGGCAACACTACCAAATTGATGAGGGATAAGCCATCAGACGTTGCCAAGATAACGCACTTGCACGAGATCAGATTCAGTATTTCCATCTGACTAAGTGGGAAGCGTCTTCGGTGACGTAACTGGTAGCATGCAGAATGTCTATGCCCAAGGTCGCGGTTTCAAAGCCGGCCGAAGTCGTTGGATTTTCTAAGAGCGCTAAAAATACCTCAGTATGCTTTCCTTTGGAGGGGAAGTTCCAACGTTCGTTGCTGGTTGCGGTGGCATCTAGTAGCCAAGTTCACAGGTAGGTGTCGTTGACGGTAGTACCTGGTAGCAACATTAGGAACTACTGCTTGAAATTGACCGTCTGCAGTCCTTACCTGAATTACAGACTAATACAGTCATCCCTAAGTACACGGGGTTACATGACCGCGTTGTCGCAGCCCCTTAACTGAGGAACCAACCAAAGTCTCTGCGGGAGATATAATTTTGCGTGAAGAAGCAACAGACCGTTACATAGTTACACATCAGTGTTGAAACCTTGCATAAGGACAGTGTGACCACAAGTATAAAAATGGACCCCAAATGACAAGAAGGTTACCGTTCCCATAAGACAATAAAATGTTTAAAATAAGCATAAAATGACGAAAAACAAAGTTAATTAAGCTCCAATTATAAAATACCTTCTCGCAATAAATGAGGTCTGATCCTTCTACGAAAACCTGCATATTCTGCCTATTTTCGCCTATCCCCAAGTTTGTCCGGTGAAATCTACCTCCGACTTTTTTTAAATACAGTAATAATAATAATAATAATCAATGCAGCCAAATAGCCATAATGCAGTATACATTTATACACATTTCACACTATCATACATAAATAAAATTTAGTCTTTGCAGAAAGAATTTAGGGATGTACTTCTCTCGGTACACACCAGCACATGGTACCTTTCACACTGCTTTCCACATAATCTGCATAGGCATTCTGTGTCAGCCTTATGGAACTTCTCTGTCTTGCACACACGATGGTGGAAGCCATGAACTGCTAGTCTTGTCACTAGATGGCGAAGGTCATATTCTGCTCTCATCCATTCCTTGTTTATCATGGCATCTGAGGCATAAAAATCTTCCCATATGTCCTTTCTTTTGCCTTCCAGCTCTTTTAGTAAATCTGAGTATGCTGATGTATAGGGTAAAAGCATGTCGAGTCGAAGTTTTTCAATTAGAAAAGGTTCACTTGTCAGAATATAGACCAGTCGATTTGGAGTATATTTCGACAAGCATAATACTTTTTTAAGAAAATTTCCTTTGACGTTCTCTAGGTCTTTCAGATTCGTTTTGCCAACGTGATCCCATATAATATCTAAACCATACGTCAGTATGGGCAAATTTTTTAAGCGGAAGAGAGTCAACGCTGTGGTCAATGATAATCGTCTTAAATTTCTTATGCCGTTAATTGCCTTCGTTGCTGCTGCTGCTGTTCGCTCTTTGATGTGCATAGTGTATACAAAACATTGTTTTGAAAGGTAATTCCTAGGTATTTAAAATTTGTTACATGTCTTAATGTTGTCTGTTTATAACTGACATTGTCGCTCGCTGTCCGTCTCCCTCTTTTCCTGAAAGTCATTACCACAGTTTTGTCTTCGTTTAAGTTTAAATCATTTCCTTCTGTCCATTTAGTCAATTTGTCAAAAGCTACCTGTAGGTTTTGTATGCTTGGTGATACTAGGGCCATATCATCAGTGTACATATATATTTTTACATTTTCGGTATCAATAGCGTTTGGAATTTCAGCTGTGGTTATTATGAAGATTAGGGGGCTGATTGGATCCCCCTGTAGTACTCCATTTGTTTGCTCAATTGGGTTAGATCTTGTCACCGTGTCGTCTATTTCAACGATGTTTCTTGCTAGTATGTTTTTTAATAGTCTTGTTTTGTATGTTCTTCCTGTGATCTCTTCTACTTTTTCCATTATTTTCTTCCTGCTCATTAGGTCAAATGCCTTTGTGTAGTCAACAAATACCGCATGAAGTTTCCCTCCTTTATATTGTAGTTCAGTTTGAATATCATCCTGTAGACATTTTACCTCCTGAATTGTTGATCGTCCCTTCATGAAGCCAAATTGCTCTTCTGGAATAGCCCTGCTAGTCATATAATATAACCGTCTTGTTAGTAGACTTGTTAGAATCATGAAAACTGTACATCCAAGGGCTATGCCTCTGTATGAATTAAGATCTCCAGCATCTCCTTTTCCTTTATACAGTACCTTTAGGGTGGCGTGTCGCCATTTATCTGGGATAGTGCCTTTCCGTAAGCATTCATTGAATAATAATGTCCAGCTTTCTATCAAGAAAGGGGCTGTGGCTTTCAGGTATTCGTTAAATATACCGTCAGGCCCGCATGCTTTGTTGTCCCTTGTGCGTTGAATTTCATCTTCTATTTCATGATAGGTAAAGGGTTTTATTGGATCGTCTGCCTCATAGGTTTCATTTCCTGATGATGTTGATCTTGTATCCTTGGCTTGTAGTACTTCTCTAAAATGTGTTTCCCATCTTTCAATGGGTATGTCTCTAGGGAAATGAGGTTGTTTAGATGTAATAGCCTTGTACCATTTTTCCTCTGCCATTTGAATTTGTCTCTTTTCTTCTTCCATCTGGTATTTCTCTTTCGTGTATTTGACTGTTAGTTTGTATTCCTTCCGTTTCCTTCCATATAATTCGAGGTCCTGGGGTGTCTTGGTAATCTTGGCTTTATGTAAGGCTGCTATTGTTTCTCTCCTTGCTGCTTAACAATACTCGTTGAACCATTGTTGAGCTCTTCTGGTTCTTGTCTCCTTTGGTACGGCGGCCTGTTTCATATATTGTTCTATTGAATTTAGTGCTTCATCAAATCTTCCGTCTTCTATCATGTTGATTATTTTTGAAATTTCTTTTGCATTTAGTCTCTCTATGTCAATTTTCCTTGTTAGTTCGTCCGCCTTTGTCTTCTTGGATTCCCCTTTTTGTTTGTCCTGTAAGAACATTGTTGTAGCGACAGGGATATGCTTCCTTACCGCAATGTTGTGTAAAACGTTCTGAGATACCCGAGTGATGTTCGTGAAGACAATGTCAATTGTGCTTGTGCCATTTGGACCTAAGTATGTTTTCTCTATTTTGTCGTTGATTAATGATAGTCCTTCACCTTCTAAGTATCCAATTACAATTGATGTCTTCTGTGAAGGTACGTCAATTCGGCAATTTAGATCACCGGCTAAAATAATAGTTTCATTTCTGCCTGTTAGAGTTATTGCTGAGGCTAATTATCCTATAATTTCGTCTGCTTTATACTCCGGTTGGAAGTATGCATTCACGAAGGTACAAAGTCTGGTTTTAACCATAAGTATGTTTTCTGTTTTGTAGAGTATCTCAAATGGTGCAAAATTAGGCTTTATTAGCATTGTTATGGCACCAGATGGTCTACCTCTTTCCCCTTGAGATGCATATGAATGTACTGAGTAGAAAAAATTATGGTTCCATTGTGAAGTTAGAAAAGTTTTTGTCATTGTGACTACATCATATAGATCAAAAGTATTGTCAGGTATAAGATTTATTGCGTTGCGAAGTCCTTCTATATTCCATAGCATAATCTTCATACTCTCTTCTTTATTCTTTTTTTTTACATTCTGTTTCTTTCGATTGCTTTGGATGTTTCTTAGTTAAGCGGAAACCGTGCGCACCTCCGAAAGAATTGAAAACGTTTTATAGTTATTCCTGTTGGCCAAAAATCTGACTTATTAATTCTTCTAGACAATTAAACGGGACTCCCACTTTAAACGATTTTGAGTTGTGCATCGCTCCAATTTCTTCACATATTACGTTTTCTTTAATTCCCCTCTTTGAAAGGAAATTCTTTATTGAATCTGCCGTTATCTTCTGTTTCACTCTTCCCACGAATAGCCAGGCCCTCTTTTCAGCCGCTTGTAGGTCTTCTTCTCCCGGTCCCGTGCCGGTCGTGGTTGCATGTTGTCTAGCTGGGTGTCTTCTCCTTCCTTGCGTTACCTGTATCCACTGTTCATCGTCTGTATCATCCTTCTGAATTTTTTCTTGTTGTCTTTGGGCTGAGTCACTTGTATCTAGTAAGAGCACATCTTCTTCTGCTACATGGTTTTGGATTTTGACTCTGTCTTCTCCCGTATTCGGTTGGGCGCTATTTCGCTCGTTGGCGTTCGTTGTAATCCAATCGTTCACGTTGTGTGCTTTCGGTGCATGTTGGTTTGTAGCTCCGGTTTCCTCTCTGATCATCCTTCGTATATTGATTGTGACGTTTTCCATCATTGAATGCACGTGAGTTTTGATATTCTCAGTGATTTTGTCTTCCAGTGCCCTGTGTGGTTCTATGTCCTCGTTGTTAGAGTTCTCTTCATTAGACGTCAGCTTAGATTGGTTGCCGCTGGTGTGTGGTTTGATATTCTCTTGCCTTTTGAATGATATTACTCTTCTTGGATCTTCCATGTTACTGTAATTCTCACCTATGAGGGGACTTGATATCATGCTAATGCCCTCGTTTTTTGATTTCCCGGGTTGCTCCTGTAGTTTGTTTATAATGTTAGCTAACTCCTGTAACTGCCTATTCATGTCATCCCTAATGCGATCAATTTCATATCTAATGGTCTCTCCTGCTTTATAGGATTGAACATTTTGCTCGCATTGGTAGCATAACCAAAATAATTTGGATTTTTTTTCTTTGTGGCCTTAAGCGCATTGTATTGTCCTTGTTGAATTTCTGCGCAAGCTATATGGTGCCATCTTTGACATGCTCCATCACATTCAATAGGGATGTAGCCTGAAAAAGTTCGCGCCAGATAGCGTCCGTGTAGTACTGGGTAAGCGCAAGGCGATCGTCCTATGTTTCCCCCAGCCAGTTGCGAGTAGAGATGGTACTATCGACTACTTTTAACCATCGACTGACTAGTCATTCATTGGTAGAAACTATCGACTAGATAGTCGACTACTTTCAGTCGAATGGTTACCTGAATTCGCATTGCTCCTAAGCGTGTTGTTTCATGTATTCGACTGAAAGTAGTCGCTTCTAGGCAGCGTACAAAGCACTGCAAGCCGTTGTTACGTGCCACCCCCTAGTGGCACTTTTGTTAACTGGATTACGGTGGGTAGGGAGCACAACACCATTTACTGCTTAAAGAAATAATTAACTTTATTGTGGCCAGAAAATTACACTAATCAGCAAATACAAGCAATTAGGAGCCTTCTCCAGTTTCCTCAAGTCACTTCCTTATGCGCTCTTGACCCCTTTCACTTGCAACAGACCACAGAAGTTAATCCGTCCTAATGAGTCCGGTGGCCTTGGCAGAAGCTACCTGCCCCTCTTCCTCAGGTACAACAAATACAGTTATTTACGAGCACTTGATGTACGCTGTTCACAAGCTGGGAGAAACAATGTCACAGGATTTCGTAACTCGCACAGCACTTCGTCACCACACTTCTGTCGCACAAGATAATCGCTCGCACTAGCTCGTAAAACACAACAACAGAAAACTCGGTCCCCTCACTGTTGAAGCCGCTTATATAGCAGGCTGGTGACTCAATAAATTCTTGAATCGTCCAGGACACACGGCTTCTCGACATTTCCTTCGCTGGTGGTGTCACGAAGATTCTGGACCATCCCTTTCACTTCGCAGTCCGTTGCGTAACGCGCATGCAATACACTGAGGGAGAGCAGTCCAGCCCTGGGGCAGTTTTGACTCATGCGGCGAGCGATGAAACGAACTCACAGCCGGAACACCACCCCCTTCCTAAAAAGGCTGATCGTCCCGATCAATCATTGGTCCGTCTGTGTCCCTCCGTAGGCTGCCAGGCGATCTCGATGCACGATCTTCATATTCGCCCTCGGGCTCCGCTGGATCCTGTAGACGACATCGTTGATTCGTTTCACGACTCGGTACGGGCCCTCCCAGGACTTCTGCAGTTTGGGTGACAGGCCTTTCTTCCGTAATGGGTTGAAGAGCCAGACCAGGTCGTCCTCGTGGAATCCGCCGGCATCCGTCTGCTGGTCGTATCGGGTCTTCATTCGGTCGGTCTCGATCCGCAGTTTCCTCCTCGCGAACGCGTGCACGTCCTCCAGTTGGTCGACCAGTTCTTGACAATACTGGCTTACCAGGATCGGATCATTTCCAGGTTGGCAAAAGGCAAGATCAACAGGTAGACGGAGCTCCCTCCCAAACATGGCCCGGGCTGGTGTGCACCCGGTGGCTTCATGCACGGCGGCGCGGTAGGCCAGGAGAAATAGTGGAAGATGTTTGTCCCAATCCCTCTGGTGCTCGCTGACGACTATTCGAAGATGGTTCGCGATGGTGCGATTGAATCGCTCTACCATCCCGTCGGACTGAGGGTGTAGTGGCGTTGTCCTTGTCTTCCGGATTCCCAGCAGCTGGCATAGGTTCTGGAACACCTGCGACTCGAAGTTCCTCCCTTGGTCGGAGTGCAGCTCCAGGGGTACTCCGTACCGGCTGACGAATTCCTTCACCAGGGTCTCTGCAATCGTCGCGGCTTCTTGGTTAGGGAGCGCATACGCCTCCGGCCATTTGGTAAAGTAGTCGCTGACGACTAATATGTAGCGGTTCCTTGCCTCGCTTAACGGGAATGGCCCAGCAACATCGATGGCCACTCTCTCCATGGGGCCGCCCACGTTGTAGGTCTTCAGTGGACCCCGTCGTCTTCGTCCTGGGCCCTTGCTGGCTGCGCAATCGTGGCACCTCGCGCAGTGGTTCTCCACGTCTGTTCGGCATCCGATCCAGTAGAACCGCTCTCTCAGCTTCTCCAGGGTCTTCTTTATCCCTAGGTGTCCACCAGATGATCCTCCATGAACTTCCTTCAGGACTTCCTCCGTCATAGCCTTTGGAACGACGACTTGTTCCCGAGATGTCTTCCCGTCGGTGCTCTCCCAGGTACGGCAGATGAGGCCATCCCTTACAATCAGCGAGTCCCACTGCGCCCAGTAGGACTTAAACTTTGGGCTGCAGTCACTCACAATGTTCCACCCGGGTCTGGGGACACAGGCCCTCTTCCATTCGGCTATCAGTCCCAGGTCATCATCTTCTGCTTGCGCCCGCGTGAAAGATTCGGGGCTCCAGCTCCCTTGAAGTTCCACGGTAGTCCTTCGGCACTGTATCCCGGTGTTCTCCTCCCTTCGGGCACAGAAGGTGCAGTCTTCGGGGCACGGTCTTCGTGACAGGGCGTCGGCGTTAGAATGCAGTTGGCCTTTCCTGTGCTGAATCTCAAAGTTATACTGTTGAAGCCTCTCTAACCACCGCGCGAGTTGACCCTCGGGCTGCTTGAAGTTCAGGAGCCACCGCAGGGATGCATGGTCGGTCCTGATGAGAAATTCTTGCCCGTACAGGTACTTGTGGAAGTGTTCAATGGTCTTCACGATGGCGAGCAGCTCCTTCCTGGTGACGCAGTAGTTCCTTTCTGGCTTTGAAAAGGCCTTGCTGAAGTAGGCCACTACTCTCTCCTCGCCGTCCACTACCTGCGACAGGATTCCCCCTATGCC
This sequence comes from Meconema thalassinum, assembly GCA_946902985.2. NCBI lineage: Eukaryota > Metazoa > Arthropoda > Insecta > Orthoptera > Tettigoniidae > Meconema > Meconema thalassinum. Next base: position 178,003,207 of record OX336397.1, on the reverse strand, counting down.
AAAGTCGCTGGCATCGGTATCGACGATGAACCTTGTTCCAGGTATGGGGTAGGCCAGAATAGGCGCGGTGCACAGAGCCTGCTTGAGTTGTTCGAAGGCACTGTGGCATTCTGCTGTCCACGTGAAGAGTTGGTCCTTCTCAGTCAGGCGATGTAAAGGTTTGGCGATGTCGGCGAATCCCCTCACGAAGCGACGGTAATAAGTGCAGAGTCCCAGGAAGCTTCGTAGTTGGGACTTGTCCTTCGGAACTGGCCACCCCCTCACAGCTGCGGTCTTCTCTGGGTCGGTGCGCACCCCTTCCTCGGAGACGATATGCCCAAGGTACTGGACCCGCTTCTGGAAGAGCTGACACTTCTTGGGGCTCAACTTCAGCTGGGCAGCCCGTAGCTTCAACAAGATCTCCTTCAGGTTGCTGTAGTGCTCCTCGAAGCTTCTCCCCAGAACGATGACGTCGTCTAGGTAGACCAGGCAGGTCTTCCAGTGTAGTCCCCTCAGAATGGACTCTATTCGCCTTTCGAAGGTCGCAGGGGCGTTGCACAGACCGAATGGCATGACGGTGAACTGCCAGAGCCCGCTGCCCACAGAGAACGCCGTTTTCTCGCGGTCCTTAGGGTGGACCTCCACCTGCCAGTAGCCACTCTTCAAATCCAAGGTGGAGCAGCATCAATATCGGCTTGATCAGGATGAAAGTAGGCATGCTAAGTTCAGGGATGCTGAAACACCTCAGCAGGGTCATGACCGGCTTGAACAGGACGAAAAATGGCACGCTGAGCTCAGGGCTGCCGAGACACCTCAGCAGCGTCAAGACCGTCTTGAAGATCAGCAAATAAGGCAGTCTCAGACTAGGGCTGCTGAACCACCTGAGCAGCGTCAATATCGGCTTGCTCAGGATGAAAGAAGGCACGCTGAGCTCAGGGCTGCCAAGACACCTCAGCAGCGTCAAGACCGGCTTGAACAGGACGAAAGAAGGCACGTTGGGCTCCGGGCTGCCGAGACACCTCAGCAGCGTCAAGACCGGCTTGAAATCGAACGTACGCGACTTTACAATCTAGGCAAACATTTAGGCGGTCTGATTTGAAATTAGAGGCATTTCAGTACGATCACGCTTACGATTATAGAATACCGCCCAAAGTAACAATTGGAAAAATGGATGTTGTATGCCATCACTGTCTAGCCAAAAAATTCAGATCGGAGTCGCCTGGAATATGTTGCTCTAACGGGAAAATTAAGTTAGCCGCTCTAAATTCTCCTCCCGAACCACTTCTTTCGTTCACTTCAGGAACGACTCAAGAGTCTAAACACTTCCTGAAAAATATTAGGAGGTACAATTCATTGTTCCAAATGACTTCTTTCGGTACAACGGCAATAGTAAAAGAAAATGGTTTCATGCCAACTTTCCAAGTGCAAGGTCAAATTTATCACCAACTTGGATCAATTCTTCCCTTCACTAATGAGAATCCAAAATTCTTACAAATCTATTTCATGCGAGACGAGCGACAACAAGCCGATCAACGTTGTAAAAATATTCCCAGCACCAGAAGGGAGGTTGTTATAGCTCTAGAGTGGTTGTTGCAAGAGCATAATAACTTAGTAAATATGTTTAAGACCGCCCTGGATCGAATGCCAACGGATGAATATGAGGTTGTCATATCAGCAGACAAGAGACCAGTAAGCGAACATGAACGTCGTTTTAATGCTCCAACCATTGACGAAGTGGCCATTGTAATGACAGGACAAGAATTCAATAAACGTGACATAATCATTCATAGACGGAGTGATGTTTTGCAAGGAATTTCAGAAACACCCAGATCGTACGATGCCCTTCAGTACCCATTAATAGTTTGGGAGGGTGAGGATGGGTACCACGTTAATCTGAGGCAAACTGATCCAAGCAGTGGTACAGCCACGAATAAAAAGATATCAGCTATGGACTTTTATGCCTACAGAATAATGATTACACCAGGATCATCAAACCATATTCTGAAAAGCGGACAACTCTTCCATCAATTTATTGTTGATATGTACGCCAAGATTGAAAGTGAACGCCTGCTCTACATCCAATTAACCCAAAATAAACTTTGAGTTGATGATTACATTCATTTGTGTCATGCTGTAGCCAATGATGGCAATATTGTGGACATTGGAAAAATGGTTATTTTACCGGCAACATTTACGGCAACATATGCACGAATATGCCCAGGATGCCATGTGCTATGTTCGGATATACGGATGTCCAGATTTATTTATTACAGTTACATGTAATCCTGCCTGGACTGACATCAAGGAAGAACTTTTCTGTGGCCAGACAACTACTGATCGCCATGATTTGACAGCGAGAATTTTAAAACAAAAATTAGCAAAGCTCATGGATATAATAACCAAGAGCCATATTTACGGAGAAACTCGCTGTTGGATGTACTCATTGAGTGGCGAAAAAGAGGCCTTCCACATACTCACACATTATTGTGGCTCAAAAGCAAGATACGTCCAACTCAAGTGGACAGTGTTATATCCGCGGATATTCTCAGTGAAGAACAAGACCCCATACTCTTTGCGATAATTACAAAGAATATGATTCATGGACCATGTGGAGATATCAACCCTAAGTCACCCTGCACGAAGGAAGGAAAATGTAGCAAAAAGTACCCCCCGAGAATTTACCCAGGAAACCCAAACCGGAGATGATGGTTACCCTCTGTACAGAATACGAAAACCAGGAAACAGAGGCTATACTACGAATATTAGTCTTAAGGTAAACAACCAGTACAGACAAACTGAGGTAGACAACAGATGGTTGGTTCCATATTCCCCTCAACTTTCTAAAATGTTTCAAGCACACATCAGTGTTGAATACTGCAATTCAGTGAAATCCATTAAATACCGGTACATCTGTAAATACGTCAACAAGGGTAGCGATATGGCAGTATTTCAACTTCAAGGACAAACCAGGACTATCGATGAAGTAGGATATAAAGGGCGGTTCTGGGGCAGGGGCTAATGGGCAAGATGGCCGCCGCGCGCAACCGCTCTATGTTATTCTTATGGAGGGGTCAGTCATAGCTGGGGCAGGGGCTAATGGGCAAGATGGCCGCCACGCCCTGAGACCGTTAATGACGTCACAGGGAGAGGTCGGCCGTGTAGTTGCTAAATGGAATATTTATTATTATTATTATTATTATTATTATTAGGTAATTATTTATTGATCGTGTACAATCAAGACCAGCCTTATATTGTCCACTTCTTGGTGTAGTGGCTAGCATTCTTGGTGGTCATTCCTGAGGTTTGAATCCCCGCCTCTGCCAAGAAATTTAATTTCTGGTCTCAGGAGTGGGACGGGGTTGTACACTCAGCCTTGTGAGGCAAAACTGACAGGAGCTGGCTTTTGATTCATACCGCAGCCATTCTGCCTAACCAAACTTCACCTAACCTAACCTAACTTCAAAGTCAGAGCAAATATGAGAGCAAATGTGAGAGCACACATAATAAACTAAGTTATAACCTAACCTAACCTAACCTAACCCACAGAAACCTCATTTAAAGATTTTAGATTTTAAATTTTAACATTTTGGATTTTTGATTTTTTCATGTTACATTTTTTAGATTTTACATTTTACATTTTTGATTCTTTTGTATTTTAGATTTTAGTTTTTTAGATTTTACATTTTAAATTTAAGATTTTTTTATTTTAGATTTTACATTTTACATTTTCCAAAAAAGTAAACTATAAGGTCACATACCTAACCTAACCTAACCTAACCTAACTTTGAAGTCAGAACGTACAATACATCTATTGTTTTTATACCCTCATAAATTAGATATAGAGAATGACCACCACGATTTAGATCCTCGAGCACACTTTCTGACATATCATTAAAACGTGTAGGAAGGAATGTCTGAAAATTGTCACTAACACATAGTACACGTTCACCATACATTGTGTCCACTTTTTGAATGTTGATGATACGGAATGGAGTATGCATTGGTAATTCAGTGAACTTTTTTCTCTCTAATCCGCAGTTCTGTCCCATAGCATTGAGAATATTTATTGCAGTAGGCTATAAAGAAACAAAAAAAAAGTCTATTACAGTTTAGCTATAAGTGACCAGAACCACTATATATAACATTTTATTCTATGAGCTTTCCATAATGATAAGAAAAATACCTTACCATAATGATGGATTGTGTGTGTAAGTAAACGTCATTTGCTGCTTGATGCCACTATTCAAGTGTTACTCCTACAACAGACAAGTGAGTTCATGTTTCGCTGACGTAATCGTATGTTTCCACGCACTTCCTGTGTTGCGCGCGTCACAGTGGCTAAATTTGAAACTCTAGATGAGATGTTTTGCTGACGTAATCGAATGTTCCCCCGCACGCACACGCCGGTCCCTGTGGACGGGTCCTTGTGGACGAGTCCCTGTGGACGGGTCCCTGTTGACTGGTCATTGTTGACAGGTCATTGTTGACGGTTCATTGTTGACGGGGTCCTTGTTGACGGGTCCTGTGCGCAACATGTTTACACTTGTCTGGACCAAGTCCAACTGACCACAGACTGACTATCAGTATATTGGTATGACAAGTTTTACATGCTTTTGTCATTTTGGGATAGTCACGCCCACTATAAATCACGCTTACTATGAATCGCGCCAACTATCAATTGCGCCTACTATCAATCGCACCTACTATCAATTGCGCCTACTAATTGCACCTACTATTAATTGCGCCAACTATCAATTGTGCCTACTATCAATCGCGCCTACTATCAATTACGTCCACTATCAATCACGCCTACTATCAATTGCGCCTACTATAAATCGTGCCCATGTCGAATGGCGCCTACTATCAATCGCGCCTACTATCAATTGCGTCTATTATAAATCGCGCCTATGTCAAATTGCGCTTACTATCAATCACGTCTACTATCAATCACTCCTACTATCAATTGCGCCTACCATTAATCGCGCCTACTATCAATTGCGCCTACTACCAATCCCGCCTACTAGGACATGACTTTTCATTAAACCAAAACATTTCCTTTTTGTCAGCCCCTCATCCCTCCCATCAATCTATGACGTCATAGTCAGTCTTAAAGCAAGTCTAAACTTGTAGAACATGTCAAGTGACAAAGTTAGCTTAGGTAAAGTTAGGTTATGTTAGGTGAGCTGAGGTTAAGTCTTAAAATATCCCCTCTCTGCCTTGTACTTTGTGTAAACATTGACACTGTAACTTTGTGATATCAAAGGTGATCTGAGTCGCGCCCATATCAATCACGTCTACTATCAATCACACCTACTATCAATCACGCCTACTATCAATTGCACCTACTATCAATTGCGCCTACTACCAATTGCATCTACTATAAATTACGCCTACTATGAAACGCGTCTACTATCAATTACGCCTACTATCAAATGCGCCTACTATAAATCACGCCTACTATCAATCACGTATACTATCAATTGTAGGCCTACTATCAATCGCGCCTACTATCAATTACGCCTACTATCAATCACGCCTACTATCAATTGCGCCTACTATCAATCGCGCCTACTAATAGCACAATTAATAGTAGGCGCGATTGGTAGTAGGCGCGATTGTTAGTGGACGTAATTGATAGTAGGCACTATTGATAGTAGGCGCAATTGACAGTAGGCGCGATTGATAGTAGGCGTGATTAGTAGTAGGCGCGATTGGTAGTAGGCGCGATTGATAGTAGGCACAATTAATAGTAAGCGCGATTGGTAGTAGGCGCGATTGGTAGAAGGCACTATTGATAGTAGGCGCTATTGATAGTAGGCGCGATTGATAGTAGATGCGATTAGTAGTAGGCACGATTAAAAGTAGTCGCAAGTGATAGTAGGCACAATAGATAGTAGGCGCGATTGATAGTAGGCGCAATTGACAGTAGGTGCTATTGATAGTAGGCGCGATTGATAGCAGACGCGATTAGTAGTAGGCGCGATTGATAGTAGGCGCGATTAGTAGTAGGCGCGATTGATAGTAGGCGCAAATGATAGTAGGCGCGATATATATAGTAGGCGTGATTGATAGTAGGCGCAATAGATAGTAGGCGCGATTGATATTAGGCGCAATTGATAGTAGGCACGATTGATAGTAGGCGCTATTGATAGTAGGCGCAATTGACAGTAGGCGCTATTGATAGTAGGCGCAATAGATAGTAGGCGCTATTGATAGTAGGCGCGATTAGTAGTAGGCGAGATTAATAATAGGCACGATTGATAGTAGGCGCAATTGATAGTAGGCGCGATTGATAGTAGGCGCGATTGGTAGTAGGCGCGATTAGTAGTAGGCGCGATTAATAGTAGGCGCAATTGATAGTAGGCGCAATTGGTAGTAGGCGCGATTGGTAGTTGGCGTAATTGATAGTAGGCGCAATTGACAGTAGGCTCGATTGATAGTAGGCGCAAGTGATAGTAGGCGCAATTGATAGTAGGCGCGATTGATAGTAGACGCGATTGATAGTAGGCGTGATTGGTAGACCTTGAGGTGATAACCCCTTTTGATTGATCCCTGTTGATTTGTCCCTTCGGACTGGTCCCTGCTGACCAGTCCCTGTTGACTAGCCCCTTTGGACGGGTCCTTTTTGAAGGGAGTCAATTTGATGGGACCCAGTGGACAGGTCCTTGTTGATGGGTCCCTGTGGACGGGTCCTTGTTGATTGGTCCCTGTGGACGGGTCCTTGTTGACGGGTCCCTGGACCCTTTGACATAATTTGGATAAATGCATGGACCAGTCCAAAGGGATCAGTCAAAAGGGCCTGTCGACAGGGCAGCGTCAACAAGGACCCGTCCACAGGGACTCATCAACAAGGACACGTCCACAGGGACCCGTCAAATTGACTCCCTTCAAAAAGGACCCGTCCAAAGGTGCTAGTCAACAGGGACTGGTAAGCAGGGACCAGTCCGAAGGGTCAAATCAACAGGGATCAATCAAAAGGGGTTATCTCCTCAAGGTCTACCGATCACGCCTACTATCAATCGCGCCTACTATCTATTGCGCCTACTATCACTTGCGCCTACTATCAATCGCGCCTACTATAAATAGCGCCTACTATCAATTACGCCAACTTCCAATCGCGCCTACTACCAATTGTGCCTACTGTCAATTGCGCCTACTATCAATAGCGCTTACTATCAATAGTGCCTACTATCAATTGCACCTACTATCAATCGCGCCTACTATCTATTGCGCCTCCTATCACTTGCGCCTACTATCAATGGCGCCTACTACCAATCGCGCCTACTACTAATCGCGCCTACTATCAATCGCGCCTACTGTCAATTGCGCGCCTACTATCAATAGCGCCTACTATCAATAGCACCTACTATCAATCGGACCTACTATCACTTGCGCCTACTATCAATCGCGCCTACTACTAATCGCGCCTACTATCAATCGCGCCTACTGTCAATTGCGCCTACTATTAATGGCGCATACTATAAATAGCGCCTACTACCAATCGCGCTTACTATTAATTGCGCCTACTACCAATTGCGCCTACTACCAATCGCGCCTACTACTAATCACGCCTACTATCAATCGCGCCTACTGTCAATAGCGCCTACTATCAATAGTGCCTACTATCAATTACGTCCACTAACAATCGCGCCTAGTCAATCACGCCTACTACCAATCGCGCCTACTATTTTTCTTCTTCTTCTTTTATTCATGGGGCCTCTCGTTTCCAAGTTCCTGTTTAGCGACGACCTCCAAGATCTTTTGCTATCATGTGTTTCCTTCATTCCCACCTGGATATCTCTGCTCCCTTCACAAAGCTGCAGATCAATCTTATTGGGTCCTCTAGGATAGTAGAATACTTTTCTATGTTTTGGATATTGCGTAATCGCGAGGACATATTGCATCATCATGCGAGCGATCACGTGATATGTCTGCAGTGTTCGCGACAAAAAGTTTGTTTGACATAAATGAATGGCCTTGACCTGCTCTACCCCCACACCAAATTTCAACTCTCTAGGACAAAATAAATTGAATTTTGAAAATAGGCTATATTTCCAAAATCAGGAAATCTATAAAAAAGTTTGTTTGACATGAATGAAAACTCTCTATCTCCTCTACCAGTAAACCAACTCTCAGATGTATAGGACAAAAATGAAAAAATTGTTCAAATAGGGTCTTTGTTAGCGGAAATGTTTTAGGCGTACTAACATTTGAATGGGACTGTCTGGGCGCGACGCCCCCATGGAGAGCCAGTTGGTTATTCACATGCGTTTGCTAATTGGTCTGCATGTGTTAGCAGCAAGAAGAGATTGACCTTTGACTGCTTGAAGAAGATAACCTTTGCACGCGGCTGTTATCGTTCTTTGGCTAGCGCTAGCATGCTGAACGTGGTGGGTCCGGCTTGCTACTCCATATAGGACTTGCAGCTGTTAGTTAACATTTTTTGCGGGCTTGCATGCTCTGTGGTCTCTTTCTGCATAGACTGTTTTATAAGACAAATATATAGCATTGACTGCATGAAATGAATATTGGTTTGTTTGTTTTAAATCCTTAACCATCATTATTGAACTCGGATATTATTTTAATGAGAGAACAAGTTTGGATATCAGTTCACAAAGTTTCATTCATGTGATATGTTTAATGAGCTTTTTGTTGCTTTAATATTAACTTCTTAGTATATAAGTTAAGCTGACATGGTTAGGGAGCCACACTTGTTCAGCATCATGAATGTGATTGTGATTAAATCAGTAATTGAGAAGTTGGAGCGTCTAAGAGAGCTGAAGCTAATAGCGGAGGGAGCGGGGGCGCTAAATTACAATCATATTGTGACGGCGACAAAAGTGGAGGAAACAATAATAATGGACAATCTAAGTGTACTAGAAAATGAAGTTTTTGACTTCGAAATGATGAGATTAGTCACAGACCGACGCTACAGCACAGACTTAGTTTTAAATGGAGTCAGTTATAATGTAATTACTCTCATTATTGATCGAGTAAACGAAGTCAGAGCGAGGATGGAGGAAATTTTGACTCCTCCTCCAGATGGAGTGAGGCGTGAAGACGTCGCGGATGAAGAAGGAGAAGAGGAAGAAGAAGAAGTGCAAATACTTGACTAAATGGACAGTGAACGGTGGTGTTTCATATTGAAATGTATATTTTTAAAAAATATATTTATTTTAATCATTGTGGTTTACATTAATTATATAATACGAAATAGTGAAAACAAAATGGTATGATCTTCGTTCTTAAAGTGGTAAGTAGTTCTTCTTTTCCGCCAAGATGCTGAGAATTGAAGATGCTGTCTGCAGAGTTGAATATGCTGGTGATCTTGTGTGGAAGGTAAGTACAATCATTCTTTTCTTTCTTGAGTGTGTTGGTTTTCGTGAGCTGAAAATATATAGAGCACATTAATAATAATAATAATAATAAAAATATTTTTTGCGATGAATTAAAAAAGACTTACATTGTTTTAATTAGAATATGTTTTTGTTCGAAATCCAAGAGTTGTGAGTTGAATCGAATCCTAGCCAACATACGAAGGCTTGGGTTCCTTTTCTACGTAGTACTTTGTCAACTAAGTAAATATTAGGATGTTTGGTTCGTTGTAACTCTGCTTCGTAAAATGCCCCAAATATCGGCAAATTTTTATTATCTTTTAAAAGATATGTTCGTGGATTAGTATTTTGAACTTTATAAATTGTAAATAATTCCGTAGTCCAATTAAATTCGTTCCGTTTGCTGAAATGTTTCTTGATTTTTGATATTCTTACAATGTCACCAATTTTATATTTTGGTTTTCTTAAAGTTTCATTATATTGTGTTGGCAAGCGGGGTTGATTGTTTCTTTTTACATCAATAGGTTTCATGCCAATGCTGCAATGTATTTTGTGATTATACTTTACTAATAACTCAGGCAAAATATTTACCCATCGGTATGAACCACGTGTTGTGAACTCTTTCCACATCGATTCCATAAGAGTTCGATTAAATCTCTCTACTACACTCGCTTTTATGGAGCTCCCAGTGGAATAATGGTTTAGATTTTGTTTCTGAGACCATGTTTTGAATTCACTGTTATAAAATTCCGTTCCTCGATCAGTGTGAAAATAATTGGGCAATCTTTTACTTTGAGAATAAACAAATTTTAAACTTTTTACAATCTCACTTCCTTTTTTTGGTTTTAAGAGGAATTGCCCATGCATATTTTGAGTAAACGTCAATAATGGTTAATAAATATTTAAATCCATTATTCCATTTTGCAAGTTTTGACATGTGCACAAGATCAGCTTCATGGAGGTCATCGATTCCTTTGCTAATAACATGTCGTCTTTTAAACTTTTTTCTAAGAGGTGCATGAAGTTCTTTTGCAATTTCTCGTCTGATTTCGTTCATAGTTAATTTCTAAACAAAGATTTATAACATACTGTGCATTGTTTTAGAAATGTTTGAATTTTTATTCAATATATCCTGCATTTCTTAGTTCTTCTTCAATTGCAAAGATTTCGCAGTCAAGTCCTGTGTGACCTGCAGCTTTCGATGCAATTAATTTTTTAAGTCTTGATACTAATTTGTTTGGTTCATTCCAATGGACGAATTCAATATTGTTTCCTCCTTCGAATTTCCAAATGGCTTGTGGTGTGATGTGTTTCTTTTGGCCATATCCAGTATGCATCGTAGTATTTGCTTCTTCATTCTCATCTGTTGTTTTTATAATTCTATCTATGTCTTCAGTAAGAAGGGGTTCGTTTATATTTTTATACTTATGAGATTGTGTTCCTCTCGGAGCTGCATTGCTTGCATAATTTCTTTTGTGTACGTTTGAAACATTTAATAATTTCAAATAAGAACTTAAATCACTCCTATCGATTAGAGAGTGATCTGGTACTTTCCTTTGAATCAATTCAAGTAGACCTTCTGTTATAGGAAATTTTTCACCACCAACTTTTATCCACTTTTTATCAAAGAAAACTCGTTCACGTCCCAAGTATTGTTTATCATTTCTTATCGTTATACCAAATGTTCTATCCACGTTTTGTTTAATGAACGGATCAAAGTAGCGGTTAAGTAGTGTAACTATTTTGATGCTATCTCCATCTTCTTCGTCTGAACTAGCAGTTGATTCAGAATCATCATTTTTTTTAGTTGACGTTGTATTAGCAATAGCTACAAGCTGATTTAATGAATTTGTTACTGGTTTAAAATTAGTCTCTATATCTAATTCTTGACGTCTAACATCATTTTGAAGTGAAATATACTTGTCCTTAACATCTTTTTTTAAGCGAGAAAGTTTATCCTTTACTCGACTTACAGCTTTAATCTTCAAGCTCTTCTCCATGACTAAACTAAAATTGTAGTTGTTTTATTTATTTATAGTATATTCAAAATCAATTTGAAGAGGAAGATCATTGGTTTTATGTTTCTCAGGGTCTCTAAGTCGAAACTGTATTTCATCTTGTTCTTCAACTACAATGTCACTGCCATCCTGTTCAATCTCTTGACGTATATTTAAAATTGCATACACAATTGGAGATCTTGGTGAAACAAAAATTGGTTTTAATATACCTTTATAGGGAAGTTGGTATTGTATATTATGATTATGAAGCGTGTATACCGGTGAATGGATTGATGGTGTGTTGGAGAATTTCAGAATAAATTTCGATAAGTTCTTTTTCTTTACTTCATCTTGTAATATGCCATATTCTTCTTTGGATGCGGTAAAACTTTCGAGTGGTTCTTTGTTAACCAATTGCTCAATATTTTCTAGTTCAGTTTTTAACTTGTTATATTCCTCTTTGGATGCAGCAGCGTAACTTTCAAGTTCTTCTTTTTTAACAATATTTAGATTGTTAGCAACACCCTCAATACGAGTTTGTAAATTGCTTAAAATTTCTTTTAGTTGATTAACTTCAGTTCGTGAAGCAGCATAGTGTTCTACAAACCGTTTATTTGTCACATCGTGGTCGTTAACAGGAAACTCAACATTTGTTTGTTTTTGATGTTGTAGATTGTTTACAGTCTGTTTCATTTGATCAAATTCATCTCGTGAAGCGGCATATTGTACAACAAACGTCTTATTTGCAACATCGTTATCGTATATGGGATTGTTTACGTGAGTAATTCGTCTACTCATCATATTTAAAGTCCCACCATCGTCTACGTTTAAGAAGTTTTGTTTATTAAATTTAGTGATTAAGTCTTCTAGATCTTTTCGAGAAGCAGCAAAGTTTTCTAAATAATATTTGTTTATTGCATCTAACGAATCGATTGGTTAAGATATGTTTGTTATTCTTCTATTTAACAAATCTGCAGTTTCATCATCTTTGTTTATATTCAAAAGAGATTTTTTAATTTCATCGAGTTCTTTTGTTACATGAGTTTTAAGAAACGAATACGATATCGCATCTTGATTTTGAATTGGATCTTTAACATTTCTTATTCTTTTGTTACCCAAGTCGAGACTATCATCATCAAACGGAAAGTGATCTTCTGAAAATTCACTCACTAAACCATGAATGAATTCCACTCGTTGTAACACTTCGGTTATTCGGGTTTCAAGATATTTTTTATATTCGATGTATGTTGCTGCATTGCAATAAGGTTTACTGCATCATTTGCAGATGATGGTAAAGCTAAGCCTGCGAGACGTTTGTTTTCAAAGTCAAGTTGTTGTTTCTCTATTTTACAAATTGAAAAAATTAAACATTTAAGGTCGTTAATGTTTCGTAGTATGTCTTCTTTAGACTCAATTTTATTTAGCTCATTCAATAACTTCAGTACATAACCTTTGTTGCAAGCATCTTCAACATGTATGGGCGTTCCAACATCTTTTAACCGTTTGCCGTTAATACTTAGATGCCCATCGCTTGTTGTTGTTACTTGATTTCCATATTGCAGTAGCTTATCATCAACATACGATTTAGTTGCAATATCATGGCGTGAAGTTGGTGGTCTGATAAACACGTTATTGATTTTGTTAAACGATGCCATAGTTAGGTTGTTAACCACACAAAGTCTATAACGCGAATGAGCATTTAGCTCTTTTGAACTATTATTTTTAACTGAAAATAAACATCAAATCCATTGCGATATCGACCATTTTGTAAATCGCTATCTTTATCGATAACCAAAAAGCCAAACTTAGAGTTTTGCCAACAATAAGAACAAATATCGAAGAACTGATCATAGCTCATATCTGTATTTACATGATCGTTATATACATGACGCAAGTTTGTTCCGTCTTGTTTAAAAAGAATTAAAAATTAGCGTTATTTCTAATTAGATGTTTAGGTATACAAGAATATGTTTGACAAAGATAAAATACGTCATCATCGTGATGACGACCTCTACTGAAATAATCTTTCATGTGTTGTTGTTTATTGCTGGCTACATCATCAAAAACAAATATAGAGTTTTTTCTAGCCATTTCTGGAGGCATAACTTCATCATTATCAGAAAAAATCATTTTTTATTTCTTTTATAGAGTCCAAAAACTTTTTTAATTCATCATACTTACTTTGAGCAAGTGATTTAGAATAAATATAAACGTTTTCAAAACGAACTCCATTTTTGTGACATAATAAATTTATCATTACGTTTGTTTTGCCACAGTTCGATGGACCGCAAATGATACATCGAATAGTGTTCGGTAGTAAAACACTATGCTTTCTTTTTTCACTTTTACTCTGGTTTTCCCCATTAGTAAATGAAATTACTGGTAGAGTGTTTGACTGCTTAACAAACTTCAGCATGTCAACGTTTACGTCTGAGAATGCACACTGCACAAAAAATCACATCACATCAACATATATTGTTTCCACACGTGTCATAACTTGTATTATATGGAATAATAGTAGGATTTTCGGGATTTAAATCAACGTTGCCGACGTAAAACCCTCTTAAATATGGACAATATGGTGCCCATTTTTTATGATCATTTAAAGGAATATCATTTTCTCTCCAATTTTCAATTTCAATCTTACGGAATATACATTTCACCTTATCACCATGACCGGTATAATAAAATCCTGCTGATGTTAAACAAAATTCGTTTGGACAGGGAAGAGGCCAATTTTGAAAAGTTTTAAGTCTTTCATATTCAGATTTTAAATCTATGCTAGGAAAATTATTGTTTACGTAAGGGCAAGAAAAAGCCGATTTCTTATGGTCTTCAAACGGATCATCATCTTCTTCCCAATAACTAAGTTGCAGATTACAGAAAGCACACCTGCCCATATCCTTATATCCATAATAGTTAAATCCTGCAGCTGCTAACCATGCAGTGTTCGTAAAACTGTCTGAAGACCAGTTCTTAAACGTTTTTAGCCGATCTCTTTCAGATTTTAAATTCATTCCTTTTTGACTCAATATCATTTGCATTAACTGTTTCTTGGAATACTTTACACAATTAAAATACTTCATGATGATGCTTTACTTCACAAAAAAAGATGTTCCCCACACGAAGCTAAATGTGAACTGATATGAATCAACAAAACACGCTGGCTAATATGCAAGATTTGCGTGTGTTGGGTTGGCCGAGCGGTCTAAGGCGTTAGACGTAAGATCTAATTTTCAGAAATTGAAAGCGAGGGTTCGAATCCCTCACCTGACAATATTATTTTATATACATGTGGAGTGAGGAGGTGTTTGATCATTAAAGAAACTTTAATATGAAGTGGTACAAAGACCTTTTCTTCTTTATTCATTTAGAATTACAATTAATACAATTTCATTTCTCTTGTATGAGTGTTGAAGTAATCTCATTCTTTTAGTTGTCCTGATGAGTGTGTGTTGAGATGATCTTGTTCTTTTAGTTGTCCAGATGTTTATTTTCTGTAGACAAAAAATATACACTGTGTTAAAAAAGCAAACAAAAACAAAATATGTATAGGTGTCAACAACACTAGTAGATTTAACGAATTACCATTTATAGATAGCGATTACAGTTATCACATTTGCAGCGAAGATGAAACAGTTGAAATTTTCTTTTTAGATGATCTGGTAGATGTTCCCACTCCAGACGAATTCGTTGTGGCTCATATATAGTCAGTATGTTTATAGGAAAGTAGTTCCAATCAAACTTATTAAAACCTTGAAGTCCATTGTTTCGAAACTTGTTTATTATCGAACACACGATTTTCATGATGCCATCAGAAGAATTTAACCAATGTTGAACAGCATTGACATTAAATTTAGCACAGCTATTGCTTCCCATTGCAAGAGATGGTAAATGTTTTGGACAATCTGTAGGTAAACGTTGGCTATGCTTCAACATTAGATCTGACATTCCATCAATCGTATTAAGATCGATTAATGACCCAGGGGAAAGTGTTTTTAGTGCAAACAAAGAAAATTCTAGTGGCAAATTATACACAACTAAATATTCATATTTATTTTTAATAGAGTCACAAAAAGAAGAAAGAGTTTTTTCACAATACGCTGCGACCCATGTTAACACAGGACTGAATGAAGGTATATTGCTGTTATTTAACATACAGTAAGCAAGTTCCAAACTGCCGTTTGGTAGCTTGCGAATGTCTGCAACTATTGGCTGCTTCTTATTCCACGTGTCAGCATCAGTAGAAGGAGAGTTTGTTGTTGTCAATTCCATGATTGCAACTAAAGTGAGAATACTTCTTTACTTGCTTGCTTATAACTTAGCAAATATTGGTTTAGATAATTACTTCATTAGTTAATGGTCTGTAAGATATTTGACGATCATGAATAAGAACACAATAAAGAGTTGTATCTTCAGGTATATTCTCACTTGTCTCGATTTCAATTCGCACATCAACTGAAGATGTCTTCACTGCCTCCACTTGCTCAAGGCAATTAATTACAATAATCGGACAATGAGACTTAAATTCATCTCGTGAAACTAGAGTCTCTGAACGAAAATCATCGATCTGATAATATACATTACGAAATTTAACAAACATGTCATACAATTCGCTGTAGTCATTTATAGCAATTTCAGAAGTTGGCATTTCATAGGGATAAAAAATTGAATTTAAAAAAAATCTTATAGATTTAATGTTACAATGGTCAAAATAGGAAAAGCACGTATTTAGTACATTTCTTTTAGTTTGAAAACCTAATAAAAATTGACGTGGTTTTTGAGTTTCAGAAGTTGTCGTTACAGTCCAACTATATTTAGTTGTTCTAGGAAGAGATGGCAAGACATGAACATCCCATGATCGAAAACCAACCTGAATGGGAATATTTTTCTGCATTAGTTTTAATCTTTTAATTTGTTCTTCGCCCGATAATAATAAAACGGGAATTTTTAGATAAACTTTAAATAACGTGACCTTAGAAAGATCATTTTCGGTTGCAGATTGCAACGCACGTGCGTCACTCGACGATCTGAGAAGTATTAGCTCATGCTTGCAGTTTAAAATCGGCTTTCTATAATCCTCTGCTAAACCTAACAGGTTGCTTAAAGGAAGTATTACATGGAAACGTTTTGTGATACTATCAACGATATTTTCTTCACTTGCTGGTGTTGTTAAAGAGGGAAAATAACCAGCATTTTGTAAAGCTGTATATTCGTTTTTTGAATATGATGCAAAGGTTTTTATAGAACTTGTTATACCTAGATGGCATGTAGGATCAATTTCTTTACCATTTAACGTAACGCGAATTTCGCTAAAAAGATTAGCCCCAAAATGTTGGTCAGGATGTGCTGTAGTAGAAGCAGCCGGATTTACGTTAGAAGTAATAATTTGCCCTTCTAAGTGAAGAACACCTTCTGATAATAAAACTATGTTTTCTTCATTTTGAATTGGTATTCGAATGTCACCATTATTTTCGAATTTATTAGCTGAATAAGGTTGGTAAACTCTTTCTTCTCGTCGCACAACTCGGTTATCAACCTCTCTTTTATCCGTTATGTTAAACATGTTAAACATGTTAACAGCTTCAAATATAGATAGAAACTAAATAAGATTAACAATTGCATATATATTTATATTGAAATTAAAGTACGCGATAGCCTAAAGACTGTAAGAAATGTTTGTTGTTACTCGATAACTGTTTCTTAGATTTTAAGGTGTGATGGCGTTGTTTTTTTGTTTTTTTTTTTTGAAATTTTAGCTGATTGATTTATATTTCTTTTTCGAATCAGAGTCGACTTCTTTTTTTTTTCAAACTTTGAGTATTATATAGTATAACCATATTTGTGAATGTTTTCTAGTAAGCTTACTCAACTAGAATGAAAATATAACAGTGTTTCATTACTTTATATAGCAAGATAACGTGCTGGACGAATAATTAATTCTACAGTTAAATCTTCATCTTGCAAATCAATGAGCTGTTGAAGATGATCTTCAAGTTGCACAGATACATGTTGAATAACCTTGCTGTTCATAGGCAAAAAAATAATTGTTGTTGGTTGTACAACAATCGGATAACCAGCAGGAACATGAGCTTTAAAATTATATAAAGAGTGTGTTGGTTTATGGTTCAAATAAGAACTCGTACCAAGCACAAGGTTGCAACATACTCGAATACTATTAACAGTGTTAATTTTAATCATATATTCAGAATGATGAGTTGTGTTTGCCTCGAACTTTTTAAGAGAAAATCCAAACAAATCTGCAATAGAATCTGCAACACCAAAATCTATAGCAAAGTTTTTCGAATATAGTTTACAATTAGAGAACACTTTATCATAATTAATATAAATATATGAAGGAAATTTGTCTTTTTCACCTAATAAAACTGATAATAAATGTGCTAGTAATAATTCATTAATCTTTGCACTTAATTGTTGAAACGTATAGCTAGCATCAGGTATTATTAAAATTGTTGTATCCACATCGTTCATCGTTATGGCTAAAACGTTATTATTTTCGTTAATTTTTACTTCACTTTCGATTCTATTTCGATCAATCTCAATTTCTTTTAATTCTCTTTAGGGTAAACTTTCATTTCAATACCTAAAGCCTCTGCTACACTGTTGGGTACACTCAAATCAATATTAAACGGAGAAGACAAAACAAGACGGTTGCGTCCTTTTCCATTTATATCCTCTTCCAAATAAAGATTTGTTTTTTGTATATGATTTGTTATAAGTTTCGACAATGAGTGATAACTAAGTAAATCATCAAATGTTGAGGCTAGATCTTCAAATTCATAAATACCTGGTGGTACCACTAAATCAATTGATAACAAAAAATTAGTAAAATGAATGCGAAATTTATTATTTCGGTTGGTAACATTTCGAATAGTATACAATCCTGCAAGTCCTATTTCAAAAAACTCTGCTCCTACAAGATGAAGCGGGTTCTCCAATGTAACATCAATCTTTGAGCCTTTACCTTCAAGAGTTATCCGTCTTTCGAAAGCCATCTTTGAAATGTTTAAAGACAGTCTGTGTTTCCCTTATTTATACAATACAAGAAGACTAAACATAAATGTACACAAATCGAAGAAGTAATTGATTGATATGAATGAAAATTATATTGTAGATAACAATTTTTAAGATATGTTAAAATTTCTAATGGTGGTCTTAAATTACCGATACTATCAAAATAATGCACGTATTTACCTCGTTTACTGAAAGCCACCCAATGTGAACCAGATTTAACCATCGGTTCAAGGTTAACAATACAGTTTTCATTTTTTCAAGGATGTCTTGGTAACGTATCTCGCATAAAGACTCCTCTAAAATTTGGAATCTTTAATTGATGTGCATAGTTAGCTAAATCGAAATTACTTAATGCTTTATTTGGTATTTGGTTAATTATCTTTTGTATGCAGGAGGATTTAAATAAATGCCTTGACCTGCTTTTCCTCGCATTGCTTCTATCATTCGATTGTGTCTTTTCATTTCTTTTAATTCTTCTTGTGCAGCTTTCGCTTTGTTTATAGCAGACGCTACCCCGGCTGCTCCGCCTGCTAGACCCCCCAAGCCCAACAAGGCTGCAAATATCGGAAGTAGGGGTAAAATACCACCTTGCTTTTTCGATGCTCTCCTTTTTTTATCTTTTCTTTTTTATATTTAATTTTCGTTTACCTCCACCAAGCTTAGACTTAGCTTTCATTATGCCACTGACTGTTAGTGCAGCCGCTCTCTCTCCTAATGATGCGTCACGAGATTTTACACGAGACCAAGCTTTTGAAGCTAAAATTTCATCAGCCTCTCTTCTTTTGTTTGAATCTTTATGATTTGCGTAAGCAATGTCGTGCTCTTTGCAGGCTTTATCTAATATATTTATTCCTGGATCACCACGGCTCAATCGCTTTTCTAATTTTGTTGCTGGTCCACAATATTCATATCCCGGAATGTGTAATTCCACAGGTAAATTATCAATAGTTTTATTAAGTACACGACTAATGAATGATCCACTTCCTGATCGTTTATATTGAGTGGCAGAGTTGCTCCTCTTACAACGCACCATTACTAAATGATAACTAATATCATGTAATTATATATATATATATATATATATATATATATATATATATATTTCAGAAAAATGGGAATGGTGGGGGGAGGAGTTGTAAATAATACACACAAAATTTGGGTTATTATTTATTCTCTTTTTCATAAGCAAAGGAACACACAAAAATTAGTATTATTAACAGAATAAAAGTGTGCGTGTGTGAAAGAAATAAAGTAAGTAAGAGAGATGAAGTGCTTTAATCTCAAATTTGTTTCTAATCATTTTTCAGAGAAAAATGACCAAACGGTAAAGTAACAATTCCGTCTTCAGTTATGTGTCTTTTATCATCGTTTGATGAAATTGCCAACTTATTTTGCCGAACAGTAAATACAGAATGAGATTTTGAAATTATACAAACTTGAACTTTGCTGGTTTGATCTCTGTTATAAAGACACTTTCGATACTCATCAATATTCATAGTTTTACTCACGCTCTTCTTAATGCCTTTAGTCTTACACAAGCTATTCATTTCATCACACAATTTTATTGCATATATTTTGGGTCTTAACCCCACAAATTCTTCAACAATCCTTCCAGCATGTTCATCTTTCATTAAACCAATTTCACCTTTATTTTGTCTGACAATGCCAAAAGGATTATTTGTTTCATAGTTTCCAGTATCAAACAAATTTGAATGCTGTTTTATGAACTCATAAATATCATAATAGAATATATACATAAAACTATCTGTGTCTGTATAACAACCTCACATTTGATTCAGGATATGCTAAAATAACATTGGAATGAAAGTCATTCATTTTACATTTAGACAAATCTAATATAGATGCACCAACATATACTGGTTGATTGTGAAAAATCTTTAGTCTGCTCATCCCAATGACCATACATTGTTCATCGAATATAATTCTATGTTTAAAATTAGCCTTAGCTATTAAAGACTTAGCACCATAGGCTCCATGCCATTTGGTAACCCATTTGATGTCCCTTAACTTCCTCACATTCATCAGTGAACGACCAAAAATTGCATTATTCATCAATTTATATAAAAAAAATCATTTTTTGCCTGTTTTCGTTTCTCTGTGTTCACATCAATATATGGTTTTAGCCATTGACTCTGATTGAATTCGATTATTCTGTGAATACGTTCTAATTTCATTCCTAGTTGAATACATTGCTTTAACATTCTATAGTGCAAAACATAACGTTCTTTATTATCTAGGGTAGCCATTAGCTTTGTCAACTTTTCTGGACATAGAGGGTAATCTGAAAGTTTGTCATGTAACTCTTGAGGATAACTCAAATCTACTTCCAAGATATATCCGATTTCTGAAGTATCATTAATATTTAAAACATTAAACCCTTCAACATTTGCAACCCATTTAAAGCCATCTGTTGGAAGATATTCCATCATAGCATATCCATATAAATTATTAACATCAAAGTACATTATGTAGGACTCTTGTTTTTTCTCATCATAAGTTTTCATATACTTATTATTAGCAATCGCATGTCGTGTTATACACTGAACATTACCTCCTCGAATAGATCGTTCAAGAAAGTGTAACATATCAATATCTTGAAGCAATTCAAGTTGAACATTGTTTATCTTTTTCATTGCACACCAAGACATAGATGGAGCAGTGTAAAAATGAGCTTCATCAATGCCATACGTCTCCATCGATCTATAATTTTCAAAGACATCTGCCAAAAGAAGTGTGTCTACTTTTAAATACAAATCGGCGTATTCTCCTAATGTTTGACAGGAAAACGTTTCCCACACCGATTGAGCAAACTCATACTCCTCGTTCGATATTGTTTGATTATAAAGACTGCTATAAAACTTGGATATTTCAGGTAATTTAGTTTCGTTAAGTACATCCATACTTGTGACGTATTCATATGGAAACACGCCTTTTCTCGCATTAAGTCGAAACTGTGCATCATCATTAAAATAACGTCTAGTTATTTGCTTCGAATCTTCACTTAACGAAGATGAACATTGATCTAGTAAACAGGACAAGAAATTATATGTATCGATAAATCTTAACTGAATGAATCCATTCTTAACCCGTACATGATTTGTAAACCCTTTATAACGTTCCATATTCATAGCTAACAAACTTATATGACCAGGATTATGTAACACCTCACCATCTTGTTTCTCACAAATTTCTTTTATTATAAAATGTCCATCATACGCTGTTAGATTATGAAATGCTATAGGCAGAACCGTTGTTACTTTGTAATTTAAATTACAACTATTGTGTGCGCTTCCTCTATATTTTCCAGTTATGTGACAATGATCGCGTACTTTGAGTTCATTATCTGCAATCGGTTTCTCGCAAATATGACAAATTTTACTTAACAAAAATAATCTTTCTTCATTTTCCGTCATCTTTAACATCGGTTTAGCTGATAAATAATATGTTTGAAGTTTATCTACAATACTACAAAGTTCCTTTACAAACAATTCTATGCAATTATTTCCCCTAAAGAGTTTAAAACTGCACAAATCACTATCAAAATTACAATGAAGGTATAAAGAAATGCTGTGAGGAATATGTTTATGGGTTAATGTACAGTTAGGAATGTCACTATTTGGAAAACAAGAGGAAATAGGAGACAAAACGCATTCAGTGTCTGCATAAATTATAAATGGAACTGTATCTTTAAATTTAAATTCTGTAAAATTAACAAATCTTTGTTCGTCAGTTGGCAATGTGCTTTTTGCAACAGGAAACTGTTTACAGTCTGCAAAGTGAACATTTAACTCATCCTCAAGAAAATAATATGACAAACAACGTCTACATATATAAATCCGTCTACAATTGCTAGTGACGCTTGAATGCACAAGGCGAGCGAGATTTCTAATTAAACAAAAGTGATAACTTTCACTGTTTCCAATCTGCAACATCAATAAGTCCACACTCCTTTCATATACTTTATCTGATACATACAAATGTACAATAGTAAATGATTTTTTCCTTTTACTTCGTTTGTTCCCATACACACCCATTTGTTTTCATCATATTGTGCTCCATACACATTCACAGAAATATTGTTTTGATTTTCAAACTTGTTTAAATATTTCATTTGCATTGGAATTGGAATATCATCTAAATTTAAAACATCTCTGTAATTAGGATAGGAAGAAAGATGATTCACGTTTCGCGTTTTTGGATACAAACCAGCAACCACACTCCACGCAAAACAAGCTTCCCTTGTATCATACAAATTTAGCACTGCATGTTTATTGACTATTACATCAGGCAATCTACTAGTTTTGGACATTCCTACTTGAAATCCAACATATTTATTTATATTAATTCTCAAACTATGAATTTTTTCTAAAGCCCACCCAGAGCCATTTGCTTCAAATTCGCTCATTTTTGTCAATGTACCTTCAATGATATGATTATTATAAAATTCATTTACATCCGTATACTCGAAAACTACTTCATTTTGGACAGCAAAATATTTTGTTTCTGATATGTCGCGAAGCACATACTGTGCACACAAAACTGAATTCACCTTTAAAGCTTGCACAGTTAACGCTTTCTTAACATACTTTGTAAACCAAATATTAGTATTTGCTAAAAATTCGCGGGGATCCAAAAACTCATTCTTAACATTTGAAACTGCAAGTGTGTACACTCTAGAATTGAATGCCGTTTCAATTAACTCAGAGCTTAAGAAAGATTCATCCTTAATTTGAAGTGTAATTTCTTCACAATTCACAGCTTGTTGCAATATGTGGTTGCTAATAACTCTCCAACATTCAATCAACTCATCACTGTTCTCAATCAAGTCCGTTTGAGTGTATCCCCGATTTGGTATGATATTGAAATAGCACCGTTTAGTTCACTTCTAAAATTAGAAACACTTTCAAATGCATTGTCCAATTGGTTTCTTATATTTTCACTGTTATTATTATGTATTACAATATCAACCTTTCTACGTTTGCTAGGAGGTGTTGCCATTGTTGTCTAAGCAATTGTCCAATTTGCACTGTTGTTAATACACCACCAGCAGTTGCTGTAACATCGGCTCACCATAAACCTATAATCTTTTAAAGTGTATTCAAGCCATTGAGATAAATTGCTGCCTGTAATCTCCAGCAAACAATGAATGGCTTCAAAGGGAAATTCGTCCTGAAGTTTACCAAGCAATTTGTTTCTATACTCATTCAATTTTGTTACTTCAAAACAAGTGATGGAAAAATCAATTTTGTAAACCTCATCAAATGTATTGTATCCGAAGAAACAAATACAATGTTCATCTTCACATAATTCTTGTAACAAGTATCTTAGAACTGTTTCTGTCACCTTTCGCTGACTATCATCTGATTTGCTAACATTAGTAACGTAGACTGAAAATGTTGAAATTCCACTCGAAGATGTCCATTTGTTAAAACAAGCTTCTTTCTCATTATGACTCACCTCATTATCATCTTCTTCTCCTTCTTCTTCTTCAGACTGATGAAAGCATACACGATGATACTCTATTACCAGGTGCGATCGATGTTCAGTTCCACTCAGAAAATTAACAGTTTTCCACTTCATTTTGCTGTTCCTTTTATTAGTTTTTAGATAATCTGAAAAAATTAAACAAATTAAGAAATAATAAGCAACTAAATATATATATCATTCGTTATATCAATCAATACATATATAATCTGCATATATATACTCACCAAAAATTTACAGTTTTAAAACAACTTGATGTGAGCGGTTCTTCAACCCCAAATACACCAACATCAGTTTGCCTCTCAGTGAGTTTAGTTCATCGATCTCTGATGCGCTTAGTTTTGCAAATACTGCTGGTAGAAATACACTTGTTACTTCACCTTCAATGATAATGTCCACCACTATTTTTCTTCCAAATCTCGTCTCCACAGCCCGAATAATTTGGACCACATACGGTAAATCAATTATTAGTTCTGATAGTTTCTTATTAGAATACTCAACGCAAGTGGCTAAGTTATTGAACTTCGTTAGAACATCCATCACACACACAATTTGTTCCTCGTCGTTGACTTTCTTTCACACACACACACTCTCTTCGCGCAAACGTAGAAGTTAAACTCATCCACGCACACATGCATTTATATATCCTTCACCCCCACCTACACTCAAGAAACCAAATGCTACAAAACAAGCTTCTGACGCAAATCATCTCATTATATTTTTATCACTATTACTTAAAGAAGTCAAAGATTACATTCTTACCCAATGACGTTAAAGGTCAACCACGTCTCACGCGAACACTGCAGACATATCACGTGATCGCTCGCACAGCTGCAAACTTGCACGGGTGTCAGATGACGTCAGCACCCATTAATTTTTATCTCCATCGCATAAATAAGTCAAAGGTTATCTGCTTCAAGCGGTTACCCAAAGGTTATCTGCTTCAAGCGGTTAAAGGTCGACGTCTTCCCACGCTAACATGTGCACGTGCACGCTGCACGTGCTCACATCCGCATGGCTATCAGATGACGTCATGATGATGCAATATGTCCTCGCGATTACGCAATATCCAAAACATAGAAAAGTATTCTACTTAGGATTTTCTCTCTTTCTTCGCCCGGCAGCCCCAGTGTGGAGATTCTAGTTCTTCCCAGCGCCTCACATTCAAAAAGTATGTGTTCAGCTGATTCTTCTGCTTCATTGCATTTCCTACATATATTGTCTCTTATTACTCCAATTCTATGTAGGTGTTTTTTAAGATGGCAGTGTCCTGTCAATAGTCCCACTACCCATCTTATATTTCCTCTGCTAAGTTGTAGAAGTTGTTTAGTGTGCTTCTTGTTTGGTCATTTTATTAGTTCCTTTGCAAGTCTGCAACCTGGAGTCTTTTTCCAGTTTTCTATTTGCTTCTTTTGTACCCATTTACCTATTACATGTCGGGCTTGTCTGTAAGAGATCCCACATACAGTTTCTGGGCCTACAAAATGAATCTCTGCTCCTTTTCTGGCCAGTTCATCTGCCCTTTCATTACCTTCTATACCTGCATGCCCATATTATTTTAACGGTGTTGTACTCTGAGAGCTTCAGTAGAACTGAGTGACAGTACCATACTATTTTGGATGTTATTCGGACAGCCTCTAGTGTCTTAATGGCTGCTTGGCTATCCGTAAAAATGAAAATGTTCTTATCTTTATATTTCATTTTCAGGTTTTCTTCAAGACACGTGGTGATAGCTAACACCTCCGCTTGAAAGACAGTAGTGTGTCTGCCCAGGCTCATTTGAATTGATCTATCAGGTCTTTCCCCGTTGATCCCTCCTCCTGTACCACTTACAGTTTTTGAGCCATCAGGCCACCACACTATATCCTCTCTATCGGTCTTCCACTTGTTGATATCCCAGTCTTCCTTTCTTTTATTATTTGGGTCTCAAATGGTTTCTCAAAGTTATACTTTGGTATCATGTAATCAGAAGGCATGTGTAGTACTTCCCCTGTTATAACTCTGTTAATTTTACAGTGTCCTAGATTGGGCCTTTGTGCTTTCCAGCATTCTGTTTGTTCCAATCTATATGAACTCATTCTAGCCTGTCCCTCTATGAAGTTGCTTAGAGATGGGAGATCCAGTAATGTATTCAAGGCTTCTGTCGGCGCAGTTTTCATAGCTCCAGTTATAGCTACACATGCCATTATCTGCATACTATTTAATCTGCTGCCGACATTTCCTTGTTTTGCTTTCTCCCACCAAATGATTGAAGCATAGGTTATCAGTGGTCTAATGATCATTGTGTATATCCACATTACCACCGACGGATTTAGACCCCATGTTGTCCCAACAGCTCTCTTACCCGCATAGAGTAAGTTCTTGGCCCGGGTTATGTTCCTTTCTATATGCGGATTCCAGGTTAGCTTTTTGTCTAGCACTACTCCAAGATATAGTACCTGTTCTTCCATATAGATTTCTTGCCCAAAGAGCTTCAGTGTTCTTTTCCCTCTATTTTTTTCTTTCTTGTAAAAGGGACCAGAGTTATCTTATTCGGGTTAACGGAAAGTTGTTCTTCCCGACACCAGTTCTCTACAAGGTTAAGTGATCTCTGCATGAGGTCCTGTATGACGCTCATCACCTTACCTCGTACTACAATCACTAGGTCGTCTGCATATCCTTGTGTATACATATCCTGTTCGTTGAGCCTGGCTATGATTTTGTCCACTACAAGGTTCCACAGCAGAGGAGATAACACTCCTCCCTGAGCACAGCCTCGAGTGGCCGCAACCGTTAGCGTCTCGTCAAACAGGGTTGCTTTTTTCCTTCTTCCGTCCAGCATAGATTTAATCCATTTTACGACGGTTTTGCTGACCTTGCTCTCTTCTACTGCTTTGATCATAGAGTCATAGGTTGTATTACTGAAGGCCCCTTCTATGTCTAGAAATGCCGCCAGTGCTATTTCTTTATATTCTAGGCTTTCCTCTATTTTGCAAACCAATTGATGGAGTGCTGCTTCAGTGGATCTGCCTGGTCTATATGCAAACGGATTTTCATGTATCATTGAGTTCAGTTGCACAGTTCTTCGGATGTATTTATCCATAATTTTCTCCATTGCTTTTAGCATGAAGGAATTTAAGCATAATGGTCTGTAGGCTTTGGCTTGAGCATAATTCGCCCTACCTGGCTTCGGTATAAATACCGCTTTAGCATCAGACCATGATTTCGGCACGTACCCTAGGGCTAGACTAGCTCTGAATAGGTTCGTCAAGGCCTCAACGAGTATCTCCCATCCTACCTGAAGGAGTATCGGAAGTATCTCATCTGGCCCCAGAGCCTTTATGTGTTGAAACGTGTCGATTGCCCATCTCACTTGATTGGGTTTTACTAGTCTTTTAGCACAGTTCCAGTCTGCTCTTCGAGCTTTGGCCTCTGTTCCAATCTCTTCTTTCTCTGTCATCTCCTCAGCCTCAGGAAAATGACACGCCATCAACATATCTAGCGTGTCCCTCCCTCCCTGAGTAAATGTTCCATCGGATCTTTCCAGTGTTCCTACTTGGTTTATGTGAGTTGCTTTGAGAACCTTCTGAAGCCTTGCTGCTTCAGTGTGCGTTTCCACTTTCTCACAGAACAGTCTCCAAGATTTTCTCTTTGCTCTCCGTATTTCTAGGTTATACTCAGTGAGTTTCCTATGATATATATTCCACATACAATTTCTAGATGATATTTTATACAAAGCCCTAACCTCTTTTTTCAATTTGGCTAGGTTGTTTTTCCACCACCTGACGTTTTTGGTGTTCTTCTTTTCTCTGAGAGGACAGTTGTCATGGTATGAGTCTATAATGGCATCCTCTAAAAGTTCCACTGCCTCTTCCAATTCTCTCTGTCCCTTCACATCAGTTCGGATCTTCTGCACCGCCTGCCCCAGAACTTCTCTGTATCCATCCCAGTTAGTTCTTTCGGGGTCTCTGTACATTTCGATTCTACTTTGTCTCGCATCTATTGCAAATTGGATATGCTGGTGGCCATAACGACTGTCCTTCCTGTTTCGTCAGTTGTTGATGCATTCAGCACTCTCCAATCTTTCGTCAGAATTTTGGTGTCGTGCTGGTGTATTCTGACAAGAACGTCTTCCACTTTCATCTAGTCAAAAGGAGGTGGGAACTTGGTGATGACCTTCATAGTGTTCAACACCTTCTTAGCGTCTGCCACCTCTAAATTCTCCCCTTTCCAGGGGTTACAATTGGATACTGTCTGCTCCAACCAGCTTTTAGTTTCTGGATTGGCACAGATCAGTACCATTGCTCCATTTTCCAGCCTTGGTGATTCGAGGAAGCCTGGCAGACACCCATCTGACAGCGGCTTCATCTGCGCTATCAAGACGGTTGACAGTTCCGTCATATCCTCCTCCTTGAGCTTGCCATCTGGAAAGGTCTTAGGTATTATTACGACCTTGGATGAGATCAGTCGTTCCGAAAAGGACATGACTGTTTCCTCCTTCTGTTTCTTGGAGAGTGGTTTTACAGCTGAACTTGGTGGCGTGCTGTCCTCCGACCATGGTCTTTTGGACCTTGTCGGTGGCATAGCATTTTTCCGATCTCTGTTCTTAGGCTTCTTCTCCACCCAAGTTCCAGCCTCTATCTTGGCTTCTTTTCTCGCTTTCTTCTTTTCTTTGTAATATGCATTTGTGCGAGGTTTATTTTCTATGTGCATCCTGTTGATCTTTGATGCAGATATCTTCAGGTCTTTCTCGGTGGAATCTCCTGTGCTGCTTGGTCCTGCAGTCTGCTCTTCTGTAGCTTCTGTTGCCTTTTCCAATTCTTGTTTGGATTTAGAGACAGCCTGTCCTACTGGGACTTCTGTCTCCATTTTTTCATCTCCGGTCTGCACATGGATCTGCTCTGCTGGAGCTTCCATGGCTTCCTTTGATGTGGGGTTTGAAGTAGGTTCTTTCTGATTGTCCATACTGCATATTATAATAGGGTTTTTGCCCCTTCTAGGGTCCTGAGTGACGTTCTCGCCATCCGTGATGAGGCAAAAAGCCAGACATTGTCCTCCCGCAACTCAGGCTCTCCGTAGCAGTAACCACACCCCTCAGTCGTCCATCCAGCAATCCGCCCCTGGCCCGAACCATCAAGCCAGGTTTGTACCGCCTTCAATAGTCCTACTCACGTGGTAACCACTTGGCATTACCATGACTGAGTTCACAGCCCCCTAGATTGGGTTCGCCCCATTCCCAACCCGCAGCTCTTCCAGGCTACGAAGGGCCAAGTGATGTGTTGGTTCCAGCTCATCGCAGTGAGCCTTCACCTCAATCACCAGCACCCACTTCACCTAAACCACTGTTTCACCCATGCGGAGGGACCATGGATGCCTCTCTAGCAGGTATGGTCGAGGCCTCCACTTCCAAGCCTTGGCTTGGGCTAGTAACCGTGGGGTATTATTACGCCCCCCTCCCACAGGGGGTGGGTGGTGTTTTAGCTTCCTCCTTCTTGTATAATTCATGGATCCACACAGTATCTCAAGAAAGGAGCTACTAGTCCCCCTCACCACACAGAGGATCTTCACCTGTATCGAGTAACCAAGAATATCCCGATACAAATGTAGAAAAACCAAGAGGAGGCGCGCCTACTATTAATTGTACCTACTATTATTTCTGCCTACTATCAATTGCGCCAACTACCAATTGCGCCTACTATCAATTACGCCTACTATCAATTGCGTTGAGTATGAATAGCGCCTGCTATCAATTACACCTGATAAAAATCTCTTCTAGTAAAAATCGCGCTCAGTATAAATCATAATCAGTATAAAACGCGCTCAGTATCAAACGCATCTACTAATCGTACCTACTATAAATTGAGCGTGCTATAAAACGCACCCAGTATACATTGCTCCTACTAACCATGGCTACTATCAATTACCGTCAATAAAAATCATAATCACTATAAATTGTGTTCAGTATAAATCTTGACATTGAGCAATGTGTGTGTAAATCACTTGTAGTCTAAAATTTGTTCATGTGATTATTATTCTTGACAGTACTTTGAAAATTCCACCTTTAAAAAATATCAATCCACATAATTTATTTTACTGTTATTATTACTAAAGTGACTTTACTAAAATTTAATTAATGTGTATTAGTTAATATGGAAGTCTCAACAACTAGCCATGGTAAGCCATGTGCCTACTATAAAGGATATACATATATTGTAAAAACAACCAATAAAGATGGAACTGTTATTTGGCAATGTTCAAAACAACGATCTAAAAAGTGTCGAGGAATGATTAAAACAAAAGACTCCAACGTACTTACTTCAAACGAGCATCATTGTGAATCTCAAATTAATACACATTTAAATGGACAAAATACTCTAACCAAGGTTAAAAAAAAGCAAGTCCAAGAAAAAAATATTGCTGCTCAAGATAGTGGAGTGTGTACCGTTGGTACAATCAAGCCTGGTAAATTGGGGGCTATCCTAAAATAAACCCCCTGGAAACATCTGAAATAAAGATCCAACAACTTCCCATTTCCCCCAAATGTGACTTTCTGTATGATTACTCCAATTCTGCAACATGTTGCAATAGTGACCAAACTTTGGTGGCACCCTGTAGGCCATGTAATCGTGGAAATTTCCAAGGTGCTGGTTGTGATCAGCAACATTTGGGCGCTAGTGTTTCTGTAGCAACTGTTATAACTCCAAGGTACTAACTTAAGAGGACTCCAAACTTCCATTGGCATATGGCCATTGTTTTAATCTGTGACAATTTGTAGTGGTAGGCCTGGATTGGCCAAGATGGAAGATCCTAGCTCTGCGAGTTAGGCATAAAGAACTGTGTCTTATATCGCCAGCAACTGAGGTAGGTGGATGTGAAAATTTCTACGGGAGACGCCGACCAGGCGGCCTCGGGTTCTCCCGAGGACTCTGCCATGTGAACAATTTTTTTTTTTAGTGGATCGCCCACGGGACTGATGAACATTTAAATTTCATTCTTTGTAAACTTGTTTCATTGTGATTAATTCCGTTTAGTGTGCGTGGTCAGAATGTAAAGTTGACTTAGTTAAATTGCGTAGTAACGCGGGCTGTATTTTCAAAGTGCTAATTTTATGTATCATTTGTAATACCTTGCTTTCTGTTAGTAATGTGTATCGGCCGCCGTTGCATTTCAAGTCCATGTAGGTTTAATTTACGTATATATTTTGTCTGCCTCGTGCAGGCCGAAACTTGTTTTAAAAGCCGCGTTCGTTGGTGACGCTTTAGATCTGACCACGTCCAAAGTTAATACTGTGAAGAACACCAGTTATATTTTTGTTTGATGCAGGAAATAAGCATTTGGGTTAAATTACTAAGTAGACATGGTTCTCGATTTATTTTGAGGGGGATTGATTTGGTAAATTGTGGGGTTTGTTGTCGCTAAATTTCGGCGCGAGGTCAGCGTGTTTGCGTGATGTGTTCTGGGTTATTAGTTATTGTCGGCATGGTGTTTGTTTGTGCCTTTCGAGGTCCAAACAAGAAATTTGGTGGATCATTGGATCTAGGTTGTTTAATTAGCCTTCAGGGGGGATTTTCTGTTGAGTAAGTATGTGATAGGCGTCAAGTTTATAAGACCTATATATCTGTTAGCATGTGTTTTGAGGTTAAGTAATTCATAGGCGTCAAGTTTGTAAGACCTAGAAAGTGTGAAGTAGGTTTGTTTGACCACTGGCAAGAAGCTTCGTGCTTTTCCTTTTATTTTTACTTGCCAGGGCGATTCTTCTTACTATTGTGTTTTGTGAATGTATTTTCTTTATGCTTTGTGGGGAAATTCTATGATGGCAAGTTTCTCATTTTATTATGAAGGTAAACCTTTACCCCTGTCGACTGTTTCTGTTTTTCCTCTATTCAGACGCGTGGACCGTCTAGCTCTTGTTCGTCTTTAGTGTGCCTTGAAATTATTTGCATTTGGGGGCAGGGGGGCGGGTATGATTCCTTCTTGTCAATGTATAATTCAAGTAACTCTGTTTCCGTTGGTGTTCAAATCTATTTAATTTTATTCACGATTTAGCGAATCGCTTTTGAGATTATGCCTACCTCGTGTTCCAGTGTTTAACATGGTACCTCCCGAGGACCATTCCTTCTTGCCAGCATATCATCCAAGTAATTCTGCTCAAATTCTGCTAGTGTAAAGATCCAATTCCGTTTTAGCGGTGGATTAAAATTATTTCTCGCACGTGTTTAGGTTAGGTTATGTTTGTGTTAGTTATGTACTGCCGGCAGGAATGTATGTTTGACATTTTAGTTCCATGTGATATTAAGTTTTCCTGAACCAAATGGTTATCCATGTATATTTAATTTTATATCATTTAAGTTAGGCCTCGTGTCCCTTGCACTGATATTGTGTATTCTTCTTTTTCTTGTTATTAACGGCAACGACTGAATATTGTTAGTTCCTAGTTTTTTTATTTTTTAAAGGGCACACAGTTCATAACCTCATTTGTAACGTTCCTTAGAAAATTATATTTGACTTTTACTTGGTATAATCTTTCCTTGTTGAGGATACCCTGAAATGCTTCCTTCCGGGCCATGGGATTAGGTCCAACTTCCACCAACGAGCCAGTCTCGCTTCTCCTCTGATTAAAACAAAAGTCTCCAACGTACTTACTTCAAACGAGCATCATTGTGAATCTCAAATTAATACACATTTAAATGGACAAAATACTCTAACCAAGGTAAAAGAAAGCAAGTCCAAGAAAAAAATATTGCTGCTCAAGATAGTGGAGTGTTTGTTCAAAATCACTTATCATGTCCTCCAAAAGTCATGTTAGGACAGTTGTCAACGTCTAAGAAACCCTTAACACTATCAAAAGCAACGCAGACTTTACAAGAGGTCCCTGTGGAAAAGGAACAAGAGGAATTGGATAGTTCTAGTGATGTTGAGGATGATGATGATAATGATGGTAACAATGACTATCATAATTTTAATGATAATATTCATAATAATGATGATGATGATGATGATGATGATAATGAAAAAGAAAAGTATGAGGGTTTTATGTCTATAAAACCATTGCGACTTCCCCAGTTTTTAAGAACAAGAGTACCTGGAGAAAGTTATAAAAGGATCTACAACAAGCGTTGTGTTTAAAAATCTATATCAAACAATGGTAAATAGAGAGAGTTGTATTCAGTGTCTATCTATTATAAATGAATTTAATAAAAATATTTTATGGTTATTGTCTGCTTTTTCTTAATTACTATCACTACATCCTCCCACTATTAATGCAATTGTTAACCATTGACAGTCTCTAGCTATGTTTAGAAAGAGAGAGTGGACTTAAACAATACACTCTATCTATGGTTTGTGTATCGAGTATCATAATAATACAGTATCGCTAAGCTATGTTAAAGCAATAGTTATGTCAGCTAAGGGATTCAAATCCTTGCTTTCTTGTATTGAAAATGTGAACATAAGTCAAACGCCTTAACCACTCGGTCAATCTGACAGTTAATAATGTAATTTGTTTTGTGAACTTAAGTGTTTACAAAATTTTCCAGTGTACATTGACTCAACCACTTGCTCGTTTTTAAATGTATATTTTGTTGTTGTTTTTTCCATAACATTGTAGTTATGAGTCTTGAGAACTGGGTGTTTAATATAGGGTTAAAGGCAACTTAAAATAATTTTAGAAAAGCTCTCAGGTATCGTGTCATGGGTTTTAGTAATGCATTACTGTTTGTTGACTAGCATTTACCATTACACAACATTATTTTGGTAAGCTTTACATGTTGTTTGAGTCTTCAGCCTTTTGACTGGTTTAATACAGCCCTCCATGACTCCCTGTCCTGAGCTAATCGATCATCTCTATATAGCTACCACACTCTACATACAAGGCTATCTGTTTAACATATTCTAACCTTGGTCTACCCCTACAGTTCTTGTCCTCAACCCTTTCTTCCATAACTAAGCTTGCTATTCCTGGGTGTATGTGTCCTACCAACCTATCGATTTACTTCATTAGCAGTCGCCAGAAACATCTCTCCTCTCCCACTTGTCTTAATACTTCTTTGTTTGTAACCCTATTTACCCATCTAATCTTCATCATTCTCCTGCAACGCCACATTTCAAACGCTTCAATTCTCCACTTTTCTGCTACACCAATAGTCCAAGTTTCACTTTCATAGAGTGTCACGCTCCAGACAAAGGTCTTCAAAAATGACATCCTAATATCTAAATCTATATTCAATGTCAACAAATTCTGTAAAAATTCTTTCCTTGCCTGAGCTACATAAGAATCCTAATCGTCTCTAGTATAATGTCTTGTTTAGCATACATAGTCGCTCAGTAGGTCTATGCATTTGTAGTATATAACCCAAAATAGCAAACAGTTTTTCTAAAACCCTACTCACTGCTCAATAACAAGCTTAGTCGCCAAAGTGTGTTTCTCTGGTAGTTAACTCATGTCTGGTTAGTCAATTCTTATTGCAAGGTCAGTCAACACCTAAAAATTCATCTTAACATATAGTCTAATCATCTTTCTATCTACATACCAGTGTCTAATGAATAGTCATTATTAGTTTGGTCTTTACCTAAAATCTAAAATCCAATATCAAATTTCTAAAATTTAAAACAAAACAAAAATTATAGTATAGAAAACATAATTCCAAGTAATACAAATCCTTATATGTTTTTCTTTAATAATTAGTTACCGAAAATTTAAAGTCATGACATTATGGTTTGGTCTTTTTGTAAAATCTGAAATCTAAAATGAAAATTCTAAAATCTAAAGTCTAAAATCAAAAACAAATCAAAAATCATACTTGCATTAACTGTATATTGAACCTAGTCCACCTTTGTATTTGTAATCCAAGTAATAATTTGAAAAAATATACAAGTGTAAACAGTCTTAAAACATTATCCCTGCTTTCTTATATGTTTTTGACATGCGTATTAACCTAAAATCAAACCCTGGTCTACCTTAGTCAAAGGATAACAGCTTAACCACTGCACCACTATAACCGTCTTTCTTAGTTTGGTTCGATCTAAGCCTTAAAGCTAAAAATCGAGTTAAGACCTCTAGTGCAAGAGTCAAAAGTGCTTGCCACTGCAGCACAAAATGGTTAGCAAGTAACATTAGACATCCAGAAAAGGATTGTATTGGTTCGGTTTGGTTCAGTGTAGTCTCCATCGTGTTTTCTTAGCTACCCTCTTTAACTAATCAATTAAAGATAGTCTACTCTTAATTCTTGAATCGATTAATTGGATTTTGTACACACCGTTTGTCATGTCATGCCTAAAGCCTATACTCCCTATGTACTGCGGTCAGGTTTAAAACAAGTTTCAATGGTCAAAGACTTGTCAGTCACCATACGTGTAGCCTACAATAATTATTTCTCTACCTATCTATGTTTCATCACTCACCATAAACATCTAACAATATGGGTTTGCAATATATTAAGAGAAACAAAAGTCCATGACCTTGTTGTTTTCAATCTTTTTGGGAAAAATCATAAGCCATAAAATGAGAGCATCATGTCAAGTTCTAGGACACCTTATGAGTCAAAATCCCATTATTAGTTTATAAAATCTGAAATCAGAAACCTTGCCGTTTTAGGATATTAAAATAAATGAATGCATCATAGGAAAAATCATACAAAATATTCTTAATCAAGTCGTCGCATGCCCCTCTTCAATCAATGCTTCGCAAAATATCGATTCATCCATTGAACATGGCCACAGTGATCGGCGACATGCTCGTTTAAACACAACCGGTACTTTCTCTCTCTACTAAAAATAAAATAGAATAAATACAAAAGTTAAAAATCTAAATTTTCAAAATGTGTGGTTAGGCCCTTTGTCAAAATTTCAAAAAATAAATAATAAATTCAAAAAGGGATTGTCACCCTGAGTCTTATAACAACTCATGTGTCCAAATCAGATTATTGTTTCCCCTTTTTCCCTGTAAAATCTACATGCATTCTTTTAGGGGTAAAATTTCCAATCGTGGTAAAAGAGTATTTAATGACCAATTTTTTGAGCAATCACACCTAATTTTAGGTTTCTTAGTTTCCAAGATATCGATTTTTCAATTTTGGGGTAGTTTTCACCCCCTTACTATTTTTCATCAAAAACGAAAGATCTTAGGTTCATTTAACATGTTTAGGCGTTTAACACCTCTTTTCCCTGTAAAATCACTATTCACTGTTTTAGGGGTGAAATGACCCATCGTGGTATAAGCGTATGTCATGTCCTATTTTTAAAGCTATCACACTTAATTTTAGGGTTCTTAGTTTCCAAGATAACGATTTTTAAATTTTGGGGGTAGTTTTAACCCTTCTATTATTTTGCATCAAAAACAAAAGATCTTAGGTTTATTTATCATTTTTAAGGGGTTAACCCCCTTTTCCCCTGTAACATTACTGTTTACTATTTTAGGGGTGAAATGACCTATCGTGGTAAAAGCGTGTCTTATGACCTATTTTTAAAGCTATCACACATAATTTTAGGGTTCTTAGTTTCCAATATATCAATTTTTCAATTTTGGAGTGGGGGGATAGTTTCACCCCCCAAAGGGGAACATCGTCCCAATTGCTAGGACCCCTCATATAAGTCACTAGCATGATTGGTTCGCAAGATATTAACAAAAGTGTAGTTAGGGCCTTTGTCAAAATTTCAAAAATACATTCTAAAAGGGGGCTTCATCCCAAGTCCTACAATACCTCATACAAGTTCCTAGTCTTATTAGTCCGGTAGTTAAGCCCTTTGGCACAATTTGGATAAATTCATGGGCCAGTCCATAGGGATCAGTCCAAAGGGGCCGGTCCAAAGGGATCAGTCAAAAGGACCCGTCCACAGGGACCCGTCAACAAGGACCCGTCCACAGGGACCTGTCAACGAGGACCCGTCAACAATGACCCATCCATAAGGACCTGTCAACAGGGACCCGTCCACAGGGACTCATCAACAATGACCCGTCAACAATGACTCGTCAACAATGACCTGTCAACAATGACTCGTGAACAATGACTCGTCAACAATGACCCGTCAAAAAGGACCCTGAACAATGACCTGTCAACAATGACTCGTGAACAATGACTCGTCAACAATGACCCGTAAACAAAAACCCATCAACAGGAACCCGACAACAGGGGCTCGTCAACAATAACAGGGGTTCTCGCGTGCCCCTTACGAGCATTCCGTGGTGACCCGCAGAAGTTCCTCTTCGCAACAAACAAGGCAATTGAATACATCACAAATCTGGATGTCTGTTTATGACTCAGTGTATACATTATGTAAATATGTATATAGACTGTAATTACCTTTGTGCAATGTTTTTCCAAAAGCTAAATAAATAAACTGGAGGTCGAACAGCACATTCAGTTCTGAATCTGCCATTAAATCTTGCGCAGTCAGAAACTCCAGTATTGAGCCCGTTAGAGGAGGTTATTCGGGTACCATCCGCCGAATGAAATGGTATGACCCCGTAAAAACAAAAAACAAGCATGTTAAATCATAGTGGCTTTCCACCGTACACATGTCTCTTGTGCGGCACAACGTTTAATTTCATATTTGCATTCAAACTCCCACATGTCGCACTTGGTAAGCGAGATTTTCTAAAAAATTACAATTTCACCCCCTAGTAGGGGTAGGTTTTATTTTAGGGTGGAAATATGTTGTCCATTGGAAAGGGGTATCAGCCCGAGTTCAATGACACCTCATTCGTCAATATCCGACCATGCTTTCGAGAGATATCGCACCGCCACCATCTTGGCGGTGGAGCGGTGGCGGTGGGCCTTGAACTCTCAATAAAGCACTACTACATGAGCCTACACAATTTCAGTTGGGAAGATATAACAGCAGCAACGAAGCAGTTTGGCGTATCCTTAATTTCCCAATTCTTGAACGTTATCCACCTGTTGTTCATCTCAGTGTTCACCTAGAAAACGGACGAGTTTATTTCACAGCTGATAATGCCCAAGAAAGAGCTGTACAACAACACGACACTAACAGTCTTCTTTCTTTTGCGTCAACAAGATGCATTTGCTAGAACACTGATGTATGTAGAAGTTCCAAGATATTATACATGGAAGAAATCTACCAAAGTGTTCTGCATGAGAAAACAAGGTGCTTTAGTTCCAAGACATGATGTGCGTGCAAGTGATGCCTTAGGCCGGGTATATACAGTTCATCCCAACAACGCTGAATGCTATTACCTTCGATTACTACTTCACACAATTTGAGGGCCAACAACATTAAAATATCTGAAAACTGTGAACGGAGTAGAATGCCAAACATTCTGAGAAGCATGCCACCAGCGTGCCTTACTTGAAAATGACCAACATTGGGACATAACATTGTCCGAAGCCTCTCTCACATCCTTTCCATCTCAACTAAGAAGTCTCTCTGCAATTATATTAACAAATTGCTCCCCATCAAACCCTCAGGCTCTTTGGGACAAATATAAAGAAAGTCTTAGTGAGGATGTACTTAGAGAACAACGAAGAGCTAATCCAGGTTTGGATTTGAATTTTTCTCTTCATGTATTTAATGAAGCCCTCATAATGATCGAGGATAAATGCAATGGCAAAACTCTCATACAGCTTGATTTGCCAGCCCCATTACGCACTAATATTGACTTACTTGATAAGGACATATTGAGAGAAAGAAGCTTCAACACTGATGAGTTAAAAAGGTTCGTTGAAGACAAAAAGCCTCTCTTAGTTGATGACCAAAGATTAGCATATAGTGCCATAATGGCCTTAATCAATAACGGAAATGGTGGAATTGTTTTTCTTGATGCACCAGGAGGAACTGGAAAAACTTTTCTCATTAATTTGCTACTTGCAGAAATTCGGGCACAGAACGAAATTGCATTATCAGGAATTGCACCCACCCTACTCACTGGGGATGAAAATAGGGAAGGCATCTGGCTTTGATGGCATTCAATCAGAATTCCTTGTGCATAGTGGTCAGTACCGTATGTGAAAATATGGCTCGCAGCTTTCTTCACAGATATCCTACAAACTGGTAACATCCCTCACGATATGAAAAGTGCAAACATTATAGCGCTCCTAAAACCATGCAGGCCAAACGATCAACCAAAAGCCTTGCTTAGGATGCTGTATAAGCTCTTGGAAAGACTGCTGTATAATAGAATAAGTCACACTATCTTGCAGTATATTCCTGTTGAACAGGCAGGCTTCCGTCCGAATCGTAGCTGTGTAGACCAGGTCCTTTCACTGACAACCTTCATTGAAGCCAGTTTCCAGAAGAAACAGAAGACCTCAGCGGTATTCATTGACCTAACTGCGGCTTATGACACTGTGTGGAGGCATGGAAGATTGAACATTTAATGAACTCCATGCTGAGTAAACGTAGCTTTCAAGTTGTGATGGGTAATACGATAAGTCCACCAAGAAAACTAAACAACGGTTTACCACAGGGATATGTCCTAGCTCCTCTCCTGTTTAGCCTATATATAGCTGATATACCTGAAACTACATCTAGGAAGTTTGGATATGCTGACGACTGGGCTCTAGCTGTGAGTCATAAAGATCTAGACATTACTGAATCTATCATGACCAGAGACCTATCTCTCATTGACATGTACTTTCGTAAATGGAAGCTACAACCAAATGCAGCTAAGACGGAAGTAACTACTTTCCACCTCAATAATAGATTGGCAAACAAGGAACTTCAGATCCAATTTGAGGGAGGAATTTCACAACATAATAGAAAACCTAAATTTCTTGGGATCATTCTGGACAAGACCCTTAGCTTCACACATCACTTATCAGGAACAGCTGCCAAGATCAATACTAGGAATAATATATTGCAGAAATTTTGTGGGACTACATGGGGCTCATCAGCAATAACATTGAGAATCTCTGCTCTTGGTCTGGTGTACCCTGGAGCAGAATAGTGTGCCGCAGTATGGATCATCAGCTCTTACACAAGGCTTGTTGATGTTCAACTTAACCAAACCATGCGCATTATAACGGGCACTTTCAAGATTACCCCTACATTCTGGCTTCCAATCCTGAGTCACATTGAGCCTCCTTCCCTGCGACGAGATTGTTCACTTGTGCGTGAATTCACGAAAATTACTGCTAGTCCCGAGCTCACTATTTATGAAGACATTCCTGCCATCAACATAAAGAGACTCCGTTCCCGTCATCCTCCATTTCAAACTTGCCAAGTCAATAACAATAAATACAATATAAGTGATCGATGGACTAAATTATGGCAAACCAGTGCTAGATAGGAGCAACTGAGGATGCCCTGTATCAAAACCAGGCCACCAGGATTTGATAAACACAGGAAGATTTGGACCACTCTGAATAGGATACGAACTAATTGTGGTAGATGCGCCGATGCTCTACATCAGGCTGTTCCAGCCGAGCAACTCGCCGGTGAGCAGCCGAGTACTCGCCGCCTTGCGTGAGTAAACCTTCAACATGCAATACAGCTCTGCTGTGGGGGCTGCCGTCACTGCGCCGTGAATACATCAAGGAAGCGTATGGACTTGTGTTTTGACCTTCGCCCAGTGACGTATTGGCTATCAACCCCAGCCCCTTTCCAACCATGCTCCGAGCATCACTGCTGAGTACTCGCGTGTACGCATACTCTAACTCGTTGATTTGGAACAGCCTGCTTTATATAAATGGGGGATGATATCTTCCTCGCGCTGTGATTGTGGTGCTGAACGTCAAACGGTTCAGCACATTGTACAAGCGTGCCCCTTACGTGCATTCCGTGGTGACCCGCAGGAGTTCCTCTTCGCAACAAACAAGGCAATTGAATACATCACAAATCTGGATGTCTGTTTGTGACTCAGTGTATACATTATGTAAATATGTATATAGACTTTAATTACCTTTGTGCAATGTTTTTCCAAAAGCTAAATAAATAAACTGGAGGTCGAACAGCACATTCAGTTCTGAATCTGCCATTAAATCTTGCTCAGTCAGAAACTCCAGTATTGAGCCCGTTAGAGGAGGTTATTCGGGTACCATCCGCCGAATGAAATGGTACTTCGAAAGACCCCGTCCATCGAACCCAACACCTCAGAGGATCGGGTGCATTTCTTTTAGGTTTGCTCAGCACGAGGGGCTTGATCCAGGGGATCTGGGCCATTTAGCACGAAAACAGTCATAGAGGCCCAAAGAAATACATCCGAAAATACAAAGCAAGCAATAAAAAGAGATCCAGTCTTACGTTAGATCGTTGCATGATTTATTCAAGTAAGACCCCTAAACTACTTCCGAGGGTCGAAATCGGCTAATCCGCTACTCTAATTACAATACTGAGTCTTTCCCTAGTTTGATGTTAAGTACCCTCGCCAAGTCCTAGTTACATGAAACAACAGCAAACCTAACTAGGCGCGTGGTACAAGAAGAATTAACGCGTAGCAAATTTACAAATAAATGACTCGGTATAATTTACATTTAACAGCTAGCAAACCAATCCCTAGGTTAGGATGGTACCACGTCCACATTTAATATTACATTTAAATTCTGTCTAATGCTTATGTGAACGAAAGTATTACGACGAGACGCGTAGTAAACAAATGCGTATTACCAAATCTAATGATAGTGTGACCTCTGGCTATCAAAAAATCAATTAAATAACACTCTTATGTCTAACAGGAACAATAGGGTAAATACACTTGGGAATGAATAAATAAACACTCTAATACTAGCCTGCCTCCGCGAACTGACGTACTGTTTGTACCCAGTCGTCAGCTCATGCATGTGAATTAGGTTGGCAAAGCGCAATCATCACTGCGACTTACAAGCTCTGAATCACGCGGGCCACAAGTTACTGATTTCTGGTCCCGAAGATCCATGTTGTCGAAAAAAAAATAGTGTCAGCTCATTTAAAGGTCATTTCCCACATGGAAATGAATTGAAGTCACGGCGTCATTTAATCAACAAGCAAATGGTTGCAAATTTATGGCTGTAATTATTTATAATCAATTAATTAATCCGTTGGTTTAGGATAATTATGCTTTTGATTTATCAGAAGGTTTAAATACTGTTGAGTTAGTTCAGTTTATGACACCAGTCGTAGGCAGCAGCTTGTGATCTCGCTTGAGATTCACTCAAAGAACATCACTTCTACAAGTCAACAATAACACAGGTTGGCGCGTCTTACTCCCATTGCGCGCAAGTAGCATCGGTCGTCTTGGCCGCAGCTCAAAGAACGCCGGAATAAACCAACAATAAGGCGGACATTCATCCGTCCTGCCTAATTACCAATAATGTGTTCACGGACACAACAATTACACTTGCTAGCCTAATTTATACAGAAGCTGGGTCAATTAACATTATTGTTTAAACCATTCTATAACACGCCAGATGAATCAATGTCATCGGCTCAAAACATTAAAGGAATTCGCGTACTGCAAGCATTCCCTCACTCTTTAAAAGTGGTGAAAGAAACAACAGATGTTGACAGATTACATAGCTGTTCTCCAAAGCATGGTTATATTAATAACAGTGACCTTCAAAATTCCTAGGACCTGTGACGTAAATTAGCATACAAAAAAGTCAATATTGTCGTCTCCCGTTGCATCTCGGGTAGCAACCGGCTATCAGCTGGCACGCTCAAACAACTTCCACGCTGCATCGCGTACAGCTTTAGCATAGCAAAGATTGTGCTTCAAATTGATCATGATAATCCTGCAGTAGAACGAAATACAGTCCCCAAGTGCTCTGCAGATTGTATAAAAATGCATCATCACTTCCCTAACAGTGTTTCTTGGGATATTTTACCCTTCAATAGTATATAATGCTGTAATAATTTCAAAGAATACTAATATAAAGATGACACACTCGTGCAACTAACTGCACTGATATTCGAAGATATGTCACTCATTCTTTGTACACGTGGGATTTGATATGCGTGGCTTGGCACTCTCCACAACAAATATAAAACATATAACCTCTGCTGCGATGTTTGAAATGATACGATG
The DNA here is from genome assembly GCA_946902985.2 of Meconema thalassinum. Classification (NCBI taxonomy): domain Eukaryota; kingdom Metazoa; phylum Arthropoda; class Insecta; order Orthoptera; family Tettigoniidae; genus Meconema; species Meconema thalassinum. Next base: position 177,960,422 of record OX336397.1, on the reverse strand, counting down.
TAGGTTTGCCCACCAATCTTACTGTGTATGGGTTCGTTCCTCTGGAACTTCACGTAGTAAATAGTACTCACGAAAAATGTCAAATAAAGAGTACAAAAAATGTTTCAGCGATTTTCGGCTGAGAAATGATACGATACTAAAGCTCTTTCAACTTAAAATGAGGGACCTAAGTATAGGGTGTCCCCTAAACTATCAGAAGCCTACACTTTCTGTTCTTAAGATGTCGTATACATGGCATAAAATCACAGCTCCTTGCTGGCTTATAAATACACTGAAAAATACATGTGAATGTGCACCTGCCGTATAAGACACGGACTGTGGTGACTAACTGAAAGACTGTCCCAGTGCCAAGAAGAAAATGTGTACATTCCTACCTAAGTGTCAAATTATCAAGTCATTTCGGCTAAAAATACTTTCAAAGTCTACACCAACCTGGACAAACCTCGTACATAGACAATACAGGACTCACGATTACTTCATAAGGTAGATCACCTTCCATAATTCCCATTGGAAGGGGTAATATGCTTCCAGGGCTCCAAGCATATTCCTGGTTAAGGCTATGGGTTTCGGCCTGTCCTTGTGGTCCTCGGTTCTCGTCTTGTACATGGCTTGTACCTGGTGGTGTTGGTTGGACAATACCATGGTGGCGGTTTATTTCATCCGTGTTTCCCTCCCATTAGGAATTACACCATCACGACGCTCTAAAAGTAAAGTCGAAAAATCACCAACACGTGGTGCATTAACGTAGGCATCGTGGTTATTAAATACACAGATTCTATGGAAATATGATTATATGAATGCACACTGGCTTTAATAATTGCAGGTGATCAAATACTCTGATTTTACTGCCTCAGACTCTAGTAATACCATACACTTGATATTGTTCACAGATTTTACACTATGACAAATCGCTGTAAATCTGAACAATCACTGTCGCGTGCGTGCGATGTGTAGCTTTATCATAGTTGATTTTCGTAGTAGCACACACTGGGCTATAAGACGTGGTTGTAGCCTAAATATTTCACGTCTGCCTGAATATTTCACGTCTGCCCTTCAGACGCTCTTCGTGGTCGGTGAAAAAATATGTCAAATTCACTCAATTAAATTTCAACTTTCACAATCACGTAGCACTGGCCTTGCATGGCCGAAATAATACTTATCGTGTGCTTAACTCCTAATACGCAGCTCGATGGCTGTAGATTGTAGTTGAGCCAATCGAAATTGACTCAATCTTCAAAAGCCCGCTGTCGGTCGTCTCCGTGGCCCGTCGGGGGCCCTCGTGTCCCGTCGTCTGTCGCCGTGTCTCGACGCAAATACTTCTTTGGTCTACTTTCAGACCAAATCTGGACACTTCAAGATTTTTCATTTGAAAACCCCGTTTGGACCAAAAGAAGAAATAAAGAATTATTAGCTTCCCCCTAAGAAAACCAATGCATGCCGCTGCATGCCACATTAATTATAAAGAAGAAGAAACTATTTGGAAATTTAATTTGAATGTTGCATGTATTTGAAATTGTTGTATTTTGCTATGTTGGTGCTGTACCTTGCATGTTGCATGTTTTATGTACCTTAACCTTCTGATTATATATTGTAGTCGGTGAATTAATGGCGACTTGACATCTAATAATGTCGTACCTAATGCCAACTTAAACCCCTGTGTTTTGGGTTGGAGCTGATTTAATTAAAGTGCTTGTTTGTTTGGTAACGGTTGGCAACGCGTAATACGCGTACGGCTTTTCTTTTGTTTCGGTTACAACTTCTGTTCTCTGCGTATGCGCGCCAGGCAGCATAGTGTTTGAAAGAAACAAAAGGATGATTTTCAGCATTCTATGATTGGCGATTAAGAAAGGCGGAAGCGCCGGGCTATTGTCCCGGCAGTCTGGCCCGTCGGAATTATAAGGTAATGAAGAAACTCATTAATTAATATTGCTAATACATCGGCGAACTACTTGGGATATTTTATTCCTAATCTCAAGATCTTGTTTTTATTTTGGGGCGAGTTCCAAATGTAGTACGGAATCTTGCAATATGCTTGGACGCATTTGTTACCAATCCGTATCATGCGGAATCTGATGGTTTCCTGGATTTAATCTGATATTATATGTGGGCCCATTATATTTTGTCGTTAGTTTTAATTTTCATTTGCACAATTCAGCCTAGAAATGTTCGGTTGAACTACGTTTGCCAAACCTTTTCGTCGGTTGATCGTCCTTTGTTCATTGGCGATGTGTTTAAAATGTTATCTGAAGTAACGGTCTTTTAGCGTTCATATTAACTATACCAGGATGTTTTTCCATCAACTTAAATATCAAACCGTTGTGATTCTCGTTTGCCTTGGATCTGCAAACGTATTGGGTTATGACTTATTAGATGCCACACCCCCTTTGTTGTCGCCCGCCTTTGGTGTGTTTTTTTTATCTACTGAAAGACTTGATATGAAATTTATGCCTCAATGCCTTCTAGGCTTGTATTTTATGAAATGCTTTAAAATATATTATTTGGTACATTTCGTTTTACGTAAACATTATTTCTACAAATGCTGAAACACTCCCCTGAGGAAAAGACAGGTTATGCTAAGTTGAACCATTCGTAGCAGAGTAAAACAAGGTTTGTCAGGTTGTAGACCACATTGGCCGATGAGTACAAAACCCACCCTTCCACATAACGGGTTTATTCCGCATCAGTCCTTTAATTTATGTGGGACAGTTTATGATAGCTATAGAGCGTGGTTTACGATTTTCTGTAGCCGGCAGATCTTGTTAAGCATGACCTAAATTGCGGGGAGATTTTAATAGCAGAGCAATTGCGACTTTCTGCAGACGGCAGATCTTGTGAATTTCAATAATTGGTAACATAACCTAACGTCGCGGAGAGTATTACGGGGAAATGGTAACATGTTAAATTTTAAACTTAATCAGTTAGGTAGGGGTAGTAGGAAACAATCGCGCATCGCCTCGCGTCGTCGGAATTAAGTGTCAACATAGCAGCTTGTCCTCAAAGATAGTCCATTTGTAATTTGGTTTATGTCGCTCCGGGCTCGCATCTGAAATATTTCGTCGATTGGTTCACTATTCTTGATTCTTCTTCTCTTCATTTGTTACATTTTGTCCTCCTTCGGCTTCAGGAATTTTCTCGGCGGAAATGCTAAACTAGCAGTCGGAACAACACCAGAAATGTCAAGGCATGGCACTCCAAGTGAGGTTAGAAGTTTTATGAATATATAGACGCATGACAGGAGAATAGGACAGGAATTCAAAGGTGAGGAGGGACTCGGGAAAGAAGGATCACTTAAGGGAAAATGCCTGTCATGTAATACCAAAGGTGTTACATCTTCTCCCCCCCCCCCGAAAGGAGATCACGGGGAGGCAAGAGAGGTAATGAAGGAATAGAAAAAGGAGTTAGGTATGCAAAGAAGGAGTCATGCTCATTAGTCAGATAGAAAAGGGTCACATGCAGTTGGCGCCTTGATCCAGGTCGAAATTTAGAGAACACCAGATTCTATCGCAGAGGCATCTTCATTCCTCGGTGCTGGCAGCAGTTGGACTGCAGGTGGAATATGTCCTGGTAGATCACATTACGCAGGAAGGTAGTGATGACGTCTCCAAGATCCGACCAGCAGTTGCAAGGTAACGCCACCAGCCAACACGTCCGATTAGGACTGCACAGCTCTGAGGCCTCAGGAGACAGCACCGCAGACACATGCTCCCAGGAAGTTCAGTACCAACTCATCAAGCAATTCATATCAGTGACAGACAAATGATGTCACGAGACGATGGGGATGGGTAATTTATTCACGTGTTGTGCAGATATAGTCCTCACAGAGTGCAGTTTAGTCGTACGGTACAGTCTTTAAAATCACATTTTTGAAACGTTGGCATAGGACACGCAGTCGAAAAGTATTAGAGCATCCAATTAAATGGAATTGAGTTTTAAATTAAATGTTAAAGATATGTTATGCCTTTCAAGTTAAGTTAATCATTGAAAGTTAAGTAAATTAGATCAATTCAAAATACGGTCTTCTTACAAATCACTCGAAGTAGAATACACCCTAACCTTATACATTTCCATAGTCCTGAAGGAACTACCAATTCTGAGCTAAAGAAAACCTCACCGATCGAATTGAAAATGAAGGGTTGCCTTACAATAGAACACATATCGGCAGTTCACAGTTACATTAATGCAGACATTAAGTTTGTCAACCGAAATACAAACATTACATAATTCAGATCATCGATCCTAAATATAACACGTCAATACTGTTTCGAGGAGATCCTGTATGGAAAGAGAAACAAACACATATTACTGTAAGGCAGCACCAGAAATCCAGATGCTGGTTTACATTGAGACAAATGCGTGCGGAAAATCCTTTTCCTCACAGGGTCACTCACAAGTACGGTGACAGGGGTAGCAAAGGATAAAATGGTGAAAGGTCCTCGGAAACGAGGCTTCAACTTTCCAGAAACCTTGTTGCCAGGGAGCTTAGGGGCGTGGTTGACAACGTAGATTTCATCACCTTCCCTCAAGTTGGTAGGTCGTCGTCCCTGGTTGTATCTCCGTGCAATGCATTCATGAGAAACCTTAATTGACCTTTGTGCCTCTTTCCAGACTTGTTTTACCTTCTCGGGCGTCGGGTGATCTGGCAACAGTTCTGGAATCGACCACAGATTGGTCAGAGGAGAATTTGGTACATAAGCGTACATCAACGAAAAGGGGGTAGTGTTGTGCGATTCATGCACATCTGTGTTAAAGTCAATTGCTAACCAGTGGACTGATGAGTCCCACCTGGCGTGGCCATCGTGGTGATATGCTATCAATGCGGCACGCAGATTCCTGTTTACACGCTCCGCGAGGGAAGGATTTGGATAGTAAGGGCTGGTTGTCACGTGTGAAATAGAAAAGTCAAAGCAAAATCTTCGAAACAAATGGGATGTGAAGCATTTAGCATTATCCGAGACGAGGAATTGGCAAGGACCAAATGAAGTAAAGATTGAATTCAAACAATTAATTACGGTTCGTGTGGTCGACAGTCTAGTTGGGAATATCCAGGTAATACGAGAAAACCCGTCAACACAAACTGAAGCATACCTGTTACCCAACCTAGACCGCGGGAACGGACCAATAAAATCGATGAACAATCTCTCCATTGGGCGAGAGACGGGTTCAGAAGAGAGCATTCCCACACGAGTATTAACCGCGGGTTTACTGATGTTACAATTTCTGTAGGACCTTACCAAATTGCGAATGTCACCATCCATGGACTTCCAAATGAAGTTTTTCCTTATCTTCTGACGAGTCTTAAACACACCTAAGTGCCCGCCCACAGGTGATTCGTGGAAGTATTTAAATATCTCTGGAAATAGGACAGGAGCTAACACGATTTTAGGCAACTTATCGTGACGAGCCACACAACACAGTACCCCATTTCGGATTTGGTAGGGTTTCACTAACTCTCCAGCAGAGATCTTCTCGATGACTTGACTCAATTCAGAGTCTTCTTTCTGGTACAAGGAAATGTCCCTAAATAGCACTGGGGAATCAGAAAGTATAGGCCGAAAAGCGTTGACGGAAACAGAAGGATCCACGCCCTTTGACCCAAGGTGGTCACTAGGAGTCTCTTCATACATCCGACTTAATGAGTCTGCAATCACATTGTCACTTCCACGAAAGTGTCGGACAGTAAAACGGAAGGAAGAAATCTGGGTTGCCCAACGAGCAATCCGTCCAGTTTTGCGAGGTTTAGCAAGGACCCAACTGAGGGCTTGGTTGTCTGTTTCGAGTTCAAATGAAACATGTTCAACATAGGTCCTGAACCTCTCTAATGCAAACATAACAGCTAAACCCTCGAGCTCGTGAACAGAATACTTGGCTTCTACAGGTGACAAGGTGCGAGATGCGTATGATATAGGCTGCCTACCCATTTCGCTCTCTTGAAGTAACACACCGGTGATTCCGGAACAAGAGGCGTTCGTCTGTATGATGAAAGGTTTCGAAAAATCAGGAATCGCGAAAATGGGCGCATTACACAATGCAAGCTTTAGATCCTCAAATGCAGATTGTTGAGATGGGCCCCAACAAAACTTCTCTCCTTTTCTACGAAGCAAATTTAATGGAAGGGCTCGCCGGGCGAAGTCCTCAATGAAATTCCTAAAGAAATTCACCATACCCACGAAACGAGCTACACCCTTGACATTAACTGGGGGTTGATAATTCCTTATTCCCTGTGTTCGGCTTTGGTCGACAGACACACCCGCAGCCGAAACGATGTGACCGAGGAAAGAAATTTCGGATTTAGCGAAGGACACCTTGGATAATTTAACTGTTAGACCAGCTTGTTTCAATCTATCCAGGACTTTCCTTATATGCTTAACGTGGTCTTCAAACGTTTGACTATAAACCACGACATCGTCCAAGTAGTGATAAAGATACTCGAATTTGATTCCCGAAAACACATTATCTAACAAGCGGCTTAGCACAGCACCACCAGTCGACAGGCCGAAGGGAACTCTATTGAACTGGTATAAATTCCAGTCCGCGGCAAATGCAGTCAGAGGTTAGACTCCTCTGCGAGAGGAATCTGATAATACGATTGGTTCAGGTCAAGCAGCGTGAAATATTTACCATTATGGAAGAAAGAAAAACAAGAATGCAGATCAGGCAAAGGAATAGACTGAAGTACAACTTTCTGATTCAACCGTCTGTAATCTACGACAGGGCGAAAACCTCCATCAGCTTTAGGCACGAGGATCATCGGGGAAGAATAAGTTGAAATAGATGGACTTATGACACCGTCCGACAGCATCTGATCAATGATCTCTTTTAAATCCTTCATCTTAGGTGGTGCCAAGCGATAAGGAGGATGGCGGACAGGGATGTGGTCGGTGACTTCAATTTTATATTCCATCAAATTGGTCACACCCAATTCATCGGTGAACACCTGAGGATATTCCCGGCACAAGTTACGAATTATATTAGCCTGGGACTCGCTCAGATTGTCTAAATTTAGAGACTCGATACTGATATTACCTGGAGTATCTTTCACGGAACTAACAAGTGGTCTAGAAAGAGGAACACGAAAACCAAATTTGAATTCAGGTCGAAACTTAAACCAAAACACATCCGCCTGAAAATCGAGAAGTAAACCAACATGGGACATGAAGTCCGCTCCCAGAATCAGAGAATTAGACAGGTTCCTAACAACTCACACAGGGATTTTCCAAGTAAATTCTCCAACACGAATTTTGACCAACTACATCCAACGGGGAACAATTAGCAGACATGAAGCTAGTCCTAATCGGATCCGAATCATGCAATTTACATATTCCTTTATAATATTTAACCCGTCTTTCACTCAGCAGAGAAACAACGCTTCCAAACTCAAGAAGAGCTCATTCAGACTCATTGTTCACAAATACATCAATGACAGGCGAACAGACGCGAGAAGCAGCAAGGACACGATTACAGGAATCTGGACACACAACGCGATCCACATGTTCATTATTTACCCTAGCGTCAATGACAGGAAAAGAAAACCCGGGTACATCGGAAATTAGATTACGGACATCAGGACACAGGATACGACCCTCAATTTTACCCACATTGTTCATAACAGAAACATCTTTAATTTCAACCGGAGGCTGTGGTTCAGTCTTGTGTCCGGTCCATGACCGTCATTGAGAACGGTTATTGCCTCTTCGACAGAACCTAGCGGTATGAACCCTAATGCCACAGTTGTCACAATGAATGTCCACAGGACGAGCCTATCCATTAGGTTGAAGTATTGGAGGGGCTACATTTGGAACTCGCTGCAAATCGGCCTGACGAACAGCCTCTGCAAAAATAGCAGCAGAATTCAATTCCCGGAAGGTAGTAAGGCTAAACCTTAAACTCAAATATGAGCGGTACTCGGGAGAAATTCCACCTACTATCGATTACACGATTTCTGCCTCAGACAACCCCAGAGCAAAAACCTTAGAATAATTCTTAATATCTTGGACGTAGACATTCAAACTTTCTCCAAAATTCTAGTCACGGTAAAAGTATTTCTGTACGATCGAACCCATGAGGCGAGTAGGAACGAAAAATGTCAAAACATCTTGAAGAAAATGTTGGACTGACACACCCGTGGACATGGCTTCCACCACACGTTCGCGCATTACCCCCGATGTGTATGGAAAGAGCCATTAAATAACCTGATTTTCGGACAGGCCGAAAATAATAGCATATACTTTAACCTCAACAAGTCCTCTAAGAAATTGAATTACTCCATCCACACTATCGGTATTAAAATCCTTCAACTTAGCAAGTGGGGTACTCAAGGGATGGTTCAAACTGTTGAAACTAACATTGGAAAATATTGATCGTTCAGGACCAGTAGCTGGAGAGGCATTTTCAGTAACATTCCATTCAGTGGGTGCTAAGACACGACTACGAGATCCCTGATCCAATGAACAACAAGAACGTAAACTTGATGCTACAAGCGGTGGCCGGCAAGAATTGGAACAAGATGTCGAAGACGGCAATGCTACTCTAGGAATAGAATCTAGGTTAGAATTACTGTAGTGACGGTACAATTAGTATGACAAGTACCCGATAACCGGCCGGCATGTTCCTTGGCTAACCTGGCTGATATTAGGGATGATGGAACGAGAAGGACGGCAAGATGTAACAATAGCAGCAGTTGGCGAGCATGACGTGTTCACGGGCATCGCCGTTGTGACTAACATATCTGGTCAACCCAGCATTGCTCCACCACCGAACACACAAGAAGATACAGAATGAGCCGTGCTTACCATACAATTTAAATCAGGGTTGCCCTCCCTAGGTCGAAAATTCACAGAACACGACCCATCTCGCACAGAAACTGTGGACGTGACAGGTGCCAACGCTTGACAAATCGATAGGGGAAGAGGCGCTTTCGGCCTCAAAACGTTATATGCAGGGACCACACCTGGCGTAGTTACCTCAAGAACAGGTGCACTCAATGCAGGAACAGCACTCAAGTGAGAGCTAAAATTATACGAGTTGGTTACATTAGTTGAAGTGCTCATATCACATAGCACATCGACTGGGGAAGTTGCAATGAAGATAACACTAGGATTGGTACACCGAGAAACAGTTTGAGTACCAGACACATTATTAATTCTACCCGGCATACGTTGAACTTCCAACCTGCGGACTGAAACTGCTGCAGGGCTATCTACCACAGAATTATCGTTTAATGCAGATCCAGCACTGACAATAGAAGGTTCGAGTAAGGAAAGATCTGACATAATCTCATCAAACGACTGTGAATTACTTTCACCAGCATATCGACCTTGATCATAACTGTTAACTTCGGAAACTCCAGATATAGATTGTTCAAGCATGCATAATTTACAAATGCACTCTGCGAGGCATGTTTGGGAATTTGATAACTCTTCGATCCAGTCAAGGTTGCTCTCACCCGCCACCGAAAGCATATCAGTGACACGGTCGAACAAGTGCTGGGCTCTGGCATGTATTCTATTTAATTCACTCAAAGTGGACACACGGGTATTAGCTACATTCACTAAATTCATCACTTGGGTGGTTTGGATTACAACCAAGGACTTACCCCTTTCCAACTGTTCGTTATTGAGAGCAGGAGGCCAAACTGGGACTGTCCTGGACGCGTTCCTTAGCATTTTCTGATCCAGCTTTAGGTTGCCAGAAGATTGTAACTTACGGACACTCATTTCATACGTTACCTCTTGCTGAGTTAACAACTCAGCCCAATGCAGCACACGAGCCATGATAGAATAAAATCTTTAGACCAAATGACAAGATAAATTTAGAAGTAGAACCAACCCCTTTTAATCCAAATTGCGCGTTAAAAACCGCTAAGAAACCCACGCGACAAAGCTACCAGAATTATGTCCCAACACCCTCTCGGTACGGCTGACACCTGAAGGTATCAGGTGTCAGGAGGGTTAAATGCCAAGGGGTCGGGGGCAAGGGGTCAAGAAACACGTGAAATGATGGATGGAAGACTGATAAATGAGGGTCATTTAACGCTGCTAAATCAGGTAAAAGGAGTAGGAAGGAATAACATTTATTTTCAATTAAAAAGCAAAAGAAGAAATTAAATGAAAATACAGAAAACCAGGCCCAATTAGGGTCTGATAAGATTACTGACAAACCCTGTTAATAAGATTAAAATAAAATAAAAACAAACGGAGGCAGGCCTCGGAAAAAGGATCATTTAAATTACACAAAGAGTTGAGGTTTTCCCGGAAACTAGAATAATAACGAGGACCGCAAGAAGAACACGACATTATCGTTCGAGATCCGGAAGATTTCACTCTTTAAAAAAATGTTGGTCGTAACATAACAATCCCCTAAAAAAACAAAACCCTCCCGTTAATGCAAAACAACCCCATAAAATTAAATAACCAAACACAATACAAGAAACAAGAAATTCCCCTTTCCCGACTACGTAATCGACAATATAATGAACCCCAATAAATGAATCACTGCCGATACGAAACCGGCAATCATAATAAATGCAAACGGCAAAAGGCCTACAGAAAAACTACAAGGAACACAATTCACAAGAGAAAGATACATTACCAAGAAACTAAATGAGAATATAATACTCAAGAGACCGGCATTTCAGGCAGAACAGAAATCTTCCGAGTTAGATTGGGGTTACATATTAAATTTGGAAAAGTGATTTCGAAAACTCTAACTAACAACGTCTGTCTGTAAATGACAGGAAAATATGCGGTGACAAAAATACATCTTATTGTGGATACTCCAAGTCAGTTATATACTGCTAACTTTTGATTTGCACATTGCCACATTCCGCACTCGTTCGCTATATCTGCCGATGATTAAGTCCAAGTTCCGTGACGTCTCCCATCCTTCAGTTGGTAGTAGGAAACAATCGCGCATGGCCTCGCGTCGTCGGAATTAAGTGTCAACATAGCAGCCTGTCCTCAAAGATAGTCCATTTGTAATTTGGTTTATGTCGCTCCGGGCTCGCATCTGAAATATTTCGTCGATTGGTCCACTAGTCTTGATTCTTCTTCTCTTCATTTGTTACATTTTGTCCTCCTTCGGCTTCAGGAATTTTCTCGGCGGAAATGCTAAACTAGCAGTAGGAACAACACCAGAAATGTCAAGGCATGGCACTCCAAGTGAGGTTAGAAGTTTTATGAATATATAGACGCATGCCAGGAGAATAGGACAGGAATTCAAAGGTGAGGAGGGACTCGGGAAGGATGGATCACTTAAGGGAAAATGCCTGTCATGTAATACCAAAGGTGTTACAGTTATTTTGAGTGCAAAATAATATTTTACTTAGTGACTGTGAGTGCCTGTTTGACTGTTTGGTTCTCGATATCCTGTGTGGATATTTGGTTTTCTATGGTAGAATATTTCGGTTGTCTCGTACTAACTGTGGTTGGTATTTGTTAGTATTGTTTGGTGACATCGCTGTGTTGAGCAGTGGTGTCTTTTGGGGAGTTAGGGTTAGGGTACTGCTGATGGAGTATTCTAACCTAGCGGGAGTTATTGGCATTTGTCTTGTAAAATGTCGGTGCCCTTAGTGATGGATAGTTACTTCATTGGAACCTTATTCTATTTAGTAGTTGTTTTGGTTGTTAAGTACTAGTCTGGATAATGAGTGTCGTTTATTTTGTTGAATAGTTTTTCGGTACTGCTGAGGTTGGTACTTGTGAGAAGTTGTTCTTTGTTGAAGTGTTTCTTGATGTTCGAGTTGGTACTCTGAGTGAGTATTGGCGATTCTTGATTGGTGATTGCTAGTATTTGTTCGGGTCAAGTTGTGGTGTCTTTGTTTTTGAGTTTCTAGGTTATCGTAGAGTAGTCTAACCTAGCGGGAGTTATTGGTATTTGGATATTGTAGAATATCAGAGCTCCTTGTGATGATTAGTTACTTCATTGGTTATCCTTTTGGTGTTATGGTTGTTAATTTTCTTTGTGAAAGTACTCTTATGGGTATTTGTGTATCTAGGTGTGATTATTGGAATTCTGCTCGTCGGTACTACTCTGATAGTACTTGCTAGTGTCTAGTGTTTATTGCCTTCCTTTGTATTTCTGTGCAAATATTTGAGGGTAATTTGTTAGTGTTTTTAGGTCGGTATTTCTGTGTCGATACTTGAGAGGTATTATTTAGGGTATTTCTTTCTTGTCATTTTGTTTGTATCTAGTAGGTATTTGGTGTTGTTGTAATTCCTCATTGGTTGGTGCTATTTTGTGGGAAGTAGTACTAGCCAGTCTTGGTCTATTGTTTTGGTTCCTCATTGGTTGGTACTGTTTTTATGGGGAATAATACTTGCTAATCTTGGTCCTTGTTAAGGTTAGGTAGATATGGGAGTGAGAGTTAGTTCGTCGAGTTGGATTCAGGAGGGTTGTTCCCTGTAGTCCAGGATGTTGAATTCCAGGATGATAATTCCCTGATGAAGAGATGGTTTGTCGAGTGGTGCCTATTGACTTATAATTAAGATACTTCGTGTGAAGTATATGCAGGCAGATGTTTTCCTTTCGCTGAGACACGTGGCTGGTGTTTAGGCCAGTTTCTGAAGACGACTGGAAGTTTATATCTATTCGGAGTTCGAAAGGCCGGAAGCTTAGTATGCTTTCAGTGGTGAACTGTGGATTTGCAGGATGGCTGGAGGAAGTTCGACGGAAGGTCTTGTTCTGAAATTGATTAGTTGGGAAAATTTAAATTTTGTCTGGTTATACAGACGTCAAAGGCACCTACGGACGGTTGGTTTCGATGATTGGTCAGTTGAATTTCGGGATGGTAAATTCCCCGAGGTTCGAGTGTATTCCAGGATGATCATTCCCTGAAGATTTTCATTGCGAAGTGTATGCAGGTGGATACTTCGTGGTGAATCGTATGCAGGTGGATACTTACGTTGGGAAGTATATGCAGGTGGTAACTTCTATCGTCGAGACATGTGGCAGCTGTTTTGGGCCAGTTTCGTTTTAGGATTTGGAAAGATTAGAAGATTTTAAGGGGTGGTTTAATAATTTAATATTGTCTGCTTTGACGGACGAATCGTGGGAACTTCTTACCGAGAAGTTGTTTCTGTTGAGAGGGAAAGATATGATTAGTTGGTTGCATTGAGTGACCTATTGGAAAGTTGGTAGTAGTCTTGCTGCCTATGGTGGATTCAAGCAAGTTTGATGTTTGGTGAGTTGGGGATGATTGGTTTTACTGTGATTGTTTGGGAGTTGACTGTGTGTCAGAATTTGTTACACTAAAGTTTGGTGCATGAAGTGAGGGTGCTGACTGTGGAAATAAGGGCAGTGAAGGTTGGTCATGGTGCGGTTATGAGCAGCACTGTGATGTTAAGAAGATGGTTGAGTGGATTGTTGATTGGGTTGTTGACTGAGCGTTGAGTGGATGGTTTGGTGTTGAATGAGGATAAGGTTGATGATCGGAGGTTATGGCAGAATTGCTGAATGTTGTCAAGTGTTGTTTGCGAGTGTTGCGTGTTGTCGCGGTGGCTGTTATTTGAAAAGTGCATGTGAGGAATGAGATGTAATTTGTGACTTGGAAGTGAGGTTATGGCTTATGTGGTCATCTCTTGATTGGAGTTAATGATTGTCTGTGATGACAGCGTTGTGATCCTGCAGTGGGACTAGTGTTTCTGCTGTGTGAGTTGTCCTGGTGAAGTGATTTTATTTTGAAAATGTATTGCTGGTAAGCTAATTGATCTGTGTGTGTTCGGTTCTGTGTCTGCTGCGAGTGGTCACATGTAAAGTTTAAAGCCATGCTTGAAGCCTGTGTGTTTGAGCATATAATAGAAAATCAATACCTGTATTATCTGGGACTGCCCAGAAGGTATTGTGGTACCTTTTGCCTTTAATTAATTAACTTGAGAGCCAAAGTCACCATGTCATTGAAGGGTTATGTGATTTAAGCACGTTTCGAACCCCATTCAGTAATTCATTTTATTAGAATGTGAACGCAGGATTTTGGTGGGAACCTTGATTTCTTTTTCCCGAGCATCGGAATGTGATGTTCGTTTCGTTGTGCCCCTTCTATTGTTCAGATTTAATTTCTTGACTTAAAGTTTTCTGACCGAAAGTTATTTTTACTGGAAGTTGACTACATGCTCCAGTACCCATTGAAGAGAATACTTGAAATGTTACCAAGTTGTCACGGGAGTAAAATTCGATCATTAAGTTCTTCGAAAAATGCGATAAGTGTGTTCTAGCAATTGGAATGCAACGACATGGTGACTGGTGATTAGAAGATCTCTCCATGGTGCAATGTTTGGTGGTGCTCCCTTCTGCCTGTTGTGGTCGTGTTTCAGTTACTTTCATCTTGGGTGGCGGTAGCCGGGAGCTCTGGGCTGCTGTCACCATACACGAGCTAACACCTGCTGGAGGCATCTGCCATTCTGCTGGTCGGAGTGGAGGTGCCTGCTACCAACGTGAAGATGACCAGCTGAGACAGGAATACTAACCTGTCTGTGGGTGAGCCCTACCTATGCCTTGCATGTGCCCTGCGGAATCAACTGCTGAACACCTGGTAGAGTTTTCGCAGAGGGAGAACTGAGCCAATCTAAATTGACTCAATCTTTAAAAGCCCGCTGTCGGCCTTCTCCGTGGCCCGTCGGGGGCCCTCGTGTCCCGTCGGCTGTCACCGTGTCTCGACGCAAATACTTCGTTGGTCTACTTTCAGACCAAATCTTGACACTTCAAGATTTTTCATTTGAAACCCCCGTTTGGGCCAAAAGAAGAAATAAAGAATAATTAGCTTCCCCCCAAGAAAACCAAAGCTTGTCTCTGCATGCCACATTAATTATAAAGAAGAAGAAAATATTCGGAAATGTAATTTGAATGTTGCATATATTTGAAATTGTTGTATTTTGCTATGTTGGTGCTGTACCTTGCATGTTGCATGTTTTATGTACCTTAACCTTCTGATTATGTATTGTAGTCGGTGAATTAATGGCGACTTGACATCTAATAATGTCGTACCTAATGCCAACTTAAACCCCTGTGTTTTGGGTTGGAGCTGATTTAATTAAGGTGCTTGTTTGTTTGGTAACGGTTGGCAACGCGTAATACGCGTACGGCTTTTCCTTTGATTCGGTTACAACTTCTGTTCTCTGCGCATGCGCGCCAGGCAGCATAGTGTTGTGAAAGAAACAAAAGGATGATTTTCAGCATTCTATGATTGGCGATTAAGAAAGGCGGAAGCGCCGGGCTATTTTCCCGGCAGTCGGGCCCGTCGGAATTATAAGGTAATGAAGAAACTCATTAATTAATATTGCTAATACATCGGCGAACTACTTGGGATATTTTATTCCTAATCTCCAGATCTTGTTTTTATTTAGGGGCGAGTTCCAAATGTCGTATTGAATCTTGCAATATGCTTGGACGCATTTGTTACCAATCCGTATCATGCGGAATCTGATGGTTTCCTGGATTTAATCTGATATTATATGTGGGCCCATTATATTTTGTCGTTGGTTTTAATTTTCTTTTGCACAATTCAGCCAAGAAATGTTCGGTTGAACTACGTTTGCCAAACCGTTTCGTCGGTTGATCGTCCTTTGTTCATTGGCGATGTGTTTAAAATGTTATCTGAAGTAACGGTCTTTTAGCGTTCATATTAACGCATACCAGGATGTTTTTCCATAAACTTAAATATCTAACCGTTGTGATTCTTGTTTGCCTTGGATCTGCAAACGTATTGGGTTATGACTTATTAGATGCCACGCTCCCTTTGTTGTCGCCCGCCTTTGGTGTTTTTTTTTTAATCTACTGAAATACTTGACATGAAATTTATGCCTCAATGCCTTCTAGGCTTGTATTTTATGAAATGTTTTAAAATATATTATTTGGTACATTTCGTTTTACGTAAACATTATTTCTACAAATGCTGAAACACTCCTCTGAGGAATAGACAGGTTATGCTAAGTTGAACCATTCGTAGCAGAGTAAAACAAGGTTTGTCAGGTTGTAGACCACATTGGCCGATGAGTACAAAACCCACCTTTCCACATAACGGGTTTATTCCGCATCAGTCCTTTAATTTATGTGGAACAGTACTCCTCCCAATTATGGGGTATGCACTCGCCAAAAGTGGCCTTCGTCTTAATGACGGACAATCGACACAATACGTCCTGCCTCAGTGGACTATCAAAGCGGTTTGTCTGAGCGTAGCACGGCTTCCTGGTTTGAAGGAAGTAGTTGAGTCTATTAGCGACTATTTACATTGTCCTCCGCGTGTATGCGGTGAAATATACCTTTATCATAAAGTGATTTACCATTTCCAAAAGCATAGAAGATGGTAACTCATACATAATTAATTATTATATGATCCTGAGATATGTGGCATTAAAATAGTGAATAATATATCTCTAGGAAGAAAATAAGCTGTCCTCTCCGAAGTCCAAATAACGGATTGTTCATGAGGAAGCTTCAGGGTGTGTTCTGTCGAACTGAGCATGTGAAGTAAGTATGCTCACAAAGAAATATTTGATGCATGAGCCTAGGCGGGCTCATATATCCCTCCGTTGTTTCAAATAAAAATGTGGGATTAGCATTTTTATCTACCATCAAAACCATTCTAGTATTCGTAATATTTCTTAGCATCACTGTCCTCCTCTTCCAATAACAAGGTTTAAATCTCTCCATCATCATCAGTGGATAGTTCGTCGTTCGTCGTTCGTCGTAAAAAAAATCCAGCACTCTCAATGGGCATTAATTCTCCTCGAACAGATCACCAAATCCTTCTCCATCCGGATCTTGGAGTCGACGTTCCCTACGACTTGTTCGGGTTAAACCACCCTGGAGTCGATCCCATTCATCCATTGCGTTGCTCTTGGGCTTTCGATTTCTCTTTACGCTCCCCCAAAGCTCGGTCTTGTTCTTCGTCCCTGTCGTTTTGCAACTGACGAATGTATTCGCGACTTCCGGGAGCGCGACCTCTACAGTCTCGGTCTGGTTGTCTTCTGGGATCGCGAACCTCGCGGCGAATATTGCCGGATTGTCGGTTACGTGTGTTGTTATTGCGACCACTTCTGTTGGTTCTCTGATCGTTGTTATTGTTCCTGTTGCGATTCTCCAATCGTCGCCCCCAATATCCACGATCGTTTTGCTGGCGTGACCTATGATAGGGTCTGCGATTCCAGTTTCGCCTATCGGGTCCTGTCTCATTTCTTCGGTATGGTTCCGAAATGATTTGGGCTGGCTTAGATGCCTTTGATACCTTGTCAATCGTCATAACGTTGACTTGACGATGTCCCCTCTCGCTTTATGATTGGGGAATTGATCGTCGGTACCATCGATTCTACGAAGAATCGAGTCGCACTCAATGAATGTAGTTGCGTTAGAAGCTATTAATGTGCGCTGGATATCAGCTGGGTACTGTCGGGTTATGGTCTGAATTAATTCAGGCTCGGATAACGGCGGTTGGAGCCATCTCAATTTAGATAATTGAGCGCGAAGTAGTTCGCATACTTCGACGGTTGATTCGTACTGTACCGTTTATTGTACATGTTGGCACGAATACTTTGTTGAACGTCCCCGCTCCAGTACGTTCTCAGTAAAGCTTCTTTAAAGTCTTGGTACCTGCTAAAAGCGTACCTAGATGCGCGGTACCAGGTACTTGCTTGACCTGTCAACAGTCGTTCAATTACCCGTAATTCTCTTTCTGGAGTAACCATGGTGTCACGAAGGTATGACTCTACGTTTTGCAGGAACTCGACCGGAGTTACGTTGCTTCCAGTTCCAGAAAACTGAGCTGGGTGTTCGTCCTTTTGTCTGATGATCATGACATTAGCCCCTTGATTGAACTGTCTCATCGGAGTAAAGATGGGCGCATTGAAATTCAACGGTGCAGATAAGTTGGTCTGCATCCCTTCGCTGTACATAGTGTTAGGTTGCACTTCAGCGGGTGCGTGCGGTGTGCTTGCGCTGACATTTGAAATATCTATGTTAGGTAGATTCGGGTTAAGGTTGGCAGTGTTAGGAGTACTCTGTTGTTGAGCCCCCACCATAGCTGTGAATCGCTTTTCCACTTCTTGGATAGCTGGTGCATCCAGTGCTTGCAGTGTCAAGTCACTGACTTGCTCCTGTAGCCTATGAATTTCGCCTCGTAGTTTTGTGTCTACTTCACGTATGCCTGTCTAATCATTTTACTGAGCTTAAGGTGCTCCGTAATAACAACCTTTTCCCATCGGTGTCTCAGGAATACTACATCATCTTTTACGTCCTTTACTATGGTGTAGAAATGAGCTTGGTGTATTCTTTGGAATACAAGGTAAGATAAAGGTAGTTTTGCTGCTCTTTGCTTTAATTCATTCCTTCCTTTTTCGCAAACACCAACCGTGATTTCTTACTTTTTCTTTTATTTAAGCACCTTGCTTAATTTCATTGTAAGTTTGTTGCAGATATACCTTCCATGAACTACCTAGCGGCATCTAGCAGCTAATTGCTGAAGTCCCTCAACATTTCCATTCTCAAGAAGACCTCTTTACAAGTCAAACCACCAGGGTTCGTCGTTATCGCAAAATAACATCTCCATGCTGAAGAGGACTTCGTCTACATTCTCATCCTCCAGGCTTCGCTAGTGACGCCTGCTATCAACTCTTTGAAGACAATTTCATCAAGATACTTAATTTTTGTAATGTTTGTCATTCTTATGTATATTTCTTTGTCTCCTACTCCCACTCTTTTCCTTCCTTGGTCCCTCCGCGCTTCGTTGAGCTGGTCTCACTTGTGCTTTATTCGTCAAGACCTCCAGTTGGAGCCTAACTAAGGCCCGTCTCCTCTCCTCGAGAGATTAACTTTTGAATCGGACGCCATGTCCGGATCTCAACTGACGGTAGCCTGGATCGCATACTACAGAAATGAGCTAAGTACCATGTTCTTCAACATATTTTAATCGCTTTTAATTAGCTATACGCTTTTAATACCGTTTTACAGACAGTGAGAAGTTGCTAAATGTTGTGCAATTGCAATCTTCGCGGGATTTTCGATGTCAGGCTTTGTCTATCTAAGACAGCTAATCTTGTAAAACGAAGCAGCATTTCTTGTGGATATTAACTGAGTATGAGCTCTCACACCGTGGGATTTTTATTAAACTAAATACTGTCTATAGAAAACTTAGCTCGTTCCACCGCTGGACTTTATATGCCCAATTCAACAGTTATGATTGTTCTGGAATTTTCTGCGCCAAGCATTCATCCACAAGTTAAACCTTCTAGTATTCTCCACTCACATATGGAAATACTTTTTCTAACCAAGGAATTTTCTTTACGAACACCTAATCAACACCTAATTTATCTTCCTTCGTGGGAAATTGTCCGCTGCATTCAACTATAACTTGCAAATTTTTCAATGCAATAGACTCCTTCAAACCATAATGCAACCAGTTATTTTATACCACCGCAATAACTTTCCTTTCTATAAACTTTCTGTACTACATTAGGGAACTTTTCAACCACGTCAATAGACTATAGTGAAAACAGTGATTGTTCAACTTTTCATCCGCGTCGCGCTCGTCCGAAAAAAATAAATTTGGCCAAGAACTTTCCCCAAAAAGATCCTATTTCCTCTTCCACAACCACCCTTTACTAACAAATTAGGTTAATTCTTAAATTTAGGCTTGTTGCTATGAGGTGTCATTTGATAGCAAATGCCCTCCCAACTTTGTTTCATTTGTAATAACTTAACTCTGTAAAAATTTGTGTCTTAGTACACATTTTAATGTATATTGTTTCTCCTTTTTTATAGGGAATTAAATTATTTCTACTAACACGTGAGTGGCTTAACTTTTCTCTCTAAGTTTCACGAAAGGGTAACTTGCCCTATTTTTCCTCGTGATCCTGTTTAAACATAGAAGTTCTAGAAACTTCATCTTAATTTTTCTCTTCAGGTTTCACAATAAGTGACCTGCCCTATTTGTATGAAGTATAATCGTAATTACTGTATAAATATAAGAAGTTATAGAAACATCTACTTAATTTCTCTCTCTTTTCTTTGGTTTAATTTCATCTTTGTTATTTGTTCATGCTTTTAAGATTCCCACATAGAAATTCTTAAAGCACTCACATTGTATCTCACCAATTCTGCAAAGCTAGAATTACTTTATAATTGTTGTTACAAACGTTAAAACTGTCCAATTTAAGTACAACTTTTAAAATCTTATTCAGATTTTTAGTGCTTACCACAAGTCTTAAACTTGTACCCAATTTAACGTTGTTTATTGATTACACACCTGTTATCGTTAGGTTTCAGATGTTACATGTTGTAAACTTTTATAAGTAACAATCGTGATCTAAATGTTGTTAATTCTTCAAAGTTTAATTCATTGTTAATAAATCTTTATTAGTTTTTCGTTATTATTTTCCCTAGATGCACGTTTTGGTAGGACCCTGTCTTCCCTGACTCTTCCTATAGGCTTATGCCCTCTTTAAAAAACTCTCAAATCAAATTAACAATAGTTCCACTATTTGTTGCATTTGAGCAAGAACTCTTCGTCACAAACTTATTTAAGTCGCTCTTAGCTTTTATAGCTAATTCTAACTAGCCGGTAATGCAAGTATAGCTCGCTCCGCCAGCTTTCTGCTTGTTGAGACTTTCTCTATAACTTATGGTTGGTTTTCCAAATATAAGTTTTTCTTCTTGTCTAAACTTTTAGTCGGCACTTTGCTGGATAGAAGCTTAGCCTTTCTTGAATGCAACAATTGGTGTTCTTACCAAAATTTAAAACCAAAAAGCCTCAAAAACAATCAAATTGTTTTTAAAAGCACGATAACTGCTTCATCGCTACCCTCCCTGGAAGCATTCGGTCGCTCCTTGGAAGTCCTAAAATTCCACGAATTTAAAAAAAAAAATCACGGTGAATTTAAATTATTTGCGCCTTTCAAAACCATTGATTAAACCTGATTCCTTTGAAAGGATATACAACAATTCTGTCATACTTTGTCTTGCCAGACTACCACCCTTCCCCATATTACCCAAGTCTAGGCTGGGAAGGGAAAGCACAAACTTCACGTGCTGGCAAATAGCCCAAACTCCAGCCGCATTTCCCTTTGGCTACGCCCAGGTCCATACCCACTTTAGGTGTTTCACGGGCTTTGCGGTGACACTCGTCTCTAAACATTGACTTTGTTTGGTGTTGGACACTCGTACTATTATCCACACTTGTTCCTTAGTCCGAAACCCACTTGCCTTTACTTCTCTCTTCATCTTCCCTTGGGGGTAGGGTTAATTCCTAGCAAAAACCTACCCAAACTTTGGTCCCAGAAACCAGGGCGAGTCCATTTGTCAATATTTTGCAAATCATTAATATCTACTTTGAATTTTTCAGCTATATCTTCACCGTGCAAAGCTTGTGAGGGGGAAAGAGGCCGCTCCTGTCTCCTTTGGTGTGTCCCTTTCTTTCAACTTGTTGCTGCTGCCAGTCTGACAGCATTTCCAGGGTTCCACAGTTTTGTAAGTTATACTTTAATTTACCTATTTCGCCATGGCTCCTACAGAAAAAGACAAGGATGGTAAGGATGAAAAACTTACTTCCAAACGAGCTTCTTATAAAGGGCAAATCACCAGATTCAGAAAATACATCAAAGAGCTAGATCCTTCACAAGCTCAACTAGATTTGTTAAAACATCGCGTAAAGGATTTTGAACGTTCATATGAAAATTATTGCAACATACAAACTGAAATCGAAACTTGTATGCTCAATCAAACTGATTTTTTTTTTTAAGCGTATGGCTTTTAGTGCCGGGAGTGTCCGAGGACATGTTCGGCTCGCCAGTTTTGTAGCTGCTTCGAGACGGACACCCAATGGGTGAGCTACAAGTACCGTTGGGGAGGAATGTTGGATGGGAGGGTCGAGGAGTTGGAAGGTAGCGGCTGTGGCCTATAGTTAGGGACCAACCCCGGCATTTGCCTGGAAGGAAGATGGGAAACCACAGAAGACCATCTTCAAGGTTGCCGGCGGGGGGATTTGAACCTCCTCGCCTCCCGGATGTGAGCGACTGCCAACAGTCATGCCGCAACGACCTCGGCTAACTCACTGATGATCGAGTAGAAGTAGAACACCAATATTACGAAGGCATAGGTTCTGCTTTTAAAATAATACGCCAACTCGAAAAAGAACAGAAAAAGGACGGTTCTGTTCTTGGTTCCCTTCACGAACAACAAACCTCTTTTCGTGAGGGTACTCACGAGCCCAAACCAATTCTACCTAAGATTAATTTACCCCACTTCTCTGGAGACGAATCTACGTTGATTCTTTTTATGAACTATTTTGTTCTCTTGTTCATGACAATGAAGACATTCAAGTCATCTACAAGTTTCATTATTTGCGATCTATTCTCCGCGGTCAAGCCCTGCAGTTGGTTGAAGCACTCCCATTCAGTGCTGAAAACTACCCCATTGCCTTTAACCTGTTGAAAGAAAGATACGGTAATTTACGGCAACGTATTCAACGCCACATGAAGGCTCTATTCAATTTAACTGCGTCACAGTACAATGACGTCACTAGGTTGCGTACTCTTATTGATACGACACAACTTCACGTAAAAGCTTTGTCCCAATTAGATCAACCCACTGACCACTGGGACACTTTCCTAATACATTTAGTGGTTTCTAAAGTCGATGTTGCTACCCTCAAAGCTTGGGAAATGGAACTTTCCCGAGAAGACGATTACTCTTACGAGCATTTAGTCACTTTCATAAATGCTAGATGACAATTCTTAACTGCCCTAGCTAATCAAAGTGATCCCTCTTATCCTAGTTCTAAATTTGAATTACTGTCCTTTAAATCCAAAAATGAACACGTAGCGTCTAGCTCTTCAAAACTCAAGTCAAACGCCACTGGTTACCCAACTAGGTCTAGTGAACGCCGTATTGCTAGTTCTCTCGCTTTAAACACTCAAAGCGAACCCCGTAAGTGTTTAGATGAACCATTAAAGTGCATACTTTGCAAAGATTCCCACGCCTTATATCTATGCAAATCTTTTAAAGAACTGTCAGTCGACGACAGAAGAAAATTAGTTTCCCAGAATAAACATTGCTTCAACTGCCTTTCACCTAAGCATTCTGTTTCTAATTGCAAGTCCAGCAGAATTTGTTTTCATTGTGAAAAAGCTCATCACACTTTACTACATCGTCATGATCAAGCAAGGTCATCAGCCGCATCTAGTTCTCAGAAAAGTGACAATGCCTGCAGTTATAATGCTTCATCTTACATTCAAAATGCCAAGTCCATACGTAGTGCCGAAGAACTATTGTCCATTGTCCAAATCGAAGTTCAGAATAATTTTGGCAACTGGGTCCGTGCACGCGGTCTTCTTGATTCGGCGGCAACCCATGATTTCGTTTCTAATTCATTAATCAAAAACTAGGTCTACCTGTAAACCCTACTTCTATTAATGTATCAGGCATTAACAGCCTAAAATCACAAGCTTTACAGATTTCTAAACTAACCATAAGAGACACTTGTCACAGAAATAACTTTCTAAAATTTAATTGCCTCATTCTCAACAGTATCGGAGAGGATACTCCTAGTCACTCCGTCGATATCTCAGGTCTGAATATTCCTTCTCATTTAAGGTTAGCCGATCCTCTGTTCAATGTACAAGGCCCCATTGACATACTCTTTAGTGCCAATATTTTCTGGAATTGCCTTCGTAAACAGTTTCGTAAGTTATCTTCAAACGTGGTTGCCAGAGACACTACTTTTGGATAGATCGTTACTTGTCAACTTCCTCATTATTCTCCCCAACCCGTATCGCAATGTTATTTTGCTAATACTGATTTGGAACAGTTCTGGAGACTGGAAAGCGTTGATTCTCCTAACGTAACCACTTCAGAAAACGAATTCTGTGAGCAACTGTTCTTGAACACTACTACTCGTTCTCCTGAAGGCCGGTTCATTGTTCAGATGCCAAGATTACTTAATCCCACCAAACTTATTAATTCTCAACCCAAAGCTCGAAAAGCTCTCTTTGCTATCGAGATCAAATTCAAGAAAGATCCTCTCGTTAAAGAACAGTACACTGATTTCATGGATGAGTATAAAAGCTTAGATCATATGGAAGTTGTCAGAAAATCTGATGACGAATTGCACCCCCCAATTGAAACGGCTTTCTTAAATCATCATCCCGTGCGGAAAAACCCTCTTGTAAAGGATAAAATCCGAGTCGTTTTCAATGGTTCATCACCTGACGTCAGTGGCAACTGTATCAACGATACTCTTTACTCTGGTCCTGCTATTCAGTCAGACTTATCTGCTATATTCTTATATTTTTGATTATTTCCCATAGCTGTTATAGCGGACATCAAACAGATGTACCGTCAGTAGTGATTTTTGGATGGTTCTAATGCCACCGCCATCGATCCACCGCTGGAATTTAAAAATGGCGATATCGTTTGAACAAATTATTGGAGGAAGTCGTGTTAGGTGTCAAATTACTCAGGGTGAAGCCACCTTTTTATTCCGCCATTTATTTTTATTAAATTTTGACAAAGGGCCGAACTACACATTTTAAAATGTTGTCATGGATGACGCGCTTTTCAAATAAAGATGTTGAGCATAGCTTGACCTAGCCTATCCTAGTCAAGCCATTTTAGTCTAGTATACCTAATCAAACCTAATTGAGGACATGCCAAGGCCTAATGTTAAACTTGGTGAATAGATGCTCTCTAGCGCTGAGGCTAATGCATATACCCAAGTACACGGGGCACACGAACTATTCCTCGCTGTGTTTTATGAAGTGTGAGGGAAAGCTAGCACCGGGGCTAATGCACACACCAAAGTACATGAGGCACATGCAACTATCCCATACTGCTCTTATAGAGGGTAAGGTAAGTATGTCATGTGTGATTTTAAAACATGCCAACTCTCGCAGCGTATGTCGTCACGCGATGCAGGTGCTACAACCTGATGCAAGGTCAGCGTTAGGGTAAGGAAGTGTGTGAAACATAATTCTTGCTGACGTAGAATGTCAGCGGAAAAAAATAACTCGCCACCGGATGCAAGGTTTAGTGTTACAAAATAGCAAGTTTGCGAAATATGATTCTTGCAAACGTAAGATGTTAGTGAAGCATGAACTTGCCACCGGATGTAAGGTGTTGTGTTACAGGATGCAGGGGTGTGAAACATGATTCTTTCAGATGTATGATGTCACGTGATGTAGGCGTTCATTATCGACCATGAGAAATGTTACATTGACAGATATTTGAGACGACACAGGTGCACGCATGACATAGGTGTGTTTGTGGTATAAAAGACTAGGGTGGGGGGAGGCCTTTCTCACTTTGTACTTGAATCTCGTGAACGACAGTTGACAACGTGTTATCTCTACATCTTACCTGTGGGTCGGAAGAGGACTTGAAAATACCTTACTACTTTGGTAAATATTTTTTCTTTAAAAATTATATTTTAGTTGGATATAAGCACTCTATTAAGTTCCAACGTTTACCACTAGGTGTCAGTGACAGTAGCATATCCGGTAACCAAATTTAGAACTACTCAACAATTGTGTAAATTTAAATTTGAAGGTTAAATTTGATTAACGCTCTATCAAGTTCCAATGTTCACCGCTAGGTGTCAGTGACAATGGTATCTGATAACCAAAGTTGGAACTACTCGACAATTGTGTGAAGCTAAATTTGTAGGTTAGATTTGATTAAGGATCTATCAAGTTCCAATGTTCACCGCTAGGTGTCAGTGACAGTGCCATACTTGGTAACCAAAGTTGTAACTACTTGAAATTAGACAAGCTGAGAGTCCACAGACGTTCAATTAAAATACCCTGCTACGACCATTGGCTGTAATTTAAAAAAATATGTATATTTTACTTTATTTTAGCTTTTATTAACATTTCTGATTTCTTTCTTCATAGGTAATTTGAAAAGTGATTGATAATCATCATGTTCAAGTGTAGTGATTGTAAAAACAGTTCTCAAGACCTGACAGCCTTCAACGGCATGAAAGTACTAAGCATAATCTTAACATATTTGTGTGCAGTTATTGTGCTACGACATTTAACAGGCAGGATAGTCTTACACGACATATAAATTTAAAGCATGTCAGTTCATCACCTTTTTCGTGTTCAGTTTGTGATCTTGGTTTTTCTGCTGTAAAGCGATATCAATCCCACATGGTTGAAGTGCATGGAGAACAACAGGAATTAACATTTGCAAAACCATCAACTAGCACTGAACCTTTAAACAAATGTGATGCTCAAAAGCGTAAAAGTTCTCAAGATTGTGAAAATAGTTGTACAACAAAAAGAAAGAAGAATGGTGAACCTTCGATAACGCATTGTGATGTATGTAATATTGATATACCTTCTTCAACCCTTCATTGACATTTACGCAGTATTAATCCTAAAAATAACAATTGCCATGAAAGAAATTCTGCGAATATTCAACAAATTGGTAGTGCGTTTAAAAGTCGAATTGCTAGTTACAGACTTCATAGTGAAGAAAAACTCAAAGTATTGAATCATTTTTAAAGACTGTTCAATCTAGTGTGTTTGGCTTGGTAGACAATGTTTTAGTAGACCATAAAACATTCAAAGTGAATTTCGAACTCTTTGGACTATATGTAAAAACTGGGAGTGAAGGTGAAATTACGGATATCAAATCTTTTAATACAAAAAACGTAATTGTTAGTGAATCAACTAATATCAGTGATATGTACCAAGATATTTCAAGTGCTATCATTGTAAAGAGTGAAGAGTTCCATGAAAGGGAGTCAGGCTGGGGGTTGGTTGAAGTACTTTATTTAGAAACCAACATGAATAAATATAACCCCCTTCGAGCATCATCATACATTGATTTACCCGCATGGATCAAACGAAAGAGAGCTGTTGTGAACGTTTTGAATAGTGATCAAGTATGTTTTTTGTGGGCCGTAACCTCAGCTCTCTATCCAGCAGTGAGGGACACGATGAGAACACCATCATATCCTCACTATTCCTCAGTGTTAGATTTAAAAGAAGTAGAATTTCCTATGGATATAAAAGACATTAAACATTTTGAAGAGCTGAACAATGTAAGTATTAATGTGTATGGAATTGAAAACAAGAGTATAGTTGGTCCTCTATATTATACTCAGGTAAAAAAGTATACTCATGTAAATTTACTATACATAACCGAAGGTAAAAATGCCCACTATTGTTGGATAAAACATTTAAGTAGTCTTGTTGGTAGTCAGCTGTCAAAACGTAATAATACGAAGTGGTTGTGTGATGGTTGTTTACTATATTTTAGAAAAGAGGATCAACTAACTCAACATCAAAAATGGGGTTGTAATCATGTTTGTACGGTATTACCTACTCCTAGAAATAACATTCTGAAATTTAAGGACTTTGAGAAGCATCTTCGAGTACCATTTGTTATATATGCTGACTTTGAGGCTTTGCTAAAATCTTTTAATACATGTCCATCGAATCCAACCAAAACGTTTACCAACACTACTCACATTCATGTACCTTTTAGCTTTGCGTATTATATTAAATGTAGTTATGATGACTCGTTAAATAAGTTCGAGCTCTATAGAGGACCTGACGCACCTAAAGTTTTTATGGAAAGACTTGAAAAAGACGAAATCCATATATCCTCTATTTTAAATACTATCATTCCAATGAAGCCACTAACATCATCACAGCAAATGAGTTTTGAAACTGAAACTAATTTTGTTATATGTGGTGAATGTTTATATACAAATAGGGTTTGCGATC
Organism: Meconema thalassinum; assembly: GCA_946902985.2. Taxonomy (NCBI): domain Eukaryota; kingdom Metazoa; phylum Arthropoda; class Insecta; order Orthoptera; family Tettigoniidae; genus Meconema; species Meconema thalassinum. Next base: position 177,932,712 of record OX336397.1, on the reverse strand, counting down.
ATGACCATTTAACAGGAAAATATCGTGGTGCTGCTCACCAAGAATGTAATTTAAAGTATAGAGTAGCAAAATTCATTCCAATCATTCTACATAACGGTAGCAAATACGATAACCACTTTATCGTTAAAGAATTTGGAGCTTCAGATGAGAAAATTGATGTGATTGCAAATAATAAGGAACAATACATATCGTTTACAGAATACATCAAAACTGACAATAAAAAAAACAATAAAACTGAGATTTTAGATTCATTCCCCTTTATGCCGAGTAGTCTTGATAAGCTGGCTAGTAATTTAAAATCAGATCAGTTTCATGAAATTCAACGTGTCTTTCCTAAAGAAGAAGATTTTAATTTGTTTTGTCAAAAGGGTATATTCCCTTATGAATATATTAACTGTGTGGAACTTCTTGAGGAGTGTTCTTTACCACCAAAAGATGCATTTTACAGTTCCTTAAACGCAAGTCATATCAGTGATAAGGAATATTTACATGCACAATGTGTATGGACAAGGTTTGACATTCAAGCTTTAGGTGAATTTTCAGACACATATTTGAAGACAGATGTGTTGTTATTAGCAGATGTTTTTGAAAATTTCCGGAATGTTTGTATGAAAACTTACGACCTTGATCCTTGTCAGTATTGTACTGCTCCTGGGTTAAGTTTCAGTTCAATGTTGAAAAAAAAAACCGAAAGAAAATTTAGAATTGATGACTGATATAGACATGATTAATTTTATAAAATCATCAATTCGAGGTGGATTAAGCCAATGTAGTGGACGGTATTCTGAAGCAAATAATAAATACATGCCTAGCTACAACCCTTGTGAAGAGTCAAAGTATATTGTCTACCTCGATGCAAATAACCAATATGGTTGGGCTATGAGTCAATATCTACCACTGAAAGATTTTCGCTGGCTGACACAACCTGAAATTGATGTCTTACATGTCAACACTCTAAATGATAACCACGATAAAGGATATATTTTAGAGGTAAATCTTGAGTACCCTAAAGAGTTACATGATGATCATAATGATTTACCATTTTGTCCTGAAACTATGAAATCTCCATACATCACATCACGAACGAAAATGTTAATTGCTAATGTGAATGATAAATGTAAATATGTAATACATTATCAAAACTTGAAACAGTGCCTACAGCATGGATTGAAATTATCTAAAATTCATCGCGTATTACAATTTCATCATTCAGCATGGCTCAAACCGTATATTGATCTAAACAATAATTTAAGAACACTGTCAACAAATGCTTTTGAAAAGGATTTTTATAAACTCATGAATAATAGTGTTTTTGGAAAGACTATGGAGAATGTTGATAAGCGAGTTGATGTAAAGCTTATAACAAAGTGGGTGAATGATGGTAAAAGGTATGGTGTGAGCAACTTAATAAGCAAGCCTAACTTTCATAGCTGTTCAATTATTCATGAGGATTTAGTTGTAATACGAATGAATCGCCTTAAAGTATCTTACAACAAACCCATATATGTGGGTTACGCCATTCTGGAATTGTCAAAAACACGTATGTATGAATTTCACTATGATTATATTAAGAAAAACTATCATGATAATGCAAAATTACTTTATACAGATACAGATTCTTTTATTTATGAGTTTAAAACTGATGATTTTTATGAGGATATCAAAACTGAGCTAAATAGGTTTGATACAAGTGACTATCCCAAGGATAATATTTATCATTTACCACTTGTAAACAAAAAGGTTCTTGGAAAATTTAAGGATGAATGTGCTGGTGTTGTTATAGACACCTTTGTAGGCACAAAATCTAAATCATACAGCTATATGAGCATTGATGATGTAATAATAAAACAAGACGTTCAGTAAAGAACATGTAGCCTACTTTCTCCTAAATGCATGGGTATTGTTATAACTCTTTGTCCTTTTCAAGGAGTATAATTGAATGTTGGTTGTAGTAGCTTGTTGAAATACAACGTGCTATAGGGATATTAAACATGACACTGAGATGCCCTTTGCTAGTGCTACCTCTGTAAAATAATTCATTCAATTCGGATTCACCGTGTTTGAATTGATATGGGGAATGGATTTACACATACTTGGTCACCATCTGCAAACTATTGGGCAGATGATCTTGCAGTTTGGTCAGGATATGCTTTCCACATAAAGATATGTTGTTGCAAAATTTGGTAGAGACTAGATTATTAGGTTGGTCGTATTTACATTTTAGCTTTTAACATTTGGGTGGCCGCGATTACGTTTCCGTCAAGATGGCGGTGATATAAAACATGACACTGAGGTGCCCTTTGCTACTGCTACCTCTGTACCAAATTTCGTTCCATTCGGTTTCACCGTGTTCGAATTGATAGGGGGAATCGATTTTCACACAAAGAAGGCCGCCATCCGCAAAATATTAGGCTAATGACCTATTATTTTGGTCAAAGGATGCTCCCTCCATAAATGTATGTTGTTGCAAAATTTGGTAGAGATCGGATGATTAGGTTAATCGTAATTTGATTTAAGCTTTGAACATTTGTGTGGCCGCCATTACGTTTCCGTCAAGATGGCGGCGATATAAAACATGACACTGAGGTGCCCTTTGCTACTGCTACCTCTGTACCAAATTTCGTTCCATTCGGTTTCACCGTGTTTGAATTAATAGGGGGAATCGATTCTGACACAAAGATGGCCGCAATCCGCAAACTATTAGGATAATGACCTATTAATTTGGTCAAAGGATGCTTTCTCCATAAAGGTATGTTGTTGCAAAATTTGGTAGAGATCAGATGATTAGATTAGTCGTAATTTGATTTAAGCTTTGAACATTTGTGTGGCCGCCATTACGTTTCCGTCAAGATGGCGGCGATATAATACATGACACTGAGGTGCCCTTTGCTAGTACTACCTCTGTACCAAATTTCGTTCCATTCGGTTTCACCGTGTTCGAATTAATAGGGGGAATCGATTTTCACACAAAGATGGCCGCCATCCGCAAACTATTATTCTAATAACCTATTAATATGGTCAAAGGATGCTTCCTCCATAAAGGTATGTTGTTGCAAAATTTGGTAGAGATCGAATGATTAGGTTAGTCGTAATTTGATTTAAGCTTTGAACATTTGTGTGGCCGCCATTACGTTTCCGTCAAGATGGCGGCGATATAAAATATGACACGGAGGAGCCCTCTGCTAGTACTACCTCTGTGCCAAATTTAGTTCCATTCGATTTCACCGTGTTCAAATTAATAGGGGGAATCCTTTTTCACACAAAGATGGCCGCCATCCGCGAACTATTAGGCAGATGACCTATTAGTTTAGTCAAAGGATGCTCCCCCCATAAAGGTATGTTGTTGAAAAATTTGGTAGAGATCGGATGATTAGGTTAGTCGTAATTTGATTTAAGCTTTGAACATTTGTGTGGCCGCCATTACGTTTCAGTCAAGATGGCGGCGATATAAAACATGACACTGAGGTGTCCTTTGCTAGTGCTACCTATGTACCAAATATCGTTCAATTCGCGTTTACCGTGTTCGAATTGATAGGGGGGGGACAGACATTCAGAGTCCACACACTCACACACACACACACACACACAGAGACTCACACACATACACACACACAGACAGACACACTTTTTTTCGCCCTGTGTTGATCTCATAAGTCTACTTTCATTTTTTGCAAAAATCGAAAGTAGGCTAAAAATTAAAGGAGTAAAGAAGAATGTTGTAAGTAATGAGTTAGATATAAGTGATTATAACGATTGTATAGTCAGTAACCCACCTATATTATGTAAGAAAATGTGTGTATTTAGAAGTAAAAATCATCAGCTGTATACTAATTTGATGAAAAAAGTTGCGTTAAGTAATGAAGACAACAAACGATTCATTATACCCAGCTCATTTGATACTCTCGCTTGGGGAAACAGTCGCATTGACGACTATTACTTTACTTAAGTCTAATGTTCACTATATTGTATTATTATTTGTAGTAGTATGTTTAGGGGAGCGTGATGGCGCAGTGGCTTAGCTGCTCGTCTTTCACCCGGACGGCCGCGGATCGAATCCCGGTGACTGCTGGGCGAAATTTACACCTGAAAATCACGTGGCGTCAGGAAGGGCATCCGGTCTCAAATCCTCGGCCAAAACCAAAATGAGCCAGGTTGGCTCCGGCGACCCCAATTAATTGGGATAAGCCGAAGAAAATGATGATTTGTAGTAGTATGTTTATTTTGTAATATATTTGTAAAAACTCTAAGAATAATATATAATGTTAGGCTACTGTAGGTTAGTAAAAAAAGAACATAAGTAATACATTTTAGTGTAAAATAGTGCTTTTTATATTACCGAAAAGATTTTCAAAAATGTACAGAATGTGTGAGCTAAACAAGAGGAATGTAAAAAATGTGAAGTCGAAATTGTAAATATCCATGTGTGAACAAATGAAAAATTAAGAAATGGCTAACACAATATTTTAAATTAAAAGGCATTGTGATCTGGTAAACCTTGTTTTTATTTCACAACAAATAGGGCTTTGCAAAATAGAATACAAAGAAATACCAATTCCTCAATCCTTTTCATTGTTCATGTCCACTCATCATTAACTTTCCTTTTATAGCCAACCTCTCTCCCACTGAGGCATTATAGAATGTCTAACGTTGTTTAGCATTTTTTCAACAATACTTTATCCGCCACACGTCTTAAAGCAGAATGACTATGACGATAAGAAAGGTCGTGTTCTTTACATGCTTGATCAAAAGAATTTAATAGGTATTCACTTAACACAGGGTCTTGTGTCCATGATTTTGGTACAAGTTGCCAGATTTCTTTCACGGTATTGACTGTCACATAATAAATGAACAACTTAAAGAGCACCAATAATTCTTCTTTGATAAAACTATCTGCATATCGAGGTCAGATAGCCTTGTAGTTCCACCCATAAAACTACAACTCTACCTCTTGCGTAGTCTGTGATGATGATGGCTCCTGAGACGTAGAGGATGGATTAAACATAACATTTAAAACAACAGGGGTTCAACGTTGCTCAATAAACAATGCACTGTCTTGAGCCACAGTATTTTTTTCTTGGACTTGCTTTTTTATAAGTGTTTAAAATGGTGGATTACAAGAGAAATGATAAAGATCCAAAGGGTAAATAGAGCAACAAATAAACAGAAATGATAATGATACTTCCATATCAATTGTCAAGCACGAACTAATCTCTAGTAAAGTTAACTCGATAATTTAAATAATAGTTTAAAGTGCGAGCAAAAGTGGGTGCAAAAGTGAGTGCAAAAGCGGGTGCAAAAGTGGGTGCAAAGGTAGGTGCAAAACAGGGTGAAAAAGTAGGTGCAAAAGTGGGTGCAAAAGTGGGTGCGAAGGTGGGTGCAAAAGTGGATGTAAAAGTGATAGCAAATCTATAAAACGTGTTAGCAAAACACGATAGATTATCATTCAGCATTAGAGTTCTATATGAAATATATAAGAAAAGGGCCATACTATACTTTTATATAGGTAATAAACGGGTCATACTATACTCTCAACTACCCTAGTTTCAACTACGTTTCAAGGTCACTCTCTCGAACATTGTCGGAGACTATCGATAAACACCTATCTTCACACGGCACACTCTTGCGGCGCGCGCTGGCATGAATCATTCAGGATGATGTTAATGGCTTATGGTGGTGGCTTATGTGGATGGCTTAGGTTGGTGGCTTATGGTGGTGGCTTATGTTGGTGGCTTACGGTGGTGGCTTATGGTGCCTTAGGGTGGTGGCTTATGATGGTATTACAGGCTCGCCAAGTAGCCCCACCTGTGGCCGGCTGACCATTCTTTTATCGTGTATTAAGCGTAAAGACGGCAAACCTGACCACGTAAAACCGTGAGTTCATGTTTTCCTGACGTAATCGTATGTTTCCACGCACTTCCTGTGTTTGCGCGCGCCATAGTGGCTAAATTTGAAACTCTAGATGAGATGTTTTGCTGACGTAATCGTATGGTCCCCCGCATGCACTCGCCTTGGGCGTGTGGGCCTCCTGAACCCATGGTCGGATTTTGACAAATGAGGTGTTGTAGTGTGCCCGTTTAGACCGGAGTTCGCACGTCCACATATGCATTTTACCAATAATCAGTCAGCACGAGAGTCAAAATATCCCGGGGCGCCAGATGGGTTAAAGCAAATCGCAAAAACGACATCAAATAAAAAAATGCTTTACTGATTTTTGGCTCAATGCAACAATAAGGATAGAAGGAGATTCAACTGGGCATAACACATCATGTAAAATTATCTCATTTTATTTTGAATTTAAAATTGACTGCAAAAATGCTCAAAGTAGCATCCTTCACGTGTGGCGACCCACATCCTATTTGCACAATGTACAGAAATTTTCCAAACACATTTGACAATTATCTTTGGAAACACAAGTCTGATTATTAGTCCTGTAGACTGTGTTCCAAAATTATATTGATTATTTGTGATTAAATCCAGTTCAAATTTAATTGTCTTTACTGGAAATATCGTAGTTCACTGTTTGAATTTTTACATAATATTAACACTCGTAGAATAAATGTTCATAGAATTTTTAACTTTCACTTATTTTTCCAGTTTCAAAAAATATTGTCAAAAAAAATATTATTATTTCTGAATCAACACAAATTATTTACACATATTAATAATATCTGACAAGTATTTGACCTTGAGCATAGCATTGAAGAACTGTGCGAAGCACAACAAAAATTAATTGTTCTTCTGACATTAAACATTTCGAGAAGTGACTCGATTATGAACTTCAAGTTCCTAACAAAATATATGATTTCTAAATCATCAACTTGATTAATAAATTGTTGAACCATTCAACTATTCAATTTTCCACTTGGAACCATTATTATAAAAAATATTTATATTTGTGGCCCTTTTAGTAACTTTCACAACTTGCAATTCTTCGACAGAATGCGGAAATAAGTATTATAGCTTCATAATAAATTCATTTAGTTCATGGCACTAGGATTGAAAACATCCTTCAAATTATTCGTGGTTATAGAATTATTTTTAATTGGCAGTGGCCCATTCTATTATTTGTGTAAGAACATAATATTACAACAACAACGGCAAAGGTCTTCCTCTGAAGAAGAATAAACTACTATCATGACAAATCCGGGTTCTAGCAAAATCAAAGTCTAAATGGAATCCGTAAACAAGGTTGAAATAAGAACTGATGGTTTCTAAGAAATAACCTTCGGGTCATTCATACGATGAAATGTGTAGTTCAAATACTCCTACTATAAACCTGAGCCATCGAACCTGCTATTTGATTGATGCTCGAAAAAACCTCTTCATTCCTGCGACTTAAACATGCGCACCTGGGAATGGCATTTCAACTACTCCCCACACATAAATTTTCTTCCCAAAATTTATACAATAAATCAAGCCTCTGCTTGTTATCAACACTGGAAGATTAATAAACTGACAAGTTTATTTTATTTTACCATTCAGTTCAACCCGTGAATTTACCATACTAATGAAAATCTTTATTTCACTTTCGAGTGTATTTAGGCCTACGTCATGATTTTATATAAATACAAAAATATCCTATTTGATACAAATATCATTTGCTTCCCGTTTCTTGCCTCTCCGTGTTATCTGAAAAATATACTTTGCTCATTGCAAATATTAACTGTTCAACCAGAACTGAAATGTTGGTTGAATGCGGGCTTGCGCTAACCACTCTCCTTCGGAAAATCTCCTGTTCCAAACTAGAAATGATTAAACTACTTCATAGGCTCTCTCTCAATACATATGATTATTAGAAAATATAATATCCAAGAATTATTTAGAAAAAAAATATAAAAATTATTATTATTATTATCAGTGGATTATTATTATTATTATTATTCATATTATTTTTAATATATTTAATTATCATCTCATTATGTGAGAATCCACATGTTCGAACCTTCGAATATGGAAAAAATATCCATTCCTCAACAAAAATAATTATTAACTTTTACAGTTACATCGTCTGATTACCGTGATTTCCCAAAAATATGAAAAAATTCAGATAAATGCTCGATATGCTCGGTCATCGATCCTAAACTGTTCTGAGTGCTGAAAATACTCAGAATAACTCTAATATGTCTTGCGTAAATCATTGCAAGATTTAAATACGATGAAAAATAAATGTGTTGGTCATCTGCCGAAAAATAGTTTGTTCCAATTAGCTAGGCATAATATAATTCAAATGTGGCTTACATTTCTTGATGGTCTTGAAGCGTAGCGAACCTGGTCTGTACCAGATTTATCCATAGACATGCCCTATCGGACAAGCACGTATAATCCTTGTATCGGCCGCCATTATATACCCACAATCCGTCTAACAAGACATAGTGGTAATATCTCTTGACGTTTGAAGTAACTGTTGATCCATTTTAATGTTGGCTTCTGTTAACTCCATAACAGTTTGCTTAAATGGGGTCAGATCTAAGTGATCTATTCTCAGATATGTCAGTTGTAACATAACTCACGGTAATCTTTTCAGTACAAGAAAACACTGACAGTCTAACCAATCAACGGCTGTTCTGAAGATCGTTCCCTGGGCATGGCTTCACACCATCTACCATGCGCGAAGCAACATGTAGTTTCCCTGCGTAGACTAATGAACACCACCGTGATAGACTGGTCTTCAATGTACTGATAGATCGGAGTGGTTATTAAGTTACAAATATGAAAACTGACTGAATTGGACTTAAAATATCCAAGTAATAGATTATTACTGGTCTGTGACAAAGTACTAATTCTAGACAAAGTCTAGTATATGTCCATGTGAAAATAAAAATATTTCACCAGTGTCCGTTGAAAAATTCAATCACCTCAGTGATTCTCCCTGCCGGAAACTTACTAAGTTCCACTCGTAGCGCAGCACTTTTGTGACTATCACAACGTTGAAAATAACTTCTGCGTAGATCCGGCAACCATGTGCCTTGGCTCAGCGTAGTAGCACCTTTCTAGGCAAGTGCTTGTGTCGAAGTGAGCTATTGATGCCTGAGCCAGCCGGCTTTTATTCAAAACTGTCAGGGTCACGCGTCAACACGCTGAAATATGGAAATCCTCATATCTCTGGTATCCCTGGTCCGATTTACTTGATACTAAGTGCATTCTCTTTCATTTGGCCGTGCCAGTAATCTGATCCAAGTCTCAAGTCTCTACTCCATGGTTAACTATTTAATCAATAAATAGCCTCGACCTCGGCTATTACTCGCTACGTCACTTGACATGCTCTTAGCGGTATATTCTTTCCAATTGCTTCGAGAAGCAATGTAGCGCGATATTCAAATATCTCAACTTTCAAAAGTGGCTGTAGCCTTTCCCTTGATATCTAGGTGTCTGAAACTTGGAATACCCATTCCTAGAGTTGGGCACATCCACCCCACACCTAGCAAAAAATAAAAATTGAAAAATTTTTATTTTTCCTATCTACACATTAAATCATCTGGTTCTTGAATAATAAATCTTCAAATTCGATGCATTATAAGTTCCCACGATGTTACCAGTTCGTGTATTGGCGATTTCATAGCTTCCATTGTTTACTTCCACAATATTCAAAATCTTTAATTTATCCAGGTTTAATATCAAAAATATCGTGATACTCTTCCAAAATTTTTCCTAGCTCTGGGGACTCCTTCTCAGTGTAGACTTCTCTTCCTTCAACTTCATGAAAAATCAGAGACCATTAAGCATCTCCCTCGATGTCTTCCTCTTCTTTTCCCTCGAAGTTTATCTCTTCGGTATTCTTGAATCTGATCGTGTCTGTCTTCATGTCTATCACTGCTTGATATTTCTGAATGAAATCCGCTCCCAATATCATGTCAAAAGCCATGTCCTTCATTACTACAAACACATGTCGGAAATCATGTCCTCCAATAGTAATACATAAGTATAATTGGGTTTTACACAGAGATATTTTGTTGGGTATTATTCCTTGGATTTTAATTCCTGATACTGGAATCTCCTCTAAATTCTCTTTGAGCTTCCACAGAATATAAAGCTTCTCACTCACAAGACAAAGCATGGCCCCAGTATCAATCAAAGTATCGACAGGCATACCGAATACTTCGCATGATATGATTGGCATTCTAATTCTTGTACCCATTTCTTTCCGTTCGTCATTCTGTTGAATTAAGTCATCATCCTCTGCTTGCCATTTAATAATTCTGGAAGTGAAAGTGTTCAAAATTCTATCTTCTACTGTGAATTCGAAGTTTTTTTTTCGTTTCCATTCCCCCGGGATTGTTGTGTTCCCGATGGACCTGGTTCATTGGGCCTCTCCTCCAAAAACTGCAAGTTATCTTGGTGTCTTGCTTCTAAGTTCTTCCTCGTCTCCTTGTTGAACTCTTCATTGGACTGACGAGTATTCAAATTCCCTCTGTTATTGTAGTTGTTTCTACCGTAGTACCTTCTTTCCTGGTACCTTCCTTGGTTATCCCTTGGCCTTCTCCATCGAGTATTATATCGATTTCCACCATCCGGTCTTGCATAAGGCTTGTAACTGTATCTGTTACTGTACTGATTCCATCCTCTTTTATTGGGCTCTTCCCTCGGCGTTTTCTCTTCTCGCCCCTCTCGAATCTCTCGAGGTGTTTGGGAATAACTGTCGGCCATAACAGCGTACACAGCGTTGTTATTCTTTCCTCCCTTCTGATGGAAGAATTGAGCGTTCGTATGATCCAGCTTCTGTAATACCTCGTCAAATTGCTCCATATTATAGATGTCAGCAGCGATCAAAGTCCTTTGGACGTCTGCTGGAAACTGACGTATTAATGCAGTAATTAATTCGTTATCTGGCATCGACGGATCTAAATGTTGCAGTTTAGAAAGCTGTCCAGAAAAGTACGTAGAGTATCGAGTAGGCTGTGACGTCGAGAATCTCTTCGAATATAATTCTGCTCTGACTTGCTGTTGGGTTTCCGGGGACCAAAACTTTTTCAATAACCCACGAGAAAACTCCTCAAAAGTGGTTAGAGTGGACCTAAAAGCTCTGAACCAAAGAAGTGCAGGACCTTCCTAAAACTTCCCTATCACTCGGATCTGTCTTTCCTTAGGGATCTTGGAATCTTTCAGGTAATCACCTGCTTCTCTCAAAAATTCCACGGGTGTCACAGAATCTCGCCCTGAAAATTTAGAAGGCTTATCCTCTACATTCTTGAATACAGTTATGGGGTTGGATTGAAATACTGTCCTGACCTCATCCTGTCTTTGACTATCAGTTTCTCTAGCTGCTCCTAGATTTATCTGTATCTGTTCTTTTCCCCTCATACTTGACATTTTCAACAGATGGTCAGACTGTTTCTCGTCCTTGATTTGGGTTTTCATAGCCTCAAGTTCCTTCTGGTTTTCTTCTGCCATTTTTTTAATTGCTTCAGTTTCTTTACAATTCTCCTTGACATCAGTGGATATCTGGTTCATCACAGCCTCGTGACTTTTCAATGACCCTGTCATATCTGATATGTCCTTCTGAGTTGCTTGGATATCTTTGGAAATTACTTGAATATGGGATGACAAAGATTCCCTAATCTCCTTGATTCCCTCTTGGTTCTCCAGCTTGAGTGTGTCTTTAATTTCATTGACAACTGTGGTTTTAATTTCAGTTTGTATTTCATTAATCACACCTTCTCTTATTTCTCCCATTACAAGTTCTTTGAATTGTTCTGTCAACCGTTGAACAACTAGAATTCCCATCTCATTACTCTCTTTCTTCACTCTGACTTCTAGGTTGATCATATCTTCACCAACTTTCCTAAGACCATGTTCTATCCTATCAGCTAAGCTTTGGGATCTTAGATCGGCATCGCGAAATTTATCGTCCATTAAACTTGCGTTAGTAGCTAATGAAAATTCGAGCTCATGTGTTTTTTCGCATAATTTAGTCATTTTACTCTCAAGTGACATTTTCAAAATTTCGGAATTCTCTTTAAATTTACTTTCCATAGAATTAAATTTACTATTTAAATTTTCTTTCAAGTTATCTTTTAACCTGCTCTCTAACAAATCAGAATTTTCCTTGAGTTTATCCTCTAAACTTTCTTTCAAGTTACCTTTTAAAGAATCAGAATTTTCTTTAAGTTTATTTTCTAAAGAATCAGAATTTTCTTTAAGTTTATCATTCAAATTTTCTTTAAGTTTATTTTCTAAAAAATCAGAATTTTCTTTAAGTTTATTTTCTAAAGAATCAGAATTTTCTTTAAGTTTATCATTTAAACTTTCTTTAAGATTATCAGAATTTTCTTTAAGTTTCCTTTCCAAAGCCTCAGTATTTTCTTTCATAATGGCTGCTACACGCAGTCCAGCTTCTTTGGAACTCTCTTCCAAACTCCTCATCATCCACATCATCTCTTCCATAATTTTCAAATTATTATTCAAAACTTAGGGGTATACAATATTGGCAAACACAAGCTTATAACTAGAACAAGAAATATGAATAGCTAATTGGAACACTCTAATAAAATGAGATTTGTCCTAATGTCGACGTGATGGAAAAACAAAATTCTCTACTTTTACGAATTACATTTACCACAATATCACAAGAAAAATATGCAAGTTCTCAAGTATCCTCCACCTGGATTCTAATAATGCGTATGTCCAGTCATCGAACGTTTACTACTGAATTTACTTGACGCCCTAATGGTTAAGCCATTATCAAAAATAATCAAATCCATTCTAATTATTAACCAAGTTACATTTTTAATTTTCCCCACTAATTGGGTTTCCTACTAATTTATTCATCCAAACCAGACATCTCTCAACTCCCAAAATATTTATAGAAAAAATCATCATAATTCCAATCGGCATGCGATTGACCGTGTCTAACTCGAGCCCCACGTTCGAAGCCATTTCTCTCTCTATCTTATTTTATGTGCCCGTTTAGACCGGAGTCCACACGTCCACATATGCATTTTACCAATAATCAGTCAGCACGAGAGTCAAAATATCCCGGGGCGCCAGATGGGTTAAAGCAAATCGCAAAAACGACATCAAATGAAAAAAATGCTTTACTGATTTTTGGCTCAATGCAACAATAAGGATAGAAGGAGATTCAACTGGGCATAACACATCATGTAAAATTATCTCATTTTATTTTGAATTTAAAATTGACTGCAAAAATGCTCAAAGTAGCATCCTTCACGTGTGGCGACCCACATCCTATTTGCACAATGTACAGAAATTTTCCAAACACATTTGACAATTATCTTTGGAAACACAAGTCTGATTATTAGTCCTGTAGACTGTGTTCCAAAATTATATTGATTATTTGTGATTAAATCCAGTTCAAATTTAATTGTCTTTACTGGAAATATCGTAGTTCACTGTTTGAATTTTTACATAATATTAACACTCGTAGAATAAATGTTCATAGAATTTTTAACTTTCACTTATTTTTCCAGTTTCAAAAAATATTGTAAAAAAAATAATATTATTATTTCTGAATCAACACAAATTATTTACACATATTAATAATATCTGAAAAGTATTTGACCTTAAGCATAGCATTGAAGAACTGTGCGAAGCACAACAAAAATTAATTGTTCTTCTGACATTAAACATTTCGAGAAGTGACTCGATTATGAACTTCAAGTTCCTAACAAAATATATGATTTCTAAATCATCAACTTGATTAATAAATTGTTGAACCATTCAACTATTCAATTTTCCACTTGGAACCATTATTATAAAAAAATATTTATATTTGTGGCCCTTTTAGTAACTTTCACAACTTGCAATTCTTCGACAGGATGCGGAAATAAGTATTATAGCTTCATAATAAATTCATTTAGTTCATGGCACTAGGATTGAAAACATCCTTCAAATTATTCGTGGTTATAGAATTATTTTTAATTGGCAGTGGCACATTCTATTATTTGTGTAAGAACATAATATTACAACAACAACGGCAAAGGTCTTCCTCTGAAGAAGAATAAACTACTATCATGACAAATCCGGGTTCTAGCAAAATCAAAGTCTAAATGGAATCCGTAAACAAGGTTGAAATAAGAACTGATGGTTTCTAAGAAATAACCTTCGGGTCATTCATACGATGAAATGTGTAGTTCCAATACTCCTACTATAAACCTGAGCCATCGAACCTGCTATTTGATTGATGCTCGAAAAAACCTCTTCATTCCTGCGACTTAAACATGTGCACCTGGGAATGGCATTTCAACTACTCCCCACACATAAATTTTCTTCCCAAAATTTATACAATAAATCAAGCCTCTGGTTGTTATCAACACTGGAAGATTAATAAACTGACAAGTTTATTTTATTTTACCATTCAGTTCAACCCGTGAATTTACCATACTAATGAAAATCTTTATTTCACTTTCGAGTGTATTTAGGCCTACGTCATGATTTTATATAAATACAAAAATATCATATTTGATACAAATATCATTTGCTTCCCATTTCATGCCTCTCCGTGTTATCTGAAAAATATACTTTGTTCATTGCAAATATTAACTGTTCAACCAGAACTGAAATGTTGGTTGAATGCGGGCTTGCGCTAACCACTCTCCTTCGGAAAATCTCCTGTTCCAAACTAGAAATGATTAAACTATTTCATAGGCTCTCTCTCAATACATATGATTATTAGAAAATATAATATCCAAGAATTATTTAGAAAAAATTATAAAAATTATTATTATTATTATCAGTGGATTATTATTATTATTATTCATATTATTTTAAATATATTTAATTATCATCTCATTATGTGAGAATCCACATGTTCGAACCTTCGAATATGGAAAAAATATCCATTCCTCAACAAAAATAATTATTAACTTTTACAGTTACATCGGCTGATTACCGTGATTTCCCAAAAATATGAAATATTCAGATAAATGCTCGATATGCTCGGTCATCGATCCTAAACTGTTCTGAGTGCTGAAAATACTCAGAATAACTCTAATATGTCTTGCGTAAATCATTGCAAGATTTAAATACGAAGAAAAATAAATGTGTTGGTCATCTGCCGAAAAATAGTTTGTTCCAATTAGCTAGACATAATATAATTCAAATGTGGCTTACATTTCTTGATGGTCTTGAAGCGTAGCGAACCTGGTCTGTACCAGATTTATCCATAGACATGCCCTATCGGACAAGCACGTATAATCCTTGTATCGGCCGCCATTATATACCCACAATCCGTCTAACAAGACATAGTGGTAATATCTCTTGACGTTTGAAGTAACTGTTGATCCATTTTAATGTTGGCTTCTGTTAACTCCATAACAGTTTGCTTAAATGGGGTCAGATCTAAGTGATCTATTCTCAGATATGTCAGTTGTAACATAACTCACGGTAATCTTTTCAGTACAAGAAAACACTGACAGTCTAACCAATCAACGGCTGTTCTGAAGATCGTTCCCTGGGCATGGCTTCACACCATCTACCATGCGAGAAGCAACATGTAGTTTCCCTGCGTAGACTAATGAACACCACCGTGATAGACTGGTCTTCAATGTACTGATAGATCGGAGTGGTTATTAAGTTACAAATATGAAAACTGACTGAATTGGACTTAAAATATCCAAGTATTAGATTATTACTGGTCTGTGACAAAGTACTAATTCTAGACAAAGTCTAGTATATGTCCATGTGAAAATAAAAATATTTCACCAGTGTCCGTTGAAAAATTCAATCACCTCAGTGATTCTCCCTGCCGGAAACTTACTAAGTTCCACTCGTAGCGCAGCACTTTTGTGACTATCACAACGTTGAAAATAACTTCTGCGTAGATCCGGCAACCATGTGCCTTGGCTCAGCGTAGTAGCACCTTGCTAGGCAAGTGCTTGTGTCGAAGTGAGCTATTGATGCCTGAGCCAGCCGGCTTTTATTCAAAACTGTCAGGGTCACTCGTCATCACGCTGAAATATGGAAATCCTCATATCTCTGGTATCCCTGGTCCGATTTACTTGATACTAAGTGCATTCTCTTTCATTTGGCCGTGCCAGTAATCTGATCCAAGTCTCAAGTCTCTACTCCATGGTTAACTATTTAATCAATAAATAGCCTCGACCTCGGCTATTACTCGCTACGTCACTTGACATGCTCTTAGCGGTATATTCTTTCCAATTGCTTCGAGAAGCAATGTAGCGCGATATTCAAATATCTCAACTTTCAAAAGCGGCTGTAGCCTTTCCCTTGATATCTAGGTGTCTGAAACTTGGAATACCCATTCCTAGAGTTGGGCACAGTAGGACTCGGAGGGATCCCTGTTGATTTGCCCCTTTGGACTGGTCCCTGTTGACTAGCCCCTGTTGACTAGCCCCTTTGGACGGGTCCTTCTTTAGAAGAGTCATTTTTGACGGGTCCCTGTTGACGGGTCCCTGTGGACCCGTGATTATAAGGATTGTATAGTCAGTAACCCACCTATATTATATAAGAAAATGTGTGTATTTAGAAGTAAAAATCATCAGCTGTATACTAATTTGATGAAAAAAGTTGCGTTAAGTAATGAAGACAACAAGCGATTCATTATACCCAGCTCATTTGATACTCTCGCTTGGGGAAACAGTCGCATTGACGACTATTACTTTACTTAAGTCTAATGTTCACTATATTGTATTATTATTTGTAGTAGTATGTTTAGGGGAGCGTGATGGCGCAGTGGCTTAGCTGCTCGTCTTTCACCCGGACGGCCGGGGATCGAATCCCGGTGACTGCTGGGCGAAATTTACACCTGAAAATCACGTGGCGTCAGGAAGGGCATCCGGTCTCAAATCCTCGGCCAAAACCAAAATGAGCCAGGTTGGCTCCGGTGACCCCAATTAATTGGGATAAGCCGAAGAAAATGATGATTTGTAGTAGTATGTTTATTTTGTAATATATTTGTAAAAACTCTAAGAATAATATATAATGTTAGGCTACTGTAGTTTAGTAAAAAAAGAACATAAGTAATACAATTTAGTGTAAAATAGTGCTTTTTATATTACCGAAAAGATTTTCAAAAATGTACAGAATGTGTGAGCTAAACAAGAGGAATGTAAAAAATGTGAAGTCGAAATTGTAAATATCCATGTGTGAACAAATGAAAAATTAAGAAATGGCTAACACAATATTTTAAATTAAAAGGCATTGTGATCTGGTAAACCTTGTTTTTATTTCACAACAAATAGGGCTTTGCAAAATATAATACAAAGAAATACCAATTCCTCAATCCTTTTCATTGTTCATGTCCACTCATCATTAACTTTCCTTTTATAGCCAACCTCTCTCCCACTGATGCATTATAGAATGTCAAACGTTGTTTAGCATTTTTTCAACAATACTTTATCCGCCACACGTTTTAAAGCAGAATGACTATGACGATGAGAAAGGTCGTGTTCTTTACATGCTTGATCAAAGAATTTAATAGGTATTCACTTAACACAGGGTCTTGTATCCATGATTTTGGTACATGTTGCCAGATTTCTTTCACGGTATTGACTGTCACATAATAAATGAACAACTTAGAGAGCACCAATAATTCTTCTTTGATAAAACTATCTGCATATCGAGGTCAGATAACCTTGTAGTTCCACCCATAAAACAACAACTCTACCTCTTGCATAGTCTGTGATGATGATGGCTCCTGAGATGTAGAGGATGGATTAAACATAACATTTACAACAACAGGGGTTCAACGTTGCTCAATAAACAATGCACTGTCTTGAGCCACAGTATTTTTTTCTTGGACTTGCTTTTTTATAAGTGTTTAAAATGGTGTATTACAAGAGAAATGATAAAGATCCAAAGGTTAAATAGAGCAACAAATAAAGAGAAATGAAAATGATACTTCCATATCAATTGTCAAGCATGAACTAATCTCTAGTAAAGTTAACTCGATAATTAAATAATAGTTTAAAGAGCGAGCAAAAGTGGGTGCAAAAGTGAGTGCAATAGCGGGTGCAAAAGTGGGTGCAAAGGTAGGTGCAAAAGTGGGTGCATAAGTGGGTGCGAAGGTGGGTGCAAAAGTGGGTGTAAAAGTGATAGCATAGCTATAAAACGTGTTAGCAAAACACGATAGATTATCATTCAGCATTAGAGTTCTATATGAAATATATAAGAAAAGGGCCATACTATACTTTTATATAGGTAACAAACGGGTCATACTATACTCTCAACTACCCTAGTTTCAACTACGTTTCAAGGTCACTCTCTCGAACATTGTCGGAGACTATCGATAAACACATATCTTCACACGGCACACTCTTGCGGCGCGCGCGGGCATGAATCATTCAGGATGATGTTAATGGCTTATGGTGGTGGCTTATGTGCATGGCTTAGGTTGGTGGCTTATGGTGGTGGCTTATGTTGGTGGCTTACGGTGGTGGCTTATGGTGCCTTAGGGTGGTGGCTTATGATGGTATTACAGGCTCGCCAAGTAGCCCCACCTGTGGCCGGCTGACCATTCTATTACCGTGTATTAAGTGTAAAGACGGCAAACCTGACCACGTAAAACCGTGAGTTCATGTTTTCCTGACGTAATCGTATGTTTCCACGCACTTCCTGTGTTTGCGCGCGCCATAGTGGCTAAATTTGAAACTCTAGATGAGATGTTTTGCTGACGTAATCGTATGGTCCCCCGCATGCACTCGCCTTGGGCGTGTGCGCCTCCTGAACTCATGGTCGGATTTTGACAAATGAGGTGTTGTAGGCCTCGGAGTGATCCCTGTTGATTTGCCCCTTTGAACTGGTCCCTGTTGACAAGCCCCTGTTGACTAGCCCCTCTGGACGGGTCCTTCATGAGAAGAGTCATTTTTGACGGGTCCCTGTTGACGGGTCCCTGTGGACGGATCCCTGTGGACGGATCCCATTGGACTGGTCCCTTTGGACTGGTCCCTATGGACTAGCCCATGCATTTATCCAAATTATGTCAAAGGGTCCAGGGACCCGTCAACAAGGACCCGTCCACAGGGAACCGTCAAAAATGACTCCTCTCAAAAAGGGCCCGTCCAAAGGGGCTAGTCAACAGGGGCTAGTCAACAGGGACCAGTCCAAAGGGGCAAATCAACAGGGATCACTCCGAGTCCTACAACACCTCATTTGTCAAAATCCGACCAAGGGTTCAGGAGGCGCACACGCCCAAGGCGAGTGCATGCGGGGGACCATAGATTACGTCAGCAAAACATCTCATCTAGAGTTTCAAATTTAGCCACTATGGCGCGCGCAAACACAGGAAGTGCGTGGAAACATACGATTACGTCAGCAAAACATGAACTCACGGTTTTACGTGGTCTGGTTTGCCGTCTTTACAATTAATACACGGTAATAGTATGGTCAGCCGGCCACAGGTGGGGTACTTGGCAAGCCTGAAATACCATCATAAGCCACCACCCTAAGCCACCATAAGCCACCACCGTAAGCCACCAGCGTGAGCCACCACCATAAGCCACCAACCTAATCCAGCCACAATAGCCACCACCATAAGCCATTAACATCATTCTGAATGATTCATGCCCGCGCGCGCCACAAGAGTGTGCCGTGTGAAGATAGGTGTTTATCGATAGTCTCCGACAATGTTCGACAGAGTGACCTTCAAACGTAGTTGAAACTAGGGTAGTTGAGAGTATAGTATGACCCGTTTATTACCTATATAAAAGTATAGTATGGCCCTCTTCTTATATATTTCACATAGAACTCTAATGCTGAATGATAATCAATAGTGTTTTGCTAACACGTTTTATAGCTTTGTTATCACTTTTACACCCACTTTTGCACCCACCTTTGCACCCAATTTTGCACCTACCTTTGTACCCTGTTTTGCACCTACCTTTGCACCCTCTTTTGCACCCGCTTTTGCACTCACTTTTGCACCCACTTTTGCTCGCACTTTAAACTATTATTTAAATTATCGAGTTAACTTTACTAGAGATTAGTTCAAGCTTGACAATTGATATGGAAGTATCATTTTCATTTCTGTTTATTTGTTGCTCTATTTACCCTTTGGATCTTTAGCATTTCTCTTGTAATACACCATTTCAAACACTTATAAAAAAAGCAAGTCCAAGAAAAAAAATACTGTGGCTCAAGATAGTGCATTGTTTATTGAGCAACGTTGAACCCCTGTTGTTGTAAAAGTTATGTTTAATCCATCCTCTACGTCTCAAGAGCCATCATCATCACAGACTATGCAAGACGTAGTGTTGTTGTTTTAAGGGTGGAACTACAAGTTTATCTGCCCTCGATATGCAGATAGTTTTATCAAAGAAGAATTATTGGTGCTCTCTAAGTTGTTCATTTATTATGTGTCAGTCAATACCGTGAAAGAAATCTGGCAACATTTACCAAAACCATGGACTCAAGACCCTGTGTTAAGTGAAAACCTATTAAATACGTTGGATCAAGCATGTAAAGAACACGACATTTCTTATCGTCATAGTCATTTTGCTTTAAGACGTGTGGCGGATAAAGTATTGTTGAAAAAATGCTAAACAACGTTTGACATTCTATAATGCCTCAGTGGGAGAGAGGTTGGCTATAAAGGGAAAGTTAATGATGAGTGGGCATGAACAATGAAAAGGATTGAGGAATTGGTATTTCTTTGTATTCTATTTTGTAAAGCCCTATTAGTTGTGAGATAAAAACATGGTTTACCAGATCACAATGCCTTTAATTAAAAAAATTGTGATAGCCATTTCTTAATTTTTCATTTGTTCACAGATGGAAATTTACAATTTCCACTTTACATTTTTTTACATTTATACATTCCCAATGTTTAGTTCACATATTCCGTACATTTTTTTTGTTATGAAATAAAAATAAGGTTTACCAGATCACTATGTTTTTTTTAAATTTTAAAATGGTGATAGCCATTTCATTTTTTCACACATGGATATTTACAATTTCGACTTCACATTTTTTACATTCCTCTTGTTTAGCTCACAGATTCTGTACATTTTTGAAAATCTTTTCGGTAATATAAAAAGCACTATTTTACACTAAAATGTATTACTTATGATCTTTTTTTACTAAACTACAGTAGCCTAACATTATACATTATACTTAGAGTTTTTACAAATATATTACAAAATAAACATACTACTACAAATAATAATACAATTCGCGAACTCAAGCGACGGTGCTGCCGCTTAGCAGGAACTAGAGGAATGGTGATAGAAATATTAACAAACAGCTGTTTAACCTGCGATTTTTGTTGACGTGTGTGATCTTCTCTCATTTTTTCAGCTTTTGCATAATAACTGAGGCTGAAAAATGAGTAATAGATATTGTTCAGTTCCACAGTGCTCTTCAAAGGCAACAAGAGGCATATCAATGCATTACTTTCCTAAAGAGAAAGGTTTAAAGAAGAAATGGAGTCGAGTACTTCGCATCGCAAAGCCGATTTCTAAATATATGATTGTATGCGGTTTGCATTGCACAAAGGAGGATTATTTTTATCCAGGTTAGTAAACATTCCTTTGTACGTGTACTGTAGATGACCTGTTTATTTCTTTCATACATATTAATTACGTCCCAGTTGTGGAAAGATAACCTTCATACACTGGATTTGGCTACATTATTTATACCTATTCTTCTTAACCCTAGAACTGCTGCAGGTTTATCCGTCAAATGCTGCAGTACATTCCCATAAAATACACACTATGGGAATTTAGTATCTGTAAGCAAACTGTGTTCATGAATATAACTTATCATACATCAATAGAAAGCTGAAAGACTGTTCTATATTATTTTTATAGAGGCGAATCATTAAGAATCATCAGTTTGAATTATAAAAAGTATTTTACCAAATATAAGAAATAAAATTGACTTTTCTGCTCTAGAAAACCATATTGCCAAGTTAAATGTTTGTCAGACACATCATAAATGAAAAGTTCACAGTTTTTTGTTACTATTTCAGGAACCAGTTTTAAATAATTCCTGTTATTTACTAAAAAAAAAGCGCTCAATTTCTGAATCATCTACATAGGCTTGTTGGCTGCCATTTTGCTCAATGCAACTTCAATGTCAACATGAAAGTACTTCCACTTCTGCAGCCAAATAATAGCCTGCTTATTGTCATTTGTTTGCCAAAGAGTAACACAACGAAAGATAAAAGCATCGAGAACCAGCATGACTTGAAATTAGTGCCATCTGATGGCTAACAGTAGTACTATATTTGAATACCGAGACCGTCTTTCAGAGAGACGGTCGCACTTGATTAATCACCACACCGTCTTCCTGGAAGACGGTCCGCAGTTCTAGGGTTAAAGTGGACTACACAAGCTACTTCCAGTGGGGTAGGATTATTAATAAGCATAAGATTGTTATAATATTGCAGTAGAATTATAAATATATTTTACTTTCAGATGTGAGAGCATGTAAAAGATACCTGAAGGAGGGCGCCATCCCCTCTCAGAGATCATTGGATAAGAAGATATCTTCTCCCCTGAAACTACAGGCAGAGGCCAGGGATGCACGTGTGCAACATAGACATGAAGCTGTGGCACCACCATCTCCAACTGAAGACAGTGAAGAGGTAACTGAAGACACAGAGACTGTGGCAGAGGAGATGTTTGCAGCTCTGGTGGAAGATCCCACTCTAAGGAAATGTGTAGAAGATAAAGGGTTACAAGTAACGCCAAGTGTAATTGATGATTGTAGAAAAATAACTTTAGAGGACATGATGAAAACAAATATAGAAATTAATGCATTTACTGGTATCCCATCGGTTACATTATTAGATAATATATGTGTTGCTACAGGAAAATTAGAAAGACAGAGTGCCAAACCACTAACCTTGTCATTAAGACAGCGTATCATTTTAGTGTTCGTGAAATTGAAAATTAATCTTTCTTTTAGGTGTTTAGCTGTTCTATTTGGGGTCACAGCTAATACATGTAAGAACTATTTCCATGTAACAGTAGAGTTATTACATGAGGCACTAAAAACAGCTGTTCCATGGCTGGAGAAAGATCTGATTAAGAAGAGGATGTCTATATATTTTCAACATTTTCAGAATACTAGAGTTATTTTGGATTGTACAGAAATTCCCGTGGAGAAAAATAAGTGTTTAAAGTGTCGTGTGATGTCCTACTCTCATTACAAAGGCGATTACACATTGAAAGTACTTGTTGGTGTTGCACCATCAGGTTTAGTAACTTTAGTAAGTCAAGTGTATGGTGGAAGGGTTACAGACAAAGAAATATTTTTGCAATCCAATTTATTAGGCATGTTATTACCTTATCAGGATGCTGTAATGGTCGATAAAGGATTTTTGATAGAGAGTGAGTGCATTGAAAGGAATATACAATTGATCAGGCCACCCTTTCTTGGTAAGAATCAGCAATTGTCAACAGAGGATGCACTCAGAACTGCTGACATAGCTGCAGCTAGAGTGCATGTAGAAAGAACAATTCAGAGGATGAAAATATTTAAAGTATTAAAAGGGAGAGCCAATTTATATATGGTTCCATACATGGATACTGTAATGACTATTATTGCAGGAGTAGTGAACCTTTCAGATCCTATTCTTAGTGTTGATAAGTATGACTAAGGAGGCTTTTGCTACTGGTACCTAGTACCCAGTTTGTGGGTGTGTTTTTTCTAAAGCAGAATTTGAGCGCTGTATCAGCAGCGAAGTAAAGCGCTACATATAAACTAGCTGTGAATAGAAACGGAGAGATGGCACGAAATGACAGTTGTTTAAACGTGTTTCGTTCATTATTTCAAAATAAATTTAATACAACTTAATATAACAATGGATCCACTGGGAGACTAAACTGATGATGAATGCATAGTGGTGTCGCTCAATGAACAACTTTGTTAATTTCACGTTGCTTGTAATTTAAGGTTTTCCGCCCCTTAAAACTTCAATAACTAACTAATTTTTAGATTAGGCCAAGGCCATTCGAGTTACCTTCTATGAATTAATGCCCCTGCTTTAGCCACTAAAGTTGCATGATCGTTTCATGAATGTAGCAGCATATGGATAACAATTCCTGAACTTAAGGTTACCGTATCTATAATATCCACCATAACGTTTATGTGACAGGTTAAATTGGATCTAAAAATAGGATGAACAAGCTCTCGACTTCTTACAAATAATTCTTAATTAACCTACTGATATGCTGCTAGTGGAAATGTAGGCCTATAATCATGTAGTCTCATAGGCTACATCAGTAGCCAGAGCATGTCGCTAATGATATCAGAGTAGACTGTGCATGCACACGTTAACATGAGTTTGCTGGTTTGTGACATTACGTCAACAAATTTAATGTATTTTAACTCTCCTGATTCCATTCTGGTCCCTGTTACTGCCACATGCATGGTTCCAATAGGCTTGATTTGATTTTTAGGATTATTATATTTCACTATAGCTTACCTGCTGCATCACTCAGAAAATTAAGCAAATGCATGTATCCTTGTTGCAGATCAGGTCCATGTACGTCCAAAAATGTTTTATGTAGGTGACCTTAATATTACACTCCTTAAAACGTTGGTCCCCTCCACCACCCCCCGTCCTAATGATGCAAAGTGTTATTAGACTGGGGCGTGGTGGCGCAGCGGTCATTGTTATTAGACTTTAAATACATTTGCCATTGATAGTACAAATGCTTGTAGATATCCGTATTGATAGATTAATTAAAAGTTTATTTTAAACTTTTAACATCTTACATAATACAAAAGTAGCTACAATAACCTGAAACTAACGTGCACCACTAATGGGCCCTCATTGCTTACGGACCCCTATGCATTTGCCCCCCCTTGTCCCTCCCTGGGCCTAGACGGTGCCAATTGCAGAAATTAGACCAGAAGAACCAAATCACTAGTAAAACAATGTATAGTAAAGGAAGGAAGCTTGTAGTTTTACGTGACCATTAATCTCGCAATCACGAGCCACGGGACCTTCTTTTTACATTGAATCCGAACCACAGGACACGGCATTGCACTTAAAAATATCTTGCATGCATTGACCAGGAATCGAACCTGGTCCACCTTGGCGAGAGGCCAACAGCTTGATCGCTGCGCCACCACGCCCCCAAGTATACAGTAGATTATAATCAACAAGTTCTCTCTAACATACATTAGCCTACTAGTTCATATACAGTACACAATTTGCGTACCTAGTTAGAATGCACCCGAGTGAAAGAAAATAGGCTGGTACCCGTAGCCTATTATTTTTCATGAGAAACCTAATAGAATTTTCTGTCACTCTGCCAAGTACAGATATGTTACCATGCTGGGGTAGGCTATGTACACCAACAAAATTATAGTAATGTTTGTAGACATAAGAAAAAAATGTGGTATTTCGTTCATAACTACGTACAATATGTAAATTATTTTCACAAATCTGAGTCTTCTTATGGAGAATGGGGTTTCCTCCATAGTCCATAACCAAAGAAATTTAATCATCAATTGAATACTCGTATGATTATGAACTTCAAAGCAATGCTACGCCTTTCTAGGCTTCATCCTACGTATCTTCCTGGATGGCTCTCGTGTAGCATCCGTTGCCCGTTTCGAAAGTGCGTTATTTTACTTAGTAGCGCTCTGAAAATGGTTTATAATTACTCTGCCACATTATTAAAGCCATTTGCCATTGACAAACACTGCATAAACACTTCCAAAATAAGGAAATTGTCAACATTAACTTTCAAGTAATAAACTTATCAAAAAGCAAGTCGTCATGTTTGCTGCCAACTTACTGATTGTGCTGCTAGGTAAAACCATTGGCCTGGATAAAGAGTATTGATGCATGACTATCCCCACTGTGCGTAGCAAAAACCAGGGGTGTTTATATTAGCCTAACGCGCAGGGCCGCGCTACCTAACCTTTATTGGCCTAGGCGAAAACCATTGGTCTGGAAACAATGTTGGCACTCTGAAAAAAATACAGTAACACTCTATCGATAAAATATTCAACTCCTGTATATTAGTAACATTGGCCATTTCTAGAGTAAATTTTTCGGATTTTAATGGCGCCGGGCAACGTATACTACACGAGTTCCTAATTGATATTCAGTCGTACACAACAACGCCTTCAAGAAAATTCAGATGAAAACAAGAGTTTATCTTGTTATGACTGCAGCCATTTTTCAATGTATCAAACGTGCTGCGAAGTGAAACCACGCTGCATGATGACTCATCTTAAGCTAAAATGTTGGGGGATGGGGATGCTCTGTGGTATGACCTACATGATGATATTAGTACATTCACATTGTACTTCTATGATAAATAAAGCATTTGAAACAATATCACTTTTTTATTATTTTATAAATTAGCCTATTTATGGATACAATGTAGCAATAATTACTCTAAGTTACTTTTTACATCAACTATCCTATAAGAAAAGCTAGTAAAATGCTATTTACAAGAAAAAACATCAATTGTTATTGGCAACTCCAGCTATCTGATAATAATGAGAAACTTACCAAGTAGGGTACATTTGTCATGTGGTGACTGTTTGTATTATGGTTCCTTGTATCGTGGTAAATTCTTCATGTCTCTATACATAAGTAATAAGTTTCACTCGTTGATAGAGTGCAAAATGGGTAAAAGCAAAGTATATTGCTCAG
Organism: Meconema thalassinum; assembly: GCA_946902985.2. NCBI lineage: Eukaryota > Metazoa > Arthropoda > Insecta > Orthoptera > Tettigoniidae > Meconema > Meconema thalassinum. The sequence goes on along the minus strand of OX336397.1, from coordinate 177,906,176 downwards.
TTCACGGCTGTAAGTGGATGTATAAGAGGGCTGCGGATATAAGTTTTCATCACTTTCCAAATGATGCAAATAGCAATAGCCGAAAAGGGACGATACCAAATAAATACGGTCAACAGGAGCGGGTTGGACCACTCACCACTACACACACTGACGACAGGACGGGTTGTTCACTGTTACGCCGAGCCAAGCCGCACCTAGACAGCCAAGTACAGTCTCGCCGAACCAAGCCGTACCACGACAGCCAAGCTTCATCAGTCAGGTATCCTTCCCCGCTCCCTAGTTCATTTCCCTACCAACCACCATCACCTCGCTCTGCGATATCCGAGCCATTCCACTACGAGTCATATAGGCCTAATTTGACTTCGCAGGGTAAATATCTACTCTGAAAGAACCTGCTACCAGTCCGATATTCAACACCAAACCTACCTGCTAACCATCCAACAAATCAAGCAATTCCTGTCTCCCCAGAGTTTTAATACAAGTTAAACTCATCCCTTTGCCCTACCAAGCAGCAAATAATTTCTAGAATCTATGGTACAGTGACCAAACTCAAATATAGCTTTTAAACGTAACAGCGCCATGACTCGAACTGCTCAAAAACAAATACCAGCAGACAACTGATGCTTGATAATATGCAATTGACACATAAAATCTAGTGGAACACACAAATTAGATCACGTGTATCGCACAGTTATACATATATACAATTAAAAATAACACTGTCATTATTTTAGGGTCCACATTTACCGATTATAACCGAAAAATAAAAAGTGTTCCATATCAAACGCGTGTTATTGAGTATTTTTACCCTACTTATCCAGACCGACCGCAGCGGGCCACCACGTGTGTACTTCTACTCTCCCACTCCTTTCCTCATGGTTTTCAAAAATCTTAAACAAAGCAATGCTTGCAGCTGCACCTGACCATAATATTGATGATTTGTCTTTAAGGATAAAGTATTTTCCTCAATCGACCCATTTAAATATTTTAGGCCCTGCACTACATCAATTGCAGTCTGCGTTTTAGCTGCTAGAGGGCACTTAACCTCTACACAACAGAGTGAACTAACCACACCATCCAGACTTACACCTAACCATGGGGCACTTAGAAGAACAATAATGCCCACCGGTTCCACTTTATTTTTAAAAGCAATTTCATAAGCTTCTAAGGCTACTAGTTCAAATTTTTTCCCATGCACAGTTGCCATGTGTCCCTTGAAATCAGTTTTGAACAGCCTACTCACTTTTAAATTCCAGTCAGGGCTTTTATTTTTGCTGTAAGTAAAAACACTGTAACAAGTAGTACCAGTTAATCTTACTTTTCTTGCATTCTTCCAAATTTCTCCAGATTGGGTAAGAGTTGTCAAACATAATTTTACACTGTCTTCATATGTGAGAGCTACCTTCTCATTAAAAAATTGAGCAATGTCATCTTGAAGTTCTGCATCAAAATCAACCATAGCACTAAATTGTGGCAACAAGTTGTTGTTGCCTAAAAGTTTATGGTATAGGGATAATTGTAGCAAATCATCACCACTCGAGACTTGAATAGTAGTAGTAGTAGCAGTAGTCTCCCTTAAGCGCAAAGTAAGATCCAGCTCGGATCCCTGTGCCCCAGAAAGTAGAATATCCAGTATATTATTCTCGCCTGCACTACCGACTAGGCGACTTTGGAGGGTTGATTTGACAGTTGATCTTCCCATGTGGCAGAATTTATTTATAGGAATCGCTTTGTCGTACATGTAGTTGTCTTTCTTTAACTTGCCCCATTGCTGCTTCAAATCTGTGGAGCTCAGGTCTTCCAAGTTTTCAATTGTGTGCCTATTACGAAAAGAAGAGAAAACAAATACAGTCAACTTGTTCACTCTTCGATTTATCGGCTTCAACAGTATTATATCTTCTAAATTTAAATGCATCTACTTACCGAAATATGTAAAGCAATGTACCGACTACATGCTTACACTTTCCTGAACTTCCAGCCTTACAGGTACACGAACAAATTAACTTTTTCTTGGCAACTGGTGATCGAATCTCAATTTTAATCTGGTGAGGAACTCCCTTCAAATTACTGGTTTGTAAGCATAAAGCTTCAAGTCTCACTAAATCTTCTCTTTCGGCTACTCTCCCAAACATAATTATGTGTTTGGCATCTAAAATTGCCTGTCCTTCAACGAGAGGCCGCCTAGAATCCCCAACAATATTCAATACATCAATCAAGTCTATCACCATTGCGTCCACCATTTTGTCGCGACCGACCTGCCACCTACATTCGATTGAGTTCGCGAATATAGTGAACATCAGACTTAAGTAAATTAATAGTCGTCAATGCGACTGTTTTCCCAAGCGAGAGTATCAAATGAGCTGGGTATAATGAATCGTTTGTTGTCTTCATTACTTAAAGCAACTTTGTTCATCAAATTAGTATACAGCTGATGATTTTTACTTCTAAATACACACATTTTCTTATATAATATAGGTGGGTTACTGACTATACAATCCTTATAATCACTTATATCTAACTCTTTACTAACAACATTCTTCTATACTCCTTTTAATTTTTTATTTTTACATCATCAATTCTCATATAGCTGTATGATTTAGATTTTGTGCCTACAAAGGTGTCTATAACAACACTAGCACATTCATCCTTAAATTTTCCAAGAACCCTTTTGTTTACAAGTGGTAAATGATAAATATTATCCTTGGGATAGTCACTTGTATCAAACCTATTTAGCTCAGTTTTGATATCCTCATAAAAATCATCAGTTTTAAACTCATAAATAAAAGAATCTGTATCTGTTTAGAGTAATTTTGCATTATCATGATAGTTTTTCTTAACATAATCATAGTGAAATTCATACATACGTGTTTTTGACAATTCCAGAATGGCGTAACCCACATATGTGGGTTTGTTGTAAGATACTTTAAGGCGATTCATTCGTATTACAACTAAATCCTCATGAATAATTGAACAGCTATGAAAGTTAGGCTTGCTTATTAAGTTGCTCACACCATACCTTTTACCATCATTCTCCCACTTTGTTATTAGCTTTACATCAACTCGCTTATCAACATTCTCCATGGTCTTTCCAAAAACACTATTATTCATGAGTTAATAAAAATCTTTTTCAAAAGCATTTGTTGACAGTGTTCTTAAATTATTGTTTAGATCAATATACGGTTTGAGCCATGCTGACTGATGAAATTGTAATACGCGATGAATTTTAGTTAATTTCAATCCATGCTGTAGACACTGAAGTTTTGATAATGTATTACATATTTACATTTATCATTCACATTATCAATTAACATTTTCGTTCGTGATGTGATGTATGGAGATTTCATGGTTTCAGGACAAAATGGAAAATCATTATGATCATCATGTAAATCTTTAGGGTACTCAAGATTTACCTCTAAAATATATCCTTTATCGTGGTTATCATTTAGAGTGTTGACATGTAAGACATCAATTTCAGGTTGTGTCAGCCAGCGAAAATCTTTCAGTGGTAGATATTGACTCATAGCCCAACCATATTGGTTATTTGCATCGAGGTAGACAATATACTTTGACTCTTCACAAGGGTTGTAGCTAGGCATGTATTTATTATTTGCTTTAGAATACCGTCCACTACATTGTCTTAATCTACCTCGAATTAATGATTTTATAACATTAATCATGTCTATATCGGTCATCAATTCTAAATTTACTTTCGTTTTTTTTAAACATTGAACTGAAACTTAACCCAGGAGCAGTAAAATACTGACAAGGATCAAGGTCGAAAGTTTTCATACAAACATTCTGGAAATTTTCAAAAACATCTGCTAATAACAACACATCTGTCTTCAAATATATGTCTGAAAATTCACCTAAAGTTTGAATGTCCAACTGTGTCCATACACATTGTGCATGTAAATATTCCTTATCACTGATATGACTTGTGTTTAAGGAACTGTAAAATGCATCTTTTGGTGGTAAAGAACACTCCTCAAGACGTTCCACACAGTTAATATACTCATAAGGGAATATACCCTTTTAACAAATCAAATTAAAATCATCTTCTTTAGGAAAGACACGTTGAATTTCATGAAACTGATCTGATTTTAAATTACTAGTCAGCTTATCAAGACTACTCGGCATAAAGAGGAATGAATCTAAAAATCTCAGTTTTATGGTTTTTTTAAATGCCAGTTTTGATGTATTTTGTAAACGATATGTATTGTTCCTTATTATTTGCAATCACATCAATTTTCTCATCTGAAGCTCCAAATTCTTTAACGATAAAGTGGTTATCGTATTTGCTACCGTTATGTAGAATGATTGGAATGAATTTTGTTACTCTATACTTAAAATTACATACTTGGTGAGCAGCACCACGATATTTTCCTGTTAAATGGTCATGATCGCAAACCCTATCTGTATATAAACATTCACCACATATAAAAAAAATAGTTTGTTTCAAAACTCATTTGCTGTGATGATGTTAGTGGCTCCATTGGAATGATAGTATTTAAAATAGAGGATATACGGATTGCATCTTTTTCAAGTCTTTCCATAAAAATTTTAGGTGCTTCCGGTCCTCTATAGAGCTCGAACTTATTTAACGAGTCATCATAACTATATTTAATATAATACGCAAAGCTAAAAGGTTCATGAATGTGAGTAGTGTTGGTAAAAGTTTTGGTTGGATTCGATGGACATGTATTAAAAGGTTTTAGCAAAGCCTCAAAGTCAGCATATATAACAAATGGTACTCAAAGATGCTTCTCAAAGTCCTTAAATTTCAGAATGTTATTTCTAGGAGTAGGTAATACCGTACAAACATGATTACAACCCCATTTTTGATGTTGAGTTAGTTGATTCCCTTTTCTAAAATATAGTAAACAATCATCACACAACCACTTCCTATTATTACGTTTTGACAGCTGACTACCAACAAGTCTACTTAAATGTTTTATCCAACAATAGTGGGCATTTTCACCTTCGGTTATGTATAGTAAATTTACATGAGTATACTTTTTTACCTGAGTATAATATAGAGGACCAACTATACTCTTGTTTTCAATTCTATACACATTAATACTTACATTGTTCAGCTCTTCAAAATGTTTAATGTCTTTTATATCCATAGGAAATTCTACTTCTTTTAAATCTAACACTGAGGAATAGTGAGGATATGATGGTGTTCTCATCGTGTCCCTCACTGCTGGATAGAGATCTGAGGTTACGGCCCACAAAAAACATACTTGATCACTATTCAAAACGTTCACAACAGCTCTCTTTCGTTTGATCCATGCGGGTAAATCAATGTATGATGATGCTCGAAGGGGGTTATATTTATTCATGTTGGTTTCTAAATAAAGTACTTCAACCAACTGACTCCCTTTCATGGAACTCTTCACTCTTTACAATGATAGCACTTGAAATATCTTGGTACATATCACTGATATTAGTTGATTCACTAACAATTACGTTTATTGTATTAAAAGATTTGATATCCGTAATTTCACCTTCACTCCCAGTTTTTACATACAGTCCAAAGAGTTCGAAATTCACTTTGAATGTTTTATGGTCTACTAAAACATTATCTACCAAGCCAAACACACTAGGTTGAACAGTCTTTAAAAATGATTCAATACTTTGAGTTTTTCTTCACTATGAAGTCTGTAACTAGCAATTCGACTTTTTAAACGCACTACCAATTTGTTGAATATTCGCAGAATTTCTTTCATGGCAATTGTTAATTTTAGGATTAATACTGCGTAAATGTCAATGAAGGGTTGAAGAAGGTATATCAATATTACATACATCACAATGCGTTATCGAAGGTTCAACATTCTTCTTTCTTTTTGTTGTACAACTATTTTCACAATCTTGAGAACTTTTACGCTTTTGAGCATCACATTTGTTTAAAGGTTCAGTGCTAGTTGATGGTTTTGCAAATGTTAATTCCCGTTGTTCTCCAGGCACTTCAACCATGTGGGATTGATATCGCTTTACAGCAGAAAAACCAAGATCACAAACTGAACACGAAAAAGGTGATGAACTGACATGCTTTAAATTTACATGTCGTGTAAGACTATCCTGTCTGTTAAATTTCGTAGCACAATGACTGCACACAAATATGTTAAGATTATGTTTAGTACTTGCATGCCGTTGAAGGCTGTCAGGTCTTGAGAACTGTTTTTTACTATCACTACACTTGAACATGATGATTATCAATCACTTTTCAAATTACCTATAATGAAAGAAATCATAAATGTTAATAAAAGCCAAAATAAAGTAAAAGATAAATATTTTAATTAAATTACAGCCAATGGTCATAGTAGGGAATTTCAATTGAACGTCTGTGGACTCTCAGCTAGTCTAATTTCAAGTAGTTCCAACTTTGGTTACCAAGTATGGCACTGTCACTGGCACCTAGCGGTGAACATTGGAACTTGATAGAGCGTTAATCATATCTAACCTACAAATTTAGCTTCACACAATTGTCGAGTAGTTCCAACTTTGGTTATCAGATACCATTGTCACTGAGACCTAGCGGTGAACATTGGAACTTGATAGAGCGTTAATCAAATTTAACCTACAAATTTAAATTTACACAATTGTTGAGTAGTTCCAACTTTGGTTACCGGATATGCTACTGTCACTGACACCTAGTGGTAAACGTTGGAACATAATAGAGTGCTTATATCCAACTAAAATATAATTTTTAAAGAAAACATATTTACCAAAGTAGTAAGGTATTTTCAAGTCCTCTTCCGACACACAGGTAAGATGTAGAGATAACACGTTGTCAACTGTCGTTCACGAGATTCAAGTACAAAGTGAGAAAGGCCTCCCCCCATCCTAGCCTTTTATACCACAAACACACCTATGCCATGCGTGCACCTCTGTCGTCTCAAATATCTGTCAATGTAACATTTCTCATGGTCGATAATGAACGCCTACATCACGTGACATCATACATCTGAAAGAATCATGTTTCACACCCCTGCATCCTGTAACACAACACCTTACATCCGGTGGCAAGTTCATGCTTCACTAACATCTTACGTTTGCAAGAATCATATTTCGCAAACTTGCTATTTTGTAACACTAAACCTTGCATCCGGTGGCGAGTTATTTTTTTCCGCTGACATTCTACGTCAGCAAGAATTATGTTTCACACACTTCCTTACCCTAACGCTGACCTTGCATCAGGTTGTAGCACCTGCATCGCGTGACGACATACGCTGCGAGAGTTGGCATGTTTTAAAATCACACATGACATACTTACCTTACCCTCTATAAGAGCAGTATGGGATAGTTGCATGTGCCTCATGTACTTTGGTGTGTGCATTAGCCCCGGTGCTAGCTTTCCCTCACACTTCATAAAAAAAACAGCGAGGAATAGTTCGTGTGCCCCGTGTACATGGGTATATGCATTAGCCTCAGCACTAGAGAGTATCCATTCACCATGTTTTACACTTAGGCGTGGCATGTCCTCAATTAGGTTTGATTAGGAATACTAGACTAAAATAGCTTGAGTAGGATAGGCTAGGTTAAGCTATGCTCACCATCTTTATTTGAAAAGCGCTTCATCCATGACAACATTTTAAAAATGTGTAGTTAGGCCCTTTGTCAAAATTTAATAAAAATAAATAGCGGAATAAAAAGGAGGCTTCACCCTGAGTAATTTGACACCTAACACGACTTCCTCCAATAATTTGTTCAAAAGATATCGCCATTTTTAAATTCCAGCGGTGGAGCGGTGGCGGTGGCATTAGAACCATCCAAAAACCACTACTACCGTCAGGTTTTAATTCAGCCCGAACAACAAGATCTCCAAAGAATCTTGTGGCGCGACGAAATCAGCAAGCCCGTTAAAATATTTCGCTTAAAACGGTCACTTATGGCTTAAAACCTTCCGCTTTCCTTGCTATCCGATCCCTACATATGTTAGCCTCTCGAGATAGTTTTCCATAGAAAACCGTCTTCCGTCAAAATCTGCGGAGATTCTGAATCCATAAAAACTCTTGGAGTTCACTGGTGCACTCGCACTGATACTCTCATCTACCAAGTCTCGCTTTCCGAAGAGCTCCCCAACACAAAAAGGCAAATTCTCTCTGAAATTGCAAACATTTTTGATCCGCTTCAATTCCTTGCTCCGGTTATTGTTATAGCCAAGCTTTTCATGCAAGAGCTATGGTCTCTCAAATGTGAATGGGACGAAACCGTTCCCCATTTCTTTTCTTAATAGATGGCTCTCTTTTCGTAGCAGTTTACTTGATCTTTCTCTTATTGAAAGTCCTAGGAATTTAATTAACGCTCCTCCTAACACATCTTTCTTCCTTCATGTGTTTGCCGACAGCTCCGAGAAAGTTTACGGTTGTTTTGCATATTTTGGTTTATCGCAATTCACTAAATGAATCTTCTATGTCCAACCTTATTTGCGCTAAGTCCATATTCGCTCCTCTTAAAACTATTACTTTGCCTAGGCTTGAATTGTTTGCTGCACTCATGGCCACAGAACTTGCCAAAAAATTGCACAAAGTCTTAAAGGTCGAATTTACGCAAACCTATTTGTGGAACGATTCCATGATTACTCTTTCCTGGATCGCGAAAAACCCCACCCACTGGCAAACCTTTGTGGCTATCAGAGTTTCTAGAATTCAAACCCTTTCCTCTGGATGTCAATGGAAGCATGTTCCCAGCGCTGATAACCCCGCTGACATCATCTCACGTGGTTGTATACCCTCTCAATTGGCAACCTCTCAGTTGTACTGGTATGGGCCCCCGTGGTTAATTGAAGACTCTTCTTGTCGGCCTTCTAAACCTCCAGTCACAAACTCCAACTTGCCTGACACTAAAGTATCCAAATCCACGGCTTCGTGTCTTATTTCCAATGTTTCACACCCGTTGTTGTCCTGCTATTCTTCCTTTCATAAATTAGCTCGAATTTTTGCCTATCTTCTCAGATGGAAATATCTTGTGGTTGACCAACCTCTTCTCCTTAAACCACACCTGAGCAATCACGAATTAAATCTCGCTACCATTAAAGTTTTGCAGCTAACTCAGCAAGAGGCCTTTTCTTCTGAATTGTCTTTGCTCTCAGCTAACAAAGATCTTCCTAAATCTAGTCGTCTTCGCGCTTTAGCCCCCTTCCTTGATGACAATGGGTTACTCAGGGTAGGTGGTAGGCTTTCGCATTCTTCACTTTCTGAGGATAAAAACATCCCGTTATTTTGCTCTCTAAGCATCACGTAACTTTCTTAATCATACGTGACTTTCATTATCGTAACCTGCACGTTGGTACACGCACACTGCTTTGCTTCTTAAGGGAAAAGTACTGGATCATAAATGGAGTTCATGCAGTTTCCTCTGTAATTCACAAATGGATTCCTTGCTTCAAAGCGAAACCTAAATTTAATACTCAATTAATGAGCGATGTGCCCTCTTTCCGCTCTTCTCCTATACGTCCTTTTGTTTTAACTGGTATGGACTATATGGGTCCGTTCAAATATCAATGCAATTCCCCTGAAGCTAAACGCAAATTGTTTGGAAAACTCTATGTTTCTCTTTTCGTTTGCATGGTTACTAGCGCGATTCATCTGGAACTAGTAACAAATGCCTCTACTTCTTACTTTTTGTCAGCCGTCTCTCGCTTCACTGCTAGGCGTGGCGTTCCCTCTGAGATGTTCTCCGATAACGCATCCACTTTTCAAGGCGCAGCTTCCTTGTGGAAGAAAGCTCTTACATCTTCTCCTGCCATGGAACAGATTTCTGATTTTTCCTTCTCAAAAGATTTCAAATGGCGGTTTATACCTCCCTACTCCCCTCATCACGGTGGTAGGTGGGAATCCTATGTCAAGCTGACCAAACGTCATCTAAAAAAGTGTTAGGTAATCGTTCCCTTACTTATGAGGAATTTAACTCTCTGTCTATTCTGATTGAAGGTGTTGTTAATTCTCGTCCTTTGACACCGCTTTCTACTGACCCTGATGATCCTCTTCCATTGACACCTGGTCACTTTCTTATAGGCACTTCTCTTTCCTCCCCTCCTCCCCTTCCCAACTCTTATAGAGACTCTAACCTGCCTATTGTTTGGCGTAAACTAGAAGCTCTTCGCAATGCTTTCTGGAAGAGGTGGAAATTGGAATAATTAACTTCCTTGCAACGGAGACAGAAGTGGTTTCTTCCTAATCCTGACATTAAAGTGGGGGACTTGGTCCTTGTTAAAGATGCTTCCCCTCCCTTGGTCTGGATCTCCGGTAGAGTGACCGAGTGTTACCCGGGAAGGGATGGGAGAGTTAGGGTAGCCAAGATCTTGACCACAAATGGGCATATTACAAGACCACTGTCTTAAATTGCCCCCTACCTTTAAATCTGTAACATTGTATTTCCTGTTCTCTGTTGGTGTTTTTCCCTCCCTGCGTGGTGTATTCTTTGGAACACACGGTAATGTAGAGGTAGTTTTTGCTGCTCTTTGCTTTAATTCATTCCTTCCTTTTTCGCAAACACCAACAGTGATTTCATCCTTTTTCTTTCATTTAAGCACCTTGCTTACTTTCTTTGTAAGTTTGTTGCAGATATACCTTCCATGAACTACCTAGCGGCATCTAGCAGCTAACTGCTGAAGTCCCTCAACATTTCCATTCTCAAGAGGACCTCTTTACAAGTCAAACCACCAGGGTTCGTCGTTATCGCAAAATAACATCTCCATGCTGAAGAGGACTTCGTCTACATTCTCATCCTCCAGGCTTCGCTAGTGACGCCTGCTATCAACTCTTTGAAGACAATTTCATCAAGATACTTAATTTTTGTAATGTTTGTCATTCTTATGTATATTCCTTTGTCTCCTACCACCACTCTTTTCCTTCTTTGGTCCCTCCGCGCTTCGTTGAGCTGGTCTCACTTGTGCTTCAGTCGTCAAGACCTCCGGTTGGAGCCTAACTAAGGATCGTCTCCTCTCCTCGAGAGAAAAAAACTTTTAAATCGGACGCCATGTCCAGATCTTAACTAACGGTAGCCTGGATCGCATACTACAGAAATGAGCTAAGTACCATGTTCTTCAACATATTTTAATCGCTTTTAATTAGCTATACGCATTTAATACCGTTTTATAGACAGTGAGAAGTTGCTAAATGTTGTGCAATTGCAATCTTCGCGGGATTTTCGATGTCAGGCTTTATCTATCTAAGACAGCTAATCTTTTAAAACGAAGCAGCATTTCTTGTGCATATTAACTGAGAATGAGCTCTCACACCGTGGGATTTTTATTAAACTAAATACTGTCTATAGAAAACTTAGCTCGTTCCACCGCTGGACTTTATTTGCCCAATTCAACAGTTATGATTGTTCTGGAATTTTCAACGCCAAGCAATTCATCCACAAACTATACCTTCTAATATTCTCCACACACCTATGGAAATACTTTTTCTAACCAAGTAATTTTCTTTACGAACAGCTAATCAACACCTAATTTGTCTTCCTTCGTGGGAAATTGTCCGCTGCATTCAACTATAACCTGCAAATTTTTCAATGCAATAGAATGTTTCAAACCAAAATGCTACAAGTTATTTTATACCACCGCAATAAATTTCCTTTCTATAAACTTTATGTGCTACAATAGTGAACTTTTCAACCACGTCAATAAACTATAGTGAAAACAGTGCTTGTTCAACTTTTCATGCGCGTCACGCTCGTCCGAAAAAAATTAATTCGGCCAAGAACTTTCCCCAAAATGTTCCTATTTCCTCTTCCACAACCACCCTTTACTAACAAATTAGGTTAATTCTTAAATTTAGGCTTGTCGCTATGGGGTGTCATTTGATAGCAAATGCCCTCCCAACTTTGTTCCATTTGTAATAACTTAACTTTGTAAAAATTTGTGTCTAGTACACATTTTAAAGTATATTGTTTCTCCCTTTTTTATGGGGAATTCAATTATTTCTACTCACATGTGTGTGGCTTAACTTTTCTCTCTAAGTTTCACGAAAGGGTACCTTGCCCTATTTTTCCTCGTGATCCTGTTTTAAAATAGAAGTTCTAGAAACTTATTCTTAATTTTTCTCTTCAGGTTTAACAATAAGTGACCTTCCCTATTTGTATGAAGTATAATCGTAATTACTGTATAAATATAAGAAGTTATAGAAACATCTACTTAATTTCTCTCTCTTTTCTTTGGTTTAATTTCATCTTTGCTATTTGTTCATGCTTTTAAGATTCCCACATAGAAATTCTTAAAGCACTCACATTGTATCTCACCAATTCTGCAAAGCTAGAATTACTTTATAATTGTTGTTACAAACGTTAAAACTGTCCAATTTAAGCACAACTTGTAAAATCTTATTCAGATTTTTAGTGCTTACCACAAGTCTTAAACTTGTACCCAATTTAACGTTGTTTATTAATTACAAACCTGTTATCGTTAGGTTTCAGATTCGTACATGTTGTAAACTTTTATAAATCACAATCGTGATCTAAATGTTGTTAATTCTTCAAAGTTTAATTCATTGTTAATAAATCTTTAATAATTTTTTTCGTTATTCCTTTCCCTAGATTCACGTTTAGGTAGGACCCTGTTTTCCCTGACTCTTCCTATAGGCTTATGCCCTCTTAAAAAAACTCTCAAATCAAATTAACAATAGTTCCACTATTTGTTGCATTTGAGCAAGAGCTCTTAGTCACAAACTTATTAAAGTCGCTCTTAGCTTTTATAGCTAATTCTAACTAGCCAGGAAGGCAAGTATAGGTCGCTCCGCCAGCTTCCTGCTTGTTGAGACTTTCTCTATAACTTATGGTTGGTTTTCCAAATTTAAGTTTTTCTTCTTGTCTAAACTTTTAGTCGGCACTTTGCTGGATAGAAGCTTAGCCTTTCTTGAATCCAACAATTGGTGTTCTTACCAAAATTTAAAACCAAAAAGCCTCAAAAACAATCAAATTGTTTTTAAAAACACGATAACTCCTTCATCGCTACCCTTCCTGGAAGCAATCGGTCACTCCTTGGAAGTCCTACAAATCCAAGAATTTAAAAAAATCACGGCGAATTTAAATTATTTGCGCCTTTCAAAACCGTTGATTAAACCTGATTCCTTTGAAAGGATATACAACAATTCTGTCATTCTTTGTCTTGCCAGACTACCACCCTTCCCCATATTACCCAAGTCTAGGCTGGGAAGGGAAAGCACAAACTTCACTTGCTGGCAAATAGCCCAAAACTCAAGCCGCATTTCCCGTTGGCTACGCCCATGTCCATACCCACTTTAGGTGTTTCACGGGCTTTGCGGTGACACTCGTCTCAAAACATTGTCTTTGTTTGGTGTTGGACTCTCGGCCTATTATCCACACTTGTTCCTTAGTCCGAAACCCACTTGCCTTTACTTCTCTCTTCATCTTCCCTTGGGGGTAGGGTTAATTCCTAGCAAAAACCTACCCAGAGCTTGCTGCTCCTTCGCTTCCTTCTGCACGGTGGCGATGTCTATCGCTATTTCTTCACGTAAGGTAGCCACGTCTCCCGATACAGTTTGGACGGTCGTGTCCATTTGATCTAACCGGTCCTGTACCTCCGTACTGTTTGTCGCAAGGTCTGTAGATATAGTATTCACTTGTCCGTTAGCTTCTTTATGATTCCTCACCATATCCACGGGGACTAAAGCTAAGCCTGCGAGTAAATTATTGTTTGACTCAGCCCTCTGAGTCTCGATATCTGCTCTGACCTGTGTGAGCTCCTCACTGAGTCGAGTTAGTGTGTTTATGTTGGTCTCTACATCACGCCTTACTCCTACCAAAGTAACTGTGTTAGCGCCGACATTCTGCCTAATGCGGTCATCTCGCACTTCATTAAGTGTCGCTGTGTTTGCTAATAGATTTACATTAGTTTGGTTGAGAGATTCAGCATTGTTGCCTAGCTCTCCCCTAACAGTATTGAGTGTGACGTTCGATGCCTCAACATCACCCCTGACAACATTTATGTCACCCCTGACTTGCTCTAAGGCAGCTGTGTTAGTGGGTAGGTCACCTCTGACTGTCCCTAAATCTTCCCTAACTTGATTCAGGGACGCAGTGTTATTTCCTAGGTCACTTCTTACTTCACCTAGGCCACCTTATACGGGCAAATGAGGCATTGATATTTGCCATCATCCCATCCAGGACTCGTCTCAACGACTCCTCATCAATCATAACACAGAGAAAGAAGAGGGAATTACCTCAGAAATAAAACCACTACACCAATACAGAAAAGTTTGTCCAAGCCGAAAGCCTTCCTGTGAATAAACATCACGAACTACTCCTGGACTCAACGCAGAAAAACAAGTTACATTACACGGTAAAAATACCAACATGCAAAAACATAAGTTACATTTACTAAGGATAGAGCATTAACAAACCAAATACCTAATGAATTTTAAACACAATTTGCACTACCCCCTGGTCTGATATCAAACAATGCCAGGTGGCTATCGAAACAGCTGTACGACTTCTCAGTTCGTACCAGTCCAGTTCAACTGCCTATGAACATTACATTTCTGATCCTCTCAAAAACAAGAAACTGATGGTTTCCGTAAAAACATCGGCCATACCAGGTTGGTGCGCCTTTTAAAATGATGTATGAGCCCGTTAGAGGAGGTTATCCGGGTTCCATCCACCGAATTAAATGGTACTTTGAAAGACCCCGTCCTTCGAACCCAACACCTCAGAGGATCGGGTGCATTTCCTTGTAGGCTTGCTCAGCACGAGGGGATTGATCCAGGGGATCTGGGCCATTTAGCATGAAAACAGTCATAGAGGCCCAAAGAAATACATCCGAAAATACAACACTAGCAATAAAAAGAGATCCAGTCTTAGGTTAGATCGTTGCATGATTTATTCAAGTAAGACCCCTAAACTACTTCCGAGGGTCGATATCGGCTAATCCGCTACTCTAATTACAATACTGAGTCTTTCCCTAGTTTGATGTTAAGTACCCTCGCCAAGTCCTAGTTACATGAAACAACAGCAAACCTAACTAGGCGCGTGGTACAAGAAGAATTAACGCGTAGCAAATTTACAAATAAATGAGTCGGTATAATTTACATTTAACAGCTAGCAAACCAATCCCTAGATTCGGATGGTACCACGTCCACATTTAATAGTACATGTAAATTCGGTCTAATGCTTATGTGAACGAAAGTATTACGACGAGACGCGTCGTAAACAAATGCTTATTACCAAAACTAATGATAGTTTGACCACTGTCTATAAAAAAACAATTAAATAACATTCTTATGTCTAACAGGAACAATAGGGTAAGTAAACTTGGGAATGAATAAATAAAATCTAATACTAGCCTGCCTCCGCTAACTGACGTACTATTTGTACCCAGTCGTCATCTCATGCATGTGAATTAGGTTGGCAAAGCGCAATCATCACTGCGACTTACCAACTTTGAATCACGCGGGCCACAAATTACTGATTTCTGGTCCCGATGATCCATGTCGTCGAAAAAAAGTAGTGTCAGCTCATTTAAAGGTCATCTCCCACATGGAAATGAATTGAAGTCACGGTGTCAATTAATCAACAAGCAAATGGTTGCAAAGTTATGACTGTAATTATTTATAAACAATTAATTAATCCGTTGGTTTAGGATAATTATGCTTTTGATTTATCAGAAGGTTTAAATACTGTTGAGTTAGTTCAGTTTATGACACCGGTCGTAGGCAGTAGCATGTGATCTCGCTTGAGATTCACTCAAAGGACATCACTTCTACAAGTCAACGATAACACAGGTTGGCGCGTCTTACTCCCATTGCGCGCAAGTAGCATCGGTCGTCTTGGCCGCAGCTCAAAGAACGCCGGAATAAACCAACAATAAGGCGGACATTCATCCGTCCTGCCTAATTACAAATAATGTGTTCACGGACACAACAATTACACTTGCTAGTCTAATTTATACAGAAGCTGGGCCAATTAACATTATTGTTTAAACCATTCTATAACACGCCAGATGAATCAATGTCATCGGCTCAAAACATTAAAGGAATTCGCGTACTGCGAGCATTCCCTCACTCTTAAAAGTGGTGAAAGAAATAACAGATGTTGACAGCTTACATAGCTGTTCTCCAAAGCAAGGTTATATTAATAACAGTGACCTTCAAAATTCCTAGGACCTGTGACGTAAATTAGCATACAAAAATCAATATTGTCTTCTCCCGTTGCATCTCGGGTAGTAACTGGTTATCAGCTGGCGCGCTCAAACAACTTTCAAACTGCATCGCGTACAGCTTTAGCATAGCAAAGATTGTGCTTCAAATTGCTCATTTTAATCTTGCAGTAGCACGAAATACAGTCCCCAAGTGCTCTGCAGATTGTATAAAAATGCATCATCACTTCCCTAACAGTGTTTCTTGGGATGTTTTGCCCTTCAATAATATATAATGCAGTAATAATTTCAAAGAATACTAATATAAATATGACACTCTCGTGCAACTATCTGCACTGATATTCGATGATATGTCACTCATTCTTTGTACACGTGGGATTTGATATGCGTGGCTTGGCACTCTCCACAACAAAAATAAA
This sequence comes from Meconema thalassinum, assembly GCA_946902985.2. NCBI lineage: Eukaryota > Metazoa > Arthropoda > Insecta > Orthoptera > Tettigoniidae > Meconema > Meconema thalassinum. The sequence goes on along the minus strand of OX336397.1, from coordinate 177,889,640 downwards.
ACATATAACCTCTGCTGCGATGTTTGAAATGATACGATGTAGGTTTGCCCACCAATCTTACTTTGTATGGGTTCGTTCCTCTGGAACTTCACGTAGTAAATAGTACCCAGGAAAAATGTCAAATAAAGAATACAAAAATGTTTCAGCGACTTTCGGCTGAGAAATTATACGATAATAAAGCTCTTTCAACTTAAAATGAGGGACCTAACTATAGGATGTCCCCTAAACTATCAGAAGCCTACACTTTCTGTTCTTAAGATGTCGTTTACATGGCAAAAAATCACAGCTCCTTGCTGGCTTATAAATACACTGAAAAATACATGTGAATGTGCACCAGCCGTATAAGACACGGACTGTGGTGACTAACTGAAAGGCTGTCCCAGTGCCAAGAAGATAATATGTACATTCCTACCTTAGTGGTCAAATTATCGAGTCGTTTCGGCTAAAAATACATTCAAAGTCTACATCAACCTGGACAAACCTCGTACATAGACAATACAGGACTCACGATTACTTCATAAGGTAGATCACCTTCCATAATTCCCATTGGAAGGGGTAATATGCTTCCAGGGCTCCAAGCATATTCCTGGTTAAGGCTATGGGTTTCGGCCTGTCCTTGTAGTCCTTGGTTCTCGTCTTGTACATGGCTTGTACCTGGCGGTGTTGGTTGGACAATTCCAGGGTGGCAGTTTATTTCGTCGGTGTTTCCCTCACATTAGGAATTACACCATCACGACGCTCTCAAAGTAAAGTCGAAAAATCACCAACACATGGTGCATTAACGTAGGTATCGTGGTTATTAAATACACAGATTCTATGGTAATATGATTATATGAATACATTCTGGCTTTAATAATTGCTGGCGATCAAATAATCTGCTTTTCCTGCCACAGACTCTAGTAATACCATACAGGTAGTATTTTTCAAAGATTTTACACTATGTCAAATCGCTGTAAATCTGTACAATCACTGTCGCATGCGTGCGATGCGTAGCTTTATCATAGTTGATTTTCGTAGTAGCACACACTGGGCTATAAGACGTGGCTGTAGCCTAAATATTTCACGTCTGCCTGAATATTTCACGTCAGCCTTTCAGACGGTCCTCGTGGTCTGTGAAAAAATACGTCAAATTCACTCAATTAAATTTCAACTTTCACAATCACGTAGCACTGGCCTTTCATGGCCGAAATAATACTTTTCTTACGCTTAACTTAACTCGTAATACGCAGCTCGATTGCTGTAGATTGTAGGCCTCCCAATTATGGGCTATGCACTCGCCAAAAGTGGCCTTCGTCTTAATGCCGGACAATCGACACAATACGTCCTGCCTCAGCGGACTATCAAAACGGTGTCTGTGCGTAGCACGGCTTCCTGGTTTGAAGGAAGTAGTTGAGTCGATTAGCGACTATTTACATTGTCCTCCGCGTGTCTGCGGTGAAAAATACCTTTACCATAAGGTGATTTACCATTTCCAAAAGGCATAGAAGATGGTAACTTTTACAGAATTAATTATTATATGATCCTGAGATATGTGGCATTAAAATAGTAAATAATATATCTCTAGGAAGAAAATAAGTTGTCCTCCCCGAAGTCAAAATAGTGGATTGTTCATGAGGAAGCTTCAGGGTGTGTTCTGTCGAACTGAGCATGTGAAGTAAGTGTGCTCTCAAAGAAATATTTGATGCATGAGCCTAGGAGGGCTCAGTATGTACCATCAAGAAGGGCTCCGTAAAAGCTGAAATACTACAAACATGCAAAGTTATTGTTTGGGATGAGTGCACTATGGCCCATAAGGAAGCTCTTGAAGCGCTTGATCAAACACTGAAAGACATACGAGGAAACAGTCAACTAATGGGAGGAGCTGTTATAGTTCTGGCGAGTGACTTTCGCCAAACATTACCAGTTATACCACGATCAACTCCCGCTGATGAGTTCAATGCTTGCCTCAAAGCGTCGTGTCTTTGGAGACATGTTTACAAAATGACACTGATGACCAATATGAGAGTCCATTTACTAGGAGATGTGACTGCGCAGAATTTTGCGCAGCAACTCTTGCGTGTCGGTGATGGTGATTTCACGCCTGATGCGACAACCAATCTCATTTCTTTCCCGTTAGGCTTTTGCGAACTGATGCCTTCAGTTCAGGATATGATGAGCGAAGTATTCCCAAATATTCCTGGAAATTATGAAGTCCATCAGTGGCTTAGGGAGCGAGCAATTCTAGCGCCTAAAAACGATAGTGTACACAAAATGAATATTCAGATACGAGATCATCTTCCTGGCCCCAGTACGACGTACGAATCTATCGATACTGTACTGGAGACCAAACAGGCTGTATTTTACCCTACCGAGTTCTTTAATTCTCTGGAACCACCTGGATTTCCACCACATAAATTAATACTAAAAGCTGGATCATCAATACTGCTATTGCATAATATCGATCCACCAAAATTGTGTAATGGAACGAGACTCTGTGTGAAAAAACTCATGCCAAATGTAATAGAAGCCACAATATTGCCAGGCCATGCCAAAGGAGAAGATATCTTCATTCCCCGGATTCCTATGATCCCTACTGATATGCCTTTTGATTTCAAGCGACTGCAATTCCCTGTACGTCTTGCATTTGCAATGACCATAAACAAGGCCCAACGACAGTCACTAAATGTAGCACGCCTTAATCTGGAAAGTCCATGCTTCTCTCATGGTCAGTTATACTTAGCTTGCTCAAGAGTGGGCACACCTAAACATTTATTCATTTATACACCGGAGGGAAAAACAAGGAATATCGTTTATCCTAACGCACTCCATTAACTTCCATGTTAGCTACATAGCCTACATGTTAGTATTTATTAAATAACAACAGCGAAGTGAGATGAAAAATTTATCTGAAGTTCAACCTTTCCAACGTATATTAGGCCGTGTTACATTGCTATTTAATCTACTGTCACTGTATTCATTTATGCGAATGATCTGGTTACTCTTCTTGTGAACCTGTACCGAAACATGTAAGCCAGTCACATAGAAAATTTACAGCGAGTTTTATGATTATATCGTATATCTCTTTTCTATTTTATTCCTCTCACTCCTTTAACGTATCATTTTCTTCCCATTCATTGATAAGTTACATGTGCCAGTAGTCGATTCTATTTTCATCATCACTATGTAGAAGATGTTTTGCGTCAGAGGAAGAGACAACTGGATGCTCAGGAACGTTATTATATAGACTGCGAAATCTGGAAACTTCTCTTGGAGGAATAGCTTCGGACATTTATCGTACAGGAGAAACCATAACAAGACGAAACTTTTAACCATATAGCGATCTAAGTGGGAGCTCTTTGCGATTCCTAGAAATAACTTTTTCTATTATTTTCTAACTTTCATATGTCAGTTCTGTAGTAACTTTCAATGTAATCGTGATCAGTAGGGCAAATTACCTAGAAGTTACGCCCTCATTGTATTTGTGGGCAAATGATCTAGATTTTAAGTCCATTATATTTCTAAGGAGACTTTGAGATATTATCATCATTCCACCGGGCGAAGCCGGGTACTACTGCTAGTACTATCATAAAGCAAAAATGTTCAAAGCGAAACGACAACACGTGATTGTTTCCGTGATATTTAGTTATTTATATTTCCTGTAGAATAAGTTTCAAGGCACAAGAAGCACACAAATGTAATATACGCTCATTGTGTAGGCTATTAACTCACCATTTAGAAGACAGAAGCTAATCGCAGTAATCTTACTAATTCCAAGAGGAGAGGCAGTCGGCCTACGCTCCTGCGCGCGACTGAATGGAATTAACGGTTCGCCTAAACAAGAGGCAGCCAACAGTTTTTCACTGGTAAGCTGAATCGACGAATCAATACGAACTCATCCGAGTCACGCCGAGGAGCCGCAGCAGAAAAATAGGGTGTTGTCTGCAGACGCTTGTTTCTCCTAATGTTCAGATATTTTCACCCTCCCTTTCAAAAAATCCCGCGTGGCGATAATCAGTTTCCTTCCATGGCTTCGAATAGCTACCGTACACATCGACCAGGTCTTGACAATTTCCGAACTGGATGTATCCTCAGCCTACCTATACGAGAAGACATACTTAAAAACGTCACCACTCGCAAGCAAAAAGAAAGCTAATCTTAATCTAATTCACTCTGGCCTATGAACATGAACCTAAGCTTAAACTGACACTAACACTGATACATACATAAATAATGGACACTAATGAATTATAAGTATAACAAAATTTAGTAAAACCACTCCTGTTCAATTTTTTATAAATACAGATAATTATCACCATTCAATTTCTATTTCCTAGGTTTTAGTGACCATCATGGACAAATACTGCGTTTTGAAGTACCCGAAACAATCAATAATAATGATAATGGAGTAAATCAAAGTAACAAATGTTACATATTTCAATGACTTATTAAATAAGGAAACATGGTCAGAAATGTACTAACTAGAAAGTGTAAATGATAAATTTAACAGTACCCTAAAACACTATTTTGAAACAGCATTCCCCTTTAGACAAAGAACTGTTCAAAATAACAAAACTAGCAATTGGATAACAACAGGGATTATAAATTCATGTCAAAGAAATGTCTACACAAATTATATAAACAATACCACACAACGCCTGAATTCAATTTGTACAACAAAAAATACACTAGCATATTAAATAAGGTAATAAGACTAGCAAAGAAAATGCATAATGATAATTTTATTTCCCTATCATCTAATATGAGGTCCGTGATAAAGAAAGAAATTGGAAAATCTGCTAAAATACAAAGGAACATTACACTGACCAGAAATAGTAAAGTGATTAATAATCCAGAGGAAGTAGCAAACACTTTTAATGACTATTTTCTGGAAATTCCACAAAAATAGTTAAATAAATCACAGGTAAATACACTAAATTCTAATAATAAAATAAATATATGTAGTGATTCATTATTTATAAATCATGTCACAAGTGAAGAGGTAAGAATAGTTATTAATGAGCTAAAAATAAATTCTGTGCTGGCATTGATGGCATCCCCGATGGAATTTTAAACAAATGTGCAGAACATATAATAAATCCACTTACACACGTAATAAACAGTTCAATTCTCTCAGGAACTTACCCGGATAGTTTGAAGTTATCAAAAGTAATTCCAGTGCACAAAAACGGTTCAAAAAATGAATTAGATAACTATCGTCCTATTACCTTACCAACTGGTATTGCAAAAATTGTGGACAAAATCATGTATAAGAAACTTATACGTTTTATAGAAAAAATAAAATATTATCAAACTCAAAATATGGATTCAGAACGGAAAAATCTACACAGACAGCAATTTATGAATGCATTAATAGTATACTGAAATTAATTGACAATAAGGAACATGTAACTGGCCTATTCTTGGATTTATCGAAAGCATTTGATGTTGCTGACCATAAAAATCCTCCTTACAAAACTAAATCAGTATGGTATTAGAGGTCTAGCTAATAAATGGATAGAGTCTTACTTAACCAGGCGTAAACAAATAGTAAGCTTGAGTCACAAGGATGATGGAACCAGATTACGTAATGAAACATTGTCCAATGAGGGTATTATTCAGGCGCGTGTATTCCATGGATGTAAGGTAAGCATTGCTTACCCAAGTAAAATAATGACGGGTACAATTATCATTTACTTTGGTTATAGCGATATTCCAGTCTCTGTGTCCTGTATTGTTTTAATGGACCCATTCACACTTCGTTGTTCTTTGATGCCTACTGCGAGTTCCTTGCCGAGTCACTTGCAGCAGTACAATAGCGTGACATGCCCTCTTTTGGTATTTCTTGGTACTGCAGGGTGAGTGAAAGCGAAGGCTAGGAAGCAATTCCTTAAGTTACATAGCTTAGGCCGAAATCAAGGAGTGGTCAATTTTCAAAGATGTGTGTTTACTCGCCCATTATAGTTTGAAAAAGCGTGTCAGTGCTTGTGTAAAACAGCTTTTTATATGCTGTGTTAAAATGTGTGATTGTTTTACAGTGGTAGGCCGTCATTTTTATAGTTCAGCGATATAATGTTGTCTAATGCAATATAAGGGAGTAGGGTATGCAGTAGACGTTTTTGTTTACACTAGTAGGCGTGATAAATCTGTAAAAATATGGCACCAGGAGTTGGGTCTAGAGATGACAGCGTGTGATGTGCAATGAATTTGAGAACAAAATATTAATTATATTAGGAAGTAGTCCAACTCCTCAATTGAGTAGGCCTATTAACACGAAAGTGAAAGCTTGTATTCGCTTTTTTTAAAACTAAACGTATAACATTTATCATTGATTTCAATTGAGATAGATTTACTTTGTAAGTTCAAAATATCCCAAACTTCTACAACTGGGCCTTCAATGATTTTGCGAAGAAAACCTTTGCTTACCCTAAGTAAAATCCCACCATACGCCACTGGTATTATTCAATTTGGAATACCCCAAGGATCGGTTTTGGGCTCACTACTCTTTCTTCTATATAGCAATGATAAAACAGAGAATGTTAATTCTCATAAGGAAATTTTGTTTGCAGACGATACAACACTCGTAATAAAAGGTGGAACTAAACAGGTCTTACAGCAGTCTGCTGACTCTGTTACAGAAGAGTTAACCAAATGGTCTCAAGATAATCGCCTCATGATAAACTATAAAAAAAAACAGTATGTCTAAATTTCCACACTATACAGAATAGGAATCCTGCGACGCCCAATATAACATTAAATGGTCATCAAATAGAAAATAAATCAGAAAGAATTTTTTTAGGACTATGGATACAACATGATTTGAAATGGAATAAACATATACAATATCTGAATACTAAACTGAACTCGATGTGCTTGGCGTTACGTATTTTGAAAATTTGCACTAGCATGCACACATTAAGAAATACTTATTTTGCTTATTTCCATTCATATTTAAGATATGCGGTTGTTGAGTTTGAACTAGTGGACTGTATATTTTTTGGTGAACTTACTTGCCTTATGATGAAAGAAAACAACCAGCGGAACATATGACATAGTAAAACTTTACTTAGAACAACTTATACCAATTATCAAGTCAGCACACAACACAACTCCATACATGATGACGATCACTGGCATGGTACAAGGCAGTGCCAACCTATATGAACAAAAAATAACTAAATATCCCTCAACATACTCCCAACCTTAAATGGTCACATTTTAATAAGAAATACAGAGATAAAAAGCTTGAAGGATTCAAAGCCTGATATCACCCGTCAATGGGTAACACACAGAGGTTATGAATTGGCCTTTTGAATACATTATTACCAATGCGCACATCTGCCACTCGAACTAGTCCATCAGCACCCTTGAACACAGATTTTATTAAACCTAGCCTCCAGGACAGTGGAGGTAGGTTATTCTCTTTCACTATGACGATCGTGCCTGGAATGACGTTCGGTTGGCTGAATATCCATTTGGTTCTCTGTTGGAGGCTGCTCAGATAGTCGGTTGACCATCGCTTCCAAACATATTGTTGCATTCGTTGGAGGCGCTGCCATCTCGAAAGTTTATTCATGGGTACCTCTGTGATGTCAGGTTCCGGAATGGCCATTAGGGGCTGTCCAATTAAGAAATGCCCTGGAGTAAGGTACGAAGGATCTTGAGGATCGTTGGATAACGCTGTTATTGGGCGGGTGTTTAAACACGCTTCAATTTGATACAGCAAAGTTGTCATTTCTTCAAAATTAAGTGATGCATATCCAGCCACTCGACGTAAGTGATATTTTATTGACTTAATGGCTGCTTCCCAAATACCACCGAAATGTGGAGAATTCGGTGGGATGAAATGCCAAGAGAAAGCTTCCTGCCTAACGAACTCTTGCATTTTATTGATGTGTTCTGCGGATCTGAACAAATTGTAGAGTTCTCTCAGCTTGTTATTGCAGCCAACAAAATTTTTGCCGTTATCACTGAACATGTTTTGAACCTTTTCTCTCCTGGCAGTAAAACCCCTTAATGCAACTAAGAATGCATCGGTACTGAGATCACTAACAAGTTCTATGTGCACAGCCTTCGTACATAGGCAAATGAACACTGCCATGTAGCATTTCACTCTCGTCTTGCTTCTGGGAGATCCTTGTCGGATCATGAAAGGACCACCAAAATCAACACCACTGTTCGAGAATGGTCTTGATTGTTGAACCCGGTACGTTGGTAATTGTCCCATGAGCTGCTTCGAGGTATTCACCTTAAACCTGTAACAAGTTATGCATCGACGAATAACTTGCCATACTACTTGCTTCGCATTAACGATCCAGGATTTCGATCGCAAATATGCTATTAATAGTTGACTGCTGGCGTGCAGTAATCTAAGATGCTCCGCTCTAATGATTAATAGTGTCAGTTGATGTTTAGGGGGAAGAATTACTGGATGCTGCTAGTCAACTGAAACTTCGGCCCTTTCAATTCGACCTCCTACTCGGAAAACGTGATCCTTGTCTAGAAATGGATGTAGACTTCGCAGTTTACTAGATTTGGTTACTTCGCCTCTTGCTCAAAGGTCTCCGATTTCTTGAAGGTAACAGTCCCGTTGTGTTCGTCTTATACAAATCTGAAGTGCCAGTTGCATCTCTTCGCATGATGGTGTTTGTGTGGTTGCTTGGCGCCTTCCCTTTTCCCTCTCGACAAATCTAATTCAATAGGCTAAAACTCTTAACAGTTTATGCAACGAAGAAAATCTTGAGAAGAGTGTCCAGCTGTCACATTCTGACATAGCTGTGCATGTGGTTGTCTTGCGTTGCTCGGGTATTCTTGTACTGGTGTGTTTGTTGGCCACCATAATTCATAGCACTGCAATACTTTTGGTTCAAACCTCTGGAAAGAATATCAGCAGCATTTTCTTCCGAAGGTACGTGTTGCCATTGTGCCTTTGAGGTCAATTGCTGAATCTCGGATACGCGATTTGCGACATGTTTTGCCATCTTGTAGGTTCAGTTGTCACCCAAGCTAGGACGATCGTCGAATCGGTCCACAGGTGAATTTCGTCCACATCCAGGTTAAGGATAGGAATTACTTTATCAATAAGTTTAGCTAGCAAGAGTGCAGCACACAATTCTAATCTTGGTAAAGATACTTGCTTGTGTGGTGCAACTCTTCATTTCTCCGAGGGAAGATTCACACAAATATCTCCAGTATCGTTCATAGTGCGTACATATACACATGCTGCATATGCTTTCTCGGATGCATCAGAAAATCCATGTACTTGTGCACTTGAAGTTACTCCAGGGCCTAAGACTCTTCGATCAATTTCTATTTCATTTAGTCTCGAGATTTGTTGATGCAATGAAGTCCAAGTCCGCCTGTGTTCTTGTGGAAGTTCTTCATCCCATGAAATGTTCAACTTCCAGAGCTGCTGCATAAATATCTTGTATATTACAACTGATGGACCAAGTAGACTTAATGGATCAAATATGGACGCAATGACAGACATAACACTGCGCTTTGTAATGATTCCAGATGGTGGTTTTGCATTAACTTCAAATTGAAACTTATCTGTTGAAGGATACCAAACATGTCCTAAGGTTTTAATTTTCTGCTTATCATCCAGCTTTAAACAAGATTGAACTGCTCGATCTTCTTGAGGAATAGTCGCCAGTACCTCTGATCTATTCGAGCACCATTTTCGAAACGGAAAACCGCCTTTACTAAGCAGCTCTTGAAGTTCCTCTCTTAGTTTTATTGCTTCTTCAATGGTTTTACAACCTGGTAGAAGATCATCCATGTAAAAATCTCGCTTAACGATTTCTGCTGCTTGCGGATAATTGTTGTCTTCAATAGCCAGCTGCAATAGACATCTGGTGGCTAGAAAACTCGCTGGGCTTGTCCCATAAGTGACAGTGAGTAGCTGGTATTGCTTCAAATCTTCGTCGGGGGAGAATCTCCATAGAATGCGCTGAAGATTGTAGTCATCTGGATGTATCCGGATCTGTCTATACATCTTGGATATATCTGCTGTTATGGCATAAATGTGGGTTCGAAATCTTCTAACAATTGACAGAAGATCTTGTTGAATTGTCGGGCCTGTCATGAGAATGTAATTCAACGAAATTCCGGTACTAGTCTTAGCCGATGCGTCGAAGACTACTCTTGTTTTAGTTGTGATGCTATCAGGCTTTAGCACGGCATGATGTGGTAAAAAGAAATCTCTATCAGCTGCTCCTTTACTAGATATATAATCGCCTCGGTGTTCTTGAGATACTAGTTGCATGTGACCAAGTTCTACATATTCCTGCATGAAACTCTTGTAGTTTTCATCCAGTTCTTTATTTCTTGTCAGTTTCTTTTCCAACTGAAGAAATCTTCGTTCTGCACCGATATAAGAATCACCAAGTGGTGGATGCTTTGAGTGACAAGGCAGCTTCACTATAAAGCGACCCGTTTCATCTCTTGAGGTAGTCTCCTTGAAGTACTGCTCAACAGCTTTCTCTTCTTTTGTGTGGTGAGTGATGATCACTTCTTCTTGCTCCCAAAACCTTCGTATTTGGGGTTCTAAACTTGTCTTATTGCTCAGAAATAACGTTGTAGAGTTCTGATAGTGATAGTCATCAGTTACACGTCCAAGAAGCACCCATCCGAGACTGGTTTCTTGAATGACTGGATGATTTTCTCCATTCGTATAGCGTCCCTCCTTCATGAGATAAGGATACATATCTGATCCGATGAGCATATCAATTTTGCCTGGAATATTGAACTCTTCATCGGCCAGCTGAATGTTCTTGGGCATTCTTAATCTACTGATGTCAACATAAGATCTTGGTATGTTTCCTGTTAAGGTTGGCAAAATGAAACAGGTTACCGTGTTCTTATATCTTCCATCCTTAGACGTCAGTTTGACACATACACTATGGCTTGCTGAACACGATGTGCCGTTGATTCCGTTTATCGGCATCTCATTACGATGGCGCTTCAGACTCAAGCGTTGAGCTAAGTCTTCAGTAACATAGCTTGATTGAGATCCTCCACCCTACAGTATTCTGCAAGTCTGAGGTTGACCTCGGGCATCAATGACCTTGAGTACCGCGGTGGCAAGAAGTACCATTTGACATGATTTTAAGCCTTGCTGCTTGAAACTACAATAACTTCCTTGACCTGCGCTAGATGATGATGAATGGTTCCATGCTGCTGCGCCAGGTGACAATGGTGAGATTTCCTTATTATTTGCTGCAGCATTGTTGTTTCTTTGGTGTTCATTTTTGCGATCTTGGTGTAGCAGTGTTTGCTGCTTACAACGATGTTTGTTTGGGCACACTTGTGCTCTGTGACTGTCCTGCAAGCAATTGAAGCATAAATTACACCTTATGACTAGTGACCGTCTTTCTTCCAACGGAGAATTGATGAATTCATCTCACTTTTATAAGGGATGGCATTGTTTGCATTTTGGGCAGCTGGAACTTGAGGTTGATAGGAATGTATCGTTGTCCCTACGAGACTTGTCACATTTAATTTGATTGGGTTTCGTGTTACGAGAATGGGTAATCTTCGTGGATTTCATATTTTCTAGCACTTGTCTTCTCTTCTCTAGGAAGGAGATGAAATCCTTAAGGGGAAGAAATGGTGTGTCATTGATCTTCAGCTCCCAAGCTTTGCGAGTAGCAAGATATAACTTTTGCGTCACAACTTGTGAAATTATCACTTTACTCAGAGGAGCTTCAATGTCAAGAGCTTCTAATGCATTCACATTGTTAGACACGGAGTTGACTAGTTCCGCGAGCTCACTAGCCGATTGTGAATTTGTTTGATTTCAAGGAGCTATCTGATGTGGCTTGCCGCAGTTAGTCGCTTATTATCAAACCTATCTACTAGTAACTTCCAAGCTACCACATAGTTTGAGGTGGTCATTGTCAAATTACTACTAAGACGCTCAGCTTCGCCTTTCAGTGCTGACTTCAGGTAATGGAACTTTTGAATGTGAGTCAATTGTTCGTTGTCGTGAACAATGGCTCTAAACATGTCACTGAAAGTGATCCATTGCTCATATTCTCCGCTAATACTCGGTAGTTTGATAGCGGGTAACTTTAAATGTTGCTGACAACCTGACATGCTGCGTTCTGAATCTTGTCTATCTAGCGAATTTCCTGTATTCCGTGCTTCGTAATTGTCAATTATTTTCTGCATGGCAACATTAATGTGATAAAAATTTGTTTCAAACTCTGTCCTATCTTCATCATGGTCGGAATGATTATTGTCAATGGTTTCTAACTTGTCCTGAATCTGTTCGTATTTAACCCAAATTTCTGGAAGTCTTGAAATGCGTAGTTTGATTGAAAGGATGTCTTGATCGTCAGTGAATTGTCGCACAAACGTTTCCATACGTGTAAGACTAGCCTTGACGCGGCCTCAAGCGTTTATTAATTCCTGAGCTTCTTCCGTGGTCATGATATCAATGATGTGACTGCTATCAAAATCTGGCCAGCACGATGCGTACTAGAATGTGACTGTTAACTCTTTGGAGCTTGAGAGAAGTTCTTATGTTGTAGTTGGCACTTCGGTAAGTCAATAATTTTTCTGATTGGTCGGATTAGGTCGTTTGACTTTACACAGCAATGATGTCGGGGATTGGCTGGTGGCTTACGTGATTGAAAGACTCGTTCTGATTGGTTGTTGCTATTTGTTCTTCAAGCGATAGCCTTGTGCTAAATGCTCACCATCTTGGAGTATCATAACCTTATTCTTAATATGCTGTACATAAATCCAGACGTGGTGGACCATTTGTTGAGTTTGAACTAGTGGACTGTATGTTTTGGTGAACTTACTTGCCTTATGATGAAAGAAAACAACCAGCGGAACATATGCCATAGTAAAACTTTACTTAGAACAACTTATACTAATTAGCAAGTCAGCACACAGCACAACTCCATACATGATGACGATCACTGGCATGGTACAAGGCAGTGCCATCCTAGATGAACAAAAAATAACTAAATATCCCTCAACAGCAGTCATATTTTGGGGTATGTCACCAGATGTACTAAGAACGTTTTGGATAAAAAAAGAGGGCGATTAGAATTATGGCAAATGTAAACACTAGAAAATCATGTAACAGGGGCGGTTCGAGTGGGGGTGGTTGGGGAGGTGTCTCCGCCCCCCCCACTCCCACAGGTATTTTCTCAGTCGGCAAATACGACATTAGTCGGCAGTCGGCAAATGCTGAAGAATTAAAAAACACTTATGTTATATATTCGCCAAATCAATACTAAAATTGATTTGGCGAATATATAACATAAGTGGTTTTTAATTATTCTATCAAACGGATCTAAACAATTTGTTATTATGGCAAATATTTTTGCTTAAATCCTGAAGAAGTCGTAAAATTTCCCAAAACAGCATTTAAAAAGCAAAACGGGGCATGGCCATATACGATTTGGTCCGATTTAAAAATAATAACAAAATATTATACTGAGAGTCGGCATTTCTACCAACAGTCGGCACAAACGGACGCTGCAATAATTTCGTACAGCCAGGCAATAGCCCAGTGCGGCAAGGGAAAGAGTTGGCAAAATAACCATTTTAAAAGTTTAACTTCCAGTCCTCGGTGCACCGGCTGCCACTTGCCATTTCGTTTCTTTGTATGGAAACTGAAGAAAGAATGACAGATGAGCAATATGGGACCAAGGACAAGGGATGAACTCATCGGCACGTTCCTGGGTGGGTGTAACATCCCGCGTTCATTATGCAGAGTGACTCAGCTTCACAGCGAAGCGAGACCAGCATATGTCCAATGTGGCTAGACGAAAGGTGTTGGTGAGCGCATTGATAACTTAAGGTCAAGCCAACTCATTGAGATGTTGTCGGAGGAATGTCATGACCTGCTACCGCTTGTCTCGGCGCGTCCTCTCATATCCTCGCTATTGTGATAAAATTGACAGGTTTAGGGTTCCAAGTTTCCACAAGGGGTGGGGGTGCTCACTAAGGTCAGTGCAGTGGTCACCGAGAATGAGAGAATGCAGTCGTTCCTGAATCAGCAACTTTGACAGTGATAACTAGGTGCAAATACAGTGGCAGTGGGACGTGAGCTTTCGACGACACGGAGCATTTTCACGGAGCATCGCGTACCCTTCAAACGTAAGTAATAATAATACAATAGATACATGCGTATTTTCAGCCATGTTTATGTTTAATGGTGTTAACAAGAAAAAAGTGAAGAATGATCGCACGCTGGAGTACATCAGTGGTACAAATTGAAAAGTCGCGGAAAGAAGAAAAAGGGCAAATTACAAGAACACTTCACTTCAGAAGCTCATCAAGCAGCGATGGCAGATTTGTGCCACTTTGTCAATGGAAAAGGCGATGAAGACGTTCTCCTTTTACGGACGATCAGAATTGAGGAAGGACAAGAAAAGGAGTTCCACAAAAAAGTTATCCATATACTTATTGACACAGCAAGAGAACCCTTTCTCGGCAAGGTTTGGCTTTCCGAGGTCACGAGGATTTAATCACTCAAGATAATGGAAACTTCACGCAAATTGTTAAGTTACTTTCATGGCATGAATAGGTGGTTGGAAGAAGTGAATACGCGGAAGCAGAACGTTACGTATATGAGCAAGGACTCTCAAAATGAATTCATCCATCTACTTGGAGAGAAAACTCGTGAAATAATTGCAGAAGAGATCAAGAACGCTGGTATGTTCTCCGTTATAGCAGATACTACTCCCGATATGTCACATAAAGACCGCCTCGCGTTGAATATCCGATACGTTGTCGAAAAAGATGAAGAGCTCGTTCCTGTGGAGCGTCTTTTAAAAATAGACGCTGTTTTAACAAAAAAAAAGACTGGAGAGGAGTTGGCTGATTTTATTTTTTAAATTTTAAATTCAGAAGAACTTACTTCCACTCGATAAACTAGCGTTTCAATCGCACGACTTTGCTAGTAACATGTCTGGCATATACAACGGCACTCAAAAAAGCTATCAGAGAAGGGCAAAATAGATATTCCGTACGTTCCATGCCAAGCTCACATGTTAAACATTTTCGTAGAAACAGCTTGTAATGCTAGCGCGCTTATCCGAGAGTTTTTGACACTCTTGAATCATTGTACTTTTTTTTTCGGGTAGCACGAAACGACATTTAAGCTTGCAGAAAGAGCAGGATAAAATTGAAAATTCACTTCAACTTAAGAATTTATCAAAAACAAGGTGGACTGCACGCGCCGAATCGGTGAGAACTGTTTCTACGTCTTATGAAGAGATAGTCACAGCGTTGGAAACAATGAAAATCCTCATACGATACTGAATTTGACAGTAAAACCCGAACTTTTGCGTCAGGCTTGCACAAAAAGCTTCTAGACTTTGATCTTATCTGCGGCATGTACTTAACCAAAAACATCATGTTTAAAGTTAAGAACATAACCGAGCTTTTAGAAGCGGAGGAGCTGAATGTAGTAGACGCGTTGCAGCTGAATCAGAGCGCTTTGAAGTCTTTTGAAGACATCAACGACGATGGCAAGATGAACGCTTTGATCGTCATTTGCGCAAAGTATGCAAGTAAATGCGGAGGAAGACTTCATAAAGCACCACAGGACCCGGCGACTTGCAAAGAAGTATGGCGCACACTCTGAAACGACAGCAGAAATTTATTTCCTTACATTCTACAGAAAGGAGTTCCGAATACTTGTGGATGTATTTACTAAAAGCGTGCAAGACAATCTTGCAAAACTGATTTCTTTGCTGGAGCCATTCCACATAATTTTCAAGATACCCGCTCACAGAAAGAACTGCACCATCGAGCGCGTCCGATCTATAAAGCAATCGCACCCAAAAATCATCCTTCAAGATGAAGAGCTTGTGCTGGCTGAGCTTGAAATCCTGCTTGATGCCAGTAAATAGATCGCAAAAGTTGCTGTTTAATGAAAGAGGATTATCACGTGTGGTTATCAAGTAGTTCGGCTGATTTTAACATCCCCAGTGTCTTCTGCTTCTTCCGAACGGTCCTTCAGCAACTTGAAGCTCATTTTCAATCATTTGCGGACATCGATGGGTGACGACCACTTAGACTCCCTCCCTCATGATGTTGTTTTCAACGAAAGATAAGGTCGACGACATTGACATTACGGAGATAGTGGAGACATGGTCCTTGTTAAAACATCGTAGAGTAGGGATTTAGAAAGAATAACTAGATTGTTTTATTCTTGTAATATTTAAACACTTATTTTGTTCATTTATCAAATTTTCCTGCGATTCAAAATTCTGGAACAAATAAAATAATTTTAAATGAAAGCCGTTAATTAAGTTTATTTGCCTTGTGTATTGTTTGCCGCCAATGCCGCACCCCCCCCCCCCTTTCCCTCCCGTTACTCAGTTGTTAAGCGAATAGCGAGCAATGTTATACAGCCAGTCAGCATTTTTTTAATTTTCACCCCCCCCCCCTAGATGTACAAGGTCGAACCGCCCCTGCATGTAGACCTCTGTTTAAAGATTTAAACATTCTCCCACTGCCCTGCATTCATATCTTTGAAAGTATTGTTTTTTTTAAGAATTTAATGAATAAAGACGTTTTTCTTAAAACAAACAAAGTTCATAGACATAACACAAGACAAAAACAAGACATTCATATTTCACACACACAAGCATATATCAGTAGGTTAGCAGGAGGGGTTCTAACCCACTCGGCGCTGCTCGGGTGGCGTCCATGTTAATAAGTGGATATCTCGCGAACCCATGGTCGGATTTTGACAAATAAGGTGTCGTAGGACTCGAGCTGACTCCCTCTTTGCGATGGACCACTCGTTATATTTATTTAAAAAATGAACATTTTTGTTTTAGAAAGTAGGCGATAGTTTGAAAACCAAACATGGTAGAACGTTGTGAAATAGTTCAAACGAAAGGTCTCTATGTCCTTTATTTTCTGTAATAAAACTTTTTTATTTTTTATGTTTGTTGAAAAAAGTGTAATTTTGAAATTCCTACATTTTGGAAACTAAAGGTACGATTTGAATCCTCGCCGCCAAGGCAAAGGCGGCGCGCTGCCATGGCGGCGCTGCCTGAGGAGCGCGGCAGAGGTTCAGTAGGCTGTTTACATTGAGGTACGGGTAATTTAATAGAGGTCCGATCATCATGTGTAGTGCCGCTACCAAAACAGGAATTAAAGGATTATTAAAGGAAGAGGAAGACGATTACAACTAAATTCTAGCCCTATTGGTGCGAAAAAGAAAAAGGAAAGCCACGAAAGAGATCTGCTTTAAAATATAGATTGAAATATTGCATCATACAAAACTGGATACCTATTTGGATACAAACTCAACGAGTTTTTCATCATCTGCCGCTAAAGACGACATTGTTGATACAAAGCACTCGGCTTGGAAATGTACGCAACAGGACATCAATTATAATAGAAGTAAGTTAATAGACGCAAGATAAAGCATGACAACAACAATCTACTGCAGCACACCTAGTGGTATGTCGGTCAAGTATGAGAATATTGGCTCCCAAGCATTGTAAAGTTTTTATTTTTATTTAGACCTAACCGGGTCACTCCAATCCATACGTAATTTAGCCTAAGGACATATTTCCGTTACATAAAATTGGCCTAAAAATAAATTAAATGCAATTGAAAAGTTCTTTAGATGCCGTATTATTTGAATAATTAACTTTTTCGGCCTTAAAAATGGCAAAAGATGCAATTATTTTCCAATAATTGGTACGGGAAAATCGGCGACAAGTCGAGACATCTAGCGGACTTTCATGAAACGCCATTTTGGATAGCAGTTTTATGCTCCATTTCCGGGCTTTGTATAATTTCGTTGTCAACAGGCGGCGCCGCCGAGCCGCCAGACCGGTCCTGGCGCGGCTGGGCGGCCACGCTGCACATGCGGCGCTGCACAGTCAACGCTGCATGGGCTGCGGCGGCGGAGTTCGAAATTTATCCCATCTAAATACACGTGGAGCGGTAGTGAGCTTCCGCCGCCTTTGCAGCGGCAGCGCGCCGCCTTGGCGGCGAGGATCCAAATGGTACCTTAACAAGTTTACAAATAAGTTATTTTGATATAAATGAAAGGACTCTGCCCCCTCTATCCCCAAAATAAATTTCAAGTCTCTATGATAAAAACGGTAGTAGTGGGATGATGGGGGTTCTACTCACAGTCGCGTGCGTGCTTGAATACATATGGCTATGTTGGAGAAGGGCTAGGTGGTTGGGGAGGACAAGGGTCGAGTGAAGGGTATTTTAGATGGCATTTTGCCGCTCTATTTGATGGTGAGGTTATTTCTTAAAATGGGTGAAATTTGGAAACGCAATTTGAGGTAAACGTGCGTTTTTGACATTTTGGTGATATTTAATGAGCTTGTAAGGCTATAACGATGTGTTGTTTAGGAACGGGGTGACGACTTCTTTGCTAAGAAAGTGTGTTGGTATTTATTTTAAATTCTTGTTTTTGAGATTGGCGCTATTTTGGAAACGGTGAATTTTAGAAAAAACATTTGTTTGACGTTAATGAAAGGTGTCTATACCCTCTAGGCGGACAGCAAGTTTGAAGTGTGTAGGACCAAAAAATGATAGCCTACTTTCTCGCGAACATTGGCGATAATTCGCGAACGCATGGTCGGATTTTAACGAATGAGGTGTTGCTGGCGTTTGGATGACGTCCTCTTTGCTATGGACGACGTGTACTTTTTTTTTTTTTTAATCTGAAAATTTTGTTTTTGAAAGTAGGCGATAGTTTGAAAACCAAACTTGATAGAACGTTGTCCAATAGTTGAAACGAATGGTCTCTATGTCTTTTTTATTTTTATGATAAAACTTTTTTACATTTTTTTGAAAAAAGTCCAATTTTTAAATTGTTATATTTTGGAAACTAGGAATTTTACAAAAACGATTGTTTGACATAAATGAAAGGTCGTTACCTTCACTACCCTTAAAATAAAGTTCAAGTCTCTAGGGCAAAAACTAAGCATTTTCAATCCTTTTTAGCTTTTTATTTTTAAAATACAGAGTGTTTTTAGACAGAGAGAGACAACACCGCTGGGCATGTGTTACATCAAGGCTATCACTGGCCATGGTGAATACAAGAAATGACTATTTCGACGGGGCGATGTATGGCAGAACGACAGAACGAGGGGTCGCTTTCCGATATTTTTCCTATGACGAACGAATAAAGGCGAATATTTCAAAAATCCCTCGTGACGATCTTTACACAAGTTAGTAATGAGGTAATTGACAAATAATAATAATAATAATAGTATGAGGTGAATGAAAGCAAGGTTTTTAGTCGACAACAACAGAACGGAGAACAGAATATCTGCTCGAGGGGCCTGGCTGGCTGGGTGACAGGATGTGACATGTTATCGCGATTCAGGAATGTGAGCGGACGGGACAACAGGCCAAAGGGAAATTACAGTGACATAGAGGTCAGTTGAAGGTCGAACAATATGACAACTACGTCAGAGAGATAACAGAGTAAGCGACGAAAACTCCGCCCCCTACCATTCCCACAGCCAATTGCCAGGTAGGAGCTGTGAGGGGCGGGGTCAGAGGGCCGGGGAGAGGAGATGTAAGAGAGTATTGAGCTTGTCATTGCACATTGTGCGTCATTCCTGTCTTTAACGTTACTGTATTAACATAGGCTGAGTGTTATCTGTATAAAAGTAATTGCATTCGTGTGCTTAACCCAAGTTGGTTACTATATTGGATACATTATATATTTACAGGTAAGTGTAACATTAACACTGTTTAATTTATGTTAATACTAATGAATGTTTAAATTATTATTGGTTTACCATTTCATTGAATTGTTTTTATTTTGTCTGTTTTAGATAATCTGCATACCTGTTGTAGGAGACAGAAAGAGGCCTGGAAAACCATTCTATTAAAGCCTACGAGAGAAGGCAAACGCAAGGCTTTTATAAATAGCAAGGTAAGATTTTTTGTTGTATATACATATAACCTGTTTTATTTTAATTTTCATTTGATTGTTTATGAAAGGTGCTATTTGAAATGGATATACTCATGGTGGTTTATTTTTTTTCTTTTTAGAGTGTTGGTTGACGCTTGACCACTGTTGAAAACCAGGAACGTATGTGTTTTGGACCATTGCTGGGAAATCTACGGCTGAAAACTTGGGTGAGATTGTTTTTTTTTATAAAACTCGTGTCTTTTGCCAATACAGATAGCTTAACTTGGGTACCCCTTGAGTCCCATTTTAAGAAACGTGTGTGCTCTGGCCGCGTAGTGAATGTTAGTGAGAGTTTAATCCCAGAAGACTTTGTCAAATATTGTTTCAAATTTTTTAAAGAACAAATTTGTACAGCGCAAAGGTTGCATACGGCTTTAAAGGTCAATACACAACTCTTGTGCGATTTCATATATAAAAACAAGTATGGGGAGCATAAAAACATTTTATATTGGCAGTAAAATGCAACAGCTTTTGATAGCTGTTAATCTAAAAGATTGGTATCAATGCCATGTGGTAAATGCCTTGCTATAAAAATTTGATAAACTGCAACAAGGACCCAGTGGTTTAGCATTAGACAAAATCCATTACCTGCCAATCAACATTTGTCATTTCAACCCGTTGAATGCTGGGTCTAGCTATATTAAAACACCACCAGAAATAGCTTCGAAAAAGGCTGTGGACAATATAAATAACCATGACAATGATTGTTTTCTGTGGGCAGTGGCCGCGTATTTACAGCCAGCACAACGTGACAGTTGTCGACCAGGAATGTACAAGGCCAAGTTTGAAGAATTAAAACAAAATTTAAATTTAACTCGAGTGTCATTCCCTATGGACTTAACCGAAATCCATAGGTTTGAACAAGACCACCAGGACTTTTCGTTCATGGTGTATGGCCTTGATGGTGATCAGATTGTGGGTCCTCTTTATGCCACAAAAGAACCGAAGCGACACCACATTCATTTTTATATCTGTCTGAGGGAGAGGTGAATCATTATTGCCTAATTAAAAGGTTGAGTAGATTTGTAAGCAGTCAAGTGTCCAAAAGGAAGTGTGCAAAACATATTTGTGATCGTTGCTTGCAATATTTTACAACACCTACGCTTTTGGAACGTCATAGGGTAGATTGTGTTTCTCAGGAAGCGGTGAGATTGATATTGCCACAACGGGAAAAGGCTGTGTTAAAGTTTAAGGACATTCATAAGCGTGACACTGTTCCCAATGTGGTATATGCAGATTTCGAAGCTCTTACCACACCCATGGTGCGATGTGAACCAGATTCCACCATCAGCTCAACCAAACCCATTCAAAAACATGAACCTTTTGCCATTGGATTTAATGTGGTGTGTGCCAATGACCGCACACAATCCTGTTACACATCCCGTGAGGGCCCAGATTGTGCGAAATGGTTTTTGGATGAACTTGTAAAGTTGGCTAATCATGTACAGAGATTACTGGACCACCCAGTACCCATGAGCCTAACGTCAGAACAGCAGCAGCAGTATGAGCATGCCATTACATACCATATTTGCGAAAAGCCACTGATCAGTGCTGAAGACACCGTTCGTGATCACTCGCACTTTACGGGAGAGTTTCATGGAGCTGCGCATAGCAAATGCAATTTGAACTTTCCAGCCCCTCGTTTTATCAGTGTCTTTTTCCACAATCTGGGAATTTATGACATTCAGTTTTTGATTTGTGAATTGGGTCATGTCAACAAGGGCTCGTTTACCATTACCCCCCAAAACCATGAACGTTTTACAGCCCTGACTTGGTGGTTGGGCAATTTTAGCATTCGATTTTTGGATTACTTTAAGTTTATGGCATCCTCGCTAGACAGTCTTGTCAATGGCTGGGATGAAAATAAATTTAAAAAACATCAGAAAGCATTTTGAGAATCCTGAGCAATTTCAATTGTGCATTCGGAAAGGTATATTTCCCTACGATTTCTGCAACAACTGGGACGTGTTAAAGCAAAAAAACTCCCACCACAAGACAAATTTTACTCGAAACTAACACGCAGTACCGTTTCCGATGAAGACGATCCACATGCATGCCAAGTTTGGCATTAACACTCTAGGTGAATATGCTATGCATTACCTAAAACTGGATGTATTGCTGCTCACCCATGTGTTTCAAAAATTCCATGAGTCAACGCATTTATGGTCTTGACTCGGCTCACTATTATACGAGTCCTGGGTTCTCGTTCGATGCTGCTTTGAAATACACTCAAGTGGAATTGGATTTAATCACTGATGTAGACATGGTTCTATTCTTTGAAAAGGGCATTCGCGGCGGCTTTGTGTCGCTTAACCAGCGCCATGCCGAAGCGAACAATGTCTACATACCTGATTATTCACCCGACAACTCAGAATCGTACTTAATGTACTATGACGTGATTAATTTGTATGGCTACGCCATGAGTCAGCCTTTGCCCTATGGGGAGTTTCCTTGGCTGACAGAGAAACAAGTGTCAGAATTTGATGTGAACATGACTAGTCAAGAAACAGGCCGTGGATATGTCTTAGAAGTGAATATTGATTATCCCTCATTCTTGTATGATGAACACGCCGATTTCCCATTCTGCCTTGAGCAAATGGTCCCCCCTGACAGTAAATTGAAAATTGAAAAACTCATGGGCACACTTTACAACAAAAATCGGTATGTGCTACATATCCAAATGTTGGTGCAATGCCTAGCCCAAGGCTTTGTGTTAAAGAAAATCCACAGGGGTATTTCTTTTGCTCAAAAATCATGGCTCGAGCCATACATGCGACTCAACACAGAGCACCGACAAATTGCAACACAGCAGTGTGAAATTATTTTTTAAAATTAATGAACAACTGCATCTATGGCAAGTCCATGGAAAATGTCCACAAATACCATGACATTAAATTGGTTAATGTCTGGGAAGAACGTTACGGTGACCGGCGGTACATTGCCAAGCCAAATTTCAAATCGATCAACATTATCGATGAGGATTTGACCACCATTGAATTGAGTAAGACCAACGTGACCATGGATACGCTCATTTACTTGGGCCAAGTCATTTTAGACTTTTCCAAATCGGTCATGTATCGATTCCACTATGAGTTTGCCAAACGCCATTTTGAGGAAGTCTCTCTTTTGTATATGGATACGGACTCATTCATTTACCACATTCGCCACTGAAACCCCTATGAAGTCATGAGGCAGCATAGTGACTGGTTCGACACCTCTTCCTATAGCGCTGACAACGTGTTTCAGCTGCCCATAAAAACAAGAAGGAAATGGGTGTTTTAAAAGATGAATGTGGTGATTCTGTTATGATGGAATTCGTAGGTTTGGCCTCTAAAACGTATGCTTATCGCACACTAGACTGTAAGGAAGCAAAAAGAGCAATAGGTGTAGGCAGGGCAGTGGTAAAATCGCTACGTGTAGATGACTACCTGGCGGTTTTACGCACTGGCAAAGCTATGTCCCATACACTGTACAGGATACAATCCAGCAACCATCATTTGTATCTTGTGGAACAGAGAAAACGCACCCTCGCCTCCATGGATAGCAAACGTGTGTGGGCTGATGACCTGCTTACCAGCCTGCTCTGGGGTTATGACCGCAAGGAGGAGGAGGTGTGATTTTTCTGTTTGTTTAGGGACATGGCTTTTTGTAACTCGTAGATTTAGTATTTTGTAAATATTTGTTTTTGTCATTGAAAATAGTAGATTTTCTAAATAGTGGCAATTTACTTAGGCCTTTTGCTCATAAAAAAGTTCTGTGCAACCTTATTTTTTTAAAATTTTTGATCGGGTTAGGAATTTGAAAATACCTCATGGCTAATGGTAAATAGTTTGAATTTTTTTAAGCTGTACAAAAGTGTTATTTGTTTTTGTGTAAATATTCAATGAGTAATAGTATTTTAGTAACTTTAATTAGTAGTATTTAAATTGTTTGTAATGTAAATTATAAATGGTAAACTAAAAAAATATTTTGGGATAAGTGTGCATGTCAAGAATGTGCTTTTGGGAATAAATAAAGTGGTTGTGTTTGTTCCCAAAGGCAGGTATGGTTGTGTGTGTGAATGTATCAGTAGAGAGAGAAAGCTGGTGTGTATGTATGACCAGAGCATACAAGGTGAGGTAAAAAAATAATGCCTATAGCAAATGGTCAATAGTCATTTTGTTTTGTCAATAGTTTTGTTTTTTCTTTCAAACGTAGTGGTCAATACACATTATTTTTGTTAAACAGTCTTACCTGCAGTAGTCGTAGACCTCTACGTTTTGGCAAACCCATAAACGCACTGCATCATCATCATCATGGTCAAGCACTCACATAACATCATTGACAAAAAGTGAACTTTCGACAGCAAAATGGAAATTCCATGTTTCGATATCAGCAAAATTCTAAAATGTAAAACTGTAATTTAAAAACTGGAAATGGCCATGTGTCAAATGAGCCGATATTTCGTCTCGTTTTACCCTATCAGCTTCTTCGCCTTGGCGTAAGTAATTGCTGCCTGGTTTGTCACATTCAGTTCTCTGTTTCCCGCTAGAGAGCTGCACCGCAAGGTAAGATCTTGTGTATGTCTTATTCTACAGAATGTAGTTGGTGCCCTGGTCCAGAGAGCGAACGCCGAGATGTTCTTCGTTTATTTAGTTGTTATTTTACAGTCAAGTATGAGGGATGCTTGGAACGTATATTATAGAGGTTTGAATTGGATCTCCGTGGGAAGATTCCGTGGAAAAGTTTGGCTGCGAGTCCCGATTAGGAATCCAGGTGGCCTGGGAAGGAGCATTTACATTTAGATGTTCTATTTATTGGTCTTGTAAGAATTGTGGTGGCCGTGAATGACATGGACATGCCTAGGAGTAGAGAATTTGTATCGTAAGTCGTATTGGGTTTATATTAGCTTGTGTTTTGTTTTATTGAATCTTCTGTTGGTGGACTATAACATTGGTCGTGCGGTAGCTGATTGTAAAAAAGATGAGAGCTCTGGGAGCCATGACAGGAAGAAGTCGTCTAATATTTTACTGCTGGGATAGTCATGAATTATTGTAAAGGACAAAAGGATTCTGGCACCTTGAAATGTACTAAGACATGTATGTGTATTAAAGCAGTAACGATTGGTACATCTGGAAGAGTATACGAGTCGCCTTGAAAGAGAGCGCATGTCTTATAATGTTTACTGTGGGAATAGTCACGAGTTGTTTAATGAAGAAACGAATTCTGACATCTGGACGTGTACTAAGAGATGATATGTATCGAACGGTAATATTAGTAATGGTGTAGACTTCATAGAGCTATGACGACGGTCGATGAATTTGAAAAGGTTGCTTTGAAATGGTCTTGGATTATTTGTGGAGAGGATGTATCCTGACTTCTGGACATGTAGTAAGACATGTTTGAGCATCGTATAGAACTTTACTGGTGTTTTTTTTTAAGAAGCGAAGTAAATACGAGGCGACGCAGAGAGAAGAAATTATATTGATGAGTGTATGTTATTGTCACCTGGATTGTGGCTGGATTACTATGAATATGACCATGGCTTCCTATAAGCAGGCCTTGTCCATAGCGGAGCGGTACCAGCTGATACCAGCAGAGTCTTTATTCTCGTCAATAATCAGTAGGTCTACTTTCGATCGACCATGACCTACGATAGCTATTTTTCTCATGTCTGCGTTGGTATTTAAGCAGTGTACCGGTATCACTGATATGGGCGTACTAATTAGTTACTAAAACAGAGATAGCGATTTATTGCATGAGGAAGTCACCTTCGTCTATTTCTGTTTCGTATGATGTCAGAATAAGAATGCCTGCTGGAAATGACAGACATGAATGACGAAGATCGGTCTACCGAACTACCAACGGTACTGTAATTTAATAGCAGAGGCAAGAGATGTCTCAGAAGTCTAATGGTGCTTTATCATCATCATCATTATTATTATTATTGTTATTATTATTATTATTTCCAACCCATATTATTGCCGTTTCTACGGGGTTGGTGTTGAACTAAGATATATTTTTTAAAATGTGGCGAATGGTTTTTACGGCCGGGTGCCCTTCCTGATGCCGGCCTCACCGGAATAGTTAATGAGAGATGCAATGACTGAAACTTGGAAAAGAATTAGATGGAAGCGTCAGTGGCCGGCATTTGCCTGGAGCTAAAAATTTGAAACCACGAAAAACCATTTCAAGAACGATTGACGATTGGATTCGAACCCACTGCTCTTCCGATCCCAGGGATAGTGAGGTCCCAGGGCTTTGCGGCACTACGTGAGTAGCTACCCCGATCGATAGGCCTATTATTATTATTTTGTTATTGAAATAACAAGCAATGTAATTGCGATTATGCAGTCGCTAATATCAGAGAGATATGAACAATGTCTTCTTATCATTCAGTGACAAACAGAAGGATGTTTTGTGCTTACTAAGTGAGAAGATACTGTTTTCTGAAACAGTAATGCGTCACGTCATTGAAGATACGTGTATCTGTGCCAGAGAAAATGGTGATACTGTTAAGCTAATCATTGCAATTGAATATTTTCATCGAACATTCTTCTCAACAATTACTCCAAAATGATGACAGACGCATCGAGTAGGCCTACTTCAGGTGAAAGTAAGAAAATAAAATTGTTAACCCTTATGTGAAGTATTTATTTGATTCTTGACATGTGTTAGTATAAGTTAAATGTATGTGAAGTAATTTTATCATGTTTATCGTTTTGTTGACTAATTATTAAATAACTTACATCAGAATCTAAAGTACATCTACAGTATCTACGCACCTTCCCCCGTCCATACATATTAATAAACTTCTTTCCAATAACCCGATTTCAAATGAATATATTGACAGACAGCAATGTCTCCTCTGCCTAGCGCACGGCCGGACCCGGACGTATGACGTCAGAGAAACGGTGTTGCAATTCGGTGTGGCCAAGGCCTTCTTAAAGGAAGCCATGATATGACGGACTGTTAATAATAAGGCAAGTACCTTTGGGGCTTATGTCATTTCCAGATCTTGTTTTTTAAACTTGTGTTCTTTTTTGTTTTATGTGAATGTGTAACTTAAATGTTTGTGAATAGAAGTTGTTACTTAAAAGGGAAAAGGTGTATCATTTCTTGGCCTACATTTGATACTGTAATCTCTAAACATTCCTCTGGGTTATGTCGCAAATGGGTTCGGTCCTTCTGCTCGCTTTAAAGGGGGGTGGGGGGGTCATTTGTTAGCTAGAGAGCGTGGTTTCGATATTTAACCTCATTTTCTTAATGTATTGAGATTGCAGTGTTGTGTGTGGGCGTGGAGGTATGCACTTAATCTGGACTTATGTGAAGTACGATTATGCATATGTTTATAATTTCTTTGTTCTTTGTTTCATGTTGAATATTGTCACAAATGGAAGTGAGACCTTTGCCTACTTGTTATTATCTGACCAAAGATGAGGTGGTCCATGAATTGATGGTCAGAAGCGAAAAGCTTAATTATCATAGGGAGTTGGATATTGCTGTGCAGAAAAGAGTAAAGGATAAGCCTATTGTTATTCCTGATCATGATCACCCTTATTGGAGCGCCGGTAAGTCCGCCATAGTGTCCACTGTTTCTAATTTAATTGATTCTTTAAATGTTGTGAATGTTCTGGGGGAAAACGGATACTTCTCAAAGGAAACGATTTAAGTATAGGTCTATTCATTGGGTACATCGGCTACAGGATTTAATTAGTGTTGGTCTTCGAGTGATGTGAGTTTTGCGAATGAGTTATCAGACCTACGTTCCAGACTTGTAGAATTGTTTGATTTAAAGTTTTCTGAGGCAAGTAATTGTGATATGGAGGAATCAATTGAGTGTTCGAATTGTGATACTTCTATAGGTGACATAGCGAGTGAATTGAGTGATCGTGTGAATTTAGTTGGAGATTTAGGGCCTATGTTGGCAGATAACCGCCAGGATAGTGCAAGGGTTAGTGAAAATAGAAATCCTTCGAAAGAGAGTAGCCATATAGGGTTATCTACTGATTAGCCACGTAATGTGTCATATGCGGTCAGGCCTAGAAATGTTAATCGGAATAGTTCCACTGAAAGATGTATTTTCACGACTAGGCCTACATCGGTTCAGAATAGTGATGCGATGTTTTCTCAATCTAACCTAAATTCTAATTTGTCTCTGGTGCCTAAATCTGTGCAGACGGGGGACAGTTTATTTGACGAAAATGATGGGGTAAGGGGGAACACATTCGATTTGGGTGAGAATAATTGTGCATTGCTTCAGGGTGACAGATTTGGTCGTAACATGTCTGAGTATGATGTTAAATTTTCAACTGTGCCCAATCCGTTGAATATAATTTTAAGGGACTTAAATGTGTGTGATGGTACGGATAATGATTTATTTATCAAATTTCTTAGGAAATTCATTGAGCTTAAAGAAAGTGGAACTGTTCTTGGATTATCCGAGCTGCACATTTATCGGATTGTGTTCCCGTGCCCTAGTGGGTTACTTCGTGAGAGATTAGTGGAGAGTATGAGTAACCATCGTTCCTTGACGTTCTTTCATCTTGAAGTTTTAGATTTTTTCTTTACTCCTAGAACCTTATCTGACTTGCATCATGAACACTTATTTAGAGTACGGAGGATGGACGAAACTCTCAATCAGTATTTTATAGATGTTAAATGGTATATCAGGGTTTTCGCTGTTCAATTAACCGAAAAACAAATTGTTACTTCTATGGTAGAAGGCATTAACCCCATTTATAGGTCATTTCTATCTATGAATGCCAAACCCCAGTCTTACAAAGAGTTTAATGATATCATCTTGGAGGATGAGAAGGTAAAGAAAGCTGATTTGAGATGCATGCATGATTCGTCGAAGTTTTGCACTTCTATTTATGGTCCACCTGTGCAAGCTTGTACTTCTAACAATTTTCAGTGGCGTGAAGCCATACTACCTGCTGGGAGCTGTAGAGATGCTGTATCTGGTGAGCATGTATTTCAGGGATAGGTTTTTCAGGAGAAACGTGCTCTCATGCCGGCAGATTCTCAGCAGAATATATTTCAGGGGCGTGAACTTCAGAGATCGTTTAAGGGTAACTACTCTAAAGGTAAGAGGTGTGATTGGTGTGGATCATATAATCATTTGCGTAAAGGGTGTGATGTTAAGTTTGAAAATAATCATAGGGAATTCAGTAATGATACATCTATGGGTGATAATCATTTAATATCATGAGATAGAAAAAAGAAAACTAAAAGGTCACGGGATCCTAATTTTATTCATGGACTTGCTGCTAGTAAAAGGGTATGCAATCGTGTTTCTTATTTTGACAAAAGTGTTTCTCCTTTTATTGGCATAGACATTAATAATGAACCGGTTGTTGCTCTTGTAGATTCTGGGAGTGTGAATTATTTTTTTGGTTTTGAATGGTTCAAACGTATGAAGTCGGTATGTAAATTCGAGGAGTTGACTGCGGAAAAGAACTATGCAATGTCTGCAAACTCTTCCTCTTTGGATATTAAGGGGTATATTAAAGTGAAGATCAGAATTTTGAACTTTACGTGGAAATTCAGATTGTGGGTGGTTGAGAAGCTGTCTTGTAGTCTGATTCTGGGTGCTGACTTCTTGGCGCATGTGGGATTGATGATTGATGGTTGGTCTCAATCTTGCTGGTTCAAGTTTAGACCACTGTTAAAGATTAAATTTAATGATTTCACGTATCAGGTCGAAGCGAATTCTGCTCAAGAGAATATTAATAATAATAATAATAAAGTTAAAGATATTGAACTCGATCATTTAACCCTTGATCAAGCGGATCGTATTCATGCAGTATGTGCTGAGTTTCCTGATGTATTAACAGATAGGTTGGGAATGACAAACATCATGGAATATGAGATCGAATTGTCAGATTCTGCTCCAGTCAGATCTTCGCCTTGTAGGCTGGCTCCACCTAAAATGAAGGTGTTGAAGAGAATAATCGATCAAATGATGGATGAAGGGGTCATTAGAAAATCTACGTCTCTTTCCTCGTCTCCTATCTTTTTGGTGCCTAAACCTAATGGTGAATTTAGGACGGTAGTTGACTATCGTGCCCTGAACAAGAAAGTAGTGTTGCAGCAAATTCCTTTACCTGATTTGCAGTCGTGTATTGGGTGGTTCGAAGGAGCAAAATTATTCATCGTTTTAGATCTGAACAAAGCATACATGCAAATTCCTTTGGCAGAAAAATCTAAAGCGATAACTGCCTTTACGACGGACTGGAACTTATATGAGTTTCAGCGCCTCCCGTTCGGATTATCCACTGAGCTGGTGTGCTTAGTCGTCTATTGGACAACGTCTTCGATGGTGTTAAGTTCAAAACGGTATATCATTATCTTGATGATGTTGTTGTGTTCAGTAAGACCTTCGATGAACATGTAGAACATATCAGAGAGGTGTTAGTTAGACTTCAGAAAGCTGGGTTAACGGTAAAATCGTCTAAGGTGTATTTCGCCAAATCTCAGATTTCTTTCTTGGGGCATATTGTGTCTTCATATGGTATTTCGGTTGATCAGTCACGAACTCAGTCCATTAGAGATTTTAAAACCCCCAGGAACGTAAAAAAAGTGGCCCGTTTTATTGGCATGCTCAACTATTTTCGGAAGTTTGTTCCTAACTTCGCTCAATTGTCTGAGGAAGAAAGGGACTGAGTTTATTTGGGGTCCTTTCCAAGAATCAGCGTTTGAAGATCTAAAATGGCGCTAATTAATGCTCCTATGCTTGCGATTCCGAATTTTGATGAACCTTTCATTGTCCAGACTGACGACTCAAATCGGGCTATTGGTGCTGTTCTTTTGCAGCAACATCAAGGTGGTAGGTTACCCATCGCTTATGCTTCCAGAACTTTGACAGATCCAGAGATGAAGTACTCTGTATATGAACTAGAGGGACTAGCTGTAATGTTCGCACTTGAGAGATTTAAGATGTACATTGAGCATGTGGAATTTCAATTGGAGACCGATAACCAGGCGCTAAGTTGGGTCCTGGGTAGACCGCGGAAAACAGGACGAATAGCGCGTTGGGCCACTAGAATTTTGTCGTTTAAGTTCTCTGTAAAACATATTAAAGGCAGCGATAATATCATAGCAGACTGTTTAAGCAGAATGTATGACGAATATCATGAAGGTTCTGATAAAGAAGATAAGTGTGATGAAAATGATCTTGTAAATAGGTCAAGTAACGTGATTCTATCAAACTATCCTTTGCTTTTTCGTGATGTCTCTGCTTATCAAAAGGAAGACCCCGTTTTGGCAGAAATAATTGGTAAGATTGAGAAGGGTGAAGTAGTCAAGCCATATCTGATTAAGGGAAATACCTTGTGTTGCAAAGCTCGACAGGATCGTCTCGATAAGATTGTAGTGCCTTCGGTACTAATACCTGAGATCTTCAGGTATTTCCATGAATCGCCTATCGGTGCGCAACTTGGTGTCTTTAAGACAAGACAACGTATAAGGGAAAATTTTATTTGGCGAGGAATTGACAATAATATCAAGAAAATGGTGAATAGTTGTCATGTATGTAAAGTGGCAAAACCCTCTGTGAACACGAAAATTGGTATGTTATCTTCAGAGGTAGCCAAAAGACCCATGGAAAGGGTTTTCAACGATTTTATTGACCCGTTCCCAAGGTCACGATCTGATAATAGATTTGCTCTTGTCTGCACAGACGGCTTTTCTAGGTTAAATTGGATATTTCCCACCAGGTCAGCGACCACCCACCGTCCTTATCAGTTTCTTGTGTCGGATAATGCGAAATGTTTTAAGTCAAGTGTCTTCAGGAATTTCCTTTTTGAACTAACGATTTCTCATACAACTTAATCTCCATATTATCCGAAGGGATCATATGCCAAACGGGTAAATCGAAATTTGCTTGCCGCTTTGATCGCTTATCATCATAAGGATCACAGTCTGTGGGACTCGTGCATTCCTTGGCTGACATATTCCTTTAATACAGTCGTGCACGAGTCACATAAAACTACTCCCTTTGCCTTAATGTATTCGTATCGTCCTAACTCGCCAATATCAAATCTCTGGACCATCAATCAGTTACTTCCAGAACAATATTCCTTTAACGATATTAGGAAGATTTGGAAGACAGCCAAAGGAAACATGAAGGTTGCTCATGAGAAGTTGGCAGATAGGTACAATAAGGGTCGTAAACAGTTTCTATTAAACCTGGTGATAGTATTTTCGTAAAGAATTTTTCATTAAAAGAAGTGGGTCCTAAAGAGTCAGGAAAATTAAGAGAAAGATTTTGTGGACTTTTTAAGGTTGTCAGTTTCCTAACTCCTGTAACGTGTCTGGTTAGCGATCCAGTGAAAAAGAAGATTTTTAGGGTACATCTGTCCCACGTTAAAAAGGGATCAGATAACTTGAAGTAGTGTTGTGTGAATTGCAATCTTCAAAATTGTGTAGGGTAGAGACTCCGCTTTTAGTGTACATAGGTGTGTGTGCTACTAGTGTGTGTGTTTGCCTGCACGTGTGGTGCACAATCTTCAAAATTGTGTAGGGTAGAGACTCCGCTTTTAGTGTACATAGGTGTGTGTGCTACTAGTGTGTGTGTTTGCCTGCACGTGTGGTGCACAATCTTCAAATTGTGTAGGGTAGAGACTCTGCTTTTAGTGTACATAGGTGTGTGTGCTACTAGGGTGTGTGTTTGCCGGCACGTGTGGTGCACAATCTTCTAAATTGTGTGTGATGAATGCAGTTCTTCCGGTGTGCATGCTCGTGTATGCTGTTAGTGTCTATATTGGTCTGCACGTGTGATTTTCTGATACGGGTATGACCAAGGGAGTTGTATTGTATAAATAGATTTTGAGTGTTCTGTAAGATTGCGATGTTTATCTTTGTTCTTGTAATGGGTGGGTGGGTGTTGTTGTTGTTGTATTGGGTTAATAAAAAAGGTTAGGTCTTATTCATATTATGGGGTTAAAATAAAATAAAGTGTAAAGCCGAATATATAATTTGGGTTTGCGTTAGGATATCTTAGTTCGTCTTACGATGCTAACTTGTTGTTAAGGTATGGGACTTGACTATGTGACATAAGGTGTTCTTATCTATGTGGTGAGTATTTACAAATCGTTCCTTTGTGTCTCCAAGTGGTGACTTGTTCATCTTTTGTGGCTTGTTGATGTTGGAAAGTAAGTACTTGCCGAATTTGTTATGTGGTGACGGGTATTCATGCTACACCAGGGAATAATGCGGTGAGTATGATATGATGAATTACGGATTTTATTTAAGGGTTTTTAATGTTTTGTGTGTAGATGTTTTAACGGACTCTATTTATATTCAGGCAATTTTGGGGAAGATTTGTGGGTAGTAACTTGTTATTATTATATTGAGTGTAGCGTGAAGTTATGTGATTTGGATGAATTATTATGGATGTTGTATGTTGTTGGTCTGCTCATGTGTACTGTCTATGTTATATATTCTTGGAGTTGAGGTAATCTTCCGCTTTTCTTTGGATTTTCTTAGGGCCTGTCTTCGTTAAGTAATTTTTTTTGGGGGGTGGTAATTTTTCTTTTGTGTGAGTAATAGATGGACTGTGGAGGACTAATGCCGACTTCCAATTTTCCCTAGTTTTTTGAGGCAAAGGAGCTCAAATTTCATTTAAAATATAACTTCTTTCTGTTATTTTCTGTACGTTTCGGATATTGTTTGTAAAACTATTATTTGTTGGGTAATAACAACTTCTACAAGATATTCATGAAGCCTGAAATTTGTCAAACTTAATTTTATTTGTAAAAGATATGGACATTATCAATTAGGAGACTATTTTGTTATGCAACCATGCCTAGCTTTAGTGGGAAAGTTTGGTTAATGCTGTTGTTTGTATTCCTTCATCTCTGTGTAGTTTGTAATTCTCTTACATGGTACTGCCTTAAGTGAACTTGCTTTCAGCTTATTGTGGGAGAGGGTGCTTCTACTCAGATGAAATACTCGATGTATATGTGAAGCTATCCAGGGCCCGGATAACTGAGCTATCATCGTGGGATCAGTTCGGAAGGAATATTTCTTCTCATTTGCCAGAAGACTATTGTGATCTAGTTGATTGTATTTATTTTGGAATCTCTATTATTGTAAAGAAAAATTGTAAGAATTATGTATATGTATGATGTCGACCTAAATCGATTCTGATGTGTTGTAAAATCTTGGAACTTCTAGTGGAAGTGACGAAAGATGTTGGCATGTGAATGAACTTGTATTCTTGGGAGTGTGCAAATTATGGAAAGTTGAACAATTGTGCAAAGAGAAAAGGAAATTGAGGGTATGGTATTTACATGTTCTATGTTTACATGATGTTCTTGCTGTATACGTTATCGCGGTTTTGAAAACCGGCGTTAACGCTTGTAGTGTGGGAGATTTGAGCCGATATCTCGTCTCGTTTTACCCTATCAGCTTCTTCGCCTTGGCGTAAGTAATTGCTGCCTGGTTTGTCACATTCAGTTCTCTGTTTCCCGCTAGAGAGCTGCACCGCAAGGTAAGATCTTGTGTATGTCTTATTCTACAGAATGTAGTTGGTGCACTGGTCCAGAGAGCGAACGCCGAGATGTTCTTCGTTTATTTAGTTGTTATTTTACAGTCAAGTATGAGGGATGCTTGGAACGTATATTATAGAGGTTTGAATTGGATCTCCGTGGGAAGATTCCGTGGAAATTTTGGCTGCGAGTCCCGATTAGGAATCCAGGTGGCCTGGGAAGGAGCATTTACATTTAGATGTTCTATTTATTGGTCTTGTAAGAATTGTGGTGGCCGTGAATGACATGGACATGCCTAGGAGTAGAGAATTTGTATCGTAAGTCGTATTGGGTTTATATTAGCTGGTGTTTTGTTTTATTGAATCTTCTGTTGGCGGACTATAACATTGGTCGTGCGGTAGCTGATTGTAAAAAGATGACAGCTCTGGGAGCCATGACAGGAAGAAGTCGTCTAATATTTTACTGCTGGGATAGTCATGAATTATTGTATAGGACAAAAGGATTCTGGCACCTTGAAATGTACTAAGACATGTGTGTGTATTAAAGCAGTAACGATTGGTACATCTGGAAGAGTATACGAGTCGCCTTGAAAGAGAGCGCATGTCTTATAATGTTTACTGTGGGAATAGTCACGAGTTGTTTAATGAAGAAACGAATTCTGACATCTGGACGTGTACTAAGAGATGATATGTATCGAACGGTAATATTAGTAATGGTGCAGACTTCATAGAGCTATGACGACGGTCGATGAATTTGAAAAGGTTGCTTTGAAAAGGTCTTGGATTATTTGTGGAGACGATGTATCCTGACTTCTGGACATGTAGTAAGACATGTTTGAGTATCGTATAGAACTTTACTGATGTTTTTTAAGAAGCGAAGTAAATACGAGGCGACGCAGAGAGAAGAAATTATATTGATGAGTGTATGTTATTGTCACCTAGGTTGTGGCTGGATTACTATGAATATGACGGACTGTTAATAATAAGGCAAGTACCTTTGGGACTTATGTCATTTCCATATCTTGTTTTTTTTAAATTTGTGTTGTTTTTTGTTTTATGTGAATGTGTAACTTAAATGTTTGTGAATAGAAGTTGTTACTTAAAAGTGAAAAGGTGTATCATTTCTAGGCCTACATTTGACACTGTAATCTCTAAACATTCCTCTGGGTTATGTCGCAAATGGGTTCGGTCCTTCTGCTCGCTTTAAGGGGGGGGGGGTGTCATCAAATATAAAAATTAAAAAAACTTCAAACGGACATTTTTAAAGAGTGTAATCAGCAAAATGGAAAATCCATATCTTCAAAAAGGCAAAACTTGAAACAGACATTTTTTAAAACTGTAAATTGCAAACTGCCAAATGGCAATGTGTGAAAATGTGTAAATGAAAAATCAGCCCATCAACATAATGATATTTTAAATAATAAAACAACATCGTTCTCTGGTAAACATTTGTTTTTATTTCATAACCATAGGGAATGACAAATGAATATAAAATACAAACAAATCCCAATTCATCACTCCTCAATTCCTCAATGTTCAAGTCCATGCATTATCAACTTTCCTTCGATAGCACTCGCGACAATCAGGGCTGCCATCCTCTCACCCACTGAGGCATCACGGGATGTGAAATGTTTTTTAGCTTTTTTCAATAACAATTTATCTGCCACATGTCTTAAACCAGGATGACTCTGGCGATAAGAAAGATCGTGTTCTTTGCATGCTTGATCCAAAAGATTAATGCGTACATCACCACGCTGCAAACGTTTTTCGAGACGAGTTCCAAGGCCACAAAATCGATAACCTGGAAGATGGATTTCAAAAGGTAAGTATTGAATCACTTTGTCAATCACGCCATTGTCAGTACAGGTCTGGCATATCGTTTTCCATCGATGGTGAAAAGGTTTTGTCTTCCTCCTCCTCCTCTGTGGACGATGTTTGTGTTTGTTGTTGTTGTTGCTTTTTCACGCCATGACACCCGTGGAATGATTCAACAAAGTCTTTACACGGACTTTTATGACCGTGATACAGTTTCACTGACAAGTTGCGCACTGACGCATAGAGGGAATTTTTGCCATGGCCACTTGCTTATGGTGATCGTAATCCGTACAGGGTTGCAATTCACTCAACACAGGGTCTTGAGTCCATGATTTTGGTACATGTTGCCAGATTTCTTTCACCGCGTTGGCGGCCACATAATAAATGAACGACTTGGGCAGCGCCAAGAGTTCCTCTTTGGTAAAGCTGTCTAGTTTCTTTTTGCACACAAAGAACTTGCCGATGGCTTTGTCCGTAGCATTGCCTTTCTCCATGGTATTACGTCCTGTAGATGTTTACACGTCGCTTGTGGAAATCTCACTGGTGTTATTCATAGGTAAATCTTGATTTTTAATTTTCTTTAACAACTCCCAGCAGGCATGGGTGGTTAACCAATGAAAGAGATGCCACGCATGTGCTAGGGCTGTATGGGTAATGTTGCCACAGGGACAAGTATCCATGAGCGTTTGCAATGAGAGGCAGCCCAAGTCCATGAGGTCAATACATTGACAGTATGACGCCAAAAATGGTTGCAACCATTCACGTTTTTCATTACCTTTCACAAATAGCACATTGGCCGAGGACAAGTGTGATTGCATGACCACATCCAAATATTTATAGGAAATTGTTCCTTGATTCCACTCTATTAGCCTATGATTTTCAATCCACTCGGTTTGTTAACGGTATTTTTCACACAACAAATCAAAAGCATGGGGCGATTCAAATACCAAATGCGTAGCTTGCGATATCCAAAACGTGGTACAATCGATCATGGCCACTTCTTTAAATATAAATTTGTTGTCACCAATTTTAAACCCTTGGCAATCCACAATGAGTGTGCACAACATGTTGCCGCTTGTCTGCACTACGTTCAACTGACGACTGACTTACGATCGACCACTAAAGTGTGACAATGACATGGACTTACCTGCCATGCTAGTTTGAAAAAAAAATGAGGTTAGGGTAGGATAGGGGGACATGAAAAATAAGAATAACCAGTACCACAATTTTTTTATTACATCATCTTATTGTCATAACACGTCTTACAGGCTTTAGTCATTTTGGGATAGGGACGATACCTACTCATACAACAATACAGTATTTTATGTTTGTAACGTCCATAACACCGATGATGCGTTTTTGATGGTGAGCTGCTCACCGAAGCACCGTTGACACCATACAGTCCACACGTATCGGAACTTGTTTTTTCATCACTCAGAGGCACGAGTGAGGGGTAGCTTGAATGACAGGGTATATCTCCCACCTCCATTCTGCACAGGTAGGGGCAGGCGGGTGACCAGCGCTAATGTTCCTGCATGGGTTCATCACTCTCTTGCCATTTGTCCATGGTAATGGCACAAAAGGCACATTTCACTTCAACTCTTGTTTTTAAATAATAGAAGCCAGCGGCCGCCAAGGCTTGAGGGTTTATGAAAGGCACCGGCCACGTCGCAAAGGTCTTGAAACTTTGTTCCTCAGAGTTGAAATTCATGGGTGTGATGTCTCTTGATGGTTTAAAGCAAGACATGACTGAGCGGCTAGACGTGGGTTGACCTGTTATTTATACACTTGTCACTTGGTTGGACAGTAGATAATAGTTGACTTGTTTGTGATGAATAATCAAACAGTAGGCCGTGGTATTGGCTGGTACATTATCATGCGTTTAAAAATCTAGTCGAATGTCAATATTGGATGGCTTGACAGACTCTTCCAAGTACGAACAGTCAAAGACAATCAGTGGCGCCCTTACCTTAAACGTTTGGGGTAGCAGCATGGGGCTGTTGTCTTTTTGATAATACGACCATCTAAATTTAGAAAACAAGTCGTACAGGGGACCAAACTTATTTTTTGAAAAATCCAAATCCAGTCCTTCATAGGGGAACACAGCACCGTTGAGGAAAAGACGTGCATTTCTCAATTGCAGGTGATCAAATTGCGTGGCATCTTTGGTTTGTTGATACTTGCGATTCGTTTGAAAACCCACGATGATGTAGAGAGGTCTCTCTGTATAGCGGGTGTTTTTACAGACCAACTGTGTGTGTTGGTGGTGGGCAATAGCGGGTACTCATGGAGTGCCCAGCTTCTAAATTCCATGGGTAGAGGCATATCTCTCTTTACCATCTTAAGTTGGTTCAATTTTTGCTATCGTCGAGGGTCACGTGGGGCACTTTCCATAGCATGCGTTGTAGTTGAATTTTTGAATCTATGGGGGCATTGTCGGCTCCCTTGAGTGCATTATTATCACTCCTGTCTCTCACCAGATAAAGCACTTGCCTTGCGTTGACCACAATGCGCTGGTGATCTTCGGCAAAGCCTGAAATCAGTTTAAGAGGTAAATATCCAGAAAAGGTACCATTAGTGTGTACCATCTAGTCATTGGTCGAGTCAGGGCACCAACCCCCCATGCAAAGTGTTTTACCTTCTTCCTCACTATAAGAGGGGTATAGTTTCATGACACTGGAAATGCCCACATTTCGAGTGCTATCCACCACGATATCGTTAATGACATACCGCACCTCAGAAAACAAAAAGGCAAAAGCATGGTTGGCTAACTTGGATGTGGTGGGTGT
Organism: Meconema thalassinum; assembly: GCA_946902985.2. Lineage (NCBI taxonomy): Eukaryota > Metazoa > Arthropoda > Insecta > Orthoptera > Tettigoniidae > Meconema > Meconema thalassinum. The sequence goes on along the minus strand of OX336397.1, from coordinate 177,850,645 downwards.
AGAACCATCGGCTTTCGTGAGTCGACCTTCAATCTGAATGACACTTTCATGCAGTAGGTTGTAAATATCTTGGTTGTTGATAACAAATTGAATTTCATCATTGTTATTTAGTCCAGGCGTTTGAGCTTGATAGGAATGGAGATCAATTCTTACCACTCCTGGTTGCTCCTCGATGTGGTTCGCTACCTCTAGGATAGAATTCATCATGGGGGTTGACGTGGTAACCCAAATGCTGTAAAATCTGCTTGTCCTGAGATGTTAACGTGTATTCACGTGGCAAACAACTAACACCATTCCTAGATGTTTTTTAGCGTATGGCTTTTAGTGCCGGGAGTGTCCGAGGACATGTTCGGCTCGCCAGTTTTGTAGCTGCTTCGAGACGGACACCCAATGGGTGAGCTACAAGTACCGTTGGGGAGGAAAGTTGGAAGGGAAGGGCGAGGAGTTGGAAGGTAGCGGCTGTGGCCTATAGTTAGGGACCAACCCCGGCATTTGCCTGGAAGGAGGATGGGAAACCACAGAAGACCATCTTCAAGGTTGCCGGCGGGGGGATTCGAACCTCCTCGCCTCCCGGATGTGAGCGACTGCTATTAGTCATGCCGTAACGACCACGGCTAACTCACCCGGTTCCTAGATGGTGTTGTTGCTTTATACACCAACTTCATAGTGGCTTTAGCACCAACTTGTAAGTCACTGGTGTGACTGAGGTGTTGATCTCTATTGATCAGTCTTAATGTTATATTACTAATACCATCGACAGCCACAGAATGAGAAAGCACCACTGGAGAGTTTTCACGAATAATATAGCCATTGGGCGATGTCACAATAAAGTCATAAAGCGAATACGATGGTTCTTGATTAGTGTACACTTGGCTAATAATATTACACGTCACCGACACATGATGTCCTCAATAAATTTCACTTCATGGTCTGATTCATGTTTTTGTTGGGCTCCAACACGCGAGGTTTAAAACCTAGTAATGGACCAATGGAATCGGGGCGTGTTTTAAAGTCAATTTTGAATGTAGAGAAAATACTGCAGCGATGAGTGTTGGTAGTTCAAACTTGCGCGTTCCATCGATAAATGACTTTAAACCATATTCATTGATCAACACCACATAAATGTGTTCATAAATGTCATCTATCGTGTATCCACCAGAGTTTAGGGTGAGCACAGAATCATCATAGTAAAACTTGTTGTTCACATTTTCACGTATGTTGTATATTCTATTGTACGTTTCAAGTGAAACAAGTCCTAAACTATAAGGTCTCTCACTCAATTCGATAGGCGGGTAAAAGTCTAGGCTGACTTCAGGTCCACGTCCATGCAGTGTAAACGTCTTACTTTCTGCCGACATACTTTTGACGTTTTTGCTTAAGCTGCGTCTTATATTTAAAAAAATAAACACAAACGTCCACACTGTAGGCTGTTAAGCTATGTATTAACGTTGAAAATGTCATTTTTCGCCAAAAAATGTCTTTTAATTTTTTCATCGGAAATGAAAGCTTGGTATAACTTCTTCAAAATGAGATATAATTCATACATATATTCCAACTGTAAGTGCCTGAAAATAAGATTTAAATAGCCTCATGCGCACGTGGCTGCAGTGTCCTCCCTACATCATACAGTGAATATGTTGTCAGATTTTCTTTTACAAATTTCCCTCTTGGCATTCCTCCTGGGTATATAGTTCATAGTTCTAGTTGTGAACAATAGATGTCATTACTTGTATATTCCAAAGACTTCAGTGTTGGAATAACCTCTTGGTGTTGGATTCTATTGCTAAGCAACATACATAAACAAATATAACAGCTTCCTTGTGTCCGTGTGATCTTTCTCATTGTGATTTGTGAGCTTTTTTTCTTTGTGAGTGCGTATAATATGGGTTCTAAAAGCCGATCTGGTGCGAAGAAAAAGCGGAAATATAAAGGGAACATCCACAATAAGATGAATGTCAGTGTTAATAGTGCTGTCAATGTAGGCTAAATAGTGAATCACAAGGTAGGCCTAATGTAAAGGCTAGTGCTTCACAATCCAAATTGCCTTCTGTAAATATTGATCCGAATAGTGTTAGTGACGATTACAATGTCACCATTGATATAGAGGGACCAACCTATGTAGCAGGCGAGTTTTAAGAAGCCCAAGTGAGTGTGTTACGTTCACTACTTGGTCCTAAATCTTCAGTGATGTTTTCCTTGAAATTAAATACTTGTACACTTCTTATAATTCAAATAAACATAATTAACCTTAGAGTTGTGGTAGGGAATTCTTTAATACATCAAATTAAAGGTAATGAATGTGGGAATGTTGTATACTAGAACTTTTTTCATGTTGTGAAGGAAACTATTTTATAATTATTTTAATTATTATAATTCATGAATTTTAAACGTTTTTTTTTTCAATTTATTTTCTAGCTCCGTATCTAATAATGAAAATTTGAAGATCCTAGTTCACAACATTCTATGAAGGGTATACTTCCAACTAAGTGAAGTAAAAATCCGGGCAATAACATTTTTTGAAATTTTATCATATTTTGAAAATTGATGTGTTTTTTATTAAACTATTATTTTATTGTGAAGATAAAGCAGAATAAACTGATTTCAATATATGATTATCTTAGTCCACTGGTGTGTGCTTTGTGGTATAAATCTCAAACGAGTTGGTTAATAAATGTAGATTTAATTTCGCAACGTTAATACATACCTTAAACGTTTGCTCACGTTTCATATTATAATATTTCTTGATCCTGTTTCCAATATAGGTCACTAGTTCCATGGGCGGAGGCAAATTCCCAAAACTGTCAAAGTACCATATGGTGGATCCCTCTTTGACATAAGCTACATAATGCGTTCCTGGTCCTCGGTAATCATCCAAATTGACAACAGCACATTCCTGTTTCCAGGGTCGTGGGGGTAATTGGTTTCGCATAAACACACCTCTAAAATGAGAAAGCTTTAGTTGCTTAGCATAGCTTTCCACTTGTTGGTGCGTCAGGGCATGTCTTGCTATGGCTGAGATAAAAAAAAATATTTCGAAATGGTGAAATCCCATATACTTGTTGATATAAGGCTGGCTTTAAATTGGCATTTTTAGCCCCCATAACAATCGCATCCACGGTTTCATTGTGTCGCTGACTTTCTTTTAGTTGTTGCTTGCCTTGCTGCGTGGCTTTAATGGTTTTCGCCACCGCACTGGCACCGCCCAAAAGTGAACCCAGAGCAGCCAAACTGGCAAATAAAGCAGGTAAAAATCCCGCTCGTTTCGGGACGGGAATCAATCGCCCTTGTTTTGAACCCTGTCGCTTACGTTTTGGAATAACACGTCTCTGTGCTGCTCGAAGGGCTTTTCTTATGGGCAACACATTATTTTTTCTTTTTTCTTTCGCAAGGGCTTGTCCACTAATGCCTTAACCCCATGCTTTGACAATGTCAGGGTCTTATTTTTAGTCTTTTTAGTCTTTCTCATCAAATATCTTTGTTTCACCATGATGATGACCAACAACCGTTCACAAGAAAGTTTAAGTCACGACTAACGTCAGGTTGTTATTTCATGGCTGTATATTCCAATTCCACATAAAGTGGGAAATCGTTCACGGGTTTTCCCGCTTGCTTTTCATCCCATATCAACATGAGATGAAATGATAATTCGTCACCTGCATTGAACATTTCATGGTTATGGACCAGCATTCTATGTCCGTTTATCTCTACATGTAAATGGTTTTAATCAGGCATTGCGTATTTCATGTGAATGGTTCCATCATAGTGTAATCGATAGTGGCTTAAACCCGAAGCAAGCACATAGGTCAAGTGCTGGTCATGGACTAGCGGTAAATGGTTTCTGTCATTCACAGGTTTTTCATTTGTCAGATACACTAAAAATACCGATGGAATAAATGTATAAAGCCTTTTCATTTCATAAGTCACGTAACGATTGTTACAGACATCGTCTTCGTCTTGCGGGTCTTCCACGTGAATAATGCGGTGATGATTAGCGGTATAGCCATTCACCGTAAGCTGAGGCACTTTGTCATGAAACTCATACACCTTGTTATCCACATACTTTTTTGTAGTAACGTCCGTAGACACTTGAGGATGTTTTACATGGGTTAACCGCTTTCCCTTAAAGTCATATTCTCCCTGTTTTGTGCGTGGCACTACAGACCTATCCACATAGAGTTTATTAGCAGGATCTGTTTCTTGTTTAAGATCATCTATGGGGACAGACCTAGCTTTGGCCATCAACGCACGTCCAAAGAAATCCATCGTCAACCTGTAGTACCAGTCTACTGTTTCTATGACAAGGCTCGGTTCCATGTATATAGACAGCCTGCTAGCCGCTCTAAGCCTTAGTCGATATGAAGATTATTAAGCAGCAAGAGTCATTCCCTGTGGGGGACATGGTTTCCCATCTCTGTCCCACATCACGTGAACAACGCCATGGTTCACTGTTTCCATCTTCCATTCGCTGCATCATTGTGGGACATTCCGGCTGTGGAAAGACCAATCTTTTGCTGACGCTCATCACAGCGCCCAATGGTCTGCGTTTTCAAAATATTTATATTTTTGCAAAATCTCTCTACCAACCCCTCTACGTGTTTCTGGATCAAGTCATGTCTGGATTACAAAATGAGAATATGGGTTATTTCACATTTTCCATGTAAGAAAATGTTATTTCACCGGATGAGGTAAAGCCTGATTCACTCATGATTTTCGATGATGTATCCACTGAACGTCAAGGCATCATTCAAAGCTATATCAGCATGGGTCGTCACAAACATATAGATTGCTTCTATCTTGGACAAACGTATTCTAACATGTCTAAACAGTTGATTCGTGACAATGCCAATGTCATTGTTTTATTTCGCCTGGACGAGAGGAACAGTCATCACATTTATAATGAACATATGTATCCGGATATGACCTTTCAAATGTTTACTGAATTGTGTGCCAAGTGCTGGAACACTCAACGTCATGCCTGTTTGGTCATTGACAAACAAAGTGAACTCAACCAAGGACGGTATCGCTTAGGGTTTGATCATTTTATTGCTATTTAAGGCACTGACTCATTCCCTCTCAAGTAATTTTTCAAGACACCATGGCGTTAGCAAAGAGTCAATTGAAAAAGCATATTATTAGTGCAAAAATACTATTCGCCAAAAGTTTCGGCAATTGAAACGATCACGTGCGGATCATGCTTTGTTTATTCAACAACATTTAGCACCTCCGCTAAAAGCCATGTTAAAACCCTCTTTAAAGCCATCTGAAACGGCACCCACCGTTTCACAAGCCACTCTGACGCTACACGAGGACCCTGAGGAAGAGGAAGAGGAACAGGAACAGGAAGATTTGAGTAGTGTTAGCGAGGTTGAGGATGAGGAGGAACAAGTGTTTACGCCTCAAAAAAAAAGTCCTCACCCCTTGCAGAGTTTTTGAGAAAAAAGAAATCCTTTGTTATGGTCGAAACACCTTGCCCTTCCACATCGTCCCCGTTTTCACAACTCTTGGCCACCCTTCAACATAAAGCTCAACTGAAAAACATTTTAATAAAATATCATGGATCTACACTAGAACCCCATTTCACCGACCTATTTATTGGAAACACAGATACCACGTATGGTGTTCGCTATGAGATTGATAGTTTTAAAATTGGTGATTTATCCATTAAATTTGCTCGTACTAAAGCTGTCATTAAGAACATCAATTATAAATTAACGCCAGGACTGTTAAAGCTGCTATTCTCTCGTACACCCTCTTTCCATGATTATACGCCAGAGGACCTTGGCAAATATAAATCCATTTTATTGGACACCCATGCCCACAAAATACAGTATGATCCCACTCAACAAGTGAATGCTAATATATCTCAAAAATATAAAACCATCATTGCAAAAATGTTCTCCACCAGTCAAAGTGGTCGTCTTAAAGTGCCCGCTTCGGGAGTGACATTTAAACAATTAAAACCCCTTGTGGATGTTACCTACTCGCACAATCCCAATAATCTCGTCCAGCGGCTACAGCTGTTGCATGCTTCACGTCAAGCCGGCCATACCGGTCACGATTGGGAAATTCAAGAAATTGAACAAGAACTTCGAAATGCCAAAATTATTGTTTAAGCCATCACCCATTAAAATGGGTATTGCTCACGAGTTGCATCGCCCATCTAGTCGTCACTATCCGCGATTCAAGGTGATTTCACGAGGTGTGGATGAACTTTGGCAATCAGACTTGGTAGAAATGATACCCTATGCTAGCGTTAACAATGGTGTACGCTATATGTTGACCGTCATTGATGTGTATTCCAAAATGGCGTTTGTTGAACCTGTGCGTCGCAAGTCTGGTCCACTAGTCACCAAGGCCTTTCAACATATTATTCAACAATCCAAACGTCAACCTCAGTTACTACAAACCGACCAGGGGAAAGAATTTTTCAACAAGGATTTCCCCAGTTTTCTCAAATCTAAGGATATGCACCATTACACCAAGTACAACAATCTCAAAGCCAGCGCGGTCGAGCGGTTTAACCGAACATTGAAAACCCATATGTGGAAAGCGTTTACCGCTCAGGGCACTTATCGCTGGTTGGGCATGTTACCAGAGCTAGTGTCACGTTACAATGACACCAAACATAGAACGGTTGGTACCAAGCCACGGCTCGTGACCAAAAATATTCAGCGACTGGATAAACTGTTTAACCCCATAACAGCAGACCCTAAACGTCACCGACTGAAAATTAGGGATTTTGTTCGTGTGAGCAAATTTAAGTCTGCCTTCAATAATGGCTACACGCCTCAGTGGGGGACTGAACTATTTCAAATTCGTCAAGTCAACTTGGACTGTCCAGTCACCTATTTACTCGAGGACCTCAACCATCAACCCATAAGAGGCAGGTTTTATCTCCATGAACTTCAGAAAACAGCGTTTCCTAAACATTATATTGTGGAAAAGTGTTGAAACAAAAAGGAAATAAACTGTATGTAAAATGTTGGGATTTAACTCTACCTTTAATTCTAGGATAATACACACATCAAAAAAAGTTTTGCATCACCTCGGTTCCAAGAGTTCCGGAACCGTTAAATACAAAGGGAATAGAGATCAACACAAACAACATTTCAGCTCGTTTTATTGCTCATGAGACCCACACATTGCATGTTGTACCATCATACAGCTAGACTTTCAGCATTTGTGGTCCAGATTTCAGTACACACCACTACCTCTAATACCCAGTAGCACGTCCTCTTGCATTGATGCATGCCTGTATTCGCCGTGGCATACTATCCACACGTTCATCAAGACACTGTTGGTCCAAATTGTCCCACTCCTCAACGACAATTCGGCGTAAATCTCTCAGAGTGGTTGGTGGGTCAAGACGTCCATAAACAGCCCTTTTCAATTTATCCCAGGCATGTTCGATAGGGTTCATGTCTGGCGAACATGCTGGCCACTGTAGTCGAGCGATGTCGTTATCTTGAAGGAACGCATTCACAAGATGTGCACGATGAGGTCGAGAATTGTCGTCCATGAAGACAAATGCCTCTCCAATATTCTGCCGATATGGTTGCACTATGGGTCGGAGGATGTCATTCAGGTATCGTAAAGCCGTTTCGGAGCCTTCCATGACCACCAGTGGCGTACGTCGGCCCCACATATTGCCACCCCAAAACATCAGGGAACCACCACCTTGCTGCACTCGCTGGACAGTGTGTCTAAGACGTTCAGCCTGACCAGGGTGCTTCCAAACACGTCTCCGACGATTGTCTGGTTGAAGGCATATGCGACACTCATCGGTGAAGAGAACGTGATGCCAATTCCGTGGGGTCCATTCAGCATGTTGTTGGGCCCATCTGTACCGCACTGCATGGTGTCGGGGTTGCAAAGCTGGACCTCGCCATGGACGTCGGGAGTGAAGTTGCGCATCATGCAGCCTATTGCGCACAGTTTGAGTTGAAACACGACGTCCTGTGGCTGAACGAAACGCATTATTCAACATGGTGGCATTGCTGTCAGGGTTCCTCCGAGCGGCAATCCGTAAGTAGCGGTCATCCACTACAGTAGTAGCCCTTGGGCGGCCTGAGCGAGGCCTGTCATCGACAGTTCCTGTATCTCTGTACCTCCTCCATGTCCGAACAACATCGCTTTGGTTCACTCTGAGACGCCTGGAAACTTCCCTTGTTGAGAGCCCTTCTTGACACAAAGTAACAATGCGGACGCGATCGAACTGCGGTATTGACCTTCTAGGCATGGTAGAACTACAGACAACATGAGCAGCGTACCTTCGTCCTGGTGGAATGACTGGAACTGATCGGCTGTCGTACCCCCTCCGTCTAATAGGCCCTGCTCATGCATGGTTGTTTACATCTTTGAGCAGTTTTAGTGACATCTATGAACAGTCAAAGGGACTGTATCTTGGATACAATATACACAGTCAACGTCTATATGCCGGAGATCTGGGAACCGAGGTGATGCAAAACTTTTTTTGATGTGTGTATATTACATATTGTGTGAACCTATGCACTTTTTATTTATTTATTGATTCATGTTGTACAAGAGCCCTGTGTACGGTGCTCAATACAATATGCATGTTCACACATGTTTCTCTTTCTCTCTCTCTACATCTGTGTCTCACTCCTCGACTCCATGTTGACATACAACTAGTTCAGCTATTGGCTGTCATGGGTTCTCCACTCCTCCCCTCACCTCTCCCCGGCCCTCTAGCCACGCCCCTCGCCCCTCACCGCTATTGCTAGGGTGATCATGTGATTCCATGTTCTCTCTTTGTGTTCCCCCTTTCCCCTCTCACCTTTCCTCTCTGTGGACCCCCTGCCCGCTGCTGTCTGCTCGGCTGACTGGCCGTTATCTCAGTTACAGGGTTGCCACATTGTTCCAACCTGTTATCACCTGACAGCAGTGTTGTCATGTCACGTCATGCGATAAAGTTTCACATTCCATTCTCTTAGCCGGCTTGCCGGCCTCAAGCGGATTTCTTTCTAGGCTGGCAGTCACACATAGAGTTTTTGCTCTAGAGACTTGAAATGTATTTTGGGGGTAGAGAGGGTAACGACCTTTCATTTATGTCAAACAACGTTTTTGTAAAGTTCCTAGTTTCCAAAATAAAACAATTTCAAAATTGGACTTTTTCAAAAAGTGTATAAAAAAGTATTATTATAAAAATAAAAAAAGACATAGAGACCATTCGTTTCAACTATTGGACAACGTTATATCAAGTTTGGTTTTCAAACTATCGCCTACTTTCAAAAACAAAAGTTTTCATTTTTTTAAATATAGTACAAGTCATCCATAGCAAAGAGACGTCATCCCAACGCCAACAACACCTCATTCGTAAAATCTGACCATGCGTTCGCGAATTTTCGCCAATGTTCGCTAGAAAGTAGGCTATCATTCTTTTCTTGCCATACACACTTCAAACTTTCTGTCTGCCTAGAAGGCATAGGCACCTTTCATTAACGACAAACAAACGTTTTTCTAAAATTCACCGTTTCCAATATAGCTCCAATCTCAGAAACAAGTATTTTCAAAAAAAATACCAACACACATTCTTAGCAAAGAGGACGCCACCCCGTTCCTAAACAACACATCATTATAGCCTTACAAGCTCATTAAATATCACAAAAATGTAAAAACGCACGTTTACCTCAAATTGCGTTTCCAAATTTCACCCATTTAAAAAAATAACCTCACCATCAAATAGAGCGGAAAAAATACCATCTCAACTACGCCTCACTCGACCGTAGTCCTCCCCCACCACCTAACACTTCTCCAACATAGCCATAGTTATTCAAGCACTCACGCGACTGTGAGTAGAACCCCCATCATCCCAATACTACCGTTTTTATCCTAGAGACTTGAAATTTATTTTGGGGGTAAATGGGGTAGGGACCTTTCATTTATATCAAACAAACCTATTTGTAAACTTGTTAGTTTCCAAAATATAGGAATTTCAAAATTACACTTTTTTCCAAAAAAAATAAAAAATAAAAAAAATTAATTACATAAAATAAAGGACATAGAGACCTTTCGTTTGAACTATTTCACTACGTTCTACCATGTTTGGTTTTCAAACTATCGCCTACTTTCAAAAACAAAAATTTTCATTTTTAAATATAATGAGTGATCCATAGAAAAGGGGGCCTCAACTCGAGTCCTACGACACCTCATTTGTCAAAATCCGACCATGGGTTCGCGAGATATCCACTTATTAACATGAACGCCACCCGAGCAGCGCCGAGTGCGTTAGAACCCCTCCTGCTAACCTACTTTTATCAAAAAGGAACTTTTCACACAGGAGTTAAATTATACAATAATCTACCCCAGTATATAAAATTTGCCCCAAAAATAAAAACCTTTGAAAGAATGTTGAAAGCTTATCTGCAGTGCCATTGGTTTTACTCTGTAGTTGAATACCTTAGCATATAGGAGCGATAATTATAATTATATTTTACTTTTCTATTTTAATTGTAATACCTGGTTGTATGTTGTTGTATGTATAGGATTAAGTTTTCATATTGTGATAATAGGGTGAAAGCCTCCGTGGCTTAGGCGGCAGCACGCCGGCCTCTCACCGCTGGGTCCGTGGTTCAAATCCCGGTCACTCCATGTGAGATCTGTGCTGGACAAAACGGAGGCAGACAGGTTTTTCTCCGGGTACTCCGGTTTTCCCTGTCAAAATTTCATTCCAGCAACACTCTCCACTATCCTTTCATTTCATCTGTCATTCATTTAATCATTGCCCCAGAGGAGTGCGTCAGGCCTCGGCAGCCGGCACAGTTCATATCCTCGCCGCTAGATGGGGGCTTCATTCATTCCATTCCTGACCCGGTCGGAGACTGGAAGCAGGCTGTGGATTTTCATTTTCATTGTGATAATGGGGTAAGATGTAAATAGTTATCCAATAAGATTTTATCTCTTAAGATCTGTTATTATAATAAGTTATAAATAGTTATAGTATTAGTAATATATACCTGTAAGTTCTTTTATTTTCTATGAAATTTCTGACGTGTCCTATGTCAAAAATGTATTGTATACTTTTAATTGATCAACTGGATAAACAAAAATCTAATCTAATATAATCTATGTAGTATAAATAAGTATAACTCCTACACGAAAAAGTAGTTAACTAATTAAATCAAAACAATGGTAACTCATAAAAACAACAGATTATGAAACGCAGCAAGGTGAGTGTGCACTGGAGGCAACCAAACAAGCGACTGGTCGACGACAAGAACGTGGTCAAATAGCATCATTCAGATTGGTAGCGCTGTATGGTTTCCATGGCAACAAGCCTTGCGTGCGATCTAGTCGTCAACTATTTTGCCCAGTGGCGCCGAACTGTCAAATTCCAACTCTGGAAAATACGCCTGTTAAAAAGTCATTTTCTCTACGCGAATTAAAAGTATCCAAGCAAAGAATCATACATGTTGCTGCTGAGTTCCATTGAAATGTCTTCGATATAGCAAGAAAAATACTAGAATGGTCACATATCATCATATCTCTACATAGTATATAACACTGTCCAAGATTCTTGGACGTAACGGGTAATCTCGAGAACCACTGAATGGATTTTGATGCGGTTTTCACCATTCTGTAAAGGTTTCTCGAGCAAGGTTTCTGGAGAAAAACATTCTTTTATGACCAAAGGAAGCCAAGCAGTTACGATTTCAGTGAATCGAGTCGAAGAAAAACATACCGTCCGTGCGTCTTTCAAGCTTACGCTGTGTAAACCGTTAAAAGTAGCAATATACAGGGTGGGGCTAATAAAAGTGGCCAGGGAACAAGTTCCAGCATAGCGTATGGAAGAGAAAGAGTTAACGTGGACCGCCACATAGATGGCTCTGGTAACGCCTGTGTCGCATAAAGCTCGTGTCGCCGAGACCACCCACGATCAACAAAGGCATTACTGGTCAATCTACGTAAGTAACTGGACACATTGTATTGATTTCTAGATGATTTTGCTGACTTGCACGTAGCCAGTTCTCTCCGTACCGGTATCTCCTTTGTGCGGAAGTAGAATAGACATTTCAAGTAGTGGAATACTAGTGCAGCTAACGTATACAAAACATGATCTTATCAGCACCCCAATTGCGACGACTTCACTTGAATAGATTCTAAACTAAACACTCAATAAATACATCCCCCATGAACGATTAGCACACGATAGTTTTTCCGTTACAACCTTTTCCACTGGCAACAACCCGTTATATACACTTTCTGATATATACGTCAGATATGTGCCGTTTGTGTAGAACCGTAATCTTTAAGAAGTGTACCGCATCCGAAGCAGGTACATTATCAGTTGGTTTTCCGTGGAGGAAAGGTGGGCTTAATTTACACTGCGTCACATTTGAAATATTTCGCACGATGTATCCTGCTAAATACACTAAACATTCTTTGCCTAAGCTCTGCCCACTTAAGTCAGGTAAACTGTTTTCCCAGCCCGATAACTGAATTCCATCTTCAAAATTCACAATTTTATCCTTCATCGTATCTTCAGCTTGTGTGTTCAGTGGACGATTGTTGTTCTCCGTTGACCTTGCAAGAATACGCATGAGATTAACAAACGACGTTAAGGGTGATTCAGCTCAGTACTGACAGTTTCCGCCAGATGATAAAACAAGTTTAGTTGGTACCATACGTAAATGGACTGTAACATATGTAAATGTAGAAAGTCAATAGTTGACACATGATCGTCACAACTTAAAGATCGGAGGATACCAAAATGACGTTCTAGGGGATCTTGATTAAATTTTCCTGCAAAATAAACCTGTACTTGTTTTCCCACGAATATTCACACATTTCTAAAGTGCTTTCGACGGTAACTGGCATGGACTCCAGTGTTCTTTGAGAGGCGAATGTATTTTGATTATCTCGGAGGATATTCTGCCACTTTATTAAAGTTTCATGAGCCTACGATCCTTTATACAGTGCTTGAGTAGGGATGGAAGAGTTTAACGCGTCAATCAGGCAGTTTAAATCACGTATGAAATTTTCCGTTGATTCGCTGTCTTGTAAACCCTCTGAATTAATACCCCGATATAATTTTGTGCTATTAGTGACAGATGTGCTGAATAGTTGAAATGCCAGCCTTACAATCATTCGTTGAAACGAGTTAGGATCCAAATGAGGAGAGGTGAGTTTATAGCAAACTTTCAATCTGGAAATTTCGGGAGATGTGCCACATTTATAAACCTTCCTGTAAAATGAATAATCGACAACATCACCATTGTAATTAAAATGTCTTTGTCTTGGAAATTATTTATTACACACATAAATATATGTGGCGTGTCTGAAAATGCCGGCAGTTTTCTCCTCGAGTCAGCTGGGTTGAAAATACAACACTTGGGATTCTTTATGTTGAAGGATATTCCTTAACATTTTCATAACTTTTTATTAGATTGGCTACCATCTGACGTGAGACCAGTGATACTTAAACTTGCTTGCTCTAATTTTATTATGGCATTGAGTTTATTATGTTTCCTAATTACATTACGTTTCTGATTATTCAGTCTCCTCTGTAACAAAGCAATTGTTTTCCTATTATTTTCGGATTCAGAGCTATCTTCAACTGGTAAGCATACGTGCTGATCACTGACATGTTCGTTCTGATTAGGACTCATATTAGAGAGAATGTTCTCGTGGATTGTCTCTTTATGGGACAGTCACGTTTCTTAACTGTCTTAGAGAGATATTTGGGCAGATTAGGAAATATATGGGGAAATGCTTCTGGTTGTAATTTCCACCGTTGACTTGGTATCTTTACTCTTTCACCATTCACCGTAAGAAGTTGTCGCAAAAATGAATATCACACAAAAACAATCATGAGTCAGTTTCATGTCCTGTCTTGGGACAGCTTTCTCCCATTTCAGAAAAATAATGGAATCTTGAAGGGCCTAAAGAAATGCCTACCTGAAGATGATCGATATTCAGATCTACAGCGGGGTACGAAACACGAGAGAATATTGCGTGCTGTCTCAAGGCACAATTAAGTGCAATATACAATAGGTATGTAGCAATGTAGACGGTAAGACATAACACAAACTCCCACGACTCACTCATGAACACTTCAATGTAAACTGCCGAAGAGTGGCAATAGAGAGCAATACAAATTCCGACAAATTGACACAACTCTAATGCGCTATAATGACAAGTCCCGTCTGTTGCCATCTCTATCGATGGTGCTGCTACTGGTGGAGAGAACAACACTCACTTCAATTGGCTTATGGGTGAAGAGCGCATACTTCCTCTTCCATACGCTATGGTTCCAAGTTACAGGCAAAGCAGTGTCCCTGTACGTAGGCAACACCTACTGCAGTATAGTATAGTGGGTGGTCTATACTGTGTCAGATCTCAAAAGAACTGTATGTAGCGAGTACATGTTAATAACGGCAGGTAGTAGCATTGTATGGCGGTGCAAGTCAACACAATACTGTTTGACAGCTAAGGCAACACCACCTAGAGAGAAGGCCGTGCAGTATGATTTATGACGTCATAGCCTAGCGGCCATCAGCGATTGCGCCACCCAGCGCTGCTATGAACAAGCTGTCAGGAAGCGAGACTGAGGGTTTACTTATAAAATTACGTTCTACAGACAAGAACAAATAAATAACGAAACCATCAATGAAACGTGGTCAGAAGTTGATGTGATCGGTACATTACACAAATAAATCGACATTTTTGATCAAACTCGATAATATGCATTTCAAACCATGCGAGTTTGAACTTGACCGAAAACGGTGTTGTCTCAGCAATAAATGCGATATATTGTACAGGCCCGGGGGGCTGTACCCCCTGAGAGTTCCCCCCCATCTTCTAATAAAACCACCCCAACTGGCAACATCATAAGACCAGAACATCACCTTTACACGGCAAGAGGCGACCACCCAGCTCGGGAGGTTAGCCAACCACTTGCAACACATTCATAAACATTAACACTACAACTAACTGGGGCAGCTACTTCAACGGAATGCTGACTAAGCAACGGCAGGAACTATAAGAAGAGAGGCCTTTTTGGAGCATTATCTGTCATACAGTGTGTGTCGCCGAAGGCCCTAGCTGACAACTGATCCGGCTGCATCATCAGGTGAGACTCAGCAAGTGTTCAGAATCCTTTACTTTGTAGACACCCATCCACAATCTTGTACACTCAACTTGTATCATTACTTACATTCCCCTAAAAGGGACTTACAATTTCACACTCACTGACCAATAAACACATGGTCAGTAAACTACACTTGTCTTGATAATTACACGCCTCTTTACATCCTCATACCCTTCCTGACTCCCGTCATGATTGACCGTGACTACAGTAGCCAGTAATTGCTTGCTCAGGTTTCATTGTGTTTCCCGCACGTGACTGCATAGCAGCGAGCCGCTGACATAAGCAGGCCTATTATATCACTCACTCCGTCCAGCTGGCAGACTAGCACAGCGGCCTGCAGCCAGAGGACCATCCCCTAGTAGACTCTTGCATCTTTGCAGGAACACCCCCTAGCATTTGGACACCAAACAACACGCTACACTGGTAAGCTCTCCCAGCTACGGGAAGCTGCTATCATTTAGAAACAACCTACCAAATTAGCACAGTGACACTAATGTTTTATCCCTAAACAACCCCCCCCCCCCCAACTAAGGGATCTAAAACATATTGGTGGAGACGCGGCTACCACGCACAATAAGGGTAGGACTCATACAACGAGCCCTCTTGGTAGAAACGACCCCTACCACACGCAGCCAAGCGAAGAAGTCAATTTTTTTTGGCAGAAGGCATTGTTTTTTCCTTCACCCTAGCTACACAAGGGAAATTTTTGTCAAACCAACCCCCCAGCCCCTAGAAAGAATCAAAGATCTCGAACACATTTCTTCTTATACCCACCCTCAACTCAGAATGGCACCACATGTAGAGGCAACAGAGATTGTAAACCATAGGGGCAATAGGGGTACACCGATACTATTAGCATTATTGCTAAGGTGCCAAAGGCATATACAAAGGCGACAGACACAAATACGGGCACTCCAAACAAAAGTCGGGGCAATACAGGGCAAACAGCCATACACTCCGTCAGAGGGTAGGACAACGCGATTGAGATGCGCACACAAGCACTTAAGGCACATACATGAACACCTCAACAGGAGCCATGTCCAAAGGAACAGAATATACGACCAATTAATCACCACACATGGTCCTGTAATAGATAACGCAACCCTCGAGAGGATGAGGGTGCACTACACAATTTTATACACTCAATACAGGGAGCTCATTCGCGAACAAGCGTTTCTCCAATTGGCGGCCACAGAACTGTATAGGACGCAAGCACATTGACACAACAATTTGCCAACGAGCCATATGCCTCAATAGGCAGTACGCTCAAATTTGGGATAACTATCGCGAGCTCCAGGCTAACAAAGCCATTTTTGAGTTCATGGCAGGGCCACAAGCCCAGCCTAGAGAGGACATAAGCGTAGATACGCTAACGCAGCAATTTGCGAGGATGTCCCTCTCACACACATAGGCAAATACAAGGGCAGGAGTCTACCGTGGCCATAGGCCAGAAATCGGTTAGACTACACTCCAATACATCGCCAGGGCAATCACAGGCAATTAAACGGCCTTTGCCGCTAGTTCAAAGGGCAATTTTGCCAGGATGGAAGCGGGCACTAGCATGTGTACCCCAGGTGCAAATGCATAAGAGGGTGTTGCCTTCAGGCCCTCAGGGTGCACAACACTCACCCGCGCACTCTGACCAGGCGCAGACACACAGTACACGGGGTATAAGAAAGGTCTTATTACCTACCCCACGAGACCGGGCAGTCAGGAATACACACACCCCCATAAACTCTACTAGGGTAGCGTGGAGCGCAATCAGCCCCTCAGACACAAACACATTCAGGCCAACATCCAGGCGCTACGGTGAAAGTAGGCCCAGGCTTACTTTGCTACAAACTCCTCCAGAAAATAGCAAAGAAGCACCTCAGTGGGTTTAAGGGGCCTACACCTTAGTGACAGGGCGAAAGTATTCACCTTTCCGAACAAGGACGCTTGGACGGGGATAACAACTTTCACCAGGAATACAAAATACATCAATATCACTTGCACCACAATTACAGATACAGGTAGGCTCTTTTACATGAAGGAAACACTACAATGGACACACAAAGGGCAGGTTCCATCCCTGTAAACGCGAGACACGCAGAGACTCACGGACAAAAACAGCACATTTTTCATGTATATACAGTGGAACATAGCTAAATCATAATTGTATAATTCAAAATTCTTCTTAGTTTTTTTCCTGGCCCCTAGCATTTCTTTTAGGCCATCAATGGTTTATAATCGTGGTTAATTCAGGACATATTTTGGACAATTCAAAGTTTTTAATATGCAAAGCCAAGCGGAAGCCAATCAGTCGGGCCACGCGGCTCAGGGTCGGAAAGAACTATTCCGAATACAGCCTAAGCAACAAACCACAGCATAGAGCTTAGGCGGGTCTTTCTAAGTAGAAATGACTAAGTTGTTCTATGTTCCGGTCCTACAATTTGCTAGAATCTCTTGTGATGGCCGAGAGCCCTAATCGCAAGAAACAGGCAAGAATCTTAAACTATTTTTGAAACATAGTAGATTTCTCCGCGACATAACTGGATCACTGCCTTACTAACGGCGTCAAATAGGTGCATAGTACACTCAGGTTTCAACTTTCATTTGAAACTTTTGAAATTAACTACGGTACAATCGTTATAAAGTACCATCGTTTGTTAATTTGCTTCAGTGAACGTAAACCAATATGTAAACGTCATACAATGTACTTTCCCTACTCATTCTTTCTTAATGCGAATGTTTGCATAACTCAATTTTGCTTTCACTAATCCCGTGAAGTGCGAATTATCCAAGTTGAACTGTATATATTTAATCCATGGGTATACGTTATATATATTACACTGCCTATAACATGAAGTTTTCTCGTCCCCCATCACAGCGCGCAAACTAAACATAAACACCATAGGATGAAAATCCCAGACTTTGGGAAACCCCACATATTCCTGGAAGGCACACAGTCAACGCACGTTGCCACATAACAGTAATACACTAGCAAAACTGTCCCGGAGACACAAGCCCAAAAGGCACCAGGAATAATTATCCTGGACAAAGACGGTCTCGAACCCGCAACTTCCTGAACACCAGGAATGCAAGGGCGGGTAACTATCCAGTTGCAGGATAGGGAAGTAAGGGATGGTCACACTGACAGACATTTATATGCATTAAACAATAAAAATCACCTCCGACACCTGGTCACCAAACACGCAACTAGCGGCCCGGTGACACACATACATAATGACATCTGGTACCACTAACAAGAATATATTCATCCCACGCCTACAATAACATAAGATTTGGGGACACGAACGTATTTTGTCGAAGGTTCTTTTCCATTACGGAAAGCCATGCTCACAACAAGAGAGCGAGCACACACACGTGCTGGACATATGCACATCGCCAGACAAGTAACAGATAGTGCACACGTCAATGAAATTAAACACTATCGCAGTCAGCGATAACACACTCGTGAGTGCGCGACCTTCACTAGCCACGGACAAACTAAGCGTATTCCAGTCCTGGCTGGAACATACACAGTCATTTACGCCAGTTTTAAAACCCTATAACTCTCAAAATTAGAATACGAGGGGCATTCCAAAAGACCCAAATTTTTCACGCCAAAGCGTATTTTCATCTGCGCGTCTCAAACACACAATACACGTACCATGGGACATAGAGTACAAAAAATTGTAACACCAGGACCTTAAACCAAGGCGGGTGCGAACTCACGATCACACAACACAGTCGTGTCAAAAACAAACTAACCAACGGTATTTTGGCGCGAAAAACACAATCAGAAACCACACTGGGGACGCTAAAATCCCAACAGACAACGCAGACATGAAACACGGAGAATTACACGGGATCGCGGGTCCGAATGCCCAGTAAAAAAGTCGGACGCCGTGGAAAACAAATATCCAGAATCCCAATTAGACTAAAATTGGCCCCATACAAGTACATAAGCGGTTGAGCCACACGATTTTAATGACAGGGAGATTCTTTAACGCACATACAGGAACATAGATTCGTTCCAGGATACTCGCTAACGCAGCCTACTTAGGGCATTAGCGTCCAAAAAATACTTTCCTCTGAACCATAGCGCCCAACACCTAGAGACAGGTAACACCACATCCCTTCCGGCAAAAAGCCATGCAAATTTTCAATTACCCCGAACATGGCCAATAGATTTCCTAGACATGGATTACACATAGTTACACAAGGCAGAGGTCTTGCGGAAAACAATGTACACACAACATCGGTAAGCAAAAACAGGACAGATTAGCACACTGGCCCTCCCGGAATCCCAAACAATGACAACACTCGGGCATTGGCAAAAGTCACGTTCCGGCAGCCGACATACGTAACGTCAGAAACTTCCCGTATACAAGCATATGAAAACAAAACACGACAAAACACTGACTTGCGAATTCCAGAAGCATTGCAACACTGCTGTCGACAGACACTCTTGTTATAACGGAAGTGACAATGACACGCGACTATGATGACACTACCATACAAAAACAAAAACTATACTAACACCAACATACAGTACACATGGACATTGGCACAGAATTCAGCAATGTTACAATAGGCCTGGCATTTAGCAATGTACAGACACGATAGGCCGGATTTATCATAGGGCCACAGAAGCTTGTTTACAAGTGCGATAACAGGTTGCACGCGCCGGCTGACAATTAGCATCACGACACACGATAAGACGTATCCGATAAACGGCACGCGCGCCAGCGCGTTGCAGCGGAACGCAACTACAGTCACGCAGGCCTCAGTAACCACAGCCACGGGCACCCCCTGCCCACACACGCGACCACTAATCAGGGGCGAATACAGACAGATTCCTTGAAGGAACAACCCCCCCCCCCCCCAATAACTACTTCTCTTCTTGTTTTTTTAAATCCCAAAACCATCATAGGCATGCAGGACATGACCGGTTACATTACAAATCACTTGCTACTTTAACATTATAGATAAGAGACCAGATTAGGCCGTGACGTCACAGCGTCACCGCATTTAACCATCCCAAAGAGCGGATAGAAAGCGGATAGTGACCAAGTGAGGATGACAGGAGTAGAGATGGATGGTGCCAGCAAGATGGCCAAGGCACCACCTACGGGCTACCATTATACCACCCTTTTCCTTCCATAACCTTGTCACTCACAACATTAGCCAACACAAACACATAAACACATAAAAACAGCTAAACTACATGCCAAAATATACATCGGGGTTGATAGACTTCATGCGTCTAAAGAGAGGGCTCACTACGCCCTGGCTCTCAATGCTAACACCCGAGTATTAGGGGTGTGTCAGAAAGAATGGCAAGCGTAATGCACATCTCAATATAGAGGTGCGGCCACACTTAAACTAACAAATATTTTCTTATTAAATAATCCCGCATGCAAGGGACATAGAATTATTATACCTCGGCCTATACCTATCCTTAAATGAGAGCGGATACGCCTCATATCCATCCGCACGCATGAAATATCCTACCCACACACCTGGGTTATTATTATTGAACCTGCATGGCACTTTTTGAAAATGTTTGCAAACCTAGGAAATACCTACCCCCGTCCACTCACTGTAAAGACATCCCAGCAGCATCACCGGCTCTCGGCCACCATAAACATGGAGTCCAAAGATGCGCAACCCTCTCCTACCATGCTTTAAGCCTATTCAACAAGTAACACCCCCCGGATCCCAATAACAAGGTACCCAACGACATGGAAACCTACTAACGCCCCCAGGAAACTCCACAAGGCATCAACGCTAGACATCTGACATGGCGCCTACAGACCTGAAGTAGTCCATGCATTTAGAAGATTCTACAACCCCAGAACACTTAAAAATTTTACATTATTTACACAGTAAATTATTTACAGATCACACTATTTTTTTATTAACACAAAAGGAATCTGATGACACGTTGAATGGTGATGACAGCGTAAACAGAAGGCCAGAGGCGCCACACAGGAGCAGAGCTGGGGAAGGCGATGATGAGCCCTACCCCAGTTAACTCAGTGACCCAGACCAAAAAGACGAATTACGTAAGGTCGAAGCGCCGATGACCTGGCACGGGCAAACTTCGGAGTCCCAGGGGACCTAGCCTGTTCCCGGGACAAAGAGATGTTACACCCACTATGTGCTACGGGCATCGAAGCCAGACCTGCAGGGGAGACTTTCTACGGCTGGTGGGAGAATTAGCTAGCTCCATACCGGACTCAGGAGATGACCCTAGGGACGACCAAATTAGGACTAGACTCCTAGTTTAGTATGTAAGTAAGTAGAACTTCCATGGCGGGAAGTTAGTCTCCTACTCGAAGGAATGAAGCAGGGTTCAGCGTCTCGCTGAATGAATGAGTATCTGAATGGAATGAATGAATGAATGAATGTATCGAGTGATTGAGGTTATGAAATTGCGTGCGTGAGAGAGTGAGTGAACAGGAAAATGCACTATGTCAATATTCTAAATAAGTAAATACTGCAAATATCTTTGTGAAACTTGTAAATATTGTTAAAACAAATGTAGATGTAAGCTGTGTCTGTGGAGCATGAAATATGTATGTGGGGCTTGCCCTTTTTCACTAGGCCTTCCATACTTCGTGTACGATTAATGGTAAATAAATAATAATAATAATAACCCTAGATCCGACAAGTCCTTGCCCCGCGTAGCAAAGGTGAAGACAACCAAACAAATGAAGAATGAATTAACAAATAATCAATAATATATATGGAATGAATGCGGTCATTCGATCCCTCGCCCACATAAATGGCTGACGGCGGGTCACCAGAGATATTAAATGGTGACGCAGCGGGCAGCCAGAGATACTAAATAGGCATGCAGCGAGCTGCCTAAAAGGGTTACAGTGGGCAAACCCAACATTGCCAATATAGGCGAAGAGGAGCCCGGACGCTAAAATTCCCGGATGTTATTATTACTGCCAATATAGGCGAAGAGGATCCCGGACGCTCAAATTCCCGGATGATTCTATTTTATCGGACGATTTTCCCGAACGATGTCCAGTGCCCACATAAATGGTGACGCAGCGGGCAGCCAGAGATATTAAATGAGGAGCACAGCGAGCTGCCTAAAGGGGTTCGAGTGGGCAAACCCAACATTGCCAATATAGGCGAAGAGGAGCCCGGACGCTCAAATTCCCGGATGAAGGATGATAACACAGGCAAGTACAACGGCGAGGCGTTTGCTTTGTGGCAACGCAGTCGCCCGGGACTTTATTAATTACTAGTATTAATCAATAATATAAATGTCGACAACTAGTATTAAGGGAGCGGAATCCGGTGGTTTTAGAGAAAACCGGTGTTTCTAGAATTCACGCGGGTGGTGATCTGGGGAGGTAACACTGCCCCGGGCGATCGCTCTGGTCAAAATTTTAGCATGTAAGACAGTTGCATTTGACACGCAACTTAGAATTAAGCAAATTTAATAAGCGCTGTTGCTAAATAATAGCACAGCATATTTCGGCAATAGATTAAGGCAAAACCATTCGGCTTATAAATACCAATTTTTTCTCCTTTTACTTATCATAATTTAGACTAAACATTTCGGCGCCTGGTGACAAACAAACCCGTCATCAGGGTAAGCCCGACAATACGGTAGGTTAAGTAAAATTAAGATAACACGATAAAATAAGCTAGATAATACCTAGGCTAACCTAGAAGTAAGGTACACCTCAGTGGCGCCACACTTAGTCTTATAAATTAAGCGCCACCGACGAAGTGTTACATATATATACATGTGATGTATTGCCATGTATTGTAAATGCATTATTATTCACTAATCCACTTTTACCCACACAGGAAAGCGAGGAAGCAAACGAACATACATGTCTTCCAATTAGATGGCCAATAATCCATTTTTTATTTCACAGATGACAAGGAGCACGAGCATGTCTATTGAAAATATGTTTTCCACACCAAATTACACACACCCTTATCTCTGTCACAAAAACACACTGTTCCTCATCACTCTTCAGTCGCGCCAATAAGGTGACGGCGCCGCGATCAGCGACGTAAGGTGACGTGGGGCACCGAGCGACGCTGACGCAAACACACGTTCGATATGCTTCAATAAAAAGCAATATTCGGCAGCCAGGGGCGGTGCAGAGGTTGTGAGCACCTACCCTCGCCGCCAAGGTAAATTTTTCCACCCACGGGGAAAATTTACGAAAGGGAAAGTAACGGCATGACCACTAACCCACAGCCATAGGTGAGAGGCACCTACAGCCAGCGGGTAAAAAATGAAGGGAGAATGAGTCGGCAAGAGCGCTACAGAAGGCCTAGGGAATGAGACGAGGTACCATGCTCATGAGCGAAACGGTATAGCAATAAAGTTATTATTTTTATGTTTATTTTTTTGTCATTTTATGTTACATTATGTTATGTTATATCATCATTGTATAAGCAGAATCTGTAACCGACAGTAGTGGCTCAGCTGGCTAAAGCGCAGCGTTAGGTCATGGAACCAAGCTCTCTGCTGACTCGGTAGACGCGTGGGTTCGAGCCCCACCGTCGGCTGTTCTTGAAATGGTTTTCCGTGGTTTCCCATTTTCAACACCAGGCAAATGCTGGGACAGTACCTTCTGAAAGGCCACGGCCGCTTCCTTCCACATCCTGGCCCAGTTTCATTCACCATCATTCATTTCATCTCTCATTAACTCCTCTCATGAGGTTGGCGTCAGGAAGGGCATCTGGCCGAAAAAACCACCGCCACAATGACTTCCATCGCATCTCATCCCCGACCCCGTTGGAAAAACGGGAATAATAAGGGGTAGACATACATACATAAGCAGAATCTGTAAAGCCAAAGCATACACAAGCATAGTGGTGCTCAACTGTATACCTAAACACATAAATTCACAAATTGTCACACCATTTTACACGCCATAATGTACACACTGATTTTCATTTCTACCCTTCTAACTTAAAATTTGTGAAGGTGTCCCGTTTTACCCCAAAGCAATAAACTATTTTTAGCATATTCCTTTAACTTATACCCTGGGACACCTATTTTTTCTATTTTCTTCCATCTTTCACACTAAAACATTGCAGGGAGCAATTTTTCCCCAACACAGCGCCGGACGGCACAACCACCCGTCCAGCTGTGGGTTTTTTCCTCCCTGCACAATACCAACACATATATAATGTCAAAATCACGTATTTTTTTTGTTGTACTTTTTAATATTGCAAATGTCAACTTTTTAAATGAACTGTTTTAAATTATCATATGTATATCCCAAAACCTACCCCTCTGAGCACAAGCTGATCTCACATCACCACGACATCAACACACCTACATCTACACCAACACTGAAGAAAAGAAGAAGAGGTACAAGAAGAAACCAAAAATTATCCATCGTCACCCCCACTCCACGTTCTGTTCCCGTTCGCGGGGACGCGAACTAATTGAAGAAGAAGACTTGTACAGGCCCGGGGGGATGCACCCCCTGAGAGTCACCCCCCCCCATCTTCTAATAAAACCACCCCAACTGGCAACATCATAAGACCAGAACATCACCTTTACACGGCAAGAGGCGACCACCCAGCTCGGGAGGTTAGCCAACCACTTGCAACACATTCATAAACATTAACACTACAACTAACTGGGGCAGCTACGTCAACGGAATGCTGACTAAGCAACGGCAGGAACTATAAGAAGAGAGGCCTTTTTGGAGCATTATCTGTCATACAGTGTGTGTCGCCGAAGGCCCTAGCCGACAACTGATCCGGCTGCATCATCAGGTGAGACTCAGCAAGTGTTCAGAATCCTTTACTTTGTAGACACCCATCCACAATCTTGTACACTCAACTTGTATCATTACTTACATTCCCCTAAAAGGGACTTACAATTTCACACTTACTGACCAATAAACACATGGTCAGTAAACTACACTTGTCTTGATAATTACACTACACTTTACATCCTCATACCCTTCCTGACTCCCGTCACGATTGACCGTGACTACAGTAGCCAGTAATTGCTTGCTCAGGTTTCATTGTGTTTCCCGCACGCGACTGCATAGCAGCGAGCCGCTGACATAAGCAGGCCTATTATATCACTCACTCCGTCCAGCTGGCAGACTAGCACAGCGGCCTGCAGCCAGAGGACCATCCCCTAGTAGACTCTTGCATCTTTGCAGGAACACCCCCTAGCATTTGGACACCAAACAACACGCTACACTGGTAAGATCTCCCAGCTACGGGAAGCTGCTATCATTTAGAAACAACCTACCAAATTAGCACAGTGACACTAATGTTTTATCCCTAAACAACCCCCCCCCCCCCCAACTAAGGGATCTAAAACAATATAGAAGAATTCAATCGAAACGTTGAAAATGTTCACCCCATTTTAAGGTGAAATGTCGACTACGCAACGGGAATCAAAGAAATATACACAAATAAATAACCAATTAATCTGTAACAGTTAAAACAAAAATTATATATATAGTCAATCATATCTGTCCCAAAAGTTTCATTCCCAACTCTGCCGAGATATGTAATTCTGGTTTGAGGTTTAAAGCTACATTCACTTAGCCTCACGAGAACTGAACTGAGAAGAAGTGGGTTCGATTTCTACTTTCTCCTCCAGGTCATTGCGGGGATTGTTCCCAACAGAAGACCATGTTCACCTCCTTCCCAATTCTAGCACCACAATACACAAATTCAAATTCTACCCGAATCCAAGTACACATGGCTGATGACAGTGATGTCCTAACCCATTCACGAAACAACAATTTGTCACAGAAAATTTTCCTCCGTGATAAGAAACCAGGCTAGTAATATAATGCCTATGACATAAAAGGTTGGTAGGTTCCTCAGTTTATGGGCTGCGACAACGTGGTTATGTACCCCGTGTACTAGGGTGTGTTCAGAATCTTTCTGATAACCGGTGTTAACTGTGACGGCTGTATTATACTCTGATTTACAAAACATGGACGGTGAAAGCCGTCATCCACTTGATGGGCGAGGTGAGGAGTGGAGACGAGAGGGGAAACAGTCTCCATAGCAACAGCAAGCAATGTTGCAATGTATGCAGACACAGCAGTGAGCACATGGTTTGACTCAGTGTGTCTTCACTCGTCACGGTCATTGGAGCGCCAGGCCCCGCTAACTTCTCCAGTATTTGTGTCTTCCTGCAAACCTCTTGGAATGTTATGAGTCATGATCTGCCTCAGTGGCAACGCAGCATTTCCCCACATACTAGCTTTAACAGCTGTCAGCATTCATTATTGCTAATACAGAATATAGAGTGTGTTATCTGTAATTCAGGTAAGGACTGCAGACGATCAATTTCAAGTAGTTCCTACTTTTGCTACCAAATGCTATCGTCAACGACACTTATATGTGGACTTGGCTACTAGATCCCACTGCAACCAAAACCTGATGGCGAATGTTGGAACTTAATAGAGCGATAATCAAATCTTACCTACAAATTTAGCTTCACAAGATTGTAGTTGGTGGAAGGTTCTTTTACACGCCATTAATCTATGACATGGGCCCGCCAGCTCTACTTCCCCTCCAAAGGAAGACATACTGAGGGATGTTTAACGCTCTTAAAAGATCCGACGACTTCGGCCGGGTTTGAACCCGCGATCTTAAGCATAGAAGCTCACCATGCTACCAACCAAGCCACCATCCGTGCGAGGTGTTGACTAAAACTTCCACAGCCCAGAATACTAGACATTTGATGAGTATCCTCAGCTAGCTTCTGTTGTTAGGGCCATGATAACCTGTGTTATTGTAATGGCTGTACCAGTGTGTGAGAGCTGGGGTAGGAATCGAACCTACCTCACCACGGTGCGGAGCTGAAGCAAGCTCACAGGTTCGTCAGTGGATATTCCGAGTGTAGTTTCTACAATCACCGTCCAGAAAAATGCTGGGATAGTTTCATTATAATTCCATACATTATTATACTCGCTACAGACACGCACCCAAGTACATGAGGCTGGCGATCAATGACAACTTCCACAGCCCAGAGTGCTATTTGCGTTTAGCTTGTAGATGAGAACAATCTAAAAGTAGGAGAGGAACGATCTCACTCGAGTCGTTTAAACCTATTAATGACAATCGTGGAAATGGTGAAGTCTATTTGAGGTATCCTATTGTATTGTTAAACACAATCTGTATCGAGATAAAATTAAACTTTAAAGAAGTTTTTAACAACGAGACGTAGCCGACTCTCCCTAGGAATTAACAAGTTGTTGGACACTGGCAACGCACAAACAGAAGAGCTGATGATGCTTCATGTCTTACAGTCCACTGTAGGGGGGTGTAACTTGTATGGATCCGTCGCTTCCGAGAGCAGGCATGGAATGATGAGCTTCGTATAATGGACTTATGAGGCGCTGTTAGTCCTGGTTCGCCCACGTGAAATCAGGCCTGGCTAGCTATTGGCTATCACTGCATATTCTCGACAAAGTACTACCAAAAAAATTCACACAAGTTTACAACATTTTTATACGTACTTACAAATTTTCAATTTTGGAAAAACAAACTTCCAATTTGGTCGTTGATGGTGAAGTAGCCAATTTGTTGAAAACTTCCTTCTACAATCCATCCAAAAGAAAGCTATTTTTGCTAAGGAGTAATTATCTTATCATTGTTATTTAGTATTTATCCATAATAATAATAATGTAAGTATATATAAATAAATAGAAAAATCATTTATTTAACATAAAACAATTCTTTGCACTTAGATCCAATTTATTGCTAATTACTTATGATACATATACTGTAATTTGTTCCATTTTGATACTAGATAGTACATGCTTGATATTGAATTGTACAGTCTATTAGAAATAAAGTTGATCAACATCATTTCATGGTGTTTTGTGTGGTACACTGGGCGGAATTGGACCCGGTCTCCCACCACGCCCCTCATCTCGAAGGAGTTGTGCTGCTCTGTTGAAACACTATCTGGTCCCTCTGACCTCAGATGTGAGCAATAATGTGCCTAACATGAACTGAAATACTTCTAGCCATGTGGTCCATGCACTGGGTTGAGGTCCGGGGATCTGGTAGGCAATTGTTTGGAGAGCTTCCCATTTACAATGTTTGCCATTACAGGGAAAACTACTAGATTGAGTACCCTGTCAATAATCACTAATTGAGATTTCCCATTTAAGCCATAATGCCCGGCATTGGCCCTGTGGTTCTAAGGTCTGTCGCACATAAATTGTGGTGATGACAGCAAACAAGACAAAAGTAAGATTCATCACAACACTGTGATATCGGCGCCCCTCGCAGTTCTTTCTAGACACTTCGGTGTTGTGGGATCAATACCAATGTTTGGTGGGAGATCTGTTTAAACAATTCTATTGACCTGATAATATAGGGTACACAGCATCGTTACACATCTTGAAAATGAACATAAACGACTTATTTCTCTGTACCGGTAGTTGCAATTTCCATTTTCTTGACTACACAGCCTTGTGGTGTGGTTCACTGCTATATCATAGTATAACACAGTAATACTTGCCTGCTTTGACTGTCATCTCCATCGGGGGAACTGTCGCTGATATCACAAAAGTCATGAAATATAACTGAAATGAAGGAGACACGAGGCTTTTGTCCTCTCATTATTTGGGAATGCTATTGATTTATTAGTGGTATACACTGAAGGGAGCAAAACTGCACTTCACAAGGAGACTCCTAAGGATACTGTGGACTGATAAAAGTCTGTTCTCAGAAGACCTTGTTCTTGTTGCTTATTTTGGGTGCTAGTCATTGTGGCCATATAGCCCCATGTGTTTGCGTGGCGGCTGTAGCCTTAAGTTAGGAACTATCCCAGCATATTCCTGGAGTAGAAGTGTCGAGACCATGTGGGTAGATTATTAGCTTGGGAATAACCTAACCCCCAAGGGATGATGATGAAGAAAAAGAAGTGGGTTTCGGACTGGAGAAAAAGGATGGAGAAATAGGACGAGAGTCCAAAAGAAGTTATAATTTTAACTTTAAGTATACTCAAAGGCAGCTGCCACTGCAAATCCGCTTTCCGATACCTAAAGTGGGTAGGGACCTGGGCGAAGCTAACAGGAAACGCAGCTGGAACTTGGGCTGTTCGCAAGAAAGCTGCTATAGCGTATTCCCTCTCAAGCATAAATATGCCTACTATGGGGAAGGGTGGTGGTCTGGCAAGACAAAGAGTAACAGATTTATTGTGTATCCGTTCAAAGGAGTTTGTTTCTAAACAAGTAATTTGAAGAGTAAAAATAATTTGAATCAGCTTTGATATTTTAGTTTTTGAAATTGTAGAATTTCTAAAGAGCGACCGAATGCTTCCAAGAAGGATAGGGATAAAGCAATTATACCCTTGGAAATAATTTTGGTAAGTGTACCAATAATTGCATTTAGAAATGACTAAGCTTTTACCCAGCAAGGCGCCGACTAAAAGTTTAGACAATGAGAAACACTTAAATTTTGAAAAACCAACCATAAGTGGTAGAGAGAATCTCCACAAGCAGGAAGCTGGCGTAGCGAGCTATGCTTGCCTTACTGGCCAGTTAGAATTAGCTATTAAAGCTAAGAGAGACTTTACTAAGTTAATAACTAAGAGTTCTTGCTCAAATGCAACAAGCGATGAAAACCCTATCAATAGATTTATTTTTATTAAACAGGGCATAAACCTAGGAAGAGTCAAGGAAGACAGGATCTTGCCTAACTGTTATGTTAGAGAAATGATAAAGCAAAGAACAAATCTTAATTTATTTAACAATGTAAAAGGAATTAGTTTATGTAACAAATATATAATTTTGATTTTTATAAACAATTGGGGTCACAGACCTCCGAAAACATCTAAAGCTTGCGCCTGGCAATTGACAATTCTTTTGGTTTTAAACCTTTTATATGCTTTAAAATCTTCGTCAGATTTTGAAATGTTGTTAAGATTAACAAATGGGAAATTTAAAGATAATTGACGTAATTAAAGTTAAACAATAAATCAAGTACAAGATGTGTGCTTTAAGTATTTCTAGATAAGTATCTTAGAAATATGAACAACTTCGAAAGTAACAACAACAAAAACAGGAAGAAATGAAATAGAAGTTTCTATAACTTCTTGTATTAATACTGAACTACTTTTAAAGATTATACAAATAGGGCAGGTCACTTATTGTGAAACCTGAAGGGAACAATTGAAAGGAAGTTTCTAGAACTCGTATGTTTAAGTAGGGATCACGAGAAAAATGGGGCAATTTTCCCTTTCGTGAAACCTAGAGATAACTCACTTTTGAGTTGAAAGAATTGGATTCCCTCATTAGAAGGGAGAAACAATATAATTTAAGGCGTGTACTAGACTCGAAGTTTTACAGACATTAATTCGTTATACGTGGAGCAAGTAAGGGAGGGCACTTATGGAGAGTGACACCTCATTGAAAAAAGACCTAAAGTAACAATTTTATTATTTTAGTTTGTTAGTAAAGGGTTTGGGAAAGATCAAATGGGATTGTGGAAAAGTGTTCATGGCCATATTTATTGTACTCGGACGAGCGCGACGCGGATGAAAAGTTGAACAGGCACTGTTTTCACTATAGTCTGTTGATATAGTTGAAAAGTTCACTGTAGTAGCACAAAACGTTGATGGCAAAGAAAGTTATTGCAATGGTGGAAAATAACTAGTTACACTAGATTTGCGAGAGTCTATTGCTTGAAAAACATGTAGGTTATAGTTGAATGCACCAGAAAAATCCCGACGGAGGAAGAAAAATTAGATATTGATTAGCAGTTCATAAGGAAGATTCCTTAGTTTGAAAAAGTATTCCCATATGTGAGTGGAAAATACTAGAAGGTTTAACTGGTAGATATAATGTAGGTTCTGGAAGGTTCCAGAGCAATGACGAGTTGTTTAAATTGGGTAGAGAATCTCTCTGCGGAAAACTAGATTATATAGACAGTGGGTATTTTAGAAATATACCTCGATATGAGACAGCATTTCATAAAATCTTTCATTTTGAAAGTTAGACTTGATTGTTCGCAGTTATTTTATCACATAGAAACTTTCACTGTCTATAAAATCCAAATAAAAGCATTGAGCCTTTTAAAAGCGAGAATGTGGTTAAAACATGAAGTCGGTACTTATCTTTGCTTCATGAAGAAGGCGATGTTGCTGTTGACGGTTGGTTCTAAAACTCGAACATGGCGTCGAATTTAAAAGTTTGCCTCTTGAGTAGAGGAGGCGAACTTTAGTTAAGCTCCAACTGACTGGCTTGACTTCCGACGTACAAGTGAGACCCGCTCAATGGAGCGCGGAGAGACCAGGGAAGGGAAAAAGAGTGGGGGTAGGAGAAAAAGGAATACATTGACATATTAATTTCTCTTGATGAAATGGTCTTCAAAGAGTTGATAGTAGGTGTCACTAGCGCAGCCTGGAGGGTGAAAAAGTAGACGAAGTTCTCTTGATCACGGAGATGATAGCTGGCGATGGCGACGGGATCTGGTGTCTAGATTGATAAGGAAGTCCTCTTGTACAGGGAAGAATTGAGGAATTTCAGAGATTCGCTGCTAGATGACGCTAGGTGGGTCATGGAAGATATATATCTAGAACAGACTTACAGGTAGTGTGAGAGACATATACCAACAAAGAGAAATCAGGAGATCACTGTTGGTGTTTGCGAAAAAAGGAAGGGATGAACTAAAGCAAAGAGGAGCAAAAGCTTACTCTGTCTTACTGTGTATTCCAAAGAATACATCAAGCTGGGAGGGGTAAACACCAACAGAGAACAAAGACATGAAATTAAAAGTTTAAAGGTAAAGGAGCAATTAAAGACAATGGTCTTATGATATGCCCATAAGTGGTCAAGATCTTGGCTACCCTAACTCTCCCATCCCTTCCAGGGTAAAGGTCACCACACACAGAAAGCTAAGCTAAGCTACGCTACGCTATGCTATGCTAAGCAATGCCAAGCCATGGTGTGCTATGACACGAACAAAAAGCTAAGCTAAAGTAAGCTAGGCAGCAGTTTAAGGATGACTGGCATTGAAGAGGAGGCTCTTTTATTGGCTGCTGCCATCGAAGGTGAAGAAAAAGAATGAAAAAGGAAGAGAGGACGATTCATGATACGTGAAATTGAGAGAAGAAGAAAAATACACGGTGAATTCCATCATTTGATTCAAGAACTTAATGGAAATGAAGAAGAATTTTATTTGCTACCAACAGTTTTCCTTTCTAGACAAATCTCTGTAGTAATTTGATGACGTATCATAAAGTCAGGGATATCTTTTCACCTCTTCAATTATTAGTTCTTCTTTTGGCCTGTCGCCTATTGTATAAATAAAACGAAATATGGTACCGGTACTTCCTGAATCACTACACTACGCTCACACGACACGGCTATGCACACTACTCCAAGGTCTGCAACAGCCCGCCAGATCAACTGTTCCGAAATTAAAAGCGCATGCGCCAGGCCAGCTACAGCCAAGAAAATCGCCTGCCTAGCGATCTGTCTAGCTTAGCTTAGCATCGCTTCGCATAGTATAGCTTAGCATAGCGGCCTGTGTGTGTCACTCTACTTAAATGCATTGAGAGCGATATTTTTCATAACACCGCGTAGCTTAGCATAGCTTAGCCTAGCTTTCAGTGTGTGGTGGCCTTAACACTCGGTTACTCTACCAGAAATCCAGACCAAGGGAGGAGAAACATCCCTAACCAGGACCAAGTTCCCCACTTTAATGTCGGGATTGGAAAGAAACCACTTCTGTCTCCGTTGCAAGGAAGTTAAGTATTCCAAATTCCACCTCTTCCAGAAAGAATTACGGAGGGCTTCAAGTTTACGCCAAACAATAGGTAAATTAGAATCCCTGTAAGAGATGGGAAGGGGAGGAGGGACAGAAAGAGCCTATAAGAAGTGACCAGGTGTGAGTGGAAGCAGGTCATCAGGGTCATTGGAAAGTGGAGTTAAAGGGCGAGAATTAACCACACCTTCAATCAGAACTGACAGTGAATTAAATTCTTCATAAATCAGAATGCGATTACCTAAAACTTTTCTTAGATGTCGTTTAGTGAGCTTTACGCAGGATTCCCACCTACCACCGTGATGAGGAGCGTAGGGAGGTATAAAACGCCATTTGAAAACCTTTGAATAAGAAAAATTAGAAATCTGTTCCATGGCAGGAGAAGATGTGAGAGCTTTCTTCCACAAGGAAACTGCGCCTTGAAAAGTGGAAGCGTTATCAGAGAACATCTCCGAAGGTACACCACGCCTAGCAGCGAAGCGAGAGACAGCTGATAAAAAGTAAGAAGTAGAGGCATTCGTTACTAGTTCCAAATGGATCGCGCCAGTAACCATGCAAACAAAGAGGCAAACATAGAGCTTACCAAACAATTTGCGTTTAGCTTCAGGGGAATTGCGTTGATATTGGAACGGACCCATATAGTCCACACCAGTTAGAGCAAATTGACGTATAGGAGAAGAGCGAAAAGAGGGCAGATCGCTCATTGACTTTAGGTTTCGCTTTGAAGCAAGGAATGCATTTGTGAATTACAGAGGAAACTTCATGAATTCCATTTATAATCCAGTACTTTTCCCTTAAGAGGCAAAGCAGTGTGCGTCTACCAACATGCAGATTACGATAATGAAAATCACGTATGATTAAAGAAGTTACGTGATGTTTAGAAGGCAAAATAACACGATGCTTTTGTCCTCAGAAAGCAAAGATTGCGAGAGCCTACCACCTACCCTGAGTAACCTATTGTCATCAAGGAACGGGGCTAAGGCACGAAGTCGACTGGATTTGGAAAGATCCTTTTTAGAAGAAAGTAAAGACAATTCAGAAGAAAAGGCTTCTTGCTGTGTTAGTTGCAAAACCTCAATGGTAGCGAGATTCAATTCATGATTGGTAAGGTGTGGTTTGGGGATAAGAGGTTGGTCAACCACAAGATATTTCCATCTGAGAAGATAGGCAACAATTCGAATAATTTGTGAAAGGAAGAATAGCGTGACAATAAGGGATGAGAAACGTTGGAAACAAGACACGAAGCAGTAGATTTAGATACTTTAGCGTCAGGCAAGTTGTAGTTTGTAGCTGGAGGTTTAGAATGCCAGCAAGAAGAGTCTTCGATTAACCACGAGGGTCCATGCCAGTACAACTGAGAAGCTGCCAATTGAGAGGGTAAACATCCACGAGAAATGATGTCGGCAGGGTTGTCAGCGCTGGGCACATGCCTCCATAGACATCCCGAAGAAAGAGTTTGAATTTTGGAAAACCTGTTTGCAACAAAAGTTTGCCAATCAGCGGGGTTTTTAGCAATCCAAGAAAGGGTAATAATTGAATCGCTCCAGAGATAGATTTGCGAAAATTCGACTTTTAAGACTTCCCGTAATTTCTTAACAAGTTCTGCGGCCATGAGTGCAGCACACAATTCAAGCCTAGGCAAAGTGATAGTTTTAAGAGGAGCCACCTTCGATTTGGCACAAACAAGGTTGGAAACTGAAGATCCATTTAATGAACCGCGATAAACCAAATATGCACAGCAACCGTAAGCTTTTTCGGAACTGTCCGCAAACACATGAAGGAAAAAAGATGCATTAGGATGAGCGTCAATTAAATTCCTGAGAATTTCAATCAGGGAAAGATCAAGCAAATTGCTGCGAAAAGAGAGCCATCTGTTAAGAAAAGAAAGGGGAACAGTGTCGTCCCATTAACATTTGAGCGACCATAGCTCTTGCATGAAAAGTTTGGCTATAACAATAACTGGGGCAAGGAATTGAAGCGGATCAAAAATTTTTGCAATTTCAGAGAGAATTTGTCTTTTTGTGTTAGGGAGCTCTTCTGCAAGCGAAACTTTATAGATAAGATTGTCAATGTTAGTGCACCAATGAACTCCAAGAGTTTTTATGGACTCAGAGTCTCCACAAATTTCGACGGAGGAGGGGTCTACATCCTCAATAGGAAACTGGGCGAGAAACTCATGGGAGTTAGAATACCACTTATGAAGTGGGAATCCTCCATTCTTTAACAATGCTTGAAGTTCTAGTGACACGAAAGAAGCTTCCTCCAGAGTGGGGAAGGACTGCAAGTAATCGTCAACATAGAATGATGTCGTTAGTGCTTCGGAAGCTTTAGAATCAAATAAATGACCATCTTGAGAGGCTAACAAATGTAGGGATCGGATAGCAAGGAAAACGGAAGGTTTTAAGCCATAAGTAACCGTCTTTAAGCGAAATACCTTAATGGGCTTGCTGATTTCGTCGCGCCACAAGATTCTTTGGAGATCTCGTTGTTCAGGCTGAATTAAAACCTGACGGTACATCTGTTTTATATCCGCTATAACAGCTATGGGAAATAATCGAAAGTTTAAGAGTATAGCAGATAAATCTGACTGAATAGCAGGACCAGAGTAAAGAGTATCGTTAAGACAGTTGCCATTAACGTCAGGTGATGAACCATTGAAAACGACTCGGATTTTATCCTTTACAAGAGGGGTTTTTCCACACGGGATGATGATTTAAGAAAACCGTTTCAATTGGGGGGTGAAATTCGTCATCAGATTTGCTAACAACTTCCATATGATCTAAGCTTTCATACTCATCCATGAAATCAGTATACTGCTGTTTAACGAGAGGTTCTTTCTTGAATTTGCTCTCGATAGCAAAGAGAGCATTTCGAGCTTTTGGTTGAGAATTAATAAGTTTAGGGGGATTATGTAATCTTGGCATCTGAACAATGAACCGGCCATCAGAAGAACGAGTGGTGGTGTTCAGAAAATGATGCTCACAGAATTCGTTTTCTGAAGAGGTCACGTTAGGAGAATCATCGCTTTCAAGACTCCAGAACTGTTCCAAGTCAGTATTAGCGAAATAACATTGCGATGCGTGTTGGGGAGAATAACGAGGAAGTTGACCGGTGACGATCCATCCAAAATTAGTGTCTCTGGCATCCACGTTTGAGGATAACTTGCGAACCTGTTTACGAAGGCAATTCCAGAAAACATTGGCACTAAAGCGTATGTCAATGGGATTTTGTACATTGAACAGAGGATCGGCTAGCCTTAAATGCGAGGGAATGCTTAAACCTGAAATATCCACAGAGTGTCTTGGAGTATCTTCTCCTATGCTATTGAGAATGAGACAATTCAGTTTGAGAAAGTTATTTCTGTGACAAATGTCTCTTATGGTTTGGTGTATTCTTGGAATACACGGTATGAGAGAATATAATGTTTAATGCCCTTTGGTTGTTCATTCCTTCCTCTTTATCAAACACCAACAGTGATCTTCTATTTTCCCTTTGGTGATCATGTCGCTTATATCTTTTTAAAGTCTGTTCTAGATATATATCTTCCATGACCCACCTAGCGTCATCTAGCAGCGAATCTCTGAAGCACCTCAATTCTTTCTGGTGCAAGAGGATTTACTTATCCATCTGGCCACCAGATTTTGCTACCATCGCCAGCTATCTTCTCCATGAGCAAGAGAGCTTCATTTACTTTTTCACTCACCATGCTGTGCTAGTATCGCCTGTTATCAACTCTTTGAAGACCATCTCCTCAAGAGAATTTCATTTCTTATGTTGGTTATGCTGATATGTATACCTTTTGTCTCCTACCCCCACTCCTTTCCCTTGGTCCCTCTGTGCGTCGCTGAGTGGGTCTCACTAGTGCGCCGGCCGTCGACTCAGTTAAGGCTCAACAAGAGCTAGCCTCCTGACCTAACGAGTCATTTTTCAGATTCCACGCCATGTGGTAACTTTAAACATCAAAGGGAACTTCACCTTCGACATGCAATCAAGTTAAGTACAAACTTCAAGTTTTAACCTCATCTTCATGGTTTTAACTTCTACATGCCTTTAACGATCTTTTATAGGCAGTGTGAAATTATTTATTTTTTGAAATAATCATTCTTCGCGGGATTTGCCATGTTGAGCTTTTGTCTGTCTAAGCCAACCTTAATGGAAAATAGCTTTTCTTAAGCTAACCAAATGAGAAATCTTCTCACTACGTGGGATATTATTTATTACCCGCTGTCTATAAATCACCAAGCTAATTCCTCCGCTGGATTAACTTTGGTCCCATTCTTCTATTAAGATCGTTCTGGAACCTTCCAGATCCTGTACTTTATCTACAAGTCCTGCCGTCATGTATTTTTCACTCACTTGTGAGAATACTAATTAAAATTGAAGAATCTTACCTCTGAATTAAAGCTCAATGGCTAATTTTCTTCCACCGTTGGAATGTTCTATGGCGCATTTAATTGTAATCCTCAACATTCTCAAGCAATAGACTTTCGCCTATCTAGTGCAACCAGTCCTTTTTCATCATTGCAATAACTCTCCTTACCATAAACTTTCGTGTTTCTACAGTGAACTTTTCATCTGTTTAACAGACTATAGTGATAACTAGTGCTTGTTCCACTTTCTACCGCGTCGCGATCGTCCGTTTACTTTAAATAAGGCCATGAACATTTCTCCTCAATCCCAATTGATCTTCCCTAAACCTTCTACTAACAAACCATATTAATAAAATTGTAACTTTTCTATAAGGTGTCACTATAACGAAGTGCCCTTCCATCTTGTTTGTTTATCATTACTTAATTTCTGTATAACTACGTGTTTTATACACGCTTCAAACTTACATTGTTTCTACCTTATAATTAGGGAAAACAATTCTTTCAACTCTCGAGTGAGTTATTTCTAGGTTTCACGAAATGGAAACTGCCCCATTTGGCTCGTGATTCCTAAGTAAACATAGGAGGTCGAGAACCTTCCTTTTGATTTTCTCTTCAGGTTTCACAGTAAGTGACCTGCCCTTATTTGTATATTAACCAACATTAATTCTGTATAAATATAAGAAGTTGTAGGAACTTCTATCTTATTCTTCATGTTTTTCTTATTGTTATTTTCGAAGTTGTAACTTTTTCTAAAATAGTTACCTGGAAATTTCTTAAAGTACACTCCTTGTACTCAATTGAATGTTTAAACTTTAATCACTTCATTTGTCTTTTTTAAATCTTACAAAGATTTAGTACATATATAAGGTTTGAAACCTAAAGAATTGTTAAGTGCCTGGAGCAAACGTTTAATGTTTTCTGAGGTCTGTTACCCCAAAATTGTTAACCAAATTGAAAATATATATTTGTTAAAGTTATCAACTTCTTTTGAATTGTTAAATAAATTAAGCGTTTCTTTTCGCTTTTTCATTTTTCTAGTACAACGGTTAGGCAAGATCCTGTCTTCCCTGACTCTTCCCAAGTTCATGCCATCGTTAATACAGAACAAATCTGCTACTATTTGTCTTGCCAGACTATCACCCTTCCCCATAGTAGTCTTATGCATGCTTGGGAGGAAATACACTAAAGCCTTTCTCTGGCAAACCGCCCAAGTCTTAGCTGCGGTTCCCGTCAGCTTCGACCAAGCTCGTACCCACTTTAGGTATCAGAGAGCGGATTTGCAGTTGCAACCGCCTCTACGTGCATTAAAGGTTAAATTTATAACTTTTGTGGAACTCTCATCCTATTTCTTTATCCTTTTTCTCCAGTCCGAAACCCACTTCCTTTTTCTTAATCATCTTCCCTTGGTGAGTAGGTTATTCCTCAGCCAATAATCTACCCATGGTTAGCTTTGAAAACTGTAAAGCTTGCGATTTTGAGCTGTTAATGCCCGATACGTTTATAGAAGTGGGGTTTACAGGTAGGCCTAGTTTTCTAATCAAAGAATTAGACACAAAATCATGAGTTGCCGCTGAATCAAGAAGACCGCGTGCACGGACCCAGTCGCCAAAGTTATCCTGAACTTCGATTTGAACAGTGGACAATAGTACTTGGGCACTACGTATGGACTTGGCATTTTGAATGTAAGATGAAGCATTGGAACTGTTAGCATTGTCACTTTTCTGAGAAGTAGATGCAGTCGATGACCTTGCTTGATCATGACGATGTAGTAAAGTGTGATGAGCTTTTTCACAATGGAAGCAAAGTCTGGTGGACTTGCAATTTGAAGCAGAATGCGTGGGTGCTAGGCAGTTGAAGCAATGTTTATTCTGGGAAAATAATTTTCTTCTGTCGTCGACTGACAGTTCTTTAAAAGATGTACATAGATATAAGGCGTGGGAATCTTTACAAAGTATGCACTTTAATGGTTCATTTAAACACTTACGGGGTTCGCTTTGAGTGTTTAAAACGAGAGAACTAGCAATACGGCGTTCACTAGACCTAGTTGGGTAACCAGTGGCGTTTGACTTGAGTTTAGATGAGCTGGACCCAGGTTTTTGGGTACTAGACGCTAAGCGTTCGCTTTTAGGTTTAAAATACATTGATTCAAATTTAGAACTAGGGGATGAGGGTTCACTTTGATCAGCTAAAGCAGTTAAGAGTTGGCATCTAGCATTTATGAAAGTGACTAAATGCTCGTAAGAGTAATCGTCTTCTCGGGAAAGTTCAATCTCCCAAGCTTTGAGGGAAGCAACATCGACTTTAGAAACCACTAAGTGTATTAAGAAAGTGTCCCAGTGTTCAGTGGGTTGATCTAACTGGGATAGAGCTTAAACGTGAAGTCGTGTTGTATCAATGAGAGTACGCAAACTAGTGACGTCATTGTGCTGTGACGCAGGTAAGTTAAATAGAGCCTTCATATGGCGTTGAATACGTAACCGTGAATTACCGTATCTTTCTTTCAACAAATTAAAGGCACTGGGGTAGTTTTCGGCACTTAATGGGAGTGCTTCAACTAACTGCAGAGCTTGACCTCGGTGGATAGATCTCAAATAATGAAACTTGTAGATGACTTGAATGTCTTCATTGTCATGAACAAGAGAACAAAATAGTTCATAGAAAGAATCCCAAGTAGATTCGTCTCCAGAGAAGTGGGGTAAATCAATCTTAGGTAGGATTGGTTTGGGCTTGTGAGTGCCCTCACGAGAAGAGATTTGTTGTTCGTGAAGGGGACCAAGAACAGAACCGTCTTTTTTCTGTTCTTCTTCGAGTTGGCGTATTATTTTAAAAGCAGAACCTATACCTTCGTAATATTGATTTTCTACTTCGACTCGATCATCAGTTTGATTGAGCATACAAGTTTCGATTTCAGTTTCGATGTTACAATAATTTTCATATGAACGTTCAAAATCCTTTACGCGATGTCTTAACAAATCTAATTGAGATTCTGAGGGATCTAACTCTTTGATGTATTTTCTAAATCGGGTAATTTGCCCTTTATAGGATGCTCGTTTAGAAGTAAGTTTTTCATCCTTATCCTTTTCTGTAGGAACCATGACAAAATAGGTAAATTAAAGTATAAATTACGATACTGTGGACCCTTGGAAATGCTGTCAGACTGGCAGCAGCAAATAAGTTGAAAGAAAGGGACACACCAAAGGAGACAGGAGCGGCCTCACTCATCTTCTCAGGCTTTGCTCGGTGAAGCTATAGCTGAAAAATTCAAAGAAGATATTAATGATTTGCAAAATATTGTCAAATAACACTTGACAAATAAAAATTGTCATAAATGGACTCTCCCGGATTTCGGCACCAAATATTGGGTAGATTATTAGCTTGGGAATAACCTAACCCCCAAGGGAAGATGATGAAGAAAAAGAAGTGGGTTTCGGACTGGAGAAAAAGGATGGAGAAATAGGACGAGAGTCCAAAAGAAGTTATAATTTTAACTTTAAGTATACTCAAAGGCAGCTGCCACTGCAAATCCGCTTTCCGATACCTAAAGTGGGTAGGGACCTGGGCGAAGCTAACAGGAAACGCAGCTGGAACATGGGCTGTTCGCAAGAAAGCTGCTATAGCGTATTCCCTCTCAAGCAAAAATATGCCTACTATGGGGAAGGGTGGTGGTCTGGCAAGACAAAGAGTAACAGATTTATTGTGTATCTGTTCAAAGGAGTTTGTTTCTAAACAAGTAATTTGAAGAGTAAAAATAATTTGAATCAGCTTTGATATTTTAGATTTTGAAATTGTAGAATTTCTAAAGAGCGACCGAATGCTTCCAAGAAGGATAGGGATAAAGCAATTATACCCTTGGGAATAATTTTGGTAAGTGTACCAATAGTTGCATTTAGAAGTGACTAAGCTTTTACCCAGCAAGGCGCCGACTAAAAGTTTAGACAATGAGAAACACTTAAATTTTGAAAAACCAACCCACGGCCGACTGAATGCGCTCATACCGGCCTTGACATTCCCAGTCAGAAACCATGTATAACATGTAATTGGAAAGTTTCTACTCGTTGCCGGTAGAGCGCACTCCTCTCCCATTATAGGCGCGATAAGGAATCAGCTGTACAGTACGTATATTAAATGTGTAATCTCAAGAACCACTGGATGGATTTTGATGCTGCTTTCACCATTCTGTAAAGGTGATCTCGAGGAAGATTTGTGTAGAAAATAATTTATTTATGACCGAAGGGAGCCAAGCAGTAACGATTTTAGTGAAAAGGTCGAAAAAATAGCCTGGCGTCCGTGCGCTTTTTAAGCTTACGCTGGGCGAACCGTTAAAAATATCATTATATTATGAGTGTAAGAATTGTTCAGCGTGAGAAATTCTACAAAAAAGTCCGCGAGAGCATATCTCTATCTTCGATACATCGCCCACTATAAGTGTTTTTAGTTTGGACGGGAGGGGCATTTGGCTTGAACCTCGCCATTCTTAAATTACGTCTGACAGGAATTCCTTGCACATTCATAACTGTTCCCGGGCGAAGCCGGGCGGGTTGCTAGTGACACTATATAATTATTATCATTATAATTCCCACAATATCAAAATGCAAATTATATCACAAAATAAAATAGCGTGCTAATAAATCTAAGAGAAATTGGACATACCTTGCACCTTCTTCGGGTACAAGGACACTACTCCAGCACCGTCTCATTAAAAGGAAAGAGAGGATCAAAATTACAGCCGGGAACAAGTAGCAGCTAATCGTGTGTTGTGTTTTGTGCTAAGAGATCTTTCGACAAATTATCAGATACCGTGTGCCTTCTTTTTCACGAAGCAGCTGTCAGGACGGGACTTACATAAACTCCTGCTGGACGTTATTCTCGAGGTTGAACAATGCAGTTTCATAATTATAATAACTGTCTCTGATAATCACAAAACTAACACTACAATGATGAGGCATTTAGGGGGAGGGAATTTGCAACCAATGGTCAATCACCCATACGACGAGTCTAGGAATGTATTCCCTAGTTTTGATCATTGTCAATTCTAAAAACAACAACATTAGAACGCAGTTTCTGTAACGAGAGATGACTGATGGTACTGGAATAATTTCAGGGAAATACTTGTCATTACTATACACAATGCAAAAGGGTGAGATCGTCAAACCGGTCAGGCACCTCACTAAAAAACACATCGAACCCACTAAATTTGAAAAAATGAATGTTCGGCGTGCCAAGGAAGTGTTCTCGTCAGAAGTTATTGGTGCCATTA
Organism: Meconema thalassinum; assembly: GCA_946902985.2. NCBI lineage: Eukaryota > Metazoa > Arthropoda > Insecta > Orthoptera > Tettigoniidae > Meconema > Meconema thalassinum. Next base: position 177,808,158 of record OX336397.1, on the reverse strand, counting down.
GTACACTGAAAGAAAATATAGGCATGCACCCGGAAGGGTACACATTCATGGACGGAGAAGCAACCATTTTTTTTTTAAACGTTAATAAATGGTTCGCTATGCGTGACGTAAGCATCACATACCATCATATTCAGTCTAGAAATCCAGATAAAGGGCATTTTTTCTCATTAAATGTCAGTCACCTAAACTGGCTAGAGGAATATTTTCATTCTTACCTTGAAACTTTGAAAGCTGCTAGTAACGCTGCTAGAAAGGACTTCCTGAGTTCTGAGACTTACGAAGCTACCTATACAATTAATCACGGATTCAGCTGTCCAGTGCATAAGGTATCTTCTAAAAATGGGTAGAGGGAAGTCGCCAAATATGGGGAGTTTTTTTTTATAGGGCTCACATTAGACATAAGAAGGAACGGAATAATTTTGGTTTTCTCACCAATGTAAACCTCAGGCGATATACTATGTATATTACAAATATGGGCACGTTTGATGTTGTAATACCCTCTGATATTATTGTTAACTTTAAAAGTGCACTTTCCCCGTAATAGGCAACCGGGTTTCGTAATATGGGGAGGTGAGAAACCTCACGGATTTTATTTATAATAGGTACACTGAATAGTATACCCTACTAATTAAAGCATTAATTCTGACATTTTTTTCGTGTGGCCTCCTGAGAGGCCGAGTGCAGGTCTTTCTAGTCGACGCCCGTAGGCGACCTGCGCGTCAGGATGAGAGATGGAATGGATGAAGATGAATGAAAATGGGCAAGGATGTGGAAGGAAGCGGCCGTGGCCTGTTAGAAGGTACCGTCCCAGCATTTGCCTGGTGTTGAAAAATGGGAAACCACGGAAAATCATTTCAAGGACGACCGACGGTGGGGCTCGAACACGCGCGTCTACAGAGTCAGCAGAGAGCTTGGCCCCATGGCCTAACGCTGCGCTTTAGCCAGCGTAGCCACTACTGTCGGTAATTCTGACAATGTAATGAAATCATGAACACAAATAGTACAAAAATACAAAAATGAATATTTTAAGTAAATAACAGTCCTAGTTTCCTGTTGCCGAACTTCCAAACCGTTCAGCAGAAAAATGCATAAACTTTAATGAAAACCGAGTGATTGTGATCGAATTCAACTGTGTGCAAGGTATGTCTAATTTCTCTTAGATTTATTAGCACGCTATTTTATTTTGTGATATAATTTGCATTTTGATATTGTGGGAATTATAATGATAATATAATAGTGTCACTAGCAACCCGCCCCGGCTTCGCCCGGGAACAGTTATGAATGTGCAAGGAATTCCTGTCAGACGTAATTTAAGAATGGCGAGGTGCAAGCCAAATCCCCCTCCCGTCCAAACTAAAAACACTTATAGTGGGCGATGTATCGAAGATAGAGATATGCTCACGCGGACTTTTCTGTACAATTTTTCATGCTGAACAATTCTTACACTCATAGTATATTGATATTTTTAACGGTTTGTCCAGCGTAAGCTTAAAAAGCGCACGGACGTCAAGTTCTTTCTTCGACCTATTCACTGAAATCTAAAATCGTTACTGCTTGGCTCCCTTTGATCATAAATAAATTATTTTCTACAGAAATCTTCCTCGATATTACCTGTACAGAATGGTGAAAGCCGCATCAAAATCCATCCAGTGGTTCTCGAGATTACCCGTGATATCCAAAAATCGGGGACTTTGTTATACACTAAGTAGAAAGAAGTCTTAGTCGTGCAATGCTTGGTGAACAGCGCTGTGTGAGCAGTTGAGTAACTAACAAGATTTCATGAAAAAGGTATCATTGTCTAGGCCGGTATGAGCGCATTCAGTCGGCCGTGACCAACCATAAGTGGTAGAGAGAATCTCCACAAGCAGGAAGCTGGCGTAGCGAGCTATGCTTGCCTTACTGGCCAGTTAGAATTAGCTATTAAAGCTAAGAGAGACTTTACTAAGTTAATAACTAAGAGTTCTTGCTCAAATGCAACAAGTGGTGAAAACCCTATCAATAGATTTATTTTTATTAAAGAGGGCATAAACCTAGGAAGAGTCAAGGAAGACAGGATCTTGCCTAACCGTTATGTTAGAGAAATGATAAAGCAAAGAACAAATCTTAATTTATTTAACAATGTAAAAGGAAGTAGCTTATGTAACAAATATATAATTTTGATTTTTATAAACAATTGGGGTCGCAGACCTCCAAAAACATCTAAAGCTTGCACCAGGCAATTGACAATTCTTTTGGCTTCAAACCTTTTATATGCTTTAAAATCTTCGTCAGATTTTGAAATGTTGTTAAGATTAACAAATGGGAAATTTAAAGATAATTGACGTAATTAAAGTTACACAATAAATCAAGTACAAGATGTGTGCTTTAAGGATTTCTAGATAAGTATCTTAGAAATATGAACAACTTCGAAAGTAACAACAACAAAAACAGGAAGAAATGAAATAGAAGTTTCTATAACTTCTTGTATTAATACTGAACTACTTTTAAAGATTATACAAATAGGGCAGGTCACTTATTGTGAAACCTGAAGAGAACAATTGAAAGGAAGTTTCTAGAACTCGTATGTTTAAGTAGGGATCACGAGAAAAATGGGGCAATTTTCCCTTTCGTGAAACCTAGAGAAAACTCACTTTTGAGTTGAAAGAATTGGATTCCCTCATTAGAAGGGAGAAACAATATAATTTAAGGCGTGTACTAGACTCGAAGTTTTACAGACATTAATTCGTTATACGTGGAGCAAGTAAGGGAGGGCACTTATGGAGAGTGACACCTCATTGAAAAAAGACCTAAAGTAACAATTTTATTATTTTAGTTTGTTAGTAAAGGGTTTGGGAAAGATCAAATGGGATTGTGGAAAAGTGTTCATGGCCGTATTTATTGTACTCGGACGAGCACGACGCGGATGAAAAGTTGAACAGGCACTGTTTTTACTATAGTCTGTTGATATAGTTGAAAGGTTCACTGTAATAGCACAAAACGTTGATGGCAAAGAAAGTTATTACAATTGTGGAAAATAACTAGTTACACTAGATTTGCGAGAGTCTATTGCTTGAAAAACATGTAGGTTATAGTTGAATGCACCAGAAAAATCCCAACGGAGGAAGAAAAATTAGATATTGATTAGCAATTCATAAGGAAGATTCCTTAGTTTGAAAAAGTATTCCCATATGTGAGTGGAAAATACTAGAAGGTTTAACTGGTAGATAGAGTGTAGGTTCTGGAAGGTTCCAGAGAAATGATGAGTTGTTTAAATTGGGTAGAGAATCCCTCTGCGGAAAACTAGATTATATAGACAGTGGGTACTTTAGAAATATACCTCGATGTGAGATAGCATCTCAGAAAATCTTTCATTTTAGAAGTTAGACTTGATAGTTCGAGTTTGATCAAGAAGATCTCTTGAAAGCAGTTATTTTATCACATAGCAACTTTCACTGTCTATAAAATTCAAATAAAAGCATTGAGCCTTTTAAAAGCGATGATAATGTGGTTAAAACATGAAGTCGGTACTTATCTTTGCTTCATGAAGAAGGCGATGTTGCTGTTGACGGTTGGTTCTAAAACTCGAACATGGCGTCGAATTTAAAAGTTTGCCTCTTGAGTAGAGGAGGCGAGCTTTAGTTAAGCTCCAACTGACTGGTTTGACTTCCGACGTACAAGTGAGACCCGCTCAACGGAGCGTGGAGAGACCAGAGAAGGGAAAAAGAGTGGGGGTAGGAGACAAAAGGAATACATATAAGAATAGCCAACATTGAAATATTAATTTCTCTTGATGAAATGGTCTTCAAAGAGTTGATAGCAGGCGTCTCTAGCGCAGCCTGGAGGGTGAAAAAGTAGACGAAGTTCTCTTGATCACGGAGATGATAGCTGGCGATGGCGACGAGATCTGGTGGCTAGATTGATAAGGAAGTCCTCTTGTACAGGGAAGAATTGAGGAACTTCAGAGATTCGCTGCTAGATGACGCTAGGTGGGTCATGGAAGATATATATCAAGAACAGACTTACAGGTAGTGTGAGAGACATATACCAACAAAGAGAAAGCATGAGATCACTGTTGGTGTTAGCGAAAAAAGGATGGGATGAACTAAAGCAAAGAGAAGCAAAAGCTTACTCTGTCTTACCGTGTATTCCAAAGAATTCACCACCATGGAAGGTATGATACCTTCCTCTTCTCAGTTTTGCCTCACCAGGCGAAGTGTACACCGTTCCAGCCCTCACACCACAATTAAAATTTATTGGCAGAACCGGAAATCAACGAATGTTATCCACTACGCAACGAGGTGGACACGGTTTCAAATTACCATAACTCAGGGTCCCTATTTATAGGTCACTGCTATACCGATGTAGCAGCGGCATGGGAAGCTTCGGTATAGGTTCGCTTGAAAATAACCTGTCGTGAGAATATGCTAACGGCGTCATAACCAGTACGTGATAACATGGATCGAACATGGATAAGGTTGATTCAATTCATTATTACATCAGGATACTATTGTTATCACCGAGGCTGAACTTTAAATACTTCCTGTAATTGCATTATTTATGCAAATGGAGTTTCGTAGATCCTTCTGTAATGCTGTAGGTAAATAAAATAGGACTGTGTTAAACAGGATACTCAGTATTGCCACCCTAGCCATTTAAACTTTATTTAATTCTATTGACAATGTACATTTAACAAATACCAAAATCACGACAGTTCATTAACTTCTGTCAAAAACAAAACAAAACTTAAGACAGTAATTCTGCTCCATAAGCGAAGATCGAGTCCTTCATATTTAAATGAATACCACTTGGAATGTGCACAACGAGCTCATTGCTGTTCCGTACGGAAGGACAACTTGCCGATAGCTCATAATCTTAAATCGGCTGCTCCTCTGAAAATATGCACACATGCAATTTAGTTTATTTCAAAATTAGGATTAGTGACAAAGCAGAATGGATGCCCAAATTTATGGACTTCATCTGGAAGTTTGATCAAGGACTACTACATTTTCATCTAACACAAAGGTTGTTGGCTTTTTACTTTCTTTTCCCGCGAATCAACATCAATTTGGTAATGAAAATCTGTGCCCTTCCCCCAGCTAAACAGTGCTAATGTTTCTCTATATTAATTATTATATTGTGGTCAAAGTTCTCACAACAGAAAGCGTAGACACGAGAACTGAACATTTCCACACCGTAATTATGTTGTTGTAAATATTGTAAGTTCTCTCTATGAACCCCAGGTGACATTGCTTGCTGTAACGCGAGTATATTTTTGTTTGGTCATGCATCTCTCGTGGGAAACAACATCCAAGTTTCCAATACACGCAGCCAGGGGCGCACCCAGACTTTTGGTTTGGAGGGGGCTTTCCTCAATAACATGATTTCAGCTATGGAAAGAGAATGTGTCCATTATTATTCTTGTATGTAAATATTGTTACGGCTGTGAGTTTGTTTCATCGCTCGCCGCATGAGTCACAACTGCCCCAGGGCTGGGCTGCTCTGCCTCAGTGTATTGCGTGCGCCTTATGCAACAGGACTACTAGGACAAAGGGATGGTCCAGAATATTCGTGACTCAGCCAGTGAAGGAAACCTCGAGAAGCCGTGAACCCTGGATGGGTCTAGAAGCATTTATTGAGTCACCGGCCTGCTATATAAGAGCGACCTGTCAAGCAGTTGTGGTTGTGTTTTTCGAGCTAGTGCGAGAGTTTATCCTGAGCGACAGAAGTGTGGTGACTTGCGAAACCCCTAGTGAAGCCGATTCTCTTGACAGCGAGGGAGTGAGAAGCATACAGGGGACTGCCTGTGTTTTGAGCGAGTGTGATTTCACTGAGCGACAGACGTATTGTGGCGAAGTGCCGTATGAGTTACGAAATCCAGTGACATTGTTTCCCAGCTTGTGAACAGCGAAGCAGCGTGTAGCAAGTAACTGTAGTTTGTGTACATGAGGAAGAGGTGCAGGTAGTTTCTGTCAAGGCCACCTGACTCATTAGGACGAATTAACTTCTGTCGTTTGTTGACAAGTGAAAGGGGGCAAGAGCTCTCCATAAGGAAGAGACTTGAGAAAACTGGAGTAAGGCTCTAATTGCTTGTATTTGCTGTTGAATGGTGTATCTTTCTGGCCGCAATAAATTTAATTATTTCATTTAAAGGAACAATCTGTGTTGTGCCTCAACCCACCGTAGTCCAGTTAACAAAAGTGCTACTGGAGGGGGGGTGGGGCACGTAACAACTGGTGTCAGAAGCGGGATTACGAACTCAAACACAAGCACAACACCTGACGGTCCTGGTTTCAAAACCCGAGCAGGTCATTTTTTTATTTTAATTTTCCTGTGAGTGCATGCCCTTTACAAGACAAACATCTAAAATGGAAGCGCAATTTGCAGCATTGCTAGAAAAGTTAAGTGGCATGGAAGCCAAGATGGAAGACGGCCAGACGAAGATGGAGGACGGCCAGAAGAAGATGGAGGACGGCCAGAAGAAATTTGCCAAGGACCTGAAGGATGACCTGAAGAAGCTGGAAGACGGCCAGAAGAAGTTAGCCGAGGACCTAACTGCCAAACTAGAAAACGGCCAGAAGAAGATGGAAGACGGTCAAAATAAGTTAGCGGAGGATCTGAAGAGGATAGAGGACGGCCAGAAAAAGATGGAAGACGGTCAGAATAAGTTGACACAGGACCTGAAGAAATTAGAACTGGGTCTGCGTGAGGAAGTCACGGCAGTAGAAAAGAAGTTCGACGCCTTACATGTGGAAGTTGCCGAGCTGCGCCAACGCCCACTGATGGGGGTGGAGGAGAAATTCAACGCCTTACAAAAGGAAGTTGACGAGCTGCGCCAACGCCCACTGACGGGGGTGGAAGAGAAATTCAACGCTCTACAAGAGGAAGTTGCCAAGCTGCGCCAACGCCCGCCCACCGTTACACCGAGAATATCAGGAACGGGATATAGCAGAGTGACGCCCCCTACCTTCGACGGAAAGGTCCCGTGGAGCACCTACTTACGTCAGTTCGAGGCGGCCTGTTCCTTAAATAACTGGAACGACACAGAAAAGGCTACAGCTCTCATTGTAGCGCTGAGAGGTGACGCCCATAACGTCCTTCAGGCCATCCCGACTGGATCCCAGGACTACGCTTCACTGATCGCCCATATGGAGTCCCGATATGGAGATAGCCATCTTCAGCAGGCCTACCAGATGCAGCTCCGGACCCGGGTACAGAAGAACGCGGAAACCCTGCAGGAGTTCGGGATGGACATCGCACGCCACGTAAGGCTCGCCTATCCAACAGCGCCGGCCGACTTTCTGGAACAGATTGCGACGCAGACCTTCACCGACGGACTACGGGACTCGGACACTCAACAGGCGCTGCGACTCGCGCGCAATAAGTCTGTGGCAGATGCGCTGAGCCACGCACTTGAGTTCAAGACGGCAAAACAGGCATCTAGAATGCGCGCGCGGGTGCGTCAGGTGGACATCGACGAACCATCCAAAGCCGACAAGACCAAGCCCCAGGTCGATGAACTGATGGAGGCGCTAGGCCGGTTCTTCAAGGGTCGCAGTACCACCAACAAAAACGTAGCCGAAGGACATCCGGAGAGGCGGCCCGGAAGAGGACTACCGACCTGCTGGACCTGCCGTAAGAGAGGCCACCTGAGCAAGGACTGCGGTGATCAGCGCCGCCAAGGGATTCCGTCGGGACAGTCAGTCGTAGGGAAACCACGCGGCCCAGGAAAGCAAGTATCAGCCAGCCTTGGGGGGCAAAGATTTGCTTGTGACAGTCGTCAAGCCCCGGCAGTCCAAGTTCGTGTGACTGAGTTAAGGAGGGATAATAGCAGTCTGATGGTCGACGGAGTCGTCAACGGAGAGAGCTGGCCCATGCTAATCGACACGGGAGCATCGAGGACCATCGTCAGTCCCACCGTGATCCCGAAGTGGAGAGTGCAACCCACACAAAGGAACCTCCAACTAATAACCGCGACCGGAGAGACCGCACCGGTACATGGCGAAGCATCACTGGAGTTCGTCATTGGTCGACGGGCGATAAAGCATCCAGTGCTTGTGGCTGACGTATCAAATGAAGTGATCATCGGACTGGACTTCATGGACCAGAACAACATCATCTTGGATCTGAGTACCAACACTCTGCACTTCGGAGGTGAGGAACTTGCTTTGCAACCAGCACACGAGGCCGTCACCCCACGACGAGTAAGGCTGAGAGAGGACGTCATCGTTCCCACCAGGACGGAGATCAGCGCTGCCGTAATTGTCGACGGAACTGCTGAGGGAGTGGCGGCTGTCATCGAGCCAAAATATGAGGACATCCAGACAAAAGGATTGTTAGTTGCCAAGACCCTCATCAACACGACGTCTCGGCCGTACGTCCGCCTGTCCAACCTGAACGACTACGACATTACGGTTCACCGGGACACCAACCTAGGAGTCTGCGAGCCTGTTACCTGGATTGCCCGCATCACAGATACGACGGACGGACACCTGCAGACGGACGGTTTGGAAGGTTTCTTTATGTTTATGTGATGCAATGTTTTTAAAGTGTTCCCAGGTTTTTAGGGGGGGCTTAAGCCCCCAAAGCCCCCCCCTGGGTGCGCCCCTGCACGCAGCATATGGGTTATACTTGATACCCCAATCACTTTTGTCCAAAAATTACTGATAGTGCTAAAACCATTGGTCTGCCGAGGATAGGCCTACTGAAACCATTGTCTGTGAATGCCAATAAGCAAAGCGTAAGGGCTAGACTCAGGCGAAGCACAACGGTAATGATTGCTATTATACCCTTGAAATTAATACCCAAACCATTGTTGCCCAAAAGTTACTGATAGTGCTACAACCATTGGTATATTAAGGCTGCTATTCCCGCGTTCAGTACCACAGGATTTTTTTTAGAAATGCTAAAAAAAAAAGAAAAAAGGTTCCCACTCCATCTCACGGAAGTCTAGTTTTTCAACCTCAACTGTTATCTAGACGCAACAGACATAAGCGACTCCACGTTTCCTACTGAGCACAAAAACCTGCAACAAACGCAATTGTTGGCACTGAAATAACACCCTCTAGCGAATAAATGTCCAACTCCTCTCAGACCAATTACGCATTCCGTCAGAAAACTATCTGGATTGTCATGGCGGCCAGCACCTTAGATTGCAAGAGTTCTGAATTCTTCTCTGAAAATTAAAACTACAGGAACTTAGCCTCCAACAACATAAAGCCTACTCAATCGTGGCGTTCTCTGCATCAACACTGCCCTAGCACTGACCACTGCCGCGCTGAGTTACCACATGTAATAGAATTGCTATAGCAAGCTAAAATGTATCTATACACTATATTATTTTACAGTACATGAATACACATTGTTTAGTATAGTCAAGCCACCCTTACTTGCGACTTGAAGTTTCAGTGCTGCGCTCAAGATATCACTTTAACCAGCCAATCATATCGATATACCACGACAAATCAAGTTCCGTTCGCGATGTTCGCTAGAAGTCTCTAGCGTAGCCTAGCACTGAAACTTCAAGTCGTAAGTAAGGGTGGCTTGACTATAGAATGAAGTAAAATACAAGATATATTCATCTTTTAGCAGTAGAGTTCGTTTTAACTGCGGATTTCCCTTATTAGAAAGCAGGCGCAACTGTCTGGCATGTACAAGAGTAAGGTAGATTGTTGCAAAGAACAGTTTTACCAGCGTACCATAGACTTTCAGTGAAAAGAACGAATTTTCTTAATTTTTGTGATTCTTTCATCTCATAATTTGTTATTCTTCTCAAGACGTAGTATCTTGTCATTGGTGTACTTAGTGACAGAGGGGCGCAGAAACTTTTACTCAGCTCCTCAGGATGATCACTTACTCCACACTGTAGAATATGATTTTTAGCAACATGTGGTAACAGTATTCTAGTTAATGTGTGTGCAATTCCTGGACTGTTCAGCGTAAACGATATAATTTCATCCGTTACTTCTTCCAGCGAAACAAAACCTGACTTAAGATACCGGAGACCACCTCTCCCTCTGTCTTTGAATTTTATTAGTGACATTACTGGAGATGGACTCTGGATACCAAAGGGCAGTTGACCTCGCTGTTCTGTCCATTAAAACAACGATAACTCTGGATACAACTAATTTTATCAAGCACCTTGATATGATATAAGTAGGCTATGGTCTTCAGCTACTTTTTTTTGTTGTTTCATTAGGGGCATTGCAACGGCGTGGTCATTAAGCCCCGTATTCTTGGGTGTGTGAAGAATTTATGTGATAAACTGTGTCACTGTAATGTCTCTAATAGTGTGTGTATTTGCAATTTAGGTAAAATTTGGGTAGGAAGCGGCCGTGACCTAAAATTAGCTCCATCCCGGCATTTGCCCGGAGTAGAAGTTCGAAACCACAGAAAGCCACTTCCACAATAGCTGAGGTAGGAATCGAACCCACCTCTTCTCAGGTTTGCATCATGGGGCTGAGTGTAGGCTACCTGCCCTCAGAACTAGGAATCGAACCGGGGCTCCGCAGTGACAGCCAAGAATGCTAGCCAGTAAGTTACACGAGGCGGACTCGACAGCTCGTACCCTCCAATGTAGGTCATTGCAGCTGCAGTCGTAGAAATTTGGTCATTTAGCCCCGTGTCATTGTGGCGGGTGCATTTGTAATTCTGGTGATGATTTGGAATGTGACCATCCCAGCATTTGCCTTGAGTAGAAGTGGGAAACCATGGAAAAACCATTTCTATGTAGGATGAGATGGGAATCCAACCCACCTCTTCTCAGTTTTACCTCATGAAGCCGAGTGTACCCCGTTCCAGCCCTCAGACCAGAATTAAATTTCTTGGCAGAGCCTGTATTCGAAGATGGATCTCTGGAGGCGACAGTGAGGGGGTCAGGAGATTATCATCATCATCAGAACTGGAGCAACAATACAAGATCACCTAATTTTCAGTCGCATGGTCAGCGTAGGCTACATACCTTGTCTGCTTGTTGCTTTAATCCAGAATTTCCTAATTGCCTCCCGACAAGGAAATTCATGAAAACTAGTTCCAGGAACATTATTTCTAGAGCATTGTTTACAAAACGGCAGGCAACAGTATACCATCATAATACAATGGCCTTCTTTCAATAATATAACTCGATTCGTGCTTACACAATGTGTATAAATACCGCCAACTGAATGGATCATTTAGGGGGGTATGCATCGCCTCTAGCGGCAAACATAGCATCGGCAGGGCGACAGGTCCCCGAGGCTATTGGACAGGCTTTTTTTTATTATTAGAGGCTAAGCTTGGAATGACGACACAATGCTAATATGCAGTTATAGGCCTACCCCATCTCCTGAGAATATCCATTTCAATATACGGTATACACAGATCCTAATTTCATTTATTTTAGGGGCAGATTACCTTGCTGTTCCCACCCTTAAAACTCCAATAACTAACTTATTTTCATTTAAAATATATTTGCATGGCAGCTGCGTGGAAGTTATGCCAACATAAAAAAAACAATTACCATATTCACTCTCACTGTATTCCTTTCACTAGAAGATCCCACACACTTCAGCCGGGTCAATTATCATCAACACAAACAATGGTTATGTAATAAAACATACTGTACAACACTTCCTATTGAAACAAGAATCCACAACTGCAGGCTATCCAATCACTTTTCAGGTCTCTATGCCAAAATGATATACAAGGAAAATATCTTTCTGTTCACTATCAATGGATATCAAACACACTCCCTCTGTGGTACTCATCCAAAAATATATATATATATATTATTAAGTCCTTCTTTGCTTCAGGTCCTTTTCAAAAATGTAATTCCATAGGCAAATTAAAAAGATTCATTTAGCTCCAACCCAGTCTTGTGTTGACTGGTTAGCTATCGATACAATCCAAATGCATCGAGAACATTTGAGTCTTTATCATATATCATGAAAGAATACACGTAATCATCCAAACTTTTATCATACTCTGGAGCATTTAGCACAATATCGTTATTGGTTATTTTATCATCAAGATGTATTTCATCTTGACAGAGAGAATCTTCATCGCTAGTATATTCGTCACTACAAGACTTATCATCTTCATCGCTACAATCATCTTCATCACTACAATCATCTTCATCGCTACAATCATCTTCATCACTACAGTCATCTTCATCGCTACAATCATCTTCATCACTACAATCATCTTCATCACCACAAACATGGTCTTCATCATTACCAGCTCGACAACCCTTACCACTACATTTTTCATCAACTGCACCGACACGATGGATATTAACATGGTCTTTATCATAACCAAATGTGTACCTGCCAAATGATACAAACACCTTTGACTTATGAACGAACAACACTCGTGTCCCTCGTCTACGAGGGCAAATGGTTCCTCCTCCCATTACCATGGATGATTCAACACTCTTGTCTAGGTCCAAATCATCGCATGGATCATGAGTATATCTCATGAACACTTTAATTAGGTCCGTTAAATTCTCAGTATCGGATCGACACAAAACATTAGCTTTTAAACATACTGCTTGATGAGGTACATTCCTCCCATCATCAGCATCCGGATTATACGTGTATGATTCATTGGCCACCGACAATTTAATGTCGTATTCGCCTTTTAGCTGCACTTCCTCGAAATTGTCAATAGTGAATGCACCTAGCTCAATATACATCTTGGTCAACCGTGTTTTCTTTTTAATAACCTAACTGAAATAATGGAGACTGTAGTGCTGAATTTCTTGAACAAATAAAACGTCTGTCGATTTCCAGGTCTTGAACCCCAAAACAGTTGTACTTTAGTAAACCAATGCTGCACCTCAATTGTATCATCAGAATTGATAAGAATAAAAAAACAAAAGAATTACAACTATTAGGTAAATTCACAATGTTTAACACTTCAGTATAATCCGCGATGATTTGTCTTCAAACACGGCCAACTGAATGCGAGCTGCGCTCTCCACAACCGGCCTAGACATAGACAATGAGACCTTTTACATGAAATCTTGTTAATTACTCAACTGCTCACACAGCGCTGTTGACCAAGAATTGCATGACAAAGACTTATCTCTTGTTAGTGTAAAACAAAGTCCCCGATTCTTGGATGTCACGGGTAATCTCGAGAATCACTGGATGGATTTTGATGCGGCTTTCACCATTCTATAAAGGCAATATCGGGGAAGATTTCTGTAGAAAATAATTTATTTATGATCAAAGGGAGCCAAGCAGTAACGATTTCAGATTTCAGTGAAATAGGTCGAAAAAAGAACTTGACGTCCGTGCACTTTTTAAGCTTACGCTGGACAAACCGTAAAAAATATCAATATACTATGAGTGTAAGAATTGTTCAGCATGAAAAATTCTACAAAAAAAGGGCCGCGAGAGCATATCTCTATCTTCGATACATCGCCCGCTATAAGTGTTTATAGTTTGGACGGGAGGGAGATTTGTGTCTCATGCACCTCACCATTCTTAAATTGCGTCTGACAGGAATTCCTTGCACATTCATAACTGTTCCCGGGCGAAGCCCCAATATCCAAATGCAAATTATATCACAGAATCAAAAAGCGTGCTAATTTAAATCTAAGAGAAATTAGACATACCTTGCACCTCGTTACAGTTGAATTCGATCAGAATCACTCTCTTTTCATTAAAGTTTATGCATTTTCCTGCTGAGCGGGTTGGAAGTTCGGCATCAGGAAACTAGGACTGTTATTAACTTAAAATGTTCATTTTTGTATTTTTGTACTATTTATGTTCATTATTTCATTACTTTGTCAGAATTAATGCTTTAATTAGTAGGGTATATTATTCAGGGTACCTATTATAAATAAAAACCGTGAGGTTTCTCACCTCCCCATATTACGAAACCCGGTTGCCTAATATGGGGAAAGTGCACTTTTAAAGTTAACAATATTATCAGAGGGTATTACAACATCAAACGTGCCCATATTTGTAATATACATAGTATATCACCTGGTGATAAAACCAAAATTATTCCGTTCCTTCTTATGACTATTGTGAGCCCTATAAAAAACCTCCCCATATTTGGCGACTTTCCGCCACCCATTTTTTAGAAGATACCTTAAGCACTGGACAGTTGAATCCGTGATTAATTGTATAGCTTCGTAAATCTCAGAAGAAAGGAAGTCCTTTCTAGCAGCGTTACTAGCAGCGTTCAAAGTTTCAAGGTAAGAAAGAAAATATTCCTCTAGCCAGTTTAGGCGACTGTCATTTAATGAGAACAAATGCCCTTTATCTGGATTTCTAGACTGAATATGATATGCATAGCGAACCATTTATTAACGTGTTTCATAAAAAGCATGGTTGCTTCTGCGTCCATGAATGTGTAGGCTTCCGGGTGTATGCCTACATTTTCTTTCAGTGTACTAATGGCACCAATAACTTCTGATGAGAACATTTCCTTGCACGCCGAACATTCGTTTTTTCAAATTTAGTGGGTTCGATGTGTTTTTAGTGAGGTGTCTGACAGGTTTAACGATCTCATCCTTTTGCATTTTGTATAGTAATGGCAAGTATTTCCCTGAAATTATTCCAGTACCATCAGTCATCTCTCGTTACAGAAACCGCGTTGTTTTTTTTTTTTTTTTTAGAATGTGACTGACCAAAACTAAGGAATAACTTCCTAGACTCGTCGTATGGGTGATTGACCATTGGTTGCCAACTCCCTCCCACTAAATCCCTCATCATTGTAGTGTTAGTTTTGTGATTATCAGAGACAATTCTTATAATTATGAAACCGCATTGTTCAACCTCGAGAATAACGTCCACCAGGAGTTTATGTAAGTCCCGTCCTGACAGCTGCTTCGTGAAAAAGAAGGCATACGGTATCTGATAATTTGTCGAAAGACCTCTTAGCACAAAACACAACACTCGATGGGCGGCTACTTATTCCCGGCTATAATTTTCATCCTCTTTCCTTTTGATGAGACGGTGCTCGAAATGTGTCCTTGTACCCGGAGAAGGTGCAAGGTATGCCTAATTTCTCTTAAATTTATTAGCACGCTATTTTATTTTGTGATGTCATTTTAATTTTGATATTGCGGAAATTATAAAAACACAATAATTATATAGTGTCACTAGCAACCCGCCCCGGCTTCGCCCGGGAACAGTTATGAATGTGCAAGGAATTCCTGTCAGACGTAATTTAAGAATGGCGAGGTGCATGAGACACAAATACCCCTTCCGTCCAAACTATAAAACTTGTAGGGGGCAATATATCGAAGATAGGGATATGCTCTCGCGGACTTTTTTGTAGAATTTCTCACACTGAACAATTCTTACACTCGTAGTATATTGATATTTTTAACGGTTTGTCCAGCGTAAGCTTAAAAGGTGCACGGACGCCAGGCTCTTTTTTCGACCTTTTCACTAAAATCGTTACTACTTGGCTCCCTTTGATCATAAATAAATTATTTTCTAAAGAAATCTTCCTCGAAATTACCTTTACAGAATGGTGAAAGCCGCATCAAAATCCGTCCAGTGGTTCTGGAGATTACTCACTTAATAAACGTACTGTACACTGTTTATCAATCGTGCCTATAGTGGGATGGGAGTGCGCTCTATCGACGACTAGTAGAAATTTTCCAATTACACGTTATGCATGGGCTCAAACTGGGATTGTCAAGGCCGGTATGCATTTTTTTTTTTAGCCCGAGCCTAGCCCCAGTATGTAATTCCGAGCCTCTTATTGGCTGTTATGTCATGCCATTGTCCTGGTTCCGAATCGAGACGATAGGTAGTAGCAGGGGTCACATCCGATCAAACATCGAGTGAGATGTGGATAATATTCGATGTTGAATTGCATTATTAGCGTGAAACAGGCATGAAACGTGCAGTAGATCAAGTTTAAAACAATCCACGCAGCAAATGAATGCGTTCCAAGGTCTAAGTGAAATCATTCGACATTTAACCACACCTATTAAGACCTATGTTTTTTATTTTATTTATTTTTTATTTGTCGTATGGCTTTTAGTGCCGGGAGTGTCCGAGGACATGTTCGGCTCGCCTGAGTCTGTAGCTGCTTCCAGCGGACACCCTAAAGGGCGAGCTACAAGTTCCGTTCAATTTCAAGTAGTTCCAACTTTCGCCACCAGATATCAATGATACCTAGTGGTGAACGTTGGAACTTTGATAGAGCGTTCTGACGAAATCTAACCTAACAAATTTTGCTTTACACAAGTTTAGTCTGTGAAAGGATCTTTTACATGCCATAAATCTATGACATGGGACCGCCGGCTTTACTTCCCCTCCGAAGGAAGGCATACTGAAGGATTTTAACGCTCTTAAAAAATCCGATGACTTCGGCCGGGTTTGAACCCGCTATCTTGGGCACAGCAGTTCAGCATGCTACCGACTACGCCACCGAAGCCGCTAAGACCTGTGATAATATACTTCTTTGCGAGCGCACATGTGCACAAGTGGTATCGTGCGAGCTTGGTGACTTTCAGTCTCGGGTTCAAGACTGCTCGAGGTCAGAAATTTTTACTTCTTTTTAATTATTTTATTATATCCTCCCTCCTTTTTACAGCATGTTTTATGCCTTGCTTTATAGAAATTATCTGTATGGGTGATTGAAATAATAAACATTGTTAGACGGAAGGGTCGAGAACTGTACGGGTAGACCAAGGTTAGAATAATATGTTAAATAGATTGCCTGGGATGTAGGGTGTGGTAGCTATGTAGAGATGAAAAGATTAACTCAGGACAGGGAGACATGGACAGCGACATCAAACCTGTCAAAGACTGAAGACTCAAACACACAATCTCGCGATCATTAGACACGGAACCTCCAATTTAATTAGAAACAAAAACTCAGAACGTGATTATTCCATTCGTAAATCTCACGTGAATTGACCGGGAATCGAACCCTGTCCACCTTGGGGAGAGGCAAGCAGAAGTTGACGCTGATGTTGCTCTTGTTAATTTGATCAAATTGGACAGGTGGTCATTGAGCCCTCCTACTTGTAAATAAATAAATAAATAAACAAATACATTTCTCTGATAACCTGTGTTATTGTGGTGTCTGTAGTATGGTGAGTATTTGATATTCAGGTGAGGATTCGCAAGGAGGCGGTCGTGGCATTGTTATGAACAATTTCGGCAATTGTCTGGAGTAGAAGTGGAAATCTATGGAAAATCACTTCCAAGATCACTGAGGTGGGAATCGAACCAACCTCTACTCAGTTTTAGCTCACGAGGCTGAATGTACCTCGTTGCAGTCCTCACACCAGAATTGAAATTTATCGGCAGAGCTGGGAATCGAACCCGGACCACCTTGGTGAGGCAAGCAGCTTGATCACTGCAGAAGTTGACGCTGATGTTGCTCTTGTTCATTGAGCAAATTGGACATGGTGGTCATTGAGCCCACCTACTTGTAAATAAATAAATAAATAAATAAATAAATAAATAAATAAATACATCGGCAAGACTTTGAGAGGAACAAAATCCGGAACTTCTACAGAACCTTTAAACGCAGTCTTAGCAAATATAACCCGCCAAGCCTACATTTCAAAACCACCAATGGTAAAGTTGCTCATAATGATAAAGACAACTGCAAATTCTGGCGAATTATTTTGGGGCACTTCTCAACTGTGAAGCTCCAAAGTCCACTTTTACTTTTGAAGACATCGTCAAAGTTCACCCAGATTCATTACCACCTACGAAGGAAGAAATCAAACAAATTATTCAATCGCTGAAGGACTACAAGGCATCAGGCGAAGACTCTATAATCGCCGAACTTTGGAAATATGCTGGTGACAAGACGCTAGATAAACTATTCGAAATTATCTGCGAAATTTGGAAAACAGAGAGACTCCCTAAAGGCTGGACTTCTGCCTTGATTCACCCCCTTCATAAGAAAGGAGATAAAACAGAAGTAAATAAATACCGTGGCATTTCCCTCCTTCTGATAACCTATAAGATTCTCTCGAAATCTCTTCTTACCAGAGCAGAGAAACAACTAGATCCACAACTGGGAGAATATCAAGCCGGTTTCCGGAAAGGGCGATCATGCGTCGAACAGATTATAAACCTCAAATCTACCCTTTCCTATTTGAAGATCAGGAATAAGAAATTTGTGGTGACCTTCGTAGACTTTAAGAAGGACTATGATTCTATTGATCGCAACACCCTGATCCGAATCCTAAAAGAATTTGGCCTGGACAACAAATCTAGAGCGATCATCCAACAATCGCTGACCAACACCACCTCGAAGGTGAAGTTTAGGGGCGAAATATCAGACACCTTTGTAATCAAGACAGGAGTAAGGCAAGGAGATGGTCTCTCACCAATACTCTTCAACTGTGTCCTCGAGGTTATCCGTGAGTGGCGTAAAGAACTCAATAAACAAAGAGTTGCAAGCGGAGTCAGACTGGGTTACAGAAGCCGGAACATCACAATTGACTGTCTAGCCTTTGCCGATGATCTTGCAATCATTTCTGATTCATTAGAGACAGCCACGGAACAGATTAATCAGCTTAGTGCACAAGCAGCGAAGGCAGGACTCCAGATCTCCTTTGAGAAGACTGTGTTCATAACTAATATCATACCTGCGCCCAAACACCTTGCTGTGGAACAAGGAAAAATTAAGCGAGTTGCAAAGTTTAACTACCTGGAAGAAATTATAACACCTAATGTATCAGAGAAAGAAGCATTCACATCACGCATGAGCAAAATGGAAATGGCCTACCATTTAACTAAGGACATCTATAAGAAAAGATCAATATCCTTCAACGCAAAACTAAAACATTACTGCAGTGTCATCCGTCCGGAGGTCTTGTATGCGTCTGAATGCCTCACGATGAACAAAAAAGGCTTGGTCGAAAAACTGGAGGCCAAAGAAAGGAAAATTTTGAGAAAGATATTGGGTCCCATCAGAGACAACGGGGAATACAGAAGACGGCATAACCATGAACCTTAGAGCATAAATACAATAGAGGGCGCATTGCCACACTGCGCCTGTACTGTGACGTGAAACCAACATCTCGATCAGCTGACTGAAGGGTAATGGCTAAAGACCGACTACAATTGGCTAATGGCGAATGCTAAGCAACGTCAAGGAATACAAAAGGAGCTCCATATTGGATAATTCTATTATCACTATCTGCAGTTCCCTTCAGTCAGCTGATCGAGATGTTGGTTTCAACAATGTGACGTCATCAGCCATCTATTGAATTTATGGTCTAAACCATGAACTATATACTCATGTGGAGAAGTTAAGTGACGTCATCCGGAAGAGAAGGATAACATTTTTTGGACATGTGAAACGAATGAGCCCAGCGAGACTGACCAACCGCAACATAAATTACTTTCAGGAGAGGAAAACAAAATGGGCCTGGTTCATTGAACTGGATAAAGATCTGAAAGAAGTGGGGATATCACCAACAGACATTCAGGAGCGCGCTCCACTCAAAAGGAAACTTCAAGCTTGCAAAGGATTCCAAGAAAAGCCAAAGCTGAAAACGGGAAAGATTTGGACCCAGGAATAGCAGGAAGTCCACCGAGAACGAATGCGGGCGTACTGGGCAAACATCAAAGCCAGTAGAAGACAGTTGGAATGACGCGGTCCATAGATCGCCTATACGAAATGAATGAAATACATCGGCTGAGCTGGGAATCGAACCCGGACCTCTGAGGAGACAGCCAAGAACACTAGCCGCGTTGAACAGTAAGCAGAGGAATATAAATTCAAGTGAGAACAGGGAAGAATTCCGCCTAACAATGTTTATTATTTCAATCACCCATACAGATAATTCCAATAAAGCAAGCCATAAAACATGCTGTAAAAAGGAGGGAGGATATAATAAAATAATTAAAAAGAAGTAAAAATTTCTGCCCTCGGGCAGTCTTGAACCCGGGACACAAAGTTACCAAGCTCGAACGATACCACTTGTGCACTCGCAAAAGAAGTATATTATCATAGGTCTTAATACAAGTGGTTAAATGTCGAATGCTTTCACTAGGACCTTAAATGTTGATTGGAACGCATTCATTTGCTGCGTGGGTTGTTTTAAACTTGATCTAAAGCAAGTTTCATGCCTGTTTCACGCTAATAATGCAATTCAGCATCGAATATTATCCACATCTCACTCGATAACCTTCCTCCATGTTTGACCGGATGTGACCCCTGCTACTACCCACCGTCTCGATTCGGAACCAGGAGAATGGCAAGCCAATAAGAGGCTCGGAATTACATACTGTGGCTAGGCTCGGGCTGAAAAACAATTATGCGGCGGGCATAGAGCGCAGCATCCAGTCGGCGTGCTTCAAATCAATTGGCAACTCAAACTAACACTTGGGGCGCTTGGTAGGTTTTAGCTGAGGATTGACTCTACCTAAGGGATGATGATAATGAAAAAAAAAAAGGAAGTGGGTTTCGGTGTGGAGAACAAGTATGGGTAGATAGGACGGGAGTCCAATACAAAAGAATAAAACCAAACTTAATAAGTCTTCAGTAAAAGGTTCCACCGCACAATGCCCGTGAGACACCTAAAGTGGGTAGGGACCTGTCCACAGCTAATGGGAAATAAAGCTGGAGCTTGGGCTATTTGCAAGCAAGTGGCGAGCGTTCTTTCCCTCCCAAGCAGGTATTCCCCTACTGTGGTAGTAGTCTGGCAAGACAAAGTGTGTTAAGAGATACAGATTTACTGTTTCTCCTCTCAAAGGAGTTAGATTTAACCAAATGTTTTGTAAGGCTGAAATAATTTGAATTTGCCGTGATATTTTTTTAGTTCTGGGAACTGTTGGATCTCCGGCAAACGACCGAATGCTTCCGGAGAGGGAAGCGATAAAGCAGTTTTAATGCTTTTTGTAATAATTTTACTTGTGTTCTTGACAATTTTTGGAAGAATACCAATTGTTGCACTTAAGAAAAACTAAGCTGTTACCCAGCAAGATGCCGATTAAAAGCTTAGAAAAGAGGAAGAACCTCAAACCTAACTCGAACAAAACTTAAATTTTTGGAAACAAACCATAAGTAAGAGAAAAAATCTCAACAAGTAGGAAGCTTGCAGAGCTAGCTATATTTGCCTTAATGGCTTGCTAGAATTAGCTATTACAGCTAAAAGAAACTTTGAAAATGTTGAAGTTTTAGTTTAAATGCAACAAGTAGTAAAGACTTTATTATTTGAGTGATTATTCGTTTTCGTAAAGAGGGCTTAAGCCTATATGAAGAATCAGGGAAGTGAAGGTCCTGCCTAATCGTTATTCTAACAATAAAGATAAGGAACAAAAGAAAACTAACGATTTATTTAAACAATTTCAAACGATAAACTAAATAACAACACTTAAAGTTTGATTTTGGTTTTAAGTGGAGAATAAAAATTTAGAGCTATAAAATGTCAAGGTCTTAGACCTAATTATAAGAAGTTTACAATTTTCAATTGCAAGTTTCAAACTTGTGAAAGCACTAAACCTGTACAAAAGTTTTTAAACCGTGCTTAAAATTGTGATATTTAAAGCTTTTAAAAGCAATAAATTGTGTAGTAATTATAACTTTTACAAATCAGGTAAGTTACAAGCGCTATTTGACTGCACTTATGGCAAGTCAACAAGCTAAATAGATTAAATCCTGATAGTTACAGGAAAAAGAAAAAGAAAATAGAAAAATGGAAAGCGGAAATTGCCGCTATTTGTAACAGTAATTACAATATTATAAGTAGAACAAATTAGGGAGGGCTCTTGCTCGCAAGCGAGGCCTCATAGTAATTTAGATAGATGGACATTTTAATTTAAGTTATGTTATTAAAAGTATTTGGGAGAAGAAAAATAGGAGGTTTAGGAAAACGTCCTGGCCAAATTTATTTCCACAACCGAACGCGGCGCGGAAGATATGTAGCACACGCAAATTAGAAGCACTGATAGTTTGTTGACAAGTTGAAAACCTTCACTATTGCAAGGTATGTGAGGTCATAAAACAGGAGAAAGTTATTGCGGTTATGAAGAACACTCAGTAGAATTTGAACGTAATCAGTTTATTGCGTTGGAGAGTTTATAGGTTGCAGTAGAATAATGCGGTAAAGTTCCCACGGTGGAAAGCAAATTAGGTGTTGACCAGCAGTTTAGGTAACGTAAATTCCTCAGTGAGGAAAAGTATTCCCATAATCAAGTGAAAAATACTGAATTGCTAGAATAGTAGAAAGATTGGTTGCCATAGAAAGTTCTAGAGTTGTGATAACTGTTGAATGGGGTAACAGACATCCCTCGGAGGAAAGAAGCTAAATTTTATAGACAGCGGGTAATTTGAATTAAATCCCTCGTAGTGAGAAAGTATTCTCCGTTATGTAGTACAAGAAGGACAGATTTCCCTGGTTTAAAGCCAGCTTAGATAGCTAAAGCATGACAAGAAAAATCACTCGAAGGCTTATATTGCATAATAGTTAGCAATTCCACACACTGCCTATAAAATTGTATTAAAAACCATTAAAACAGTTTAAAAATCTTTAGAGATTGGTGCTTAGCTTTTTACATGTTTGAGGAAAGTAGATGAACCTGGCGACCGTTAGCTTGCATTCACAACATGGCGTAGATTTACAAATGTCTCATATGGATAGGAGACAAGCCTGTGGTAGGCTCCAAACTGTACGTTTGACGACTGACGCAAAAGTGAGAGTCGCTCAACGAAGCACGAAGGGACCAAGGAGGAGGAAAAGGGTGGGGGTAATATACAATAGAAAGTACCTCATGGTATACAACATAAGAAAAATAACATTCTTATAAAGAACATAGAATTCTTCTTAGAGCGGTGTCTTCAAGGAGATGTTAGCTGGCGACAACGACGAAGCCTGACGGTTTGATTGGTAAGGAAGTCCTCTTAAGCATGGAGATATTGAGGAAATTCAGAGGTTAGCAGCCAGATGCCGCTAGGTTGTCCATGGAAGATATATATCTAGAACATACTTATAAAAAACATAAGCATGGGCACGGAAAAAATGTAACGTAAGGAATCACTGTTGGTGTCTGCGAACAGGGAAAAAGAAATTAAATGAAACAAATAGATCAAAGAGCAGCAAAAGCTAACTCTGACTGACCGTGTATTCTAAAGAATACACCAGTGCTACGGTCGGTCTGGATAAGTAGGGTAAAAATACTCAATAACAAGCCTTTGATATGGAACACTTTTTATTTTTCGGTTATAATCAGTAAATGTGGTCCCTAAATTAATGACAGTGTTATATTCAATTGTATATATGTATAACTGTGCGATACACGTGATCTAATTTGTGTCTTCCACTGGATTGTATGTGTCAATTGCATATTGATACGTGTCTATACATACATTAAACAGCGCTTTAAGCGGTGGGGTGAGGAAACTGTTGATTAAACCACAAAAGACGAGATTGTCAAGGCAGTGAAGATGAAGAGAAGAGACGGGTTGAGTCGGCTGTGGTGGTGTGTGTTTGTAGAGACCCTGTGCAGACATAAAATGTGGCGATTGTATTAGAAAGTGTGGTGAATAAATATCAGATTTAGGAAGACATAAAATTAATTTATGATTTTACCCACGGAACGTAACAATTGGCGACAGAAGCGGGATAGAAATTGGCCGTGAGTGTGACTTTTATTTTTGAAACTTGTAACTGTTTTCGTTCTTGGGATTATGGCTACTGTGAGAGTAAAATTAAGTGAAATGAAGGTTATAGAACTGAAACAGGAGCTGGAAGAACGCGATCTAGACACTACTAGAAACAAGGCAGCTTTGCAGATGCGACTTCACTCGGCCTTGGAGGCTGAAGGTAAGGATCCGGAGGCCCCCTTGTTCGAAAGAGCCATAAGCATGAAAGACCTTGCCGAGATGATGAAGAACCAAGCTGAAAGCTCCAGACTGCTAGAAGAAAAGATAAGTGAAATTTCCAGAACCAAACTGAAACTTCACGGTTATTCGAAGGAAATATGGTGTAGATGCACCAGTGGTTGGAAAACAAGTTAAAAGAAAGAATTCACGAAAATTCTAGAACGTTCAGAGAGGAACTTGAGAAAGTTGAAAAGGATGTCCAGTTAAGAATTACCGCCATCAAAGAAAAACTTGATTCACTCCAGAAGATCATGGAAACAGGTACCAACGAAATTATACTAACAACCGGAGCCAATGTTAGGAGCGTCCATATAAAGCCACCCACGTATGACCGGAAAGCCCTATGGTCCACGTACCTGAAGCAGTTCGAGGCCGCAGCTACTGCCAACAGATGGACAGAAGCAGATAAAGCCGTTAGACTGGTAACTGCTTTCCGAGGAGACGCTCTGAACATTCTACAGACCATTCCAGACAACGAGCAAAAGGATTACACATCCCTGGTGGCAAGATTGGATATGAGGTATGGGGACAAACATCTACAGCAAGTCTACCATAGCCAGCTGATTAACAGACAACAGAAGAGCGGAGAGACACTGCAGGAATTCGAGGCGGATATCGCGCGTCTTGTTCGGGTGGCATACCCCTCTGCCCCGAATGATTTCGTCGAGCGGCTATCTGTGGGAACCTTCCTCATGGGCGTGAAAGACCCCGAGCTGCAACGAGACCTCCGTCTTGCTCATCCTCAGACGCTAGTGGACGCGTTGGCACGTGCATTGGAGTTCGAGGCTGCCACGCAGACGTCAAGGGTGAACGCACGGCTACGATGCATCGTCGAGGAAGAGTCCCTGGGCGAGAAGGTTGAACGGATCGTCTCGAAACTTCAGCCGAGCAACGTCGGTCCACGCCGGAGAAGGGAAACACGCTGCTGGAACTGTGGTGAGTTAGGTCATGTGAGAAACCGCTGCCAGAATGAAACCAAGAACCAGGAAAACTAGATTGGGCCGGTGCTGAGGGGCGAGCATCGAGGAATGGCCCTACGGCTCCTAAATGGCATGTGCAGGTTATCTCCCTAATGCGTCAGACACAGAGTTCCTTCGTGGATGGAACCATCAATGGTATGGAACGTGACATGCTCCTTGATACTGGGGCTATTATCACGATCGTGAGGAAAGGCACTATTAAAGGAGCCCTCCAGCCGACAAGAGTTGTACTGGAGACAGCGACGGGTGTGCCGGCGAACACTTACGGCGAAATCAATGTCAACATCGGACTGGGCAGCAAGAAGATCAACCAACGAAGATGTCATCCTTGGTATGGACCTGATGATTAAATTAGGACTAACCCTGGATTTAAAACATAGAAGCCTCAGATTCGCTGATGGAGAAATCATCCTTCATGGACGAGGGGATGGAGTGGTGCGAATGGTCCTGAACACGGATCAAGTTCTTCCTCCCAGAAGCGACAACGTGACCATGGTTCGACCGGACAGCGATAACCAGGAGGCTACTGGGATCATTGAAGCTTTAGAGGAGAAGAGATTTGTCGAGGGGTTTTACTGGGAAGATCTGCTGTCAACGCCACGGGACCAGTGCCGATTCGAATGATGAACCTGAATAAGAAAGGCACTCAGGTCGCTTGGTGTAGCACGGTATCAACGATTGTGCATGGGAAAACTCCGAATGACGTCCAGAGAGACATCGGAGGCGTCGGGAAGCTGACGGAAGCACTACAACTTGAACGAGCAAGGTTAATCAAGGATCAAAGAACCAGGATCGAGGAACTTCTGACGAAATATCTGGATGTCTTCGCCATCGAAAAGAAGATTAACATCGGAGATGCTCAGCCAATCCGACAGCGCCCTCGACGTTTGCCACTGCCCAAGAGGGAAGAAGCCCAGAAGATAATCTCCGACATGTGCCAACAGGGTGTCATCGAGCCTTCTATTAGCCCTTGGACTTCACCAGTTGGGCTCGTAAAGAAAAGGGACGGCTCAACAAGATTCTGTGTGGACTACCGACAGCTCAACAGCAAGACCGTCAAGGACAGCTATCCACTGCCCAGGATTGACGACACTTTAGATACCTTATCTGGGTCCCAAGTGTCCTCCACATTGGACCTGAAGAGTGGATACTGGTAGGTTGAAATAGAACCCCAGGATAAAGAGAAGACGACTTTCTCCATTGCGTCGGGGCTCTGGCACTACACTCTGATGCCCTTTGGATTAAGTAATGCGCCAGCTATGTTCGAGAGGTTGATGGAGACGGTGCTACGAGGCCTTTCATGGAAGACTTGCTTGGTCTACCTGGACGACGTCATCGTTATTGGGAAGACCTTCGGCGAACACCTGTCGAACCTGGAGGAGGTTTTCAAGCGACTGCAGAGCGCCAACTTGAAGTTGAACCCGAAGAAATGCCAGCTCTTTCAGGAGGACGTCAAGTACCTGGGACACGTCGTATCTAGGAATGGTGTGGCCGTAGATTCTGCGTAGGTCAGCGCGGCGAGAGAATGGCCAATCCCCAAGGACGTACATGAACTACGGAGCTTCTTGGGGTGATGCTCCTACTACAGGCGTTTCGTACCCGGATTCGCCAGCATAGCCAAACCGTTGACTACGCTCACCGAGGAAGGACGAGACTACTGTTGGGACGAACACTGCCAATCATCCGAGAAACAGCTGAAGACGTTCCTGGTTACTGCACCTATCCTTAGTAATCCACGCACTGTTGGCATGTTTATACTAGTCACTGATGCTAGCAACAAAGGCATTGGTGGAGTTCTGTCACAGACACAGGATGGCCGGGAGAAAGTAATTGCCTACTTCAGCAAGGTACTCTCCAAGCCCGAGAGGAACTACTGCGTCACTCGGTGGGAGTTACTGGCTGTGGTGAAGTCTGTGGAACACTTCTATAAGTACCTGTATGGACGACGCTTTCTACTGAGAACGGATCATGGAGCCCTGAAATGGCTTATGCGGTTCAAGAACCCCGAGGAACAGATTGCTCGATGGATTGAACGCCTACATGAGTACGACTTTCACATTGAGCATCGAGCCGGGATCAGCCGCAAGAACGCGGACGCACTCTTAAGAAGACCATGCCTTGCGGACTGCAGCCATTGGGCACGGCAAGAATCGAAGGCTGGTCTGGTCAGACGACTGACATTCGTTAGCGACTCATGGCAACCTGCGGAACTTCAGAAGGCTCAGAGTGAGGACGCAGATCTTGGCCACATCCAGTGGCTCAAGAGAGGACGCCGGCCTACGTGGGAAGAAGTCGCTCCGCGTAGCCCCAAGGCTAAATCTTATTGGGCCCAATGGGACTC
The DNA here is from genome assembly GCA_946902985.2 of Meconema thalassinum. Taxonomy (NCBI): domain Eukaryota; kingdom Metazoa; phylum Arthropoda; class Insecta; order Orthoptera; family Tettigoniidae; genus Meconema; species Meconema thalassinum. The sequence continues at coordinate 177,781,053 of OX336397.1, read as the reverse complement.
GTTACGTCTCGAAGATGGAGTACTGAAGCGAATCTTCGAAGACTCGAATGGGACATCAACCAGGACACAGATCGTCGTTCCTCAGAAGAAGACTTCGGATGCACTGCATCATCTGCAAAACGAGAGTTCTGGAGGACATCTTGGCGTGAATAGGACCCTTGCGAAAGTCAGAGAAAGATTCTACTGGGTGGGTTGCAAGGAAGGCGTCAAAAATCAGTGCAGGAAATGTGAGGTCTGTGCTGCTGGAAATGACCTGAGGGGAAGGAAGAAGGCACCCTTGCGCCAGTACAATATTGGAAGCCCATTCGAACGGATTGCGATCGACGTGGCAGGACCATTCCCCGACACAGACGCCGGGAACAGGTACATTTTGGTGGCCATGGACTACTTTTCAAAATGGGTGGAAGCTTACGCAATCTCCAGCCAGGAATCGGTCACCGTCGCCAAGATCCTAGCGAACGAGTTGTTCTCACGGTTTGGTGCTCCTTTGGAATTACACCCGGTGTTCACTTTTCAGTGAATTTTACAAAGTTCACTTATTTTTATTATAACATAACCTCTTACCTGTCAGTGCCATTCTCTCCTTTTTTCTCAATTTGTACCAGCTTGCACGTGTTCCGCGATACTGCACATCTTTTCCGGAAGTAATGTTGGTCACGAGGTTCATTTTCAGTTGGCCCCTTACTCTGATTAGCCTTCAGCGGCTTTCGAGAATTCTCCACGCTCTCGGATTGGCCGACGTCATCTGTCCACATCACGCATCCAGTGCGTTGGCCGGTATAAAGCCTGCCCTGGCCTACATCAACAGCCAGTCACCATGCCAGTCACTCATCTCCAGCCGTCTTCACGCTGTCCGCACAACTTTTGAAAGTGTCTCAACGCTGTGTGCTGATGCATCGCACAATGCTTCTAGTCAAACCCGCAGTGCATTCTAAACAGTCACAAGCGAGTTCTACGAAATCTATGTAAGTTAACATCGATACTTGGCCTACGTCAGTTTGTCTTGAGCAAAGGTGATATACAAATTTTCTTCTGTGCTGGACACGAAGTCTTCAACATTTCCAAGACGGAAAAAAGTGATCAAAAGCGAGTTCTACGAAATCTATATAAGTTAACATCGATACTTGGCCTACGTCAGTTTGTCTTGAACAAAGGAGATATACAAATTTTCTTCTGTGCTGGACACGAAGTCTTCAACATTTCTAAGACGGAAAAAAGTGATCAACAGGTTCTTCCTCTATTTCTATCATGTAGAAATTCCTCTACACCAACGCCAACAAGCTAAGTGTTTAATATAATCTAAAACATTTCTAAACTTAAAAATGTATCTTTCTTTTTTAGGGTTATGTTACATAACTTAAATAACTTGTCAAACTATGCCCAACTCAACTTATTTCCTTTTATTAAGTGGTTTAAGCATGTATTATGCCTTTAAATTTTGGGCTATGAGAAAACAACTGTTCTCTCTCTTTCGCATGTTAACTATCCTTCAAAACAAATCATCCTTTTCTCTATTTTTGTATAAACTATTGGGCTTAACACCAGTTCACCTATTTGACGAAGTGAATGGTTATTTCTCTATTTAATCTATCAAGGTGTTTTTGGGAATGCTCCCATTTCAATTGCAAACAACCTTGCCTTGTAACTATCAGGCAACTAGCGGAAAGTTATCTCTGCTGGCAAGTTAATGTTGATTTTTCTGTAAATAAACTAGCTTACTCTCAGTGTGCAGTCCTAGGATAGATTTTAAGCCATTATTGGGCACTATAGTTACTCACTATTTTACCCTGCATAGTTTTACTTTTTGACTTTAGACTAACTGGCCACAAAGTGGTTACTTATTCTCAGGTCTGTTGGCATTCAAAGCTTATGAAATCTTGTTCGCTTGTTTTTGGCCTTTCACAGGTCACATTTCCATTTACATGTTTGTATATTTATTTATTGCTAATCTTTTGAAAGTTGTTTTTGAATAAAATACCACTGTTATTGGCAAACTGTTTCCATTACTAGTTACTTATCAATGTTCAATCTTTTCCTACTTAGTAAAGTTCATTTGCTTATTAGACTAGAAGCTTCACTTCTAGTCCTTCCCGAAAGAAGAGGTCTCGCATTGACAGATCCTAACCACTCGGACCAAGGGAGGAACTTTGAGTCGGCAGTGTTCCAGCAAATCTGTCAAATCATGGGAATTCGGAAGACCAGAACGACGCCACTACACCCACAGTCAGATGGGATGGTCGAGCGGATGAATCGGACAATTGGGAAGCATCTCTCTAAGGTGGTGGCAGAGAACCAACGCGATTGGGACGAACATCTCCCCCTGTTCTTGATGGCATACCGATCTTCGGTCCACGAGACAACGAGGCAGACACCGGCTTCTCTACTTTTCGGGAGGGAACTGCGATTACCCTGTGATTTGGCATTCGGCTGTAAGCCCGGCGAAGAACTTGTGGCAGGAGACGATTACATCATCTGCCTGAAGGAGAAGATGAACCAGATTCACAACCTCGTCCGAAGGAACCTCGGATATGGTAGCGACCGGATGAAGCACGCCTATGATGCACGGGCACGAGGAGGTGGCTTTAACGTGAAGGATCTGGTATGGTTGTTCAACCCACAACGAAGACGCGGTCTCTCACCAAAGCTGCAGCGATCCTGGGATGGCCCGTAGGAGGTGATAAAGAGGATCAACGACGTCATCTACCGGATACGAAGACTTCCACACGGGAAGCCTAAGCTGGTCCATTTCAACCGACTAGCACCTTATGAGGGAGCTAATCCGACGGTTGACAACGGTTCCGTAATGACGTTGGACTGTTCCGGGACGGAACAGGCTTAAGGAGGGCGCAGTGAAACGTGTCTATACAGACATTAAGCAGCGCTTTAAGCGGTGGGGTGAGGAAACTGTTGATTAAATCACAAATGTCGAGATTGTCAAGGCTGTGCAGATGAAGGGAAGAGACGGGTCGAGTCGGCTGTGGTGGTGTATGTTTGTAGGGACTCTGTGAAGACATAAAATGTGGCGATTGTATTAGAAAGTGTGGTGAATAAATATCAGATTTAGGAAGACATAAAATTAATTTATAATTTTACCCACGGAACGTAGCAATATTATCAAGCATCGGTTGTCTGCTGGTATTTGTTTTTGTGCAGTTCGAGTCATGGCGCAGTTACGTTTAAAAGCTATATTTGAGTTTGCTCACTGTACCATAGACTCTAGAAATTATTTGCTGCTTGGTAGGATGAAGGGATGAGTTTAACTTGTATTAAAACTCGGGGTAGACAGTAATTGCTTGATTTGGATGGTAGGAATTAACCCTGCGAAGTCAAATTAGGCCTATATGACTCGTAGGGGAATTGCTCGGATATCGCAGAGCGAGGTGATGGCGGTTGGTAGGGTTATTGGAAATGAACTAGGGAGCAGGGAAGGATACTTGACTGATGAAGCTTGGCTGTCCTCGCCTGGTGTAGGCTTGGCTGTCTTGGTACGGCTTGGCTCGGCGAGACTGTGCTTGGCTGCCTAGGTGCAGCTTGGCTCGGCGTAAGTGAACAACCCGTCCTGTAGTCAGTGAGTGTAGTGGTGAGTGGTCCAACCCGCTCTTGTTGCCCGTATTTATTTGGTATCGTCACCTTTCGGCTATTGCTATTTGCATCTTTTGGAAAGTGATGAAAACATATATCCGCAGCCCTCTTATACATCGACTTACAGCTGTAAACTGAGCCAAGACCGACTACAATATATCAAACCGCAATGCCACTATCGATATCGTAGAAAATGGCGGAATTCGTGGGGGATTGTTTACATTTGGTGAACCAACATATAAGTGTGTCTGCTGCCAGAATTTCGTTCAAATGTCGCATATCTCAAGTGATTTCGTGCGGTTATTTATTGTAATAGTGTACCTTAAGTAGTGTAGTGCACTGTGAATAATTATAAATTCCGGTGATACCTAATGTGAGAAGTATTGTCTGTTCATTGTTATTGTCTGTGTACCCGGCTGTAAATTTAATACTGCTGCAGATACTTCAACTTTTAAATCTCCTAAAGAAAGAGAAGTGGATACGAAATATTCACCGGGATAATTTTCGAAGTTAAAACAGTTGTATGTTGTGGTTAGGAAAATTCCCAAACTAACCCCTGATGCCATTCCGACAATTTTCCCAAATCAACCGTCCTACCACACAACTCCTGTTTGTTAAAGTAGATGATGGTAGTTTTAATGACATACCATCAGTGTCAGTGTGTTCTAAAGTGTCAAGTTCTTTAAGTGTAATGTATTCTATAAGAATCATGAATCAAGAATCTTAGTGTGCTTGTGGGCAAATTTAATCGGATAATGCAGTCTGAAGGAAGCAGTTATTTAAAATGCGACAGGTATGTAAATAGAATTACTGTTAGTATCACAAGCAAGGGGACCTGGGGCGTTAACCCAAGATTAGGTTTGTTTTTGTATATAAAACATTAATACGATATAATTTATGTCCGCTACTAGGTTAGGTTTTTATATATAAAGCCTTCAAGACCCAATTGATTTGCCTTCCGTTGGAATTCTATACACATCGAATTTGAAGAATGACACGTTGATAATACAGTAAATTTTCATTTTAAAGAGTTTGTAACAGTCAATTGTGTGTTATTGGCAAATGCTATTTGAAATAAAGAACAAAATTATAGTACCTGTGCGCCATCTGTTGGAGCTAGTTCAGGATGCCCCTATACAAACAGATAGAAGCGAGTGCGCTCTCATAGCTCCCTCCGCTCGAAACAAACAACACACGGCCGTGTTTACCGTATACGTAGGGTTGGCAATATCTTATTTGTAAAATAAGCCACGCCTACAATGGCCGACACAACTGAAATTTCACTATATAGGCCTAAGTCGTGTTATAAATTGGGATGGTGGGTGGGTTATAGGCAGAGGAGGAGACAACATGTATTAGCAAATCACTGTTGTTAAAAAAAAGGCAGTCATCGGAACGCGTTAGGTTGTAACCATTGTCAAAAACAATTGTTCTGGATGCGTTAAGCTGTAACCATTGTCAAAAACCATTGGATTGGACAAATCGAAGGTTAGAATGGTCGGGTGTAGCCTAGTTGCGGTTTTGACCGCGCACAGCTATCGGGGCAGGTTGACACAAAACCATTGATCTGGACGCGTTAGGCTGTAACCATTGGATTGGACTAAACGGAGATAAGAATGGTCGGGTGTTGGTGCGGCATAGTACCGTAATGGTGAGTTTTTCAGTACTGTTCTGATGATGGTTGATGTGAATAATGGCATCCACAGCTGGAAATTCGCCTATAGCCTATAATAATAAGGGATTTATTGCAGCCAATGGCCATGCATATAATGAATAAAATCTAAAATCATGCAGTAAACTAATTGTTATTCCCTAGGAATATCAAAGATTCATGTCTTAATGTGCAGAATATTGGCAACTCCAGCTATCTGATATGACATCTAGCGGTAAAAATGAGAAACTTACCAAGTAGGGTACATTTGTCACGTGGTGACTGTTTGTATATGGTTTCTTGTATTCGTAAGCAGATCGAGGTAAATTCTTCGTGTCTTTATACATAAGTAATAAGTTTTACTCGTTGATGGAGTGTAAAATGAGTAAAAGCAAAGTATATTGCTCAGTTTACGGCTGTAAGTCGATGCATAAGAGGGCTGCGGATATAAGTTTTCATCACTTTCCAAAATATGTAAATAGCAATAGCCGAAAGGTGACGATACGAAATAAATACGGGCAACAGGAGCGGGTTGGACCACTCACTGACGACAGGACGTGTTGTTCACTGTTACGCCAAGCACAGTCTCGCCGAGCCAAGCCGTACCAAGACAGCCAAGCCTACGCCAGTCGAGTACAGCCAAGCTTCATCAGTCAGGTATCCTTCCCCCTCCCTAGTTCATTTCCAATTACACTACCAACCGCCATCACCTCATTCTGCGATATCCGAGCCATTCCACTACGAGTCATATAGGCCTAATTTGACTTCGCAAGGTAAATATCTACTCTGCGAGAACCTGCTACCAGTCCGATAATCAACACCAAACCCACCAGCTAACCATCCAAATCAAGCAATTCCTGTGTCCCCCGAGCTTTAATAGGCTATGGAAAAGGGTGTACCTAATGGATGTGGTACATCCTAAGGGATTTAGATAGAACGAGGTTTCGGGCACAAGAGGTGATAATGAAGGACAGTGCGGGAAAAGACCAAAATGTTAAATCTTAGATTTAAATGATATTTATTTAATATAAAGCAAATATATTGCAAGGAATGAATAGCTTCAAGGAAATTGCTTTAAAATTGACAATAAAAAACAGTAACAATTAAAAATTACTCGTTTCTCCAGGAAACGTAAATTGAGCTGTAACTAACTTTAAAGGATTAAATATAAAATTACTGAATAAAAGAAGCATAATAATTTAAATTCATCCCAGAGTAGATTTAAAACAAAATACTCTTCTGACGGAAAGAATCCGGGCAGAGTGTATGAAGTGAAAGGGTTACCACCTCTTCTGTTGTGTGATACAGGAAGTATCAGATCTCCTTAACCATCTTCCGAAGGTAGGCCGGCTGCCGGAGGTCATCAGCAGCTGGCGGTAATTTAGTGCGCCCGCTCGGGCTTGTGCGAGGTCAGTCAGGCATACTCCAGGGTTCCGGGTTCGGAACCAGAGTTGATGATGGTAGATTCTTCTTATAAAAAGCGACCAGCATAGAGAGGCTCTTGGTAGTACCTCCCGCGGCTGGTGAAGTTATGTCCTTGGAATCAAGATTTGCAGAGTAGATCCGTTTTGAAGATTTGGTTGAAGTGAAGGCTGATGAGTTTAGACTGCCCGGGCAGGCAGCCAGATCCAGAAGAGAGATTATGCCGGCGGAGAAGAGACTCCGGCAGCAAGAGGTACCCCGAGAGGGCAGTAACCCCATCAGGTATGTCGTGAGCAGGTGTGATCAGTGGAGAAGAGTGGACAAGAGTAGACACTGTAGGCCGGGAGACCTAAGGCTATATAGCGGTAGGGACGTCAGCGCGCCGAACCTTCTAGCATGAAGGTGTGGCGAGAGAGCAGCCAATCACAGCACAGCCCCATGCACATTGCGAGCGTTACCGCTGGAGAGAGCTCAGTACTCGTGAGAAAATGTGACGGTATGGTACGTCTAGAAAGACACTACAGAAAAAAGGTGAGTTGACATGAATATTACAGAAAAGCAATTAAATTGAAACACCAATATTAAACAAATCAGAACACCGCGTTCAGACTGCAATTCACGAAATTAAAAATAATGGGGCAGAAAAATTGAACGTGTGTTTCACACCATAAGGGAAACATAGCCAACAAAAAACATTCGCAAAGCGAACATGCTGGGAGGGGCGAGAAAAAATTGCAGTAAGAAAGCGCAGAAGTTAGGCCTCACGTGGCAAAGGAGCAATCATGGTGATTGGCCTAAGAAAGTGACCAGCAGAAGTCTGCAGTTTTACCACGCGAACCCTACCATCTCTGCCAGGAAAGCACTCAACAACCCTACCCAAATTCCAAACAAGAGGAGGACTAGGGTCTTTCAAAAGCACCAAGTCCCCCACCTGAAGGTTAGAGCAGGAAACAAGCCATTTACCACGCTGCTGAAGCAAACCGAGGTATTCCAACCTCCAGCGGCGCCAAAAATTATTGCGCAAACTTTCAATTTTGCGCCAAGAAATGGCTAAAGAAGATTGAGAATTAGAATATAACAAAGGTGGGGAGGCAGTCAATGGACCACCGATAAGAAAATGGCCCGGCGTTAATGGTAGAAGATCTGAAGGGTCATTAGATAAGGGTGATAAAGGACAAGAATTAATTATGCCCTCAATAAAAATAATTAAGGAATTAAACTCTTCATGAGAAAGGGGGGTGTGGCCACAAACACGTCTAAGGTGCTTCTTGGTGAGTTTCACACAAGACTCCCACCGTCCACCTTGATGAGGTGCATAAGGGGGGATAAAGTGCCACTTGAAATTTCTCTGGTGAGCATAATCAGTAATCCTTTCCAGCGCTGAATTTTGAGTAAGAGCTCTCTTAATTTGCTCAGAAGCTCCGATAAAATTTTTAGCATTGTCTGAGAATACTTCTGAAGGAAGACCTCGGCGAGCAGAAAATCTGGCAAAAGCTGCCAAAAAATAAGCAGTAGAGGCGTTGGTAACTAGTTCTAAGTGAACTGCTCCGGTGACCATACATACAAACAGCGAAATATAGAGTTTTCCAAAAATACATTTTTTGGCCTCAGGAGAATTTTTTCTGTAAACAAAAGGCCCGGAATAATCCACCCCCGTAAAGGCAAAGGGTCTAGCAGGCGCAGATCTAAAGTTGGGAAGATCACCCATGAGCTGAGTGGTAATTTTAGGGTTGGATTTAAAACATGGAATGCACTTCCGGATAACAGAGGTAACTTCATGGACTCCGTTTATGGGCCAATACCTTTCACGAATGACAGAAAGTAATGTACGAGTTCCAGCATGAAGATGCTGGTAATGATACTGACGAATGATTAGGGAAGTGACATGATGCTTTGAAGGAAGAATAATTGGGTGTTTTTATCCTCGGAAAGATCAGCCAAAGATAAACGTCCTCCAACTCTTAGTAAACCATCAGTATCCAAAAAAGGGGCGAGTGAGGAAAGCCTACTCGATTTCTTAAGGGATTGACCTTGGGACAACACCTGGCATTCTTCAGAGAATATTTCTTGTTGAGTAAGCCATAAGATTTTTGTAGTGGCTAAACCTAATTCAGAAAGGGTTAAATATGGCTTAGGAAAAAGGGGTTGTTCTACCACAAAATATTTCCATCGAAGGAGATAAGCCATAACCCTCACCAATTTATGGAAAGAGGAATATCGCTGCAAGAGAAGGGGAGAGTCAGAAACGAGAAGAGAAGATCCAGTAATCTTACCAGCATCCGGCAAGTCTGATAACTCCGGAAGAGGAAAATTTGGCCAAGCGGAAGGTTCTTGCAGAAGCCAAGGGGGACCGTGCCAGTATAATGTCAGGTTAGCCAACATAAGAGGGGAACATCCCCGAGAAATGACATCTGCAGGGTTCTCCTTGCCAGATACATGATGCCATTGTTCAAAGTTAGACAATTGTTGAATTTTGGACACTCTATTAGCTACAAACACCTGCCAATGCGAGGGAGGTTTGGCAATCCATGCCAACGTGATGGCTGAGTCACTCCAAAAGTAAGTTTTGATAAATCGGATTTTCAAAGATTGGCGGATTTTGACCGATAATTCAACCGCCAGAAGAGCAGCACAAAGTTCCAGTCGTGGCAAGGATAAAGATTTAAGAGGGGCCACCTTTGACTTAGCGCAAATTAAATTGGAAAAGAAATATGACTGGTCAAAATTGCGGCAAACAATATACGCACAACACCCATAAGCTTTCAATGAGCTATCGGCAAAGATGTGAAGTTCATATCCTCCACAGGAGGGAAAGGGAATAATCACTCGCGGGATAATAACATTGGAGAGATCTTCCAAACTGTTTCTATAAGAAATCCAATTTTTTTGCAACTCTGAAGGAACTGGTTCATCCCAACCAGTTTTCAAGGACCAAAGGTCCTGCATGAAAAGCTTTGCTGTGACAATAATTGGCGCCAAAAATTGGAGAGGATCAAATATCTTTGCAATCTCAGACAAAATTTGCCGCTTAGTTTGCGGTTTGATGTCACTGAGATTAATTTTGAAAAAGAAAAAATCCTTTTGAGGACTCCAATAGATGCCTAGAGTTTTGATAGAATTACTTTCTTGAAGAAGCTCTACTGAGTCGTTATAGACTGAAGTTAATGGAAATTTAGAAAGAAATTCTTCCGAATTAGAGTTCCACTTGCACAAGGAAAATCCGCCTCCCAAAAGCAAAGCTGTCAAATCTTTAGAGACCTGCAGTGCTTCAGATACTGACTCAAATGAATGAAGAAAATCGTCAACGTAAAAAGATGATTTTAACACTTCAGAAGCCTTAGGAGAATACAACGGGCCATCCTGTTCAGCAAGTAATTTCAACGTACGTATGGCTAAAAAAGCAGAGGGCTTTAGTCCATAGGTTAATGTTTTTAGCCGAAAAATCTTGACGAGCCGTCGCGCCAAAGAATTCTCTGAAGGTCGCGCTGTTGTTGATCGACCAAAATCTGCCTATACATTTGCTTGATATCAGATATCACTGCGATAGGGAACAAGCGAAAATTCATCAAGACAGAAGACAGAAGAAATGTCAGATTGAATAGGAGGGCCTGATAATAATGTGTCATTCAGAGAAGTTCCATTGGCATCCAATGCAGAGCCATTAAAGACCACTCTTATGTTTTCCTTTAAAATCTCATTCTTCCAAACTGGATGATGATTGAGGTAAATGACTTCAGATGGGGTATAAGAAGCATCATCTTCTTGGTAACAACCTCCATGTGATCAAGTGCCTCATATTCCTCCATAAATGTGGAGTATTGAGTTTTAACAACAGGGTCACGTTTAAATTTGCTTTCCACAGCATAGAGTGCTCTAAGAGCCCTAGGGTGTGTTTCAAATAAAAGAGGTGGATTATCCACTCGGGGCATTGTTACGACAAATCTACCCTCTGAATTGCGTTTGGTCGTTTCGCGAAACAGTTTTTCACACATTTCATTTTCAACCGAGGAAGGTGAAACTGAATCTATAGTTTCGATTTTCCAAAATCTTTCTAAGTTGTAATCGAGACTTGTATTGACAAAATGACATTGAGAGAAATTTTGAAATGACTTACGAGGGACTTGACCCGTTAAGGGCCGTCCACACGTCAGCGACTTACTTGCGCGGTATAGTTTGCGCAAATCAGACGGAACACTGTGCAGCGTCCACACTGCGCGAGTAAATTTGCACAAACTTCAGTACGACAAGCCCGTGGAGTTGGGGTAGTGCGCTTGCCTCTCACTCGGAGGCCCCGGGTTCGATTCCCGGCTCCATCAGGGATTTTAGAAACAGACGTGAAACGGGGTGTACTCCGCCTCGTGAGGACCATTGAGTAGCTGTCTGACAGTGAGGCAGCGCCCCGATCACGAAAACCAAGATTAACGACCGAGGGGACCCGATGCGCTGATCACGCATCACTCCAATATCTGCAGGCAGCGGTTGCTTGGTAGGCCTAGGCCCTTAACGGGCTATAGTGCCAGGTTTTTCTTTCTTTTTCCAGTACGACAAAGTTTGACTTCGGAGTAGGTGCTTTGACAGCAATGTGAGCAAGTGACGATTTACTTTTGTTACAGTTATTTTTTTACTGGTTGCTGCTAAAGAAGAGGAGAAGTTAACGTTGTAGATCAAATTGGAGAAAAAATGGCTATTGAAAAGAAATATATATTCACATGTAAATTTATTGAACGACTTAAGAGAAGATCCAGATAATTGGCGTAATTATTTAAGAATGGATGAAAACGCATATACAGAATTGCTTTGCTCGGTTACGCCTCTAATTGTACGTCAAAATACTGTGATGCGCGTATCTATATCCTATCTATCTCCTCACGAAAGACTGAGTTGCACTTTAAGGTTCTTAGCTACAGGAAGATCGTATAGGGACTTGAGATTTACGACGGCAATTTCTCATCATGCTTTGTCTATAATAATTCCGCACACATGCCGAGCCATTTACAAGGTTTTAAGCAAAGAATTCATGAAGGTAAGTTACAGTCAATATTTATTTATTGAAGACAAAATGATTATACAATAATTGCAGTTAATAACAACCTTGTGAAATATGAGTTAAACAGGTTTGTAACTTTTTACAAAATCAGCAACGCTGTTTCGCGCAGCACTATCTAAATGCATGCTTTGTGATCGTTACTGTTCATGGTTGTTGTATTAGATGACTGAGTATAACACGGCATTTCTGGTGAATAGTTTATCGCGGTGTACGGAGGCATATTTTGTGGATTGTACACTGACACTGACGGGATAGATGGCAGAGAACTGTTGTTATAAGCAGGAACATTTAAAGGCATCTGCCTCGTAGGTAAATATACACAACAACTTCTGTTTAGGTTCCCTAATTCAGCTTCAAAAATAGCCTCATTAATTATTTTTTTTCGCATAAATGCGTTGATCATTCGGTAAATGTCGAAGCTTATGAGCAATATTTCGACCATAAATGTCGTGTTGATCGTCATCCCTTCTTTCTGTTAATTGTTTTCCAATACAAGTTAGTATGCTGTCTACTTCTACTGCTCTTTCTCTCTTCCTCTTGAGTTGTCTGGGAGGTAAGGGTGTGGTCTTGGTAGGAGATAACACGCCTAAGCTAGAATGTGGACGATCCTGTACAGAATTGCTTGCTGACGATTGTGATGGTGGGCGAGGCTCTGCGGTAGAGTTATTCGTTACCGAATCTGTGTCACTTTCATCCTGAAAAAGAAATATTTCTGTAGGTTCCAAGGTCGCAAGACAAATGAAGAAAAATAGCACGAGAATTTGAGAATAGATCGAATTCCCCTCATTGTTAGGGTGCCGTTGATGGCAAGCACGTCAAGATTGTACCATCATCAGAGAGTGGTTCGTATTTTTACAATAATGTAAAGGATTACATAGCATGGTACTAATGGCAGTCGTCAGTGCAAATTATGAATTAATTGTATGTGACTTTGGTGTAAATGGAAGAATTTCCGACGGAGGTGTTATTGAAGAAACAGTATTTTACAATAAACTGAAAAATAATTCTTTATGTATTCCTGGCCTGCAACGGCTGAATAATTCAGATAAAATCCTCAACTATGTGTTTGTAGGCGACGAAGTATTTTCCTTGACTTCAAATTTTTTTAAACCTTTTAATGAAAGAGAGTTAACAAATGAGCGTAGAATATTCAATTATCGTTTATCAAGAGCAAGGCGCACTGCAGAAAATGCGTTTGGCATATTGGCATCTAGATTTAGATTTTTTTATGGCAGTATTAATTTGAAACTTGAAAATATAGACATTGTAGTCGTGACGTGCTGTGTGCTTAATAAATTCTTAAAGAAAATTTTATACCACCTTCACACCAATCGGAAGCTTGGATTATGAAGACTCTATATTAGGCACACTGTTGTTAGGGTTAAGAACAAGTGATTCTAATCTTACTGGTTTAGAATAAGGACAGTACAGAAGCAGTTCCAGGGATGCCAAGGAGATTATTTCAATAATGAAGGCAGTGTTCCCTGGCAGAGCAGATTGTGTAATGTAAATAATGGATAAATATCTTCAATAATGAAGACAGTGTTTACCGACAAAGTGGACGGTGTGAACTGCAGTAATAAACTCAATAAAAACGTATTATGTTACAACCCGTACCTCAAAAAAGTGTTTCTTCAAACTTGGAGATTGGTATTCGAGGGGTTTCTTGGTCATCTACAAACCGTAGTAGGTTGTAGTACATAAACGCCTTCTGCGCTGGTACCTGCCTTCTGTGAGACTTTCACCGCATCTTTTCTTTGCGGCAGGAACTACGCAAAGAATTCACTTTTTTTGTCACTGAATCTCTGTCTGCGCTTGGTGCTATCTGTACAGATAAAATGGGAAGATATATTAGTAGTGACCACTAGCGTACTATAAACATTTCACATTTCACCTAACTGAACTGATTAGAAAAACGACTTATAATGAATTCACGGATGGATGGACATACGTTATAAAAACTATTCCTTCCTTTAATGTACTATTTTACTTCAATTTTATACGACCGAAAATGTGTAACAAAACTTAAGTTCATTTATATTTATGTACACCATTTATACAACTCTTTTAATTTTTCTATCAGTTTTTCGTATGCAGCATTCTTTTTATTCCTGTCACAATACTCCTTGGATTTTACTTTCCAAAGCCATGGTAGAGACTTGTAGAGATCGATAAATTCCGCAATAAACTGTTTCGAACAATTTCTTATATCGGACATTATTGTTTATGCCTAATTATTTAACCGCACTGGAAAGTATTTCAAGTTTCAGCTAAGGCGAGGCTTGAGCTAACGTGTCTACACGCACAAACTGCACTGCGCAACTTAGTTTGCACAAGTAAAATCTTTGGGGCTGCGACGATTGCACAAGCCGCGCTTCTTGGCTTGCACGAGCTACCGTTTTCCCGTCCATACGTACAAGCTTTCCTCTGCAAACCGGTTTGCACAAGTATGCTTGAGGGAAAGCCTGCGCGTGTAGACGGCCCTTTTAAGGTTAAAATATCACTAGGAGTGTTTGTTCATCATACCAAGCTAGGTTGGTTAGTAAAAGGGCCGTCTACACGCGCAAGCTTTCCCTCAAGCATACTTGTGCAAACCGGTTTGCAGAGGAAAGCTTGTACGTATGGACGGGAAAACGGTAGCTCGTGCAAGCCAAGAAGCGCGGCTTGTGCAATCGTCGCAGCCCCAAAGATTTTACTTGTGCAAACTAAGTTGCGCAGTGCAGTTTGTGCGTGTAGACACGTTAGCTCAAGCCTCGCCTTAGCTGAAACTTGAAATACTTTCCAGTGCGGTTAAATAATTAGGCATAAACAATAATGTCCGATATAAGAAATTGTTCGAAACAGTTTATTGCGGAATTTATCGATCTCTACAAGTCTCTACCATGGCTTTGGAAAGTAAAATCCAAGGAGTATTGTGACAGGAATAAAAAGAATGCTGCATACGAAAAACTGATAGAAAAATTAAAAGAGTTGTATAAATGGTGTACATAAATATAAATGAACTTAAGTTTTGTTACACATTTTCGGTCGTATAAAATTGAAGTAAAATAGTACATTAAAGGAAGGAATAGTTTTTATAACGTATGTCCATCCATCCGTGAATTCATTATAAGTCGTTTTTCTAATCAGTTCAGTTAGGTGAAATGTGAAATGTTTATAGTACGCTAGTGGTCACTACTAATATATCTTCCCATTTTATCTGTACAGATAGCACCAAGCGCAGACAGAGATTCAGTGACAAAAAAAGTGAATTCTTTGCGTAGTTCCTGCCGCAAAGAAAAGATGCGGTGAAAGTCTCACAGAAGGCAGGTACCAGCGCAGAAGGCGTTTATGTACTACAACCTACTACGGTTTGTAGATGACCAAGAAACCCCTCGAATACCAATCTCCAAGTTTGAAGAAACACTTTTTTGAGGTACGGGTTGTAACATAATACGTTTTTATTGAGTTTATTACTGCAGTTCACACCGTCCACTTTGTCGGTAAACACTGTCTTCATTATTGAAGATATTTATCCATTATTTACATTACACAATCTGCTCTGCCAGGGAACACTGCCTTCATTATTGAAATAATCTCCTTGGCATCCCTGGAACTGCTTCTGTACTGTCCTTATTCTAAACCAGTAAGATTAGAATCACTTGTTCTTAACCCTAACAACAGTGTGCCTAATATAGAGTCTTCATAATCCAAGCTTCCGATTGGTGTGAAGGTGGTATAAAATTTTCTTTAAGAATTTATTAAGCACACAGCACGTCACGACTACAATGTCTATATTTTCAAGTTTCAAATTAATACTGCCATGAAAAAATCTAAATCTAGATGCCAATATGCCAAACGCATTTTCTGCAGTGCGCCTTGCTCTTGATAAACGATAATTGAATATTCTACGCTCATTTGTTAACTCTCTTTCATTAAAAGGTTTAAAAAAATTTGAAGTCAAGGAAAATACTTCGTCGCCTACAAACACATAGTTGAGGATTTTATCTGAATTATTCAGCCGTTGCAGGCCAGGAATACATAAAGAATTATTTTTCAGTTTATTGTAAAATACTGTTTCTTCAATAACACCTCCGTCGGAAATTCTTCCATTTACTCCAAAGTCACATACAATTAATTCATAATTTGCACTGACGACTGCCATTAGTACCATGCTATGTAATCCTTTACATTATTGTAAAAATACGAACCACTCTCTGATGATGGTACAATCTTGACGTGCTTGCCATCAACGGCACCCTAACAATGAGGGAAATTCGATCTATTCTCAAATTCTCGTGCTATTTTTCTTCATTTGTCTTGCGACCTTGGAACCTACAGAAATATTTCTTTTTCAGGATGAAAGTGACACAGATTCGGTAACGAATAACTCTACCGCAGAGCCTCGCCCACCATCACAATCGTCAGCAAGCAATTCTGTACAGGATCGTCCACATTCTAGCTTAGGCGTGTTATCTCCTACCAAGACCACACCCTTACCTCCCAGACAACTCAAGAGGAAGAGAGAAAGAGCAGTAGAAGTAGACAGCATACTAACTTGTATTGGAAAACAATTAACAGAAAGAAGGGATGACGATCAACACGACATTTATGGTCGAAATATTGCTCATAAGCTTCGACATTTACCGAATGATCAACGCATTTATGCGAAAAAAAATTATTAATGAGGCTATTTTTGAAGCTGAATTAGGGAACCTAAACAGAAGTTGTTGTGTATATTTACCTACGAGGCAGATGCCTTTAAATGTTCCTGCTTATAACAACAGTTCTCTGCCATCTATCCCGTCAGTGTCAGTGTACAATCCACAAAATATGCCTCCGTACACCGCGATAAACTATTCACCAGAAATGCCGTGTTATACTCAGTCATCTAATACAACAACCATGAACAGTAACGATCACAAAGCATGCATTTAGATAGTGCTGCGCGAAACAGCGTTGCTGATTTTGTAAAAAGTTACAAACCTGTTTAACTCATATTTCACAAGGTTGTTATTAACTGCAATTATTGTATAATCATTTTGTCTTCAATAAATAAATATTGACTGTAACTTACCTTCATGAATTCTTTGCTTAAAACCTTGTAAATGGCTCGGCATGTGTGCGGAATTATTATAGACAAAGCATGATGAGAAATTGCCGTCGTAAATCTCAAGTCCCTATACGATCTTCCTGTAGCTAAGAACCTTAAAGTGCAACTCAGTCTTTCGTGAGGAGATAGATAGGATATAGATACGCGCATCACAGTATTTTGACGTACAATTAGAGGCGTAACCGAGCAAAGCAATTCTGTATATGCGTTTTCATCCATTCTTAAATAATTACGCCAATTATCTGGATCTTCTCTTAAGTCGTTCAATAAATTTACATGTGAATATATATTTCTTTTCAATAGCCATTTTTTCTCCAATTTGATCTACAACGTTAACTTCTCCTCTTCTTTAGCAGCAACCAGTAAAAAAATAACTGTAACAAAAGTAAATCGTCACTTGCTCACATTGCTGTCAAAGCACCTACTCCGAAGTCAAACTTTGTCGTACTGGAAAAAGAAAGAAAAACCTGGCACTATAGCCCGTTAAGGGCCTAGGCCTACCAAGCAACCGCTGCCTGCAGATATTGGAGTGATGTGTGATCAGCGCATCGGGTCCCCTCGGTCGTTAATCATGGTTTTCGTGATCGGGGCGCTGCCTCACTGTCAGACAGCTACTCAATGGTCCTCACGAGGCGGAGTACACCCCGTTTCACGTCTGTTTCTAAAATCCCTGATGGAGCCGGGAATCGAACCCGGGGCCTCCGAGTGAGAGGCAAGCGCACTACCCCAACTCCACGGGCTTGTCGTACTGAAGTTTGTGCAAATTTACTCGCGCAGTGTGGACGCTGCACACTGTTCCGTCTGATTTGCGCAAACTATACCGCGCAAGTAAGTCGCTGACGTGTGGACGGCCCTTTAGAGCTAAGGAGACATTGCCAAAATACTTGGGCACTGAGAAGTATGTCTACCGGAGCGCTCGTATTAAATGTTGGATCTGCCAACTGAATGTTATGAGGAAATTGCCACTTTCTAATTTCAAAAGAATTACTAGGGGTGTTACTGCCAATAGTATCAATGGCAAGGCAATTCAACTGCAATGTTGTGTTACAATTCACAGCATCTTTGATGTGAACACGAACAAAATGCAAAGATTTAACATTGCTATTGTTAATACCGGTTACCTGAATTAATGTAGGTTGCTTGGGAAGACCAAGTTTCTTAATGAGACGCTCACTTATGAAGTCATGGGTGGCGGCATTGTCCAATAAGGCACGTGCTTCAAGCCATCTACCAGAGGAATCTTGAACTTTTAATAACACGGTTGATAGTAGCACCTGGGAACTACGAATTGAGCTAGAGCTCTGAGTATAAGATTGCGCATTAGCTCCTGGGGATGCATCTTTAGAACATCCAGGGGAAGGAGCCTGACGTGGCTTTTCAAACCTATGAAGCAAGGTATGATGTTGAGCCTTGCAATGGGAGCAAGTATTTTTAGATAAGCAATCAGGCACCATATGCCTAGTTGACAAACAGTTGTAGCAATATCTTTTTTGAGCTATTAATTTGCGTCTTTCGTCGGTAGAAAGGGCTTTAAAGGCAACGCAGGAGTATAACCTGTGAGGTGCTTTACAGAGAATACAATCCGTTGAATTATGTTGAACAGTAAAGACAGCAGATTTGTTTATTTTAGCACCGACTGGTTTCACAACATTAGATTTGTTATCTGCACTTCCTGACATATGACAGGCTACAGCTGACAAAACCTGACATCTATTATTCATAAACGTAAGCAACGAATCATAGGTATATGACGTGTCATTTGTTAGTTCCCTCTCCCATGCCTTTAAGGTTGATGAATCAAATTTAGAAGTAACCAAGTGAATTAAGAATAGATCCCAATGCTCGACCGGTTGATTCAACCGTGCCAATGCTCTGACATGTAGTTGGACCGTGTCACTTAAGGCTCGCAGTGTTGACAAGCTTTCAGCTCGCAAGGTGGGCAGGCTAAATAAGGCTTGAATATGCCTTTGTAAACATAATTTTTCATTGCCATAACGGCCTTTAAGAAGCTCTATAGCAATGTTATAGTTTTCTCCTGTTAAGGGGAGTTCTCTTATAAGTTGAAGGGGTTGTCCCTGCAAAATGGATTTTAAGTAATGAAATTTCTGAATTTCTGGAAGTGTGGCATTATTATGTACTAATGAACTGAACAATTCAAAGAATGATTGCCACATCTCTTCCTTTCCTGAAAAATGCGGAATTTCAATTTTAGGTAGCAATGGTTTGATACCATTCCCATGGTCGCTAATTCTTCCTTGAGTTTCCTCTACCTTCAACGCCAGGGTCAAAGTTCTAACTAATGCCACAGCCTGAGCATGTGTATCAAAGTAATTACTCTCCACTTCTTCCCTATCTGATTGATGTTCTGGACTTTTGATTTCAATTTCAAGTTGCACGAGATCATATTTCTCGTACGCCTGTTCAAAAGCTTTTAAACGCTGAGATATAATGTCAAGGTTTTGTTCCTCTTTCGGTAGAGTAGCTAAATATTTTTGAAAACGGGTGAGTTGACCTTTGTAGGCCGCCCGAGAGTTTAACAGTTTATCATCAATTATTGGTGGCATGGCTGGAAAAGTTGGAACAACTCACTCACCAAAGCTGCTTGTGGCACCAGACAGACCTGCTCTCCGGAAAGAAACCAGTTGTATAATATGCTGGGATTGCTTCCGCCTTCCCGCAGATCTCCTGCGCTAGCCACGATATACTGAAATGTATAAAACAAATATTAGATTGCACCAGTTTTTTTTTGAATTGAATTTGTGGTCTCAGAATGAAGGTTCTGGGTTCGATCCGGGGTTGAGGTACCATGGAAAAGGGTGTACCTAATGGATGTGGTACATCCTAAGGGATTTAGATAGAATGAGGTTTCGGGCACAAGAGGTGATAATGAAGGACAGTGCGGGAAAAGACCAAAATGTTAAATCTTAGATTTAAATGATATTTATTTAATATAAAGCAAATATATTGCAAGGAATGAATAGCTTCAAGGAAATTGCTTTAAAATTGACAATAAAAAACAGTAACAATTAAAAATTACTCGTTTCTCCAGGAAACGTAAATTGAGCTGTAACTAACTTTAAAGGATTAAATATAAAATTACTGAATAAAAGAAGCATAATAATTTAAATTCATCCCAGAGTAGATTTAAAACAAAATACTCTTCTGACGGAAAGAATCCGGGCAGAGTGTATGAAGTGAAAGGGTTACCACCTCTTCTGTTGTGTGATACAGGAAGTATCAGATCTCCTTAACCATCTTCCGAAGGTAGGCCGGCTGCCGGAGGTCATCAGCAGCTGGCGGTAATTTAGTGCGCCCGCTCGGGCTTGTGCGAGGTCAGTCAGGCATACTCCAGGGTTCCGGGTTCGGAACCAGAGTTGATGATGGTAGATTCTTCTTATAAAAAGCGACCAGCATAGAGAGGCTCTTGGTAGTACCTCCCGCGGCTGGTGAAGTTATGTCCTTGGAATCAAGATTTGCAGAGTAGATCCGTGTTGAAGATTTGGTTGAAGTGAAGGCTGATGAGTTTAGACTGCCCGGGCAGGCAGCCAGATCCAGAAGAGAGATTATGCCGGCGGAGAAGAGACTCCGGCAGCAAGAGGTACCCCGAGAGGGCAGTAACCCCAGCAGGTATGTCGTGAGCAGGTGTGATCAGTGGAGAAGAGTGGACAAGAGTAGACACTGTAGGCCGGGAGACCTAAGGCTATATAGCGGTAGGGACGTCAGCGCGCCGAACCTTCTAGCATGAAGGTGTGGCGAGAGAGCAGCCAATCACAGCACAGCCCCATGCACATTGCGAGCGTTACCGCTGGAGAGAGCTCAGTACTCGTGAGAAAATGTGACGGTATGGTACGTCTAGAAAGACACTACAGAAAAAAGGTGAGTTGACATGAATATTACAGAAAAGCAATTAAATTGAAACACCAATATTAAACAAATCAGAACACCGCGTTCAGACTGCAATTCACGAAATTAAAAATAATGGGGCAGAAAAATTGAACGTGTGTTTCACACCATAAGGGAAACATAGCCAACAAAAAACATTCGCAAAGCGAACAGGCTACAAGTTAAACTCATCCCTTCGCCCTACCAAGCAGCAAATAATTTCTACAGTCTATGGTAGAGTGAGCAAACTCAAATATAGCTTTTAAAGCTATTCGAACTGCTCAAAAACAAATACTAGCAGACAACCGATGCTTGATAATATGCAATTGACACATAAAATTCGGTGGAACACACAAATTTGATCACGTGTATCGCACAGTTATACATATATACAATCAAAAATAACACTGTCATTATTTTAGGGACCACATTTACTGATTATAACCGAAAAATAAAAAGTGTTCCGTATCAAACGCGTGTTATTGAGTATTTTTACCCTACTTATCCAGACCGACCGCAGCGCCCCAAGTGTTAGTTTGAGTTGCCAATAGCGTGGTATCTTCCACATTGTTCTCCACTGTGCTCACACAAACATTCGTCACACGGATGATGGAACTATTTGGTGCGACACATTTTTTAACGGAAACCATGTATGGCAACGCGCGTGAGAATATGTCTCAGCCATTGAACTCTAAGTAATACTGGAATGCCGACTGTATGGGAGGAAAGTGCGGTTTTGGTGCGACTAGTTACGCCTGGTATTTTCATCACCGAATGATATCAGACAGGACGCTGTATTTCCGAATGTATATGAACTTGGAACAGTTTAGAAGTTTGTTTAAACTACTAGGACAGTGTACGATGACATCAGTAATAATGTCTAAAAATAGTAAAGATTATCGCGGAGTGGAACTGTGCGTATTTTTGAACGCGGAGATGTGTCGCTAGATACCGCGAGGGTAGGGTGAAGATGGAAGAACCCGGAGATTAGCTGAAGGCGAGGCAGATGGCCAAGGACAGTTGCCATGCTAGTGGAGTGGGAAGCGTTCCATTAGATTGTGACGTCAACCAAGGACCTGCATCACCATGAACCTCAAGAATACGTGAGCTACATTCTTATGTACTTTTCCTAGAATAGAGTAGTTGATAAGTCAAATTTATATTTTTATTCGCTTAGAAATTATCAACACTTTAAATTTTGCTTCATTCTGACAGCTATGTCTATCGAGACTATAGTCAGAGAAATCAGTGCTGGTAATCGTCAAGTGTACAGTTATGAGAACATTTATTTCAGTCCAAGTCATTTAGTTAATTTAAATATTTTTGTAGTTGAAGGAAGCTTGGATCGTCAAATTAATAAATCTAAAAATCTAAACGATATTGTAAAAATAATTTCATGACGATTATGAGCAAATCCTAATGATGACAATAATAATAATAAAATATTTCTACAGTAACTCTAAATAACTATAAATAACCATAAATAATTATAAATAATTAAATTCAGGGAAGTGATAAATAATTTGTTAATTTAATGATTTATATCAGTTGAATTGATTTAATATTATAAACAATTGAAGATTTCAGAATGTATAATTTAATAATAATAATAAATGATTCAAGTAATTATTATAAACCATTGAGGAGTTCAGAATGTATAATTTAACGGTAATAATAATAATAATAATAATAATAACAATAATTATTTAAAATGTTTATGGAAATAAATATCAGACAGTCAGTCAGCAATAAAATGGAGAGTTCAATAACGTATTTGTGGAATGCACTACGATATTAAGAAACCAATAGAGGAACGGTAGGTGAATAAGTGATGAACATGTATAAAATAGGATGTAGAATTGTTAAATGAAGGCAGGAAAAGAATATGACCAGGATAAAATATAACAATATTTCCTTTTGGAAAATCTTTTGTTTAAACCAGATCTAGGCAATGTTGAAGACAAGTGCTTTTTGTTTAAAGGCAGGAATATTGCACAATAATAAAAGAATGAATCATATGATGATTTAAATGTTTATAAAAAATATATGCGGCATTTGAATAGAAAGTGTGTGGAGGCCAGAGAAAAATATATTTCCATATTGTTAGGAGGATGTTGGAGCATTAGCTGCTCAGTTGTGAAAAGAAGGGTTGAGTCGAGTAAACGCCCCATATTTCTGTCCATTTTCAATTCTGTTATCTTGCCTAATACCTGAGTCAATTATTCTAACTTCCAATTATGAAGCCTATTGACTATCAGTTTTGTTGAAGCCTAACCGGATGCTAAAATAAAATAAATCAAGATGTGAGAGTGCATAAAATGAATTCGAATTATGAGTCGATTAGGAGTGACGCCTATTGGTGATAATGAATAATAATAATGATTGCTGATATTTCTGAACTTAGATATTATTTCTAAAAATTACCGATATTTTTGAATTTGAATATTAATAATCATAATAAATACTGATATTTTTGAATTTTTTTTTTGTGATAATAATTAGAATTTGTGGTATATGATGTTTGAAAATTAAGTGAATGAGTTAATGACATAATGTTAACAACAATTAGATATTGAGTTACGCAATATGGTTATTTAGAAAATGCCATCTTTGGAAAATGAAAGTTTAAAAATTAATATTCCTGTAATGTTAAAATTTAATTATGCAAATTATATGAATATGTGAGCATAGATTCAAACAACAACCTATTGAAACAAAAGTTTTTGAAAAGAATCAACTAGGACATTGAGGTCATAATAACAATATTAATATTCTGACATCATGTAGTCGAATATTGATATTTATCCAACCTAATGTTCCTACTCGGAAGAACTTAACTCATTCTAACACTGATGAAATACGAAATCACCTGATGTGATATTTTTCCAATGGCAACTTTAACCAATGAAACGAACAATGTTTTTTTTTAATATTCGAAACCATAAGTGATTTTTTTTGTAACATAAAGTGAAAGTGAACAGAGTAGAGATAGGGGTCTATGAATAATGAACCGCCTATCGTGGAAATAGCAACAATTTAGAATAGGGAACTTTTTTTTAGGAGCACACACTATTATTCACTGACAGAAAACATGTATATATACAGATGTTGTATCAAAATAAGGGTGAACCCCACATAAGATAACCTTGTGCGTGGGCTTCATGAACACAATTTTTTAATTTATTTGCAACATGGTATTTGACTGAGAATAGTAAGAAACGTTTATAGTAAAAGCGTTAATTAAAAGGATACTAAAATAAAAGAAGACGATACATTACTTATTTGTGACTGAGTTGGTGTAAATATGTTGGTGAAAATGTATAAGTTCATTTACTTTATCAAAGTTATTAAGCAGCCATGTAAATAGCCTTTTTTTTCGTATATTCAGGGTGTTATTTGTTACATTTACTGGCAATATATTGTATATCCTAGTGCTAAGACAACTTAAATTCCTTTGGCCAAGTAGTGTGTTTCGACGAGGGATATTTATTCCAGTTCTGTCTTGAAGTCTAGTGCACATTTTAAGTTGTTGTCCATTGGAGAAGAGCTTCATATCTTTATGTATAAATATGATTGATGACTGAACAAATAACTGTCGTATATTAAGCACCATGCTTTGTTTATACAGTTCACATGTTGGAAACGTTGGTGGCTTTTTGCACATAACTTTTAGAATGAAATTCTGGCAGGTATTTACCTGAGCCAAATGTGAATCAAGTATTCCACCCCAACCATTTATTCCATATTGTAGTTGTGACTGGACTAAGGCAAAATATACAGTTCTCAAGACTTTTAATGACAAGATATTTCTGATTCTGTAAATATATAAATTACTTTTGGAGTTTATTGGCCAATTTTGATGCTTGCATATTCCATTTTAAATGACTATCTATAATAATCCCTAAATAATTAGCATTCATTGACTTCTGTTGGGTATAGCAGTTGCATCTTTTGCCATTGTTACAAATTGGTGTGTGGATCTTCAGTGTTAAATTATCTGTGGGTTGTAATGTTTTGTTGTGTGAGAAGCATAGGTATTGTGTTTTGGTTCCATTTAAGTTAAGGAGGTAGTTTCTTAGCCATTTTTGGACTGTAGCAAGGGTTTCTTGAGTTCTATTAAAAGTGTCCTCCCAAGTTGTTCCTGTGACTGTGACGACAGTGTCATCAGCATATGAGGTAATCATCGCATTACAGTTCAGCTCACACAAATCGTTAATATATAACAGAAAAAGAATAGGACCTAAAACTGTTCCTTGGAAAATACCAATTTTTACTTCAGCACTTCTACTTAGAGTATCTTTGATTCGTACCTTTTGAATTCTGTTAAAAAGAAAATGTTTTATTAGTTCTTGAGGAGTACCACGAATACCCTCCTTTTCCAGTTTTCTAATGAGTATATTGTGGTCCACGGTGTCAAAGGCCTTTTTTAAATCCAGGAACACAGAAATTGTTATTTTAGAACCATCAATGGCTTTATACAAATAATCAGTAAGGGATAGTTAGTTATTGTTGTTTTAAGGGGCGGAACTACGAGGTCATCTGTCCCCAGTAAGGGAGAATATAGCATCTTGAGTACTAGTGTTTGGTCTAAAACCAAACTGATTTGGTGGCAATATGTTGAACTTATTCAGATAGTTAAGTAATCTGGTTTTGATGCATTTCTCTAGTAGCTTAGAGAGGTGGGTAGTGAGGGAAATTGGTCTTTAGTTAATTAACTCTCTTTTATCATCTGATTTATGGACTGGGATTATGATGGCAATTTTGAATGAGTCTGGAAATTGTCCTTTCGTTAGTGATAAATTAAAAATATGGTGCAGTGGTTGTAGAATTTTTGAACTAATTGTCTTAATTGTTTTACTAGAGATATTATCGTAGCCATTTGATGAGTTATCTTCTAGAGCAGCTATGTGGTTTGTTATTTCTGATTTTGTTATGGGTATAAAAAGATAGACTGAGGTTGAGATTTTGCAGTGCTATCACGTGCATTTGTGTTGTCAGGTTCCTTTCTTGTATTACTTATCTTTTCAGAAAGTTCTAAACCTACGTTACTAAAATAGTCTACACATTTGTTTGCAATGGCAGCTGGTTGGGATGTTTCTTGTGAGTCTCTGATAAATATGCTGTCAACAGCTGAAGATTTATTTCCCTTCCTACATGTTATATCATTAATACTTTTCCAAAGGACTTTAGAATTATTGGAGTTTGACATAATTCGTTTGGAATAGTACCTTTCTTTTGCTATTTTAACAAGCTTGTTTATCCAGTTTATGTACAATTTATGTTTATTAACAGTTTCTCGGACCTCATCACTGTTTGGGGATCTCTCCCTTTGTTTAACTATTTTCTGATGTAATGTATCTCTTATTCTAATAGAAGTTAAAATTCCAGTTGTGATCCATGGAGTATTTTTTTTTTAATTTTGATCTTACGTTATTTATGGTAGTAGAGTGTTCATAGATGTATTGTGTCAGCAATTTAATGAAAATATCAGCTGCTTTATTCGCATCATGTTCAGTTATGATGGATTCCCAAGTTTCCTTAGTTAAGGATTTTTTTTAGAGTTTCATAATTTATTCTAACATTGTTCAAAGTATTTTCTCCTGTTTGTGGAGTGTATTTTTGAGATTTATTTTGTATGAGAAATGTAGGACTGTGATCTGTGATAACTTATTGGCATGCAGAACAAAAGGGTCAAAGTTGCTGTTTCTGTGGGACTTAACATGTAAGTGATCGATACATGTTCTGGATTTTGGGGTTATTCTAGTTGATGAGTTTATGTACGAAATGAAACCATTTGCATGTAATACATTTAAATACTCATTTTTAATATTTTGGGCATATTGCCTTGTAGGATTTAAAATATCAATATTTATATCTCCTATTAATAAGTTATACTGTGTAGCTGTGGGCAAGTGCTGGAGAGTACCGGTATTTCCTAGTTCTTCTATGAATTTCTTTGGGCTTGTGGAGGCTGATCTGTATATAGCAAGTATCACGTATCTTTCTTTATTATATATGAAGGTGAGTAGGTTAGCATTTGCAGCTTTCAGTGCTTTTACATTACCGGTAGATATTGTAATATTTTGTATGAGGTTTTCATGCACATATATCTTTATGCTGTCATGGGTAGAATTTTGAGGTGGTATGAAGTACTTATTATATCCTAAAATAGCAAATGGTATATCCTCAATGAGCTGAGTTTCAGACATCTGGTTTATGATCAAGTTGATCAAGCATAACTAGTATACTTTCAAAATTTGTTATCATGCCACATATATTTAGGTGCATGATTTTAATTCCCACAGTAAAGCTAATTAATTTGTTCAAGTCTTGAGTACTGTTTACAATGTTTGAGTAATATCTTGGAAATTAAGGTCTACTTCGTTATCTGATTTCATACCGTAAGTTAACTTAAGTATTTCAGGGTACTTCCATAATTACTTTACACTCACTTAGAAACAGAATTTCATGAAATATTGATTGATCACTTGGCTCAGGCAAACATACCTTCTGTTTCCTTGATTCCTATGAACTGTTGGCAGGTCAGCTGCAGTCTTGATTTGTAGAATCGGGCTGTTTTCATTTTCCCTCATGAAGATCTTCCCGTTCCTGGTCCATGCGAATTTATAATTCAATGTCCGTTTTGAATTCCTGGCAAGCCAGTATAAGTTTTGGTTGTCTTTGGTTAAATGTTCATTTATATGCACTGGCGAGTCTCCGTTCATCTTGATATCTGTGCAAAGAAGTTTTCCATGTTTGCGTTTTTGGCTCATGATCATGTCTTTAGTTTGGCGGGAATAAAATTTTGCTACTATGAGGGACGTTTTCTTCTTGCCATCCTTATCTGTAAAGGATGGAAGTCGGTGGCAATATTCAATGTCCCGATCAGTATCAACTTCAACACCAACTGCACCTGCCGCTTGAGCCACAATATTATACACATTCTCGTGTTAGGAGACTGGTATCCCGGCGATTTCTGTAGGATTACGAGACACACAGGCAATTGAAATGGAACACACGTTTAATGTACTTGACATTTACTAGAACAGAACTGAACAAACAAGGTGATACAACATTCTTTTATACACACCACAACAAAAAACAAAAGAGAAACATACCTCTATGGAACAGGTTTACTGATTACCAGTGTGACCAACACAAACCATGGTCACATATTCCATCACACCTCCTTAAACCTGTGGGAGTAGAGGACATGACTCAAGACCCAAGTCTTTACAAAAATAAATATGCTTAGGCTTAGGAAGAGGCTTTGTTAGGATGTCTGCAGTCATTTTTGAAGTGTCCTCATATTTGATGTATATGACTTTAGAATCCAAAGCATCTCTAACATAGTGATATTTAGTGTCAATATGTTTGGTCTTATTATGGTGGACTGGATTTTTTGCCAGTTTTTGAGCGGATTGACTATCACTCAATAATATGATGGGTGACTTGAGATTTGTAAAGTTAGACAAAACACGTTTCAACCAAACAGCTGCTCTTACACCTTCACTCAGTGCAACATATTCTGCTTCAGTAGATGATAAGGAAATGCATTTTTGCTTTTGAGCCCCCCATGATACAGCACCACCTGCCATTTTAAACACAAAATCACTGTATGATTTTCGGTCAGTGCTATCATTAGCCCAGT
Organism: Meconema thalassinum; assembly: GCA_946902985.2. NCBI lineage: Eukaryota > Metazoa > Arthropoda > Insecta > Orthoptera > Tettigoniidae > Meconema > Meconema thalassinum. Next base: position 177,752,726 of record OX336397.1, on the reverse strand, counting down.
CAGCATCAACAAATCCCATGAATTGACCCCCATTCCTGACAAGTCTTTTGTGCAATTTAAATAACGCAGCACTCGTTTTGCAGCAGACCAGTGAGATTCATTGTACCAATGATTAAATTGACTGAGATATGATATCGCATAGCTTATATCTGGACGCGTGCAAACACTTAAATACATGAGTGAACCAATGAGTTCTCTATAAGGAAGATCACTAGTTTCTGTACCAGAAACACCAAGATTAGGTTTGGTTTCCAAAGGAGTACCAATGGGACGTGCATCGTGCATACCATATTTCTTTGCAATCTCACTGATGTACTGCTCTTGGCTAAGATACATTGTACCATTCTTCGTATCTTGCCTTACTTTAATACCTAAAATATAAAAAAATGGTCCAAGATCTCGTACCTTAAATTCTTTATCAATACAGGTCTTCAATGACTTGATCTCATACTCATCATTATAAGCCACAATGAAATCATCCACATATAATGCAATAATTACCATACCTTGGGCTTGTTTCTTAAAGTACACACAGGGTTCATCAGCACAATTTTTGTAACCCAATTTGACAAGAACAGAGTGAGCTCTCTCATTCCACAAACGAGAAGATTGTTTTAAGCCATAAATAGATTTTTTTTAAACTTGCAAACTTTATGCTCTGAACCTTTCTTGACAAAACTTTCTGGCTGATACATGTAGATCTCTTCATCTAACTTTCCATTGAGGAAAGCAGATTCAGCATCCCAATCTGTTTGGACAGCCAAGGCAAGCAGCATCCTTAACGTGCTGTGTCGAACAACAGGAGAGAAAGTTTCTGTAAAATCTACTCCGTACCTTTGAGTGAAGACTCTGGCCACAAGTCTGGCTTTATTCCTTTCAATGTTACCGTCAGAGTCTCTTTTTACTTTGAAAACCCACTTATTACTGACAACATTCTTGCCCTTGGGTTTATCAACTAGATCCCAGGTGTCATTTAACTGAAGTATCTCCATTTCTCTTTTCATAGCCTGCTCCCACTTAACCCTATCAGGCATGGGCAGTGCCTCCTTAACTGTACTAGGTTCAGAGTCATCAGTGAGAGTCAAGTATGTCACATAGTCTGACATGTCTACAGGCTTTTGTTGGCGCCTAGGATACCTTTGATTACCTTCGACATCCCCCTCCATTGGCTCATTGACGATGGTGGCAGAGCCCATAGAATCACTGCAGTCTGAATCTGTTCCACTAGGGTCATAGCTTAAATCAGCTGAGTCAACAGTGTCAGCCACACCAGCACTGCTAATGGGCTATACGCTTTCAAGTTCCGAAATGCACTCTGCCCCATCCTCTGAGTTGTCGGGTTCTGCCTCACTGTCAGTGGGAACTGAGATCTGCACCATTGCAGGTTCATTAATCTGCAAGGTTGGGCCAACATTACCTGGAGACACATCACACACCTCCTGGAACACATCTTCAAAGCACTGTGCATCCCTGGACTTAACAAGTTGATGAGTAACAGGATGCATGAATCTATATGCTTTACTGTCCTCACAATAACCACAGAAAATGTGTTTTTCACTTTTAGGATCCAACTTGTTTCTCCTTTGATCAGGGACATGAACTTGTGCTACACAACCAAAAATTCTTAGATGCTCCATATTGACCTTGTTACCAGCCCAGATCTCCTCTGGAACTTTACCTGGAATGTTTCTGGTTGGGGACCTGTTTACAAGATAGGCTGCTGTATTTATTGCTTCAGCCCACATGCGTTTATCTACTTTAGACTCGCTCATCATGGCTCTACATTTATCAAGTAATGTTCTATTCATGCGTTCAGCTACACCATTCTGCTGTGGAGAATAGCTAGTTGTAGTTTGATGCTGAATACCTTCTGATTTAAGTAGCCTCTCAAAAGCTTTGCTACAAAATTCACCCCCATTATCAGTGCGTAGGACCTTAATAGATTTTTCACACTGATTTTCGACCTGTGCCTTGAAATCAATAAAGCAATCCAAATCATCACTTTTCTTGGCAAGGAAATACACAAAAACCTTTCTAGAATGAGCATCAATGAAGGTCAAGAAATAGCGAGCATTGCTCCAAGATGGAACTGGCATAGGCCCACATAGTCTGAATGAATAAGATCTAGCTTATTTTTACATACAGTTTTACTCTTACTTGACTTAAATGGTTGCCTAACTTGTTTACCCTCAGCACATGAAAAACAGATTTTAAAACCATTATCTGAGAAATTAATTCCATGAGTGAGACCATCTCTTAACAACTTCATGCTGTGTTTGTTAAGATGGCCTAGTCGTTTATGCCATAAATATTCTGAGTCCTCGGTACAAATATTAGCTTGAGCACAGAGAGCATTGACTTGGTAAACACCCCACACATTACTCGCAGTCAGTGCTACATTACCTGTAGCAACAAAGTTTTCACTATCATAAACTTCACAAGTATTGTCGGTGAATACCACAACATAACCCTTTTGATTAGCAGCAGACACAGATAAAAGATTAGCAGTGAGACCAGGAACATAGTCTACATTGGACAAGGTTTGTGAAATACCATTTTCTAATTGAACAGTTACATTACCAGATCCTTGGCCATACAATTTTTGATTGTTTGCTGTACTGATCTCCAGATTAGGACCAGCAGTGAAGTTCACCATTGCAGTCTTGCTTGAACTCATATGCTTAGTAGCACCACAGTCAACGAACCAGGCCCCTGTAGAGGCCCTTGCACTTATTGCCTGTCCATCGATCGCCAGCATCATCTTGTCTTTCTTCGACTTCTGTTGAGTTGAGCTCTGCATCTCCTCTTTCCTGCAATCCCGCTTCCAGTGTCCTGGCTTTTTGCATTTCCAGCAGAAGGGCTCCTTCTTCGTCTTATCTTCCCGTGAAAACAGAACAGAATCCTTGGATGGCTTGGAAGTACTTCTCCCACTCCAAGTAGTATCTTGTAGCAACTTGGTTCGGACTGTGTCTGCAGTAAGGTCTGTTCCGGAACTTTCCAGAGCCATAATCATAGGCTGAAACTCATCTGGTAGACCTTTCAGCATAAAAGAGCTGCCACAAACTCGTCGTCTAGTGCCTTATTCATAGACGCAAGTTGCTGAGCAAGTCCCATAACCTCACTAACATACTCTTCCATCGTCTTGTAGTGCTTCAATTTAACTTTGCACAATTTCTTCAAGATGACGATCCGCCGATTCACTCCTTTATCTGAGTAGGCCTTTTCAAGAGCTTCCTAGACTTCCTTCGCGGTCTTACAAGGCATGACGATTGGGAAAATTGATTTATCCACCATGAGGTTAAGTCTGGCCCTAGCCCGACTTTCGTCTTTCGCTTTCTTCGCAGATGTTGAAGTATCTCCATCCGGGTAGCCAACTATACAGCTCCACAGATCTTCGAGTCTTAGGACGTTTTCCATCTCGAATCGCCAATCCACGTAATTTAGACTACCTCGCAGCTTATCTGTAGCCGGTAACGAGGTGCTGGTTGCAGACATGTTGATTTCGATATGTAACGAAATTCACAGTTCATATAACGAGCAGTCTATCATACGCACTTTATATTTGCACGGTGGATTCGTGGCTGGGCCCATAACCTGTAGGATTACGAGGCACACAGGCAATTGAAATGGAACACACGTTTAATGTACTTGACATTTACTATAACAGAACTGAACGAACAAGGTGGTACAACATTCTTTTATACACACCACAACAAAAAACAAATGAGAAACATATATCTATGGAACAGGTTTACTGATTACCAGTGTGACCAACACAAACCATGGTCACATATTCAAACAATTTCAAGGTTGTAATTCTTGAAGTATTGCTCCAAGTCATTAACTTGCCCTTTAAGACGCCCATTTTGTTCTTTAAGCAAGCCATTCTCAACTTTAGTGTTGTTAACCTCTTGGGTGAGTTGGCCAATGCAAGATTTTAGTGTGATATTTTGCTCCTATAGTTCATCATTTTTTTAATTGATACTCCAGAGAGTTACAAACATATTTTAGCACTTGTTGCATATTGTTAACTGCTTCCCATAAACTTAGAGTGTCCGGTTTGACCTTATTCGGCTGAAAACTAGATGTAGCTGTCCTGATTGAATTTGGGTTATGTTTGCATTGTTTGCAATGCCACAACATTTCGCCCGGATTTGCAATCATTGTTTTAAAAACGGCGTTCGTCACACGAGCACAGTTTAGATGAAACACTTCACCACACTTTCCGTCACATTGTACGAAATTTTCATTCTCCTTCAGAGAAATTTTACAGCAGGTACTGCCCCCGAAAATTGAATTATTCTGGGACAAAATGAGAGTATTTCCCGTGCCCATGATAAAATTTAAACAGCAAATATAAATTCTGGAATTGTGACACAGGAGGGTAATGTTACAAACTCGAGGCAGTGGGAGAGCCCGATCAAGTGATATATTGCACAATAGACGCTTCTAGAAGGCTAAAATTGGCATAGCAGCAGTGAGTTTGGAAATTAATATTATAAATATTGTTATAAATTATGCTATTGGATCCCAGCCCAGAGACAATGAGAAGAGGTCTTATTGAAGACGGGATCAACTTCAACTACATAATTTGGTGAAATTATGCATTTAGGCCCTTAGAAGAAGATTTTCTTATTTGGTAATGAAGAGAATATTAAAAGAAATTATGTCTGATACTTTAAAAACCGCAGATTGGTTAATCTACGCAGTAATAAGCATTAGTAATCTACGCGCTAAAATTATGGTGGGAGATTGATATGGCCGCCAAAATTTCGACTTGGAGGGGAAGATCCAGGGGGAGATCCAGCAGTCTTTGAAGAGTGAGGAAGTGTTTTTACTGGGTTAACGGAGATCCCAAAGCTTTGTCCGAGTGCGACGACTGTCGAATCGTGGAGACGCGAGGATAGCAAGGTAGATCGTAGGAGATTACCGCACTTCCATTTTATGTGAAGTTGTGAGGAACATTGAAATTAGTATATATCTTATATAATTGAGATTTGAGTTCAACTAAGTGAATATATATAAAGAACAGGTCGAATATTACATTCTGTTGAAAGTCGAGCGTTCTAAAATTTACCGTTTCGACAATATAAGCCTGTTCAGATAGATTTTCAAATGTGTTGGAAATAAAGCTGAATATCATTTTAGATTGCAACGTGAAGTTGGCGAACGCAGTTCAAGTGAACAATAGCGGAGAACTTTTAACATTGGCGCAGCAAATAAACATTATTATAATGACTATCATTATTCTTCAAATGGTTTCATTCAACATAATTAACACTGTTGATATGATGAACTAAATAGTCATGCGCCAGATACATATTCGATAACAGAAGTTAAGATACAACGATGGAACTTCGTTAGACGATGTATTCTTGAATACAGACGTAGTGTACATCTTGTACATTTTCGTCGGTCTACGAACACTAATGTAACATCAATTAGCAATAGAAATACTTCATTCACCATTTATATGAATATTTCTATAAATTATATTCCAATGATGAGGCTGATACATATTTGCGACGGAGAATGAAGATTCTACGGAAGAGATTTGTCAAGGTGCTAGGGGTAGCCCAGCAACCACAGAAGAATTTGCCAGAAGGATGTCGTTCAAGCCCAGGCGAATGCTGGTGAATTCCGGAGAGAGAACGTTTTTCCTATCTCTGAGGTCGCAGATCCAAGGTTCGAATGCATATCCATCTCAGTATCTTAAACTGAGGAAACATCTAAAATTATTGTGTGAATACTTACATAGATCTTCAAGTTTTCGTCCAAATAAGGTAGCTGTGTCTCTTATTTTTAGTATAGAGCTTGATTAGTGATATCCTGAGCCAACGATCTTACTCTATATTTTCACATTTCATGTATTTCAGTGTTCTCATGTATTTTACACTTCAGATGTGTGCTAAGAATTTTATGCTTCAAGATTTTTTAGGAGATGATTGCCTTTCATCTATTTTTCAATTTTATTCTACGGATCAGTTGTGGAACTGACATTAATAATTTTGTTTGAGGAATCATATTGCCTCATAGAAGACTAGTCGTTTCGACTCTCGAATTTTAATAATGGATTTAAACCATGTATTCTGACATTGTGTCATAGCTTCAAATTAAATTCTTTTTAAATTTAATTTGAGCACTTTAATGTAACAACACTAACTTCAAGAACAGAAGAAACATCGAATGATATTGTTATATCATTATTGTACATAAACTGTCGACGATCTAGGAAATACTAGTCGTTTGATAAGACCGAAGTCTTAACCCCTATAAACATTCTTTTTGTAGAGTGGAAAAACATTACGACGTTGATAAACCGTTTTTATTATTTGTAAAGCTGAGAGCTTTGTTCATTTAATATGTTAGAGGAAATACCTTTTGATAGAAGATTATTCAAATCTTTGGCTAGGAATTCAAAGCTAGTTTATCCCGGTCAAGATTGAATTCTATTTGACACTATAAATAACATGTGTGTTATTTTACACTATTTGTGTAACATCACGTCATTATGTCGACCTGATGTTACAACGATAAACAATTTAAAGCTTGATCAGTGAAGTGAGACAGGAGTATTATTTTATTACATGTATTTGGGATAGACGAGTTAACAGTTAATTATCTTTTTGTGGAGTAAACTTTAGGAGGTCAATCACGACAGTCTAATATCGTTCATTACAATTGGAAGTTTCGTTTGAAGAACTTAAGTATGTATAATTGTAGATCAGTAGTCATGTGAAACGATACTGAGGGTCACGCCCTTATTTGAGAGAAGTTCCTTCAGAAGAAATGTTAATAACAATTAATCCATTTTTGGTTATTGTTTAACATAGTGGATGATAATTGTTTATGCCATATATATTGTTATATGAGGATTTGTAGAGCTATGAAGTGCTCGTGCGAAGGAAGTTCCGCATACTAAGAGAAGTCAAAGGATTATTGTTCTTTGATAAGAAGGCATGGATCATGATAAGAGTCATTGTATACAAGTATTCCAGGTCATGTGAAGTAACGTTTTAGCTTTGTTGTCAGAAGGGTTTTAGCGTAAATACAACTAGAGAACGATTGTCTACTCATGTCAATGATACAATTTTTATATTTTATTAAACCCGAAGTTATGTAATTACGTACAGTTAACCTTAGTCAGTCGAATGTATTAGACCGACAATGTAAGGAAACCTATATAAGACGATGTGTAAGCAGTATATCAAAACTACGGAGTGATAGAGAATGATTATGTGGAAAAACAGTGTATATAATTAATTGAGAATTGTATTGTAACCGAGATGCCAGAATCTCGAAAGTAACGTGTTAGCAACACTAAATAGTGTATATTATTATGAACAAATTACATGTAAAAATATTTTTCGGAAATGATTTAATTAGTTAAATAATTTTGGTAGGATTTATTAATCGAATGTTTTGGAATAGCGTGTGTTTTGTGAGCAGATGTTTTGTATGAATGATTGTCCACTGTTAAGAGTAATTGTTGAACCGGATTGGTCTAGAACAATTTCGGGGTGCGAATGAAAGATTGTATAAAATTTTCAGAATAATTGTTAAAGAAACATAGAAGTTGTGAGCATTTTTGTAAGATCTGAATGTTAATTTTACGTGTATTTTAAACGCACACAAAGCAGTCTCAATGTAGGCTAGCCAGAATGATTCACCGTTAGGATTGGAGAGCGGTGTGTCATAATATGAACAGGTGAAGATTCACAGCCGTCTATAAAATGTAAAAAGTTCTGAATGCAGCGTGTGGTAGAGTTTCATTGATGAAACAGGCCAGGGTAAGTGCGTTTTCCAGACGCGTGCTAGTGAATGTAACCAGTTGTCAGGAATGCCATGAATGTAAGAGCCTTCCTTAAACGTTTTCTCTTTACGTAGTGTAGGCCTAAACAAACCAAGACTTTTATGCTTATATTTTTGCACGGCATAGTAGTAAGATGTGTTGTAACCTTTCAACTCGCCTACGTTTCTCTTATAATAATAATAATAGTGGTTCGTAGGGGTTAAGCACCTGTGCAATTTAACAACAGCAATCCACATTCACACCTTACTGCACTGGTAACCTCTTTGAAAAATAGACCTGTATCTGGTAAAAGTTGACATGTATTCTTTTAACTCACATCTATATATATAATTTGGCAGGACCCTCGTCTACTCTAGAATGAACGAAATATCTCCCTATCATATATACCTTGTCATACTTCATGTGACATCCACATATGGACCATGTATGTAGTTTGCTGCTTGTCGATGATGGCCGGCTGGCTTGTAGGATTTCTCTACTAATATTGGAGCATTCCCAAAGAATCAATTCTCCTTATCGTATATACCTTGTCATACTTCATGTGGCATCCACATAAGGACCATGTATGTAGTTTTCTGCTTGTCGATGATGGCCGGCTGGCTTGAGGGATTTCTCTATTAATTTCTTCTGTACTAATACTATTTTTTCCGTTTCTTTACATCATCGAAACACATCTCTTGATTCATCTCCATCGAACTCTCATATCTTTTTTATTGTCACGGCAAAGATAAAAAAACATCTAAGAAAAGAACATAGAAAATAAACTTCATTGGCAAGGCCACCTGCCATGCCTCACAGAGATGCAAACAGCCCTCCTAGTAAGCGCCATTTTCTTACCTAAAACGAGCTGAGCTTTGTAACCAATATGTTACAACTAACACTAGCAAACAGACTTGAGTCCTGCCTATAAATACATATCTGATAATTTGTGATACATCATGCTTCAATAAAATCTTATATCCACTTGGATAGTCACAATTCCCCTCCGATGGAGTTCCTAAGAATACAAGTGAATAGGGACTCCATCTACTGAAATACACTAAAATACATATATACAGTAAACACAAATATACCCTTTCAATACAGTAATATGATTTTCTTGAATTTAATCTAACAAATGCATTCTCCAATGTCTTTCTGTTGCCTACAACTAACTCACTGAAATTACTCAAGTGTCCTCTTTTCTACCCTTTTCACTTGTGATAATCCTGGCACTTGGACACGTCGCACTCGATAAATTTGCTCTGCTTTGACCACCTGGCAAGTTAGCCTCTTCGTCATCTCTTGATAGTATGCCAAGTATATATATATCACTCTGTAGACTACGTCTGTCATTGAGGATCCGCCATAAATTTATATACAAACATACTTCCTTAAATTATACACATTATATGTCCCTACAGCGGTTCCTTCGTGGTCTGTTAATCCGTACGCACACTCGCCAATACGCGTATTCACTATGAAAGGTCCCTTGAAAATGTGAAAGAATTTTGACATCTCCTTGGCTTGAGCTGATGAAGGACAAGGAACCCGGAGTAATACCAGATCACCAATATTGAAGAAGTCAAACTTCTCCCTTTTTTGCTGGCGCCTACGTTTACTTCCTGCTCTTTCTAAATTATTCCTAGCCAGCTGGATGGTGATGTCCACTCCAATCTCTTCTCCCGCCTCCAAACCTAGCATCCTTGCGATTTCATTGGTAGGTTTCCTACCGAACTGAATTTCATTGGGCGTGCATCTCGTGCTCTCATGATACGTATTATTGAACCATTGTTCAATATCTCCTAGTTTGGAGAACCACGCATTGTGGCGATCGCTTACATAAGTACGGAATATACGACCAAGTTCTTTCATAATTCGTTCTGCCATATTTCCTTGAGGGTATCTTATTGAAGAGAAAATATGTTCAACACCCAAGTCACTCAACTTGGTTCTCCAGATTTTCGAAGTGAATTGGCTGCCGTGGTCAGACAATACTCTGATGGGCTTCCCGAACTCAGGAATGTATTTCTCGACCATTTGCAGGACACAACCCTTCCCAGTCGCCTTCCTCAGGGGATACAGCTTGACAAACTTACTAAAAGAGTCAACAATCACGAAGATATACTGATATCCGTACCGAGATTTGACTGAAGGCCCATACAAATCACAGCATAATAAATCCCGTGGTTTTTCAGTGATTACCGCCTGACGAGGTCCCTCTAAATATCTCGTCGGGGCTTTACAACGCTGACACAAATCGCAGCTCGCAAGGACTTTTCTTATGTTCCTCCCCATATTACTCCAAATGAAGTGCTGCTGAACAGCAAAAAGAACTTTAGTCGCTCCAAAATGCCCCAAAGCCTTATGATGGTACCATATCATCGTTTCCTGCAAAGCTGATGGAACACACACTCTCCACTTACCTAGATGGCATAACCTTGCTAATAAGCCGCATTCTAGCTTATAAACAAACTTACCCACCTGGAGTCTAGCTCCAACGTCCATCTTCCTCAACTCATATAAGATCTGAGCCATGCTCTCATCTTTCTCTTGCTCTGCCAGCAAATTGCTGAGCTTACCCATCTCCTCATCACAACCACTCGCCCTCGTGGCACACAAAACAACACCCTGCTTGATATCAACCACCCTGTGATCATCATCACCAATGTTTCTACTCAGAAAATCAGCCACGATATTCTCTTTGCCTTTAATATGCGTAATCTCTAGGTCGTATTCACTAATAGCCAAGATCCACCTCGACATCCTGTTAGAGGTCAACATGCAAGAACCCATAAATACCAGAGCATTATGATCTGTGAGCACCTTGATCTTGCTCCCCAGAACATAGCTACGGAACTTACTCAATGAATACACAATAGCTAGTAACTCAATTTCAGTGATGGTATAGCGCTTCTCCGCCATGCTCAAACTCCTACTAGCTAATGATACTATTCCTAAATTACCCTCGTCATCATACTGGCACAGCACACCAGAAACTCCCAACATACTGGCATCAGTCATAAGGACGTAAGGACAATCTACCCTAGGGTATTTCAGCATAACTGACTCCACGAAACCTCTTTTTAACTCCACAAAACCGACAGTAGTGGCTACGCGGGCTAAAGCGCTGCGTTAGGTCAAGGGGCCAAGCTCTCTGCTGACTCGGTAGACGCGTGGGTTCGAGCCCCACCGTCGGCTGTCCTCGAAATGGTTTTCCGCGGTTTCCCATTTTCAACACCAGGCAAATGCTGGGACAGTACCTTCTGACAGGCCACGACCGCTTCCTTCCACATCCTTGCCCAGTTTCATTCATGTTCATCCATTCCATCTCTCGTCCCGACGCGCAGGTCGCCCACGGGCGTCGACTAGAAAGACCTGCACTCAGCCTCTCAGGAGGCTACACGAAAAAAAAACTCCACGAAGGCTGTCTCGTGCTCAGGGTTCCACACCCATCTCGCGCCCTGTTTCAACAGTTCCCTAAACGGATCAACCAAATTAGAATACTTGACTACAAACCTCCTGAAATAATTAAAAACCCCTAAAATACTTCGTAATTGTTTGACGTTACGTGGTCGAGCGGTATTGTTGTTCTTTTCTAAGCGCGTCTGTTCAGGAAAAATCCCTTGTGTGGTGATAGTATGACCTAAAAATGTAATCTGTTGGGTAGCAAACGAAGACTGACTAAGTTTTACTGTAAAATCCCCCTCCCTTAATTTCCTCAAAACTATGTCCACATGTTCAATATGTTCCTCACCAGTGTGTGATGCAATTATAAGATCGTCTATGTACATTGTTATAAAATCATGTGTATCCCTTCCTAACACTAAATTTAATGCCCTGATTAATGCTGAACTACTAGTTTTGCATCCAAATGGTACAACACAATACTGAAAAAGCCCACTCTTATAATTAAATGCTGTCAACTTTCTGTCTTCAACTCGCAAAGGTATTTGCCAAAAGCTAGCACTAAGGTCCATGGTTGAAAACCATTGCCTTCCATTGAACTTCTGCACAAGATCTTTGATGCATTCCGGTCTCTGAGAATCGCCTGCCATCTTAGAATTCAACTGACGAGTGTCAATGCACAACCTGACTGAGCCATCGCTCTTACCAACAACAACAACAACAAGTGGATTGGAATACATACTCGTAGAAGGCTCAATAATGCCTTGATCCAACATCCGGTTGATTTCAACCTCTACAGCGGCTGCATACTTGAAAGGAATAGCATATCTGAGACCAGAAAACGGCGATCTATCAACTAGCTCAAATTGATGAGTGTACACATGGGTTAATCCAGGCAGTGTCGCTAAGCACTTCCTTATTACTTATTAACACCTCAAACAGATCCTCTTTACCTCCATCACACAACTTACTTCTGGCCACGGCTTCCCAAAGTGGATACTCTCGATGTTCCTCCACCGATATATGGCATACATCTGCCAAATGTACTTCCTCGTCAGACACCCCTGCTGACATCCCCTCCAATACCTTAATAACACAAGCCTCACTCATCTCCTCAACCAGTTCACACCTCATCCTGATTTCCTGATTCCTAACGCCTCTCTCCAGACATAAAACTCCGTTATCATAATCCATCAAAACTTTCTGTTGATTCAGCCAGTCATTGCCCAGAACTAACTCATATATTAAATTAGGTATTACCAAACAGCATTGATTCCCTACCTCGCCTCCTAAAGTAATAGGCAATAATATCTGCTTGCTCACCTTCTGAGACTTATTCCCTACAGCAGTAATAATGTGCATGGACTTAACAGGTATTTCCTCTAGCTTCTGTCCATCCCTAATAATTTCCTCATATAACACCTTGCTGATACAACTTCTCTCACTACCTGAGTCTACCAGAGCCTTAACTTCTCTTCCTAAAATGCCTATTGCAATAATTGATGAATAACCACTGTTCTTATCTTTTACTAGAAATTTCTCTTGGTCAGCCAATAAATCCTCTTTTACCATAGGCGTGAAACTTACTTTCTCCTCGGTTATTACACACTGCCTAATGTACTTACCTCCGGGCTGTCTACCTGACCTACTTACACAACCCACTGAGAGTTTAAATTACTTGTGCCTGCTATCTCAGCTTGCTCCCGTCCCCTTGTTACCTCGCTATATCTCTGAACTGCCCCCTCCTGTTGCTCTCTCGACAAGTTTTCCCTCCTTTGGAAATTATTTCTCCTTTGAAAATTCTCCCTCCTCTGATTGAAATTGTCACCTCTGGTTCCCTGATTGAACCTGATCCTGTTAAAATTTGATTGAGTCTCATCCTGTCTATTCTCACTTTTCATCTCTACTCTATTAGTTTGCTGATGGCTTAAGTTGTCAAAGCTAGTTAATAATTCCTCTAACTCTTCAATACTCGTAACTTTTTGCATACAGCTAGCCTGTTGGACTTTATTAGGAAAATGCTTTAGCATCAACCTCACTATATCTATCTCAGATGTAACCCCATCTAAATTCTTCCAAATTAGCACGTGCGCTAGAAAATATTCAGTAAGGGATACCCCGTCTCGCTCCTTAAATTTCCCAAACATGAGAGTTTCCCGTTCCCTAGCCTGAATAGATTCCACCAAAAATTTTGCCTTGAATTTATTTTTAAAATCCTTTAGATTTCTCATGTTCGGCCTGTAAATCTGGAATCAAGATTTTACGTCTGCCTTGAACGAGTGTGACAGGATTTCCATGACCGTTTCCCAATCGATCAAATTATCGTCTAAGTCTTTCTTGAATTTGTTCTCTATAGTCTTCAAATATTCCATAGGATTGAATTGTCGAGAATTAAACTGCGGTAAACCAATATCCCCGTATGAACAACCAAGTGACATGCCCCTTTGGCTCATCGGCCTGTCTCTCATCTCTCTTCTCACCTTAATCAACTCTTCCTGAAGCTTCTCATTCCTCTCCGCCAATGTCACCTGTTCCCCCTTAAGGCTCTCGATCTCCCCCAGCTTATTTTCTACGACCCCTACTCTATAACAGCAGTCCCTTGATTTTTCCTCTACGGTGGGGGTGAAGCTGATTCCTGCAAGTGGTGCCCCTGCATAGGTATTGGAATCAAAATTACAATACTGAACTGAGCATCAGCACTAGGTGACCAGACTATCTCCTGACCAAAACACACTTACAATGAAAACTCAAGAAAATGGTTCTTTTAAGGACCGATTGACAAGAAAGCTTGGTTCTAATTTACGTATCTGCCATTTAAATGTAGAAGGCTTAAGTAGATCAAAGTGCCAATATCTTTCCAAAATGCTGATTAATGACAATATTGATGTGCTTGCACTCCAAGAAACTCATACTGCGGATGAAGGTCCACTTCAGCAAAGAGGCAGAATACCAGGATTTAGCATTATTGGTGCGACTTATCATCATGCATATGGGACAGCTACCTACGTCCGGAAAAACCTAGAGAATGTCTCACTTCTTTCAGCAACTAGCTTTGACAATATACATCTAGTCACAATTAAGATAGGGGACATTGTAATTACCAACGTGTACAAGCCACCAGCAATGGAATGGCCAAATCATGTGATACAACCGTATCCTCATCCTGCAATCTATGTAGGTGATTTCAACAGCCACCATGTTGACTGGAAATACGAGACAAATGATGTAAATGGAGAATCTGTCTCACAATGGGCTGAGGAAAATGGCCTCTACCTTATCTTTGATGCAAAAGACAGAGCTACCTTTCGATCTGCTGCATGGAGACGTGATTTTAATCCTGACTTGTCCTTCGTGTCCACAGACAGATACGGCCAACCTCTACCCACTACACGGGAAGTTTCATCTGATTTTCCCCACAGTCAACATCGCCCTGTTGTCCTAGAAGTTGGCACTCAAATCCCTCTTGTGACCTCCTTCCCACGACCTCGATGGAATTTCATGAAAGCAAATTGGAATGATTTCTCACGAGACCTCGATAAATACGTTAGATGGATTCCTCCAAATGCCGATAATTATGGCAGATTCGTTGGTGCCGTTCTAGCTGTTGCTAAAAAACATATTCCAAGAGGCTACAGGAAAGAGTACATTCCTGGCTGGACTGATGTTTCTGAGGAGCTTTACAAGGAATTTATCACTAATGGAGACCAGGATATTGCTGATGAACTCCTCCAAAGCTTGGATAACTCTCGAAGACAAAAATGGGTTGAGACTGTAGAATCTTTGGATCTTAAGAAATCAAGCAGACAAGCTTGGTCCTTGCTGAGGAAACTGGGTAATGGTCAACCAGCAGTTCGTGAGACACCTACATTAACTCCTAATAAAGTTGCTGCGCACATAGTTTCCGTGTCCAAAGCAACAATGGATGTGAAGCATGTTAGACAGGTCCGAAAGGAACTGAAATGTTTGAAAGCTCAAAGCCAATCATACTCAGAATATGCTCGTCCCTTTTCTCTTGACGTTGTTGAAGTAGCTTTGAAGGATATGTCAATTGGTAAAGCACCGGGATTTGATGGACTTCATCCCGAATTTCTTGTCAACTGAGGTAGAAATGCACGATCATGGCTCTGTAAGTTTGCAACCAATATCCTGCAGACTGGTAAGATTCCTCACTTGTTAAAGCAAACAAAAATCATCGCTGTTTTGAAACCTGGGAAACCAAATAATAAGCCAGAGAGTTACAGACCAATATCTCGATTGAGTGTTTGCTACAAATTAGTGGAACGACTCCTCCTGAACAGAATTGCTCCAAGATTGCTTGCGGAGATACCCATTGAGCAAGCGGGATTTAGACCTCATCGCAGCTGTACAGACCAGGTGTTGTCACTAACGACATTTATTGAGGCAGGATTTCAAAATTGCCTTAAGACATCAGTGGCATTCATTGATCTCAAGGCTGCATACGACACTGTTTGGAGGGAAGGTCTGATTTACAAACTACTTCGAGTAATTCCCTGCAAGACCATTGCCAATCTAGTCAATAACATGATGAGTAACAGACTGTTTAGAGTTGTCATGGGTAGTACAGTTAGTGCACAAAGGAAATTGAATGACGGATTACCACAAGGTTCTGTCCTGGCTCCACTTCTTTTCAGCTTGTACATAGCTGATATGCCAAGGACGGAATCAAGGACATTTGGGTATGCAGACGACTGGGCGATAGCTACAAGCAGTTCAAACATTACAACAACTGAGAACACACTAACAACAGACCTGAGTGTCCTAGTGGAGTACTTTCGCAAATGGAGACTACAGCCTAGTATGACCAAGACAGAAGTGTGTGCCTTCCACTTGAATAATCGCATGGCTAACATGGATCTCAGGGTGTACTTTGATAACGTCCTTCTGCCACACAATCGGCATCCCAAGTATTTGGGTGTTACTTTAGACAGAACCTTATCCTTCAAACAACACCTTTTGAAGACTGCTGCTAAGCTGAGATCACGCAACAACATCATCCAGAAACTATGTGGAACAACATGGGGCTCTAATGCTTCAACTCTTCGATCTTCTGCAATTAGCCTCGTTCTATCTGTAGCTGAATATTGTGCCCCTGTGTGGTTAAACAGCCCTCATATAGGGAAGATCGATGTTGAAATCAACAAGACCATGCGATTGATATCTGGTACAATTAAATGCACCCCCATTCAATGGCTTCCTGTTCTGAGCTACATTCCTCCACCCTATCTCCGCAGGTGTAATATCCTGGTCAAAACATACCAAAAGATACTTCAAAATCAGGATCTCCCTATTCATGTTGATATACCTGCTGCTTGTCTATCCAGACTTCGCTCAAGGCAGCCGCCTGTGAAGACAGCTACGAGACTTATCAATGAGAACTTTGACATAGTCCAGCAGTGGTCTCATGATTGGAAGATTTTTGCTCCACAGGAGTGCCGAGACATGCCATCTGTCACTTCCAAAGTACCTGGCTTTGATCTTCCTCGTCGGATATGGTCGAAATTAAACCGTATCAGGACCAATTCTGGTGTTTGTGCGGACTCTTTGTTCAAGTGGAACAGGTTACCCTCTCCAAAGTGTGACTGTGGAGCCGATAGACAAACGGTGAAGCACATCATTCACGACTGTCATCTAAGATCCTACGGAGGCAACATATTGGATTTTCTCTCAGCGACTCCTGCATCAGTTGACTACATTTTGAATTTAGATATAAAATTACGAGCCTATCTGTTCTCTTTATTTATTTTTATTTTTTCTTCAATATTTCATTAAGATGTATTATGATGTACTGTAAGTGTGTACCATACCATACGATAAATAAATAAATCCTCTACGGTATTGCATACTCGTTCACACTTTCCGCTCACTCGCTCCTCTATTTGTTCCCCCTTAAATTTAATTTCGTTTCTAATTTCTCCCAGTCCCCGCTTCTGATCCTCCTGACGGCCCTCCATCCCTGCTAACCTGATTTCCACGCTATCCTGATTCTTCGCTATTACTTCTCTCATCACATCTTCCCTTTCGTCTATCTTACTGCTAAGTTTTCCAACCTACTACTCATCACAGATTTATGTTCTTGTACTTCTTTGCTTAACTCCTCAATCTTAACATTAATTGCTTCTGCCTGCTTCTTTACTGCTTCGTTTACGTACACCTTTACAGATTCTACCTGCTTACCTATATATTCTATTTGCACTTTCATAGACTCTCCTTGCTGCCTAACTTCTTCTATCTCCTTACTCATACTCTCTTTCACTGACTCTATTTTTGTACTTAAAGACTCTCTTACTGATCCAAAAGACTCTCTTACTGATCCTAAAGACTCTCTTACTGATCCTAAAGACTCTTCCATACCGGTGAATTTACTTAGTAGCATTTGGAGCAACTTATTGTTCACATCCCCCCCTTTATCGTTATTACTACTGCCCCCATCGTTAGTGATCTGGCTGCCCTCCGGTTCGATAGAGTTCTCCGACGTTTTCTCTATCAATTCCCTACTCTCCTTACTCTCCACACTCTTCACCTTGTCTATGTCTAGTTCCTTGTCAGACATTTTACTGTATCTGCTGATGGCTCTATTTCTTAATTCTAGACTTTGCTCTATTGACATTTAAACTGTAAGGAATTTGATATGCTTTAACTGCTTTTAATGTGGGTATTGGCGTGTACGCACCCTTGAATGCAATTGCTGCTACTATCTCGCACTTCGATCCCCACTGTGCGGCGTCAATTGTAACCTTCCAACTCGCCTACGTTTCTCTTATAATAATAATAATAGTGGTTCGTAGGGGTTAAGCACCTGTGCAATTTAACAACAGCAATCCACATTCACACCTTACTGCACTGGTAACCTCTTTGAAAAAATAGATCTGTATCTGGTAAAAGTTGACATGTATTCTTTTAACGCACATCTATATATATAATTTGGCAGGACCCTCGTCTACTCTAGAATGAACGAAATATCTCCCTATCATATATACCTTGTCATACTTCATGTGACATCCACATATGGACCATGTATGTTGTTTGCTGCTTGTCGATGATGGCCGGCTGGCTTGTAGGATTTCTCTACTAATATTGGAGCATTCCCAAAGAATCAATTCTCCTTATCGTATATACCTTGTCATACTTCATGTGGCATCCACATAAGGACCATGTATGTAGTTTGCTGCTTGTCGATGATGGCCGGCTGGCTTGAGGGATTTCTCTACTAATTTCTTCTGTACTAATACTATTTTTTCCGTTTCTTTACATCATCGAAACACATCTCTTGATTCATCACCATCGAACTCTCATATCTTTTTTATTGTCACGGCAAAGATAAGAAAACATCTAAGAAAAGAACATAGAAAATAAACTTCATTGGCAAGGCCACCTGCCATGCCTCACAGAGATGCAAACAGCCCTCCTAGTAAGCGCCATTTTCTTACCTAAAACGAGCTGAGCTTTGTAACCAATATGTTACAACTAACACTAGCAAACAGACTTGAGTCCTGCCTATAAATACATATCTGATAATTTGTAATACATCATGCTTCAATAAAATCTTATATCCACTTGGATAGTCACAGTGTAACAGAAAGGAAGTGTGTATGATTGTGTGGTTTTCTTTTTCTTTTGTTGTTAGATTAGTTTATTGTTATTTTGTTTATATAGGTTAGTTTACCATTGTTAATACATTTATTCAGTTCGTTATCTGTCGTTTTTCACGTGTGATTCATTTTAAATATAAGGATTAGAGTATTGTGGATGTATTGTAGGCGAAGCTGAATTCCCAGTCCCCGAGAACGTAAGTAAAGGTAGGTGTGCCCCGTGTAGTTTGTTGTTGATCCGCAAAATTCTTGTAACTGCTGTGTGTAAATCCCTAAAGGCCATGTTTGGAGCGATTTCTAATGTAGTAATAGGCCGATGCTGTTAGAAATAGGCGATCCAGCTGGGGCAATGGATATTCCAACAGGCTACTTTCCGGATTTACGGGTACAGTTCATATAACATTACTATTCTTGGGTGCCATGTTGCAAACTGATACCAGATGGACTATTAATTTCTGGATATCAACGATTTAGATTAGGGATAGTGTTTTTCTAGTGTTGATATGTTTCTAGTGATATTTTGAATGATTTTGCATAATTTTTTTGTGTTTTTAAAATGTAATAAAATGAGATAATTTTAAGGAATTGTGATATTTCCTTTATCCTTTCTCTTCTCCCTTGCTTGCTCATTGCCATAATCAGTCATGCCAGCGATTAATTTAGTTTTGCCCGAATGGACTCTGAGATTGTAGTTCTTGTGCTAGACTGATTTTGGGAATTGGCAAATGTGTTCGTTAGTCGTCCGTCTAAACGGGCACAGTACGATCAAATATATGAAAAGAATCACGACATATCAGCTGACTTGCAACCTAGAGTTAAATGGTATGACAGTTTTTGGTGCGACTAGTTACGCCTGGTAGTGCACCAGGAAGCAGTTTTCAGCGAGGGTTACCATGGGAGGAGTTGTTCCAGTAGTACCTACAGTTCAATGGTCTCAGCTCGTACCCCCCACTCTTCCAATCGTCAAAAATCATAGCGTCCGTGTCGCAAAAATCCTACCAAATGTCCTTTGACTCTAGTGTGTCCATGAGTTTTACATATCCTGGAGTAGAAGGTAGCAGCATTTGAAGTCGGAGTTCTTCTACATTATAAACCTCGCGAGTCACCTTGTACACCGGTCTTGAAGGTGCATATTTGTATACACCCAAGGCCTTCTTTATGTAAGTCGCCTTCAGTTTCTCCATATTGTTCCAAATACTTCATATTTAAATGTGTCCAAATGCTCTGCAGTCATAAGTCACAATACGGGTAACTTTTAAGCGCAAAAGTTTTAAGGCTGTTTTTATAGATAGCTTAGTCAAATGTCTGTTTAACCTAAGGTCATTGTGTAACGCCCATCCTTCTAAGGCGTCGAGAGCAGATTGCAATTCGACCTGTGAACTTGAAGCGAGCACAATGGCATCTGCGTATATAAATGAGATTACCCTCACTGATAATATGATATTATGATATTATCTGCCATAGCAGTGATAAATAACAGAGGGCTTAATGGGTCTCCTTGCAGCACGCCTGTAGTCTGCTCTATTGGGCTTGATGTTGTAGTGCCATAGTTAATGACTATATTGTTAGAGCCTAAAATGCTTTTGACAAGACGTTTCGTGTAGCTGTTACCTCTCAATAGTCTGTCTAGTTTTTCCAATATTTTCTTCCTGCTAATCGAGTCAAAAGCTTTAGAGAAGTCAATGAATATGGATTGTAACTTTCCCTTCGGTACTGACAGGGTAGACGCAATCTCAGTTTGAAGACCTTGAATTGTCTGGATTGTGCATCTTCCTCTCCTAAAGCCAAATTGTGAGTCGTGATGCTATTTGGGATGGCTGGGTGGGTCACAGATAGCGGAGGAGGAAGCATCTATTAAAAAGCATTACCTGATTCATTTCTCGTTGTTTGATAAGGTACTTTGGCTAATTCATGTACTATAGAGAATGTTATCACTCGTTCTACATTCATTCAGTGCTACCATTCTATCTTAGACCACCTCGTTGTGTAGTGCCTAGCGTTCTTGGCTGTCGTCCTGGAGGTCCGGGTTTGATTCCCGGCTCTGCCAAGAACTTTAATTCTCATGTGAGGGCTGGGACGGGGTGCACTCAGCCTCATGAAGCAACTTAGTAGAGGAGGGTTCGATTCCCACCTCAGTCATCCTGGAAGTGGTTTTCCATGGTTTCCCCACTTCTAATCCAGGCAAATGCCAGGATGGTTCCTAACTTAAGGTTAAGGCCGCTTCCTTCCCACTACAATCCCCAATTTACAAACACACTAGTTCAGCCATAACAATAAAACAGGTTATCACACAAATTCCACACACAAATACATGGGGCTACAAGACCACGATCTCGTAGCCCCTAATATAAGCAACAACCATTTATATTTGCAGTTTATATTTGCCTAGGCCCTTCATGGGCTGTATAGTGCCAGGGGTTGACTTTGTTGTTGGTTGACTATTCTTGTAGTTCCATTTAGGGCCGGTTTTACAATGTCCTGATAAAGTCTCAGATAGCTATCTATTAGATAGCTTTATTCCCTCAGTTTCAAGATGGCGACAAGTAACAAATCAACCAAGTGCGGTCAGTGTGAAAAATGTATAACTGATAATGAAGATTACATAAATTGTGATGGGGAATGTGGTAAATCATACCACAGAACCTGTGTTAACATAAAGAAGAAAGTTTTTAACCGACTTTTGTCCGACAAGGCCAAGCAATGGTATTGTGTCGTGTGCAGTGCAATGAGTAATAAGTCAACTACGGATGAGGTTTCTAAAATCGCCTCGCCAGACGAGAATGTAAGTAAATCAGATTTACACGATCTTGTTTGTGAAATCAACCTCCGACTGACAAAACTCGAAAACATTGAAAAGACTCAGAATGACATGCTTAAGTCCGTGACATACTTTTCTGATTGTTTTGATGGTATGAAAAGTGACATTTCAACTGCCGCACAAACTCTGAAGCAAGCCTTGTCAGAAATAACAAAGCTCAGCCAAAGAGTTTGTGAGTTAGAGAAGGATAAGAATATCGTCTGCAGTGAGGTCAAATTGTTAAAGCAAGAGAATCTCGAGCTTCAACAGTACGTTCGGCGAAACAACTTAGAGCTTCATGGCGTGCCGCACACTTCAAACGAAAACCCCGTTCAAATTGTCAAGACTATCGCTGATCAATTGGGTGTCACAGTTGTTGAGTCCGATATTGACGCCTGCCATCGGCTACCACACAGCAGAGAAGGTCTTCCACCTCCTTTACTAGTAAAATTCTGCAGCCGGCTAAAAAAAGACGCAATTCTAAAAGGCAAAAGATCCAAACCCAACCTGAACTCAAGTGATGCAGGAATCAATGGAAGGGCTAGGCCTATCTACATTAACGAGCATTTGACGCCAGCAAATAAAGTACTTCACAAACAGGCAAGAGACCTCCGTAATTTAAGTTTTAAATACGTCTGGACCCGGGACTGCAAAATATTCGTCCGTAGATCAGATGGTGACAAGGCTGTCAGGATCAGCTCAGCAGAAGACATTGAAAGGCTAGTAAGAGACTCTTCCAACAACAAGGCTCAGCCATACCATTCACAGTAATAAGAATGAATCAAGACATGGACCTACTAGTTGATGTTGACTTACACTCATCAATTGATGAGCGTAAATATGACTGTATCCACGACTACATAGCAGACACTAAAAATGAGGTTAGCCAAATCAAGTGTCTTTACGTGAATAGCAGAAGCCTAAAAAATAAACTAGAAGATATCGAGATACTAATACATATTGTGGAAAATCTAGATGTCATAGTGGTAACCGAGACTTGGGTAAAAAGTAATGAAGCTAAATACTTCAACCTAAACAACTATTCTGTTGCATTTGTACACAGAGACAATCAGGATGGTGGAGGTGTGGGAGTTTATGTCCACAAAAAATGGAATACAAAAGTTCTTAACCTAGTTGAGAGTAACCATAGCTTGATCCAGTTAGAGCTCATAAGAAATGATACTGTTCGTTTCAATAACCTGCATACTATTAATATAATTGCAGTATATAATCCAAACATAAATAACGCAACAAAATTCATGCAATCTTTAGAGCACATTCTCTCGAAAAACAATGCCAATCTTTCCTTATGCATTGGTGATACAAATATTAACTTATTAAACAAAAATAATGTAACCAAATCATACCTCAATCTACTATCAAGCTATGGTTTCACACAAGGCAATACTCGCTTTCCAACAAGAATAAGTGAATCAACAAGTACACTCCTTGATCAGGTGGCCACTAATAACTGTAAATATGCCTATAGAATAAGCAATATAAATAGTGATATTAGTGATCATAATATTCTTGTAACTGAGATTTTCTGGTCAAACTACTATCCAGGCAAAAGCCCAATCTCGAACATGACATTTAAATACGCCCCCAACAAGCAAAGGTCTGGTTCAAAAAACGTGAATAAAAATTACCGGTACATGAACAAAAACAAATTCTCTAATGATCTCAATCAAATAGACTGCTTAGATGATCTAAACGAAACTTACATCGCCATGAAACACAAAATCTTGACACAGACACCCAACAAAGAAAACACTGACTTACCTTTGAGGGAAATACACCAGAACCACAAAAACCCATGGATAACAACAGAATTAATTCAACTAATAAAACAAAGGGACCTACTACATGCTAAACTTAAAACTAGCATTCACAGAAACAATAACCTCTTAAAGGAAGAGCACATAATATGTAGGAACAAAGTGACAGCTTTAAAACGGAAACTGAAATCCTCATACTATGAACACAAATTAACATTGAATGCCAATAGCATAAAAGATACTTGGAAAGTAATCAATGAAATGATCTACAACCGCACAACTGAAAACAAAGATGGTCCCAGTCAGATAATAATTGACGGTAAATCTTTCACAGGAAAAGAAAATATTTGCAATGCTCTAAACACTCACTTTATAAACATAGCACACAAATTAGCCATAAACATCCCCCAGGGAAGAACGTTAATGAAATTAATGTCAACATAGATTCCATATTTATGACCCCGACTAATGAGATGGAAATTCGCAATATTATATTAAGCCTTAAAATGAAAAGTAGCCAAGACAAAGATGGTATGTCAGTGAAATTGTTAAAAAACTCCATTGACATGCTAAGTAGCCCACTAACTACTTTAATAAATGTATCGTTAGAGACTGGTCTGGTGCCTGATGATCTAAAAATAGCACGAGTCATACCAGTCTATAAAGGAGGTGACAAAAGCAATCCGGACAATTACAGGCCCATTTCCATCCTCCCACCCATATCCAAGGTACTCGAAACAGTAGTAAAAAACAGAATTGTTAATTTCTTAAATAAAAATGATTACTTCTACAAAGGGCAATATGGATTCCGAGAAAACTCAAGCACAGAAATAGCCACAATTGATATTATCTCTAACTTGCAGGATGTCTTAGACAATAAGATGACAGCGAGTGGCCTTTTCATAGACCTGAGAAAGGCGTTTGATACTGTTGACCATGAAATTCTCTTAGGGAAACTTGATAAAGCAGGTATCCGAGGAGTAGCTTGGACATGGTTTAAAAATTACCTATCTAATCGTAAGCAGTATATTGAAATAAATGGCTACAGAAGTGAGGAAGTTAATATTACCCACGGTGTGCCCCAAGGATCAATACTGGGTCCTTCCCTCTTCTTAGTATATATTAATGACATAGCAACACTCCGTTTTCATGGTAATATAACGTTGTTTGCAGATGACTTAAGCATCTTTTACAATGCGTACACCACCAACACGCTGATTACACACATGCAGGAGGACATGAATACCATACTTGGCTGGACCCAGTCAAATAAATTAACAATAAATGAAGATAAAACAAATTATTTAATAATATCAAAGCGTAGAACAAAGTTAGACATCACTCAGAATATAATGCTGAATGGAAAAGCAGTTAAAAGGGTCTCATCTGTCAAATACCTAGGCTTAATAATAGATGAAAATCTCTCCTGGCAAAAGCACATTGATGCATTAGTAAAAAAAATATCACCTGCCGCTGGGATGATAAAAAAATTGAGCTACTATATCCCAAAATATCTACTCAGGAAAGTGTATTTTTCCTTAATCCATAGCCACTTACAATATTTGAATACAATTTGGATAAAATGCTCAAATTACCTAAAAAAGGAAATTGAGGTAATTCAGAATAGAGCCATAAGAAATATTTATAACTACCCTTTTTTAACACCAACCAAACACCTTTATATTACGAGTAAAATTCAACCAGTAGCCCTAAATGCAGAAATCAAATCAAATGTCCTAATATACCAAATCCTACACAACAGAATCCACACAAATTTAAACTTCACTAAACAATCTGATTTACACGCTTACAAAACTAGACATGCAGATGACATAACACTTTTCCATATCAATTCCAAGCAATATGGCAGTAATAGCATTAAGTATAGTGCCTTTGTAAAATTCAATGGACTACCAGAAAATATAAAAATTGCACCTAGCCTACCAATCTTTAAAAGGAGGCTAAAACAGTTTATGTGGAATGATTATAAAATGTCAGTTTGAAGAAATTTCATAATCTGAGAAGACAAAAGAAGAACATATTGTGTACAAAAACTTATGAAAGCTACAAAATGTTGTATATATTTTCATACTGAAAACTTTGTAAACTAAACATTGTATTGTAATTTGTCGCCAACAAGATAAAACTGTATAATTCCTTTGTATATGAGTCCTTGACTCGTTAAGGGATTAATAAAATGCATTATTATTATAAAAAAGACGTGTTCTACAAAACTTTTTTTTTCTCTCAGATATCTATCTGCAACTTATCTGATGGAAGCAGGAAATTCAGGTGAAGTTGGCAATGAAACAGTTGAAAACATTCAAAAAGGCCATGAAGAGAGCATAAATTTCGCGTTGTAAACAATAGCATTTCGGAGCAATTACGTGTTAACTTGTAATTTTATTGGAGGTTAGAATAGTTTATTTCATCGTTATTCTAACATTTTAATTTATTACATATTTCATTTACATATCCTACGGGTTTATTAATTAATAATTCATCTCGAAAAAATTATTGTGTATTATTATTTAAAGTTTGATTAGTCTGTTGCCCAAGAAACCCACATGTAAACGTAATTGTATTGTAGGTTAGATAATTTATTTCAGTTTTATTTTTTGGTTAGAGTAGCAATATTTTTGTTTTACATTTATTAATTTCAGTCATGAATTTTCTCCAAAAGACAGAATCCATACCATTTATTAAAAACTCATTCAAATCCTCTGTTGTGTCAGCTAAGATGACGATGTTATCAGCAAATCTCAGAGTTGAAATTATTTCTCCTTGAATCTTGACTCCTACTTTGAATTTTTCTCCAATTTCCTTCATTGCTTGTTCAATGTAACTTATATATTGAAAGGTGTGGGTGATAAGTTTCAGCCTTGCCTTACACCTTCCTGAATACCTGCTTCTGTCTCATGTCCTTCGGCTCCAGTAACTGCAGTCTGGTTTCTGTATAGATTGTCGAGCACCCTCCTATACCTGTATTTTTTCCAATCGTTTTCAAAATGTCAAACAACTTGCTCCAATCAACGTTATCAAAAGCCTTTTCTAAGTCTACAAATGCCACGAATGTTCTCTTTTCCTTCCTTATTCTAGCTTTCAAAATCAGCCTAAAAGTACAGCTTCCTTTGTTCCTACGTTTCTTCTGAAGTAGGAATTGGGCAGGAATAACAATTAATTTATCACCCCATTACCTGAAAGAAATTTTAAATGACTTATTCATGACACGCTTGTCTTCTAACAAATGCTAGATGGTTTCTCCGGAGCACAACAGCTGTGACCCCCTTCACTACCATCCTTCTCCACCTTTCCCCTCTACGCTCTCAAGTTTCGTGCAGTTTCGGCCTTTGTAGTATGCACATACTCTGTCCCAACTCATCACTGTTGTTTTCCAGAGGTTCATCCTCAACCACAGCATGGGAGGCCTCTTTGAATTCTTTAGGATGGGTACCAATGAGAAGAATATCGTAAACGACTGTTATAGTTATAGTTGTTGTTTTGAGGTCACCTGCCCCATCATAAACGAAGTGGAGGTGATTAAGATAGGTACTAACGATATTTTTGCCTTTCAATCCCACAACAGCCTCTTGAATATATTTTATAATGCAAGGATGGATAACTTACAGTTCACTCCACAGTCATCTACCGATGGGCCTTGGATACGCATCGAGATACCATACAGTCTGCGAGCCTAAATTTCTGGAGAATGCATGTTGATACGTAAATTGTCAATCAGGCAGACAGCTTGGGCGGGCCACAATTATGGATAAACCACGAGCTGTGTGCTGCGCTGTTGGCCAGCAGCATCTCCGGAGGGCTATTACAAGACTACTAGATTCACTTACACGAACTCTCACGGCACACCAGTAGAAATGGGGGGATCAGTTGGTGTCGCCTTGTTTTAAGGAAGGAAGCTTGTAGTTTTACGTGACTGTAAATCTTGTGATCATGTGGCACGGGATCTCCGAACCACAGGACATATCATTTCACTTAGAAAATCCCACGTGCATTGAACCTGGCACGCCTTGGTAAGAGAAAAACAGCCTCAACTCAAACACAATATTAGCATCTGGAAATATAATGATTTTTTGTTGGAGCAATAAAAAAAATAACCTTGGCTTTCACAGCAAGTGTATTAAAACTCAGCAATTTTTCTAAATTTATGCGGTGTCTTGTGTGGGGTTTCGTCTAGGAACACCAGGCTGGCTCATCAGCGGGCTCTTGGTGTCGGCACCTGGATCCCGCATGGCATAAACCTAGAAAAATTGCTGAGTTTTATATTGAACCTTATTTGCAGATCCACCAAAATGGTTTTATTCATTACTCTTGATTGATGACCTTCTGCCACACTGTGCCGGCCCAGTGGTGTTGGGGGTAGCGCGCCTGCCTCTCAACCGGAAGGTACGGGTTCGATTCCCGGCTCCGTCAGGTATTTTAAAAACTTGCGTGATGGCTGGAACGGGGTGCACTCAGCCTTGTGAGGACAATTGAGTAGCTGTCTGGCAGTGAGGCAGCGCCCTGGTCACGAAAACAAAGATTAACGGCCAAGGGGACCCGATGCGTTGACCATGCGTCACCCCAATATCTGCAGGACAAATGGCTGGACAGCGGTCGCTTGGTAAGCCTAGGCCCTTCATCGGCTGTAGGCCAGGGGTTATTATTATTGTAATTATTTAGCCACACTCTTGATGTAGAAATATAGTGTTGATTTTTGCCAATTTCATACCTGTTGGCTTTAACCAGTTACCTGAACAAAAATTCAAGTATTGAATGTACACCCAGAGATAGATTTCTCTTATCAGAACTTGATGGACAGCCATGTCCTTATCAAAGTAAATGTATTGTATAACCTTAGTTCAGGTTCAATGATACGCCCTGGACAGGATATTGTTTCATTTTAGGAGGTTACACGTGGTCATAATAATAATAATAATAATGATATAATATCGTATGGCCTCGGCTGCTGGGTGAAAGCTTTGTTATTTGACACCCAGAGGGTAGCTTGCACGTAGAATTTCGTTGTTCCTTGAATCACTATAAAAGTCAAGGAGGTTAGATATCTAAGCTCCTTGAACACTATAGTGCTTTCTAGTAGAGAAATGAGGAACTTTGTGTTGGCGGAAACTTCCGAGATTAATTTTGCCATTATGAACACGGCCTACTGAATTCAAATGGGTTCTTTAACATGCCAACATCGTATGACATGCGTATCGTATTTTTGCCACCTTTCAAAAATCACTTACCATGGCCAGGAGCGAACCTGCAAACTTGCGGTTAATAATCCGACGCGTTAACCACTCACCCACCGTGGCAAGCTACGTGGTCATTTAATCCTGTATATTGTCTGTTAACCTGTGTTATGGCGTCTGTAGTAGTGCATGTATTTCACTCAAATATGATGTCATATCTCAGAAGTTGCCATGTCACAGAAAATGAAATTAAGCATTTGATATCCGATTCATTCCGACAAATTATTTTTGAAAATTCTGTTTATTTAGGCAAAACATCAAATAGATTTGACGATCTTACAGTTCTAAAAACAAATTTAAAAATGTACGTGCGTAAAACATATTTAATGAGAGTTGTGCAACTAGGATTGGGAAGGAGGCAGCCATGGCTGTAAGTTTGGAATCATCCTGGCGTAGAATTGGGAAACTGCAGAATGGCTAAGGTGGGAATTGAGCTAGCCTCTTCTCAGTTCTGTCTTGTGGAGCTGAGTAAATGCTGTTCCAGAATTAAATATATGAAAGTCAGGAATCAATCTGCGAAGAATGCTGACCACTACACCACAATATGGTTGCTGAGCTGATAGGTCCAGTTTCAGGAATACCGTACAGGGTAACTTACAGGATTTCACATATTTAACTGACAATCTGAAAGGTGTGCTTGGTAATCAGAAACAGGTAGGAGTACATTGCTTTCTGCGCTAAGTTGTTGCATTGATACGCTTGTCACGGGTTTGGTAGTATCTCAAAAAATTGAAACTTAGCATGAAAAGTTTATGTCACGAGTTTTGTTGACATCATAGACCAAACATGAAATAGTGCATGAAGCTCTAATAATGCATCTTGTTTTCACTTTCATTCTTAATGCAGGTCGATATGAGGATATCAACAAGTTCAAACTACAGCAATGTATTATCCTCTGTGACTGCGACAACTGTCCAACTATTGTTTTAATAGCCCTGTGTAAAAGACAGTTTAATTAATAATGTATTTATTCATTTCATAAGCATAACTTAATTTTTCAATTGTGCATTCAAACTGGCTTTTTACAGCTCCAAAATCTCTATTCTTAGCTGATGTTCCTTGCCCTCTTCCTCATTCTGTCTTCCCATTCTTCTTCCGCCATCTTTTTCTTCCATTCCCGGTTTCTCTAATTTTTTTTCAATTTCTTCTGCATTCCTCTTTCTTTTTCCTTCCCACTCTTACTGGGTAACTTTAATTTGAAGTTCCACTAGCCTTGTTTTGGCCTCTAATAACTGCCGAACTTCTTTGTTGTTGTTGTTGTTGTTGTCCTGGGTTGGGCGGCGTTGCCTCTTCAATCGCCTAGGTGTTACAATTGGAACTGTAAATAAGAAAGAAAAAAATGTAAATACACAATACTTTGCTTAAAAGTCTGTTATGTGGTTTGATATCACTGTAATGTTATTTAATGTTAATTTTTACCACAGTCGATGCATAATCAGAAGCACAGTTCATTACTTTCACAGAACATGACAATAATTAAATTAGGGGCAGATGACCTCGCTGTTCAGCAACAATAACTAATAATTAAATACTCAGTTCTAACACCTTTCGGAAGGCGAGGAATATATTTAACATAGTGTGACTAAAATTACTAAGAGGCATTACAGAATAATAATTTATACATACATACATACATGGTTTATTTGCAAATGTGGACACTGTCCATGGTGGCAAATTAAAATAAATACACAAAACAATTCACAACCACAAAAATTTTAGAAAATTAGGACTAATTAGAAAATAAGTATTAGTTGCTAAGAGAAGAAACCGGTAATCATAAAAATAATCATTCTAATAACAGAAATAAACATAAAATACTAAACATTTACACTTTCTTTCATTGCTTCAACTTATGCACCGTTCATCACTGCCTCTTAATCTGGTGCTTTTTCACCAACTCCTTAAATTTACCAACTTCAGAAGGCAAAGGGCTGAAAATGCCCTCTGGCAAACTGTTCCATTCTATTTCCCCCCTCCCAATGAACGAATATTTGCCCCAGTTACTTTTCCACTGACTTAATTTCAATTTACAACAATGACTGTATCTGCCTATATATGAACTTTCCTTTCCCAATCTCTCATGAATATCTTCCCATGCAATTTCCCCCTTGTAAGCTAAGAAAATACCCCCTAGTCTTGCTCTTGAACGTCTATCAGCCAGACTTTCCCATCCCAAATCCTGTGTCATCCTACTCACACTACTCGTCGATCTGTGGTCCTCCATTACATACCAGGCGGCCTTCCTTTGCACTCCTTCCAATTCCTTTATTAAATACATTTGGTATGGATCCCACACTCCCCCAGCATATTCCTACTCCATCATTGCGCACAAAAATGAGAATAGAGCCCCGGATAAAGGATAAACACAATGACAGGATTTACTTCCTTAGTAGGCCTATTAAGGAAATAAGATGATCATATCTACCAAAAGTCTATTAATGTTCACAGGGTGTTTGCTTCAATTCTCCTCTTTTCTGCTGCGCCAACAGACCAAGATTCACTTCCATAGAGCGCCACGCTCCAGATAGTGGAATCATAACGTTGAATGTCTGGGTCCGATATGTTTTGTCAGGCTATTGCCACACTTGTGTCTGATACAAGCTGGGAAATTCACTGCAGAAAAATCTCTAAGCCACAGCTTGAAGAAATAGTGTTGTTGTGTGGTTTCATATCAAAGACAATGTAATGTTATTTAATGTTAATTTTTAGCACAGTCAATGCATAATCAAAAGCACTAGACATACTACATACGGGAACACCCGTCAAGCATTGCACATTGCTATGGGGCTAAAATTCAATCTCGGCACACTCGGTATCCAAATATTCTATCATAATGGAATAGATCACGAAAGAATTCAACAGGCACTAGACTGGTAATCACACAAGGGGTGGCTATGCTGCTTGTGGCAATACCGGCTTCGTGTGGTCTATCGCACTTGAACACTGTAGTTAAAAATTGGACCGAGGCACACACATTGGTGCCAACTTCACTCCACTACAGTTACAACACAAATTTTGGTTATCACATGTAGCAAGGTTTGGCGACTGTCTGGACAAAAAATACAGATGAAGTAAAATGGGTGTCTGGACGAAATCATTGGTCGCTACTTGGTTAGATGACTGTCTGGACGAAAATTACTGATTGCACTACAAGCAAGGGAGTCTGTTGCCCCAGTTTAGGTTTGTTGTGTATGTATAACAGTATTCACCACTGTTATGAACGCTGATCACAAGGATTCCAGTTTGGAACTAAGCGGCCAAACCAGCGCCAACCAATATTACATATAACTTACAACGTTGTACTGTGAGTGCAGGGTTGGCAATACTGTACTTGTCCATAATTAATGTGAAAATGATGGATTCAGCTGGAATTGCATCTATATAAGTCGTATCCTATTTGGGATGGCGCGTGGTTTATAGACGGCGGAGGAGTAAACATCTATTACTACATCATCTCCAGATTTTTCCTGGCCATTACTACAAGTATTTTGGGAAATTTTTGTAATTTAGAAAAGTTATGAAGGAGTGATACGTTATTCAGCGTTACCAAGAGTTCTTCCATTTCAAAACGTGGGTACAAGCAATGATACAGAGCATGTAATTGAACAGATGTAAATACTGCACCTGGCATATTTTCAGGAGAAGAACCGGGATGGGCAGGTACTTCTTCGATGACAGACTGGGTCTGCGATTGGGTGACACTCGAAGCACCGAGTGACGTCTCAGTCGGGCTACGTAGTGCTACATGCAGAGGACGTCTCAAATTCCTTGGAGAAAATGAAAGTGAGCCAGAACAGTCAATTTCTTGGCTCATAATCTGAAATCGTGAGGAGATAACATATATGAGACATCTATAGTAGTTTGGGCATCAATGGACAAGTTTTGGAACTTTCGCACAGATGTCATGCTTCGGGCATGAACATCATGTATTTCGAGCAATTAATTTACTATTTACACCAAGTATTCCACACGATTATCAGGGTATTGATGATTATTGTTTGAAGGAGCAGAACAGCAAGGTCATTGGCCCCTCATACAGTTTAAAACACAAATTTTGGTTATATATAAAAATATATGAAGGGTAGAGAGGAAAAAGGATTAGGGTCTACCATCAGTGAGAAAAGAGATGTTGCCAACAGCAGGTACTGCTCGAGTCCAAGCTCTATGAACTTGCGGGGTGAGGAGAAAGAGCAGGGAAGATTCGGGCGTGAAGAGAAGATTCTGTCAACAGCCCACCGTGATATATGGTATTCCTTTCTGTTCCAATAGTGCTAACATTCGGCCGTTGCTCAAACCACTGTGGTGTTAGGAATGACTGAGTGAGTCACCGACCATTGTATTTGGTTCTGTAATATGCACGGACCGAGAAACCTCATCACTTGTCAACACCACCACTCATAGTCCAAGATGCACATTCCTCTCAGGTTCACGCAGCTTAGACTCGAACAGTAATTGGTATGCTGGAGTATTATTTTAATATTATTAATCATTAACAATTAACTTCTGAGAAACACGCCGTTGATATTTGAGTGTTTGTTAGAAACACTGATCAGGGTCTCCTTAAACAACCACCACCACCAGAAGTGAGTTTTTTAACATTGGTATAGGAACGTATAGCATGAAGTGTCAGTTTAAAATCACAAGAAATAAGTAACCTTTGAGTCACCCAACAGACCTATTTGTAAATTGAAATTTTCTGGCCCTAACCCACTCTGTCCTATAAAGCAGGGCACGATCAACAGCCACCACATCATTTGCTAATATAAGATCGAGTGATTCTGCAGACTATGGTTTCCATGTAGATCAGCAAGATCCACACACTTGGTTAAAACATGGCCTATGGTGAATGTGGCTCATCAAGTGTGAAGGGGTGGATCTTGCATAAAATGGCAAGACGCACTTTAACGCTCTCAGCTCACTGCGGTTCAGATCAGCTAGCCACCGAGTATCCCAAAATGCCAGTACTTGGTTGCATTAATGAGAGCAAATATCTTGAGCTGGTAGTCCATTGGTTGAGGTAGTAGTGATACCGCCTCTTTTGCAGCTTGATCCGCTAGCTCGTTCCCCGCAATTCCCATGTGGTTTGGCAACTACAGGAAGGTGATTAATTAATTGTGCACGACGTATCACTCTTTTCCTTTTCGCTTTCATTTTGACAATATATCATTTTCGTACCTTATTTCGTCTTATGGGGGGACATTTATCAATATATAGTAACTTCTAACCTTGATCACTTCTGCACCGGATATATGTGCTAAATCACGTAAATATGTGTGTTTATTTAACAACCGGAGCAATGATCGTCAGCTTATTTAGTATGTGAAACTGCCGCAGCGAGCGCTCACATTGAAGTGTAATTATGTGAGAAAAGAAATAATTGGGCTTGTGTGTATTATTTGTATTTGTAAATAATGCTTGTCACTTTACCGCAATTCCCTCCAGCGAGGTATGGCGACTACTGTCTGGACGAAAAATACTGATCAACTAAAATAGGTGTCTGGACTAAAGCATTGGTCGCCACTTGGTTAGACTATCTGGACGAAAACTACTGACTGCACTACAAGCAAGGGGGTCTGAGGCGCAAGCCCCAGGTTAGGTTTGTTTTGTATGTAGAACAGTATTGGTTTGGATGAACATTATTATTGAAAGAACACTACAGTATTAAAGTGGGAAAAAACAACAACAACAAAAAGACACACATTGGTTGTGGAGAAAATAGTAATGAGACAGCTTGCACAATTCATTGCGAACTGGTTCAAACTCAGCGCACTGTCAAGTGAACTCAATGCTGTTTTGTTTCACGGTAAGTTACCGTGCATATACAAAGTAAGTAGATACGGGGTCGACAATGCTGTAGGCTACTAGTGCATAATAAATGTAGGGGACAATACCAATTGAGATTGCCGCCCATTATCACTAGTACACTGGAAATATGGGCTAAATTACATAGCCTAAATATGTGTTTTTGTTTCCTGCTGATTGAACGATGGCAGCCATGTTCCTCAAGCACATGAGGTCTCTTCAACCGTTACGTAGGAGAACACATCGATGACACGTTAGTGTTGTTGCCAACATGTAAGATATAAAATACAACCACATGAGGTCGGTCATATGAGTGCAAAAACCAGTAGTGCATATATGGTTAATGCGGCTCTGTGATCTAGATAAAATCCAATGCTCTTAGAGAAAGATTGTGTGACAAAAACCAGGGGTGCAAATATGGCATGGGCCATGCTACATAATAAGAAACCACCAAAACAATAAGTACCGTATGCATGGAGTCGGCAATATACTGTACTTGTGCATAATTCACGGAGATAATAGTTGACACGGCTGGAATTTTACTATACAAGTTGGGATCTAAAAAGGGAAGGCGGGTGTGTTTTAGACAGCGGATGATTAAACTACATAAATTCCAGATCAATTTTGATTCATTACAGAAGGTTTATGGCTAATTTCAGTATAGGAAATTTTTATCGTGGGTTCTTGTCTCCTTCACTGTTATCCATTTTTGAATCATTACAGAAGGTATTTACAGCTAATTTCAGTAGTTTGGAATTTGTTCTTCATAGGTTCTTGTCTCCTTCACTGTTACCAGAACTATGGAATTCTTTAGAACCTAACCTTTATTCCCCTCAATATAGGCTACATATCGTACCGGTACCATGTAAAGATGTTCTCCAGTCGATCAACATGTGGGCTATGGCATACAGAAGCGTGATTATCTTGGTCGGTTAATGTTAATATATTCTACGGCATTGTTGGTGGAGCGGTTGAACTGCGGTACAGTAATAATGGCGGAAGGGGCCTCCTTGTGCTCGGGAGATTAGGAGTAAAAGGTATGTGGTCCACACATATCAGGGTAGCGTCTGTCTCAGATTGAGCGGCTACAAACAGCGTCTGTTCCAGATTGGGCGGCTGATTTTAATACTGGGAGGCTTACTACCTCATCAGTTATAACCCCGCTATCCTTCGGGATAGCCTTTCTCAATTCTTTTCTTCACTCATGATGGAAACACAAAGTATTGGATTATCTACCCCAGGTGGTAATAAATCCACCTCCACGTATTGTGGAGTTAGTAGGCCTGCGGAGTCTGGGGAGCCTACAATGTCATGTAAGAAGAAATATATTATGTACCTAGCAACAATTAACATAAACTCACTCCTTCAGATAGGAAAACTAAAGCAAACATTGGATGTTCTTGAGAAACATAACATTGTCATCGCTGCATTGCAAGAAACACGATTTTGTGATGAAGAAGCTTTTGAGTCTCAAGGATTCAGAATTTATAAAGGAATACCTGGCACAAGAGTTACACCGAACATCCCTCATCTTGGTACAGGTTTTATAGTCCACAAGAAAGCTGTTGATTCAGTGCTGGATTTTACATCATTCAATGGAAGACTATCCACATTGTCATTTAGATCACTTAATAAAGCCTACACCGTGGTCAATTTTCATGCACCGACGAACGTGTCAAACAAGAAAGACCGAGAGCAAACTAATATAATATGGGAACAATTAGAAGACGTGATTGACAATATTCCAGCGCATCACACCACCATCCTACTCGGTGATTTTAACGCCCAAGTAGGAAGAGAGAAAAAGTTTAGGAATATAGTTGGAAACTATCCTGCACATAAACGAACAAACAAAAATGGCGAACGGCTGATTGACACCTGCAAAAATAACAACCTAGTTTTGAAATCTACTGCGTTTAAACATCTTCCTCGGAAAGCAAAAACTTGGAGACATCCAAATCCACTTATGGGTGAATTTCAACTGGATCATGTGGCAATATCAAAAAAATCAGATCGTGAAATCCAAAATGTGAAGGACCTGCGTAATGCGAATATAGACTCAGATCATTATCTGTCCCTTATTAAAATGAAAGGTATTGCGTTTAGGAACAATAGAATGAATGTTGAAAAGGGAATGAAAACGCAAAAGTACAACATCGGTGGTCTGAAGTCAAATAACAACACTTTTGCGGAAACACTCCACAACAAACCAAAAGATGGAACATGGTTTACTTTAAGGAACGCCATTGTTACTGCGGCTTCGGAATCCATTCCTCTTGATAGAACGCGCAAGCATCCTTGGTGGAACGGTCAATGTAATCACGCAATAGAGGAAAGAAGAAAAGCTTGGATCAAGTGGAATAACAAGAAAGACGATGTGAACCTTGAGAACTTTCTCTGCATCAGGAAAGAAACTTGTAAAATTTTAAAATTGGCAAAAAGAAATTTCCACAAATCTCAAATCATTCAAATTGAAGATGATTTTCAAAGGCACAAAACAAGGGATTTCTATCAAACTTTTAAACACCAACTGTCCAAATACGTCGCCCCTACTCTTCACATCCGAGAATCTGATGGTAAACTTAATCTCAATAATAAAGACTGTGCTAAAGCTTTTGGAGAATATTTTGAAACCCTTTTGAACACGGACATACCCACTGAACAACTTGCTTTCTATCCTAGCGTTGCATACCACGACAGTTCACCACCCTCCGTCGAAGAAATAACACAAATCATCAAGGCGCTAAAAAATAATAAGGCCTCTGGGGAGGATAGTATTGTGGCTGAATTATGGAAATAAGCAGATAATGACTCATTCATTTGTCTCCAGAAAACCATTGAAGAAATATGGCATAGTGAAAAGTTGCCGGAGGATTGGACTTCTGCCATCATTCATCCTATACATAAGAAAGGGGATAAATCCGACCCAAATAATTATAGAGGTATTTCACAGGTATCGGTAACGTACAAAATATTTTCAAGGGCTCTTCTGAACAGAGCAGAACCGATATTAGACCGTCAGTTAGGGGAATATCAAGCTGGGTTCAGGAAATCAAGGTCCTGAACAAATTCATAACATTAAGACCATATTTTCCTACTGTACGGTACGATCAAAACCTTATGTTGTGATTTTTGTGGACTTTCAAAAGGCTTATGATTGCATTCATAGAGACACAATAATTAACACCTTACGTGAGTTTGGCCTAGACAGTAAATCAATTAATTTGTTCAAAGCAAGCTTAGAAAACACAATTTCTAAGGTCAAATTTCGTGGTGAATTGTCCGAAGCCTTTGCAGTCAAGACTGGCTGTAGACAAGGTGATCTGGGATCACCGATGCTGTTCAACTGTGTCTTGGAAAAAATTATAAGAGAATGGTTAACAATCTTACCAAGTAATTATGGTATTCGAATTGGTTATAAAAAGAAGACCTGAATATAAACTGTCTCGCTTTTGCAGATGACATTGCTTTGTTCGCTAATTCAATGGAAGAGGCCACTGACCAACTTAATAAACTACAAATCATAGCTGCTAAAACTGGACTTAAAGTGGCCTTCCATAAAACTAATTTTATCACAAATGTCAAAGATGCCTCAAAATTCATCACGATTGGTCTGCAAAAAATCAAAAAAGTCCGAAAATTTAAGTACCTAGGCGAATGGATTACCCCTAATAATTCAGAAATAGCTGCCATTGAGAGCAGATGTAACAAATTGGAAGGTGCCTTTCAAACCTGCAAAAACATTTACAAAAGTAAAAGCTTGTCCCGGAATGTCAAACTTTGTCATTATAACTCAGTAATTAGGCCGTCAGCACTGTATGCTGCAGAATGCTTACAGATGACAAACAAAGGCCCATTGAGAAAATTAGAACTTAAGGATCGGAAAATTCTAAAGAAAATATTAGGACCTGTTAATGATAATGGTACTTACAGAAGAAGACATAACAATGAATTATTTGAACATATAGAAGATTTGGTGAGTGTGATGAGAAAAAGGAGAATGTCTTTGTTTGGACATTTGGAACGGATGGAGCATCATCGACTTTCATATCGAATACACTCATCAATCTCTAAAAAAATCCTATTGTAAATGGTCGATGCAAGTTAAAAAAGGACCTAACAGAAGCTCGAATCAATCAAGTTCTGGTTTGGGATAGGAACCTGTTCAGAAAGGCGGTTAAATCAACCAGTAATCTACACCCTTTAACATCTGTGATGCCTCGCCCTCACTGCAAGTGGACGGAAGAAAGGAGAGCTGAACATTCAAGAATGAAGATCTACTGGCAGACGAGAAAACAAGCATTACAGTGATCATATGAGTGAAGAACATCGTGGTCCATTGATGGCCGAAACGACTCAAAAAAATTCTACACAAATACCTGAAATAAATACAGTACAAAATATACACTTTACAACTTTAATAACTGTATAAGTTACTTTGGAAGTGTGTATTTTATTTCAGGTAGGCCTATTTGTGTAGATCATATTAATATTAAGTTTAACCGCCCAAGACAAGGAGGTTTCCTTATACATGTTGACCGGCTGAAGAACATTTTTACATAGAATCTAACATGGGTACACAAAAGAAAATGAAGTTTTCTATTAATGTGTATAATCATTATATTGTTTAGTTAAAATTAAAGAAAATATTGGCTATCAGACAGTAAAGGGTGCAATCATGCCTCCTCGGATTAGGTTATGCAAAACTCAACTCCACTTGTAGGCTACATCAATGTACTGTAATTGGTTTTTTTTAACACACTTCGTATAGCATAGATTTAAGGCTTTAATCTTAAAATCTGTCAGACTGATTGGCAGGTGCGGTATAGGCCTAGGCCTATTAAGATTTTGATGAACATACCTAATGATAAGAAGATATCAGTCTAATCTTATATTCACCACATACCTCCTTGTTGGGGATTCCAGAGTAGGCTATGCCCAATTTCATAGTACAATAATTGCTGTACAGTTACTTTTTTCATCCTGAAACGTGTGAAGAAATCTTCCTCGTCGAGTGTATTCATATAATCCGGACGTCCTCTAATAATTCTCCTCCGTCTAACTATTGGCAAATCTTCATCATCCGACGACTCGAAAATATCCACTTCATACATGTTGTAAAACACTAAAGACGACGTACGGGTATACTGCGACAAAATAAATCCATTGATAGATTAGTTTCACATCACGTAAATATTTACAAACATTAACTTACGAGATCCAGCAGTAAACATTTCTTACCTTGCAGTAGGCAGTAGGCCTATAGGTTATGGATTGATGACCACGTAATATACACCTCGTCTGAAGTAGAGCGATAAACTACCTAAAAAGCATAATGCTATGAATTGAACCGGTACTAACGAAAAAAGATTCTGAAATGGTTCGCAATTACTTATAATAAAGAAAAAAATTAATTAGATATGGACAGCAGTGTTCCCGTCATTAAATGCGTTTCACCATATGCCATATTTATCTGCTAGATATAGAGTTATACCCACCTAACAGCACGGGATAGTTTATCCATAGACATATCCATAGGAA
This sequence comes from Meconema thalassinum, assembly GCA_946902985.2. Lineage (NCBI taxonomy): Eukaryota > Metazoa > Arthropoda > Insecta > Orthoptera > Tettigoniidae > Meconema > Meconema thalassinum. Next base: position 177,712,746 of record OX336397.1, on the reverse strand, counting down.
TGGCATATCAGCAACATTGTAGAACGCACGAAGTGGCAGATAGCATGATTTATCCGTGACTGAGAGTTATCTAAGATATATTTGGACATTGTAAAACCGGCCCTTAGAAGTATTTGCTTTTTTTTTTAACATTATGTCTTACCTCTGCTTTATTTATGTCTGTATTTTTAGCTACTGTCTGTTCGCGTTGCTTGTAGCGAAGTACGTCAGGGTTTCATATTGAATTTGTGCCTTATTACATAAAAACCTGTAATTTCTGGTGGAATTTAATCAAATATGCGAATGTTTGTCTTCGAATTTGCCGCTATTTCGATGGCGCCATGGCCGCCAGTGTCAACAACTGTTCCCCTGCGATTGCCGCCATCATGGTTTTGATGTTACGGTCTGAGATATTGTAGTCGGTCTTGACTGAGCAATATACTTTGCTTTTACTCATTTTGCACTCTTATCAACGAGTAACACTTATTACATATGTACAAACACGAAGAATTTACCACGATCTGCTTACCAATACAAGAAATCATATACAAAAAGTCTCCACGTGACGAACCCTTCTTGGTAAGTTTCTCATTTTTACCGCTAGATGTCATATCAGATAGCTGGAGTTGCCAATTGTAAGCATTAGGTGACGTAGTGAAAATTGGCGGGAAATACTTACCAGGCATAACCAACTTCGGGAATTCAGAAACTGGCAGTAGTCACGGAACTCCTACAAAAGTAATTTCCAAACGCACATTAAATGTATCCAAGCATCGCCGTCTACAATTCTCAAGCCGTATCATAAGGTTTGGCAACACCGCCCATCTGTCATCTGGGAGGCCTAGCGCAAGCACGTGGTAATTGCTAACACTGCATAAACACATAGATTTTGACGCCAAATGTTCCCGAAAATACAGCAGAACATAACGTCCGCTAAATCAACACACAAATATCACAAATAAAGGAAACATAATATCAAACTATGCAACTTACTGTCGAGTCCCGATAAGGTAATAATAAAAGGCTGTACTGTACCTCAATGTCCCAATTTCTGAAGTTTTATTTTCTTGCTGCTATGCTCACTGCCGTCAGTGACGCACTCAGAAAAAATATTTAAGACTATTCTTACGAACTTAGAGATTGCCTTCACTTTTTGTCCACACATGCATTAATCTGTCACAATAGGCCTCCAAGCTTAATGTTGACAGTCTACAATAATGCTCCACTGGTCACTTAATTTAAAAATAGGTAGTTTTCGAATGAAACCCACCCAAAGGCACTTGCCAACTGAGTACAGTTAACAATATACTGGAATATAGAGGCCACATGAAGATATATACCAAAACTAAATTACTAGGTACTGAAAGTGCACCTCGCTGAAGTGATCAAGACGTAGAGATATAACCAGTTATTTTAATAGTGCTGCCAGAATTTGACTTACAGTTCGGCACTCAACACTTCCAATGCATCTGAAATAGTTCAATGAAATATTAGTGAAGAACTTGTTGGTTAAATTCATAACCAAGTATTAGTTACACATGCAACTTAATACGGGATATACTCAATTCTACAACTTTCAGCAGGTCTGATTTACCACGAGGAATTTCACGGGTGTTGAAATTGTTAGTACGAACTGCTTTTAGGTGCTATCATATTAAAATAAACTATATTTATGAATAAAACTTAGCATGTGGTCTTACATGTTTAAAGAACTTATGGACTCTACTAAACGTTGCCAATTCTACCAACAGCATGGCTTGAGAATTGTAGACGGCGATGTTCCAAGCAATAAACCATGGATGTTGCTGCCGAGCTCCATTGAATTTTCTTCGATATAGCAAGAAAAAAACTTGGTTATTCACATTGCATCATATATCTACATAGTACAAAGTCCTAGATTCATGGACATAACGGGTAATCTCCAGAACCACTGCATGGATTTTGATGTGGTTTTCACCATTCTGTAAAGGAAATATCGAGAAAGATTTCTGGAGAAAAACATTCATTTATGACCAAAGGAAGCCGAGCAGTACCAATTTCAGTTAATCAAGTCCAAGAAGAGCCTGCCGTCCGTGCGCCTTTTATGCTAACGCTGGTTAAATCGTTAAAAATAGCTAAATACAGGGTGGGGCTAATAAAAGTGGCCCAGGGAACAGATTTCCAGCATAGCGTATGGAAGAGAAAGAGTTATCGTGGACCGCCACATAGATGGCTCTGGTAGCGCCTGTGTCGCATAATGCTCCTGTCGCCGAGACCCCCGCGATCAACAGAGGCATTACTGGTTCAATCTACGTAGCAACTGGACACTTTGGATTATTTTCTATACGATTTTGCTGACTTGCACGTAGCCAGCTCTCCTTTGTGCGGAAGTAGAATCGACATTTCAAGTACGGTAGTGAAATACTAGTGCAGCTAACGTAGACAACACATGTTCTTATCAGCATCCCAATTGACGACTTCACTTTAATAGATTCTAAACTTAACTAAATACATCTCCCCATAAACTATTAGCACACTATTCCGTTACAACCTATTCCACTAGCAACAACCCGTTTTATAACCTTTCTGATATATACGTTAGATATGTGCCGCTTTGTGTAGAACCGTAATCTTTAAGAAGTGTAACCGAAGCAGGTACATTATCAGTTGGTTTTCCGTGGAGGAAAGGTGGGCATTATTTACATTGCGTCACATTTGAAATATTTCGCACGATGTATCCGGCTAAATACACTAATCATTCTTTGCCTAAACTCTGCTCCCTTACGTCAGGTAAACTGTTTTCCCAATCGGCTAATTGAATTTCATCATCAAAATTCACAATTTTCTCCCTCGTCGTATCTAGAGCTTGTGTGTTCAGTGCACGATTGTTGTTCTCCGTTGACCTTGCAAGAATACGCATGAGATTAACAAACGACGTTAAGGGTGATTCAGCTCAGTACTGACAGTTTCCGTCAGATGATAAAACAAGTTTAGTTGGTACCGTACGTAAATGGACTGTAACATATGTAAATGTAGAAAGTCAATAGTTGACACATGATCGTCACAACTTAAAGATCGGAGGATACCAAAATGACGTTCTAGGGGATCTTGATTAAATTTTCCTGTAAAATGTACCTCTACTTGTTTTCCCACGAATATTTACACATTTGTTAAGTGCTTTCGACGGTAACTCGTAAGGACTCCAGTGTTCTCTGAGAGGAGAATGTATTTTGATTATCTTGGAGGATATTCCGCAACTTTATTAAAGTTTCATGAGCCTGCGATCCTTCATACAGTGCTTGAGTAGGGATGGATGAGTTTAACGCGTCGATCAGGCAGTTTAAATCACGTGTGAAATTTTCCGTTGTTTTGCTGTCTTGTAAACCCTCTGAATTAATACCCCGATAGAATTTTCTACCATTAGCGACAGATGTGCTGAATAGTTGAAATGCCAGCCTTACATTCATTTGTTGAATCGAGTTAAGATCCAAATGAGCAGAGGTGAATTTATAGCAAACGTTCAATCCGGAAAATTCGGGAGATGTGCCACATTTATAAACCTTCCTGTAAAATGAATAATCGACAACATCACCATTGTAATTAAAATTTCTTTGTCATGGAAATTATTTATTACACACTTAGTTATATGTGGCACGTCTGAAAATGCCCACAGTTTTCTCCTTGAGTCAGCTGGATTGGAAATACAACACCAGAGATTCTCTATGTTGCTGGATATTCCTCAATATTTCCATTTTTTTTCAATTGGCTACCTCTTGACATCAAACCAATGATACTTATACCTGCTTGCTCTAATAGTATCATAACTTGAATTTTTGCAATTAAATCACCGGGGGTGGCATTCCGGCTAGCATATATTGCCATGGGTTGAATCCAGTATACAGAAATGGAACAAACATGATAGCTAGAGCATGATTTGCCAACTGATTCTTGCTCTCCTCTGGAGTAAATTTTTCCAAATCAACAAAACCGTTCACTTGTAAGGAATTCGAGTTAAAACGAATTTCCTCCCTAAGCTTTACCTCGTCAAATATCAGCATCCCTAGGCGTCTATGCTCCTCCTTTCCATTGAAAAATTGTGCAATGGCAGCAGTAGCATGCTCATTTATGCCATACGAACATTTAAGGCCCTTCACCAATTTTCTTAAGTGGGCTTCAGATGTCAAATGCAGCAAGTCATGATTTAAGCAATGCCGATAACCCTTGGGAGACTTTATTTTTAAAAGAAGTGAATCCAAAGAGACATTTATTATATCTAATTCCTCTTTTATTTTCACTCGACATATTTTTAACATTGTGTCAACTAAATTTTCTGCTTTTTGCTAAGTGAGATGAATTGTTTGGACTGTGTGGAATTTCCTTTTGGTTTCAAATATGAAATGTTTTCTTCAAGTACATGTATTTTAGCTTTAGAGACATTGAGTTTATTCTGTGTCCTAATTAAATTACGTTTCTGATTCTTCAGTATCTTCTATAGCAAAGCAATTGTGTTCCTAGCATTTGCGGATTCAGAGCAATCTTCAACTGCTAAGCATACGGGCTGATCACTGAAATGTGCGTTAGAGAGAGAGTTTTTCTCGTGGATTGCCTCTTTACGGGAGAGTCGCGTTTCTTAACTGTCTTAGAGAGATATTTGGGCAGATTAGGAAATATATGGGGAAATGCTTCTGGTTGTAATTTCCACCGTTGTCTTGGTATCTCTACTCTTTCACCATTCACCGTAAGAAGTTGTCGCAAAAGTGAATATCACACAAAAACAATCATGAGTCAGTTTTCTATCTCTCCAGGGATAGCCTTCTCCCATTTCAGGAAAATATTGGAATCTTTAGGGGGCCTAAAGAAATGCCTACCTGAATATGATCGATATCCAGATCTACAGCCGGGTACGAAACACGTGGGAATATTGCGTGCTGTCTCAAGGCACAATTAAGTGCAATATACAATAGGTATGTAGCAATGTAGACGGTAAGACATAACACAAACTCCGCCATAGCCGGTCCCAAGCCCGTGTTGAGAAAGGAGGAGGGATTCTGGGATGCGCCTGAGAGGGGCTTGACAAATTCCCTGGCTCAGGAAGTAATTGACGAAAACACCTTAGCAAGGAAGCAACCAGATGGTAAGCCTGGATGCCAGAAGGGAGCAGTCCTCCCATCAGGCTAGGAATCAGTAGGCCAGTTATCTGCTATTCCGAAACCACTCATACTAAAAGCAAACACAGAGAGATAACCGGACTGATCAAGAAGACGACAAACTGGCGCGGATTAAGGATAACGAATTTGGGTACTTGGAATGTTAGAGGAGTAAATGGTAAGGAAATTGAATTGACGAAGGAAACACAGAGGACCAAAGTGCAATACCTAGCGGTGACCGAAACAAAGAAGAAAGGTCAGGGCTGTGAGCAGTGGGAGGATGGCTTTCTTTTCTTCTACTCTGGGGTACCAAAACAGGAAAGAGCCAAAGCTGGAGTAGGACTCTTAGTTAAAGAAGAAAGAACAAAAAATGTCAAAAACTGGAAGTTTGTTAATGAACGTATAATGACCATAGACATAGAGGAAGAACGAAGGGTCACATCTCTTATTGTCACATATGCACCAAATGATGATGAGACGGAAGAAAAGAAAGATGAGTACTACGAACAACTTCAGAGTACAATGGACGAAGTTAAAGGGGAAGATGTCATCTTACTTGGAGATATAAATGCAAGAGTGGGTAATGAACCTACAAAATGGCAAAACGTAATTGGAAAAGAAGGTAAAAGCAAGACAAACAACAATGGGAAGAGGCTTCTGGAATATTGTATGGCCAATAACTTAATGATAACAAACACAAAGTTCCCCCATAAGGACATCCACAAATATACAAGAGTAGAACCAGCCAGAGCAGAAAAGTCAGTGATTGACTATATAATTGTAAAGCAACATCAAATGAGATTCGTCCGAGACGCAAGAGTTGTACGAGGACCCGAGATAGGAAGTGACCATCTACTACTGGTATTAACATATGTGACAGAGAGAACACAGGAACGGGTACAAACAAGGAAGAGAAAGGAAAGAGCAAAGCCAAGAATAAATGCGTATAAACTGAGGGAAGCGAAAGAGATACAAGAACAGTTTCAAAATAAGGTCAGTACAAAACTACGAGACATGAACCAAGAAAGTGAGGAAGGAAGTTTAGAAACCACATGGAATATGTTTAAAAGAGTCATCCGGGGAAGTGCAACTGAAATATGTGGAGTTACAACAGGAAATTCAAAACAAAGGAAAACATCTTGGTGGAATGATCAAGTAAAAGAGGCTGTTAAAGAAAAGAAAGAGTTATGGAAAATATACCTCAATACGAAAGCAACAGAAGACTACCAGAGGTACAAAAACCAAAGGATAGTGGTAAAGGAGATTGTTAAGGTTGCCAAGACACAAAGTTGGGAAAAGTTTGGTGAGTTTATGGAAAAATCCCATGACGAAAATCAAAAACTGTTCTATAAAATCCTGAAGAACTGGAGAAAGGAGAAGGAATTCCCCCTGAAATATATTAAAGATAAGAATGGCGAGTTACTAACAACAGAAGAAGATATCATGGAGAGATGGAAGCAGCACTTCGAGGAACTGCTCGAACAAAAGGAGCAGCATGTGGGGGAAAGATTGGAAGAAGAGGATACAGCGGTAGAAGAGGAAGGTGAAAGTACATATATTGCACTAGAAGAATTGAGGGCAGCAATCAGAAAGATAAAGCTTGGGAAAGCAGCTGGGCATGATCAAATCTCACCAGAAATGATCAAATATATGGGTCAAAAAGGGGAAAATCTATTGTTGCAGGTGATGAACATAGCATGGAAGACGAAAGAAATCCATAGAGACTGGCAGCTAGCAACAATTATACCTATCTACAAAAAGGGAGATAACCGAATATGCGACAACCACAGAGGAATATCATTGCTAAGTGTACCGGGGAAAATATACTCAAGGATTCTTGAAACAAGACTACGAAACCAAGTAGAGGTACAATTGGATGAACAATGTGGATTCAGGGCAGGAAGAAGCACTCAGGACTTAATATTCGCAATCCGTCAAGTGTGTGAGAAGAACATAGAACGCAACAGAGATACGTATATGTGTTTTCTGTATTTAGTGAAAGCATTTGACAAGGTACCATGGAGAGTCCTGTGGGAAGTCCTAAAGCAACGGAACGTGGAATCCTGCCTTATACAAGCAATTAGGAGCTTCTACAAAAGCTGCAGAAATCAAGTAAGGACATCGAACTGTACGTCCACAGAATTCATATCAACAGCAGGAGTGAGACAGGGAGACATTTTGTCACCATATTTGTTCATCATACTTTTGGATGAGTTCATGAAGAGATGTAAGGAACGCAGCAAGAAATTCAAAGTTGGGAACTACAAGTTAAATCCTATTTACATAACAGTCATGGCATTTGCAGATGATGTTGTTATATTAGCCAAGTCCCCTCGAGAGCTTCAGTATAATTTGGATATCTGGAACGAAGAACTGAAGAAGGTAGGCATGGTAATCAGTAAAGAGAAGTCCAAAGTGATGGCTGTGTCAAGGCAGAGAAGAGTGCTGAACGTCAAGATCGATGGCAAGGAATTGGAACAAGTTCCAACATTTAAGTAATTAGGGGCCATGATATCTGAAGATGGAAAGATGGACGCAGAAATAAATAGCCGCATTGCTTCAAGATGACGACTTTATTACTCACTAAGCCGCAACTTTATTAGCGAAAGAGAAGTGAGCGAGAAGACCAAACTCGCTGTGTACAAGTCAACATATGTACCAACACTTACATATAGCTCGGAATCATGGACCTTAGGCACTTAACATCAAAGTAGGATGCAAGCAATGGAGATGAGATACTTGAGGCGCTTAAAACGAAAGACGAGAAGAGACCGCATCAGAAATAACACTATAAGAAATACGCTTGGTGTAAAACCGCTGGGATCAATCATAGAGAAAGCCCAATTGAGGTGGTATGGCCATGTCGCACGTATGCCTGAAACACGACTACCATACCGGGTATGGCAGGCTAGGAGTGAGGGTCCCAGAACCAGAGGACGTCCACGCACCAAGTGGGAGGACAATATTGCAGCCAGTCTAAGAACAAGAGGCATTCAATGGACAGCAGCTCGAATCAAGGCCCAAGACAGGAAAGGATAGAGATCTCTCTGTGAAACCTCAACACCAACCGGTAGAAGAGGACCGACTAAGTAAGTAAGTAAAGACATAACACAACTCCCACTACTCACTCATGAACAATTCAATGTAAACTGCCGATCAGTGGCAATAGAGAGCAATACAAACTCCGATAACTTGGCACGAATGTAATGCGCTCTAATGACAAGTCTCGTCTGTTGCCGTCTCAATCGATGGTGCTGCTACTGGTGGAAAGACCAGCACTCTCTTCAATTGGCTTATGGGTGAATAGCGCACACTTCCTCTGCCATACGCTATGGTTCCAAGTTACAGGCAAAGCAGCGTCCCTGTACGTAGGCAACACCTACTGCAGTGTAGTATAGTGGGTGGTCTATTGGCAACTCAAAATAACACTTGGGGCGCTGCGGTCGGTCTGGATAAGTAGGGTAAAAATACTCAATAACACGCGTTTGATATGGAACACTTTTTATGTTTCGGTTATAATCAGTAAATGGGGTCCCTAAAATACTGACAGTTATTTTTGATTGTATATATGGATAACTGTGCGATACACGTGATCTAATTTGTGTGTTCCACTGGATTTTATGTGTCAATTGCATATTATCAAACATCGGTTGTCTGCTGGTATTTGTTTTTGAGCAGATCGAGTCATGGCGCTGTTACGTTTAAACGCTATATTTGAGTTTGCTCACTGTGCCATAGACTGTAGAAATTATTTGCTGCTTGGTAGGACGAAGGGATGAGTTTAACTTGTGTTCGCTTTCGCGAATGTTTTTTTTTGTGGCTATGTTTCCCGCACGGTTTGAAACACTCGTTTAATTTTGCCCCATTATTTTTTCCGTTATAATTGCAGTATGAACACGGTGTTCTGATTATTTACTTAACTTACGTTTCATTTGAATTGTTGTTCTTTATTATTCTTGTCAACTCACCTTTTTCTGAAGTGTCTTTCTAGACGCACCATACTGTCACACTTTTTCATGAGGTACTGTGCTCATCTCAGCGGAAACCGTCTCAATGTGCTTGGGGCTGTGCGCTGATTGGCTGTTTGACGCCCCGCCTTCATTCTGGATTGTTCGACGCGCTGTCGTCATTTCCACTATAAATTCTCCGCTTCGCCGTTCTGCGGCTTTGTCTACATCTACCTGCTTGAACCAGTCTGACCTCGGCTGCCTGCCGTTCCACAGCAAGGCCCTTCTTGTGAAGGCCCTGTTTGTAAACATTGAGTGGCTGGAACCTTGCCAGGCGGCATGCTTCATCACTCGGACTCTGTCACGCTGGGCGAGGCATGAGTCAACGACCTTCACCTCAGCAACTAAGTCAGCCCGCTAACTCACTACAACTCGGCGATGAGAAACTACAATTGATTGTAAACCGCTAGACAGATCATTACCAAGAGGTCTGTTCCGGCGGGGTGCAATTCGCCAATGGAGCCACCATCCCTCTTTCTCGCAAGGCATGCCGAGGCAGCTTAGAGGAACCCTTCGTTTGGATCACAACCCGCTTCCTGCGGGCCAAATACTAAGTACAAAAGTATCGAATTATTGGTAACGTGAACTACTTTCACTTGGTTTATACATTTTTTCAAGGCTAAGCCTTTCTTCTTGCTTCTTGCTTGTTTTTAGATATTTTTCTTAAACATACTTTTTTAATCGCCTTTATATGGCCTTTTTATGCATTTTTATTATAATTCTTCTTTATTCTAAGTTTCCTGGAGAAACCTTGCATTTTTTATTAGCTTCTTTTAATTATTCTTCTAAATGAAAATGTTTGTTATTACTTCACAAATCAAATAAATGTATCAAACCTTGGTTATCAATATTTGGTCTCTTCCTCATCGCTCTATTTAAATTTCACTGTGTGCCCGAATCCCAATCCCCCTTTTCCCAGTTGGGGTGCTAACTACTCACACCCTTTTCCATGGTACCTCAAACCCGGGATCCAACCCAGAACCTTTATTCTGAGACCACAAATTCTATTCCAAAAAAAACAGAACTTGTGTAATCTAATATTTGCCTTATACATTTCAGTATATCGTGGCTAGCGCAGGAGATCTGCGGGAAAGCGGAGACAATCCCAGCTTACTCCATAACTGGTTTCTTTCTGGAAAGCAGGTCCGTCTGGTGCCGCAAGCAGCTTTGGTAGGTGAGTTATTCCAACTTCCCAGCCATGCCAGTAATAATAGACGATAAACTGTTAAACTCTCGGGCGGCCTACAAAGGTCAACTTACCCGGTTTCAAAAATATCTAGCCACTCTACCGAAAGAGGAACAAAATCTTGATATTATATCTCAGCGTTTAAAAGCTTTTGAACAGGCGTACGAGAAATATGATCTCGTGCAACTTGAAATTGAAATCAAAAGTCCAGAACATCAATCAGATAGGGAAGAAGTAGAGAGTAATTACTTTGATACACACGCTCAGGCTGTGGCATTAGTAAGAACTTTGACCCTGGCGTTGAAGGTAGAGGAAACTCAAGGAAGAATTAGCGATCATGGGAATGGTATCAAACCATTGCTACCTAAAATTGAAATTCCGCATTTTTCAGGAAAGGAAGAGATGTGGCAATCATTCTTTGAATTGTTCAGTTCATTAGTACATAATAATGCCACACTTCCGGAAATTCAGAAATTTCATTACTTAAAATCCATTTTGCAGGGGCCACCCCTTCAACTTATAAGAGAACTTCCCTTAACAGGAGAAAACTATAACATTGCTATCGAGCTTCTTAAAGGCCGTTATGGCAATGAAAAATTATGTTTACAGAGGCACATTCAAGCCTTATTTAACCTGCCCGCATTGCGAGCTGACAGCTTGTCAACACTGCGAGCCTTAAGTGACACGGTCCAACTACACGTCAGAGCATTGGCACGGTTGAATCAACCAGTCGAGCATTGGGATCTATTCTTAGTTCACTTGGTTACTTCTAAATTTGATTCATCAACTTTAAAGGCATGGGAGAGGGAACTAACAAATGACACTTCATATACTTATGGCTCATTGCTTACGTTTATGAATAATAGATGTCAGGTTTTGTCAGCTGTAGCCTGTCATATGTCAGGAAGTGCAGATAACAAATCTAATGTTGTGAAACCAGTCGGTGCCAAAATAAACAAATCTGCTGTCTTTACTGTTCAGCATAACTCAACGGATTGTATTCTCTGTAAAGCACCTCACAGGTTATATTCCTGCGTTGCCTTTAAAGCCCTTTCTACCGATGAAAGACGCAAATTAATAGCTCAAAAAAGATATTGCTATAACTGTTTGTCAACTAGGCATATGGTGCCTGATTGCTTATCTAAAAATACTTGCTCCCATTGCAAGGCTCAACATCATACCTTGCTTCATAGGTTTGAAAAGCCACGTCAGGCTCCTTCCCCTGGATGTTCTAAAGATGCATCCCCAGGAGCTAATGCGCAATCTTATACTCAGAGCTCTAGCTCAATTCGTAGTTCCCAGGTGCTACTATCAACCGTATTAATAAAAATTCAAGACTCTTCTGGTAGATGGCTTGAGCACGTGCCCTATTGGATAATGCCGCCACCCATGACTTCATAAGTGAGCGTCTCATTAAGAAACTTGGTCTTCCCAAGCAACCTACATTAATTCAGGTTACCGGTATTAACAATAGCAATGTTAAATCTTTGCATTTTGTTCGTGTTCACATCAAAGATGCTGTTAATTCTAACACAACATTTCAGTTGAATTGCCTTGCCATTGATACTATTGGCAGTAATACCCCTAGTACTTCTTTTGAAATTAGAAAATGGCAATTTCCTCATAACATTCAGTTGGCGGACCCAACATTTAATACGAGCGCCCCGGTAGACATACTTCTCAGTGCCCAAGTATTTTGGCAATGTCTCCTTAGCTCTAAGGTTAAAATATCACCTGGAGTGTTTGTTCATCATACCAAGCTAGGTTGGTTAGTAACGGGTCAGGTCCCTCGTAAGTCGTTTCAAAATTTCTCTCAATGTCATTTTGTCAATACAAGTCTCGATTACAACTTAGAAAGATTTTGGAAAATCGAAACTATAGATTCAGTTTCACCTTCCTCGGTTGAAAATGAAATGTGTGAAAAACTGTTTCGTGAAACAACCAAACGCAATTCAGAGGGTAGATTTGTTGTAACAATGCCCCGAGTGGATAATCCACCTCTTTTATTTGAAACACACCCTAGGGCTCTTAGAGCACTCTATGCTGTGGAAAACAAATTTAAACGTGACCCTAGTCCCCCTCTTGTCTGGAATTTGGGTAGGATTGTTGAGTGCTTTCCTGGCAGAGATGGTAGGATTCGCGTGGTAAAACTGCAGACTTCTGCTGGCCAGTTTCTCAGGCCAATCACTATGATTGCTCCTTTGCCACGCGAAACCTAACTTCTGCGCCTTCTTACTGCAATTTTTTCTCGCCCCTCCCAGCATGTTCGCTTTCGCGAATGTTTTTTTTTTGTGGCTATGTTTCCCGCACGGTTTGAAACACTCGTTTAATTTTGCCCCATTATTTTTTCCGTTATAATTGCAGTATGAACACGGTGTTCTGATTATTTACTTAACTTACGTTTCATTTGAATTGTTGTTCTTTATTATTCTTGTCAACTCACCTTTTTCTGAAGTGTCTTTCTAGACGCACCATACTGTCACACTTTTTCATGAGGTACTGTGCTCATCTCAGCGGCAACCGTCTCAATGTGCTTGGGGCTGTGCGCTGATTGGCTGTTTGACGCCCCGCCTTCATTCTGGATTGTTCGACGCGCTGTCGTCATTTCCACTATAAATTCTCCGCTTCGCCGTTCTGCGGCTTTGTCTACATCTACCTGCTTGAACCAGTCTGACCTCGGCTGCCTGCCGTTCCACAGCAAGGCCCTTCTTGTGAAGGCCCTGTTTGTAAACATTGAGTGGCTGGAACCTTGCCAGGCGGCATGCTTCATCACTCGGACTCTGTCACGCTGGGCGAGGCATGAGTCAACGACCTTCACCTCAGCAACTAAGTCAGCCCGCTAACTCACTACAACTCGGCGATGAGAAACTACAATTGATTGTAAACCGCTAGACAGATCATTACCAAGAGGTCTGTTCCGGCGGGGTGCAATTCGCCAATGGAGCCACCATCCCTCTTTCTCGCAAGGCATGCCGAGGCAGCTTAGAGGAACCCTTCGTTTGGATCACAACCCGCTTCCTGCGGGCCAAATACTAAGTACAAAAGTATCGAATTATTGGTAACGTGAACTACTTTCACTTGGTTTATACATTTTTTCAAGGCTAAGCCTTTCTTCTTGCTTCTTGCTTGTTTTTAGATATTTTTCTTAAACATACTTTTTTAATCGCCTTTATATGGCCTTTTTATGCATTTTTATTATAATTCTTCTTTATTCTAAGTTTCCTGGAGAAACCTTGCATTTTTTATTAGCTTCTTTTAATTATTCTTCTAAATGAAAATGTTTGTTATTACTTCACAAATCAAATAAATGTATCAAACCTTGGTTATCAATATTTGGTCTCTTCCTCATCGCTCTATTTAAATTTCACTGTGTGCCCGAATCCCAATCCCCCTTTTCCCAGTTGGGGTGCTAACTACTCACACCCTTTTCCAACTTGTATTAAAGCTCGGGGGAGACAGGAATTGCTTGATTTGGATGGTTAGCTGGTGGGTTTAGTGTTGAATATCGGACTGGTAGCAGGTTCTCGCAGAGTAGATATTTACCCTGCGAAGTCAAATTAGGCCTATATGACTCGTAGTGGAATGGCTCGGATATCGCAGAGCGAAGTGATGGAGGTTGGTAGGGTAATTGGAAATGAACTAGGGAAGGGGAAGGATACCTAACTGATGAAGCTTGGCTGTACTCGGCTGGTGTAGGCTTGGCTGTCTTGGTACGGCTTGGCTCGGCGAGACTGTGCTTGGCTGTCTAGGTGCGGCTTGGCTCGGCGTAACAGAGGACAACCCGTCCTGTCGTCAGTGAGTGTAGTGGTGAGTGCTCCAACCTGCTCCTGTTGCCCGTATTTATTTGGTATCGTCACCTTTCGGCTATTGCTATTTACATCTTTTGGAAAGTGATGAAAACTTATATCCGTAGCCCTCTTATGCATCGACTTACAGCCGTAAACTGAGCAATATACTTTGCTTTTACTCATTTTACACTCTATCAACGAGTAAAACTTATTACTTATGTATAAAGACACGAAGAATTTACCTCGATCTGCTTACGAATACAAGAAACCATATACAAACAGTCACCACGTGACAAATGTACCCTACTCGGTAAGTTTCTCATTTTTACCGATAGATATCATATCAGATAGCTGGAGTTGCCAATATTGTGTCAGATCTCAAAAGAACTGTATGTAGCGAGTACATGTTAATAACGGCAGGTAGTAGCATTGTATGGCGGTACAAGTCAACACAATACTGTTTGACAGCTAAGGCAACACCACCTACTGAGAAGGTCATGCAATATCATTTATGACGTCTTAGTCTAGCGGCCATCAACGATCGCTCTACCCAGCGCTGCTATGAACAAGCTGTCAGGAAGCGAGACTGAAGGTTTAGGCTACTTATAAAATTACGTTCTACAGACGCGAATAAATAAATAACGAAACCATCAATGAAACATGGTCAGAAGTTGTTGTGATCTCTACATTACACAAATAAATCGACATTTTCGATCAGACTCGATAAGTATGCATTTCGAACCTTGCGAGTTTGAACTTGACCGAAAACGGTGTTGTCTCAGCAATAAATGCGATATATAAAAGAATTCAATAGAAAAATTGTAAATATTCACCCCATTTTAATGTGAAATGTTGACTCCACAACGGAAAGAAAAGATACACACACAAATAACCAATTAATCTGTAACAGATAGAACAGAGATTAATATATATAGTCAGTCGTATCTGTCCAGGTTTGATTCCCACCTCTGCCGAGAAATGTAATTCTGATTTGAGGTTTGAAACTGCATTCACTTAGCCTCATGAGAACTGAACTCAGAAGAAGTGGATTCGACTTTTCCTTTCTCCTCCAGGTAAATGCTGGGATAGTTCCTAACGGAAGACCATAGTCACCTCCTTCCCAATTCTAGCATCACAATGCACACATGCAAATTCTACCCGCATCCAAGTAGGCCTACACATGACTGATGACAGTGATGTCCAAACCCATTCACGAAACAACAACAATTAGCCACAGAAAGTTTTCCTCCGTGATAAGAAACAAGGCTAGGAATATAATGCCTATGACAAAAAAGATTGGTAGGTTCGTCAGTTTAGGGGCTGCGACAACCCGGTCATGTACCCTGTGTACTAGGGTGTGTGCAGAATCTGTCTGATAACCGGTGTTAATTGTGATGGCTGTTTTATACTCTGATTTACAAAGGATGAACGGTGAAAGCTGTCATCCGCTTGATAGGCAAGGTGAGGAGTGGAGGCGAGAGAGATAACAGTCTCCATAGCAACAGCGAGCAGTGTTTGCAATGTATGCCGACACAGCAGTGAGCACATGGTTTGACTCAGTGTTCTACTGTGCCTTCACTCGTCACTGCCATTAGACCGCCAAGCAGGGGGGGCTAACTTCCCCAGTATTTGTGTCTCCCTGCAAGCCTCTTGGAATGCTATGAGTCATTATCTGCCTCAGTGGCAACGCAGCATTTCTCCACGTGCTAGCTTTGACAGCTGTCAGCGTTCATTATTGGTCATACAGAGTATAGTGTGTGTTATGTGTAATTCAGTTTTTTTTTGTTTTTTTTTTTTGGTTTTTTGTTTTATTTTTTGGACTGCAGACGATCAATTTCAAGTAGTTCCTACTTTTGCTACCGTCGACGACACTTAGCTGTGAATCTGGCTACTAGATGCCACCGCAACCTGGCGGCGAACGTTAGAACTTAACAGAGCGATAATTCAAATCTAACCTAGAAATTTAGCTTCACACAATTGTAGTTAGCGGAAAGTTCCTTTACATGCCATAAATCTATGACATGGGCTTAACTTCCCCTCCAAAGGAAGGTATACTGAGGGATTTTTAACGCTCTTAGAAATCCGACGACTTCGGCCGGGTTTGAACCCGCGATCTTAAGCATAGAAGCTCAGTATGCTACCAACTACGCCATATTGCGAGGTTGACTAAAGCTTCCACAGCCCAGGATACTAGACATTTGATGAGTATCAGTTTGGTTTCTGTTGTTAGGGCCATGATAACCTGTGTTATTGTAATGGCTGTACCAGTGTGTGAGAGCTGGGGTAGGAATCCAACTTACCTCACGACGGTGAGGAGCTGCAGCAAGTTCACAGGTTCGACAGTGACTATTCCGAGTGCAGTTCTTCCATTGACCGTCCAGGAAAATGTTAGGATAGTTTCATTTTGATTATACTCGCTACAGACACACACCCAAGTACATGGGGCTGCTATTTGCGATTAGCTTATAGATGAGAACAATCCAAAAGTAGGAGAGGAACGATCTATTGATGACAATCGTGGAAATGGTGAAGTCTATTTGAGGTATCCTATTGTATTGTTAAAAACAATCTGTATCGAGATAAAATTGAACTTTAAAGATGTTTTTAACGAGACGCTGCCGAGTCTCCCTAGAAATTAACACAAGACACTGGCAACGCACGAACAGAAGAGCTAATGATGCTTCATGTCTTACAGTCCACTGTAGGGGGGTGTAAAGGCTAGTCCACACCAAAGTTAATGAACAATGTTCATGAACAATGTTAATGAAAACATTTCTCAACATGTTTACTAAACATTTGTTAACAAACTTCTTCAACATTATGTCCACACCAAATGAACTTTTGTGAACAAACATCTTCAACATTAAATAAACTGTTTGTGAGGTTATAATGGATAGGGTCAGGAAGAAGAAAGTACTTACAGCTACATCTTTCATTATTTTAGTGCGTACAAAATTAGAGAAAAGCGCAGACGCAAGGTGTGGAAAAGAAAAATATTGGAAAGGCGTTTACAATTAAGTTAATTAATATTCTCATGTGCTTCCTGGTATTTCATAATTCCGCGCAATATACAAGTCGCTTGCGATTCGATACAGTAGTCGATTTTAGAGAAGTAAAAGAGCATCGTATTCCGCCCTACGAATTTACAACCTTAATTGCGTCTTTGCGCATGCGCGAACCAAAATGTTAACGAAAACACGAAAAGTTAATGAAAAGTTTCATTCACAAAAGTTAAAGATATTTTGTTCATGAACATGCTCGAAAAGTTAACGAACACGCTATTTTGTTAATGAACAGTCAAAAATGTTCATGAACAGTGTTCATTAACAAAGTTAACGCTGTTCATGATCAAAGTTAACGAAAACATCTTGGTGTGGACGTACCTTAACTTGTATGGATCCATCGCTCCGAGATTCGTATAATGGACTTACGAGGCACTGTAAGCCCTGGTTCACCCACGTACAACCGAAAAAATTCACACAAGTTTACAACATATTTACATTATACTTACAAATGTTCAAATTTGTAAGTATGAACTTTCCAATTTGGTCGTTGATGGTGAAGGAACCAATTTGTTGAAAACTTCCGTCTACGATCCAAAAGAAAGCTATTTTTTTCTTAAGTAGTAATTATCTTATTTAATATTTATCCATAATATTATTATCATTATTATTACATACCGAAGCCTCCGTGGCTTAGGCGTCAGCATGCCGGCCTCTCACCGCTGGGTCCGTGGTTCAAATCCCGGTCACTCCATGTGAGATCTGTGCTGGACAAAACGGAGGCAGACAGGTTTTTCTCCGGGTACTCCGGTTTTCCCTGTCAAAATTTCATTCCAGCGACACTCTCCACTATCATTTCATTTCAGCTGTCATTCATTTAATCATTGCCCCAGAGGAGTGCGCCAGGCCTCGGCAGCCGGCACAGTTCATATCCTTGCCGCTAGAGGGGGGCCTCATTCATTCCATTCCTGACCCGGTCGGAGACTGGAAGCAGGCTGTGGATTTTCATTTCATTATTACATACCTGCCAACTTTCAAAAATAGAAATCCAGAAGATCACAAAGGGCAAAAATTTAACGTGTACATGCGTCGCAAGGTCTTAAAAATAGCGAGAAAAGACTACAGGGAAAGAGATTACAAATTCCTGGTGATGTGAGACTATCTAATTCATTGTGCCAGTTTCCCAAAATTCTGAAGAATTTGCCTTCCTGAAAGACTGATGATATCGTTTCTTACTTGAATTCATCACGAAAACACTAAATCGCACACAAATTTGTCACTCAATTGCACGAATACCAGAACTACAGCAAGCACCGCTTAAAACCAAACTTTCCCGCTTACAAACCGTCAAAGCACAAAGAGTAATATAAATGCAGCGATAATCTGCGAGATGTGATTATAGATATACAGTTCTAGGGATGTATAGAACTAGCACCGATAGAGCGCACTGCTGTTGTACTGGGTAAGCGCAAGGCGCTCTTCATTTGTCTCCTGTGTTCTCATGCCGCTAATATCCACGAATTTAAGTTGTTTAAATTGCTATTTTCGTGACTATGCCGAGCTATTGCAGTGTTCCTCTTTGCAAAAATCAGGGAAATCCGATTTCGTGTCACCAATTTTCACAAAATAAAGAAATGAGGAAGAAATGGTTACATGCTATTAGAAGGAAACATTTCGGTGAAGAAAATCTGACCCAAAATATTAAAGTGTGTTCCCATCGTTTTCAACTCGATGACTTCACGAAAACTATGTTGGGCAAGTGTGAATTATAAAGGGAAATAATTCCTACCTATAAACTGAATAGACATATCGATAACAACCACTGAATTTATGCGTTTGTATTTGAAGGTGAGAGAGCAAGATTAAAACCGGGCACTGTTCCTTCGCTTTTTCCGTGGACCACGAACACAACAAAAATAAGGAAGAGGCCATACACAAGAAAATTGCCAGTTTACCACGATAAGCCTACAATATCGGAATCTGCATAAATTATCTCCATTGAAGTACGGTACGGGAAGAAATCGTCAATATACAGGAAGAAGTGAATGTAACATTTGTGACTCCCATTTTCAAAGGCATCAATACTCGGACAAATACTTCAAGAATAAATGTCACAACATTAACAGTCAAAAACGTATTATGGTTGGTTTCTTGAAATCAGAATTAATCGTCAACTTACATCTGCCCGACGGAGAATGTGGTACCGGTAGTGACTGACTTCTACATTCTTGAGTCATAGGCCTAAGTCAGCCAGATGAATGGAAACAGTTCATGGCCTTAAAACAGGGATTCTCAAACTTTTTAAATACTGTACCCCTAAGTCGTTTCCAAGGGGTACGGAAACGATTTGTATTAAGAAATTGACAAATTACAAAAGAAACAAACGTTGCGATGAATTTTGAGGTAAACAATACCGGTATCAACTTTCTTTGATTATGTTTACCTTAAAACAAAACCGTTTCATGTACGCTATGAACCAAAAAAATACACGAATCGAAGTCTATAAGCAAGGGGAGCCAGTGAATATTTAAATCTCTATTTATAAAAGGAAGATTATAGTTTTACGTGAACGTTAATCTAGAGATCATAAGGCACAGAGGACTTCCTCTTTACGTGGAATCCGAACAGGACAAGGCATTTCACTTTGAAAATCTCACATGCATTGACCGGGAAATCTCTATTTATGATTTAAGTCTTATGGAGATATAGGCTTTTTATCAATATAGGCCTACAATACTCAAGCATGCTGACTCCTATTCATAATTTGAATAATAAAGCGTGTTAGAATTTTGTTATTACCGCTGTAGCCTACTAATTCTTCCCTCCCCCCACTAGTTTTAGCGCCTCTAGTCCGTAGCTCATTTTACAGCTGTTTAACGCTTAAACGCTGAAAATCGTTCATAATATATTAGAAGATATACCTATAGAATTAATTAATATAGTCTTGGAGTAAAATTAGAGAAGATATAATTTACTTTAGCTTAGAAAACTCGGTCACAATCTATACATTCCTCGTAGCTGACTGGGGGAAACATAGGACGATCGCCTTGCGCTTACCCAGTACTACACGAGCGCTATCTGGCGCGAACTTTCTCAGGCTACATCCCTATTAATGACAAAAGCGCAGCGATAATCTGCAAGACGGGATTATCGATAAACTTTGTAGGGTGTCTACTGTAAGGATATATTAGCTACCTTTTGGTTAATTTTAGTTACCTTTCAATTCAAGATACGTCTGTGGTCGGCAACCATAGAAGCTCATCGCTCGGTGAAGGAAAACAACAATGAACTGTGTTTAAAGCAGTGAATAAGATTCACTTATGGTGTCATAAAAAATAGATAAAAATAAATAATGGATATTTAATATCAAATGAGTTGATTCAGCAAATATGCCGTCTTGTGTACAAGAAGTTATAATTACCAAGAAGTTGCTCTGCTCTTGGCCTTTGGGGAGATTTCCTTTGTCCCCGCGGTAGACCACGAAGAAATACATGCGACGTTACGTGATCGTCACCGAATTATATCTTCCCAGTCAGGTACGGAGAAATATCGAGACGTTACACGATCGGCGCTGGTCTCAGCCGCTTGGCGCGATTCAGAGTTTTTTTAGATAGAACACGGAGAAAAATCACAATTACATCATCGGTGTCACTTTTAGTCGTTCGACGAGATTTCTATTGTCCTTGAGGTCGGACAAGGAAAAATATGGTAAGTTATTATTATGCAATCGGCACCGCTTGCTGTCCATTTGACAGGAATCCAGTTGCACTCGTCATCGAATGCGAAGAAAAATCATGATGTATCGCAATCGCTGCCGCTCTCGGTCGTTTTACGAGATTCACGTTGTCCTCGCGGTTACACAATGCGAACGCGATATTAAGCAATCGGCACCGCATCCGGCCGTTCAACGATTGTCTGCTTGCCTTTCTGTCTTGGTAGAATGGCGGAGGTGAGCTCGAGGTTGTTAAAATTCACGAGCAGTTATGGACATGTTGTATGATCGGCGCCGTGATTCCCGCAGTCTTCGAGGACACACGTTCGCGGCCGGGCACGGGTTTTATAATTTTACGCAACTGGCGTCGATCGTGGTCCGTTTGACGAGATTCCCGCAGGCAAGTCGTGCTGTCAGCCGGCCATCTTGAGGATGTGACTTTGGAGAATGAACGTTCGAAGTAGGTATCGGTTATTATGAATTATTCAGAGAGGATTGCACGAATAATCCGACAAGAGGGCACATTTTCTTTCGAATTCAAATTATACAAGTTTTCGAGATAACCGGTTATAAATGATATATCCAATAGAACCATAGTTCGAAGGTAAAATAGGCATAGGCCTATAACGGAGTTTCGAATTAACCACACTTGAAGTCGCAAATTCACTAGACGGATAGATTTTTAAAATATAGTCTATGTATTTCGAGGTTTTTTTGTGATTATTTTTTGAAACTGTATCATTTCGCAAGATTGCGACAATAAAATTATTTCGCGTTATTTCTGGACTTCAATTTGAGATATACAAATTTAGAGGCCAATATCAGAAATGAGAGGTTTCTGTTGAGTTTCGGAAGTAATCGCGAATAAACGTCTCGCAAAAAGTCAGGTTTCCAATTAATACAGAAAAATATTTCACACAAAACTAAAATCTTCTTGATGCCGAAAATATACGTTGAACCGATGTATACAGTACCACTGAAGGTATCCTCGGTATGCATTTCCTTTAAGTCGTGCACGGGGAAATATAGCTTACGCAATCGGCGCCGCTTGCGTGAAACTCACTTCATTGCATCCGCGAGCCTAGCGACGCGGGTTTAAATGATTTTAACAGACCTCGGCGAATTTTCGTTACCTCCATCTACCCAGACATAAGAATTAGCTACTTTTCGTTACCTTTATAAAATGAGTTACTTTTTCGTTACCGGTAGACACCCTGAGTCTTATCAGTCGAATTTAAACACTCGCATCTCAGAATAATCGAAAATCAAAACTGAAATGCGATTTGGATGCAGAGAACGGAAAAAAGCTAGGGAGTTGAAAATTCTGAAAAAACTATGTTAATCCGGACAACCGGAAAACACCCCAAAAATCCGGAAACCTTCCGGGAAAACCAGAAAACTTGGCAGGTATGTATTAACTTTATTGGCCACATTGGACCACTTGAGTCTTCCATGTACACTTTTCCTTTGAAGGTTGTATTGTTGCATTCTTCTTATCTGCCCAGTACTTCTCTATTTGTTCTGATCGTAGTGTTCTTAATTCGTCTGAAATCTCTGCAGCCCGTCCGGATTTTTTCTGTTGAAAATTTGAGATTCTCAAGAAGGGTGGTAATTTTATTCTTGTTCTCTGCATCTGTAATTTCGAGTCTAACCGTTTTGAGATCTTCTTGAAATTTTTTGATCCAATGTCCTCAAGTCTTCTTTCCAAGATTTCTCATCACTAGTTGTCGTGAAATCCATAATAATAATAGTTTAAGTACAGTATATATAAATCAGAAGACCGGCGTGTGAGGGTTAGAGCTCACCCAAATGTCATCCTCACCTACACGTGGTGCACCCTGTTTTAGACTGACGAGGCTCTGTCGTCCGAGTGACTCCGGGGATAAGGAGTCCACCTCTATCCGCTCAACGGCGTAGAAAATGTAGCGTCTGATCTCCAGGTTAGGGGCGGATGCGCAAGGCGTCTGTACTCCAGAGGAGCGGCTTTATTACCACCTCTCTGGATCATATCCAGAGCTGTAACTCGGGACCTAGTCCCTCATCGGTGTAACCGTGACTGTCAACCATGGAAAATCCTTCAAGGAATAGTCCACCAGCTGAACCTAGAGTTCAGAGAAAGCAGAATTCGGATCCGGTGGGCTGCAACCTACGAGATACCGTGATGCCGGAGGCACGGAAACATCCCAGAACAAAGAGACTCAAACTAATGCAACCACCAGCATCTACACAAAAACTTCAAAGCTGAACAAATCCTTTTTTTTTCTCGACACACAATGTTAACACTTTGTGCCAAATTGGAAAATTAAAGATTGTCACTGACATCATGGACAAACATAAAATTCTAATAATGGCCCTTCAAGAAATAAGGAATAGTGATCAGGACCCAATAGAATCACAAGGGTTCCGACTGTATAAAGGAATCCCTGGAAAACGAGTGATGATAAATTGTCCGCAGTTTGGTAATGGATTTCTAATAAATCTCAAAATCATCGATTCAGTCATGGAATTTAAATCTCAATCCCCCAGACTTGCAACACTAACTTTGAAAACTGCAAATAAAATCTACACAATTGTCAATGTTCATGCTCCCACTAATCAGAAAAATAACACCCTAAAGGTAAAAGAAGCAACGCAACAATTCTGGGATCTCTTGGATCAAACTTTAATCAACATACCTCCATCATCATCATCATCATCATCATCATCTTGCACAGTTTCCAGCCACTGGCCGGGTCTGTTTGGAACACAAGCCTCTCCAACGTCTTCTGTATTCCCACCATCTATCGGCCTCCAGACTTCTCCTCTCTTCTTCACGCTTTCTTCCACCCCCTTCAGCCACCTGTCTCTCGGTCTTCCTCTCGGTCTCTTTCCTTCCCACTTCGTCTCGTGTACTCTCCTGGGCATCCTCTTCACCTCCATTCGTTTTACATGTCCATACCATCTAAGTCTAGATTTCTCTATACCATCCTGTAATGGTTCCTCCTTCATTAATTCTCTGGTCCTCTCATTTCCTATTCTGTCCATCTTTGTAGTTCCAATACTGCTTCTCAAGAACCTCATCTCACTGGCCAGTATTTTGCTCTTCTCCCTTCCTTTCATAACCCAGGTCTCCGAGGCATACGTCAGGATAGGGACATAGTACGTCCGATATATAATCTTTTTGCTGTTCTGAGGGACATCCTTGCTCCATAACATGCTTCTCACACTCCTCCGAAATGCTTCTGCCTGCCTCCCCCGCTCATTTATTTCTCTATCGTTTCTTCCATTATCTTGTATCAGGCTTCCCAGATACTTGAAACTCTCCACTTTCTTCAGCTGTTCCCCACCAATTGTTATTCCCGTTGTGGTTCTTTCCTCCTTCGTTGTTGTGATCACCATCTCACTCTTATTTATGCTAAATTTCATCCCATATCCTTGTATTATTCCTTCCCACACGTCCAACTGTTCCTGTACCTCCTCCTCCTTGTTTTCCCAAATCATCAAATCATCTGCAAACACCATTGCTTTCATCTTTCCTTCCCCAATTACTTGTGCCACTCTGGTCATTATGTCATCCATCACCGCAATGAAAAGTAACGGTGACAGTGCACTTCCTTGTTTCAGGCCGTTTCTCTGTTCCAACCAGTCTGATCTCTCTCCTCCCACTTTCACACAGCTCACGCTTCCCTTGTACATCTCCTTTATCCTCTTTATAGTCCATTTCTCTACTTCTCTATCCTCCAGGGACTTCCATACTTTGTTTCTGCATACACTGTCATATGCTTTCTCAATGTCCAGGAAGGCCATCAGTAGATCTGTTCCATACTCATAGTGCTGTTCTTGTAACTGCCTTGCAGCAAAAATCAAATCCACTGTGGACCTTCCTGCTCTGAAGCCATGTTGTTCTTCCCTCATCCCTCCTTCTATCCTTGTCCTAATTCTCTTTTTCAAAACTTTCTAGAAGATCTTTGCACAATGACTCATCAGTGTTATTCCCCGATAGTTTCTGCAATCTGTTCTACTACCTTTCTTGAAGATCGGGACAATTATTCCTTTTTTCCAGTCCTCTGGGGTCTTCCTTTCCTTCCATGCTGTCCTCATCACTCGGTACAACCACTGTATCCCCACCTCTCCTGCTGTTCTCACCATCTCCACACTCAGCTCATCCACACCCGGTGCCTTCCCTCCTTTCATCTTTTTCACTGCATCTTCCACTTCTTTCCATGTTAAGTCCTTTTCTGTTTGCAGTTCATCTTCCTCTTCCCCGATTTCTTCCTCCTCACCATCTTTTCCATTTGGGTTCAGAAGTTCTTCAAAATATTCTTTCCACATTTTCATCAGTTCTTCCCTATTTTCTATCTCTTGTCCCCTTTTGTTCACCATTCTAACATAATCCGTAGGATCCTTCCGCCCCTTATTTTTTACCATCCCATACAGGACCTTTTTTGTACCTTCACTATCCTCCTTCATCATCTTTGTCCACTCTTCCCTTCTCAGCCACTACTCTCTTCGCCTCCTTCTTTCTTTCCTGGTACTCTTCCCTTGTCTCTACCGTCCTATTTTGATACCACCTCCTAAAGGCTCTATTCATTTCCCTTACTATATCTTTTGTCTTCTCATTCCACCATGGTGTTTCCTTCCACCTCTCCTTACTACTTGTCCTCCCACATACTGATTCTGCTGCACCTACTAGTGTCTTCTTAAATCTAGCCCATTCCTATTTCACCCCTCTTTTTTCATCTGTTGGAATTCCTTCCTTTACCATTTTGAGGTACTCGATCCTTCTATCTCCTTCTTTCAGTTTCCATATCCTTATACGTATTTCCTGGTTCTCAGTCCCTTTCTTCTCCTTACTCCCTCTCAGGTTCATTACCAGCAATCGATGGTCGCTATCCAGGTTCTCCGATGGTATAACCTTGATGTTCTTATTTAGTTCTTTCTCATACAGTATATAGTCGACCACCGACATCCTGGTCAAGTCATCACTGTACCATGTGATTGTGTGGCTCTCTCTTTTCTTAGACCAGGAGTTCCCAACTAGCAAGCTGTTCCTCTGGCAGAAGTCCAACAGTCTATTTCCTTCCTCATTTCTTCCGCCCCAACCCTCTGGTCCTAGAACACTCTCCTAACCTTGTCTTTCTCTTCCTACATGGGCATTGAGATCCCCCATAACAATCATATTTACTCCCACCAGCTGCTTCTGCAATTCCTCTTCAAACTCCTCCTTCTCTTCAGAGGCGCAGCCTACTTGTGGAGCATACACTTGCACTATTTCTATGGTCTCTCCTCTCAGTGCTACTTTCACTTTCATCATTCTATCACTTATTCTCCTCACTTCTTCTTTTAAACCATCTCGTACTACTACTCCCACTCCATTCCTCTTTCCCTCTTCGTTCCCACTCCAGTACAGTCTATAGCCTTTTCTCAGTTCTCTCCTTCCTTCCCCTTTCCACTTTGTTTCTGCCAATCCCAATAAATCCAACTCCCTTCTTTCCATCATATCCACTATCTCCTCCACCTTCCCCGTCAGCGTTCTTAGGTTTAAAGTTCCAAATCTTAGTCCGTGTGTACAGCCGTGTCGTCGTCTTTTAAATCCATCATGTCCAAGGCTCGTTCCATTTTTGAAAGCATTTGGTTTCATCCACTACTGGCTTGCTGGGCCTATCGTAGCTTCACCAGAGCCCCGTTAGCCGTCACTTTTCAGGGTTCCTGTAGGACCTTCACAGCTACCGTAACGGTCCCGGGGCAAACGAAGTCCCCACTGTACTTCGCCCCTACAGGCGATCCCCTACTTTGTGCCGTTGCCCGTCTCCCACGACGTGGACGAGGGGTTGGACTTATGGGAGACATACCTCCATCACACGTTAAAATCCTCCTTGGTGATATCAACGCACAACTAGGACAAGAAAGAAGGTACCGAGATAATTGGAAAATGGCCAGCCATTATGAGGACGAATAAAAACGGTCAAAGATTGGTTGAATTATGCAGAAATCACAATCTTATCTCAAAATCAACGTACTTTAAAAGGAAAACTTACAAATTAAATACCGTACTTGGAAACATCCAGATTTTCGAAAAGGTGTATGGCAACTGGACCTCGTTTGCATGGATAAATTTCACCATCGTGAAGTCTACAATGTCAAAGTCCTAAGGGGAGAAGACTCAGGGTCAGATCACTATGTTCTTAAGATCAAAATAAAATTAACTCCTATGGTTAAGAAAAGATCTCCAAATAACAATAGAAAAAAATCAACCCAACCACCTTAATAAATGATTGGGAGTACTAGAGGAAAACAGGAGAAGGATCTGTCAACACTAATACATTACAAGAACTGACCACCAAATTAAAATCGATGACAGAAGAGTTAGCTCCAACGAATCCTAGGAAAAAACATGAATGGTGGAATGAAGAATGTGACCAGGTAATTGAGAGAAGACAACAAGCTTGGATAAATCATCAAGCCCAAAAATCCGAAAAATCAAATTTAGAACTGATAAAACAAAGAAAGTCAACCCATAAAATCATCAGACAAACCAAACGAAAACATCTTAAAAATACCTTACAAAAGATAGAGAGTTTCAACAAAAACACTCACGAGATTATTATAAAAACCTTGGCAAATAGCTTAAAAAATATGAACCCCCTACATTGATGCTGAGGGATAAATCTGGAAGGTTGGCTCATAGTAATCAAGAAAATGCAGTGATCCTCGCAGAGATATTCAACAAACGTTTAAATTGCGATGACACACTGAAGACGTTGGAAGTAAATACCGACATACCTATTTTAACCACCCCAGATCTAATTGATCCACCTAATATCAATGAGGTAGAACTTTACTAGTAATTAAGGAACAAAAAAATTATAAGGCATGTGGTGAAGACTTAGTTTTTGCAGAAATCTGGAAAAACGCAGGGAAACCAGCAATCATAAATCTCCATCAGCATTTAGTCATAATGTGGATCACAGAGAAAATCCCAGAATATTGGACCTCTGGTGTAATTCATCCATTATACAAAGGAAATAAAACTAATCCAGACTATTAAGGGAATAACCCTTCTGGACTGCACTTACAAAATTTTCTCCCGCATAATTTACAATAGGATACAAAACATTCTGGAACCACAACTTGGAGAATACCAAGCAGGATTTCGCCCAAACAGAAGTTGCCCAGACCAAATTCTCAGCCTGAAACTAATAACGGAATATTACAAATGCAGAAATTAACAACTGTTTATTTCATTCATAGATTTCAAAAGGGCTTATGACAGACCTAATCTTTTAAAAATTCTCAGATCATATGGCCTTCATCCTAAATTAACAAAAATTATTGAACTAACTTTAACAAACACAATTTCAAAGGAGAAATGTCAAGTGATTTTCCAATAAAAATAGGCCATAGACAAGGTGACGGATTATCCCCACTACTTTTCAATGCGGCTCTCGATTACATCGTGAAGATTTGGCAAAAAGAAAACCCACCTAAAAACAAAATTGGAGCAAAACCCTCAATAAGAACAAACTGTCTAGGGTATGCAGATGATTTAGCCCTTGACATGGAAGAAGTTAGTGCTCAGATCACCAGTCTCAAGAAAATTGCAGTAAAAATAGGATTGCAAATATCTTCTGAGAAAACTGAGATCATGCCAATGAAACCTCTTGACATAAAGGAAGTCATCATAAATTATCAAAATATTAACATAGATCTACAATTTAAATACCTTGGAGAAATCATTATCCATAACTTAGGCGAAAAAACAACATGGATAAATAGAACCAACAAAATGAAAAAAGCACAATTTCTAACCTGGTCAACTTATAACAAAATATTCTTGTCAATAGGCACTAAGATCCAACACTACAAAACTGTAACTTTGCCCGAAGCCACTTATGCTTGCGAAACCTTGTTCCAAATTAAAACTGAAAGAAGAACTGATCAGCTCCTCAAAACTGAAAGAAGAATTATCAGAACCTGCATAAATAAAAAAGTACCAGGTTGAAGGAGTCTGGAGTATCCTCTCCAATGAAACAGTCTATCGAGAGATTGACCCAGTTACCAGCACGATGAGGAAGAAAAGAATCCCTTATTTCTTTCAGATCCTACGATTACCAGAAAACAGGATTTTACGACAATTCATCATCATCATCTTGCACAGTTTCCAGCCACTGGCCGGATCTGTTTGGAACACAAGCCTCTCCAACGTCTTCTGTCTTCCCACCATCTCTCAGCCTCCACCCTTGTCCAGTCTTCTCCTCTCTTCTTCATGCTTTCTTCCACCCCCTTCAGCCACCTGTCTCTCGGTCTCTTTCCTTCCCACTACGACAACTAGTGATGAGAAATCTGGGAAAGAAGACTGGAGGGCATTGGATCAAAGAAATTCAAGAGGATCTCAAAACAGTTGGACTCGACATTACAGATGCAGAGAAAGATAATAAAATTACCACCCTTCTTAAGAATCGCAAATTTTCAGCAGAAATGATGCACAGACAGCCTGTAGAGATTTCAGACGAATTAAGAACACTGCCATCAGAACGAATGAAGAAGTACTGGGCAGATAAGAAGAATCAAACAATACAACCTTCAAAGAAAAAGTGTACATAGAAGACTCAAGTGGTCCAATGTGGCCAGTAAAGTTAATAATAATAATAATAAAAATACAATTTAATTAACATTAAACAAACAAATCATTGCACTTAGATCCAATTTATTGCTAATTACATAAAGGTGCACATCACTTATGATCTCAAGATTATGTTATATATAACTTGTTCCATTTTGATGCTAGATTGTACATGCTTGACGTTGAATTGTACAGTCTATTAGAAATAAAGATGATCAACATCATTCCTTGGTGCTTTGTGTGGTATTTACAGTTGTGAAAATGGAAATTACATCATCATGAAGGAGGGAAGCTTGTAGTTTTATGTGAGCATCAATCATGCAATCATTAGTCACGGGACCTCCTTTTAACGCGGAATCTGAACCACAGTACATGGCATTTCACTTCGAAAACCTCACATGCAATGGCCAGGATTTGAACCCGGTCTGCCGTGGTGAGAGGCCATCATGAAGGAGTGATGCAGCTATGTTGCAATATGATAATAACATCTGACCTCAGATGTGAACAATAATGTGCTGAAATACTTCTAGCCACGAAGTGAGGAATTATGGTCCATGCACTAGGTTGAGGACCAGAGATCTGGTAGGCCATTGTATGGAGAGCTTCACTGCTGAATCATCCCATTTACAATGTTTGCCATTACAGGGAAAACTACTAGATTGAGTACCCTGCCAATAATCACTAATTGTGAGTTCACATTAAATCCATATTGCCCCAGCGTTGGCCCTGTGGTTCTAAGGTCTGTCGCACAAATTGTGGTGATCACTGCAAACAAGACAAAAGTAAGATTCCTCATTATCAACAACGCTGTGCTATCGGCGACCCTCGCAGTTCTTTCTAGACACATCGATGTTGTGGGATCAATACCAAAGTTTGGTGGCAGACCTGTATAAACTATTCAACTGACCTGAAAATATAATGTACACAGTATCATTCCATGTCTTGAAAATGAACATAAACGACTGATTTCAAAGTAGTGTTGCAATTTCCATTTTCTAGACTGTCCGTAGTCTTGTGGTGTGGTTCACTGCTATACAACGAGCTAGAGAAAGGTACTGTATATAGAGTGGAAATGGCGCCGCCATTACGGAAGAAGGTTGAACTGGCGGCCACCATGATACACTGTCAAGAGGGTGGGAGGCAGGGAGGGAGAGGCGTGACTAACAAGGCCTAATATTACGTAAGAACTGACAATTTAATTTGTACATTGATCGAAAACTAACACAATCATCTCACAAGACAATAAGCTACGTTGCTTATGCTCAGTACATTGCATGATTTCATAGTCCTGTAAAAAGAATAAGTTTTGTGTACAATTGACGCACCTGTTGACCTCTCTCACGTTGAACTGTATTTCTGCAAAAGTGGTGAAGCGTGGATGTGTAATACTGTTTCATAATTCGCTCGATGAGTTAAGCATAGTGAGGCTTTTCCTCAGCTATAGTAGCTGTAAATAGATGGTCAGATTTCTGAAAGTTAACCCGGCAGCATAGCATAGACATCAGTCTGCAACTTGGGCATGAGATTCTTTGTGTTCTTTTGCAACATAGTCATTCTTCCTGATGACAGTCTCAGCTGTCTTACATAATTTCACTACAGCATTTGATGGATTCAAAAGGCCATCTTAAAGGCATTTCTAGGCATTCAATACTAGTTAATTTTTTAGACACTTTGTAACGGTTTGTCCGCCCCTTAACTGTTGGGTGACAAAATTTAACTGTTTACCTTTGCCTAAGCTATGTTGTTTTAATGGGCGCCAAGACCTCAACGCAATGTTGAAATCTAAATTTGTATTTAACAACGTCTAGCTCTGGTAGAACACCTTCAAGAATCTATTCACTCAGATCGTGGTATGATTTGATCATTAACCCAACAAACAATTGTATCAGGAGAAGGAATTGGTCTATATCTAATGCTACCTACTGAAAGCAAAGATTGCATTGTAAAAGAAATGAATTTCTTATATAAAACAAGTATTGCAAAATTAATAATAATAATAAGTTTAAAATTTAAATCGGAGCGTTGCGATTTTAATAGTAACGATAGAAAATTACGTGAAAACGGTGACTGATAAATTATTGATTTTACTCTTATTCCCAAGCTATGAAGTTACTGAAATATTGAATATAAAACAAAGAGAAACGAGAGATTGCGTACTTCTGTGTCATTCGCGCTTACCACTGGAAATTGTCGAAGAATTTCCCTCGTACTGGATGATGCTGTGAGCTTCCCACAGTCTCCTGGACGTCGTCATCTTCGTCGATATTTGATGATATACTGGTAGATTAGATAATTCTATGGTCCGAACATCGGAGCCAAACACTCCTACAACCACACTGGTTAAGTTTTACAAAAGTTAGTCCTCCACTCCACGGAACATCAGAGCGACTCACACGTGCAACCGTACTGGTCAAGTCTTACACAGATTGTCCTCTATTCCACGGCGCGCCAAAAGATATATGCACTCGGCGGCTTCCCACTGAGCACCCCGCTATACTCCCCTCCTTAGGCTCAATACACACTCGGAGGGAGGGTGAAGTCGATGGCCGTTCCATACTATTGTACAGCCCGGGGGGGCAGTACCCCCTGAGAGCCACCCCCACCCCCCCCATCTTTTACCAAAACCATCCCAACTGGCAACACAATAAGACCAGAACATTATCTATACACAGCAAGCGGCGGCCACCCAGCCTGGGAGGTTAGCCAACTACTTGCAAAACATACACAAACATTTACACTTACAACTATCTGGGGCAGCTACATTTACGCAATGCTGACCACGCAGCGCCGGGAGGTATAAGAATGGAGTCCTAACTGGAGCCTTTATCTGTTCCACAGTGTTCTTCGCCAGCGGCCACGCCAGACGTCCGTTCATCAGCAGGTGAGATTCAGTTCGTGCTCAGAATCCTTTATTTTGTGAACACCTACCCCTAACTTGTACACACAAATTGTATTTTATACTTGTCTAAATTCCCCAAGAGGGACTTACCAATCTACATCTACTGACCAATAAACATATGGTCAGTAAGCTACACTTTCATTACTAATTACACTCCACTTCACATCCTCATACCCCACCTGACCTTCGTCACAATTGCCCGTGACCGTAGTAGCCAATAATTGCTTTGTCAGACTACATTGTACTCACAGCACGCGACTCGACTGCACAGCATCGAGCCGCTGACTTAGCACGTCTATTGTATTACTCATTCCGCCCAGCTGGCAGGCCAGTAGAGTAGCCTGCATTTAGAGATCCATCCCCTAGCAAATACTCACATCTTGTAGGGACACCCCTAAGAGATTAAACAATAAACACCAACACACTACACTAGTAAGCTCTCCCAGCTACGGGAAGCTACTCTCACCCAGAAACAGACTTCTAAATTAGCACAGTGACACAAAGCGTGTTTTATCCCAAACTACCCCCCAACCAAGAGATTAAAACATATTTGGTGGAGGCGCTGCTACCACGCACAATAAGGGTAGGACTCAAACAACGAGCCCTCGTGGTAGAACGAGCCGTACCGCACACAGTCAAGCGATAGTTAAATTTTTTTTAAGACAGCATTATTATTTTTTCTCTTCTCCCTTCACTCTAGAAACACAAGGGAAATTTTAATCAACCCACCCACCCCCACCCCCTGGAAAGAATCAGAAATATAATACATTGCAAAACACACACAGTTCTTTTTATACATACACTTGATCCAGCATGGCCCCTCTATACCGTCTAGCCGTGCTGAGGAGCATTGGGGAGTACCAGGAGTTAATTGCCTGGCACAAGGTCTTTGAGACAAGACAGGACTACCTCAGAAGGTATCAGCAGCTACTGCACGCCCAGTATATGCGAATTATAAGGGCACTTGTCTGGCCACTCCGCAGCGCCAAGAATCGAAAGATTCGAGCGAAAATCCCCACCCTCCGTACTGACAACTACACTGCCGACACGAATTCAAGTTCCAGCAATAGGAAACAATCATCAGAGAACACCAACGGATAGGGACTAATGGCACCAAAGTTGCCGAACAGGCCATATGCCTCAATAGGCAGTACGCCCAAATTTGGGAAGAATATAGGGAGCTCCAAGCCACCAAGGCCATTTTCGAGTTCATGGCAGGGCCACCAGCCCAGCCTAGAGAGGACATAGGCATAGACACATTAACGCAGCAATTCGCACGGATGTCCATCTCAGACACTAGCAAGACACAAGGGAAGGAGTCTACCGTGGCCATAGGCCAGAAATCGGTTAGACTACCCTCCAATACATTGACAGAGCAATCACAGACAAATACACGACCTTTACCGCTAGTTCAGATGGCGATTTCGCCAGAACGAAAGCGGGCACTAACATGTGTACCCCCAGTGCAAATGCATAAGAGGGTGTTGCCTTCAGCCCCTCAGGGTGCAAAACGCACGCCTGTGCACACTGACCAGCCACAAACACACAATACACGAGGCATACGAAAGGTTTTATTACCTACCCCACGAGGCCAGGCAGACCGGAAGACACACACCCCTATAAACACTGCTAGGGTAGCGCGGAGCGCAATCAGTCCCTCAGGCACAAGCACACTCAGGCCAATATCGAGGCACTACGGTGAACGTAGACCCAGATTTACTTTACTACAAACACCCCTGGAAAATAGTAAAGAAACCCCTCAATGGGAGTCTGAGGCCTATGCCTTAGTGACAGGGCGAAAGTATTCACCTTCTCGAGCAATGACGCTCGGACGTGGATAACAACTTTCACCATGAAAAAAATCCACTCTTCCAATAATGGAAAGCGGCATAGGAAAAAGGCAACTCACATGGCATAATAAAATTAGAGCCATGGAGGTAAACACAGTGATAGACAATTCCACGGACGACACCTCAAAAACAACATAATCACACGCCCACATAACAACCATTGGCTCCCATAAACGCAATTTCGCCCATATGTATTAGGATCATCCACGCACAGAAGGACTCATATTATATGTATAGATACTCACAGATCATAGTGTACATGTCTTAAATAGACACCAGGGTTTGTACATAACATACCTTACTGTCACTCGCGTCAAAATCATGCACACGAGTAGGTTCTTTTACACGCAAGAAACACTATAATTGACACACAAAGGACAGGTTTCACCCCTGTAGAGGGTTAACACAGAACACACGGACAAAAAACTATATAATTTGCATGTTATAGACATATTTAAGCCATAAGTGCATGTAATTATTTTTCTTATTTGTTTACACTGCCCAGAGCAGGAATTTTCCTCGTCCCCTATGATGTCGCTCAAACTAAGAGTACAATACCAGGGGATAACACACACAGTTCAGGGGAAAACTCGGTAACACATTTTGAAGTAACGCGATAAACACAGTTGCCGTAAAAAGAGGCCGAATATGCTAAGAAGGGTAGGGACTCGCATGAGACTGAACCCAGGACACCAAAGAGGACCAACACACATTCACGCGCACGGCAATGGAAAACACATAATTATAAAACTTTTCATAGACACTAGCCTTCATTCACACAGAACCATACCATAAGAC
This sequence comes from Meconema thalassinum, assembly GCA_946902985.2. NCBI lineage: Eukaryota > Metazoa > Arthropoda > Insecta > Orthoptera > Tettigoniidae > Meconema > Meconema thalassinum. Next base: position 177,677,797 of record OX336397.1, on the reverse strand, counting down.
ATGTTTCCCAGATGCCATGGACAAGGTATCCTGTAAGGGAAAATACACCTTATAAGTGCATAAACATAAGAAGGGAGTGAACATTTTATGTCATATTACAATGTCACATTGTAAGACACTGCGCAAAACGTGCGCCACAGGACGGGAAAATTTCTCTCATCCCCTTCGACAGTTGCTAAGCGCAATATGAACACCATAGGGTGAAATCCCAGACTTTGGGAAAACCCACATATTTCTGGAAGGCACACGGTAAGCTCAAATTGCCACAAAACAGTCAATAACACTGACAAAACTGTCCCGGAGACACAGGCCCAAAAGGCAACAGGAATGATTACCCTGAACAAAGACGGTCTCGAACCAGCGACCTTCTGAATACCAGGAATGCAAGGTCGGGTAACTATCCAATTGGAGGATAGAACAATAAGGGACAGTCACACTAACAGGAATTAATATGCACAAATTAATAAAACCACCTCCGACAACTAGTCACCAAACACGCGACTAGAGGCCCGGAGACACACGTACATAAACACATCTAACTACCACTAACAGGAATATATCCACCCTACGCCTACAATAACACAACATTTGGGGACACAATATATGACAGAAGTAGGTTCTTTTCCATGACGGGAAGCCGGAGACACATCATATATGCTCACAATACAGGAGCGTGTCACGAAACCCACACACACGTGCCTAACACAGGCAGACCGCTAGACCGGGAGCAGGTAATGCCCACGTCAGTGAAAATAGACGCTATCGCAGTCAGCGATAACACGTAATAGGACAGGCGACCTTCGCCAGCTGCAAACAACCTACGAGCGCTCCAGCTCTGGCTGTAACATACACAGTCATTCACGCCATTTTCAAAACCCGATAACTCCCGAAATTAGAGTACGAGGGTCGTCCCGAATGGCACAAAATACTCACACTAAAGTATATTTTCATACGCGTGTCGCAAACATACAATACACGTGCCATGGTACATAAAATACAGAAATTGTAGTACCAAGGCCTTATACCAAGGCAGGGGCGAACACACAGAAACACAATACAAACGTGCCAAAAAGGACGCTAGCCAATGGCATTTTTGGCGCGAAAAACACAATCAGAGGCCACACTAGGGACGCACAAATCCCAACAGACAACGCAGACATAAAACTCGGAGCATTACACGGGATCGTGGGTCCGAATGCCCAATAAAATCGGACGCCGGGGAAAACAAGAATCCAGATAGACCCATTCACAGGGGAAAATTCACTCCCACTAAGGCGGAAATTGGCCCTATACGAGCACATAAACGGTTGAGTCACACAATTATGAACACAGGGAGGTTCTTTAACATACATACATACAGGAGCATAGATTCGTTCCAAGGTACTCGCTACAACAGCCTACTTAGGGCATTAGCGACCCCGGGACTACCAATAGGGGCCGTACCGAAAGCGCCAGACTTCTACGGAGACCACAACACACTTTTCTTTGAACCATAGCGCCAAACACCTAAAATACGGGGGACGCCACTCTCACAGACACAGAACAGGTAACACCACATTTCTAAGACCTAAAATCATGACAAATTTGGATTACCCCGAACATAGGAAATAGACATCCTAGACACAAATTATAGATAATTACACAAGACAGAGGTCTTGCGGAAGAAATGTCCACACAACATTCGTAGCGAAAACAGGACAGGTTAACACATTGGCCCTCCCAGAATCCAAAACAATGTCACCATACGGACAATGGCAAAAGTCACGTTCCGTCAGCCGCCATACATAACATCAGAGACTTTCCGTATACAAGGACGCAAAAACAAACACAACAAAACACTGAGTTGCGAATTCCAGTGCATTGCAACACCGTGGGCGGTAGACATTCCCAGCATAGCCAGACGTGACAATGACACTCCAACATGATGACACTATCATACAAAACAAACAATAATAATAGCATACAGTTGACACAGGATTCAGCGCTATCATAATAGGCCTAGCATCCAGCAATGTACAAAAGCTATAGGCCGGATTTATCTTAGGAACACAGGAGCATGTATACAAGGATGTTAACAAGCTACACGCGCCACCTGACAATTAGCCACGTGACACACGATAAGACTTATCCGATAACGGCCCACGCGCCAGCGTGCGGTAGCGGTACGCAACCACACACACGCAGCCGCGCAAATTGCAGATACGGCCGCGTCCTTCCAACACGCGCCCAACAATCAGGGGCGGACGCAGACAGATTCCATGAGGGAACAACCCCCCCCCTAATAATTTCTTTTCTTGGTTTTTATCTTTAAAAACCATCATAGGCGATCAGGACATGACCATTTACACTTATAATCACTTGCTACCCCAACGCTATGAATAGGAGACCAGATTAGGCCATGACGTCACAGCGTCACCGCACTTAACCATCCCAAAGGGCTGCCCGAAGGCGGCGCCCACAGACACAAACATTTATACACAACGTGGGTATCACAGACCCACCGGCATTCTACAGACTGGTATTCTAGAACATAGTAGATGCCTGATGGCATCTCAATTTCACCAGTGCACATCCCAAGGAGCGGATAGAAAACAAATAGTGACCAAGTGAGAATGACAGGAGCAGAGATGGATGGTGCCATCAGGATGGCCAAGATACCAACCACGGGATACCATCCTAGCACCCTTCTCCCTACATAACCTGTCAATTACAACACAAACAAACAGACACATAAAACAGCTAGACTACATTCCAAAATATACATCGGGGTTGATAGACTTCATGCGTCTACCAAAAATTCGGGTATGCTACGCCCTGGTCCCAAATGCCTACACCCGAGTATTAGGGGTGAGTCGGAAACAACATCAAGCTAATGCACATCTCTATGTAAAGAGATGAGGCCGCATTTACACTAACAAATATTTTCTTACTAAATAATCCCGCATGCAAGGGACATAGAATTATCATACCTCGACCCATACTTTATCCTCAAATGAGAGCGGATACGCCTCACATCCATCCCCATGCATGGAATATCCTACCCACACACAAGGGATTTATTATTATTACAGCTGCATGGAATTTTTAGAAATTTTTGCACACCTGGGAAGTACCTACCCCGTCCACTCACTATAAGTACCTCCAAGCAGCAGCATCGGCTCCCGGCCACCATTAACATGGAGCCCAACGATGCATAACCCTCTCCTACCACGCTTTAAGCTCATTCAGCAAATAACACCCCCCGGATCCCAATAACAAGGGACCCAACGCCACAAAAACCTACTAACGCCTCCAGGAAATTACCAAGGCATTACCGTTGGAAATCCGACATGGCGACTACAGGCCTAAAGTAGACTATGCATTTAGAAGATCCTACAACCCCTGAACACTTAAAATTTACATAATTACATGGTAAATTACTTACATATCACACTTATCTTCTTTTTTTTAAGGAATCTGATGTCACACTGAATGGTGATGACGGATTAAACAGAAAGGCAGGGACGGGGCAAGACGCCAACAGATCCTGACCCAGACTAAAAGACGAAACTACGTAAGGTTGAAGCATCGATGGCTTGGCGCGGGCAAACGTCAAGACCTAGGAGTGCGTCTAGCCTACCCCCCTTGTCGGAGACAGTTATACCCACTATGCGCTACGGTCATCGAAACCAAAACCTGCAGGGGAGACTTTCGACGGCTGGTGGGAGAATTAGCCAGCTCCACACTAGACTCAGAAGACGAACCTAGGGACGACCACACTAAGACTAGACTTCTAGTTAGTATGTAACTTAAGTAGAGCTTCCATGGCGGGAAGTTAGTCTTCCATTCGCGTGAAGTGAAGAAGGATCTCGGGATTCAACGGGACCAATCCTAGATCCGCCAAGTCCTTGCCCCGCGAGGCGAGGGGAAGACGATCTAACAAACAAATGATAATAAATGAATAATGAATAATGCGTATGGAATGAATGCGGTCATTCGGTCCCGTGCCCACATAAATGGCTGACAGCGAGTCTCCAGAGCTTAAATGGTAACGCAGCGGGCGGACAGAGATGTAAATGAGGAATGCGGCGAGCTCTCAAAGGGGTTCCGTGGGCAAACCCAGCAATAAACATAAACAAATTATAAATGAAGAATAATGCCGACAGAGGCAAGCATAACAACGACCAACAGAATAGCCGGGCGATGCGTTTGCTCTTTAGCAGCGCGGCCGCCCAGACCTTTATTAATTACTATTAATTTATTAATTACTTATAAATGAACTACAAGGCCCCCCGGAAGAGAAATCGACCGGACGAGCCTCCATCAAAATTCTAGAGTATAAGTTACAGTGCCATTCAAAAGGCAACTTAGATTTAAGCAAATTTAACAAGCATTGTTACAAGACAGTAGCATACCACATTTCGGCACTAGACTAAGGACCACTCGGCATGTATATACAGAATATTTTCTCATTTAGTATTAATTAATATAATTTAGGTTATTTTTTTAAAATTAAGATAAGGGCGTTCGGCACCTAGTAACTAAAATCCGTTACCAGGGTAAGCCCGACAATACATAGAATGAATAGTATTAAGATAGCACGATCGGCACCTGGTAACTAAAATCCGTTACCAGGGTAAGCCCGACAATACATAGAATAAATAGAATTAAGATAGAACGTCCCATAACACATCGCGTAAACGCGAATATGCGACGCGAACGCGACACACAGCGTTCGGCACCTGGCGGCTAGACGTTGCCAGGATAAGTCCGATAAAGCGATATGGCCAAGGGCTTTTCACAAAATATGCATTTTTTTTTTTCAGAAATAAGAGCTCCAACACTTCAGCAACGTGCCGGTGACAAAAATGATCACGGTACAAGGTAAGGTGGAACACCGAACACACATACACTGGTATACACTGAGGAGACACACACATCTACACATAAACAAGAATGAATGATAAGATATAAGTAGCACTATAAGGTGCGGCCGGCATAGCTTAAGTTATTATTAGAAAGGGTATAGTAGAATACATGCATTGGGCACGATCGTGCAGTATATCCATAGGCACCATATATGTCATAATCAATCATGCGTTCTCTTACAGACCACTGGCCAGCAAAGAATAATATATATATATACGATAATCCATTTCTTCACAGAGGACAAAGATTGCATTGTATAAACCTATTGTAAATATATTTCCCAACACAGAAAGACCACACTCTCTCCCTCTTGTACAGACACATACACTCTTTGGCAATTTCAGTTGCACCCTTAAAGGTGACAACATCAGCGGCCAGCAGTGAACAGTATACGTGGGATGCTGAACATTGCTGAACACAAACACATCCCCACACGCAAATGAAGCGTGACTTCAGGATCTAAGGGCGGCACGGAAGTTGTAAGTGCCGAACCTTCGACCCTAAGGTGGAATTCCGACCCACGACGGAAAACCACGAGGTCCCATAATAAGTATAGCGAATGATTAGCAGCACGACCACTAAACTGCACCGGAAACAGCAGGACAGAGTATGGCCATGAGAGATGAATATGAATACAAAGAATAGCGAGCACGGAGGTACATATAGATACGGCCGCCTAGATATAAATAGCTAAGTTAAATATAAATGTATAATAATTTAACAATGTCATGTAATAATGTAACAATGTAAAAGAAAATGTAACACTTATATAAGGCACCCTACACGAAATTTATCAACAAGGATGCCACACATTTAATCACACATATTCTCATATTTGTTCTCATGTACACACTGATTTTCATTTCTACCCTTCTAACTTAAAATTTGTGAAGGTGTCCCGTTTTACCCCAGCACAATAAACCATTTTATATACATTCCTTTAATTTATACCCTGGGACACCTGTTTTTTCTATTTTCTTCCATCTTTCACACAATACACTGCAGGGAGCAATTTTTTTCTCCAACACAGCACCGGACAGCACAACCACCCGTCCAGCCATGGTTTTTTTTCCTCCCTGGATAATACCAACATATATAAATAATATCAAGATCATGTATTTTTTTTTTTGTACTTTTATTATTAATATTTCAAATGTCAACTTTTTAAATGAGCAATTCTAGATTAACTATGTACACCCAAAACCTACCCCTCTGAGCACACGCTGGACTCACATCACCACGACATCGCTACACCTACACGACACCGACACGAAGACAAAGAAGGAGTACAAGGAGAAACCACCACATCGACACCCCCACTCTACTTCCCGTTCCCGGGGACGCGAACTAATCGATGAGGGGGACTTGTACAGCCCGGGGGGGCAGTACCCCCTGAGAGCCACCCCCCCCCCCATCTTTTACCAAAACCACCCCAACTGGCAACACCATAAGACCAAAACATTATCTATACACAGCAAGCGGCGGCCACCCAGCCTGGGAGGTTAGCCAACTACTTGCAAAACATACACAAACATTTACACTTACAACTATCTGGGGCAGCTACATTTACGCAATGCTGACCACGCAGCGCCGGGAGGTATAAGAATGGAGTCCTAACTGGAGCCATTATCTGTTCCACAGTGTTCTTCGCCAGCGGCCACGCCAGACGTCCGTTCATCAGCAGGTGAGATTCAGTTCGTGCTCAGAATCCTTTATTTTGTGAACACCTACCCCTAACTTGTACACACAAATTGTATTTTATACTTGTCTAAATTCCCCAAGAGGGACTTACCAATCTACATCTACTGACCAATAAACATATGGTCAGTAAGCTACACTTGCATTACTAATTACACTCCACTTCACATCCTCATACCCCACCTGACCTTCGTCACAATTGCCCGTGACCGTAGTAGCCAGTAATTGCTTTGTCAGACTACATTGTACTCACAGCACGCGACTCGACTGCACAGCATCGAGCCGCTGACTTAGCACGTCTATTGTATTACTCATTCCGCCCAGCTGGCAGGCCAGTATAGTAGCCTGCATTTAGAGATCCATCCCCTAGCAAATACTCACATCTTGCAGGGACACCCCTAAGAGATTAAACACTAAACACCAACACACTACACTAGTAAGCTCTCCCAGCTACGGGAAGCTACTCTCACCCAGAAACAGACTTCTAAATTAGCACAGTGACACAAAGCGTGTTTTATCCCAAACTACCCCCCAACCAAGGGATTAAAACACTATCCACCTTTTCTTGACGCTGCGACCCAGACTTGCATCATACTTCTTGACAAGCATAAGCCTGTATCTGAATTCCCAGTAAGTCATGTCTCTCATAATAACCTAACTGACGAAACTCCGTAAAATTCCGTAATCACATAATTTTCTATGATAATGTCGTTCGTAATAACTTGCTTGATAGTGTTTTCTAAGACATAGAAAACCTATCTGTATGCTTATAATTTTTATAAAATGCTCCGAAAAATACCTTAACAATAATTATAATAAATTGATAATAATAATAAATTAACATGAAAAATTCTCTTGGCTGAACAATTTGCCGCGTAAATAAATATAGAATGGCTTCCTACTGACTTATGCCAGTGGCATAAAAAAAGCTCGAAAAACACGTTACAACTTGGCGAACGACACTTCGTGCTATGTACTGAACAACATTTTCTACATACAAGCTCAGTGAATTATAATCTGCACAGTAACCATGATCTATACCCCCAGAATTGTCTGTCAGCATAGTATTGTCCTTCCCATTGACACCATGAATAACTGCAGTTGCAGTTGTCACAAGTAGATCACTCTCAATAGGCTTACAGTTGGAATTCATGAATGGGTCTACCCTCGCAATTAAGCACTTTATTAAGCTGATTTAAATTGTACTGCAGTTGGATTATTTGCTATTCCCACCTCTGGAGCGGATAGAAGAAAAAAATAGCTCTAAGTGATTCTGACTCAGTTTGCGTGTTAACAAGTATCTCAATACAGAATTTTGTCCCCACACGTATATATCTGCTAGTTGTATCACACTTATTAAGAGATCAATAATCAAACCGTATATTGGCATCTTCCTGCTGAGATCGCAAATAAGCATTCCATCTGAAAGTTTCAGTTTTTATCATTTCAAATGATCTTGTCGACTTGGTTGGGGTCCATCGTTATGCGTTACGGACACGGACGTGACGTCATGCAGCCACGCGGGAAGTGACGTCATGCTCACGCGGGGAGCGAGAAGCAGACGCTAATGATTATTGGAGTCTGTTGAAAGAGGCCTGGCGTCGAGCGACCTGGAGCTTTGAGCGAAGCGAACACAAGAATACAGGCTGACTTCTAAAGAGATATACAAGATGCCATATAAGAATACAGGGTGCCTCCTAAAGAGGTGTGCAGGATGTCAGAGCAAAATACAGGCGAAGCGAACACAAGAATACAGGGTGACTTCTAAAGAGATATACAAGATGCCATATAAGAATAAGAATACAGGGTGCCTCACCAAGAGAACTCGTCTCCCAACTCTCTACCGTTACACTAGTCTAGCCAGATCGAACACAGGCCTGCCTGGGGCAAAAACACTCCTTATCAGAGAAATAACAACTCCGCAACAAGCTTCACGAAAACCCAAATTAAAATCGAAAATTACATTCTACAAACACCAAATTCAGTAAACTTCCCTCATTTCAGTTACTCTATACTTTAAACAGACACAGAAGGCATAGTCATGACTCCTTCATGGAATAGGCTATTGTCTAATCATGTTCACATCTCCTTCACCTTTACCATAAATTTCATAAACTCTATTTAAAAATCAGAAACTCACTCCACAAATCTGTAAATCAGTATTCTTCCCTTATTTCAGATACACTATTCATTAAACAAACATATAAGGCACAGTCGTGACCCCTTCATGGAGTAGGCTATTGTCTAAATCTGGACACTCATACTACATCCTTACACTAATTCAAATTTACGGCCAAATGATCCTTCTGACAGGGAGGCAAAGGTTTCTGCCGGCTTGCCTGGGAGGATGGGCCACAAAACCGCTATCACAAAGTACACAATTTACGCTTTATTCAACCAAACACATTTCTTCCCGTAACCCTTTAAGAGGTGCCCGCGCGGGAAGCCTAAGTTAATGGGTAATGCAGTCTGTTGAAAGAGTCCTGGGGCTTCGAGCAAAGCGAAAAGCCCTCCTGAGCCTTTCTAACATGTGTAGCATTTGTAGCATGCGTCATTTGTAATGATACAACGTCTAGTCTTTCAGACCGAGTGTGATTTTTTTGAGGTAGTCAACACAATTGGCTACTTGGTTAAAATCGTGGCTCGATTATTCTTCAATACTGGTGCCTTTATACCTTTTCCCAAAGGATGACAAGAATTGAGTATGTCGAATATAACATCTATCATTTTTAGAAATTTAACAGTACACTTTGGTACACTCTCGTATTTCCGCCCCTTAAAACCTCTATAACTAAATAATTCACAGCCATTGAACCCCGTAAATCCTATTTCGTTACAAAACACTATCGCAGAAGCAACAGATCTGCTAAATGTTACTGCTGCTAAAGCAACCTTCATTTTTTGGGAGTGATACTGTATGTGCTGTTTCTTTAACTTATTAGCAGCACATAAACCTTCCTTTTCCTGTATATTATGCAATTCTTCCAGATAAACCCACTTGAAGGAAAAGGAAGGAAGCTTTTAGTTTTACGTGACCGTTAATCATGCGGTCATGAGCCACGGGACCTCCTTTTTACGTGGAATCCGAACCACAAGACATGCCATTTCACTTCGAAAATCTCACATGCATTGACCGGGAATCGAACCCGATCCACCTTGGTGAGAGGCCAACAGCTTGATCGGTGCGCCACCACGACCCCCAAAATTTAATTCAACGCATGCTCCCGCACAGCCCGGACGATCACAACAAACTCTTGCCAGATGACGTTCTGAATCATGACCGCCTTAACTCAAGTTGCCTCCGCCCAGAGCGCTGCTACGCGGCTTCTTGCCCCTCTATATACCTTTTTCTAGCTCGTTGCTGCTATATCATAGTTTAACACAGTAATACTTGCCTGCTTTCACTGGCATCTCCATCGGGGGAACTGTCGCTGATATGACAAAAGTGATGAAATATAACTGAAATGAAGGAGACACGAGGCTTTGCCCCTCTTATTATTTGGGAATGCTATTGATTTATTAGTGGTATACACTGAAGGGAGCAAAACCGCACTTCACAAGGAGATTCCTAAGAATACTGTGGACTGATAAAAGCCTGTTCTCAGAAGAGCTTGTTGTTGTTGCTTATTTTGGGGGCTAGTCATCGTGGTCATATAGCCCCATGTGTTTGGGAGGTAGCTGTAGCCTAAAGTTAGGTACCATCCCAGCATTTGCCTGGAGTAGAAGTGGGGAGACCACGAAAGGAATCCTCTTCTCTGTTTTGTCTCACCAGGCTAAGTGTACTCCGTTCCAGTCCTCACACCACAATTAACATTTCTTGGCAGAGCCGGAAATCCACGAATGTTAACCACTATGCAACGAGGTGGACCACCTTTTATATTACCATAAATCAGGGTCCCTATTTATAGATGTAACAGCGGCATGAGGAGCTGCTTCATGGCATTGGTATAGGTTCACTTGAAAATAGGCTAATGATGGAATCCGGCATCATAACCAGTACGTGATAACTAGGGGCCAGACATTTATGCCCTGAAAAAGATTGAATTATGCACTTAACAATAAGCTCACTTTATACATGTATTATTCACTGCAGAAAGAAGCAACACAATAGATCATTACAAGTTCTTCAAAGTTTTCAGGAGACAAATTACATCTATTTTAATTGTTTTCGGTGCATAAAATTCCAGTCCCTAGCCATCAGTTGAATAATTACTATTACCCGAAACCCACTGTTTTAATAAATACATAGCTGCCAACCTATCAAACTGAAAAATCGGGAGATTTTGAAGACTGTTGATATATAATCATATCTCTTCGCCTGTTATCGAGGAACCGACAAAATCACTCAGATCAAAAAGTCACAATAGCCTACCGGCATCGGCGGCATCTAAGTTATACACAAATAATTTCACGTGTTAAACAGATACAATATTTCGCAGCCTACAACTATCTCTCACCCTCAGGCTAGTGTGAAAACTTCTAGGAACGGGCACTGAATTAACCAACGACTATTAAAAAAAAAAAAGAGGTACTGTATTCAAATCCAACTAAGCTGTACGAGTAGTTTTGGAGATTTATCTATAAATTATCGATACGAAGCGAAACTGCAGTATCGAAACACACAACACGTAAAATCGATCTGTTCGATGGATGACTGGAGTTTGTCATCTCGCACTTTAGTCCGAAATTACGCGTGATATTTTTGAAAAATCGGGAGATTTAATACGTTAAGTGGGAGGGCGAGAGAAGTGGTGCAAAATCAGGAGTCTCCCGCCTAAATCGTGAGAGTTGGCAGGTATGTAAATACTTTCTGCTGCTCTTATTTATTTTTTGGCATTTTGAGGTAAGAATATGCAGACAAAGGATCAAGTAACACTTTAACTGAAGAAATTCCTCACAAAACTAACCCCAGGCTACAGTCTGTAGAGATCGTGAAAGGAATGTCCCATGCCATTCCTGCCTTCGAATAGCCAGGCAGCATTGATTATGATGATAATTGTTGTTTTAACTGGCGGCTTCGGTGGCGTAGTTGGTAGCATGCTGAGCTTCTATGCCCAAGATCGCGGGTTCAAATCCGGCCGAAGTCTTTGGCTTTTTTAAGAGCGTTAAAAATCCCTCAGTATGCCTTCCTTTGGAGGGGAGGGGAAGTAAAGCCGGCGGTCCGATGTCATAGATTTATGGCATGTTAAAGATCTTTCCACTAATTACACCTGTGTGAAGCTAAATTGTATAGGTTAAGAATGTAAACAACGCTCTTAGGTTCCTACGATCGTTGCCAAGAGCCGACTGTGGTGGCGTCTGGTAGCTAAGTTCTGAACTAGAAGTCGTTGACGGTGGCGTTTGGCAGCAAAAGTAGGAACTATTTGAAAAATTCAAAAGTCTGCAGTCCTTACTTGAGTTAAAAAAATAACACACACTAATACAGTCATCACAATTAACACCGGTTATCAGACAGATTCTACACACACCCAAAGTACACGGGGCTACATGACCGCGTTGTCACAGACCCTAAACTTAAGAACCAACCGTTGTTTTAACGGGCCTAACATCTAGGTTATCGGCCCCTAATGGTCTGGGTGATAGCGAAAATGACAATGAAATGGAAACCAGAACGAAAATTAAGTGAGACTGAAAATACTTACAATACGTAACTCAGATTGAAATGGCTCACAAAATGGAGAGTGGAAATACTTACAAAAGGGAACATAGAAGGAAAATACGCACAAAAGGAAGAGATTGAAAAATACGCACAAAATGCAGTTGACGTTGAAAATACGTACAATATGCAATGTAGTTGAAATATTTACAAAATGCAATTGAAATTGAAAATACACAATGTTATTTAGATTGAAACACTCACATTTCATATCCAAAATATTCCCAAAGTGCAATTGAAATTCAAAATTCAAATTGAAAATGCTTACAAAATGTACTGTAGATTCAAACTACTCATTTGGATGGACAATACTTACAAAATGCAATTTAGATTGAAATTAGATTCAAAATACCCACAAAATGCGATTGAGAATCAAAATGCAACTGACATTGAACATACTTACAAAATGCAATTGAAATTCAAAATCTTCACAAAAGACTTACCATAAAGCAATTTAGATTGGCAATCCTTACAAAATGCCTCTATATAGAAAGACTTACTAAAAACCAATTTGGATTGTCAATCTTTACAAAATGGAATTGAGGTTGAAAATACTCTCAAAATGCAATTTAGATCGAAAAGACTTACAAAATGCAACTTAGATTGAAAATACCTACAAAATGGGGTGTAGATGCAAAAAATTCGCTAAAGGAAATTTAGATACGCGGGGAGCCAATTAACGATAACAGTGCGGGAATCTTAAAGAGAAAAGGAAATATAATGCAAAGAAAACAAGAAGTCAGACCTCTCGAAGAAGGAAGGATCAGGAAATATGAGACAAAGGGCCAATTAAGGCGGGAAAGTGAAAGACTCCCTAGGCCTCGGATACCCTAATACCGTCGGGGTCGGAAAAGAACAAGAGTTGACCAAGGGAGGTCGACAGGAAAGAAGACGGAGAGGAGTCCGACACAAGTAAGTGGAAGCAATGCCGGACTCAACTAGGGTCCCCTGGTTGCCAACCCACGTCCCCCAAGATGTGAGTCACTGGGGTGCAGGCATCATTGCATAAAGTACGAGTAGCCTACTTTCATTTCGTTATCTCTCAGAAAGTTGCTTACAAGGGATGTCCAACACGAAGGCAAAACCAATTTTGTTCAAATTGTTTTAAATTATACCTAATTTCAAATGTATATGCTAAAATATGCTGTTATGTTCAGAATTGCAAAAAATCCAATAAACCCTCAAAATATGCAATTGCATATGCATTTCCAAAATATCTGGTCCCTAGTGATAACATGGCTCGAACAGGGATAAGTTTGATTCAACACATTATTACATCAGGATAATATTGTTATCACCGAGGCTGAACTCTAAATCAGCGTTTCCCAAACTGTGGTGATGTTATGAAAAACATAAAAAATATTAGATATGTTAATAAAAATATAAAAATATAAAATTTAAATATATAAAAACATTGATGCCTATGATAGTATAGATCGCATGTCACTTGTTAATGTTTTTAACAGAATTTGGACTTGATAACAAAACAAGAAATATTATTAAAGATACACTAACTGAAACGAAGGCTAAAGTTAAATTTATGGGTGGTTGTAGTGATGAGTTTGAAATAAACACAGGTGTCCGTCAAGGGGATGGGCTCTCCCCTTTACTTTTCAATTGTGCTCTTGAGAAAGTTGTCAGAGAATGGAGGAAAGCAGGAGCACCATCCCACCGCCTGGGCCCAAAGATTAAGGGTATTGACTTAGATTGTCTAGCGTTTGCTGATGATTTAGCACTAATTGCACAGAAACAGCTTGTTATACTGGAGGAGCAAGCAGCCAAAATAGGACTAAAAATCTCCTATGAAAAAACTAAATTTATGACAAATATTAAGAATGGTCCACCTGAAATTGTCATTGGTATCAATAAGATTGCAAGAATGAAAGAATTTAAATACTTAGGTGAATGGATCACTGAAAATGGCAATGAAAATAAATCTGTAGCATCACGAATTCAGAAAATGGAAATTGCTTTTCAACACACAAAGAATGTTTATAACAAAAAAAGCTTGTCCTGGAACAACAAAATTCGTCATTACTGTACAGTGATTAAACCTGAAGCTCTATATGCTTCAGAAACGCTCAGTTTACATCGTAAGACCTTTTGAGATTAAAGAAAGGAAAATCATGAGGAAAATCTTAGGGCCCAGAATTGTAAATGGCATACACTACCCCAAACCCAACTCTGAAATTTATAAAAGAGTTTCTAAATTAACTGATACAATGAGATTGTGACGAATTCAATTTCTAAGCCATTTGGAAAGAATGAATCCTACCAGACTCACTTATCGAATCCACAAATTTCTGCAAATCAAACGCACAAGACCAAAATGGTATAAACAAGTAGAGAAAGACCTTAATGAATTGGATTCACCAAATTTACAAGATAGAAATATGATCCGGAAAATTGTTCACACAAGGGGATTTGAGGAAGATGAGAAGAAACCACAGCGACGTACCTGGTCGGAGGAACAGAAATTACAGCAATCAGTGAAAATGAAGAACTATTGGGCAAGGAGGAAAGCTCAGAAAATGTTGATTCCGCGTGGTCCTAAGTGACCCATTCGCGAAGAAGAAGAAGAAGAAAAACATTGATATGTTGCCGGAGGATTTTAAGGCCAAACATAATGAGCAGTTTTATGAATTGAATTGTGATTCAGAACTAAGGCAAACTTTTTCAAAAATGGCTCTTGTGAACTTTTGGGTTGAGAGGCGTGCAAACTATGTAGACATAGCTGGCACAGCAGTTAAATTTTTTCTGCCTTTCACTACTTTGTACTTGTGAGACTGCATTTTGTTTTGGGTTTGTTTATCTCAAGAATAAATACCGGAATAGGCTCCTTACAGTGGAAAACGATCTTCGTTTGAGACTCAGCAATCTTAATCCAGACATTCCTAAGTTGGCTTCTAATCTTCAAGCTAATCCTTCACATTGAAGTTGTTAGTTGAACTTTGGTTTTTATGTTTAATTATTAAGAGTTCTTTTATTAATATTATTTGTACAGTCTCATTTCTGAATGTTTGAATTGAATACTTACTGTAATAAATAATAAAACTACTGGACAAACTTTTTATTATTCGAACTTTAACTCTAACAAACATAATGTACACAATCTTTTGGTCTGCTACGTAGTGGTGGTGGGGGTTATAGTTACTTTATCTTCCAACCATTAGGTGGTACGCGAGAGATTCACATATCCTCAAGTGGTACACACACAAAATAGTTTGGGAAACACTGCTCTAAATCGTTAAAACTCAGCAATTCTTCTAGGTTTGTGCCGTGTCTTGTGTGGGGTTTCGCCTAGGACACCAAGCTAGGCTCATCGGCGGGCTCTTGGTGTCCCTGCCCGGACCCCCACAGGAGTATCGAACTGCGCGATACCTCCCTTTATATAGAGTGCAACTGCACTCCTTGACTGCGAGAACCAAAAGCTCAAGCAGCCATAACCTCCCTATGAAGGCTTCCAAAAAGATGGTGTATTGGCTTTCACGGCCGGTGAATTAAAACTCAGCAATTCTTCTAGGTTTGTGCCGTGTCTTGTGTGGGGTTTCGCCTAGGACACCAAGCTAGGCTCATCGGCGGGCTCTTGGTGTCCCTGCCCGGACCCCCACAGGAGTATCGAACTGCGCGATACCTCCCTTTATATAGAGTGCAACTGCACTCCTTGACTGCGAGAACCAAAAGCTCAAGCAGCCATAACCTCCCTATGAAGGCTTCCAAAAAGATGGTGTATTGGCTTTCACGGCCGGTGAATTAAAACTCAGCAATTCTTCTAGGTTTGTGCCGTGTCTTGTGTGGGGTTTCGCCTAGGACACCAAGCTAGGCTCATCGGCGGGCTCTTGGTGTCCCTGCCCGGACCCCCACAGGAGTATCGAACTGCGCGATACCTCCCTTTATATAGAGTGCAACTGCACTCCTTGACTGCGAGAACCAAAAGCTCAAGCAGCCATAACCTCCCTATGAAGGCTTCCAAAAAGATGGTGTATTGGCTTTCACGGCCGGTGAATTAAAACTCAGCAATTCTTCTAGGTTTGTGCCGTGTCTTGTGTGGGGTTTCGCCTAGGACACCAAGCTAGGCTCATCGGCGGGCTCTTGGTGTCCCTGCCCGGACCCCCACAGGAGTATCGAACTGCGCGATACCTCCCTTTATATAGAGTGCAACTGCACTCCTTGACTGCGAGAACCAAAAGCTCAAGCAGCCATAACCTCCCTATGAAGGCTTCCAAAAAGATGGTGTATTGGCTTTCACGGCCGGTGAATTAAAACTCAGCAATTCTTCTAGGTTTGTGCCGTGTCTTGTGTGGGGTTTCGCCTAGGACACCAAGCTAGGCTCATCGGCGGGCTCTTGGTGTCCCTGCCCGGACCCCCACAGGAGTATCGAACTGCGCGATACCTCCCTTTATATAGAGTGCAACTGCACTCCTTGACTGCGAGAACCAAAAGCTCAAGCAGCCATAACCTCCCTATGAAGGCTTCCAAAAAGATGGTGTATTGGCTTTCACGGCCGGTGAATTAAAACTCAGCAATTCTTCTAGGTTTGTGCCGTGTCTTGTGTGGGGTTTCGCCTAGGACACCAAGCTAGGCTCATCGGCGGGCTCTTGGTGTCCCTGCCCGGACCCCCACAGGAGTATCGAACTGCGCGATACCTCCCTTTATATAGAGTGCAACTGCACTCCTTGACTGCGAGAACCAAAAGCTCAAGCAGCCATAACCTCCCTATGAAGGCTTCCAAAAAGATGGTGTATTGGCTTTCACGGCCGGTGAATTAAAACTCAGCAATTCTTCTAGGTTTGTGCCGTGTCTTGTGTGGGGTTTCGCCTAGGACACCAAGCTAGGCTCATCGGCGGGCTCTTGGTGTCCCTGCCCGGACCCCCACAGGAGTATCGAACTGCGCGATACCTCCCTTTATATAGAGTGCAACTGCACTCCTTGACTGCGAGAACCAAAAGCTCAAGCAGCCATAACCTCCCTATGAAGGCTTCCAAAAAGATGGTGTATTGGCTTTCACGGCCGGTGAATTAAAACTCAGCAATTCTTCTAGGTTTGTGCCGTGTCTTGTGTGGGGTTTCGCCTAGGACACCAAGCTAGGCTCATCGGCGGGCTCTTGGTGTCCCTGCCCGGACCCCCACAGGAGTATCGAACTGCGCGATACCTCCCTTTATATAGAGTGCAACTGCACTCCTTGACTGCGAGAACCAAAAGCTCAAGCAGCCATAACCTCCCTATGAAGGCTTCCAAAAAGATGGTGTATTGGCTTTCACGGCCGGTGAATTAAAACTCAGCAATTCTTCTAGGTTTGTGCCGTGTCTTGTGTGGGGTTTCGCCTAGGACACCAAGCTAGGCTCATCGGCGGGCTCTTGGTGTCCCTGCCCGGACCCCCACAGGAGTATCGAACTGCGCGATACCTCCCTTTATATAGAGTGCAACTGCACTCCTTGACTGCGAGAACCAAAAGCTCAAGCAGCCATAACCTCCCTATGAAGGCTTCCAAAAAGATGGTGTATTGGCTTTCACGGCCGGTGAATTAAAACTCAGCAATTCTTCTAGGTTTGTGCCGTGTCTTGTGTGGGGTTTCGCCTAGGACACCAAGCTAGGCTCATCGGCGGGCTCTTGGTGTCCCTGCCCGGACCCCCACAGGAGTATCGAACTGCGCGATACCTCCCTTTATATAGAGTGCAACTGCACTCCTTGACTGCGAGAACCAAAAGCTCAAGCAGCCATAACCTCCCTATGAAGGCTTCCAAAAAGATGGTGTATTGGCTTTCACGGCCGGTGAATTAAAACTCAGCAATTCTTCTAGGTTTGTGCCGTGTCTTGTGTGGGGTTTCGCCTAGGACACCAAGCTAGGCTCATCGGCGGGCTCTTGGTGTCCCTGCCCGGACCCCCACAGGAGTATCGAACTGCGCGATACCTCCCTTTATATAGAGTGCAACTGCACTCCTTGACTGCGAGAACCAAAAGCTCAAGCAGCCATAACCTCCCTATGAAGGCTTCCAAAAAGATGGTGTATTGGCTTTCACGGCCGGTGAATTAAAACTCAGCAATTCTTCTAGGTTTGTGCCGTGTCTTGTGTGGGGTTTCGCCTAGGACACCAAGCTAGGCTCATCGGCGGGCTCTTGGTGTCCCTGCCCGGACCCCCACAGGAGTATCGAACTGCGCGATACCTCCCTTTATATAGAGTGCAACTGCACTCCTTGACTGCGAGAACCAAAAGCTCAAGCAGCCATAACCTCCCTATGAAGGCTTCCAAAAAGATGGTGTATTGGCTTTCACGGCCGGTGAATTAAAACTCAGCAATTCTTCTAGGTTTGTGCCGTGTCTTGTGTGGGGTTTCGCCTAGGACACCAAGCTAGGCTCATCGGCGGGCTCTTGGTGTCCCTGCCCGGACCCCCACAGGAGTATCGAACTGCGCGATACCTCCCTTTATATAGAGTGCAACTGCACTCCTTGACTGCGAGAACCAAAAGCTCAAGCAGCCATAACCTCCCTATGAAGGCTTCCAAAAAGATGGTGTATTGGCTTTCACGGCCGGTGAATTAAAACTCAGCAATTCTTCTAGGTTTGTGCCGTGTCTTGTGTGGGGTTTCGCCTAGGACACCAAGCTAGGCTCATCGGCGGGCTCTTGGTGTCCCTGCCCGGACCCCCACAGGAGTATCGAACTGCGCGATACCTCCCTTTATATAGAGTGCAACTGCACTCCTTGACTGCGAGAACCAAAAGCTCAAGCAGCCATAACCTCCCTATGAAGGCTTCCAAAAAGATGGTGTATTGGCTTTCACGGCCGGTGAATTAAAACTCAGCAATTCTTCTAGGTTTGTGCCGTGTCTTGTGTGGGGTTTCGCCTAGGACACCAAGCTAGGCTCATCGGCGGGCTCTTGGTGTCCCTGCCCGGACCCCCACAGGAGTATCGAACTGCGCGATACCTCCCTTTATATAGAGTGCAACTGCACTCCTTGACTGCGAGAACCAAAAGCTCAAGCAGCCATAACCTCCCTATGAAGGCTTCCAAAAAGATGGTGTATTGGCTTTCACGGCCGGTGAATTAAAACTCAGCAATTCTTCTAGGTTTGTGCCGTGTCTTGTGTGGGGTTTCGCCTAGGACACCAAGCTAGGCTCATCGGCGGGCTCTTGGTGTCCCTGCCCGGACCCCCACAGGAGTATCGAACTGCGCGATACCTCCCTTTATATAGAGTGCAACTGCACTCCTTGACTGCGAGAACCAAAAGCTCAAGCAGCCATAACCTCCCTATGAAGGCTTCCAAAAAGATGGTGTATTGGCTTTCACGGCCGGTGAATTAAAACTCAGCAATTCTTCTAGGTTTGTGCCGTGTCTTGTGTGGGGTTTCGCCTAGGACACCAAGCTAGGCTCATCGGCGGGCTCTTGGTGTCCCTGCCCGGACCCCCACAGGAGTATCGAACTGCGCGATACCTCCCTTTATATAGAGTGCAACTGCACTCCTTGACTGCGAGAACCAAAAGCTCAAGCAGCCATAACCTCCCTATGAAGGCTTCCAAAAAGATGGTGTATTGGCTTTCACGGCCGGTGAATTAAAACTCAGCAATTCTTCTAGGTTTGTGCCGTGTCTTGTGTGGGGTTTCGCCTAGGACACCAAGCTAGGCTCATCGGCGGGCTCTTGGTGTCCCTGCCCGGACCCCCACAGGAGTATCGAACTGCGCGATACCTCCCTTTATATAGAGTGCAACTGCACTCCTTGACTGCGAGAACCAAAAGCTCAAGCAGCCATAACCTCCCTATGAAGGCTTCCAAAAAGATGGTGTATTGGCTTTCACGGCCGGTGAATTAAAACTCAGCAATTCTTCTAGGTTTGTGCCGTGTCTTGTGTGGGGTTTCGCCTAGGACACCAAGCTAGGCTCATCGGCGGGCTCTTGGTGTCCCTGCCCGGACCCCCACAGGAGTATCGAACTGCGCGATACCTCCCTTTATATAGAGTGCAACTGCACTCCTTGACTGCGAGAACCAAAAGCTCAAGCAGCCATAACCTCCCTATGAAGGCTTCCAAAAAGATGGTGTATTGGCTTTCACGGCCGGTGAATTAAAACTCAGCAATTCTTCTAGGTTTGTGCCGTGTCTTGTGTGGGGTTTCGCCTAGGACACCAAGCTAGGCTCATCGGCGGGCTCTTGGTGTCCCTGCCCGGACCCCCACAGGAGTATCGAACTGCGCGATACCTCCCTTTATATAGAGTGCAACTGCACTCCTTGACTGCGAGAACCAAAAGCTCAAGCAGCCATAACCTCCCTATGAAGGCTTCCAAAAAGATGGTGTATTGGCTTTCACGGCCGGTGAATTAAAACTCAGCAATTCTTCTAGGTTTGTGCCGTGTCTTGTGTGGGGTTTCGCCTAGGACACCAAGCTAGGCTCATCGGCGGGCTCTTGGTGTCCCTGCCCGGACCCCCACAGGAGTATCGAACTGCGCGATACCTCCCTTTATATAGAGTGCAACTGCACTCCTTGACTGCGAGAACCAAAAGCTCAAGCAGCCATAACCTCCCTATGAAGGCTTCCAAAAAGATGGTGTATTGGCTTTCACGGCCGGTGAATTAAAACTCAGCAATTCTTCTAGGTTTGTGCCGTGTCTTGTGTGGGGTTTCGCCTAGGACACCAAGCTAGGCTCATCGGCGGGCTCTTGGTGTCCCTGCCCGGACCCCCACAGGAGTATCGAACTGCGCGATACCTCCCTTTATATAGAGTGCAACTGCACTCCTTGACTGCGAGAACCAAAAGCTCAAGCAGCCATAACCTCCCTATGAAGGCTTCCAAAAAGATGGTGTATTGGCTTTCACGGCCGGTGAATTAAAACTCAGCAATTCTTCTAGGTTTGTGCCGTGTCTTGTGTGGGGTTTCGCCTAGGACACCAAGCTAGGCTCATCGGCGGGCTCTTGGTGTCCCTGCCCGGACCCCCACAGGAGTATCGAACTGCGCGATACCTCCCTTTATATAGAGTGCAACTGCACTCCTTGACTGCGAGAACCAAAAGCTCAAGCAGCCATAACCTCCCTATGAAGGCTTCCAAAAAGATGGTGTATTGGCTTTCACGGCCGGTGAATTAAAACTCAGCAATTCTTCTAGGTTTGTGCCGTGTCTTGTGTGGGGTTTCGCCTAGGACACCAAGCTAGGCTCATCGGCGGGCTCTTGGTGTCCCTGCCCGGACCCCCACAGGAGTATCGAACTGCGCGATACCTCCCTTTATATAGAGTGCAACTGCACTCCTTGACTGCGAGAACCAAAAGCTCAAGCAGCCATAACCTCCCTATGAAGGCTTCCAAAAAGATGGTGTATTGGCTTTCACGGCCGGTGAATTAAAACTCAGCAATTCTTCTAGGTTTGTGCCGTGTCTTGTGTGGGGTTTCGCCTAGGACACCAAGCTAGGCTCATCGGCGGGCTCTTGGTGTCCCTGCCCGGACCCCCACAGGAGTATCGAACTGCGCGATACCTCCCTTTATATAGAGTGCAACTGCACTCCTTGACTG
Source organism: Meconema thalassinum (assembly GCA_946902985.2). Taxonomy (NCBI): domain Eukaryota; kingdom Metazoa; phylum Arthropoda; class Insecta; order Orthoptera; family Tettigoniidae; genus Meconema; species Meconema thalassinum. Next base: position 177,656,045 of record OX336397.1, on the reverse strand, counting down.
CGAGAACCAAAAGCTCAAGCAGCCATAACCTCCCTATGAAGGCTTCCAAAAAGATGGTGTATTGGCTTTCACGGCCGGTGAATTAAAACTCAGCAATTCTTCTAGGTTTGTGCCGTGTCTTGTGTGGGGTTTCGCCTAGGACACCAAGCTAGGCTCATCGGCGGGCTCTTGGTGTCCCTGCCCGGACCCCCACAGGAGTATCGAACTGCGCGATACCTCCCTTTATATAGAGTGCAACTGCACTCCTTGACTGCGAGAACCAAAAGCTCAAGCAGCCATAACCTCCCTATGAAGGCTTCCAAAAAGATGGTGTATTGGCTTTCACGGCCGGTGAATTAAAACTCAGCAATTCTTCTAGGTTTGTGCCGTGTCTTGTGTGGGGTTTCGCCTAGGACACCAAGCTAGGCTCATCGGCGGGCTCTTGGTGTCCCTGCCCGGACCCCCACAGGAGTATCGAACTGCGCGATACCTCCCTTTATATAGAGTGCAACTGCACTCCTTGACTGCGAGAACCAAAAGCTCAAGCAGCCATAACCTCCCTATGAAGGCTTCCAAAAAGATGGTGTATTGGCTTTCACGGCCGGTGAATTAAAACTCAGCAATTCTTCTAGGTTTGTGCCGTGTCTTGTGTGGGGTTTCGCCTAGGACACCAAGCTAGGCTCATCGGCGGGCTCTTGGTGTCCCTGCCCGGACCCCCACAGGAGTATCGAACTGCGCGATACCTCCCTTTATATAGAGTGCAACTGCACTCCTTGACTGCGAGAACCAAAAGCTCAAGCAGCCATAACCTCCCTATGAAGGCTTCCAAAAAGATGGTGTATTGGCTTTCACGGCCGGTGAATTAAAACTCAGCAATTCTTCTAGGTTTGTGCCGTGTCTTGTGTGGGGTTTCGCCTAGGACACCAAGCTAGGCTCATCGGCGGGCTCTTGGTGTCCCTGCCCGGACCCCCACAGGAGTATCGAACTGCGCGATACCTCCCTTTATATAGAGTGCAACTGCACTCCTTGACTGCGAGAACCAAAAGCTCAAGCAGCCATAACCTCCCTATGAAGGCTTCCAAAAAGATGGTGTATTGGCTTTCACGGCCGGTGAATTAAAACTCAGCAATTCTTCTAGGTTTGTGCCGTGTCTTGTGTGGGGTTTCGCCTAGGACACCAAGCTAGGCTCATCGGCGGGCTCTTGGTGTCCCTGCCCGGACCCCCACAGGAGTATCGAACTGCGCGATACCTCCCTTTATATAGAGTGCAACTGCACTCCTTGACTGCGAGAACCAAAAGCTCAAGCAGCCATAACCTCCCTATGAAGGCTTCCAAAAAGATGGTGTATTGGCTTTCACGGCCGGTGAATTAAAACTCAGCAATTCTTCTAGGTTTGTGCCGTGTCTTGTGTGGGGTTTCGCCTAGGACACCAAGCTAGGCTCATCGGCGGGCTCTTGGTGTCCCTGCCCGGACCCCCACAGGAGTATCGAACTGCGCGATACCTCCCTTTATATAGAGTGCAACTGCACTCCTTGACTGCGAGAACCAAAAGCTCAAGCAGCCATAACCTCCCTATGAAGGCTTCCAAAAAGATGGTGTATTGGCTTTCACGGCCGGTGAATTAAAACTCAGCAATTCTTCTAGGTTTGTGCCGTGTCTTGTGTGGGGTTTCGCCTAGGACACCAAGCTAGGCTCATCGGCGGGCTCTTGGTGTCCCTGCCCGGACCCCCACAGGAGTATCGAACTGCGCGATACCTCCCTTTATATAGAGTGCAACTGCACTCCTTGACTGCGAGAACCAAAAGCTCAAGCAGCCATAACCTCCCTATGAAGGCTTCCAAAAAGATGGTGTATTGGCTTTCACGGCCGGTGAATTAAAACTCAGCAATTCTTCTAGGTTTGTGCCGTGTCTTGTGTGGGGTTTCGCCTAGGACACCAAGCTAGGCTCATCGGCGGGCTCTTGGTGTCCCTGCCCGGACCCCCACAGGAGTATCGAACTGCGCGATACCTCCCTTTATATAGAGTGCAACTGCACTCCTTGACTGCGAGAACCAAAAGCTCAAGCAGCCATAACCTCCCTATGAAGGCTTCCAAAAAGATGGTGTATTGGCTTTCACGGCCGGTGAATTAAAACTCAGCAATTCTTCTAGGTTTGTGCCGTGTCTTGTGTGGGGTTTCGCCTAGGACACCAAGCTAGGCTCATCGGCGGGCTCTTGGTGTCCCTGCCCGGACCCCCACAGGAGTATCGAACTGCGCGATACCTCCCTTTATATAGAGTGCAACTGCACTCCTTGACTGCGAGAACCAAAAGCTCAAGCAGCCATAACCTCCCTATGAAGGCTTCCAAAAAGATGGTGTATTGGCTTTCACGGCCGGTGAATTAAAACTCAGCAATTCTTCTAGGTTTGTGCCGTGTCTTGTGTGGGGTTTCGCCTAGGACACCAAGCTAGGCTCATCGGCGGGCTCTTGGTGTCCCTGCCCGGACCCCCACAGGAGTATCGAACTGCGCGATACCTCCCTTTATATAGAGTGCAACTGCACTCCTTGACTGCGAGAACCAAAAGCTCAAGCAGCCATAACCTCCCTATGAAGGCTTCCAAAAAGATGGTGTATTGGCTTTCACGGCCGGTGAATTAAAACTCAGCAATTCTTCTAGGTTTGTGCCGTGTCTTGTGTGGGGTTTCGCCTAGGACACCAAGCTAGGCTCATCGGCGGGCTCTTGGTGTCCCTGCCCGGACCCCCACAGGAGTATCGAACTGCGCGATACCTCCCTTTATATAGAGTGCAACTGCACTCCTTGACTGCGAGAACCAAAAGCTCAAGCAGCCATAACCTCCCTATGAAGGCTTCCAAAAAGATGGTGTATTGGCTTTCACGGCCGGTGAATTAAAACTCAGCAATTCTTCTAGGTTTGTGCCGTGTCTTGTGTGGGGTTTCGCCTAGGACACCAAGCTAGGCTCATCGGCGGGCTCTTGGTGTCCCTGCCCGGACCCCCACAGGAGTATCGAACTGCGCGATACCTCCCTTTATATAGAGTGCAACTGCACTCCTTGACTGCGAGAACCAAAAGCTCAAGCAGCCATAACCTCCCTATGAAGGCTTCCAAAAAGATGGTGTATTGGCTTTCACGGCCGGTGAATTAAAACTCAGCAATTCTTCTAGGTTTGTGCCGTGTCTTGTGTGGGGTTTCGCCTAGGACACCAAGCTAGGCTCATCGGCGGGCTCTTGGTGTCCCTGCCCGGACCCCCACAGGAGTATCGAACTGCGCGATACCTCCCTTTATATAGAGTGCAACTGCACTCCTTGACTGCGAGAACCAAAAGCTCAAGCAGCCATAACCTCCCTATGAAGGCTTCCAAAAAGATGGTGTATTGGCTTTCACGGCCGGTGAATTAAAACTCAGCAATTCTTCTAGGTTTGTGCCGTGTCTTGTGTGGGGTTTCGCCTAGGACACCAAGCTAGGCTCATCGGCGGGCTCTTGGTGTCCCTGCCCGGACCCCCACAGGAGTATCGAACTGCGCGATACCTCCCTTTATATAGAGTGCAACTGCACTCCTTGACTGCGAGAACCAAAAGCTCAAGCAGCCATAACCTCCCTATGAAGGCTTCCAAAAAGATGGTGTATTGGCTTTCACGGCCGGTGAATTAAAACTCAGCAATTCTTCTAGGTTTGTGCCGTGTCTTGTGTGGGGTTTCGCCTAGGACACCAAGCTAGGCTCATCGGCGGGCTCTTGGTGTCCCTGCCCGGACCCCCACAGGAGTATCGAACTGCGCGATACCTCCCTTTATATAGAGTGCAACTGCACTCCTTGACTGCGAGAACCAAAAGCTCAAGCAGCCATAACCTCCCTATGAAGGCTTCCAAAAAGATGGTGTATTGGCTTTCACGGCCGGTGAATTAAAACTCAGCAATTCTTCTAGGTTTGTGCCGTGTCTTGTGTGGGGTTTCGCCTAGGACACCAAGCTAGGCTCATCGGCGGGCTCTTGGTGTCCCTGCCCGGACCCCCACAGGAGTATCGAACTGCGCGATACCTCCCTTTATATAGAGTGCAACTGCACTCCTTGACTGCGAGAACCAAAAGCTCAAGCAGCCATAACCTCCCTATGAAGGCTTCCAAAAAGATGGTGTATTGGCTTTCACGGCCGGTGAATTAAAACTCAGCAATTCTTCTAGGTTTGTGCCGTGTCTTGTGTGGGGTTTCGCCTAGGACACCAAGCTAGGCTCATCGGCGGGCTCTTGGTGTCCCTGCCCGGACCCCCACAGGAGTATCGAACTGCGCGATACCTCCCTTTATATAGAGTGCAACTGCACTCCTTGACTGCGAGAACCAAAAGCTCAAGCAGCCATAACCTCCCTATGAAGGCTTCCAAAAAGATGGTATTTATGTAAATGGAGTTTCGCAGTTACTGTAGGTAAATAAAATAGGACTAGGTTATGCAAGATACACAGTTTTGCCACCCTAGCCAGTTAAACTTAACTTAATTTAATTGTATTGACAATGTACATTTAACAAATACCAACACCACGACAGTTCATATAATTCTGTCAAAAACAAAACTTTAGATACTAATTGTGCTCCATAAGCGAGTCCTTCATATATGAACACCACTTGGAATGTGCACAACACGCTCATCGCGATAGGTAGAGACCAGCTGTTCCGCACGGAAGGACAACTTGCCGATAGCTCAGAATCTTGAATTGGCTGCTCCTCTGAAAATAAACACACAAGCAATTAGGATAATTTCAAAATTAGGATTAGTGACCAAGCAAGTTATGGAGTGGATCAAGGACTACTACATTTTGATCTAACACAGAGGTTGATCCGAAAATACCCATAAGAACGAAGGGTGAAGTTTATAAAAGTGCCGTAAGACCAATCCTACTCTATAGTACTGAAACATAGGCTACTACAAAGGCACATGAGCAAAAGCTATATAACACAGAAATGCGTATGGTACGTTGGGCAGGTGGAGTTACCCTCAAAGATAAAATCCGTAATGAACAAGTGCGAGGCAGTTTCAAAGTAGCGCCTATAACCGAGAAACTTTTTGAGTCCTGGCTAAGGTGGTATGGACATGTAGTGAAGAACTGCCTTTCCATGGCTACACAAAAGAGAGGGAGCGGCAGACCTCAAACAACTTGGATGACGAATGTCCAAAGGAACATGAGGGTATTGGGTCTATCTGCTGATGATGCTTTACAACGAAATGACTTGACACCTCAGGATTAAGAAAGTCGACCCCGCATAATGAGAAAAGGCAAAGAAGAAGAAGAAAAAGACAGAGGTTGTTGGCTTTTTACTTTCTTTTCCCACGAATCAAAATCAATTTGGTAATGAAAATCTGTGACCCCCAGCTAACCAGTGCTAACGTTTTTCAAAGTAAATATCTATATTAATTGCAAATACTTGGTTCAAGAAACGTGACTCGCATCTCATCATGTTCTACAGTGGCACAAATGCAAAACACAGATAGAATACATCCTTGTTAGGCGCCGAGACTTAAAAGACGGCCTAGACACAAAAGTTGTCCCTTTTGAAACTGTCGCAACGCAACACCGACCGCTCATCTGTAGGTTGTGCATTAGGCCACCAAGAACTGACCAGAAAATTCGAACAGGTCCAGCCAGAATAAAATGGTGGCACTTCAAAGAAAAGTAGGCTGCCGTTGTCGCAAAAATTACTCTGCCACCGATTACCAGTGTCGAAGAGAGTTGGACAAAATTGAAAGTATCTGCACACTCAGCTGCACATGCTATCCTACGTATAACAAAGTCAGGTCGCCGACGGATTGAGAAAGAGACTTGGCTCTGGAATGATGAAGTAAAAGAGGCGATATGTACTAAGAAACGACTATATTATAAATTTCTTGATGACAAAACACCAACCCGTTGGAATGCCTACAGAACAGCCTGTAGCAATGCTAAGAAGACTGTAAGAGCAACTAAATCTGCAAGTTTTGATGAGTTGTACGCAAAACTTGACACACGTGAAGGGGAAAGAGACATCTATTGCCTTGCCAAATCCAGACATCACAAATCTATTGATGTCCATCGCTTTATGGCGTGAATGACGAAAATGGTAACCTGATGACCAACTGGAACAAATCAAGGGAACGTTGGCGAAGCTATTTTAGAACGATCTCAAATGAATTCCCCCACCCACCAATACTGTCCTTCACCTTTGTTGAAGGGCCTGTCAGAGAAATAGAAGTCGTTGAGGTCCACGCAGCTTTGAAACAAATGAAGCAGGGGAAAGCCACTGGCCCTGTGGATCTTCTAGCAGTGTTGTGGTACTCGAAACGTTGGGATGCAACTGAATGGTTAACACAACTCGTCAATCAGATTATCAAAGAGGGACGAAAACCAACTGATTGGCAACGGAGCATTACTGTTCCCACATTCAAACACAATGTAAACCCTGCTGAATGCGGTAATTATCGTCCAATCCGGCTTCTGTTTCACGCCATGAAGATCTTTGAGCGTGTTCTGGACAGGAGGATCCGCGAGATCATCGAGCTTACAAGGAACAAGCTGGATTACTAAAGAATTGTGCTACAACTGATGCAATTCATGCTGCACGTTTTCTTTCATAGAAAAACCGTGAAAAGGACCAGCAACTTCATCTCTCATTCTTGGACCTCGAGAAGGCATTTGATCGTGTACCGCACAACCTCATTTGGCTTGCGCTTCGAAAGCATGGTGTGCAGAATACCTCGTAAACTGGGTGCAGCTCCTACACAGAGAACCCAGTAGCTACGTCCGAGCTGCCTCAGGAGCATCGAAAGATCTTTCCACTACTGTTGGTGTCCATCAAGGTTCAGCGTTATCACCACTCTTGTTCATCCTAGTGATGGACACTAACATCTGACCTACAAAAGCTAATACCATGGACCCTCCTCTACACTGATGATGTCATGTTAGCCTCCATAAGCAAAGAAGACCTGCAGCTTCAGACCCAGGCCTGGAGCGATCGACTTGCACATTATGGCCTGCGCCTAAACAAAAGAAAGACGGAACACATGACTACAGATATGCAAGATATAGATACTATCCAAGTGGATGGGGAAGACTTGCCACGTGTAACAAAATTTAAATATCTAGGCTCTATGATCACTAATGATGGAAGTCTCGTAGAAGAGGTCAATACGAGAATCAGTGCAGCTTGGATGAAGTGGCGAACGACAACTGGAGTCACCTGCGATCAAAGGATGAAGGACAACCTAAAGTTAAAGATCTATCGTAATGTCTTCCGTCCTGTCGCATGCGAGTGTTGGCCGACAACAACAGTGACAGAACGTCACTTAAGGCGATATGGAGACCAAGATGTTGCGATGGACAACGAGTGTCACCAAATTGGATCATGTTTCCAATGACAACATCAGGAAACGGTTTGGGGTTGCACCAATCAGTGACAAGATGCGGGAGTGCCCTCTGCGTTGGTTTGGGCATGTTCTAAGAGCGGAAGCGGACACAATTGCAAAGACTGGGTACAATATACAAGTCGTCGGCAAGAGACTTAAGGGAAGACCGAAGCAACGGTGGGATGATACGCTACACGGAGATCTGAAGAACTAGAACCTTCATCCTGACGTGTCCCGAGACAGAAACAAATGGCGACAACGTATCCATATAGTGGACCCTGCAGCTAGGAGGGACAAACACTAAGGAAGTAGAAGAATTTTTATATGGTAATATTTCCTAAATATTTCAGTGCCTACAACCTGTGGTCTAAGGCAAGCTCAGGATTAAGTTCTCACAAGAGAAAGTAGGCGGCTTCGGTGGCGGAGTCGGTAGCATGCTGAGCTTCTATGCCTAAGATAGCGGGTTCAAACCCGGCCGAAGCCGTCGGATTTTTTAAGAGCGTTAAAAATCCCTCAGTATGCCTTCCTTCGGAGGGGAAGTAAAGCCGGCGGTCCCATGTCGTATATTTATGGCATGTTAAGAACCTTCCACTAATTGCACCTGTGTGAAGCTAAATTGTATAGGTTAAGAATGTAAACAATGCTCTTAGGTTTCTACGTTAGTTGCCAAGAGCTGACTGTGGTGGCGTCTAGTAGCTAAGTTCTGAACTTGGCCTAGTAGTCGTTGATGGTGGCGCTCGGCGGCAAAAGTAGGAACTATTTGAAAAATTCTAAGTTGCAGACCGTACTTAAATTTAATAAAAATAAAAAAAACACACACTAATACAGTCATCACAATTAACACCAGTTATCAGACAGATTCTACACACACCCAAAGTACACGGGGCTACATGACAGCGTTGTCACAGCCCCTAAACTTAAGAACCAACAGAAAGTGTCGACACGAGAACTAAACATTTCCATACCGTAATTATATTGTTGTACATAAGTTCCAATACGCGCAGCATAAGGGTTATGCTTGATACCCCAATCACGTTGTCCAATAATTACTGCTAGTGCTAAAACCATTCGTCTGCCAAAGATACGCCTACTAAAACCATTGGTCTGTGAAGGCCAATAAGCAAAGCATAGGGGTTAGGCTCACTCAGGCAAAGCACAGCGGTTACGATTGCTATTATCCCCATTCCCTTGAAATTAATATCCAAACCATTGTTGTCCAAAAATTACTGCTAGTGCTAAAACCATTGGTCTGTGAAGGCCAATAAGCAAAGCATCAAGGTTAGGGTCAAGCGAACCGCATAGGTTATGATTGCTATTATCCCCATACCCTTGAAATTAATACCCAAACCATTGTTGTCCAAAAATTACTGATAGTGCCAAAACCATTGGTCTATGAAGGCTGCTAATCCTGCGTTCAGTACTACACGATTTCTTTGCTGAAATGCAAAATAAAAAGTTGTTCCCCTTCCATCTCACCATAATGTTATTGGGCACTGAAGTTTTGTTTTATCGACCCCCACCGTTATCTAGACGCAACAGACCGAAGTGGCTCCACATTTCCAACTGAGCACCAAAACCTGCGACAAACGCAATTGTTGGCACAGAAATAACACCCTCTCGTCTATCTTAGACCCATTACCCATTCCTACAGAAAACTATCTGGATTCTCATGGCAGCCAGCACCTTAAGAGTGCAAGAGTTTTGAATTCTTCTCTGGAAATTGAGACTACAGGAACTTAGCCTCCAACAATATAAAGCCTACTCAATTGTGGCGTCCTCTGCATCAACACTGTCCTCCTAGCACTGACCACTGAGTTACCACAAGTAATAGCATTGCTATAGCAAACTAAAATGTATCTATACACTATTACAGTACATGAATACACATTTTTAAGTATAGTCAAGCCACCCTTACTTCCGACTTGAAGTTTCAGTGCTGCGCCAGAGATATCACTTTAACCAGCCAATCATATCGTCATACCACGACAAGTCAAGTTCCGTTCGCGATGTTAGCTAGATGTCTCTAGCGCAGCCTAGTACTGAAACTTCCAAGTTGGAAGTAAGGGTTGCTTGACTATAGAATGAAGTAAAATATAAGAGATGTTCATGTTTTAGTAGTAGGAGTTTGCTTCAACTGTGGATTTCCCTTATTAGATAGCACGCATAACTGTCTGGCATGTACAAGAGTAAGGTAGATGGTTGCTCTCAATATTTTTACCAGCTTAGCCTACTGTCGAGTTTCAGTGAAAAGGAACGACTTTTCATAATTTTCGTGGTTCTTTCTTCTCATAATTTGTTATTCTTCTAAAGACGTATTATCACATCATTGGTGTAGTTAGTGACAGAGGGGCACAGAAACTTTTACTCAGCTCCTCAGGATGATCACTTACTCCACACTGTAGAATATGATTTTTAGCAACATGTGGTAACAGTATTCTAGTTAATGTGTGTGCAATTCCTGGACTGTTCAGCGTAAACGATATAATTTCATCCGTTACTTCTTCCAGCGAAACAAAACCTGACTTAAGATACCGGAGACCACCTCTCCCTCTGTCTTTGAATTTTATTAGTGACATTACTGGAGATGGACTCTGGATACCAAAGGGCAGTTGACCTCGCTGTTCTGTCCATTAAAACAACGATAACTCTGGATACAACTAATTTTATCAAGCACCTTGATATGATATAAGTAGGCTATGGTCTTCAGCTACTTTTTTTTGTTGTTTCATTAGGGGCATTGCAACGGCGTGGTCATTAAGCCCCGTATTCTTGGGTGTGTGAAGAATTTATGTGATAAACTGTGTCACTGTAATGTCTCCTCTCCTGAATTTCATTGCTTTGGTTTTCGAGCCATTTATTTCCATAGAGTTGTATGTTGCCCAGTTCCTGATGTCGTCTAATGCCGTTTGTAAATGTTTAGGGCTTTTGGAGAGAATGGCCATGTCATCCGCGTACATCAGTAGTTTTACATTGACGTTTATAGCGTTGCCGATATCCGCTGTCATGACGTTGAATAAGACCGGACTCATCGGGTCTCCTTGCAAGACCCCTCGTGTTTGTATGATGTCATTCGATGTAGTTATGCCATCATACACCGCTATATGGTTTGCATCAAGGATAGACTTGATGGTTTGGAGCTCCTGATTTGATTTGCCTAATATGCTCTCCAATTTGTTTACCAATGTTGATCTGCTGATGCTATCAAAAGCTTTGGAGTAGTCTATGAAGATTACATATATCGGGGAGTTGCGATGAGCTAGAGATAGAGTTATTTCCTGAATAATTTCTTGCACCGCGTGCAGTGTTGATCTGCCTGGAGTGAATCCATATTGAAATGTAGGTATATTTGCATAAAGGTTTTGCGCGATGCGTCCTAATAGTACTTTGGAGAACAGTTTAAACATTACACTCTCTAGAGCAATTCCTCTATAGGAGTTCGGGTCTTCTTTCCTTCCCTTGCCTTTGTAAAGTACTATTATAGTTGATCTTCTCCATTGATGCGGTATTGATTTCATCATAATACATTTGTTGAATAGAGCAGTTAGAGGTTCTGCTATGTCTTGTAAGGTGTCTTTTAGATGCTCCATGTAAATTCCGTCTGGCCCAGCCGCTTTGTTATTTTTGCCGTTTCTTATAAGATGGATGACTTCGTCACATGTGATCAAGTCAATGTCTTGCGAGTGATCTGGTGTCAATGTGAATTCATTTGATATTTTATCTTTTTCTCCTAGAAGGCTGCTGAAGTGTAGTTCCCATTGATCAATGTTTATTGGATAACTCGATTTTTGCTTATTCGAAGACCTTAAGATCTTATGTGGACTCCTTTCTGCTTCTGCGATTAGTTTCTGTTCGACGTGGAGATCATACGATAGTTTCTTCTCTTTTAGTAGCTGCTTGTATTTTCGACGTTCTGAAGCGTACTCTGCTAGTGCACCATTTCCGTGTTCTCTAGCTGCATTAAGGCACTGTAGAGTTATTTTCCTCATAGCATAGCACTCAGAATCAAACCATTGTTTCGCTATCCGATTGTTCCTTGGCGTTTTTGTGGCAGCCTGCAGAATTATTTCGTTTAGGGCCTCAGTAGTCTCGTCTAGGGTTTTCTGCTTACTCATTATTAATGGTATTTGGATTCTTAATGCTTGCCATTTCTCTTCATTTATGTATCTTGATACTTTCGATTTGACATTTTTGTCTGTGAGGACCTGCATCGTTCCCTTTACTTGGATTTTGGCTATCACGGGTAGATGTTTCCTGAGTGTGGTTTTTCCAGTTTCTAGCTGCCCATGGCCTTGATTGTTAGTGAAGATTAAATCAATCGTACTTTTTCCATTTGGTGCTATGTAAGTGTATTCTTCTTCCTTATTTAGTAATTTGAGTTGGTACTCCATGAGGAAATCTTTAACCTCTAGAGTTTTTGCATCCTGTTTGTCTATACGACAATTTAGGTCTCCCATTAATATGATAGGTTTGTCATCGTCTGTGCTTTCTAGCGCTTTCCCTAGTTCATCGATAATTGTCTCCGGTTGTGTCTTAGGCTTGAAGTATACTCCTATTATATTTATTATTCGTGTGGATATGGATAGGGTGTTCACAGTGCAGTCTATTACCTTGATTGGTTGTAAGTGGGCCTTTATGTAACAACTTATTCCGCCTGAAGGTCTTCCTCTGTCCCCTTTCCTAGCTAGGGAGTGGGCTCCGTAGAAATTGTTAATGGTTATGTCACTTGTGCTGAACGTTTCTGTGAAGAGAAGTGCATCGTAATCCTGTAAGTTAAAAGTGGAGTTCATGTCAAGGACGGATTTCAGTCCTTCTACGTTCCAAAGCATTATGTTAGTATGGTTGTAGCTGATGTTGGTTGCGTGGCAATTGTGCGCTGAAGTATTCTTGGGTATCAAGTCTTGCTCCTTGGTCATGCGAACGAAATCGATATCGCCTAATAATTGCGCCCTCCGGCCATAAGTCCGGATTATTGATCTTGCTCAGGTCTCTAAGGGGTATTCCTACTTTATAAGCTTTTAGGGTACCTTTCTTTTGGATTTCTTCACAGCCTGATAGTTCAGATATGTTCAGTCCCTTCAGGTGGCTAATCACCGTTTTACAAGTTGTGTTGCGGTGAAGATGTCCTATATAAAGCCAGGCTTTATGGTAGACAGCTTGGAGTACATTTGTGTTCTCTGTTGAGGGAAGGTTGAAGGATTGCTTGGTTCCTACAATAGTAGGAGTTTGTATGAATTGCGGCGTATTGCCACGTCTCCTCCTTGCGACTTCTGACCATATTCCTTTGTCACAATTTTGTTTCTCATCGATAGGCTGTTGCTCTCGAGGTAATTGTTCCTGTCTTCCGTTTCCAGTTTTCCTGGTCTCATCTTTTCTCTGAGTAATAGGGTCTGCTTCCATTACTTTCTCCTTTCTGATTTCCTCATTTCCTGTATGACATTTCATTATTTCATCTTTTATCATTGATTTGAGGTTACATGTCAGGTTTTCGATCATGTACTGAAGCTGTGTGCTTAGTTTTGCAGATATTTTATCTTCCATTGTCATCTCATTGGCACAGAATTTCTCGTCTTCTCAGCGAGATGTCGTTGGTTGTAGGCTTGTTTCATCATGACAAAGCGCCAAGAGATCTGAATCTGGATTGATGTCATCAGATAGCAGCACGTGTCGCGTGAAGTTATTATCGTTGGCCTCTTGTGTAATATCTATGTATGATTCCTTAACCTCTTTGCGGGTCTGCGTGTTTTCATTAGTTATATCATTATATGTGGTTCTCATTGTAATAAAACATTCTTGAATAACACTCACCGCTTCCTTAATATCCTCTTTAGCCTCCTTCTTTAGATATTTGCCTGCTGCATCCGCTATATTCACTATTTTCACGAGAGCAGCTTCTAGACGTGAACTTACACTGTCCGCCATGTTTACTTTAGCATCTCTACATTTTAAGATTTAAAACATTCATTTTGGTTCCGTATTGATATACTAATTACGTTTTTAATGGGCTAGGGTTCCCCCTGAATCAATACTTTTATTGAAAATAATCACTTATGTGGTCATCATTCATTTCATTTCCATGTCTGGTCAACATTTCCAAAAAACTACAGCTGCGATGGCCTTGTTACTTCCTCTAAAAACATCTTCTGTTGTGCATGGGTTGTCCAGGAGGGGGCAGATAAGTAGGTGGCTTGGGTCTTGTTCAGCTCCGCATTCACAAGAGGTGTCTGCGTCTGGTGGAAGGATCCCCGATTTTTTCAGGTTGGTCTTGCATCGAAGGACACCCACTCTTAAGCGGTTGAGGGACCTCCACACAGGATAAGGTAGGTCGGTGCCAGGAGCCAGTTCTTCCTTTGGTGACATGTCTGTGGGCAGTGAGCTCATCCATCTATTGAGACGAGTTGCCTCTGGTGTTCTCTCCAGCGGCAGAGTCCTAGCAAGGAAACTCTTGCGGGATCTGAGGCGAGACCTTGCTGCCTGGTGCCCATATAGTGGATGTAGATGGTCATTCTCCTGCTTTGTTCTCTCGGCGTCCGCAGCAGTTGCCCTCCGGATGTTGGGTGGGGCTATTCCTACAGTAGGTTTGAACACTGGTGTTGGTTTCAGGCATCCCGAGATTATCCGTGCAGTGTTGTTGACGGCAGTATCAACCTGCTTAGCATGTGCTGAAGCGTTCCACACAAGAGCGGCATACTCAGCGGCTGACACACACAGTGCAAGTCCAGAAGTCCTCAGGATATGCAGATTGGCTCCCCAGGTGCTGCCGATCAGCTTCTCGAGTACGCCATTGCGAGCACTGACCTTTTGTTTCGTGTTCAGACATTGCTGTCTGTACGTTAGAGCACGGTCTAGTGTGACACCTAGATAAACTGGTGTTGGGCAATGTTTCAGTCGCTCCCCTTGCCATGTGATGTCCAGCTTTCGCCATGCTTCCCAGTTTCGTAGATGGAACGCACACACTTGTGTCTTATTAGGGTTCGGCTTCAGATGGTTGGTATCATAGTACTTGGAGAGTTCGTCCATCGCGGAAGTCAGCTTTCCTTCCACTTCTTCAAAGGATGAGCCCTGAGCAGCTACTGCTGAGTCGTCGGCATAGATGAAGAGCCTGGTATTTGCTGGAATTGACTGATCATTTGTGTAGATGTTGTACAGCGCTGGAGCCAGCACGCTACCCTGAGGGAGACCGTTCTTCTGAGTTCGCCATCTACTCCTTTTACCCTGTAGCGAGACTTGGAATCTTCTGTTCTGAAAGAAGACACTGATTAGGGATGTTAGTTGGTGGTCCTTGGTAAGGTCATACACTTTCTTTGACAGCTTCCTATGATTCACAGTGTCGTATGCAGCTGTTAAGTCAACGAAGGCGACTCCCGTTATCTCTCCGCGATCAAAACCATCCTCGATGTGTTGGGTGAGATTCAAGATCTGGCTACAACATGATTTGTCAGCACGAAAGCCTGCTTGTTGTGGAATGAACTTCTCTTCGAGGATGCTACTGATTCGGTTAAGTACCAGGCGTTCCAGTATCTTGATAGTATGGCTTAACAGGGAAATAGGTCGAAAATTTTTCGGGTCGTTTGGTTCTTTCCCAGGCTTGAGTAGTGCAATGACTCGCGATTTTCTCCACATTTTAGGGAAATGTAGCATGGCAACACGTGTGTTCATTAGGATTAGTAATCACTCCAATGTTTTACGGCCAAATTTCTCTATCTGTTCTACTCGTAGGTCATCGACACCAGCAGCCATGTACATCTTCAAGTTGGGCAACCATCGAGAAGGGATCTCGAAGGAAGTGATTCTCTGCTTCCAAATCACGCCGAGGAGCTCCTGTGGTCGCCCTCCCTTTTGTTTTACCATTCAGCAGGATCTGGGTCGCCACTTGATCAGGTGTCACTCCAGTGAAGTTCTTCTACCGTTTTACAGGGTCGCCGCTAAGAATTTTAAGCAGTTTACAGGCCTGTCTACTATTCAGCTTCATGTCGAGGTTCTCTGCCAGATTGCTCCACTTGGCCATACGAGTTGCTGTGATGGTTTCCAACAGTGTTTCTCCAGCTTGGATAGTTTCTTCAGCAAATGGATCCTCTTCATAGAGGGCCTTATACTTTTCTAACAGCTGTTTGTCGTCACCGGACATGCCTGGAACGTATTGAATTCTACATCCTCTCGGAATAGTTTTCCTAGAAACTTGCTGGGTGCATTCAAGAAAGGTGTCGTACATTTCAGGTTGTGGAGGAATATTTATTATCTCCGAGTCAAGCTCTTCACTGAACTTCGTCCAGTCAGCCTTCTTGAATTAAAGCTCCTCTTGAATGGTACCTCTTCAGGCATCACCACGGAATTTACGGTGCAGATGACAGGACTATGTTGAGTGCGAGGGATAGAGTCACACATAGTCTTCACACATTGCCCAGATACCTTTGAGGACACGAAGATATTGTCTGGATTGTACCCTCTTTTCCACCTGCCACTGTTGAAGGAAGATGGGAGCTTTGGGTCGTGGATCAGATGCAAGTCATGAGCCTCAGTCCGTATTTCTAGACTTGTTCCATTTGCATCAGAATCTGGGTATCCCCAAGCTTTGCTTCTACAGTTGAAATCGCCAATGACAAAGTTTACGTAGGTGATTGAAGTTGGATGGTGTTCCATTGCTGAAAGTGGTCTCGGGTGGTTTGTAGACTGATTGATACAGAAGAACGGAGTACGCACTGTGAGGAGCTCGATGTCATTGTCTTCAGTCAATGAGACTGAGATGATGTTCATGTTAGGTCTGGCAAAGATGGCACTGCCATATTTGTCATGAGGCCTTTCCAGGATTGGTTCCATACCAGCAATTCTTGGACGGTATCTAGTACTGCCCCTGTGTCTCTCCTGGACTAGCAGGATGTCACATGCATGTTTTTGGCACAGATTAGCTAATATGACTTCTTTCTCTCTAGAAAGTCCCTCGATGTGGTCATTAGAAATGGTACATGTTCCAAGGACTAATAGACATTTTTTGTCCCCTTCATCAGCCAATATTAACCACTAAATGAGAAAATTATTTGATTAGGGTAGCACTAAAATGTCAATACCCTATTTTAAGGGCAGCAGAAGCAAATCGTACAGCTACCACAGCACAGATACGAGGGTTTGTGAGCCGAGAAGGGTCAACACGAACAGTTTCGAACCGGTTACTAGCAGTGGGACAACGAGCACGTACACCTCTAGCCCGTCTTCCACTCACGCCACAGCATCGACATGCACGGCTCGACCGGTGCCGTCAGAGGATCACTTGGAAGATGGAATGGCGCGTCGTGGTCTTCAGCGATGAAAGCAGATTCTGCCGGCACGCAAGTAATGGTCGTTGGCGCGTTCGACGTAGACCTGGTGAGCGCTGTATCGCAGAGTGCATTCGTCCAAGACACATCGGCCCCACCCCAGGCCTTATGGTCTGGGGTGCGATAAGTTACAACTCTCGGTCACCTTTGGTGTTTGTGGAGGGAACGCTAACCAGCGCTCGGTACGTGCAGGATGTTGTTATACCCGTTCTTTTGCCGTTCTGTCAACAGGAAGGTGATGTGTTGTTCCAACAGGATAATTCTCGCCCACACACTGCCCGTGCAACTCACCGTGCACTGCCAGACGTGCAACAACTTCCCTGGCCAGCACGATCGCTAGACTGTCGCCAATCGAGCACGTGTGGGACATAATGGGCCGACAAGTGACTTGTGTGACTCATTTACCCACAACTCTTAGGCCTACAGAACTGTGTGAACAGATCGAGCAGGTGTTGAATAACGTATTCCAAGACAGTATTCGCCATCTGTATGATCGACTGGATGCAAGAGTCAGTGCCTGCATTGCCGCCCGTGGAAGCTACACCTCGTACTAATATGGGTGTTTCAGCATGGGTATCCCTGAACCGCTTGACATATTGATCTGTATATTTAATCATTTCATGTACGGTACTCCATATGCACTGTTGCCACAATAAATCTTGAGTGAATTGGTAAACTCTAAAAGGGTGTCCTATCCCCCCGGCAGTGTAGATTGATAGCATATTTGTAATGATTAAGGCACAAAACACGAACAAAAAAAAATTTCGTGTTTTAATCACTTCAAATATCCTAATCTATCTATACGGTGCACCATATTACGTTCAGTGGCTATTGACAATTTAGTGCTACCAGTACGCTAATCAAATAATTGTCTCATTTAGTGGTTAATATTGGCTGATGAAGAGGACAAAAAATGTATATTAGTCCTCGAAACATGTACCATTTCTAATGACCACATACGTGGTCATTTTCAATAAAAGTATTTCGAAAGAATGTTCTCGAATGAGACACATGTTGTTATGGTCCTTTGAGCAGTGATTATTCACCAAAATTATGTTAAATGGTCCGGCTAAGCTCAAATAATGTACAACGTTTCGTCCCAGTGTACCATTGGGCTCGTCAGTTGGTATGGTACAACTCACCAGGACACTGGAAGTACTCACTGAGCAGGCCAATGCAAGATACTTGATACACATTATAATATGTAGTATCGACGTCACGAGCATTTCCAAAGCACTACAGGAAGTATAGTCTTCCTTCCAAAGCAAATGCAAACCTTACCTTGGTAATCGACATATGCTTCGCCGTCTACAATTCTCAAGCCGTGTCATGAATGTATTAATAGTATACTGAAATTAATTGACAATAAGGAACATGTAACTGGCCTATTCTTGGATTTATCGAAAACATTTGATGTTGTTGACCATAAAATCCTCCTTACAAAACTAAATCAATATGGTATTAGAGGTCTAGCTAATAAATGGATAGAGTCTTACTTACCAAGGCGTAAACAAATAGTAATCTTGAGACACAAGGATGATGGAACCAAATTACTTAATGAAACATTGTCCAATGAGGGAATTATTAAATTTGGAGTACCCCAGGGATCGGTTTTTGGCCCACTACTCTTTTTTCTATACATCAATTATATAACCCAGAACGTTCATTCACATAAGGAAATTTTGTTTGCGGACGATACAACACTCGTAATAAAAGGTGAAACTAAACAGGTCATACAGCAGTCTGCTGACTCCGGTACAGGAGAGTTAACCAAATGGTAACAAGATAATTGCCTCATAATCAACTATAAAAACACTATGTCTAAATTTCCGCACTATATAGAATAAGAATCCTACGAAGCCCAATATAACATTAAATGGTCATCAAATAGAAAATAAATCAGAAACAAAGTTTTTAGGACTATGGATACAACATGACTTCAAATGGAATAAACATATACAATATCTGAATACTAAACTGAACTCGATGTGCTTTGCGTTACGAATTTTGAAAACCTGCACTAGCATGCACACATTAAGAAATACTTATTTTGCTTATTTCCATTCATACTTAAGATATGGGGTCATATTTTGGGGTATGTCGCCAGATGTACTAAGCACGTTTAGGAAACAAAAGAGGGCGTTTAGAATTATGGCAAATGTAAACACTAGAGAATCATGTAGACCTCTGTTAAAAGATTTAAACATTCTCCCTCTGCCCTGCATATATATCTTTGAAAGTATTATGTATTTTAAAAAGAATTTAATGAATAAGGATGTTTTTCTTAAAACAAACAATGATGTTCATATGCGTAACACAAGACAAAACCAAAACATTCATATTTCACACACACACAAGCATATATCAAAAAGGAACTTATCACACAGGAGTTAAATTATACTATAAACTACCCCCAGTATATAAAACTTGCCCCTAAAATAAAAACCTTTGATAGAATGTTGAAAGCATATCTGCAGTGCCATTGTTTTTACTCTGTAGTTCAATATCTTAGTGTATAGAAACGATGAAATCTATAATTATATTTTACTTTTCTATTTTAATTGTAATACCTAGCTGTAAGTTGTTGTATTTATAGAATTAAGTTTTCATATTATGATAATAGAATAAGGTGTAAATAGTTGTCCAATAAGATTGTATCTCTTAAGATCTGTTATTATAATAAGTTATAAATAGTTATAGTATTAGTATTACTGTATATACCTATTAGTACTTTTATTTTATAGATGTAAATTCTGACGTGTCCTAAATCAAAAATGTATTGTATACATGTATTTGATCAAATGGAAATAATAAAACTATCTATCAATCTGTCTATAAGGTTTGGCAACACCGCCCATCTGTCATCTGGGAGGCCTATCGCAAGCACGTGGTAATTGCTAACACTGCGTATACACATACATTTTGACGCCAAATGTTTCTGAAAATACAACAGAACATAACGTCCGTTAAATCTACACACAAATATCACAAATAAATGATACATATTATCATTCTATGTACTGGCAACTCCCGATAAGGTAATAATAAAAGTCTGTGCTGTACTGTACCTCAATGTCTGAAGTTTTCCTTTCTTGCTGCTATGCTCACTGCCGTCTTTGACGCACTCAGAAAATATATTTAAGACTATTCTTACTAACTTAGAGACTGCCATTGATAATTACTCCTTCACGTTTTGTTCACAGATGCACTCATCATAGTCACAATAGGCCTCCCAGCTTAATGCTGAGAGTCTAAAAGTAATGTTCTACTGGTCACTTGATTTACAAATAGGTAGCATTCTAATGAAATCTACCTAAAAGCACATGCCAACTGAGTACAGTTCATAATTTACTGGAAAATAGAGGGCACATGAAGATATAACCTAAACTAAATTAGGCCAACTAGACACAGAAGGTCCACCTCGCTGTAGTGATCAAAACGTTGTAATATAACCAGTTATTTTAATAGTGCTGCCATGGTTTGACTTACAACCAGGCACACAACACTTCCTAGGCATCTGAAATAGTTTAATGAAATATTAGTGAAGAATTTGTTGTTTAAATTCATTACAAGGCATTGGTTACACAAACAACTTAATACGGGAAATACTCACTTCTACAACTTTCATCAGTAGGTCTGATTTACCACGAGGTATTTCACGGGTGTTGAAATAGTTAGTACGAACTGCTTTTAGATGCTGTCATATCAAAATAAACGATATTTATGAATAAAACTTAGCACGTGGTTTTACGTGTTTATATAATTTACGGACTCTTATATGCGTTGCCGATTCTACCAACAGCACGGCTTGAGAATTATAGATGGCTATGACATATGTCGAAGACTATACATCTTGTAGTGCTCTGGTATTGCTCGTGACGTCGATACTACATATTATAATGACGTGTATCAAGTGTCTATCATTGGCATGCTCAGTGAGCACTATTCACCGTCTTGGTGAGTTGTACCGAACCAACTGACGAGCCCAATGGCACTCTGGGGCGAAACGCTGTACATTATTTGAGCTTAGCCGGACCATTTAATCATCGCCGTCTACAATTCTCAAGCCGTGTCATAAGGTTTGGCAACGCCGCCCATCTGCCATCTGGGAGGCCTAGCGCAAGCACATGGTAATTGCTAACACTGTGTAAACACATAGATTTTGACGTCAAATGTTTCCGAAAATGCAACAGAACATAACGTACGCTAAATTTGCACACAAATATCCCGATAAGGTAATAATAAAAGGCTGTACTGTACCTCAATGTCCCAATGTCTGGAGTTTTCTTTTCTATGTGCTATGCTCACTGCCATCATTGACGCGCTCAGAAAATACATTTAAGACTATTCTTACTAACTTAGAGACTGCCTTTGGTAATGAATCCTTCACTTTTTGTCCACAGATGCACTCATCATAGTCACAATAGGCCTCCCAGCTTAATGTTGAGTCTAACAATAATGTTCCACTGGTCACTTACAGTAATTTAAAAATAGGTAGCTTTCTGTTGTGTACTTACTTGAGTTAACATGAACATTCTAGAAAATGTTGTGTAGCCTACTTACTTGAGATAACATGAACATTCTAGTTGCTATGCCCAGAACATTCTAATCTGGAACATTCCAATTTGGAACCTCCCATATACTATGTATGTATGCACCCGCAGACGGTAGACGACAGTTCCGCGCCAGTTCCGCTCTGGACCTCTCAAGTTACGTCGATCTTGTGTATCAACTAGTGTTAAATAAACCGTTGTTTAATATTAACAAGTGTGTCTATGTGTTATTTATCTTGTATCTCCCACGATATAACAGTGGTGTCGGAAGTGGGATAAGGTAAATAACGTTGTGAAACCGAGTGAACTTTCTAACCTCAACGCAAGTGTTGCACCGAACGACGTCCATCGCAGTGCGTGTTGGAAATACTAAACCGAGTGAACTTTCTAACCTCAACGCAAGTGTGTGCACCGAACTAAGTTCATCGCAAGTGCGCGTTAGAAATACTGTTCTCCACTCATCTTCACCATGCCGGACTTAACCTCTGAGCAACTCCAACAATTCTCGGCAATGATTGCCGACTCTATCCGACAGACAATAGGGTCAACAGCGTCATCAGTGCCTCGACCGCGAAAGTTCACAATGCAACCGTATCGTGCAACCGACGGGACGACTGTAGCCAACTATTTCACTCGCTTTACCAGAACGCTCAACCAGAGCAAGGTACCCGCGGATCAACACGCACATTTTGCACGGGTTTCCATGGGATCTGAACTCAATGATGCCCTGAAGATCCTGGTGAGTCCTAATGATCCGGAAACTATGTCATACAACGAGATTCAATCTAAGCTGAAAGGCCACTCGACGCCACACGCAACAAGTTTGAATGAGAGCATCAAATTTTGGAGTGTAATGCAGAAGTAAGGAGAAACCATCGCTAGCTTCACGTTAAGACTGCGGCAGGCTACAACGTTTTGTGAGTATGGCACATTCCTTGATCGCATGTTAATTGAACAAATGCTCGCAGGGTTGGAATCACGAGAAATGAACGACAAGATTATTGCAAAAAAAAAAAAAAAAAGAGAACTTCACCACGGCATATGAAATCGCTCACGCACTCGAGGCTACTCCCATCACCACCGACGAGGTCAAAACAGCTTCCGTTAAGTCTGAATCGACCAATCGGATTGGATACGAGAAGCCTCTGTACAGGAAGAACAGCAACCAGCAGCCGCCACGCAGCAAGTCAGCTCATCGAAGTCAAGGGTCTTACAACCTAACCAGACAGCACCAAGGGCCACACCAGGCAAACCGAAGTGCTTCCCAGCACAACCAATCAACATGTGCATGGTGCGGTGAAGCTCACCCTCGCAGTCAGTGCAGGTTCCTGAACGCCGAGTGCCTGAAGTGTGACAAGAAAGGTCACATCAGAAAAGTTTGCCGATCGAAATCGAGGAAACATCAAACAACAAATCACGTGACCGAAGAAGAGTTTCCAGATGAGAACTTCGATGAGTGGAGAACTTGAGCAAAATCGAGGTCATCGGATCGGTCAAAGCAGCACCTTAGCCACTGGTTGATGTCAACATAGCTAGAACCACCGTCAAAATGGAACTCGACACCAGCGCCCCCTGCTCAACCGAGCAAATCTAAGCTAAGTATGCTGAAACCAGGTTTTGTGTTGCAGAGAAATGATCGTAACTTCGTCAGTTACACTGGCCATCCGATCAAATGCATTGGCAAAACGGAAGTGCGCCCCACCATCGGAACCACAACCAGGAACCTGAATCTCTGTGTGGTTGACGATGAAGTCGAATCGCTCTTTGGCCGAGAGTGGATTTCGGAGTTTGTACGGGAGATCGACTTAGGTCACCTCTTCAGAAAATCCGACCCAATCCGCAAGCTCTCAGACAAGCAGGCTCTGACCTTGGAACAACAGAAGCAGCTCGACAACACTCTATCTCGCTACCAGGATGTGTTCAGCGACACCCCCAGGAAGGTTTCAGGTCCCCCAGCAATGATGCACCTGAAGACTGGAGCTACACCTTTCTTCGCCCGAGATCGAGACGTACCAATTGCCCTCTGCGATGCCTACGCCAAGGAAATCGACAAGAAAATTTCATCTGGCTTCTACAAAAGAGTGAACTACTCTGAGTGGGCATAGACAACGCACGACGTCGCAAAGAAGAACGGCAAACTGAGGATCACAGGCAACTACAAGCCTACTCTCAACCCGCGGATCATCATCGATGAACATCCGATTCCCAAGGTTGAACATCTGCTCAACCGAATGCGCGGCGCCACTCTCTTCTACCACCTGGACATCACCGACGCGTACACTCATCTCGAGGTCGACCATGAGTTCAGCCATTGCTCTCACGCTTAACACCCCAACTCACGGTCTGATCCGCTCAACGCGAGCAGTATACGGAGCAGCTAACATCCCCGCTATCTGGCAGCGGCGAATCGACACAGTCCTGCAAGGTCTCCCAAACGTCGTAAGTTTTTTCGATGACAGTATAGGTTTTGCTGATAGCCCTGGAACGGTTTCGGCAACAGAACCTCAAGCTCAACAGAGCCATATGTGTTTTCGCTCAAACATCCCTGGAAGCCATGGGCCAGAAAATAGATGCGCCAGGCATCCACAAGTCAGATGCATACATCCGAGCTGTACGTGATGCACCGAAACCGACTACACCAGAAGAACTCCAACTGTTCCTTGGTAAAGCAACCTACTACAGTTCGTTCATCCCTGATTTGTCCACCAGAGACCGATCACTCAGGGACAAGCTGCTCAAGAAACCTCTCATCTGGACACCAGAAGGCGACAGGGCATACAAAGTCATCAAGAACGCCCTAACCTCTCCCCAGGTACTCATGCAGTATGACCCGGCGTCATCACTCCTGTTGGCCACGGACGCCAGCAAGACCAGCCTGGGCTCAGTACTGTCACACCGGCTCAGCAACGGTGGGTGAGTGGATAGCGTGTCTGTCTACTAACCCCAAGATTGCAGGTTCGCTCCTGGCCGCGGTAAGTGATTTTTTTTTTAAGGCGGCAAAAATACGATACGCATGTCATACGATGTTGGCATGTCAAATAACCCATTTGAATTCAGTAGGCCGTGTTCATAATGGCAAAATTAATCTCGGGAGTTTCCGCCAACACAAAGTTCCTCATTTCTCTACTAGAAAGCGCTATGGTGTTCAAGGAGATTAGATATCTGACCTCCTTGACTTTCATAGTGATTCAAGGAACAACGAAATTCGACATGCAAGCTACCCTCTGGGTGTCAAATTACAAAGCTTGCACCCAGCACCCGAGGCCATACGATATTATTATAGCAACGGGCAAGAACGTCCAATCGCTTACGCCAGTCGAACGATGACAACAACGGAGCAAAGGTACCCTCATCTCCGCACGAGACTCAACTTGACCAGGCCACGTCCTGGTCACCGCGCAACCAACCAGGTCACCGCGCAATCGACCAAGTCACCACGCAACCTACCAGGTCACCGCGCAACCAACCAAGCCACCGCGCAACCGTCCAAGCCACCGAGCATGAGAAGAGTTTACTTCACCGAGACACCAGCAACAGTCCAAACACCACAAGCCACACCATTAAACAGGGCACCACCTATTTCCCAGACCACTTTTATTCCACGCAGGAGTACTGACCGGCGAAGACCACCATTGAGATTCTCTCCTGATTACGTTTCCAAAATCATCCATTTAAAAGAGGGAGGAAATGTTGTGTATTTACTTGAGTTAACATGAACATTCTAGAAAATGTTGTGTAGCCTATTTACTTGAGATAACATGAACATTCTAGTTGATATGCCCAGAACATTCTAATCTGGAACCTTCCATATACAGTACTATGTATGTATGCACGCGCAGACTGTAGACGACAGCTCCGCGCCAGTTCCGCTCTGGACCGCTCAAGTTACGTCTATCTTGTGTATCAACTAGTGTTAAATAAACCGTTGTTTTATATTAACAAGTGTGTGTTATTTATCTTGTATCTCCCACGATATAACACTTTCTATTGAAATCTACCTAAAAGCATTTGCCAACTGAGTACAGTTCATAATGTACTGGAAAATAGAGGGCACATGAGGATATATACCTAAACTAAATTAGGCCTACTAGACACAGTAAGTCCACCTCGCTGTAGTGTTCAAAACGTTGTAATATAACCAGTTATTTTAATAGTGCTGCCATAATTTGACTTACAGCCAGGCACACGACACTTCCTAGGCATCTGAAATAGTTTAATGAAATATTAGTGAAGAATGTGTTGGTTAAATTCATAACCAAGTATTGGTTACACATGCAACTCAATACGGGAAATACGCACTTCACAACTTTCAGCAGGTCTGATTTACCACGAGGAATTTCACGGGTGTTGAAATAGTCAGTACGAACTGCTTTTAGATGCTATCATATCAAAATAAACGATATTTATGAATTAAACTTAGCAGGTGGTCTTACGTGTTTCTAGAACTTACGGACTATTCTATTCGTTGCCAATTCTACCAACAGCACGGCTTGAGAATTGTAGACGGCGATGATTTAACATAATTTTGTTGAATAAAAGTATTGATTCCGGCGGAACCCTAGCCCATTAAAAAACGTAATACATCTCTATATAATATAAAACCAAGTCCCCGATTCTTGGATGTAACGGGTAATCTCGAGAACCACTGGATGGATTTTGATGCGGTTTTCACCATTCCGTAAAGGATTTCTCGAGGAAGGATTCTGGAGAGAAAAAACCATTCATTTATGGCCAAATAAAGCTGAGCAGTAATGATTTCAGTGAATCGAGTCGGAGAAAAACCTGCTGTACGTGCGCCTTTTAAGCTAACGCTGGGTAAACCGTTAAAAATATCTATATCCTGGGCGCCAGGATATGTTCGCCGCAGCGGCTACGCGCTTCTGCGAGAGTTAGCGTAATCAGTTTACTTGGCAGCACGGTGTCCTTGATAGAGTGAAGGCCTCATGTGTGGGCTGTGGGCTATCGAAATCGTCAGTGTGTACAGTTAGAGTGCAACAGTATGCTGTGGGGAGTACGACGTTTACATTTTTTGTTTTTATACAAGCGACAGCCGTGATGCCAACGTAACTGGTGACGCTATCTCTCCCAGCAGCTTGTAGGCACTGCGGAGAAGATTTCCTAGCGCCCTGTACAGTGAGCGTAAGAGTAGGGGGGTAAGGCGGGTTCTAAGCCACTCGACGCCTGGCGTCGCGGAGCGTCGATGTTAAATTAGTGGATTTCTCGCAAACCCATGGTCCGATTTGAACATGTGACATGTCGTTGGACTCGGGGTGACGCCCCCTTTCCTATGGACAACATATTTCAACCCTAAAATAAAACCTACCCCTACTAGGGGGAGAAATATTATTTTCTTAGTAAAACTCGCTTTCCGTGTGCGACATGAATGCTGGTTAATGCCAATATGAAATTAAACATTGTTCCTTGTGAACGACATGCAAACGGGTCGAAGCTGGTATGATTTATCATTTTGTTTTTTTTGTTTTTACGCATGCACACTTGTTTCTTTGTTTTTGTAAGAGGGCGGGCTTTTTGAATAATGATTTATAGATGAGGAGTGATAGGAGTCCTACGACACATAGCGTGGCTGTGCCTAAAAAACAAACATGGTGGCCAAGCGAATGTTAAATAATTAATAGCTCGCAAACCCATGAACGGATTTTGACAAATGAGGTGTCATAGGACTCTGGCTAACGTCCTCTTTCCTATGGACCACTCGTTATATTTTTCAAAATTTTTGGGAACGAGTCGACGCCATAATGAATTAGCTTTTTTGTTTTTGTTTTTACGCATGCGCGCTTGCTGATTTTGTAAGAGGGCGGGCTTTTTGAATAAAGATTTTTGAATGAGTGTTATTTTTTTAGAATTAAACCAAAAGATCGAAAACTAATAGCCCATGCGCATTTCATATCTCATGAACCAATAAGGCTAGGGACTTGTATGAGGGGTCGTTGGACTTGGAATGACGCTCCCTTTTTGAATGTATTTTTGAAATTTTGACAAAGGGCCTAACGACACTTTTGTTAAAAAACATTTGGAAAACAATAAAATAAAAAAATCTTATCCGGCCACTGTGGCCACGTCCTCCTTGAAAAAATCCATGACTTTCGATGGAACGGCGGGTGGTAATACGACGGTTCGTTTTTCGATGTGGCGGAACACGGTAGCCATGCCTGCCAATGCATTCATTGCTATTTCATGAACCATGGATCACAGAGGTTTATGCGATGATTCACTGGCCAAGGTGACCATGCCTGCAAATGCACGAATCGATATTTCATGAACCATGGATCGCAGAGGTTTACACGATGATTCGCTGGCCAAGGTGACCATGTTTGCCAATGCATTCATTGCTATTTCATGAACCATGGATCGCAGAGGATTATTCGATGATTCGCTGGCCAAGGTGATCATGCTTGCAAGTTCATGAATTGATATTTCATGAACCATGGATCGCAGAGGATTATTCGATGATTCGCTGGCCAAGGTGATCATGCTTGCAAGTTCATGAATTGATATTTCATGAACCATGGATCGCACAGTCTTATGTGATGATTCGCTGGCCAAGATGGCCATCCTTGTAAATGCATGAATCGATATTTCATGAACCATGGATTGCAGAGCTGTATGCAAGGGTTGAACTCATGCTTGGTAAAGGCGTGATTGAAAAATGATAAATCCCTTATCATAACAGTGATGTATTATTAAAATGGTCAAAGCCAAGCACGCTAACCCGTAAGCTATGAATGAACGAAACCGGTGGTCGGGCATGGCGTTTCATGCTTGCAAAATGCATTCATTGCTGTTTCAAAAATCGTGGATCGTAGAGCTGTATGTAATGGTTCAACTCATGCTTGGTAAAGACAGGATCGAAAAAAGAAAATCCACAGCCAGCGTTTTAGTTGACCGAGCAGGTTAGGAAATAGAATGAATGACTCATTCATTTAGCGGTGAGGATTTGAAACAGTGCTGGCTGCTAAAGCCTGTCGCACTTTCCTGGCTAGCACAAAAGCCAATACAAAAAGCCAACAACTCATGAGCAATGCCCATTTTAATGGGTGAGAGCTTAAACAATAATTTTGACATTTCAAAGTTCATCTTCGATTTCTTGAATTTCTCAATCATGGCTGGCTAAATGTTCATGATGAGTGGTTGTAGAGAGAGAGAGAGAGGATACCGCTGGACGTGTGTTTTAACAAGACTATTACTGGTTATAAGGACCGTGCTTAATACAACAATCGATATTTTGACGGGTCGATTTAGGCCAGGACAAGGGTTTGTTTTCCAATATTTCGACGGGTGGGTTTATGACAGAGCGAGGGTTTGTTTTTCCGATATTTTACTCCCGAAGGGATCTTTAGCGTGTAAACGATGATGGGTTACATGCCAAGTGATAATTCTATGATCAGATGATATTTCGACGGATCGGTTTAGGACAGGCCGAGGGTTAGTTTTCCAATATTCCAACGGGTCGGTTTACGACAGAGCGAGGGTTCCTTTTTCCAATATTTTACTTACGAAGGGGATCTTAAACGTGTAAACGATGATGGGTTACAAGACAAATGATAATTCTATGATCAGATGATATTTCGACGGGTCGGTTTAGGACAGGCCGAGGGTTTGTTTTCCAATATTTCGACGGGTCGGTTTATGACAGAGCGAGGGTTCGTTTTTCCAAAATTTTACTTACGAAGGGGATCTTTAACGTGTAAACGACGATGGGTTACAGGACAAATGATAATTCTATGATCAGACGATATTTCGACGGGTCGGTTAAGACAGGCTGAGGGTTCGTTTTCCGATATTTCGACGGGTCGGTTTAGGACAGGCTGAGGGTTGGTTTTCCGATATTCTGCCGGGTCGGTTTATGACAGAGCGAGGGTTCGTTTTTCCGATATTTTAGTCCTAAAGGCAGTAGTGGCTCCTGACATTGTTGCAGTGTTGCACAACTCCCTATAATCTTACACCTAATTCGTCGTTTTTTACCCTTAATGTTTTAGTTTATTATATCTAATGTATTCGAAAATGTGTCAAATTTAACGATATTTTGTTATTATTTATCCTAATGCTTCACACTGGACCTATTAAAGCTACCGGCAAGCTCCCGCCTTTAAATCAAACTCCAGGGGGTTATCTCTCTTGTGGCGACTCCCAAGCAGACAGCGTGGCGTACAGGGACGAGGCTGGACGAGGAGCCTGTACATAGCATGCCGGCCAGGATGGGTCGCAAGGAGTTGCGAAGTAGCTGCCAGCCTCCTGACAATTCACAATTCCAAATGGCCCCTTTAGATTGCACCTTTCTCTTATCCTGTGACGGTAGTCTCTTTTCCACACCACTAGGGAATGCTACACCACTCAGACCACCCACAACAGTACCAATATCGGAATTTCAAAGGCAAACATTGGTTTGGTTCACTCCCAATCATTTTAGATGTTTTCGCATCATAATTTCATTTAATATTTTTGTCAATTGTACTGTAAAGCGAGTCTAAGAACGCCACCATTGCTATAAGTAGATAAGTGGCTGAACTATTTTGCGACGTATTGTTGGTGTTACTGTAGTGGTTTAATTTTACCACTCTTTTTCTTGCATGTTTTGGTTTGCGAGTTGCGATTATAGTTCTGTATTTAGTTGATTGAGTGTTTTGGTTCCTGGCAGATACTCTACTGTGCATTATTATTTGGTTGACTCTTGACTGTGAGTAGGCCTTTGGGTTCACTACCAAATTTCTAGCCTAGTGAAATTCGGCGTTTTGTTTAGTTTGCCTATGCGTTCGCGCCACTTCCCGATATACAACACACATTTATCATCTGTGTACCGTATCTTGTAAGTTAGTATAGGACTATTATTGTATGATGATGATGATCGTGTGACCTCCGGAGAGGCCGAGTGCAGGTCTTTCTAGCTGACGCCCGTGGGCGACCTGCGCGTCGTATATTATTGTAGATAAATGTTTAGTTTGAAACATTAATTTTTCAAGGACTAAAATGTACTGTGTAATGTGAATGAAAATGAATAGTGTAAATAATTTACTAGTGAGACAGTTTTCCCTGCTTACTGATGAGGATAAACTTACAGTAAAATCACTCGGTAGACCATTGCCGGATTTAAGTACGGTCCAAAATATCAAAACTGGAAATCGGCAGTATAAGAGGGTATTTAAAAGAGATATTTATGACAATAATGATTGGTTATGCAGATGCGATATTAAAAACGCTGTATTTTGTTTCCCATGTCTATTTATTGGTGGAGAATCCGCGTGGACCAAAATAGGAGTTACGGACATTAATCACCTAAGTACTAAAATAAAGAAACATGAATCTTCAGCTGTTCACAGACAAAACTGTTTGAATTTGACGCTTTTTGGAACTGTTAACGTAGCTGCACAATTAGACAGTGCCTACAGAAGGAAAATTGCGGAATATAACGAAGAAGTTAGGCACAATAGGTATGTGTTAAATATTATAATAAACTGTATTCGTTTCTGTGTCTCTTTCGAGCTGGCCTTGCGTGGTCATGATGAAAGTGAAACATCAACAAATCCAGGTGTTTTCAGAGGACTAATTACTTTTAGCGCTGAGTTGGATGCTGTGTTGAAAGGTCATTTGGAAAGGGCAACTATTTTCAAAGGAACATCCAAAACAATCCAAAATGAACTTTTACAAATTATTTTGGAGGTTTGCCAGGAGGAAATATCAAAGCAAATAAAGGAATCTGAATTTTTAGCCATTATAGCAGATGAAACTAGTGATATTTCAAACATATTTCAGATGGCTGTTGTGTACCGTTACGTAGTAAGAGGCAAACCAGTAGAACGGTTTTGGAGTTTCCTTTCTCCCTCAAAACATGATGCACATTCATTAGCAGAGTGATTATTGGAAGAATTAGAAAAGCAGAAATTGAATGAAACTCCGCAAAAGTTGATTGCACAGACGTATGACGGAGCGCCAGTGGTTTAGTTGGACCGGAACGCCGTTCCGGAAAATATCTTCCCTCTTTAGAATGACGTAACAATTTTACATTCAGTAAGAAAATCGTTTATAATCTATACATAGCGCTGAAACGTCACGGGTGTACTCTAGCGGACTAATATCGAACCTTACGGTTTTATGTTCATAAGATACGGTCGCGTTTACACTCCTGGGCGTTTTTCTGGTTCTCTAAGATTGGCTACACTGCTATTGGATACGGAGAGCGGGAAGTGAGCACAACAACTTTCTTCCGCTCGTTACGTTTGTGTGAATCCAAGTTTTATTTTATGTTTTGCTCGATGTGTTGCTGTGAAGCAGATATTACGGAATCTCTCTGCAGTTAATGAAAATCAGTAGCCCCGTAGTACCTTTCAAGTTTTCCAGTGACTGTGAAAGTGAGTTGTGAGTCACAACTTGTGACAATGAGTTTACTTAAGTGGCTGGGTTCAAAATGACGTGCTGGGGATGAAGATGAAGAATCAAAGAATACTAAAAAGGTGTGTGATGGCTCAAGTAAAAACGAAACTGAATGGAGTTCCGAGAACATTAGTTTCATTAAAGACGTGAGTATAGAGATAGACCCTGGGTTAAATGTTGCTGAAACGTGTGATGCAGATTCAAGGGAGAATCTAGGTTATGGTACTACACCTTCTACCATCGACTGTGAAATTCAAGGACCCACCTACCGAAAACAATATTTTCCAGACTGTTGGAACGAGTCTCAGTACCGTTATTTTTTGTCAGAGAACGAGTGGTTATTTGCAGGAAATAAAAATTTAGGCTGCAATATATGTAAAGAGGAAAGTAAATTAGGATTAGGAGTTTCTAAAGGGGCAGGACTTAAGCTAATGAAAGTATGGGTAGAATGCAAGGTTCATCCCAACGGAAATAATATTAATCAACAACAAACAAGCCTTAGGAAAAAAATATTTGAGCACAAAATTTCAGAATCTCACAAGAAAGTTATGTTACAAAAATCAGAATCCAATAAAAAGATATTTGAAAGTTGCTTGGACACTATGAATGTCAAACACCTAGAAACCACCGTTCGAGTATTTCGAACAGCATACTCAATTGCGAAAAGAAATAGACCCTTTTTAGACCTACAGGCTTATGTTGAACTTCAACAATTAAATGGTTTAGATGTGGGACGAGTTCTTCATACAAATTTTAGTTGTGCTAATATTATTGAACACATTTCACAGGAAATGAGAAATAAAATAGCAAAATCTATAACAGAAAATCAGAGGAAAATCAGTATTATGATTGACGAATCAACAACAGTTAGTGTAAAATCTGTGTTAGTATTATGTTTGAGATGTGCTCTTTCAGATAACTCTGAAGTTGTTTCCTTTTTCTGGGACTTGATAGAACTTGAATCAACTACAGCAGATGTTATTACTCGAGAGATATTGAAGAATCTTTCCTCATATGGGATGAATGAAAACTTTCTGGCAGAACATTCAGTTGGTCTAGCATGTGATGGGACCTCTGTAATGTTAGGTAGAAAAAGGGAGTTGGAGCACAGTTTTTAAAGTTATTTCCAGATATAGTAATCTGGCACTGTTTAAACCATCGCTTGGAATTGGCCCCATCGCTTGGAATTGGCCCCATCGCTTGGAATTGGCCGTTTCTGATACAAGGAATGAAGTTACAGGTGTTAACCATTTCCATTCTTTCTTTGACAAATTGTATTCTTTATACAGCATGTCTCCCAAAAATCAAAGGGAATTCAACATTTGTGCTGCTTCACTGGAACAAAGAGTTAAGAAGATTGGGAAAATATTTACAATAAGATGGGTAGTTTCAAGCCAGAGAACTCTAAAAGCTGTCTGGGAAAACTACAGTGCTCTAGTAAAACATTTCAGTGAGGCCAAAAATGACCACCAGAGAGACTCCAAAGAAAGGGCAAAATTCCAAGGTCTAGAAAACATGTTAACTTGTGTAGAATTTCTGGAAAATATTGCAATTATGTATGATGCTCTTGTTGAGTTAGCTGATTTGTCATTAGAGTTGCAGAAAAAAGAGACAAGTCTGACAGAGGCTCAAAATGCAATCAAGCGCACTATAAAAGTGTTTGAATCTATGTGTAACTCAGCTTCTGGAGAATACTACAGAACAGTTCTTAAAGCAGCAGAAAACAAAAAGTTTAGAAACATAGGATTACATGATTCTAAAAAAGTTGTAAAAATTGACAGAAAGCTGTTTTTCAGAAGTCTTGTGAACAATTTAAATAAGAGGCATATGGAAAATGTGTCCACATCATCTCATCTTGGTTCCAGCTCTAGTCAGCAGAGACACGAGAGAATGACAAAAGTTATCAGTGATTCAAAGGTACTACACAAAAATAATTGGCCCTTCACTTCTACTTTGGATATCTGCTATGGTGATGAGAGTGTCGGCAACCTTTGAGACTTTTTCCACATGTCAGACAAGAGGAGGTACATTAATGCTTTTAGAAAGTATGTCGAGACCAAGTAAATTCCAGTGGAGCTGATGCCTTTAATCAAGACTGTACAGACCATTCCCATCTCTTCAGCAGAAGCTGAAAGAGCTTTTAGTACCATGAATGAGATCCACACCGAAAAGAGAAATAGGCTGCTGGTTGAAAGATCAAGCGGACTTATTTTCATAAGCAGCGTAGGACCTCCTGTGCATTTATTTAACCCACAACCATATGTCAAGTCATGGCTACGAAAGGGGAGACGTTCAGCTGATGAAACAACTTGTCGGAAACACGAGGCCGCTGATTTTGACACCCAATACTCGTCCATTTGGAAATTGCTGAATTAATAAGGTGAGTTCCTGTAAATATTTTTTTCTAACTAAATCACTGCGGAGCGCACGTGATGTCTGGTTCCTCTGGTGAGGTTCAAGCTATAGTGAAAAAATCATATCCTTATGCAGAATATGTGCACTGCTATGCCCATCAAGTCAATCTTGTAATGAGCAAGGCGGTATCAATCAACCGCAATGTGATTTTTTTTTTTTTTTTTAAGTTTGCAAGGAATTTGTGCATTCTTTTCCAACAGCCCACAGCGGACTACGATACTCGATGATATAGTGAAGAAGCGTTTGCCACGAGCTTGTCGTACAAGGTGGAATTTTCAATCAAGTTGCGTTAACGCAATTTATGAGCGCAAGATAGAAATCATCGAGTGTATGAACGAGATATTGGAAGGCGCCAAGATGGCGTCACAGTGAAAGTGTAGTGAAATAGCAGCTAGTGTAAATATTTGATAAAAGTGGTAAAATATTATAACAGAGGCTTAAAATCTATAAGGTTACTTTCCTTAGATCAAGTGTAATACGGAATATTGATAGTATTTAGAAATTCTTGTTGATAATTTAATAAACTTAAACTAAGTTGTGGGAACGTGTATCCAAAGATTCGGTGACTTCTTCAATCACTGTTTGAACCAAGTAGAGCAGTGGTGCTTTTACGAGACTTCACCCGATTGGAAGATATACGTATTTCACATTCTTCTTTATTGGTAGGTAATTAGATTAATTCTATTAGGTAGTAATAATTAAATTAAATTTAGTGTAATTTGGTGTAAACATCTAGGCTAACTTAGATCTCTAGTATGACGACAGTAAACAGTGTTAGTGTCTCGTCAGGTTGTGTAACCGTAACGGATTTATGCTCGTCGTGCAAAATAAAAGTAAAAAATGCAAATAAAATCATCACAAGATCTCAGGTAAAATTGAATGAGGAGAAAAGTGAAACCGATTGTCGTAATGTAGGCCTACCGCTACCGTCATGCGAATGTCATAACCTGAGAAACGAACTGTCCTCAAAAGACGAAATTATAAAGCTGCTAAAGGAAGATATTGCTAAGTTAATGGAAGAGTTGAATAAATTAAAAGGAAACAGAGAGGAAAGCAAGGAAACTTGGTCGACAGTGATTGCTGGTAAGGTAAGATTGAATAAGCCTAGGCCTATAAATGGAGTACATGTAACTGAAATTCCCGTCTCAAATTCATTTGGAGTGCTTGTCGAAGAAAATGATGACTTTCCTCAAGAAGAAAAGAAGAAAGTGATAAAGAGAAAATCCAGGAAGATGCGGATATTTGCGGATAGCCACGGGCGAGATGTAGCAGCAAGCGTATTGGAGAGAAGCCGAGAAATGGAGGTCACTTCGACAGTGAAGCCAGGAGCTCAAATTGCAGAAGTCACGAACGGGATGATAGGAGAGTGTGCGTCCCTTACAGCAAAGGACTACGCAGTGATCATCGCTGGAGCAAACGACGTCTATAGAAATGAGAGTAAAAAGGTAATCAAAGCTTTAAAGGGTACATTGCCATCCATGCAAAAAACAAATGTCATTATTGTAAACATTCCGCAGAGATACGATTTAATTCCCAAATCATGTGTAAATGTAGAAATAGAGGCTACAAATGGAAAAATTCATGAAATTTGTAAGAGTTTTCCAAATGTCCAAATTGTAGATGTAAGTAAATTAGACAGGAAGTTCCACACTCGGCATGGCCTACACTTAAATAGATTAGGAAAATAGTATCTTAGTGATGAAATCTGCAAAATTGTAAATTCAAATGGTAAGAATAATTCAACAGTAATATCATTAGAGTGGAAGCAGGGAAACTGGCAGAAGAAGCCAAAGGTGAGGTTTGGCATTCACATCTTTTGAAGTCATATTTAACGGAGTGCAACAATGGTATTTCGGATTTGTCTAGCAACAATAATAATAACAATTATGATAATAATAATGTAAATAAATCACCAACACAAGCTTGCAAAAGTAACAAATTTAAAATTTACCACCAGAATGTCCAGTCTCTTTATAATAAAATTGATTACATAAATCTAATGCTTAAAAATGAACTTAAAGACATCTCAGCACTATGTATTTCAGAACATTGGCTGAAAGAGGAACAACTCGAATTAATTCAATTCCCAGGGTTTATACAAGCTAGTAAATACTCTAGATCTAATATTAGCCATGGTGGTACTTGCATCTTCTTAAGAAATAATTTAGATCATGAACAGATAACAGCTTATGGTTATCTAATTATGGAACAGGATTTTGAATTCTCTGCCGTAAAAATTCAGCAGTTTAAGTTAATAATTGTATGCGTATACCGTTCTCCGTCAGGAAAATTTCCTCTATTTATAGATAAATTAGAATTGTTACTCAATAACATGAGCAAAGTAAATTTCGATATAATAATTTGTGGGGATGTAAATGTGGATTTCTTAAAACTTGATAGAAATTGTGAATTATTAACACAGTTACTAATTTCCTATGGACTGAAACCTACAGTAAATACACCAACAAGAATAACAAAATTTAGTAAAACCACTCCTGATCAAATTTTTATAAATACAGATAAATATCACCATTCAATAGAAGTCTATTGTCCGGGTTTTAGTGACCACCATGGACAAATACTGAGTTTTGAAGTAACCGAAGTAATCAATAATAATGATAATGGAGTAAAATCAAAGTGCAGGTCATTCACTGAATCAAATGTTACATATTTCAATGACTTATTAAATAAGGAAACATGGTCAGAAATTTATGAACTAGAAAATGTAAATGATAAATTTAATGCATTTAACAGTACCCTAAAACACTATTTTGAAATAGCATTCCCCTTTAAACGAAGAACTGTTCAAAATAACAAAACTAGCAATTGGATAACAACAGGGATTATAAATTCATGTCAAAGAAAGAAATTTATACACAAATTATATAAACAATACCACACAACACCTGAATTCAATTTATACTACAAAAAATACACTAGCATATTAAATAAGGTAATAAGACTAGCAAAGAAAATGCATAATGATAATTTTATTTCCCAATCATCTAATAAAAACAGGGCTATGTGGTCCGTGATAAAGAAAGACACTGGAAAATCTGCTAAAATACAAAGGAACATTACACTGACCAGAAATAATATAGTGATTAATAATCCAGAGGAAATAGCAAACACTTTTAATGATTATTTTCTGGAAATTCCACAAAAATTAATAAATAAATCACAGGTAAATACACTAAATTCTAATAATAAAATAAATATATATAGTGATTCTTTATTTATAAATCATGTCACAAGTGAAGAGGTAAGAATAGTTATAAAAGAGCTAAAAATAAATTCTGTGCTGGCATTGATGGCATCCCTGATGCAATTTTAAAGAAATGTGCAGAAAATATAATAAATCCACTTACGCACTTAATAAACAGTTCAATTCTCTCAGGAATTTAACCGGATATTTTGAAGTTATCAAAAGTAATTCCAGTGCACAAAAACGGTTCAAAAGATGAATTAGATAACTATCATCCTATTACCTTACCAACTGGTATTGCAAAAATTGTGGAAAAAATTATGTATAAGAGACTGATAAGTTTCATAGAAAAAATAAAATATTATCAAACTCACAACATGGATTTAGAACGGAAAAATCTACACAGACAGCAATTTACGAATGTAGTAATAGTATACTGAAATTAATTGACAATAAGGAACATGTAACTGGCCTATTCTTGGATTTATCGAAAGCATTTGATGTTGTCGACCATAAATTCCTCCTTACCAAACTAAATCAATATGGTGTTAGAGGTCTAGCTAATAAATGGATAGAGTCTTACTTAACAAGGCATAAACAAATAGTAAGCTTGAGACACAAGGATGATGGAACCAAATTACTTAATGAAACATTGTCCAATGAGGGAATTATTGAATTTGGAGTACCCCAGGGATCGGTTTTGGGCCCACTACTCTTTCTTCTATATATCAATGATATAACACAGAACGTTCATTCACATAAGGAAATTTTGTTTGCGGACGATACAACACTCGTAATAAAAGGTGAAACTAAACAGGTCATACAGCAGTCTGCTGACTCCGTTACAGGAGAGTTAACCAAGTGGTCGCAAGATAATCGCCTCATAATAAACTATAAAAAGACAGTATGTCTAAATTTCCACACTATACAGAATAGGAATCCTGCGATGCCCAATATAACATTAAATGGTCATCAAATAGAAAATAAATCAGAAACAACGTTTTTAGGACTATGGATACAACAAGACTTGAAATGGAATAAACATATACAATATCTGAATACTAAACTGAACTCGATGTGCTTTGCGTTACGTATTTTGAAAACCTGCACTAGCATGCACACATTAAGAAATACTTATTTTGCTTATTTCCATTCATTCTTAAGATATGGGATCATATTTTGGGGTATGTCGCCAGATGTACTAAGCACGTTTAGGATACAAAAGAGGGCGATTAGAATTATGGCAAATGTAAACTCTAGAGAATCATGTAGACCTCTGTTTAAAGATTCTCCCACTGCCCTGCATATATATCTTTGAAAGTATTGTTTTTTAAAAAGAATTTAATGAATAAAGATGTTTTTCTTAAAACAAACAATGATGTTCATAGGCATAACACAAGACAAAATCAAAACATTCATATTTCACACACACACACAAGCATATATCAAAAAGGAACTTTTCACACTGGAGTTAAATTATACAATAAACTACCCCAGTATATAAAACTGGCCCCAAAAATAAAAACCTTTGATAGAATGTTGAAAGCTTATCTGCAGTGCCATTGTTTTTACTCAGTAGTTGAATATTTTAGCGTATAGGAGTGATGGAATCTATAACTATATTTTACTTTTTTACTTTAATTTTAATACCTAGCTGTATGTTGTTGTATTTATAGAATTAAGTTTTCATATTATGATAATAGAGTGAGGTGTAAATAGTTGTGCAATAAGATT
Organism: Meconema thalassinum; assembly: GCA_946902985.2. Classification (NCBI taxonomy): domain Eukaryota; kingdom Metazoa; phylum Arthropoda; class Insecta; order Orthoptera; family Tettigoniidae; genus Meconema; species Meconema thalassinum. The sequence goes on along the minus strand of OX336397.1, from coordinate 177,617,103 downwards.
GTTTCTATTAAGATTTGCTATTATAATAAGTTATAAATAGTTATAATCTTAGTAATATACACCTGTTAGTTCTTTTATTTTATGCATGTAAATTCTGACGTGTCCTATATCAAAAATATATTGAATGCATGTATTTGATCAAATGGAATAAAAAAAATCTATCTATCTATCTATCTATCTATCTATCTAATGAGTGAAACTACAATTTGCCAAGCTCTTGGTCATAAAAAGGTACTTTCCAGTTCTAGTTTCAATTATTGGCTGGAATTCTTCCATAAAGTTATGCCACTAGTCGAAATTCTCTTCAGTCAGCTACAACACGGAGACATTGACGTGTATTCTGCGCATAAGGCTATTAAATCATTTGAAATAAATATCACCAAGATCTGAGAAGTCATTGATTTACCAGTACTAATGAACCTATTGATTGCTCATCGAAGAAAAGGTAAGTGGACAAGACTGAGTGGAAAAGAGAAGCAATAAAAGTGTTCGATGTGATAATTTCCCAGGCTAAAGATCGTTTTAGCTTCTCAGGTCATCTTGTAGCTTCAACACTGTTTTTTCCAGAGAAGTTCCCCTTGTATTCTTCCAAGTTTCCAGAAGATATCTTAAAGATTTAGAGGCTCAACCTTCGGCGAAGTGTAGTTTTTTAGACTATAACATTTTTGTTACTTGTATAAACTTCCCATATAAAATGCGACATCGGAAATTTTGGTGACACCCCCAGTTTTAATACCACCGGCCGCCACTGCCTAAAGGGGATCTTTAACGTGTAAACGATAATGGGTTACATGACAAATGATAATTATATGATCAGATGAAAGGCAAACAGAACTTGGTTATATGTTGATTGAAGCGAGTAGAAAAAAACTTGCTGGAGAGCAGACTGACAGGATGTGAATGTTATTTGAACGTATTCCAATGTACTGACTTGACTTGACAACAGGGGCAAGTTTGTAAATCGTTGCGTCAGTAAAAAGTATCATGCACGTGTAGGAATGCGCTATTTAATGAATCATGGATTGTAGAGGCTTATGCGGTGGCCATGCTTGACAATGCATTCATTGATATTTCACGAATCATGAATCGTAGAGGCTTCTGCGAGTGGTTTGTTTATGCTTGCTGAAAGCATGACCATGATGAATGAAAAAAAATTGCGAGAATGACCACCGAGTCAAAGTAAACGGATAAGCCAATACAAAAGCCGATATATAAGCCAAGACAAAAGCCAATACAAATGCCAACACAATATCCAATACAAAAGCCAATACAAAAGCCAACACATGGGGTTAGTGAGCCGATTGGTTTCGACTCACAATACTTCGCCGCCGCCCCCCCCCCCCCCTTGTGCCCCGCCGCCCCCATGTGACCCCCCCCCCCTTTCTGCCGACGCCCCTGGTTATTAATTGTGAATCATTTCAGGAAACAAGAAGACAGAAACAATTTAAATACCCATTATCTTTTAATGGAAAATATATTAACTAATTACTCCGGTCTACATTGATTGAATATAGCCATTGTTGACTGTCTAGTGAATAATATGTATGTTGGGACTGTACTGGATTTGGCGGTCTTTGTTCAAATAATCTAAAGTCTGGATAGCCAATCATTGGTAGACACATAAATGAAAATTCTATTGCCAAATTAAATTTGGTTAAAAAGGACGTTTCGATCATTTAAGAGGTGAAGGAAAATTAATTATCAAAGTTGGCATTAAATCTAGTGCCCGGCGTTCTTCATTTGTCATCGGTTTTAAAATGAACATCTGCACATGCGCAAAATGGCGTCCCATTGTCGAAATGAAGCCAAGCCAAGCTTGAAGAGAACACAATGTGAGCTTGCGGTGAAAGGACGCGGTTTGTGGTAGCCTCGGACCACTACCTAAATCTTGGTCCGAGAACAAGGTAAAACTGTTAGATAATATTAATTGAAACTCTAGAGCCGTCAGACAAAACATTTACGAAATTTCATGAAAATGGGAATTAAGTTTGTGAATTTTAAGAGGCCAAGTGTCGTCTGGCCAGATGCATGGAAATAACTTTCGATTCCAAAAGGGACGCTATTCTTCCTTTATCAAGGCGTTTTCTTGATTTGCTAATTTGTTCAATTTATATTTTTAATAGGTCTATTATAATGTGGCCTAAGATTATTTTATATTCATAACACGCCTCCTATTCTTTAAGCAGCGAAAACGAGTTTGTTTTACTTCATCTTTCGAGATGTGTTTGGTTACATTTTTAATCGTTCCATGCTGCTAATGTGAAATTAAATGATTTTAAGAATGTAATTGTCAGGATTTTGGTGTGGGGAACTTGATAGTTTTAATTATGACAAACGGTCCCTTGCTTTTCGTTTGTCTGAGATGGCATCTTTTGGTCTATTATGGCCGCATAAGCACAGCATCCATGCTGGTTGCAAAACAGTTTCGGAAGCCTATTTGAAAGAGTGTAATGAGCAATTTCATTGAAGTGAAACGAAATGAGACTGTAATAGTTTCGGATATATAGTTGGAAAAGGTTAATATGTGGTGATTTATAATAACGTAATTGTGACCTGTTTTAATTACACAGCGTTGCCATATAATTTGGGGATATAGCTTGGCCTCCATTAACTATATAGTAGGAGTGCAGATTTGTGTTCCCTCCCATAGCCATTCGGCCTTGTTTTCTTTTCCCTTGGAAATATATATTTATTTTACCTACTGCTGTTCGAGTCCATGTTTCATTGAGCGCATAGAATAGTACTAGGTTAATTGTCTTCAGGCCACTTTGGCCTCGGGATACCAAACCCAGCCTTCCACTCAAAATAACGGTACAGATTTTTGATAGCATCGCAGTGGTTCGATTTTCTGGAGCCGTTGCCTGGTGGTGTTTTTTTTTTTTTTTTTGCCGTGGTATTGTGTAGAATTAACTTACGTGGATTCGAGCAGCATGGGAGAAGTGAGTAACTGAGGGTTAACTAAGGTTAGGTAGGATGCCTACCGTGGTACTCTGACTAATATGTGTTTTTCTTTTCATGGCTGTGAATGGACAAAGCGTTGCTGGCATTCCTCAGTGCGTGAACGCACTGACGACGAGTCAAGTCCAGTTGTAATACTGGCACTCAAGAACATGGTCTCTCTGTAAGCATGGTAAAGTTGGCAGCTGGATTCTCTCTATTATCACACTCTGTGATGTTCCGTACTACAAGCTGCTTCCAAGGTAGGATCAAACCAGTACAGTAGATATTTGATTCATGGTAGAAAGTTATCTATGCACAGCTGTTAAGTAAAGTGCTAATGGCTAATCGTTCTGTGTCCCTGTCAAGTTGTGTGAAAAGTGATATCATTCTCGTGTTGAATTCTTGCTGAAAATCTTTCTGGCATGGTTGCCAAATTTTGAATTGCTATTCGTTCTGGCAGTGTTGCCAATGAGAATTAAGTCATCTAAGCAATAATGAAATTTAGTGATCTGAATAGTCAATTGATTTTGCTGTATTCTGTGAGAAACATCTGTGCGCAGATACTGGTTGTCATCCAGTGGAATGTGTAATGTCTTGTGACATATTGATAAGTGAAGATTTCAGTGAACATGCAGGTGGACGAGTAATGTACTGTGAGTACATATAACAGCAGTGTCGAGCTGAAGCTTTTCAGGTGGTGAAACAGCGAGTTTTAATATTGCTAGGCCGAGGTCATGTTGTTAAGTCAGCTGTGGATTTGTGAAGCCCCGTTGTGTTGAGTGTGTAGTAGTTGTGATTGCAGCTGTTTCGTGCGACGTGTGGTCGAAATTTAAGGAAGCAGAAAGCAGTTATAAGAAGAGCTGATCTAGGTGATCGTGTTTAGGTCCTGTGAAGTTTTGATCTTCAGTCGGTAGATAGAAATTTTGAAATTTATTTCAGGTTTGGTTGGAGTTAGGAATCGAACGAGTGACGTGCCAGGACTGCACGTATGGTTGGTGTACTTGTTGTGTGAGTGAAGTTTGGGCATTTCAGGATGCCAATTGGGATGTGTGTAGTTGGTGCGGAGATCGTCAAGTGATACCAACCTAGCGGGAGTAGCCAGTCTCTGTCTATTTATGATTCTGGTACTTTCAGTGATGGTTGGTGATGTCGACATTGCTATGCTCCTCTGACTCTTGATGTCGTGCGGGCTGGTGATGATCGCACATCGTAGTTTAGTATTTTGAGGGTACATTTTGCTGTTTTATTTCAGGTGTGTTAAGTGCCTTGTTGGTACTTGGTGCTCGAGTGAGTACTTGTTAGGGAGTTTTTTTGGTTGTTGTGTCTGATGTACTGCGTTGTTGGTACTAGTTGAGTTTTAATTAGGGTTAGTGTTTTTTATTTTCTTGTGCGTTGGTACTCGGTTGAGTATTGGAGTTTTCTTCGGTTAGTGTCTAGGTTTTGTTTTGTTGGTACCGTGTTGGTATTGGTTGGATTGAGTTGTGTAATTTGGTCAGTACTCTGAGTAGTATTTGTGCTTCGAGAGGTTGTTGGGTCGGTGATTCCAGGATGATTATTCCCTGATGGTGAGTTTGAGTTGAGTTAGTCGAGTGGTGCCTCGACTTATTACGAGAAGAGGTATATGCAGGCAGTGAAACGTAGAAGAGGTATATGCAGGAGCCTTTTCTATGATGGAGAGGTATATGCAGGCAGTGAAACGTAGAAGAGGTATATGCAGGCAGTGAAACGTAGAAGAGGTATATGCAGGCAGTGAAATTTAGAAGAGGTATATGCAGGTGGATATTTCTTGTCGCTGAAACACGTGGCAGGTGTGGAGGCCAGTTTTGGGAGCGAACTGTAAGCTGCATTGTGTATGCGATACAGGTGAAGGTTTTCTTTCTGAATTGATTAGATGAGAAATTTAATTTGTCTGGTTCTACAGACGTAGTCAGTTGGCACCTACGGACGGTAAGGCAATGGTCGCTCTTAAGTGACCCAATAATGGTTGGTTGGTAAGTAAGTAATAGATGGTTGCTCGTGAAGTGACCCATTAGTAAGTAAAGTTGGTTACTCTAAGTGACCCAGTAATGGTTGGTTGGTAAGTAAATAATAGTTGGTTGCTCGTGAAGTGACCCATTAGTGAGTAAAGTTGGTTACTCTTAAGTGACCCAAGGTAATAGTTGGTTGCTGTTTAGTAACCCATGGTGAGGTTGGTTGCATTTAGTGACCTAAAGTTGATTATGAATTGGTAGTGCTACCTATCGTTGAGATGGTCGCACTGGGTTGGTAGCTGGATGTTAGTAGTCGACTGGTGAATTTGGTGAGGTTATGTCTTGACAAGAGTGAATGTTGTGGGGTTATGGGTGAGACCCCTGTGTTGTCATTGTGACAGTGAGGTTAGAAGATTGCTGAGGGCAACGTGCGAGTGCACTTGTGGATTCTTGGTCGTAAGCTGACTGCGAGTTTGGTTCAATAGTGAGGTTATGTCAGAAGTAACTGCTGCTTGATGGTGATTGGTCGCAGATGTGAGATAGATTCCTGCGTTATCTGAAGTTGAGCACGTGTGTGTGTAGTCCTGTTGAAGATTGGTTCACGTGAAATTGTGATTGCTGTGTTGTTGCCGAGATTGTTCGAGCGGTTCTGCGCCTCCTGTTCTACCTTAATAAAGTTTGATGCCATGCTTGAGAGCTGTGTGTATTTGTACTTGATGTAATTGTACATCAGATGTAACTTAAATGACTGTGCTGTTTGAGAGTACCCGAGAGGTACTGCGGTACCTTATATAAATTGAGAGCCGATTGCCATGATTGCTGAGGGATGGCATGTTGTTAAGTGTCGCTGCGTCCACTTAATTCATTCCTTAGAATGTGAAAACAGGATTTATTTTGGCTGGGAACAAGCTAGAAATTTTACGAGAGCATCGAATTGTGATGTTCATTTTAGTAATTACTCATCACATTGTAAACTAACTATTTAAATTGAAACATCGTCTGTCGGTTTAAGCTCTAACAGTCTTACCTGGTCAAACACTGCAATTATTCCAAAAAGCCAAGGAATGTCACTTGCTATAACAACGACATTGGTAACTAAATCTACATAGAAGATCTTCGATGAGAGATGGCGATCATGTGGCCATTATTGCCATCTGGTATCTGTTCCGGTTGGTCACGTGAGTGATGTGATCACTCACCACTCGTGGCAGTAGCCAGTGCACAGGTTACTGTCACCATGCACGACACAACATCTAGTGGAGGTGTTAGCCATTCTGCTGGTCAGAGTGGAGGCATTTACTACAACTTCGTGAGATGTCCAGCTGTAACGGTCCGGAGAGGCTGTATTGGTGAGCTGGTTCCATCCTGCTAGCAGTTGTCGTCGGGGATCATCATCTGACCCCCTAGAGGTGGAATCGCAGGGGGAGACTGAGCCGATTGGTTTCGACTCACAATACTTCGCCGCCGCCCCCCCCCCTTGTGCCCCGCCGCCCCCATGTGACCCCCCCCCCTTTCTGCCGACGCCCCTGGTTATTAATTGTGAATCATTTCAGGAAACAAGAAGACAGAAACAATTTAAATACCCATTATCTTTTAATGGAAAATATATTAACTAATTACTCCGGTCTACATTGATTGAATATAGCCATTGTTGACTGTCTAGTGAATAATATGTATGTTGGGACTGTACTGGATTTGGCGGTCTTTGTTCAAATAATCTAAAGTCTGGATAGCCAATCATTGGTAGACACATAAATGAAAATTCTATTGCCAAATTAAATTTGGTTAAAAAGGACGTTTCGATCATTTAAGAGGTGAAGGAAAATTAATTACCAAAGTTGGCATTAAAACTAGTGCCCGGCGTTCTTCATTTGTCATCGGTTTTAAAATGAACATCTGCACATGCGCAAAATGGCGTCCCATTGTCGAAATGAAGCCAAGCCAAGCTTGAAGAGAACACAATGTGAGCTTGCGGTGAAAGGACGCGGTTTGTGGTAGCCTCGGACCACTACCTAAATCTTGGTCCGAGAACAAGGTAAAACTGTTAGATAATATTAATTGAAACTCTAGAGCCGTCAGACAAAACATTTACGAAATTTCATGAAAATGGGAATTAAGTTTGTGAATTTTAAGAGGCCAAGTGTCGTCTGGCCAGACGCATGGAAATAACTTTCGATTCCAAAAGGGACGCTATTCTTCCTTTATCAAGGCGTTTTCTTGATTTGCTAATTTGTTCAATTTATATTTTTAATAGGTCTATTATAATGAGGCCTAAGATTATTTTATATTCATAACACGCCTCCTATTCTTTAAGCAGCGAAAACGAGTTTGTTTTACTTCATCTTTCGAGATGTGTTTGGTTACATTTTTAATCGTTCCATGCTGCTAATGTGAAATTAAATGATTTTAAGAATGTAATTGTCAGGATTTTGGTGTGGGGAACTTGATAGTTTTAATGATGACAAACGGTCCCTTGCTTTTCGTTTGTCTGAGATGGCATCTTTTGGTCTATTATGGCCGCATAAGCACAGCATCCATGCTGGTTGCAAAACAGTTTCGGAAGCCTATTTGAAAGAGTGTAATGAGTAACTAATTGAAGTGAAAGGTCCCTTGCTTTTCGTTTGTCTGAGATGGCATCTTTTGGTCTATTATGGCCGCATAAGCACAGCATCCATGCTGGTTGCAAAACAGTTTCGGAAGCCTATTTGAAAGAGTGTAATGAGCAATTTCATTGAAGTGAAACGAAATGAGACTGTAATAGTTTCGGATATATAGTTGGAAAAGGTTAATATGTGGTGATTTATAATAACGTAATTGTGACCTGTTTTAATTACACAGCGTTGCCATATAATTTGGGGATATAGCTTGGCCTCCATTAACTATATAGTAGGAGTGCAGATTTGTGTTCCCTCCCATAGCCATTCGGCCTTGTTTTCTTCTCCCTTGGAAATATATATTTATTTTACCTACTGCTGTTCGAGTCCATGTTTCATTGAGCGCATAGAATAGTACTAGGTTAATTGTCTTCAGGTCACTTTGGCCTCGGGGTACCAAACCCAGCCTTCCACTCAAAATAACGGTACAGTTAGGTTAGGTTGGGTTATGATATGTTACATTAGGTTAGGTGAGCTATGTGTGACGTCATAGCCAGTCTTAAACCAAGTCTAAACTTGTAGAACATGTCACGTGGCAAGGTTAAGTTAGGTTATGTTATGTTAGGTGAGTTGAAGTTAAGTCTTTAAATATTCCCAGTCTTGGGATACTTTCCAAGATCAATAAAAAATCTACTAAATACATTGACAAAAATAACTTGAAATAAGCCAATACAAAAGCCGATATATAAGCCAACACAAAAGCCAATACATAAGCCAAAATAAAAGCCAACACAAAAACCAATACAAAAAGCCAATGCATAAGCCAATACAAAAGCCAACACGTGGGGTTAAGTTAGGTCAGGGTCTGATATGTTACATTAGGTTAGGTGCGCTATGTGTGACGTCATAGCCAGTCTTATAGCAAGTCTAAACTTGTAGAATATGTCACGTGACAAGGTTGAGTTAGGTTATATTAGATGAGTTGAGGTTAAGTCTTTAAATATTCCCAGTCTTTGAGATACTTTCCAAGACCAATAACAAAAATTCACTAAATACATTGACAAAAATAACTTTTCAAATAAGCCAATACAAAAGCCGATATATAAGCCAATACATAAGCCAAAACAAAAGCCAACACATGGAGTTAGGTTGGGTTATGATATGTTACATTAGGTTAGGTGAGCTATGTGCAATGTCATAGCCAGTCTTAAAGCAAGTCTAAACTTGTAGAACATGTCACGTGACAAGGTTAAGTTAGGTTATACCTATCACTATTTTTTAAAATGAGAAAAAACATCATGCTCTGGGAAACCATGTTTTTATATTATAGCCAATAGCACTTTACAAAAAAAATAGAACAGAAAGAAATATCAATTCCTCATTCTTTTTTTTTTCAATGTTTATGTCCACGTATCATTAACTTTCCTTTCATAACACACATCACAATCAAGTCTGCCAACCTCTCTCCCACTGAGGCATCACAGGATGCTAAACGTTGTTTAGCTTTTTCCAGCGACACTTGATCCGCCACATGTCTTAAACCAGGATGACTATGGCGATAAAAAAAAGGTCATGTTCTTTGCATGCTTGATCCACAGTTGTGTAACTAACTAGGTATTGGTACTTGATAGTTTCCAACATGAACAAAAAATCCAACATGTCTGACATGAATTACATGATTTGAAAGTTTGCAAAGAATATCCAATCAACCATGGTTCAGCCCTGTTTATCATAGCATAATGCTTACCACTATGTTTGTAAAACGGCCTTGGCCACCACCTCCCCAATCCTCATCTGCATTACTAATACATACACTAATACAGCCATCGCAGTAACACTGGTTATCAGACAAATTCTACACACATCCAAGTGCACCGGACTACATGACTACGATGTCGCAAATCCCCTAAATTAATTAATCAACAACAAAAGGGAAACTTGTAGTTTAACGTGACCGTTAATTTCGCGATCATGAGCCCCATGACCCCCTTTTTACATGGAATCCGAACCACAGGACATGGCATTTCACTTCGGGAATCGAACCCGGTCTGCCTCGGCGAGAGACAGACGGCCTCGCCGAGTCATTCAGTCCTATCATTATAATTTCGTTACCCCGTCTCTTTTTTTTCTGTAACAGGATGTGACGTTCTCACGATTTGACAAGTGAGTTCATGTATTCGCCGACGTAATTACTAATGTTTCCAAACACGAACACACCTATGTCGCGAGCAAAAAGTGAGAGCAAAGGGATAGAAAAAGATATAGCAAAGTGGTAGAAAATGGTAGAAAAGTGGTAGAAAAATGGTAGAAAAGTGGTAGCAAAAAGTGTTAGTGGTAGAAAAATGGTAGAAAAGTGGTGGAAAAGTGGTAGCAAAAAAGTGCTAGTGGTAGAAAAATGGTAGAAAAGTGGTAGCAAAAAAGTCAACATGGTAAGGTTTTAAGTATGGGTACTCATCAAGGTGGTATACTAAATGAAACACCGTTAGTGTTAACAACACATGATCAAAAGGACATGAAAAAGAAGCGCAACAAAAACATAGTGTTTCTCAACATAGTGACTTCTTTGTGAAAAAACATTTAACCTCTCCTCAAAACATTGTGTTTAAACCCTCTTCCAGGCCATCTGTAAAGCGAACAACACTATCAAAAGCCACGCAAACTCTACAAGAGGTGTCTAAAAGTGCTACATGTGGTGGATCAAGTATCGTTGGAAAAAGCTAAACAACGTTTAGCATCCTGTGATGCCTCAGGGGGAGAGAGGTTGGCAGCCTTGATTGTGATGTGTGTTATGAAAGGAAAGTTAATGATATGTGGACATAAACATTGAAAAAAAGAATGAGGAATTGATATTTATTTCTGTTCTATATCTTTTGTAAAGTGCTATTGGCTATAAAATTAAAACAAGGTTTTCCAGAGCATGATGTTTTTTCTCATTTAAAAAAAATAATGATAGGTATAACCTAATTTAACCTTGTCACGTGACATGTTCTACAAGTTTAGACTTGCTTTAAGACTGGCTATGACATTGCACATAGCTCACCTAACCTAATGTAACATATCATAACCCAACCTAACTCCATGTGTTGGCTTTTGTTTTGGCTTATGTATTGGCTTATATATCGGCTTTTGTATTGGCTTATTTGAAAAGTTATTTTTGTCAATGTATTTAGTGAATTTTTGTTATTGGTCTTGGAAAGTATCTCAAAGACTGGGAATATTTAAAGACTTAACCTATACTCATCTAATATAACCTAACTCAACCTTGTCACGTGACATGTTCTACAAGTTTAGACTTGCTTTAAGACTGGCTATGACGTCACACATAGCGCACCTAACCTAACCTAACCCCATGTGTTGGCTTTTAGTATTAACTTTTGTTTTGGCTTATGTATCGGCTTTTGTGTTGGCTTATATATCGGCGTTTATATTGGCTTATTTGACAAGTTATTTTTGTCAATATATTTAGTAGATTTTTTTATTGATCTTGGAAAGTATCTCAAAGACTGGGAATATTTAAAGACTTAACCTCAACTCACCTGACATAACCTAACTTATCCTTGCCACGTGACATGTTCTACTAGTTTAGACTTGCTTTAAGACTGGCTATGACGTCACACATAGCTCACCTAACCTAATGTAACATATCATAACCCAACCTAACCTAACCCCATGTGTTGGCTTTTGTATTGGCTTATGTATTGGCTTTTGTACTGCCTTTTGTGTTGGCATTTGTATTGGCCTATGTATTGGCGTTTGTCTTGGCTTATATATCGGCTTTTGTATTGGCTTATCCGTTTACTTTGACTCTGCGGTCATTCTCGCAATTGTTTTTTCAATCATCATGATCATGCTTTCAGCAAGCATAAACAAACCACTCGCATAAGCCTCTACGATTCATGATTCGTGAAATATCAATGAATGCATTGTCAAGCATGGCCACCGCATAAGCCTCTACAATCCATGATTCATTAAATAACGCATTCCTACACGTGCATGATACTTTTTACTGACGCAGCGATTTACAGACTTGCACCTGTTTTCAAGTCAAGTCAGGTCAGCACATTGCAACACGCTCAAATAATATTCACATCCTGTCAGTCTGCTCTCCAGCAAGTTTGTTTTTTCTACTCGCTTCATTCAACATATAACCAAGTTCTGTTTGCCTTTCATCTGAACATAGAATTATCATTTGTCATGTAACCCATTATCGTTTACTCGTTAAAGATCCCCTTTAGGAGTAAAATATCGGAAAAACGAACCTTCAGCCAGTCATAAACAGACCCGTCGAAATATTGGAAAACATTCTCTCGGCCTGTCCTAAACCAACCCGTCGAAATATCATCTGATCATAGAATTATCATTTGTCATGTAACCCATCATCGTTTACACGTTAAAGATCCCCTTCGGGAGTAAAATATCGGAAAAACAAACCCTCGTTCTGTCATAAACCCACCCGTCGAAATATTTTAAAACAAACCCTCGTCCTGTCCTAAACCGACCCGTCAAAATATCGATTGTTGTATTAAGCACGGTCATTATAACCAGTAATAGTCTTGTTTAAACACACGTCCAGCGGTATCCTATCTCTCTCTCTCTCTACAACCACTCATCATGAACATTTAGCCAGCCATATCGGTCATGATTGAGAAATTCAAGAAATCGAAGAAGAACTTTGAAATGTCAAAATTATTGTTTAAGCCCTCACCCATTAAAATGGGCATTGCTCATGAGTTGTTGGCTTTTTGTGTTGGCTTTTTTATTAGCCAGGAAAGTGCGACAGGCTTTAGCAGCCAGCATTGTTTCAAATCCTCACCGCTAAATGAATGAGTCATTCATTCTATTTCCTAACCTGTTCGGTCAACCAAAAAGCTGGCTGTGGATTTTCATTTTTCGATCCTGTCTTTACCAAGCATGAGTTGAACCATTACATACAGCTCTACAATCCACGATTTTTGAAACAGCAATGAATGCATTTTGCAAGCATGAAACGCCATGCCCAACCACCGGTTTCGTTCATTCATAGCTTACGGGTTAGCGTGCTAGGCTTTGAGCATTTTAGTAATACATCACTGTTATGATAAGGGATTTATCATTTTTCAATCACGCCTTTACCAAGCATGAGTTGAACCATTGCATACAGCTCTGCAATTCATGGTTCATGAAGTATCGATTCATGCATTTACAAGGATGGCCATCTTGACCAGCGAATCATCACATAAGCCTCTGCGATCCATGGTAAATGAAATATCAATTCATGCATTTGCAAGCATGATCACCTTGGCCAGCGAATCATCGAATAAACCTCTGCGATCGATGGTTCATGAAATATCGATTCATGCATTTGCAAGCATGGTCACCTTGGCCAGCGAATCATCGCATAAACCTCTGCGATCCATGGTTCATGAAATAGCAATGAATGCATTTGCAAGCATGATCACCTTGGCCAGCGAATCATCGTATAAACCTCTGCGATCCATGGTTCATGAAATATCGATTCGTGCATTTGCAGGCATGGTCACCTTGGCCAGCGAATCATCGCATAAACCTCTGTGATCCATGGTTCATGAAATAGCAATGAATGCATTTGCAAGCATGGCTACCGTGTTCCGCCACATCGAAAAACGAACCGTCGTATTACGACCCACCGTTCCATCGAAATAGCCATGGATTTTTTCTAAGAGGGCATGGCCACGGTGGCCGGATAAGATTTTTTTATTTTTATTGTTTTCCAAATGTTTTTAACAGAAGTGTCGTTAGGCCCTTTGTCAACATTTCAAAAATACATTCAAAAAGGGAGCGTCATTCCAAGTCCAACGACCCCTCATACAAGTCCCTAGCCTTATTGGTTCATGAGATATGAAAGGCGCATGGCCTATTAGTTTTCGATCTTTTGGTTAAATTCTTAACAAAAAACACACATTCAAAAATCTTTATTCAAAAAGCCCGCTCTCTTACAAAATCACCAAGCACGCTTGCGTAAAAACAAAATTCTAATTCATTATGGCGTCGACTCGTTGGCAAAAATTTTGAAAAATATAACGAGTGGTCCATAGGAAAGAGGACGTTAGCCAGAGTCCTATGACACCTCATTTGTCAAAATCCGACCATGGGTTTGCGAGCTATTAATTATTTAACATACGCTTGGCCACCATGTTGGTTTTTTGGGCACAGCCACGCTATGTGTCTTAGGACTCCCATCATTCCTCATCTATAAATCATTATTAAAAAAAGCCCGCCTCTTACAAAAACCCCAAGTGTGCATGCGTAAAAACAAAACTGTTAATACATACCAGCTTCGACCCGTTTGCATGTCGTTCACGAGGAACAATGTTTAATTTCATATTAGCATTAACCAGCATTCATGTCGCACACGGAAAGCGAGTTTTACTAAGAAAATAATATTTCACCCCCTAGTAGGGGTAGGTTTTATTTTAGGGTTGAAATATGTTGTCCACAGGAAAGGGGGCGTCACCCCGAGTCCAACGACATGTCACATGTTCAAATCGGACCATGGGTTTGCGAGAAATCCACTAATTTAACATCGACGCTCCGCGATGCCAGGCGTCGAGTGGCTTAGAACCCGCCTTACCCCCCTACTCGTAGGAAATGTTCAGCATGAAAAGTTCTACAAAAAAGTCCGTGACAGCATTTCGATATCTTTATTACACTGAGTATTTATACGTTTTCATTTCTTCCAACAAACTCCATTCAGTAGAAATTTACATCACTACCTTCGGAGCGAGTTTACAAGCTAGCGAGTGAGCCGATCACCCAGGCATCAGCGTCAAACGGTCGAGTCGTGTCGAGTTAAGACTTGAGAGTAGAGTATAGCCTATGGGTATGGAGTTCACCTCGGCTTGTCTGAATTGCGTCCGACACCTGCCGTCCGTGCGCCTTTTAAGCTTACGCTGGGTAAACCGTTAAAGATACCGGGCGAAGCCTGGGCGGGTTGCAAGTACTTTTTTTTTTTCGTGTAGCCTCCGGAGAGGCCGAGTGCAGGTCTTTCTAGTCGACGCCCGTGGGCGATCGGCGCGCGCCGGGATGAGATGAATAGATGAAAGTGGGCAAGGATGTGGAAGGAAGCGGGCGTGGCCTGTCAGAAGGTACTGTCCCAGCATTTGCCTGATGTTGAAAATGGGAAACCACGGAAAACCATTTCAAGTACAGCCAACGGTGGGGCTCGAACCCACGCGTCTACCGAGTCAGCAGAGAGCTTGGCCCCATGACCTAACGCCGTGCTTTAGCCAGCGTAGCCACTACTGTCGGCAGTACTATAATAATGGCATGGAGATATTTTTGCTCCATGCAAATGGGGTCAAAAGACGGCTTATTTTGCATGGTATCTCGGGATACCGTGTCTCTTAAAATCCATTAAGTACGATGGTAGTGGCTTGGTCCATCCGTTGAATGGATTATCAGTTCTAGAGTGGTATCTTTGAGAATAATTGTGGTCCGCTCTGATCAGTATTTTAAAAAAGTACCGTAGCCTCCGCGATTTATCGCAAAGATGCTTGTTTCCCGAAGTTTTTGTGGGCTATATCCAAGCTTGCGACTTTGTCGCCCGGTGAGGTTTTCAAAGTTAAATGCCATGTCCTGTGGTTCGGATTCCACGTAAAAAGGTCACACGGCTCACGATCGCGAGATTAACGGTCACGTAAAACTACAAACTTCCTTCCTTCACACTGGGGTTATTTCACTGGCCAAACTAGAGCGACTGTCGCTGACTTCCACGGCCTCCTATTTCAAATGCCATAGCGGGGAATTCTCTGCCTCGCAATTATCCTTTTATGTAGTTAGGACGGCTACGCTAGTGAGGAGGCCATGGCAGAAACATGAGTGTTATACTTTTTAGGCGGCTTCGGTGGCGTAGTTGGTAGCATGCTGACCTTCTATGCCCAAAAATCGCGGGTTCAAACTCGGCCGAAGTCGTCCGACTTTTTAAGAGCGTTAAAAATCCCTCAGTATGCCTTCCTTCGAATGGGAAGTAAAGCCGGCGGTTCCATGTCATAGATTTATGGTATGTAAACGAACCTACCACTACAATTGATAGTGAAAATGAAAATCCACAGCCTGCTTCCAGTCGACCGCCCGGGACAGGGAATGGAATGAATGAGGCCTCTGTGGCTTAGGCGGCAGCACGCCGGCCTCTCACCGCTGGGTCCGTGGTTCAAATCCCGGTCACTCCATGTGAGATTTGTGCTGGACAAAGCGGAGGCAGACAGGTTTTTCTCCGGGTACTCCGGTTTTCCCTGTCACCAATTTCATTCCAGCAACATACTCCACTATCATTTCATTTCATCTGTCATTCATTTACTGTAATCATTGCCCCAAGGGAGTGCGACAGGCTTCGGCAGCCGGCACAGTTCATATCCTCGCCGCTAGATGGGGGCTACAATTGGTAGTGTGTAGCAAAATTTGGTTGGTTAGAATCACTCTATCGAATTCCACTCTTCGCCACTAGGTGTCAGTGACATCTGGTAGCCAAAGTTGGAACTACTTGAAATTGAACCTGCTGGGAGCCTTCGGGCGTTCAATTAAAATACCCTACTATGGCCAATGGCTCCAATTCACATCTTCTCTCTATATAAAAATGAATGTTGTGTGATTGTCTGTCTGTGTGTACGGTATGTCCTTCATGCGTTCATATACCGTACCATTCATCCGATTACGATGAAACTTCACTGAGTTGTTGTGTACACTCGAGGGAAAGTTTTTGACTTAGTTAATCCATCTTAGAATAGGTTGCACATTAGTAGTTTCGTCAAATGAGTGACGGCGCGCGAATCATTTAAACAAAAATCCTGTATGCGTGCATATACCATTAATCTTATTGCGATGAAACTTTGGTGAGTTGTTGTGTTCACTCCCACGAATGTTTCTGAATTAGTAAATCCATTTTACAATAGGTTGCGCATGAGTAAGGTGGTTGATGGGAATATGGCCAGGTTTGGTAATGTGGCCAACAGGTGGCGTAGGGCGTAGTTCGCAATCTCATTGAAAGATGGCACTAGCATGGTCTCCAAGACGTGTCTGTTAATGCTTGTGGGTGATCGTTTCTGGTGGGGGAGGCTTTGAGTGGGCTGCAGCTGCCATTATATGTAGTGGATGCTGTTTGGACAACGCGCTTCTTATCTCACTCTGGTAAGTACGCACTTGTTCTCCTATCCTATCGATAGTTATTTTTAATTGTTGGTTTGCCTGATGTGCAGTTTTATACGCTGAGTCCAGTAGAGATATAAAAAATTAATTTTCTCTAACCAGTGGTTAAATATCTAGGATTGTTTGAAAAATCTACCTTGTTGTTAATATGGCCAAGGTTGGCCATAATAACAGCAGTAGGCCATATTAGCTGCGATTTGGGGCAAACATTTTGAAATACATTTTTATTGTTTCTGCTTATCAGAAATGAATCCCTTCGGTCCTGAAAAGAAGAGACGTGGTACTTGGACACAAGATGCACTCACCAAGGCAGTAGGTGATATAAATGAGGGGAACTTGTCTGTCAACGCTGCGAGTAAACGGTATGCCGTACCCAGGCGAACTCTTCGTCGTTATCTTGCCAACAACAAGGTTGTGAAAGCTAAATTGGGGTGTAAATCAACCCTTACACCACAAGAAGAGAGGGAACTATGCAGTAGAATATTTCGTTTGTCAAAAATTGGGTATCCACTGACGTCAAAAATGCTCAAGTTGAATGTTTTTAAATATTGTCGAGAAAATGGAATTCTTCACCGGTTCTCTAGAGGAAGTGCTGTGCGTTATTGGCTTAAGGGTTTTATGGCAAGGAATACGTAAGTATCGAAAAGAAAAGCCCAAAGATTAAACCCTGCCCGAGCTCAAAAACTTAACAAATTTATTGTTGGGGACCATTTTGAAAAATTAAAAAATATTCTCACTGAGAATTATTTATTAAATTCTCCTGAATTGATCTTCAAAATGGAAGAGAAGGGTTGCAGGTTACAACTGCATAAAGATCCACAAGTGTTTGCTAAAAAGGGATCCAAGCGTGTCCATATCATCGCAAAGGAACACGGTGAGAGTGTTGCAGTTGTAGCTTGTGGAAATGCTATTGGATCAGTCATACCGCCAATGATCCTGTTCTCTGGAGTAAGAAAAAATCCAGCTTGGGAACTAAGATTGCCTACAGGTTCCGATACAAGAATGACACCGAAAGGTTGCATGACCACGGAAACTTTTGTTGAATTTCTGAGACATTTCTCCAGATTTAAACCAAATAGAAAATGTCTTCTGATTTTTGATGGGGCAAAGTGCCACTTAGATTACAAGATTTGTGAGGATGCTGACGAGTCTGACATTATCCTGTATTGTTTGCCATCAAACACAACGCATGAGTTACAGCCTTTAGATAAAGGTTGTTTCCGAAGTTTTGAGATATTTTGGGATCAACATGCACTCCTATATTTTGACATGCATAAAGAGGAGCAACATTGATCATGGCGCCCAAGAATAGTAATGTTATATGTACTGTACCCGATATCCGGATAGTAGGCTGTCAGATATCCGCCCCCTCAATCGGATTGCCAATAATCAATCGCACCGGCACAGCTACATCAATGAAAATGGCACTGACAGATACTATCGAGATTAGAGCACAATAGTTAACAAGAAAATTATTGTGGAACACACCAAAATATACGGGGGTTCATACTTACCTTTACTTACCTCTTAAATTTATCTCGGGGACTGGGTTGTCAACTGGATCACTTAAAGTATGCCCACACAATAACCTCCACCATGATATTTAAAATGAACCAGAACGAAGACGAGAAACTTTAAACTGCACAATAATTTATTTCACATAAAGAATGATATTAACAAAATGAAACAACAAAATCCACGTGGCAATCAGAAGCCATCGACCACATAACCATGTCCTCCTGTAGGACCTGTATTCTCTACATATAATGTTTCAGCTTTCTCAAGCTCATAGCAACGTAAAATAATAATGCACTGGGGATGGAAACGGGATTTGGGATGAGACACATATATCAATTGTTTTGCGTGTTTGTATACTTCACATTTTATTTATAGCCACAAGGCTATTATGGAACGTCCTTGGCCTCTGTAACACAGTTGTCCGGGCCAGCTGCAATGCACCTGCACTGTCAAAGCGGACTCCCGTTCGTTCAACCCTAGCATAAGCGTGTTACCTCAGAGCTTGGCTCTCCCTTTTAAAACACGTAAATGTTCACATCTCAACTGAAATATTATCACGCAAATGTCTTACATGCTACATTCAAACACCAGTGGATTCCTCCAATAATCCCAAATCATGATTAATTGTTTAAACCACTTGCTTAACTTGCGTTGTTTAGAGTAAAAAAAAACTCTTCTCTAAATGTTAATAACAAAAGTTCATTAATTATTTATGACAATAATAAATTGTTTATAACAATGTCAAATGACAATTGAAAATTTTATACACGCTTCGATTAATCACTATCATTTTAAATTATTTAACAAAGATATTTACAAAATTATTTTACAATATTAATTGTTTATATTATTTATACAAGAAATACTTTAAACCACACGTTTATCCGGTTGATAATTACTCAAATCGTGTTGATATAATCGACCAATGAAGGTTAGTTATATTTAACTGTCAAATTCAGGTTTAATAAGGTTTAATAATAATTATTAATATTTGTGACGGTAACCTCCATTCAAAATCTTTATCTCAAATTATTTAACACTCTTGTTAATTTTAACAGTATTTTCCTATGAATAACCTTTCAAAGAACAAGAACAATCAGCGGGAAAATACTTCGCTTATAACGCACAAAATTGCACAAAAATTGGCCCAAAATTCATCATAAATCTTCATATATATGGCATAAAAATCCTTCAAACTACACACAAAAACCTCCACTTATTAATTCATCAACTTCATTAATTATTGTGGGAACCTCCTTCATTATTCAAGGGCATTACTCAACAGCGACTTTTACACGTCCACTGAACTAACGATTATACATCCATTGTTCCTCTTTAAAAATTCTTATATTCATCAATTGTAATAATGACTGTTATTATTTAACCTTCGTGGGTTTCATTCATGAATCGATATGAAGTAAAAATTTGCCAATCACAAATAAATTTAATAGCAAATACGATTAGACACTCCTGCCTGGTCTATCAGAATTGAGATTAACATCTTCAAAGTAACGCAGTATAAAAATACTATCTTCAAACAAAGTTCATCTAAACTGCAAAATAGTCGAATAGAATACAATTAGATTGTGGAATGCAAACGTTATTGTTCCAATCTAGAATTGAGAAAAACTCCTATCAAATGTTCATTACTATAGTGTATTCAATACATTGTAATTAACGTTCATATTTCATAAAATTGTCTATAATGCAATGATAAATGTCTATGTTGCAATCATGTTCATAAGACGACTAGTATTTCAAAGATCGTCGATATCGTAATAGATTTTAACGCTCTAAAATCATTTAATTATTCTTCTTTCTTGAGGATGACAGAAAATTGGTCAAAGTAATTTACTGAATAGAATTACTTTACTAAAATGACACGCTGTCTGAATTCAAATCTGCCATAGCAAATCGTTAACTTTACAGTCAAATCGTGACTACAAAAATATGCAAATTACTGAAAGAATCTAAATCATCAGTCTCAACTGATCCAAAATTATTAAGTATGCCAATGACATAACAATGTCTCAAAAATCGAAGAAAAAGGCATAAATCATCGAAGTGTACTGAGTACAGAAATATCAATCAAGAAAATGGGGCAAAAGATAGGACAGAAAATATGGGAAGAGTGGTTGCTCAGATATCGCTACAAGACTCAAATAATACAAGAAACGTTCACGACTACCTTATCTGTTGATTGAAGTTCCAGAGGAAAGTTTTCAAAGAAAACTGCTGTTGGTTCCATTTCACCAGCGTGAAGATGTGCTCCGTCCTCGAATTTGGAATCAGCGTCCTCGGAGAATCGAACTGCTTCCTCCTCCGAAATTGCACTGCTCCGTGGATACGAAAAACATCCTTCTGGCAAAACTCTTCTTTGTGCGCCGGGACAACCCTGGCCTCTCTTGAAAGTTCCCTGAAGTTCTTGCAGGAATTCGCCATGAAGTTTATTGTATTTATTTCCGCAGAAATATTCATAGTTGTGGAGTATGAAAATATTTCCACTGTCATCTGATATAATTCAGCGATGGATTCACGATGCATGAGTGTAGTTGGATGTTCACTACATGCTCGCTTTTGTAGAAAGACGATTAACGAAGTTCCATGCTGTTACTTTACTCCAATCAATATATGTCCCAATTGCATTAAAGCCTTAGCCTTCCATCTCAACTACTGTTATAATCATTGAAAGCACTGTAAGATTATAATGTTCCATAGTTGACTGTATCGTTGTAATACCAAGCGTATTCTCCAATATCACTGTTGCACTCCACGTATCAGCCGTATTGTATAATGTGGAATTTTAAAAGTGTTTCTCATGTGGCGAGAAAATCACTTTTGTTGGCAGCCTTAAAGTTCCAATATCTTTCGAAGTATAACTGTGAAATTGTTCAAATCTTGTACACACCTCAATGTTGTACTGCCCAATAGAACTATAATAAAGGCTGAAGTTAACGCTTGATATCTTAACTGGTGGAAACGTTAATATGAGCGTTTCAACTTCACCTAGTTTCGAGCATCGTAAAATGGAACTGCTCCGAGTTCGTTCGATGCGCCAGGCTTTAACCACGCTAAAGACAACTTTCTTCACTGAATCACTTGAAAATAACTATATATCACCAGAAGTATATATGCGATCTGACATATGAGATCTGAGTTCTGAGATTATCAGAGATATGAGTTCTGAGCTTATGAGTTCTGAGAGCTCCTCTCTCCTGTGCACGACCTTTTATCAACTTCTTAAGGGGCGTATCCATCCCTTCCATAGCCTGTTGCTGCGTCATTGCTGGAAGTTTTAACTTTGGCTATACTTGACGGATTTTCAAATTTCAAAAACTCAAAATTAATTTCTTCAAAATTCCAAATCAATGCCATAACTGAAAATAGATTTCCACAAATCTGCATGCCAAAAGTAAACAAATATCGTAGTTTCAGCAATCTCCGTCTTCCTTCCAAACTATCGTTCATTGGTTCGAGTCTCTCCTCCAATAGCGTAACTTCTTCCTTAGCACAATACCCTGTTTCCTGCGACTGCGTCGTAAATCTAAGATCTTTCTCGAACAAAATCATGACGTCACCAAGAATCTCAGCTCAACCAGCCTACTGGCATTAAATCTGCGTCATCCGTGCCTACGTCATGAGTATCCACGTCACAACTATGACATCCATAACTTTACTCATATTTTCCAATACAGCCACCGTGGTCTCAATATAATTCAAATTACGGGGGCAGTACCTCCTGTAAAGTTTCGCTGAAGGAGAATGAAAATTTCGTACAATGTGACGGAAAGTGTGGTGAAATGTTTCATCTTAACTGTGCTCGTGTGACGAACGCCGTTTTTAAAGCAATGCTTGCAAATCCGGGCGAAATTCTGTGGCATTGTAAACAATGCAAACATAACCCTAATTCAGTCAAAACAGCTACATCTAGTTTTCAGCCGACTAAGGTCAAACCGGACACCGCAAGCTTATGTGAAGCGGTTAACAATATGCAACAAGTGCTAAAGGATGTTTGTAGCTCTCTGGAGTATCAATCAAAAAAATTTGATGAACTCTTGGAGCAAAATACCGCACTAAAATCTTGCATTGACCAACTCACTCTAGAGGTAAACAACACTAAAGTGGAGAATGGCTTGCTTAAAGAACAAAATGGGCAACTTAAAAGGCAAGTTAATGACTTGGAGCAATACTCTAAGAATTACAACCTTGAAATCGCCGGGATACCAGTCTCCGAACAGGAGAATGTGTATAATATTGTGGCTCAAGTGGCAGGTGCAGTTGGTGTTGAAATCAAAACTGATAGGGGCATTGAATATTGCCACCGACTTCCAGCCTTTACGGATAAGGATGGCAAGAAGAAAACGCCCCTCATAGTAGCAAAATTTTATTCCCGCCAAACTAAAGACATGATCATGAGCAAAAAACGGAAACATGGGAAACTTCTTTGCACAGATGTCAAGATCAAGGGAGACTCGACAGTGTATGTAAATGAACATTTAACGAAAGACAACCAAAACTTATATTGGCTTGCCAGGAATTCTAAACGGGCAATGAATTATAAATTCGCATGGACCAGGAACGGGAAGATCTTCATGAGGAAAATTGAAAACAGCCCGATTCTACAAATCAAGACTGCAGCTGACCTACCAACAGTTCATGGGAATCAAGGAAACTGAAGGTATGTTTGCCTGAGCCAAGTGATCAATCAATATTTTAGGAAATTTTGTTTCTAAGTGAGTGTAAAGTAATTATGGAAGTACCCTCAAATAAAACAACTACGGTATGAAATCAGATAACGAAGTAGACCTTAATTTTCAAGATATTACTTCAAAGATTGTAAACAGTACTCAAGACTTGAACAAATTAATTAGCTTTACTGCAGGAATTAAAATCATGCACCTAAATATATGTGGCATGATAACAAATTTTGAAAGTATGCTAGTTATGCTCGATCAACTTGATCATAAACCAGATGTCATTATACTGTCTGAAACTCAGCTCATTGAGGATATACCATTTGCTATTTTAGGATATAATGAATACTTCATACCAACTCAAAATTCTACCCATGACAGCATAAAGATATATGCGCATGAAAACCTCATACAAAATATTACAATATCTACTGTAAAAACACTGAAAGCTGCAAATGCTAGCCTACTCAACTTCAGATATAATAAAGAAAGTTACTTGGTACTTGCTATATACAGATCACCTTCCACAAGCCCAAAGAAATTCATAGAAGAACTAGGAAATACTCTCCAGCACTTGCCTACAGCTACACACAGTATATTAATAGGAGATATAATTATTGATATTTTAAATCCTACAAGGCAATATGCCCAAAATATTAAAAATGAGTATTTAAATGTATTACATGCAAATGGATTCATTTCGTACATAAACTCACCAACTAGAATAACCCCAAAATCCAGAACATGTATCGATCACATACATGTTAAGTCCCACAGAAACAGCAACTTTGACCCTTGTGTTCTGCATACCAGTATCACAGATCACAGTCCTACATTTCTCATACAAAATAAATCTCAAAAATACACTCCACAAACAGGAGAAAATACTTTGAACAATGTAAGAATAAATTATGAAACTCTAAAAAAATCATTAACTAAGGAAACTTGGGAATCTATCATAACTGAACATGATGCTAACAAAGCAGCTGATAGTTTCATTAAGTTACTGACTCAATACATCTCTGAACACACTACTACCATAAATAACGTAAGATCAAAATTTTAAAAAATTACTCCATGGATCACAACCGGAATTTTAACTTCTATTAGAATAAGAGATAAATTACATCAGAAAATTGTTAAACAAAGGGAGAGGTCTACAAACAGTGAAGAGGTCCCAGAAACTGTTAAGAAACATAAATTGTACAGAAACTGGATAAACAGGCTTGTTAAAATAGCAAAAGAAAGGTACTATTCCAAACAAATTATGTCAAACTCCAATAATTCTAAAGTCCTTTGGAAAAATATTAATGATTTAACATGTAGGAAGGGAAATAAATCTTCAGCTGTTGACAGCATATTTATCAGAGACTCACAAGAAACATCCCAACCAGCTGCCATTGCAAACAAATTTGTCGACTATTTTAGTAACATAGGTTTAGATTTTTCTGAAAAAATAAGTAATAGGCCTACAAGAAAGGAACCTGACAACACAAATGCACGTGATAGCACTGCAAAATCTCAACCTCAGTCTATCTTTTTTATACCCATAACAAAATCAGAAATAACAAACCACATAACTGCTCTAGAAGATAACTCAGCAAATGGCTATGATAATATCTCTAGTAAAACAATTAAGATAATTAGTTCAGAAATTCTATAACCACTGCACCATATTTTTAATTTATCACTAACGAAAGGACAATTTCCAGACTCATTCAAAATTGCCATCATAATCCCAGTCCATAAATCAGATGATAAAAGAGAGTTAAATAACTATAGACCAATTTCCCTCACAACCCACCTCTCTAAGCTACTAGAGAAATGCATCAAAACCAGATTACTTAACTATCTGAATAAGTTCAACATATTGTCACCAAATCAGTTTGGTTTTAGACCAAACACTAGTACTCAAGATGCAATATTCTCCCTTACTGATTATTTGTATAAAGCCATTGATAGTTCTAAAAGAACAATTTCTGTGTTCCTGGATTTAAGAAAGGCTTTTGACACCGTAGACCACAATATACTCATTAGAAAACTTGAAAAGGAAGGTATTCGTGGTACTCCTCAAGAACTAATAAAAAGCTTTCTTTTTAACAGAATACAAAAGGTACGAATCAAAGGTACTCTAAGTAGAAGTGCTGAAGTAAAAATTGGAATTCCCCAAGGAACAGTTTTAGGTCCTATTCTTTTTCTGTTATATATTAACGATTTGTGTAAGCTGAACTGTAATGCGATGATTACCTCATATGCTGATGACAC
Source organism: Meconema thalassinum (assembly GCA_946902985.2). Classification (NCBI taxonomy): domain Eukaryota; kingdom Metazoa; phylum Arthropoda; class Insecta; order Orthoptera; family Tettigoniidae; genus Meconema; species Meconema thalassinum. Next base: position 177,591,963 of record OX336397.1, on the reverse strand, counting down.
TGTCGTCACAGTCACAGGAACAACTTGGGAGGACACTTTTAATAGAACTCAAGAAACCCTTGCTACAGTCCAAAAATGGCTAAGAAACCACCTCCTTACCTTAAATGAAACCAAAACACAATACCTATGCTTCTCACACAACAAAACATTACAACCCACAGACAATTTAACACTGAAGATCCACACACCAATTTGTAACAATGGCGAAAGATGCAACTGCTATACCCTACAGAAGTCAATGAATGCTACATATTTAGGGGTTATTATAGATAGTCATTTAAAATGGAATATGCATGCATCAACGTTGGCCAATAAACTTCAAAAGTTAATTTATATATTTTACAGAATCAGAAATATCCTTTCAGCAAAAGTCTTGAGAACTGTATATTTTGCCTTAGTCCAGTCACAACTACAATATGGAATAAATGGTTGGGGTGGAATACTTGATTCACATTTGGCTCAGGTAAATACCTGCCAGAATTCCATTCTAAAAGTTATGTACAAAAGGCCACCAACTTTTCCAACATGTGAACTGTATCAACAAAGCATGTTGCTTAACATACGACAGTTATTTGTTCAGTCATCAATCATATTTATACATAAAAATATGAAGCTCTTCTCTAATGGACAAAAACTTGAAATGTGCACTAGACTTCAAGACAGAACTGGAATAAATATCCCTCGTCGAAACACACTACTTGGCCAAAGGAATTTAAGTTGTCTTAGCACTAGGATATACAATATATTGCCAGTAAATGTGACAAATAATACCCTGAATATATTGAAGAAAAGGCTTTTTATATGGCTCCTTAGTAACTTTGATAGAGTAAATGAACTTATAAATTTTCACCAACATATTTAAACCAACTCGGTCAGAAACAAGTAACGTATCATCTTCTTTTATTTTCAGTATCCTTATAATTAATGCTTTTGCTATAAACTTTTCTTATTATTATCAGTCAAATACCATGTTGCAAATAAATTAAGAAATTGTGTTCATGAAGCGCACACACAAGTTTATCTTATGTGGGATTTACCCTGTATTTTTGATACAACATCTGTATATGTACATGTTTTCTGTCAGTGAATAAAAATGATTGCTCGTAAAAAAAAAAAAAAAAAAAAAAAACTTCGCTGATGTCTTTACTCCAACATGGGAAAAATCTATGACGCAAGTAAACATGAAAAGTGGGTTCAAGGCTACCGGCATATTTCCCTTCAATCCGCTAGTAATCTCGGAAGAGGCCTTTGCACAGAGTACAGCGACTGAGCAGCCACAACCAGACACAGGTACGATTGATATTAGTGCACAAGGCACCACTTCGCCTGTAGAATGTAACGTCAGCACTCTTCATCCGGTAGCAGGCCCGTCCGGTATTCAGAGGAAAGCCCGCGGGCAACGTCGTAGACGTAACAGCAGTTGTTCATCCCATTCAGATACGCCTGAAGACTTGCAACAGCTTTCATCTGATTCAAGTAACTCCGACCAAGGAGAAGAAAATGCATCCCATCACAGTTCTTTTGAAGAAATGTTGCCTACGCCAAAAAAGAAACAGAGGACAACCCGGGTTATGAAACCTGCTATCAACAGTCGTGGTGTGGTATTGAAGAAAAGTTTATTTGAAGCTAAGAAAGAGACCGAAAAGAACGACAAACATCAAGACTGTACTCAAGCTAAGGTGAAAGCTATCCGCAAGAAGGCTTCATCAAAACGGACTGAGAGCTGGTACTGTGCAGTTTGCTGTGAAGATAAAGTGCAAGATATGAGACTTTGTACTGTTTGTGGAAATTATGTTCATGAATTGTGCGTTGGACTTACTAAGGAAGACAAAGATTTGTTTATTTGTCCAAAATGTTAAATCGATATCAGCAGAAAGAGACCAGAATTTTTTTTAAATTTAAATTTCTATAAATTTAATCACGTAATTATTTTTATAATGAGTTGTGTAGTTTTTAAAATGAGTTATGTAGTAGTTTAATATTAAATAAAAATAAAAATTAGCGTCAATAATGAGTTCCACTAATTTTACAATTTGCAATAGTTTTGTGTCAATATTAACTTCATGTGTTTTTAATATGGCACAAAGATAGACATGTGAAAATGATTTTCTATCCCATGGTTCTAGTTAAATGAAATATCTGATTATTTTTATACTTATTATAAAGAGTCCTAAGTATCTTGTCCCACAAAGGGATTACGATCTTTTTTCAAAATGGCGCTACAAAAATTCACAAAGCTTAGCATGGCCATATTCCCATCACCTACCTTAGTTTCATCAAATGAGTGACGGCGCGCAAATCGTTTAAACAAAATCCTGTATGTGTGCATATACCATTCATCTGATTGCGATTAAACTTTGGTAAGTTGTTGTGTACACTCCCACGGATGTTTCTGAATGAGTAAATCCATTTTACTATAGTTTATACGCAGTTAACGGGAAAACAGGTACAGCTTGTTTTAACCCTTTTTGTTCTGGCTGGACGGGAACTGCAGATGGAGAGCAGCAGTGAGGGGAATGGGAAGTGGGGGAGATGATGAAAAGCTGAAAAATAAACTAAAGGTGTTATTTAACCCTGTATAGGTCAGTGTTCAGTATATTAATCACCTAGCAAAAGGACTATTTATATTGTCAAAGATGCAGATGGTTGAATCTTTCACCCATGGGATGGTAAGAGAGTGTGCGTCCCTTACTTCAAAGGACTATGCAGTAATCATCGCTGAAGCAAACGACGTCTATAGAAACGAGAGTAAAAAGGCACCGTAATCGAAGATTTAAAGGGTACATTGCCATCCATGCATAACACAAATGTCATTAATGTAAACATTCCGCAGAGATACGATTTAATTCCCAAATCATGTGTAAATGTAGAAATAGAGGCTACAAATGGAAACATTCATAAAATTTGTAAGAGTTTTCCAAATGTCAAAAATATAGATGTAAGTAAATTAGACAGGAAGTTCCACACTCGGCATGGCCTACACTTAAATAGGTTAGGAAAAGAGTATCTTAGTGATGAAATCTGCAAAATTGTAAATTCAAATGGTAAGAATAGTTCAACAGTAATATCTTTAAAGTGGAAGCAGGGAAACTGGTAAACGAAGCCAAACGTGAGGTTTGGCATTCAGAGCTTTTGATGGCAAAATTTACTGAGTGCAACAATGGTAGTTCGGATTTGTCTAGCAACAATAACAATTATGATAATAATAATAATGTAAATAAATCACCAACACGAGCTTGCAAAATTAACAAATTTAAAATTACCACCAGAATGTTCAGCCTCTCTATAATAAAATTGATTACATAAATCTAATGCTTAAAAATGAACTTAAAGACATCTCAGCACTATGTATTTCAGAACATTGGCTGAAAGAGGAACAACTAGAATTAATTCAATTCCCAGGGTTTATACTAGCTAGTAAATACTCTAGATTTGTAGATAAATTAGAATTGTTACTCAATAACATAAGCAAAGTAAATTTTGATATAATAATTTGTGGGGATGTAAATGTGGATTTCTTAAAATGTGATAGAAATTGTGAATTATTAACACAGTTACTAATTTCCTATGGACTGAAACGTACAGTAAATACCCCAACAAGAATAACAAAATTTAGTAAAACCACTCCTGACCAAATTTTTATAAATAGAGATAAATATCACCATTCAATAGAAGTCTATTGTCCGGGTTTTAGCTACCACCATGGACAAATACTGAGTTTTGAAGTACCCGAAACAATCAATAATAATGATAATGGAGTAAAATCAAAGTGCAGGTCATTCACTGAAACAAATGTTACATATTTCAATGACTTATTAAAAAAGGAAACATGGTCAGAAATTTATAAACTAGAAAATGTAAATGATAAATTTAATGCATTTAACGGTACCCTAAAACACTATTTTGAAACAGCATTCCCCTTTAAACAAAGAACTGTTCAAAATAACAAAACTAGCATTTGGATAACAACAGGGATTATAAATTCATGTCAAAGAAAGAAATTTCTACACAAATTATATAAACAATACCACACAACACCTGAATTCAATTTATACTACAAAAAACACACTAGCATATTAAATAAGGCAATAACTTAAGACTAGCAAAGAAAATGCATAATGATAATTTTATTTCCCAATCATCTAATAAAAACAGGGCTATGTGGTCCGTGATAAGGAAAGAAACTCGGAAATCTGCTAAAATACAAAGGAACATTATACAAGTGATTAATAATCCAGAGGAAATAGCAAACACTTTTAATGACTATTTTCTGGAAATTCCACAAAAATTATTAAATAAATCACAAATACACAATAAATAAATACACTAAATTCTAATAATAAAATAAATATATGTAGTGATTCTTTATTTAAAAATCATGTCACAAGTGAAGAGGTAAGAATAGTTATAAAAGAGCTAAAAAATAAATTCTGTGCTGGTATTGATGGCATCCCTGATGCAATTTTAAAGAAATGTGCAGAAAATATAATAAATCCACTTACGCACTTAATAAACAGTTCAATTCTCTCAGGAACTTACCCGGATATTTTGAAGTTATCAAAAGTAATTCCAGTGCACAAAAACGGTTCAAAAGATGAATTAGATAACTATCGTCCTATTACCTTACCAACTGGTATTGCAAAAATTGTGGAAAAAATCATGTAGGCCTATAAGAGACTGATAAGTTTTATGGAAAAAAAAAATAAAAATATTATCAAATTCACAGCATGGATTCAGAACGGAAAAATCTACACAGACAGCAATTTATGAATGTAGTAATAGTATACTGAAATTAATTGACAATAAGGAACATGTAACTGCCCTATTCTCGGATTTATCGAAAGCATTTGACATTGTTGACCATAAAATCCTCCTTACAAAACTAAATCAATATGGTATTAGAGGTCTAGCTAATAAATGGATCGAGTCTTACTTAACAAGGCGTAAACAAATAGTAAGATTGAGACACAAGGATGATGGAACCAAATTACTTAATGAAACATTGTCCAATGAGGGAATTATTAAATTTGGAGTACCCCAGGGATCGGTTTTGGGCCCACTACTCTTTCTTCTATATATCAATGATATAACACAGAACGTTCATGCTGATTTTGGCACTTGGGGCCCATTTAAGCCTATTTGAACTCTCCAAAAACTATGACGCGGACGCCGCAGAGATGGGGACTTTTCAGGATTTCTTACTAGGGAACATCTATGCCAAATTTCAGCATTACATTATATATTTTTTAGGTTAAAACTTAATATGCCTGGCCTAATAAGGAAATTTTGTTTGCGGACGATACAACACCCGTAATAAAAGGTGAAACTAAACAGGTCATACAGCAGTCTGCGGACTCCGTTACAGGAGAGTTAACCAAATGGTCACAAGATAATCGCCTCATAATAAACTATAAAAAGACAGTATGTCTAAATTTCCACACTATACAGAATAGGAATCCTGCGATGCCCAATATAACATTAAATGGTCATCAAATAGAAAATAAATCAGAAACAAAATTTTTAGGACTATGGATACAACAAGACTTGAAATGGAATAAACATATACAATATCTGAATACTAAACTGAACTCGATGTGCTTTGCATTACGTATTTTGAAAACCTGCACTAGCATGCACACATTAAGAAATACTTATTTTGCTTATTTCCATTCATACTTAAGATATGGGATCATATTTTGGGGTATGTCGCCAGATGTACTAAGCACGTTTAGGATACAAAAGAGGGCGATTAGAATTATGGCAAATGTAAACTCTAGAGAATCATGTAGACCTCTGTTTAAAGATTCTCCCACTGCCCTGCATATATATCTTTGAAAGTATTATGTTTTTTAAAAAGAATTTAATGAATAAAGATGTTTTTCTTAAAACAAACAATGATGTTCATAGGCATAACACAAGACAAAATCAAAACATTCATATTTCACACACACACACAAGCATATATCAAAAAGGAACTTTTCACACTGGAGTTAAATTATACAATAAACTACCCCAGTATATAAAACTGGCCCCAAAAATAAAAACCTTTGATAGAATGTTGAAAGCTTATCTGCAGTACCATTGTTTTTACTCAGTAGTTGAATATTTTAGCGTATAGGAGTGATGGAATCTATAACTATATTTTACTTTTTTAATTTAATTTTAATACCTAGCTGTATGTTGTTGTATTTATAGAATTTAGTTTTCATATTATGATAATAGAGTGAGGTGTAAATAGTTGCCCAATAAGATTGTATCTCTTAAGATCTGTTACTGTAATAGGTTATAAATAGTTATAGTATTAGTAATACTTGTTAGTAGTTTTATTTTATAGATGTAAATTCTGACGTGTCCTATATCAAAAATGTATTGTATACATGTATTTGATCAAATGGAATTATAAAAATCTATCTATCATATTTCAACTAATTCTTGTGGAAGTGTTACTGTTTTTGTAAACCAAATAATATTAGTTTATCTCCTTGACCTAGGGTGCTAGATAAATGTTTTAATAAAAACAATAAAAATAAAAATTATAGGTAAAAAAATGGTAATAAAAATAATGCATTTTTAATTTCTTTTTATTATCCTAGTTTTCTTTACTTTTTAATTGTTTACTATTTTAAATTGTTTATTAACGCCCAATATGCCTCTAAATTTTGAAAATAAATACCTTAAGCATATTTCTAATAATTTTACCATCTTAATTGTAAAATTATAAAAGTAATTATGAGCATTAGAATGTTAAAGAAAACAAAAACTAAAATTAATAATAATTACATAGTCAAAAATAATTAAATGTAAATAAGTACGAATGAAAAATATTTACTACTGCACTATTCTGGCCTATAAAGGGTTAAATTTGATGCAAAAAAAGGCACCTTTTAGCCCAATTTATGCACTAAAAGGAAAAGATTTGTTGACAAGCCAAAATTTATTAGTACGGTATTTTATTATTGAATAAATTGGCAATGTATAACTTTCAATTGAGACGGACTTAGATTATCTTCGTGTGATTACTGGCACCGATTACAAAACATGTCATCTTATTTGAACCCCCTCGTGGCACAGTGACTAGCGTTTGTGGACGTCACCCTTGAGATCGAGGTTTGATTCCTCACCTCGGCAATCCTAGGAATGGTTTCCCTTAAGGCCATTCTTAGGCCCAATTACAAATACACAGACACCATTATACCACCGTTTGTCAGAGAAATCTTTTACACACGTCGCATACCCAAGTACATGGAGATCACCACAATGTCCCAGCCCCTAATTTGTGGTTCCATTAGACTTGTCCGGTAACCTGTGTTAAATGTCGTGTCTGTAATTAGGCTTGAATTAGGAACCATCCCAGCATTTTCCTGGAGTAGAAGTGGGAAAACCACTTGGAGGATGGCAGAGGTGGGGTTCCCAGTGATCTGGGTATGAATCAAGGACCTCCACACCACTTTGCTCAACGCTCTCCCTCACTGTATCCATCCTCCTCATCCTTCCCGTGACTTTCTCAGTAAATAATCGCATCAAGACTCTGTCTTTGCATCATATGTCCATACCATTTTAGTTTACAGATCTCTATCTTACTTTGGGAAACCTGCCTTTTGCCTTATTTTCTTGTTTCTGTTTGTCAGTAGCAATTCCTCCATGTAGGACGCGAGGATCATCCCACAGTCAGCTCTCAGCTTGATTGTTTTGTAAAATAGTCTACCTTGCGTGCCCTCTCGGTCACTGTCAGTACTTGTAACTAGTTCTACATTTCACCCCTAGATGGGTGAAGTGTGACCTTCACCGCAAGGAGTAGAAAGCTGATGAAGGAAACGTTGCATCCTCAAAGTACGTGTTTATAGCTTTAGAAAAGTATGGAAGCCCTTGAGGTGGAAGGGGCAGGTTTGGTCTGTTTAATGACGGTCTGAGGACGTCGACTGAGATCCTCAAGTCTCGCTATTGGTTGAATTTTAACCAAAACTACAGGCTTATTGGTTATGATTTTGCACGGTCAGAATGGATAGTCTGTTTTCAGCGTGTGCACATCTTTGGAGTGGTATTCGATTGTATTGTAATGTGTTCGTAATAGTGCTCTGTGACTGAATAACTAATCTCAATTTAGCCCAGCTATAATAAGCCTATCATATTACGTCCTACACATAAAAATCAACAGTCGCCACTGGATTTTGTCTCTGCGAATCTTTCCAATATAGGTACCTCTAAGGAACTTGATCCCTGCTGCCTACGTTCCTCCCGTTTAGTTGTTGTTCACGTGCCTGCTGCTTATAGGTGTGTAATTTGTTGCCTCCAGCCCTCAAACCAGAATGAAATTCTTGGAAGAGCTGGGAATGGAGCACTTGCTCCTTCTCGAGCGGGGTTTACAATAATAGTGAAACTGGCCGAGGAAGTGGTCATGGGCAATGTTGATGTTAATTGTTATTTTACGAGGCCCCTAATGGATTGGGTGATTATTTCAAATTACAGAGGCGTGCAAATTATTAGACTTAAATGAAGAATTTCAATCGGTCACATTTTTTTAAATCAAAATCATTTCATTTTTACTACCCTACTTAGTAATGCTTTCTCGCCTGTGGATTTACAAAGTTTCCCATAAGGAATTGCATCTGGAAATTTTCGAAATTGGAGATTCTGAGGAAATCTGAGTTGGGTCAGTGTTTTCTTTTTTTCCATTGACTTTGGGATGTATCCTCTAAATCAGATTGATTTCAATCCATCGTGCACTGATCTTTGAATAGTTGAAGAGTGGACCACCAGTAATAAAAGACTTCCAATCCCTCGGTTCTATATTCAGACAAAAACTGGCATAAAGTAATCAAAACAAAACGTGTGGCGTTACCATGGCTCCTCGCTCAGTGGAAACTGTAAACAATTAGTTTACTGTCAGATTCATAACAAAAAATTATTAAGACTGTAGATTAAACATTTAAAATAGTTTGAGCGCCTTGCAAAACCGTATTGAGTCACAAAATAAATGTTGCCATCGAGTCTAATAACTACACATACTGGAAAAAGAAAAAGGGCAAATATTGGAAATAAAAGATAGGGTAAAGAAATGCCCTTGAAGAATGAGGACAGAGACTCGGAGCCTTGGAAGGGAAACGAGAGAAGGTCGGCACCAAATTCGATGGCAAAAGGGGAATAACGGACCCAGCTTTGAAACCCCTTGGGGTCGTCAAATCCCAAGCTTACCAGCCATGAGCCCTTGAGGGTGAGGAGGGGCTCCTTTACCATCTTGTGCAGAATACAGGAGAATAAGTGTGGGCCAAGTTAGGCGGGAAGATTAAAAGACACTGCAAGCCTCAGATACCGGAAGAGAACAAGAGTTGACCAAGGGAGGTTGAGAGGAAAGAGGAGTAGGTCTTGGTTCCTGGGTAAGTGAAACCACGAGGAGCAAAAATAAACAGGAACTTTATTCACACTAATTAAAATACACACCTCGCTGTTCTGCCCCTTAACAAACAATCAACAAAATACTTTGGCAGATGACATCGCTGTTCTGCCACTTAAAAAACAATTAATCAACAAAATACACATTACATACAAAGAGGAACTCTTGAAGTTTCCAAACACACATATAAAAACCAAGTTGTGCTTCCTCAACAGAAGGAACTAGATACAAACACACACTTCTTATTGTGAGCCCACTCTAACACAACGGATAGAATGGACACATAAGGTACAGTACAACAAGTTCATCAAGTTCTAGGCAACAATCATTATTATGAACTTACATTGCATAATTCCCCTACAATTTTTCACAATTAGAATTATTTTATTGGTCCACCTGGTTAATACAATTTATTCTTTTCTATTCTTAGATTTAAATAAATAAATAATGTATGAAAAGACATGAATATAACCATGTATGCCCAATTCCCTATTGACACAGTTTAATATATTATAAAAATTAATACCCTACATCAATAAAATGTACCTTTCATTATAGATTAGGCCTACCTTACGAGTAACTTACTCAATTTTCCTGGATCATATTTTTTCACAGCAACGACATCAGTGGACATAGAATGTCCCTTCTTACTATTACATCATACAGTGAATCTGCTCAAAGTGCAGACCAGAAGATTCGGTGGAACTTTAAAAAGGCAGACTGGGAAAATTTCAGAAACAAACTTGAAACAAAAATGTCGGAAATTGATCTTGATGCACCTCCTAACATCATCCTGAATAAATTTACTACAGCCATAAAAGACATAGCCAAACTGTGCATACTCCGAGGTGCCCAAACAAAATATAAACCTTTCTGGTCAGATGAATTGAACAATCTTAAGTCCGCCAGAGACAAAGCAAGAAGAACAGCTGAACTTACTCAGGATCAAAATGATGTACGGAAATGGCGACAAGCAACAGCAAAATTAAAACAAGCAATAACAATATCAAAAAGAGAATCTTGGAACACATTTATAACAACAGTTGACTATAGGACAGACAGCAATAAAGCTCACAAACTTATCAATTCTCTAAACAACAAACACGTAGTCACTCCTTTGAATCCTATTAAGATAAATGATAAGGAAATTACAGACCGTCATAAAATAGCAAACCACTTCTGTAAACATTTCACTTCAATTAGACTATCAAAACAGAAAAAGAAAGAAGACAAGACTCTCAAAAAAATAGTCAAAAAATTCATGAATAATAATGCAGATGATATCTTTAACAATAAATTTTCAATGGAAGAGTTAATGTTAGCAATAAAGAACACACAAGTCAGAACAACCAGGACCAGATGAGATATTCCCAGAATTCATAAAAAATCTAGGTCCATCTGCTCTAAACATCCTGCTACACATATTCAACAAATTTTGGACATCAAATGATAACCTACCTAAAGACTGGACCAAAGCAACCATCATTCCAATCTTAAAACCAGGCAAGCCAAAAAACCAAGTCCCCTTGTACCGACCTATAGCACTTACCTCCATTCTGGTAAAAATTCTAGAAAGGATGATTACAAATAGACTCAATTGGTACTTGGAAACAAAATCTCTTCTATCTGAAGAGCAAGCAGGGTTCAGACAAAACAGGTCCTCCTCCCACCAAATAATGAGATTTACACAACCAGTTAAAGAAGCCTTTAACAAAAGGGAAAGTGTTCTTGCAGTTTTCATCGATTTTAAAGGAGCCTATGAAACTGTATGGCGAAACATGCTGCTAAAGAAACTTATCAACTTCAAAGTAAAAGGATGTATGTTAAACTGGTTTTCAAGATTCCTTTCACAAAGAATGATCAATGTTCGTTACAACAACAAAACTTCAGGTCGCAAGCAATCAAAACTAGGCCTCCCACAAGGAGCTGTATCAAGCACAACTTTATTCAATGTGTACATCAACAATCTTCGAAAAACAATAAAGAAAGTAGGTAATGTGAATATCAGCATGTTTGCAGACAATGTTATCATTTGGACCACAGCACGTAACAGCCCAAATCAGCAAATGCTTCTTGAACACAGAATGAACCAGGCACTTATAAAACTCAAAAACTGGACTGAAAACAATAATATGGAAATCAATACTTCCAAAACAGTATACCAGTTTTTCTCCCTGAGACACCACAATCCAACTTTTAGTCTCAAATTTAGTAATCAAGACCTTCCAAAAAGTGAAAGTACAAAGTACCTAGGTATCATCATGGACAAGAAGCTGAACTGGACCAAACACATAAAACATGTGGAGGATAAGGTAAGCAAACAGATGAAATTACTGAAGAGACTAGCAGGAGCTACTTGGGGGAGCACTCAAGACACACTCAACAAAACCTACAATACTTACATCAAACCTATCATAAAATATGGCAGTGAAGTACTCTCTACAGCACCCCAGTCAAACATTGATCGCCTCGAGAGGTGTCAGAATAATGCCCTACGAATCATAACAGGTGCAATAAAAACCACACCTATAACCGCCTTGCAATTATATACCCACAACTTACCAATAGAAGAAGAGATGAAACATCAAACAGCCAATGCATATCTCAGTATACAAAGACTACCTCAAATGACATGGATCAAAAAACCAGTTTCTAGCCCTAATCTTAAAACACAAAAAGATCCCTTAAGTCTCGCCAAAGAATACATCAATAAGAGCAATCTGCAAATAAAACTTGAACCACTCTGTATGCCAGTCAACCCCATTGAATATATACAAGTGACTACAGATCTTACTTTGTTAGAAGAGGTCTGCAAGAAAGGCTCTTCACCACAAGATCTAAAACAACTGGCCCTCTGTACAATAGAAGAAAGATATCCATCTAATCAATGGCTAAAAATATTTACAGATGGCTCACAAGACAAAGAAAATAGAACTGGAGCAGGAATACATTCATCTCTCTTCTCACTCTACTTCCCAGTAGGCCAAAACAAAACAAACTTTGATGCTGAGATAAGAGCAATTTCACATGCACTCCATCAGTTATTAGGCAGAAACATTGATTATCAAAAATGAGTTATCATTACAGATTCAAAAGCAGCCATCCAAGCCATCTCGTCAAATTATAAGCCCCAAAATAAAGAACTGAAAGAAATTTTTTGTATGATAAAAACCCATCAAAGACTCCACAAACATATCTCATTTCAGTGGATCCCTTCTCATGTTGGAATAGTAGGAAATGAAGAGGCAGACAGATTAGCAAAAAAAAGGTACCACACTACAACAACCTGTCAGTCAGACTGATTTTATGTCAGCAAAAACGATCTTGAAGAATACTATCAAAAACAGGTATGAAGAAATGGCAAAGAAAACAGCAGATACCAAATTATGGAAAGACATTGATGCTAAATGGGATCAATATAAATTAACATCAAGAAGAGAAGCTGTAGCCTTCTTCAGACTTAACACTGGCCACGACTGCCTTGCAGCTCATCTGAAACGAATCAACATCCTGAGATCTGAAGAATGCACACTTTGTCACGAACCTGGAAGTAAAATGGATAAGGGGCACCTGCTACATTGCAACAAACTTGATGCGACTGCTAGAACTTCTGGAAACCTCACACAACTCTATTGGAACGCAAGAAAGCTGATGGATTGGAATCCGGGCTAGCCATAAGAAACAACCACAACAACATCATAAAGATATTTATTCACATGTAAACACATGATCATATGAATCCCATGAATGTATAACATCCACATCACTGATACTTTACACTTCAGGCTGGTTTCTTCAAGAGCTACATCTTTCACCTTTAATCTAAATTTGTAGCATAACTGGTTTTCTTGTCTTTTAATGTATTTTTAGCCTTTTAGAAAATTAATAATTTTAGGATTATTTTTGAAAACAACCTTTGTTATTGAAAAATTGTTTAAAGTGAGACTTGCAACTCGACTTGTATTATATATTTTCTGCTGGGTAAGATCACAATTTGGACGAAACCGTTGCACTAGTACATTTTATTAACTTCAGGTATTCATTTTTATAAGTAAATAAATAAATTAATTTGAAATTTAAAAAAAAAAGTAAAAGATATATTACCGTACATACAATGAGGTACTCATGAGGTTTCCAAACATATATATAAAAAAAAACCGATTAAATTGTACTGTTCAGGTGGACCTATAAAATAATACTGTGAAAAATTGATTGTAAGACAATATGGATCAAAGATGACTACCTTCATATCAACGTATTCACTGCAGAACGTGTATGTTCAAATTATGTAACATAACCTCACTATTAAGATACAAAGAATAATACAAATGCTTAGAACAAGGGCTGTGCGATCTATCTACATTCGAGATCAAGACTTGATTCTAAATATCGATTGACGTAATATAGACTTTCAATCGAGATTTTGGTTCGCTTGCCTCAAAGGCTAGAACTGTGGATTTTTTTTTTGTTATGCTTTAGCATGTATCAATTACTGTTTTGTATTACTTGAACCTAATTTAGAATAAATACTCAATTTACTTCATGCTTTAATCTTTTATCAATGCAACTTTAATTGTCATTTCAAGAGACATTACTCGTTTGTCATATTGAACACAAACGCTAAATGTTGCAATCAAAATGCTTGTAGGCTTTGCCCTCTAAATCGCTACCAACACGATGTTATTTGAATCTACAACAAGAACTCAATGTTCGCACACCTTTTCTTACAATGCTTTGAATGAAACCATAGTATGTTTTGTTTCTTTCACCAAAAATGAAAACAGTTGCGGTCGAATAGCCGCTCGTACTACAAAGTCATTAATTGATACACACATTAAAGTTTATTTATAAGGTGCGTTCAAAAAGTAATGAGCCAGAGGCTGTAATGCGCAAACCGGTGAAGACATCGGCTAATCGTGGAGTGTGTAACGAGGTGTCATTCCGACCAGAGTGTAAAAGGTCACAGCCCGTCGCTAGAGGGCACGGGTGCATGTCACGTGACGATACAAAGCGAGCAGCAGCATGCATCAATCGTCCAACCAAGACCAAGACAGTAGGCCATTCGACATGCTTCCTGGTGTGGTTGAAGACTGTGGGGCTCCCATTGGGCACACACTTTGCGCAAGTGGAGTCGTACCTTCATGATGGTGTGCACACTTCCGACACTCAATCCGACCACGGCGGCTATGGTGTTCTCTGTCACTCGGTGGTCCTGGGTAATGAGTGCATCAACCAGCTGGACGTTGTCATCGGTAATGAAGGGGGATGCCTCAGACCGGGCATCATCGGCTAACGACACCCGTCCTTCCCTGAAGCGCTTGTGCCACGCCTTGACCCTTGCAAGGGACATGCAGTGTTTGCCGTACACTTGTGACATTCGGCGATGAATGTTCGTTCTCCCTACTCCTTTCGCTGTCAGAAACCGAACAACAGCTCTTTGCTCTTCGTTTGACGCCTCCATGTCACTGTTTGCAATGCCACTGGCAGCGTTGGACGATCGATGCATGCTGCTGCTCGCTTTGTATCGTCACGTGACGTGCGCGCGTGCCCTCTAACGACGGGCTGTAACCTTCCACGCTCTGGTCGGAACCACACCTCGTTACACACGCCACGATTAGCCGATGTCGTCACCGGTTTGCGCATTACAGCCTCCGGCTCGTTACTTTTTGAACGCACCTTATTCACAAAACATTCTGATCTTTCGTAGTATTGCCATCAATGCCTACGAGCAACATTCAATCAGGAAAGTTTGGCAAAACATTTTCAAACATCAAGTTATTATTGTATTGGTCAATCGGATCAGACACACTCAACCTGGTGATCTTAAAATGAGATTTTTTTGCTGTCGTCATACGAGCCAACAAGAAGTACTCTCTTTACAAGTTTTGACAGTCAGAAATTTTATCGGTATGGGAAATAGTATTTTTCTAATATACAGTAAAAATGATTGACATCCCATGACTAACTTTGTTTCATTCAAATCCATAATGGATTTTGTTAGGTCCGTATTGACAAATAACTATTAAATCAATTTAAGAGGAAAACTCTGTCAATCAATACTTAATGTATTAAAACATAATTACATTGGGTACATGTTTCGAACCTTATTGGTCCTTCTTCAGCCCTGAACTTTTATAAAGTTTGCAAATAATCATAATATAACTACCATCAACATAATGCTTGCAAAGCATATTAAACATAAAAAACATACATAAATCCTGAAAATGACACAAATTTAAAACAATGAAAAACACATTAAAACAATGTTAAAATTGACTAATGTTAGTTGCGTCTTAGTATTACGCTTAGTCCGTTTGAATTTGGATGATTGACCACATGTAGATTTTCTTGAGAGACTTGACATTGAGTTGTGTGTGTGGGCAGTGAAGAGTCAAGTTGATATTCTAATGGGATTGTCCCATGCGGCAATTTGACGGAGGTTTCTCCTATGAATAAAATCTTGGCGAGATTCATGAATTGATCTCTTTATGCAGAGTGCTTGTCGGGAAGGAAGGAATGTGGGCCGATGACCCTAGGCCCTTCTGTCTTTGAAGTGAACTTAAGTGGTCCGTGTGGAAGTTGCAAGAAGTTCTTCTTGATGGTAGTTATATTATGATTATTTGCAAACTTTATAAAAGTTCAGGGCTGAAGAAGGACCAATAAGGTTCGAAACATGTACCCAATGTAATTATGTTTTAATACATTAAGTATTGATTGATGGAGTTTTCCTCTTAAATTGATTTATTATTTATCCCATGACTAACACGAAAGATGCTGATTCGACTCGACTGTCATGAATCATGCCTGGTGGATGGTGCATCCCCAGCCATTTCAGCAGTTCTGAGCGAGAGAGAGAGAGGCACATACTTGTTGCATTATTATTGTCATTTATATTCGATTTAATGGGTGTCCTGGTATTTGATATAACAAGTCTGACGAGTCTTTGCCGTTCTGAAGAGTGTGTGCTACCAACTGTTTACATCTGGACCAGTGTGAGGCAAGAGATCGACACAAGGAGATTGTGTGCTTATATGTTTCAGGCACTAATGTTACCAGTAACATTAATCTTCGATCGCGGGTTCAAACCTGGCCGAAGTCGTCGGATTTTTTAAGAGCTTTAAAAATCCCTCAGTATGCTTTCCTTTGGAGGAGAAGAGGCTGCATTCCAGTATTTTTGTTTTACATTTATTAATTTTCATCATGAATTCTTTCCGTAAGACGGAGTCCATACCATTCAAAAACTCATTCAAATCCTCAGGCTTGTCGGCCAAGATGACGATGTCATCAGCAAATCTCAGAGTTGAAATTATTTCTCCTTGAATCTTCACTCCCACTTTAAATTTTTCTCTAATTTCCTTCATTGCTTGTTCAATGTAAAGATTGAAAAGTATGGGTGATAAGTTGCAGCCTTGCCTTACACCTTTCTGAATACCAGCTTCTCTCTCATGTCCTTCAACTCGAATGACTGCTGTCTGGTTTCTGTACAGATTGTATATCACCCTCCTATCCCTGTACTTTATTCCAATTGATTTCAAAATGTCAAACAATTTAGTCCAATCAACGTTATCAAAAGCCTTTTCTAAGTCTACAAAAGCCATGAACGTTCTCTTATCTTTCCTTATTCTACCTTCTAAAATCAGCCTAATACTTAGTACAGCTTCCCTTGTTCCTACATTTCTCCTCAAACCAAACTGGTCTTCACCCAACTCCGTTTCTATCTGGCTTTCAATCCTCTTGTAAATTATTCTAGACAGGATCTTTGAAGCATGAGTAATCAAGCTGATTGTACGGTAATCTTCACATCTGTCAGCTCCCACTTTCTTTGGTATAGGGATGATTACATTCTTCTTGAAATCAGGGGGTACCTCACCTGTCTCATAAATCCTACACCAAGTGAAATAACCTGATCAGACCTTCATCTCCTATGCAGCGTAGCAACTCAATCGGTATATCATCTATGCCTGGTGCTTTGTTCCTGCATAAGTCTTCCAAAGCTCTATCAAATTCTGATCTCAATATTAAATCTCCTTTCGCATCCTCATCAATTTCCTCCTCCCTTTCCATTACATGATTCTCAGTCTCCTTTCCCTTATACAAACTCTCTATGTAAGCTTTCCATCTCTCAACCGTTTCTTCCCTATCTGTTAGAGGCTTTCCATTTGTGTCCTTAATATTACAGCACTTAGTCTTCTTTTCCCCAAAAGTATTCTTAATCCTTCGATAAGCTGTGTCTACTTTTCCTAATTTCAGACAATTTTCTATACCTGCACATTTCTCTTTCAACCATTCTTCTTTCGCTTCCTTGCACTTCTTGTTAACCTCAGGTAGCAGGTAGGGACTCTCTTCGGAGGTAGCCCTACCCAGGGAGTGGCGCCCCTGCCTATGTGAGTCCCAGAGCGCACTGGCCCGGTGTGTATCATCTGGTAAGGGTCCCAGCTCAGGGTTACGAGTGAAGACCTCAACGGCAGTGAAGGCGGAGAAGATGTACTTCGGTACGGCGGAGCTGGCGGATGGGGCACATGTGTTTAGGCCCAACGGCAAAGCGGGCGGAAGAAGAATCCATTACTTTTATGGTTCCCAACGGTCGTGAAGGCGGAAGAGGCCATGCCAGACGAATTGGCTGTGAAGGCGCACCTCAGTAATATTTTGAGTCTGCGGCAGTTCGTTGCAGTCTCCGTGTCTGGTCTTGCATGTCTCATTTCATATGTGCTGCAGGACACGACTCCGAGATCATAGTGAGTGGGTCACTTCCTGGCAAGTTGTGATCCACCCTAAACAAATACACGCCAGTGGCAATTCTTCCATCAGTCACTTATTTTCTAAAGTCCAACGGCGATGGGATATGGATGGTGGGGGCAGGTTATGGGTGTAACTGGAAGCCCCTAGTTCGGACCTGCACGTTGGCAGCAGATGTGTGATGGTCGTCTTCCTGGGACTCTGTGGCTACTCAGGAGTTCGGTCCTGCATCTGTGTTTGAGCAGGCCTGTTTAGGATTACCGCTGCTCACCCCACATGGGGAAGGCCCTAGAAAAGGTGGGCTAAACATCGGAAGTCACATCTACTGTCCGGCTGGGCGGCCGCACCCAGCAGGTCACCCCTCATGCGGTCGAAAAACAAAAACTACCAAGTCAATAAGGACACATAATTTTATCATTGGAACATGGAACGTCAGAACTTTGCTTGACTTAAAAGATAACGACAGGCCTGAAAGAAGAACGGCCCTTATTACTCATGAATTATCCAGACTCAACATTGACATCGCTGCTCTCAGTGAAACCAGGTTGTCCACTGAAGGAAAAATTACTGAGTTTGGATCAGGTTATACCATCTTCTGGAAGGGAAAGGAGGAGGGAGAACATCGTATTCATGGTGTAGGATTCGCTGTAAAGACCAAGCTAGTTAATGATTTCCAAATTACTCCCACTGCAATCAGCGAAAGACTTATGACTCTCCGCATTCCACTCTCTGGAGGTTCATTCATGACTCTCATATCTGCCTATGCTCCAACTTTGAAGGCCGATGATGAAGTTAAGGGCCAGTTCTATGACCAGCTTGGCACAATCATCTCCAAGGTACTATCTACAGATAAGCTCTTACTCCTTGGTGATTTCAATGCAAGAGTTGGGAAAGATAACCGGCTATGGCAAAATGTGATGGGTAAACAAGGTCTTGGAACCTGTAATACCAATGGACTTCTTCTTCTTGGTCTTTGTGCAGAACATGAACTCTTCATCACCAACACTCAATTCCGATTACCTGACCGCTTCAAGACCACGTGGATGCATCCACGTTCTAAGCATTGGCACATCCTTGATTACGTCATTACCCGACAATGTGATAAGAAGGACATACTTATTACCAAAACAGCAAGGAATATTGACGATTGTTGGACGGATCACAAACTTCTCATCTGTAAACTCAGGATATCCATCAGCCCAAAACCACCAAGGCGTTTCCAAACCCCATCCAGAGGAAAGTTTAACACCTCCAAACTTCAGGATGAATCTATTTCCACAAACTTTGAGAATATGATCAATGCCCAGCTATCAGATCATCCAGTTAAAACAAGTGACATTCGAGAAGAATGGATCAATCTGAGGGAGATAATCACTAAGTCAGCTGAAGAAACCATTGGTTTGGTAAAGCAGAAAAGTCAAGACTGGTTTGATGACAACAACGAAGAAATTTTGCATCTCATCAACATCAAAAGGGAAGCCTATCTATCTCATCTTCAAGACCCATCCTCAAATACGAAGAAAGCTCTGTATTTAGAACTCAAGAGTAAGTGTCAGACACAAATAAGAGAGATAAAGAATACTTGGTGGCAGCGGAAAGCTGAGGAACTTCAGAGGCTATCTGATACTCGTGATCTGAGGAACTTCTATGCAGGGATTAAAGAGATGTATGGCCCACTTCGTTCTTCATCAGGTACACTAAAAAGTGCTGACAACTCTGCCACTCTTACTGACAGCCATGATGTCTTAGAGCGTTGGAAGGAACATTTCTCCATCCTTCTAAATCGTCCCTCAACAGCTGCTGAAGACTTCCTTTGTGATGTGCCGAAATATCCTGAACAACCATGGATGGCTGTACCTCCTTCTTACACGGAATTCAGTGTAGCTCTCAATCAAATGAAACCAAGAAAGGCACTTGGCCCAGATAACATCCCACTGGAATTAATTCAAGCTGGAGGTCAGTCCCTCAAAACGCGGATTTTCACTCTTATTCTCAAAATTTGGGAATTAGGAGAAGTACCTGGTGACCTAAAGAACGCCACTATAATCACAATCTTCAAGAAAGGTGATCGTAGTGTTTGTGGCAACTATCGCGGTATATCGCTACTATCTACTGTGGGTAAAATTCTCGCCAGAATTTTACTTAACCGCCTTCAGGTTATCTCAGAAAAGATCCTCCCCGAGTCCCAGTGTGGATTTCGATCTTCCAGAAGCACAACTGACTTGATTTTCTGCATAAGACAACTACAAGAAAAATGTACTGAGCAACAGAATCCACTCTTCTTAGTCTTTTATGATCTGGAAAAGGCCTTTGACTCAGTTCCAAGATCTGCTATGTGGGCGGTGCTACAACGCTTTGGCTGTCCTCGACGCTTTGTTGATCTAATCCAAGCTCTCCATGATGGCATGACAGGTCAGGTTTGTCAGCAAAATAAGATCTCTGACGAATTTCCTATCACTCATGGACTGAAACAAGGCTGCGTACTTGCTCCAACACTGTTTGCATTGTATTTGGCTGCAATGCTCTATAAATCGCCCACAAACATCCCAGGTGTAGATCTCAGGTACCGATTTGATGGAGGGCTCTTCAACCTAGCTCGATTTCGCTCCAAGAAGCTAACTCAGGTTACGAAGATAACCAATATGTTGTATGCAGATGATGCAGCATCGCCTACACTCACGCCAGTGGAGTTGCAACAGACTGTTAATTGCTACAAGAATGCATGTGAACGTTTTGGTCTCACCATTAATGTTCAGAAGACCAAGGTTCTGGCACAACCCTCACCAGGCACTTCCCTTCCGCACTTCAACATTTCTATCTCAGATACTCCATTGGAGCAGGTAGACCACTTCTCGTATCTGGGCAGTCTGCTATCTGTACACGGCAATTGTGGGCAGGATGTTGAGAAGAGAATCGGTGCTGCCCATGCGGCATTTGGGCGACTATCGCACCGGGTCTTCTTGAATAAAGATCTGACCGTGAAGACGAAGCTCATGGTGTACCAAGCTGTTGTCATCTCAACATTGTTGTATGGCTGTGAAACCTGGACCCTCTATCGACATGACTTCCGAAAGCTTGAGCGCTTCCATCAACAGAAACTTCGATCCATCCTTAAGATAAAGTGGGAAGACCACATCACCAATCTTGATGTTCTTGAGAAAGCGCTTGCTAATAGTATAGAATCATCCATCATTGGTCATCAACTTAGATGGATTGGACATGTCCAACGGATGGATGATACGAGACTTCCACGTCAGGTTCTGTATGGTGAACTCACCTCCGGCACCAGACCTCATGGAGGCCCTAAGAGACGTTACAAGGACCAATTTAAGCAGAATATGAAGTTGACAGGTCTCAATCCACAATCCTGGGACCAGCTTGCTAAAGACCGTTCAACTTGGCGCCAGACCATCCCGGCTGCTGTCAAACTGTTTGAAGCAGAACGTCGTAGAATTGTTAAGGCCAAGCGACAAGCACGAAAGCTCCGTGCAGCACAGCCACGCCCTCCACCAACAGTTCTGTGTGATCTGTGTGGACGTTTGTTTCATGCACGCATTGGGCTGTTCAGTCACCGCAAACATGCCCACAGACCTCAACCTTAGATTATTTTAGACTGTTTTGGAAGAAGATGTATACTCGGAAACGAGTTAAAGCCGACGACGACGACCGTATATACCCGAATGTAAGACGACCCCGAATATAAGACAAGGCCTAGTTATCAACTGCCTATTACAGATTTTTTTTTAAAATACTCGCTAACTCATAACGTGCACAATATATGCCCTCAAGGTCGTGCTTTCATTTTTATAACATCTCGTGTTATCGGAAATCCCTCTGCCCGCTTTTCCAAGACATACTCTATAATTTCTTTGTTCAAGAATGGGAGACATCAAATTAAGATACGTTGATTACTCAATTACTGCTCGTAAAACTGACTGGTTGTTCTTGTAAAGGTTGTTTTAAAACATATTTCCGTATGCTTTCGAACATATAATTTATCCGCTTAAAATGACGGCGTATGCGCAAATCCTAACCTCAAAATGTATGCTATTCGTATATGCATGGTAATTAAACATAACAAACCATATTTTAATCTTCATCAACACATTGATTTGTTGGGAGTTACAAGATGCCAACACCACCTACTACTTTGCAAATAATAATAATTTTAAAAAAATATTTAATACCCTGAATATAAGACAACCCCAAATTTTTATAACACAAAAAGTGGGAAAAAACCTCATCTTACATTCGGGTATATACGGTAAAGCCGGCGGTCCCATGCCTTCAACTAATTACACCTGTGTGAAGCTAAATTATATATAGGTTAAGAATGTAAACAATGCTCTTAGGTCCCTACATTCGTTGCCAGGAGTCAACGGCAGTGGCATCTAGTAGCTAAGTTCTGAACTAGTAGTCGTTGACGGTGGCATTTGGTGGCAAAAGTAGCAACTATTTGAAAATTCGAAGACTGCAGTCCTTACTTGAATTAAAAAACAGATAACACACACTAATACAGTCACCAGAATTAACACCGGTTATCAGACAGATTCTACACACATCCAAAGTACATGGGGCTACATGACCGCGTTGTCGCAGCCCCTAAACTGAGAAACCAACCAACATTAATCTTCAATTAAGCTTATAAATGCCTTAAATCTATTCACATAACATTAAATTAAAATACCCAACTGACCAAACACATTGATGCACAGTGCAGACTGTACCAATATATCTCACATCACTGACAAACTGTAGTTCGTGCATCTACCATCGTCAAGCGGGTAATATGGCTTGAAGGTGGGGCCTAGATATAGTGGCATAACATATTCAACGGAAGAAGTAGCTTACTGTAAAATGATGCAATTCCAAGTATTGTCAAGACAACACGTAAAAACTGTGATAATAATATAGACTGTAACAGGGTTTTACAGAAAGTCAAATGGAAAGAAACTTATTCATGTTGAACAATAGGCTCGAAACATGACTGGGCAGACTAAACTCAAAATGTTTTGCACACCCAGTGGAGTCGTACTGCTCCTGGAAGATGACAGACACACGCATGTCATCAGGATGTGCTTCTTGTGGGAGTGTCGAGTGATATCCAGCCGCCTTCGCGTATTCAAGTCTGAGCCCGTGGCTTCCTGTCAAGGAATGGACATGAATGGCAGGATTTCAGCTTTTGGTATGATCCCTATTATACTAGAGACATCCTTACTTCCGACTTGAAGTTTCAGTGCTACGTCACAGCTAAACTCTAACCAGCCAATCACAGGCAGCCATTCAAATGGATATATCGAGATAAATAGAGTTTTGCCGACGATGTTGCCAGCTAACATCTTACGTTCACATGTTTTTGTCAGCTGTTTGCATTGTGCTCGGTTTATTTCATTGGCGGTCTTTGTGTATTCTTGTATTTCGCGTATATTTTTCTTTTTGATATTATTCTAGTCTGTCGTTATTCAATAGCTTAGTATTTGTTTGTCGTTGGACATAGTGTAGTATAATTACGTGTAGATGTAGGTTTGCTTTAGGTCAGGGAGTGTTTCTTTCTTTTCTGCCGTGCGTGTGTGTGATAGTGTCATGACGGGGTCCAGCACGAGGAAAACAAGCGCCAAGAGAGGAAATGGTTTGAAGAAATATTGCTGAACAACTTGCCTGAGAAGAGCACAATTGTTATGGACAATGCCCCGTATCATAGTGTCATTCACAACAAAGCTCAAACAATGGCAGCAAGAAAGAATGTGCTCATCGAGTGGCTGACAAGCCACAACATTCCTTTATGTGACGACATGACTCCAAAATGAGTGGTGTGTTCCCTTTATAGGGTTTATAGTACATTTTCTCGAACACTGATTATCTTCGACTCCGAACGCGAGCGGTAATGGTGAGTAATTTATTTGTTACAATTTTTTCCTGCTTCATTATCAGAAATATTCTATTAACCGCAGTATATGTGTTGTTTCTGCTATGTACTTATTCACGAGTATGAAGTGGGTAAACATGTGTCTTCACATTACGAGTGTTTTGCTAAATTTACGGCTATAATCATGTACGTCAGCTGGTTCGTGTTAGTGGACTGGCAACACCGTATCACCAGCCGGTGAACTGTCAAGTCGGAAGTAACGATGGCGGCACTATAGGGTGTTGTAGGCCAATAACGCCTGCACACCCGAGATTACTTTATTACAGAAAAATTAACGAATATAAGCTGGAGGGGAAAATTAGATTCGACTTTCATCACGAGATTGGACACTCTTATTGGAATATGGAATGTACAGAGAATGTGGCATGCTATGCTCCACTTATGATTTGCAGCAAGCACTGTAAGTCGCCCTCGTTATATTTTAGTTCTTCTAGTTACGTCCTTCGCTCCAGTAGTTTTGAAGCCAACCCATAGCAGATAACCACTAAGTGTTTCCTGATGAATCAACACCCCTGTGCTGAGTTATTTCTACATCATTCCCCCTTCTCCTATTGGTATTACATTGGGTTACATTTTATTGAAGTAAGGTTTCTTCAGGGGCACACTCGCAAAATAATTTCCGGGGGGAGTTGAACTAGATGTAGGTAAAGACAGTAGAACTTGACAATAGATACTCCTTGAGAAACAATTCTGAAAACTATTGAAATTAGCCAAAATACCTGTGGTAATGAACGGGAATACAATCTGGAGATGTAGTAATAGAAGTTTACTCCTCCGCTGAGTATAACCCACCCACTGTCCCGAATTTGATCACGACTTAGTTACATGAAAGTCCAGCTGGGTCTGCCATTTTACACCCGATTTAGTAACAAGTGCAGTATTGCCAACACCATGCATTCGGTACCATTTCATATCGGGTATCGTAAAACAAAAGAGCGCCATCGAGTTAAAGTGAAGTTTCAGTCTTAAGTTAGAACATTCTAACCTTTGTTTTGTCCAATCCAGTGGTTACAGCCTGATCACGCACATTGAGGGTAGTCACGCATCAATAATCTTTATCCAGGCCAATGGTTTTGCCTATTTCTTTTTTCCACATAATTACAACGTAACGTGTGTCGTGTGGTGTATTTTGTATCAGACATGTTGGCAACAGTGATAGGACGTGATATCAATATGTGTGCCTGAAACATGGCTGCCATCTTTGAAAGAGCAAGAAATAAAAACATTTATTTACATAATATAACAAATAATTCCAGTGCAGCAGTGATAGTTTATTGACAGTAATTTCAATTATTGAGTGACCAGGTAGAAAAGAATGTTTCAATGTGCAAGCACACCAAAGTAGGGGAGAGTGTTTCCAGCTCCCTTGCCTCTCAACTGCTAGTCTTTCTTCTGAGCATGTGCGTCTGGTAGGGGAAGTGTCTCTCTCTCTTTCTCGCTGCTACTTACTTCGTTGTCCTTGTCGCTGGACCTTCCGAAGTCGTGTATGGAAGGGGAAGCTCTTCAGCAGCTACGTAATGCAAGCCCCGCCTCCAACAGTCTTTTCTACCTGGTACCCCTATACTAATGACTCCAAGAAAAGTATGTGAATCATATATTTCCAATAATCTGCCAGGTAGAGGTGTAGAAGTGTAAAAGCCAGGATAGGTATTGTCAAGTTTTAATGGTAAAGACTGCCTTATGTAGCGATTGGCTAAACAGCCTTTCATTACGGATGGCAAATCCTTCTTTAAGGGGGCATATATATCCTGTATGGGTATGGGAAACTTTTAGAATCGCCAAGACTCCAACTACTACAAGGCCTGTTGTCAGCCATTACAGAACACAGAAGCCAAACTTTGCCATCTCTTTGAACAATTCACATAAACATCACTATAAACATTAAAAATGCAAAGTAAGTGACTCTATTGATTATCACAAAAGTCTACTTTCAAATAACATCACCTCAAACAGCCGGAAAGTGAAACTAAATAGGTGCGTGCGTAGCGACGAACTGTTTCGCAATAGTACTCAGAAGGTATATTCGGTCGTTATTCACCACATCCAAGATAAATACAAAATTACAAATGTTCAGACAGGAAGCTTACCTCACTGCTTACAACATTTCAACTATCAAATATTAAAATGAAAAAGTACTACAGTTTTTAATGCCAAGTTTCCATTGACATTCCCAACATCGGAAGTCTGATGTACTTGTTTTAAACAAAGGTGAATACATGAAAAGTAGAAAATGCCTCCTTTTAGCAACCAGACCGGATACACAAAAAGCATTAGATTGACACAGCAAAAACTTTTGACAGACGTTATAACACAGAGCATAAATAAACTATTGTGTCAACTTGACCACGTGTACCATCCATACCAACTGAAAAGCCCAATTATACAAAGGGTGAAACTTGGACAAATCCAGTTTCTTTGTAACGTTTGCGAACATAGTGCCCGAAATGAGGAAACAATCTTGCAACATAGGCGTAACCATTTGTATTTTCAATGACAGTAAACAAAATGGATGCAGCACCTTGACTAAGAACTTCTCCAACTTCTCATGATTTAACAGTTTACAAATTGCTGAGGTTTTACTGAATTTGAATTTCGAAAGACTTTAGAATGGAAAGTTTCCATCCAAACGTTTGGAATGTCTATAAAACCACCGATTTGAAATATTTTACTCATATAATCGTTATGGTACAACATACTATTTAAGCACAGAAAGCTTGTATAAAACAAACAAACTACACATGATGATGATGATGATGACTGTAAAAACCACAATTTGACACTCCAATAAATAACGTGCACAGCACACTCATCGAGACATCACGGCGTCGTAGGCTGACATGAGCTGTTCTGCCGTGAAGGACAACTCGCCGCTCGCCGACAGTTCATCGTAATCTTGCAGCAGTTGTTCCGCTAGAAAGAGACAGTTTCTTACAAAATAAGGATGCACAGAAAAAGGGGGACATATTGGGATTACCGGAAAACACAGTACGGGATCAACATGATGTTGCCAATCCTTCCAAATGCCCCGGAAGTTGGGACATTCACCAAAAGCAAAAAAAATACTATGAATGACTTTTACGTTAAAGGAAGAAAGTTTGAACAAATGAAAATAATAGCTGATATAGCAAAGAATAATGGTTATAAACCAGAATAATGTGAATAATATCAAGAATCAGATAAGAAAACAAAATTAAATCCACACTAATCAAAGAAGATAAAAAGGACAAAGGCAGATATGCCAAGTTTAGCTATTTCGGCTCGGAAATACATGCCATCACCAACACGTATAAAAAACATAACATAAAAGACGCCTTTAAAACTAACACAACAACATATTCTTCAATTACAACTCTGTTAACAAATCCGATAAATAAAACAATTCAGGCGTGTACCAACTAAAATGTAAGGATTGTGGGTGTTGCTACATTGGACAAACCGGTAGATCCTTTAAAATCAGACATAGTGAACAAACCAATGCCATTAAATTTTAAAAAAATTCAGCCATGGCAAACCCCATGGACAAAGAAAAACATAGTTTTGGCATTATAGAAGAGGACCTCAGAATTCTCAATACGTAAAAGAAGGGCAGGGCTCTCAGTATACTGGAAAACATGTAAATTCATATAAACCAAAAATTGGAACCCGTAAAAAATTTGAACGAAATAACATGTAAGTTAATGATAACATCTTGTTTAACACAGTAGCCCGCATCAGAAGTAGCCAAGATCGAAGAGTTGTCACATGTCACACATTACGAATGCGAGGCCAAACCCAGCCGACACAGGCCAGTAGTGAGGCAAGCCGCCAGCGAGTCAGTCGCCTGCATGATCGGCCCGACTACAAACACTAACCCATGTGTGTAAAATACGTCGACTTGAAGTTTTTATAGCTTTAGATTTTATTTCTATCATCTCCAAGCTAATCCTCCGTGGCTTAGGCGGCAGCAAACCGGCCTCTCACCGCTGGGTCCGTGATTCAAATCCCGGTCACTCCATGTGAGATCTGTGCTGGACAAAACGGAGGCAGACAGGTTTTTCTCCGTGTACTCCGGATTTCCCTGTCAAAACTTCATTCCTGCAACTCTCCACTATCATTTCATTTCATCTGTCATTTATTTAATCATTTCCCCAGTGGAGTGTGTCAGGCCTCGGCAGCCGGCACAGTTCCTATCCTCGCCGCTAGATGGGGGCTTCATTCATTCCATTCCTGACCCGGTCGGAGACTGGAAGCAGGCTGTGGATTTTCATTTTCATCTCCAAGCTCAGTGTCACAATCATCTTCCATCAACACGCAAGTCATTAAAAGGTTTTTAGTGTCGTAATTTTTGAAATAATTTTTAATAATTTTTAAAATTTAACGACTTACACTGGCATGTGTGAACGTATGTACACCAAGATTTTGCTGATTCGGCTGACGATGGCTCGATGGAAGATCTGAAAATGTCCCGGAAGAGGTAAGTTGCCTCAAAACAAAGTAAATTGTGTCGAAGAGTGGATACAGCTATATATAGATAAATAGATTAAAAAATACTATTTATTGGCATCGCAAAACCTTCTTCCAGCACTACTGGCCAATTATCACAATATAACCAAGGAGCTTAGAGTAATGAGAGGCACTTTTCAAAATTATGTCACCAAAGAAATGAAATAAAATGGTAAAACTAGAGGAGACCTACTCCTGGGGAAAGAAATTTTTCTACTGAAATTAGCCAAAATACCTGGTGTAATGATCGGGAAAAAATCTGGAGATGATGTTCACTCCTCCACTCACTATTACCCGCCCACCATCCCTTTTTTGATCACGACTTTTATAGCTGTAATTCCAGCTGAGTCAGCCATTATACGCCTGATTTAGGGACAAGTACAGTATTGCCAACCCCACACATACGGTACTATTTCATATTCGATATCGTAAAACAAGAAAACGCCACCAAGTTCCAGTCTAAATTTGACATGGATTGTGCGGGTTCAGCGATAACAATTTCCAATTTCATGTTAGCTAAAACTCACCTTCAAACACCCCTGGTTTTTGTCACGCAAATTAAGGGTAATAATGCTGTAACGGTTTTTGTTGCTCCACGTTGAGCGTACAAGTGTAACGGTTTTCTTCAGCCCTCACTTTTGCGTGACAAATGTAATGCTTCTACTGGCCCTGCCTTGCACTTTGAAATATTTACTCTGCCAGAGCTAGGTGTTGTTAAATATAAATTTAGATTTCAATATAGCGTTGAGGTCTTGGCGCCCATTAAAACAACATATCTTAGGCAGAGTAAATATTTCAAAGTGCAAGGCAGGGCCAGTAGAAGCATTACATTTGTCACGCAAAAGTGAGGGCTGAACAAAACCGTTACACTTGTCATCCCAATGTGGAGAAAACATTACAATGCATCAATAATCTTTATCCAGGCCAATTGGCAACTCAAACTAACACTTGGGGCGCTGCGGTCGGTCTGAATAAGTAGGGTTTAAAATACTCAATAACACGCGTTTGATATGGAACACTTTTTATTTTTCGGTTATAATCAGTAAATGTGGTCTCTAAAGTAATGACAGTGTTATTTTTAATTGTATATATGAATAACTGTGCGATACACGTGATCTAATTTGTGTGTTCCATTGGATTTTTTGGTGTCATTTGCATATTATCAAGCATCAGTTTTTATGGTTGATGTAGATCAGCTGATTCAAATTTACACAGGGCTACACTTCGGACATTATTTCGGTACTATTATGCGCAATATAATGTAAATGTCGATCCTGAGTCAACGCCGAGGACATTCAAATAGAGAAATACGGTACATAAACAAATAAATAACACACCGAAGCTGTGCTACTTTTATCATTCCGAGACTAGCATCCACGCAAACCATACGCCACTGTTCCAAGCTCCGACTTATATCGTGAATTGATGTCAAACTGATGATCCGCCAGCCTTTCCGCCAAGCCTACATCTCGTAATCGCTAAGTTCTTCGATATTCGAGCTATTCCACTACGAGTCATTTAGGCCTAATTTGCCTCCCCGTGGGCACTGTAGAATGAGTGATTCCGCTACCATTCAAATATTCAACACCAAACTCACCTTTTAACCATCCAAATCAAGCAATTCCTGTCGCCCCACGAGTTTTAATACAAGTTAAACTCATCCCTTCTCCCTACCAAACAGCCAATAATTAATTATTTAATTAATTATTCAAGTAACTTCAATCTTACCAGCGCGCCCATCATAACAGCTGTTTTTAAACTGAATAACCTTCGCTGGCTTTACGTCGCAGGTCTTCTGTCTGTCTACCTCGACAAGTGTTAGATCCTTCCCGGGGTGGAAAGGTATTATTATTAGGTATTATTAGGTATCATCACATTTCGGCTATTGCTATTTGCATATTTTGGAAAGTGATGAAAACGTATATCCGCAGCCCTCTTATACATCGACTTACAGCCGTAAACTGAGCAATACACTTTGCTTTTACTCATTTTTCACTCTATCAACGAGTAAAACTTATTACTTATGTATAAAGACACGAACAATTTACCACGATCTGTTTACCAATACAAGAAACCTTATACAAACAGTCACCACGTGACAAATGTACCCTACTTGGTAAGTTTCTCATTTTTACCGCTACATGTCATATCAGATAGCTGGAGTTGCCAATAGTTTTGCCAATTATTGCATTTTTACATAATAACAACATCATGTGTGTCTTGTGGTATCCCAGATGTTGGCAACAATAAACTTTGCATTTGAGCAACAGTTGAAGAGGCCTCATGCGCCTGGGAAACATGGTTGCCGTCATTGAATGAGTAGAGACACGATTTTATGGTGTATCGCGAAAATGCGAAATGTGTTTATATGTGCATCAAAGGTGTTTTAAATGTGTGTTTAATATTGTTTGATCATAAAGCACTGAATTTGTCCTCACGACTAAACGCGAAATTCCATCTTATTTGCGATGTACGTCCGTATTTGCGACATATCACGAAATCGGCTTGTTTATTACGTCTCTACACGATTTGGTGCGATATCGCGAGCCTTCAGTGGTTTTCACCTTGTTAGCATTGCTGGTAGAACCCAATTGAAATGTATTTTTAAGTGTTTAAAGCCTAAGCATATCCTAACATCACGTAGCAGGAAATTACAACACAGTTTCAATATTGGCTATCCTGTCGTACTGGGAGACAAGTGAGAGAGTTGGGCCGTGCATTGCTGACCACGCGGGTGCGCTGTGATTTGTAGTTGAAATTTATATTTCTAATGTGAATTCGGAATGCCGAAAATAACGACGTGTTTTGATAGGGCTGACGAGTTTAAAGACGAAGGCTATCATGTTTTCGATGCGCGGCAGAAGATAGTTATGTGCAAATTCTGCAACATTAGACTAGATTGGAAGCGTCGCGGTTCATGTGTGAAACACAACTTAAGTGAAAATCACAAAAAGAAGAAAAGGATTTTGTCTGAAGGAGGTACCAAAAGACAAATATCAGTTCAAGCGGCGGTCGGGAATGCCAAAAAAGTGAGAAATGACTCCGACGAATTTGTAATGTCAACAGTGGAGGCCTTTTTGAGTGCCAACATTCCTTTAGAAAAGCTAGATCATCCAACAATGAAGGATTGGATGAACAAACATATACCAGGCGAGTTAATTTTTTTTCGGATGCCACTACACTTACCAGTATCCCGCAGCCCCACTTTTCGTAGCGATAAAAATAATAATAGGTGGAAAGACGTAGTTTTATGTAACGAATTTTATCAGAGAGGGAAGGTAATTCTTTTACGATTGCCGAGAATCCACCAGCCCGCCGTAACATTTACAGCTGAAAGTTTTGCAACCACCATGGAAACGTGATGTGGGATACTAGAAAGTGTAGTAATGACTTAGTTTACTTTTAAATACTTTTAAGTTCATATCATAAACAACAAATAAGTCTGATTTATTAATATTTTAAATTAAAATGATTTGCTTGCTAATAGATTTTTTCATTACACTGTTTTAGGAAGTGGAAATTTTCCCACAGCTGACTGGTTACGAAAGAAATATTTGCCCCTATTAAATCAAGAAAAAGAAGAATCAAGTAGTGAGAAATTAAAGAATCAGCATGATATTCTGCACTGTGATGAAACCACAGATAGGATGGGTCGAGCCGTGTTCATTGTGCTATTTAGAACTCTTCCCAAGGGTAGTAGCGAGACTCCTCAAGTGCTAGTAGGTGGTGTTCTAATGCTTCAGAATGTTAACTCGCAGGAATGTTCTCAAGCCATAGTGGAGGTTATTAAGAGGCATAAACTTGAATACAAAAATATCATAGGTATTTCAACAGATGGCGCACGATATATGAAAAAGTGTGTGCAAACTTTACAAGGTTTGATATCGGACAACCTTCTTCACATTGAGTGTTGGGCACACAAGCTTGATTTAGTAGCAGGAATCTGGCCGAAGAAACTTCATCGTGTGAATGAGTGTGTTACCAAAACAAAGCAAGCTTTTCTTAATACAAGAAAACTGAAGCATAGCTATATTAGGTTCTTGCAGCAGAAGTATGGTGCAGGAGAAAAGGATATAAAGCTCTTTCCCTCACCAGTTATCACAAGGTGGAATACGTGGTTCACATCAGTTTCCTACTTGGCAGACTATGTCATGGACTTGGTTCAGTATTTTAAAACAGTGGAGAGTGATGCTGAAAGTGTTAAATACTTTCAAAAATTAAGTGAAAGTGAAGTAAAATCAATTTTGTGTGAGGCAATTTTTGTGAAAGAACACTGTGCCTCAACTTCTGAAAAGATAACTTGCTTCGAGGGTTCTAATTATGCTTTGGCACATAAAGTTGTTCCAATGGTAAATGAACTCATTTCTGAGTACACGGTTATCGAAAAACTAGTGGTGAAACCAGACACATTGAAGGCATTGAATGAACTATCAAGCGATAGAAAGAAAAGTGCTGAAAAAAGGTTCGTAGCCCTTGCCAATGCATGTCACACAAAACTCTCAGATATGCTGGCAAAAGACTCTGCTAATGAGATTTTTAATTCACTCTCCTCACTGTTCCATCTGCCCCTGCTAAGAACTGTGAGTCATCTCTCTTCAACAAGATAGAGAAAATCCCCCTTTTTGCTGGAGTGAATGCTCATGACTTTCTGAAGTTCTACATTCAACTGCAAATCACCTGTAAATCTTTTTCATGTAGAGACGGTAATGTAGTTGAAGATGTATTGAAGGGGAAGGGAATGTTAGAGGAATATCCTATAGCTGTGAAATGTCTTCAATCTCTGTACATTTCCATTTCAAATGTTGACAGTGAAAGGGCCCTTTCTGCCTACAATGATATTTTGTCTGACAAGCGTACCAACCTGTCAAATGATAACTTAGAAACATTACTGAGTTACTACTTCAACAGCAAATGAATACTGTAAACCAAGCCATACTTAGTGTGTTTGTTGTTTCCTTCATTGCAACATACGGCAAAATTATGTATATAGTCTAGTAAACCGTTTTTCTACACCGTAAGCAATGGCATTTATTCACCGCTTTTATCCCGCTTTGCCCTTAGTTTTTACACCGCTATTGTCTCTATGAATGAGCAAGAAATAAAGACATTTATTCACGTAATATAACAAATATTTCCAGTACAGCAGTGACAGTTGAATACCTAACCTTACAAAGGGGCTCAGTGCCAAAATTAAATTCCTGAGATAAGAACGTCCCTGAATCAATGCAGTTCTTTATTTCAAATGTTGAATTATCTATACTAATATAATAAAGCTGAAGAGTTTGTTTGTGTGCTTAAACACGCTAATCTCTGGAACTCGCAGTCAGATTCGAACAATTCTTTTTGTATATGATAGCCAGATTCAAGAGGAATAGTTTAGGATATGTAGCATTAGGCTATACCTCTCGGGTAACCTTAAAGATTGATTTTTGTTCAGTAAGTCGAAAGAACAAGCGCTCCCGAACAGCTTCAATAATACCCAACTCTATGGTTGCCTGGCAATGTGCGCTGCATCACGTCGCCCCTACCAGTGTTCTGGTGCAGAATTGCGAGCTGCTTATAAATTGCAGTCACGGGGAGTAATTAGTGCAAAAAGATTTCTTAGGACCCTTAAAACAGTTATCACCATGACAATAGTAAACCTCTGAATAAGGGCGATGGTGTTGGTGCAGTATACTGAGGTAATCAGCTGCTATAAGCGTTGGAGTTTTCCGATCCCTATCGTTGAGCGCTCCAGATCTGTAGTAGTATTCATTATCATCCACAAAACAAATAAATCCACCAGGCGAAGCCGGGCACTACTGCTAGTTTTAAATATATTGTTATGTTAGAAATGTCCTTGTAAAATTAAGGGACTGTAAATGTAAACTTTCAGTGTAATATGACATGATGAAAGTAGAAAATTAGGAAAGAGTAACTGTATGTCTTTCATGTCTTTTCCTTACGCAAGTCTTATGTCTTTCATGACTGTCTTTTCCTTACAAAAGTGTTAAATACAAACTTAAGTTATGTTCCATACATAATGTCATTGCGTCAGGAGATGGCAGTTCAACACGCTGCGACGGGGTGTGGGGGGTCTTGCAGTACGCATGCACGGCCCGCATATTCCAAACTTATATATATCAGCTTCGTGCATGCCGATTGCTGTTATCGCAGCACACGACACGCAACCAGTGAAAGAAGGAATGTGCTGAGTGAGTGAAGCAAGTAGTGACCTACTTAATGTTTTTGGAATGCGCGATACGCAGTGAGCGGGAAGACATCTGCAGTTCAAACCCAACTGCCAACTCCTGGCGCGATATCAGTATGTT
Organism: Meconema thalassinum; assembly: GCA_946902985.2. NCBI lineage: Eukaryota > Metazoa > Arthropoda > Insecta > Orthoptera > Tettigoniidae > Meconema > Meconema thalassinum. The sequence goes on along the minus strand of OX336397.1, from coordinate 177,557,117 downwards.
TAATTTCTCTGGTTACATATTCTTTTCCTGCTGTTTTCAACTTCAAACACGACAAACCAGCTGCTACAGCAAGCCAGAGCGGGAAAATCCACGCGCCAAATAAATTGCTACTTGACACCTTTGTAAAGAAATAGCTCTCGTACCTACCGGTCATGCACACTGTCGAGCATCGTACAAACTGCAAAAATGAGAATATCACTTGGCGCTCTTGTAGGGCAATGGCAGATGTCACGTAACACCATTCTATAGTAAAATCTCATTTTTTTCAAATTCAGCGCTTAGCCCCTTTGTTACAAACGAAGAGGTAGAGGAGAGATGTTTCTGGCGACTGCCAATGAAGAGAAGAGATAGGTTGTTAGGACACGAACTAAGACGCCCAGGAATAGCAAGCTTAGTTATGGAAGGAAGGGTCGAGGGCAAGAACTGTAGGGGTAGACCAAGGTTAGAATATGTTAAACAGATTGCCTCAGATGTAGGGTGTTGTAGCTATGTAGAGATGAAACGATTAGCTCAGGACAGGGAGGCATGGAGAACTGAATCAAACCAGTCAAAAGACTGAAGACTCAAACAACAACAGCCCCTTTGTAAGGTTAGGTATTCAATTGACGGTATTTTCAATTCCTAATGACTCCCAGAAAGGTATGTGAAACATACATTTTCAATAATCTACCAGATAGAAATGAAAAATGGTCTCTAGAATTGATACAAACATCTTATCACTAGGGTTCGGAAGTTTAAGCCATAAAAATGTACAAAATATGCAAGCAACTATGACGTCTGTTCGTTTGATGTTGTGGTTTGAACTGCTGCCATATTGCTCACCTGTATGAGGTTTGAAATAATGTCAGCGTGTTATTACATGCTGATGCAGTCATGTGTGCTCAAGTGCGAGGCAAGTTACGAATGTTCATAAATTACTTTCAGTAGTTCTGAAACATTCTATTCGTTTTAGGAAAAATTACGTATTAAAAAAAAATTGCGTTTTTGCGCCAGTGTTCGGCACAACGTATTTGGATTTTTCCTATATTCGTCACCCGTTTGCACCAATTGCCGTCACATTGTTAATTTTCCTCGACTGCTGTTTATAATGCATTTCTGTCAATTGTTGCGTAATACACCGATTTATCGACTTGGAGGCTAACATTTACAAATAAAAAAAGTACCAGTAATTATTCTTTTAATTTTTAAAATTAAATATTAAAAATAAAAACGGCAACGGGAAGCGGGAATTGTGGGTAGAAGACATACGAGCAGGAAAATATCGTAATTCTGCTCTAAACAAGTGAGACCACGGCATAACAGCCCGGAAAATGACCATTCACCGAGGCCTAACACCAATTGTTGCCAAAAGTTTCGAAAAATCCTTCTTCTTCAGTGCAGTATCTTTGCTATTAGCAACCCTCTGAATTCGCCACTCATGTACATTTTTTCTTCCAGGCAGTCTTTAGTGGCTTAAAAACCCCTACATCCATGGGTTGAAGTACGTGTGTGACATTAGGTAGTAAAGCGACCAAAACAATTCCATGATCCTCACAAAATTTACTAGTATGTATGGTCAAGTGTGAGAAGTGCCCGTCTATGAATAGAATGCCAGGGAGAGGAATCTCCTTCTCAACCAACCCAGGAAGAAATATGTTACTGAGAAATTCGTAAAACACTTCCCCCGTCATCCACCCGTTTGTCGATTTGCCAATGCCCCAGTGTGCTGGCATTGAGGCAATGATATCATGCGGCAAACGTTCATACTTGAACACTACAAGGGATGGAGAAATATCGCCGTGGGCATTGCCTGTTACAAGTACCGTCAAGCATTCTTTCTCATCCAAATTCACTTGCTGATATATTGTCTTGTCACCCCTGTTCGCCAGCACTTTGTTACCTTTCGGATTGAGAAAGAAAACCGTCTTGTCAGCGTTGAACAGTTGCCAAGGGTTTGACAAAATAGACTGGAAGTCGTTTTCCACTAAATAGCTGTAGACTTCTTAAACCCAGGTTTTATTTTGATGTTCTGTAAATGCAGCACGGCTTACTGTCAAATTTTGAGGGCTTCGAAAAGATAGACCTGGATTTCTTTTTAGGATAGATTCACGCCATTTCCTTCCTGGCCGCCATCTTTGAAAGGAAAGTCCCTCTTCAATTCGTGTGTGAGGCACTGGACGCTATTTTGCAAATCGTCCTTTGTTACCGGGACCCCGCTTTTCGTAGTGAGATTACCCATTGAACTAGCATAGCCTCATCTTCATTTGTTAAAATGGAACTTAGCCCCATTTTCTTCTCTCTAGGAGATTTTCCTTTAATTTTGTCCGAGAGGGTGTTTCTCGGAACACCATTCCTCTCCACGGCCTTTTTAATACTCATGCCGTCCTCCACAACGGCCTTAATAGCAGCTTCCATTAGCTCAATATCATAATTCAGAACTGTGCGTTTCGACATATTGCCTGGGGCAGATGACCTCGTAGTTCTGCCCCTTAAAACAATAATAATAATAATGTTATTGGTTTTACGTCCCTTTTAACTACACTGGCATTTAGAGACGCCGGGGTGCCGGAATTTTTCCCCGAAGGGGATCTTTAACGTGCCAGTAAATCTACGGACACGGCTCCCTCACATTTGAGCACCCTCAAATGCCAGCTGACTGCGCCAGGATACGAACCTGCAACCTTGGGCCCAGCAAGCGAGAACGTTACCCCTGAGCCACGCAGCCAGCCAGCCAACCCTTATAACAACAATAATTAACTAACATATTGCCTGAAAGCAAAGATTTAGTCTTAGAATAATATAATATTTTTCATCTCAATAAAAAAAATTAAAAAATCCTCTGTAGCACACCTAGCCAAAAACCCTAGGCCTACTGAGGTGCGGCCATCAAGAAGAGAGACCTACCTAATAATAACAATACTCTGTAAATGTTTATTGGTTGTGAAACGTTAACACAAACATTAACATTATCGTGCACTAGTGTTCGTCACGAATGTGCTCTAAAGTTTGTCAGCTATGACGACTACTGGACACGATGATCAAATGATAATTTAAATAATACAGGGTGCTTTAGAGCTACATTATAAGTATATTGCCGCTGTTAGTTAGGTCTTACAAGGAGAAATGACAATGTGCCAGTTTTCGTCACAAATGACGAGCATTGGTAAAGTGCGTTTTTTTTAATCCAGAGTTCGTCACCGGCATTTCTAACAAAACTAGGCACGTGAGCACGAAATAACAAATCACATATGTTACAGAAACAATTACCAACTATATCACGCACTTGTAACATTTTAAAATGTCGGAACATAACAAGCATGCACATAATTAACTCGCGTGAGTGCTTAGCACATGCGAGAAGCAAATGGCGCATCAAGACAGCTCAGCTCACAGGAGATGTTTGACGCTGGGAATCACCTATTACATCGCACGCATGATTTTGCCAAGTCGCTCTTTATCGACAAGGAAGGTATGACGCATCTCGTAAGACTTCGTGCATTGAGAAAGACCCGTTGACATGCTTATTTTTTGTACTTATATACGAAAGTGACGACGACTGGATCAGTGACGAAAACCGGTACAGTTACCTTAAACAGTATTTCATACCAATTGTAACATATGGACTGGAAACACTGGTAACGAATAAAAGGCAAAATAGTAAGATACACGCAGTAGAAATGAAATTTTTAAGAACTTCAGTTAAAAAGACAAGAAGGGATAGAATTCAAAATATTAAAATCAGAGAGGAGTTAAATATGGAACCGTTAAATAAGAAGATACAGAAAGCAAGGTTACGTTGGTTCGGACATGTAAAAAGAATGGGTAAGGAAAGAGTAGCAAGAAGGGAATTTGAAAGAGAAATCAAGGGAAAGAGACCAGTTGGAAGACCGCGAAGAAGGTGGTTGGACCAAATTTTGAAGGACATTGGAGTAGCTGGATTGGATGTGGCAGAAGTGATGGAACAGGAAAAATGGAAGGACAGAAAGGAGTGGAGGAAGCTTGTAAACCACACCCAGGTGACTGGAGTGGGACTTTGATGATGATGATGACGACGACTAGTTCAATGTCATTGAGAAGTTGCACTGTCAACAAACAAAAAAACCCTGGCACTATACAGCCCATGACGGGCTAAGGCCAACCATGCGACCACTGCCCAGCCATTTGGCCTGCAGATATTGGGGTGACGCGTGTCTGGGTCCCCTCGGCCATTAATCTTGGTATTCATGATCGGGGCGCTGTCTCACTGTCAGACAGCTACTCAATTGTCCTCAAGAGGCTGAGAGCACCCCGTTCCAACCCTCACGTCAGTTTTAAAATCCCTGACGGAGCCGGGGATCGAACCCGGGGCCTCCGGGTGAGAGACAGGCGCATTACCCCAACACCACGGGGCCGGCTGAAGTTGCACTGTACTCTTCCAAAGTCATTGGTCGCTGATAGGTTGGACTGTCTGGACGAATATCACTGCTTGTTAAGCCTTATTGACATGCATGCATCATTTAAAACTTGAGTGTCATCCATGATGTAATAAATGCAAGATGTCTACCAAAACCAACTAACAGATTTCCCTGACAATTTCCTGATTTTTCCAGGATAAATCAGAAAATTCCCTCAGTAGCGGCTATAATGAATAAGAAGTGGGTACGTGAAGCTGTGAGTGGTTGAGTCATGCGTTTTAGTTGGCTGCACTGCACTGTGTCCTTCAACGTGGGACTTCCCCGTTTGAGCTGTCGGTGTGTATCGCGATAAGTGCACAGCCTGCATGCCTTCAGCGTGTATTAGTCAGCGAGCGTTCAGATAGATTATTATTGGAAGAGTGCAACAGTATACAGGCGGTAATGTTTACTACTGAAGAGAGAGTTTTTTAGTGGAATACGTTTTTCGCGAAGGCGATCGGTTTACAGAAAATGTAAAATTAAGATTTCAGGCACGGTTTCCTAATTCAAAGTGTCCAAATCGTGATACCATTCGGGATTTGGTAAGTAAATGTCATGTCACTAGCTCAGTGCACCATGTACCGGGAACAGGCAGGCTTTTAACAGACGAAAAAATTGATTAAATCTCCGATATAATGCTGCGTAGTGCAAGTAAATCAACACGAAAATTAGCTCAACATACAGGAATCTCTAAGTCGACAGCACATAAAGCTGTAAGAGACAAGCTTCAGTTGTTCCCTTATAGTGGGCGATGTATGGAAGATAGACATATGCTCTCGCGGACTTTTTTGTAGAATTTTTCATGCTGAACAATTCTTACACTCATAGTATTTAGATATTTTTAACGGTTTGCCCAGCGTAAGCTTACAAAGTGCTCGGATGCCAGGTATTTTTATCGACTTTTCCACTAAAATCGTTACTGCTCGGCTTCCTTTGATCATAAATAAATTATTTTCTATAGAAATCATACTCGATATATCCTTTACAGAATGGTGAAAACCGCATCAAAATCCATCCAGTGGTTCTCGAGTTTACCCGTAACATCCAAGAATCAGGGACTTTGTTTTATACTAAGTAGAGATAGAGATGATGCAAGCGGCAGCCATGCTACCAACGTAACTGCTGTAGCTAGCTCTCGCAGACGCATGTAGGCGCTGCGGAGAACATTCCCGGACTCACTGTATAAAACAGAGTATGTACTTAAAGAGCATTTGAAAAAGTGCTTGAACAATACAAGGTAGCATGACGAAGTTAAAGAGAAAAAATAATTCAATTTGCCCATTTCTAAATTTTTCATCCAGAAAAACTATTGTACTTGCGAATATTGACAGATTAGCAAAAAAAAAGGTACCACACTACAACAACCTGTCAGTCAGACTGATTTTATGTCAGCAAAAAGGATCTTGAAAAATACTATCAAAAACAGGTATGAAGAAATGGCAAAGAAAACAGCAGAAACCAAACTATGGAAAGACATTGATGCTAAATGGGATCAATATAAATTAACACCAAGAAAAGAAGCTGTAGCCTTCTTCAGACTTAACACTGGCCACGACTGCCTTGCAGCTCATCTGAAACGAATCAACATCCTGAGATCTGAAGAATGCACACTTTGTCACGAACCTGGAAGTAAAATGGATAAGGGACACCTGCTACATTGCAACAAACTTGATGTGACTGCTAGAACTTCTGGAAACCTCACACAACTCTATTGGAACGCAAGAAAGCTGATGGATTGGAATCCGGGCTAGCCATAGGAAACAACAATATTGAAAGTAGCTTGTCCATAGTAATGCTCTCAAAAATCATACAGTACACATTATATACAAATACACAGATGCTCTATCTTGCAACAAATGAGAGCTTACTGATTTAACGTCAGTACCAACATACATCTACAACAATCATCACCAGAATATACTTTTCCACCATCAAAATTTAAATGCTTAATTTCCAATTATTCAAGGTTGGACCTTGTAAAACTAATATTCCCTGAGTGTCATTAAAATACCCTGATTATTCCCTGAGTTTCCAGGATTTACAAATTCCCTGAGTATTCCCTGTTTTCCAGAGTAGTAGACACCCTGAAATGCCACTATTTTGTGTCTAGAGGAATTTTGTAGTGTAATGTATTACGATCCTTCTTTGATCACGACTTATATAGATGACATTCCAGCGGAGTCCGCCATTATATGCCTGTATTAGAAATATTATTCATTTCAGGTTCCGTATTGACAGTAATTACGAAGAATAAGAATTTTCAATTTTTCCACCTATTCAATACTTTAATTTGTGACAACATTTCAGGGGTACATGTTTCAAGTCCCGTTTCTTTTGGACCCTTCTTCAGCCCACAAACTTATATATAGAGCCCATCTAAACACAAAAAACATCGAAATCTTTACGATGACATAAAAATGCACATACACAATAAATGGTTAAAAACACTGCAACAATATCTAAAAATAGCGTGCATAGTTCACAAGCTTCAGGTACACGTTTTTGCACTTGTTCTATTCTATGTAAAACATCATTTGACACTGTATAACGACAGACACATTTGTTGACGGTTGATGTCTATAATTGGTGTACTGTAGGACAACTTTGCGGCATATCTTGTACTGTTCCTAACAAATGAAAACAGCCCTGCGAGATCATGTGGAGGTCAAGCTCCGCTTAGCGAGAGCAGCTTGCTACTACTGGGCGTGTTTGACTTCAGGTCAAGAGTAACAAGATGCCAAATTCTTTTGTTGTTTTTCCATACCGTGTGACAGAAGATTTTTCAATCTATCAAAGACAGATTGCCAAATGCCAAATTTATAACAAGAATTTGATAAAAAGGTTTAGCAATTGCCGTCCAACCTCATCTTCAGCCACACCAATAGAAGTGTTAGGAACAGTACAAGATATGCCGCAAAGTTGTCCTACAGTACACCAATTATAGACATCAACCGTCAACAAATGTGTCTGTCGTTATACAGTGTCAAATGATGTTTTACATAGAATAGAACAAGTGCAAAAACGTGTACCTGAAGCTTGTGAACTATGCACGCTATTTTTAGATTTTTAGATATTGTTGCAGTGTTTTTAACCATTTATTGTGTATGTGCATTTTTATGTCATCGTAAAGATTTCGATGTTTTTTGTGTTTAGATGGGTTCTATATATAAGTTTGTGGGCTGAAGAAGGGTCCAAAAGAAACGGGACTTGAAACATGTACCCCTGAAATGTTGTCACAAATTAAAGTATTGAATAGGCGGAAAAATTGAAAATTCTTATTCTTCATTATATGCCTGACTTAACAACTAGTACAGTGTTGCCAACCCCACGTATACGGTACTGCTTCATATACGGTATCGTAGCCTAAAACAAAGAAGCGGTGCCAAGTTAATGTGAAAGTGCACCAAGCTCCAGTCCAAGTTTGATATGGATTTGTCACGCATCAATAATCTTTATCCAGGCCAATGGTATTGCCAATTGTTGCTTTTTCACATAATTATAATGTTACATGGGTTACATGTGTCGAGGGTGTATTTTTTGTCAGGTGGACAGATGAAAAACTAAGGGAAGTAGGAGACTTCTGTTACTTAGGAAGCAAAATAATTTATTGTTCACTTTAGACCATCCTCCCTTTTCATCACTTTCAACAACTTTTAACACCTTAGCTTATTGAAAATATATAATTTATGATATGCATACCTTTCGGGGAGTTGTTGGGAGTCGTTTTACAATCTCTTCATACTCAATAGCCACTGCTGCACCGCAATAATTGTTATTTCACGGAAAGAATGCAATTTTTCTTCACTTTCTTCACTTACGGACGCCATCATTGACAGTCATGTGACACCCGAAAGTCGATCATGTGACTAAGTTACCAACTTGAATAAAGAAATTCACCACACGCCTTCGCTACTAAGTTAGGCACTGTCTTGTGGAAAATTACTGCTAGTACTACAAGCAAGGGGGTCTGTTTTTGTATGTAAAACATTAATAACATACAATTTATGTCCGCTACTAGGTTAGGTACTGCCTGGTCGAAAATTAACGCTAGTACCACAAGCAAGGGGGTCGTTTTTGTATGTAAAACATTATAAATACATAAATAAACACTGTAATTGAGTTCACTTAGTGATTTCATACATCACGTGCGAAATAGTACCAAACGCGTGGGGTTGGCAATACTGACTCAGTGAGAAAGATGGGGGTGAGAACTTCGATTTCAACTATATAAGTCGTGTCGCTGTTTGGGTGGGATGGCGGAGCAGTGAACATCTAATACTCAATCCTCTCCTGATATCCTCCTGACTATTAAATCAGGTAATTTCAGTTTTTAAAAATATTTATACAAAGGATGGTCTAAAGTGAACTGCTACCGCAAAGAGGATATAAAAAGTAGGTTAGCACAAGCAAGCAAAGCCATTTCCACAGAAAAGGAATCTGTTGACATCGAATATAGATTTAGGTATTAGGAAGTAAATTTGTAAGTCTTTGTCTGGAGCATGGCGCTCTATGGAAGTGAAATTTGGACTATTGGTGCAGCAGAAAAGAAGAGAATTGGGATGTTTGAAATGTGGTGTTACAGGAGAAGGATGAAGATCAGACGGGCAGATAGCCTAGAGTTACAAACGAAGAGGTATTGAGACATGTGGGAGAGGAGAGATGTTTCTGGCAACTGCTAATGAAGAGAAGAGATAGGTTGGTAGGACACATACCAAGACACACAGGAATAGCAAGCTTAGTTATAGAAGGAAGGGTCGGGGATGAGAACAGTAGGGGTAGACCAAGGTTAGAATATGATAAAGAGATTGCCTTGGATGTAGGGTGTGGTAGCTACGTAGAGATGCAACAATTAATTCAGGACAGGGAGGCATGGATAGCTGCATCAAACCAGTCAAAAGACTGAAGACTCAAAACTCCTCCAGAATTAATCTTTACTTAAATGGAGCTGCTGGTCTCACCTTCTTCCTGTCGAGCCTCCTCTTCTATTTCTTGCAGCGTGGATAGCGCATCGTCGATCACTTCAGAGCTGGTTATTTCAAATTTCGATATGCTGTCTTTACACAGATCCATAGCTTCTTGCCAGATGGTCTCCTTCAGAACCATGACAACCTCTTGCTCTGGGGCATTCCGAAATAAGTCCAGATATTTCTTCCTATTCTCCTTCATTCTGTTTATGAATAACTGCAAAAAAATTATATCAAATAGTAATGTCACACGTTTAAGCCCATCCGATATTAAAGAGAAAGGATCCCAGAAGTTGCAAAATGATAAACCCAAGAACAGATTTTCATTCTTATGTCAAAAAGTGAAACCGAGCAATAATTACTTTTATTGACTTAAGAAATGTTCTTAACCCCCAGCGATATTGTTCTAGTATTGTCACATGTGAAATTTTGGTAGACATAATTTTGCCACTAGCATTTATATGGAGCAGCCCAGGGGCGCGAAATTTGGAACCTCCATTCTTTACAAGTGATGTAATTTCGGACGTTGGTCCTTCAGTTAGAACTAGCAAGTCTAACATAAACAATACAGTATCATAGCACAATGGCATTGGTCTAGTGAACAATTTTATATTTCAATGCGATGACATGCAACACTAAATTTGGACAGAATTGGACCAAATCCGAACATTCCCGCCATATAAGTCACAAATAAGCATATGGTATACCTTTCTCATTTTTAGTCTGAAATCCGGAGAAACACCCTTTAATCTGCAGGCCGCATTTCGTGTTTTGGTTAACAATTCCAAATTTCTTGGTGGACTACACTGCATTTCTGCCATATTTGTCTAAAAAATTAGTACGGAGCCTGCCCTGGCCGAAACTACTCCACCTTGAACAGCTGTTTGCTTCGGATATATTTTTAATATAGGCATTAGGGTGTCTTCCTATGGTTCGTATGATTCATACTAACGGTGAGAGTATTGTTGCTGAAAGAGGTAAACTGCTGTTCATTATTTCGTTTTAGTCATTCTCAACGAACGTATTGTAATTTGTTGTATTGTATTTATATTATAATGTTATAGCATGGCAGGGTATACTTAGGGACATGTGACCTCGCTGTTCCGCCACTTAAAACAATAAGCATCCGTGTATACTTCCATACCACGCCGCAAGGAAGAAGCTCTTTGCACATCTACTATATTATTATTCTATGGCAAAGGATTCGTAATGCCATTGGTTATTGATGATGTTTGCTGCCAATGAAAAATTCTGAAAAAATAAATAGCGGGAAGATGTCTATCAGGGACTTTGTTCTGAATTGCGTCGTATGAACTAAAAAGTGCGAAATAAGTTATCCATTTCAGGGCTTTGAACATCATGTTTTTGACCCCTCAACGCGACATATGATTTAAGAGCTAGTAGCTTACTTACTTACTTCCTCGGCGCTACAGCCTGGGGTAGGCTTTGGCCTCTCTCACGATTCCTCGCCATTCGTCCCTTCTATGAGTTTTCTCCCACCATCTTCCAACCCTCATAGTTCTCAGGTCTTCTCCTATAGTAAGTCTTGTAGCCATCTTTTGCGCGGTCGTCTTCCCTTTCATAGTTCCATGTAATATCTTCCTTGGTGTTCTTTCTTCATTCAGGGGCAGATGACCTCGTAGTTCCGCCCCTTTAAACAACAATAACTATATTAACTTTCTTCATTCATCCTCTCTACATGACCAAGCCAATCCAGACGTCGGGACTTAATAAATTTCACAATATCTTCACTTTTGATTATCTCTTCAATTTCTTTGTTTGTCCTGATTCGCCACCCTTCATCCTCCTTTACCGGGCCATATATCCTTCTTAAAACTTTCCTCTCAAAAATTTTAAGATCATTCTCATCATTTGTTGACATTGGCCACGTCTCAGATCCATAGGTCACCACTGGTCTTATAAGGGTCTTGTAGAGTTTCAAGTTCCTACTTAACAGTTTTGATTTTAAGAGCTTAGTGTTATAACCAAATAGCTTATAAAGATAATAGCGGAAACTCTTCGCCAAAACAGGAGACAGCGCTCCCCAGCACTGCCTAGCAGTCCGAGTTGGCAACGAAGGCCCAGCTGATTTACAACCGTGAGATCCAATCAAGCAATTATAAGAAATTATTGACCTGTGGATGATCTAATTATCCAATTGTAATGGTTGGTACGGGGAGTATTTGTGCCATATATGGCTGTAATAATTATAAACAACAAAGTGATCCAAAATCTTTCTTCAGGTTCCCAAGAAGTAAGGAAATGTAAGTATGAATTTATTGTAAACAAGTAGCCTACCATTACACGGATAGTTCGGTTTTCTTTTAATACAGAATGCTTTTACAATATAATTTAGCATATTTTAGACTGTTCTTTATTTATTTATAGATGCACGCTGTGGGTTATTCGAAGCAAAATGCTTCTCCTCATGAGTGTGCTCAAGACCTGTCACACAAAATGTCAGAAATATTTAGATGCAATTTTGAACAATTTTTGATTGAAAGCACGCATGGGGTCAAAATCAAGACGGTTAATTTACTTACGAGTGAATGTGCCACACCGGAGGGAGTATGCATGAACTGTATTCTGTTGTTGGCTAGCAGATATTTTGCAGTCTTCATAAAGGCATTTGTGAATAAGACAAATGATTCTTCTGAATCGTATGTAAACATAGGAAGTGTTAAATTACGAAAAGTAACACATCAATAAGTGTAAATGCTTACGAGTATGTGTGGACATATTCCAGACTTCAGCAACCCACATCAATACCATGTCATGAATTATCTGCAGTATTTTTTAGAATTCTATATAAATTGTACAGAACCAAGTATCTTTTGGTTTTTTAACACTAATCTTTAAATTATTTGCTGCCTAAATATCAAGCCGAGACATATGTTAACTTCACAATGCAATTTCGATCGGTGCGCACTCAAAAATGCTAGCTGTGGATGACAAGAAGAGTAATGCTGTCAACTCACACCAAGAGATGGCACTGTGATCGCTGTCTCCAGGCGAGCGCATGCTTTTACAGCCGAGTTTCTGCTATTATCTTTATAAGCTATTTGGTATAGCATAGTAAGCCCTGTTTCCATTCATGATCCGTTTATGAATCTCCTCTGTTACTGAATTCTCACAATTTAGTATAGTACCAAGGTAACTGAAGCATTTTACATTCTCAAACTTATACTGACCAATTTCTACATTTTCTCTTGCTCTTCTATCTTTTCCCGCTGACATTTTCATATATTTCGTTTTCCTTTCATTCTCATTCCCATCTTTCCACTCTTCTCCTCCAGAATCTTGAACATTTCTTTAAGAGATTCCCAGTTCCGTGCCATCAACACAATGTCATCTGCATATGCATACGCCTGCTTGGACTTGCTTATTATCGCCCCTACCAATCCCAGTTCTTTCATAACTCGATAGTTAGCAGCTTAAAATGGGATTTTTTTCAACTACCGGTAGGCTTTAAAAAAAATTGAACTAGTTTAAAATGTGACCTACTTGATGAAAAATTATCCTCAATCTGACAATTGATAAAAAAAAAAAAAAAGAAGCAAGAATAAATGTAGTTTTGCCATCGACGAAGGACGATTTATTACGCGTGATGGGATGTTAGCTGGCTTACATCTTTGTGGGGGTTGAAGCCATTTTTCAGTGTTGCCTTAGTAATTGTTGTTTTAAGGGGCAGAACTAGTTGCCTTAGTAAACAAAAGTTTAGTGCTTTTCAGTCGGTCAACACGAATGTACCCGAAGGAGCTGGGTTATGCCCTAATCCTGAAGTAAATTACGGTACATGAGATTAATAAATACACTAGGATGACCAGTTTCGATCGTCAAGCGATCATCATCAGATCCATTACAATTAGGCTATAAAATCTATGTTTGAAAATACAGGTGAAAATATTTACAATATGTATATTTATTTAGTTGCAGTATTGATAATGCAACAGTCGGTGTATGCTAGTTGTTATATATATGATGTTAGGTGGTTGACATCCCTTCTTGGGGCAGATAGCGTCATGTTCCGCCCCTTAAAAAATAGTAGTTTGCCGTACAGTAAGACAGAACAACATTCCGAGTAAAGTGCACAGCAAACTCTCCCATTTTGCATTACTTATTTCGATTACCGTATAGTATGGTATGAACAATGAAATATGCTGCGAAGAAAATAAGTTTCAATCAATTATGTGCACCTATCTTTCCTAAGGAGAGAAATAAAAATCCAGTTCATCACAAATAAGCCAATGCCTGTCTATTCCAATACTGCTAACATAGGGCCGTTGCCGAAACCACTGGGGTGTTGCGAATGAGTGATGGTTGGTTGGTTCCTCAGTTTAGGGGCTGCGACAACGTGGTCATGTAGCCCCGTGTACTTTGGGTGTGTGTAGAATCTGTCTGATAACCGGTGTTAATTGTGATGGCTGTATTAGTGTGTGTATCTGTTTTTTTTTTTAAATTTAAGTACAGACTGCAACTTAGAATTTTTCAAATAGTTCCTACTTTTGCCGCCAAGCGCCACCGTCAACGACTACTAGGCCAAGTTCAGTACTTAGCTACTAGACGCCACCGCAGTCGGCTCTTAGCAACGAACGTAGGAACCTAAGAGCGTTGTTTACATTCTTAACCTATACAATTTAGCTTCACACAGGTGTATTTAGTGGAAGGTTCTTTAACATGCCATAAATCGATGACATGGGACCGCCGGCTTTACATCCTCTCCGAAGGAAGGCATACTGAGGGATTTTTAACGCTCTTAAAAATCCTGACCAATGTATTTGGTTCTGTTGCTACGCACGGACCGGGAACCCTCTTCACACCACATAGTCCGCGATCCACATTCCTCTCAGCTTCACGGAGCTTGGACCCGAGCAGTACTTTGCCTTCGATGAGACTGGTCACTGTTCTACGACAGCCCTCGTGAAGGACAGTGGCTCGTGAGAGAAAATGAACTGGTTATTCATGGCCACGTAAAATATATCTAAAGAGAACATTATTATTATTACTGTAAATGTTGGCGTGAATGCGACTCATAATAATAAAGTAAACTAAAAATGGAACTACGATACTCCTTCATCTTAATGATACAGATTGGTTTACGGGGTGGAACATCAGCGCCTTTGAATGGTAAGATACCCTACTACATTTAATCATACACACAGAACTGAATTACGTTAAGTTATTGAGTTCGAAAGCGGATGTGTTCAAAATGCTTGTGGTAATTATTTAATATTCTGTTTTCGTGTGACATAGGAAAATGAATGAAGTGGATAAAAAAAAAATCAACAAATCCTTTTTCTTTTATACCGTATCTCTGAATACAAAGTTTCAAATTTAAAAGTTAGGATCCCATCAATCAATGTGATAGACAAATTTACCTCATCCAAGCACAGGATAGGAGAACATATTAATGAATGAGTCATATTAACACAGTTTTTATTGCATGAACTATTTGTTAAAACTTGTTTCAAACGTTGAGTTGTGTGGAATGATGCTAATGGCAATATTGACAACAATGAATGTCAAATATAATTTAACACGGCTTCGGCGTAGTCGGTAGCATACTGAACTGCTATACCCAGGATCGCAGGTTCAGACAAGGCCAAAGTCGTCGGATTTTTAAGAGCGTTAAAATTCTTCAGTACGGTATGCCTTCCTTCGGAGGGTGGGCCCATGTCATAGATTTATAGCGTCTAAAAGAGCCTATCACTACAATTGGTACGGTAGTGTGTAGACAAAATGTGTAGGTTGGTTCCTTGGTTTAGGGGCTGCGACAACGCGGTCATGTAGCCCCGAATGTGTAGGTTATTTGGTTAGAAACATTCTATCAAGTTCCAACGTTCGTCGCTGGATGTCAGTGACGAGAAAAGGCATACTATTCCTTTGTTTATGAAGTGACTTTTTGCAGTGAACTCAACGATGTTGATTGTTGTTGTTGTTGTTTTAATGTGCCCCTGATCTTAACTTTGTAAGAAAATGTGGTGTCTATTACCGGTACGATAGATTGTTTCAGCGTCTTTAGATGAATCTAGTTCACCGAAATTATGTTAAATACATCTTTGAATTCGTAAATCCCGCATATAATCTGCCACCCTACAAGACCCTAAACAGGCTATTCTGGCGAAGCGAGGCTACAAACGGAAGAGCGACATTGAGCTCCGCTAATTTCGCAATTTGCCAACACGCTTAAATGCCATCATGAGAGACATGAAAAAAGGTTAAGTATGTGGGAAGATTTATATAGAATTGTAGCCATGACGAACAGAACTTGGACGATGGCATATGGTAATACGTTATGTGGTCAATGGTTTTCATCATACAATATGTGTGACTCCATACGCCAAACGAAAAGTGTAAATGTGAACTATGCAATAAGACCTGCCCAAGACAGCATCTACTGTAGTAACTTGTGCAAAAAGTGTGCAATCTCTCGTAGAATACAGCAAAGAGAAATTATACAGAAATGTTCGCATTCCGTTTCATACATTAAATGCCATTTGAGAAATTTAAATTAATTATTGTCAATTGCCAATACATTACAATGCCCTGTGGACATAGGGTCCGTTATTTACAGATTTGAGCAGAGACCTTTTTCGTTTAGCCCGCCGGAAATTTTGCCCAATTACGTTGTTCTCTTCAGGAAAGCAAAGACAATTCTTATAAGAAGATGGACTACTGTTCCATGCAATGATGCACATGTTTTAGGCAAAACGAAGAATTCATTAGTTTCCGCAAGGAGCGCTAATCGTTATTACAAATTTCAAATTATTCTAGAATCTAATTTTACCCCACAAGTTTAATTAAATCTAACAATTATATCAACAAAATCTAACACGTAATCAAGAAATATGCATAGATCATTAAAGGGATGCACTAAACAATCGTACTGATGCAAAACGGGAGTTTAGAAACTCGCATTGGGTGTAGCAAAGACGGAAAATAGAGGTCACCGAAACGCAGCCTTTGTGTTCGTCCACAACTTTCACGTTTTAGATGCAAGATTTCTACACATGAAGCAGGTGGTGCTTTAATATAATTATTGAAGAGCATATTGTGCAAAGTGGATTCGTGTTTTGTATTTCCTAGAAACATTAGAATATTATCAATGTAAAAGTATTTCCCAAACAATGGCAGGGGCAATGTTTGATATTGAGCTGCAAGATGAGGTTCAACAAGACGATTCCGATGATGATGCTTTTGAAATCGAAGAGGTAAGCTCTAGGATTTTAATACATATAATCTGTAAAGCATTCGTTGTGTATGAAAACGACTTTTATTTACTGAGGTTCTGAAGATATTCGAAATTGCGTTTCGTGTTGGTATATGTTACCCTTCTACTCCAAGGTTACTTCGTATGTCATGAAAATTATTTTAGACCTTTTCTCCTATTTTTCAGGGGGATTATGATCCAGATCCAAATGTAAACGCTATTATAGAGTAAGTATGCAATCGTTTATTATGTATTATACATTTCGATGTGGTTTTGTCGCCAATAATAGGTTAAAATGGCATGTTCCATCATCAGCCAAAGTTCGCAGTATGGACAGCTTTTGATGGAATTTTTGGTTGTGGTAGTTTTGTTGAAGTGTTTTCCCATAAATGGAAACTTCATTACTGTTTTGATGGATGCAGCTGCAAGTATATTGTATAGCAGCAAAGCATATGTTGTGTCTGTTTTTATGACTAGGCATATTGACTAGTAGCTACATTTTTATGACAAGGCGTTTTCACTATTTCTTTCATTGATCAATGGTTGTAATTTTAACAAATCTATATTTTTATAATGAAACTATATAGATCTATTCACCCTTTTGATCATTGATTCACTTTTGCAAAGTTAATGAAATTGAGAATAACAAGTGAAGATTTCAAAACCCAAATCTTTAGATCGTTTGCAATGTTTACCATTGCTTGGAAAAATGAATTAGAGGACAAATATCTGTTGAACCTATGAATTAGTTTAAAAAAAAGGAAGATTGTAGTTTAACGTGACCGTTAATCTCGCGATCATAAGCCACGGGACCTCCGTTTTACGTGGAATCCGAACCACAGGACATGGCATTTCACATCGAAAATCTCACATGCATTAACCGGATGAATTAGTTAAAATATGCCCATTTAAATCAGTTATTATGATCAAATCACATTTGCAACAGCTCTAGAACGTGGCTGCCCATCTCAGCATAGACTTCCTGTGTGGCACCAGTTCAATAGTACTGATTCTTTGCAATTTGACCTCTATTGTACAGGTGCTGGATCCATATTCACTACCATAGTTTTCATTTTTATCTTTACTACTAATAGCTATATGATAAAATGTAGCCTATCCATAGGAATAAAATGTTAGTTACAATTTAACATTTTAATTAACTACTGTAAGTAGAAGGAATTAATCCAGAACCATGTTGTCTGTAGTTCTACCATGCCTAGAAGGTCAATACCGCAGTTCGATCGCGTCCGCATTGTTACTTTGTGTCAAGAAGGGCTCTCAACAAGGGAAGTTTCCAGGCGTCTCAGAGTGAATATGATACCTGAAGTAAGGAATGACATTACAACATGATGTGAAATGCCTGGGACATGAGTGTTTACCAAAAAAGTAAAAACCTGTCTTTTATCGGTATCGTAGAAAGCAGTTCTGCCAGGAGTTTCATTCAACATGGGTACTCAATAGGCTTGATGGGCATCGTAAAAGTGCGGTCGAGCCGGAGACTCTTGTCATTATCATGTTGGGAGCCATTTTTCAGTGTTGCCTTGGATCAATTATCCAAGTGAATTGATGGAACTCTTGTAGTTCACGGAGCGAACCACGATGAAAATTGCAAAGTGTATAGAAACCGGTAATATGATAGAATCAAAGGAATTGCATTGTTTGCCACTTCTTCTTCAAGGGCTACATGACCACGTTGCAGCCCTCAAACTAAGGAACCAACAAACTTCTTCAAGAGTCATGTTCGGTCCCCCGAACGTTTCTATCTTCCGCAAGCCGGAACAATTTTCCTGCAGGTCGAATCCCTGACTACTCCTTGATGTTCTGAAGGCAAGACATTTGTCTTCTGTCACATCCTCGCCGGCCATCTAGTTTGCCTTGCAATATTAGTTGAAGCAATTGGTATTTTTGGCTTCTAAGTACATGTCCTAAATAGGTAGTCTTGCGATATTTAATTGCAGATAAAAGTTGGCGATCACTGTTTGCTCTTCTGGGGACATTATTTGTTCCTAACTTTATCGGTCCATGGTATTTTTAGCATTCTTCGATGGATGCCTCTAGTTTCTTGATGGTGGTAGCCTTCAAAGTCCAAGCCTCCATATACAAGAGTGTCGACCAGACATAAGTTCTGGCCATTCTTTGACGGAGCTTCAGATTTATATTAAGTTGTCATTGTTGAAGCAAGATTACATTTTTCTATAGACATTGCGTGCTATTTCTATGCGACTTCTGATTTCAATGTCGGGATCTAAACCATCAGTGATGATATTTAAAATGGTGAACCCACTCGACTGGAAGACCTCCGATGCTCAGAGCAGCCTGATCGTGATTTTGATGACTAAAAACCATAAATTTTGTCTTATTTACATTAATATGGGGTCTAAATTCTTGAGAATGTTGTGCTGATATTGTCTAGAAACCTTCAAGACTATCCATTGTGTCATCAGCATATCTAATCGTGTTTAGCACAACACCATTCCTAAATTGGTATTTTCTAAGACTTTCTTAAAGATCCTTCAGAGTATAAGTTGAACAACTTGGGGAAAAAGTATGCAACCTTGACAAGGTAATGAACTTGAGAGGGAGTAAGGAGAAGAAAGGGACTGAGAACCAGGAAAGACGTATAAGGATATGGAAACTGAAAGAAGGGGATAGAAGGGTCGAGTACCTCAAAATGGTAAAGGAAGGAATTCCAACAGATGAAGAAAGAGGGGTGGAAGAGGAATGGGCTAGATTTAAGAAGACACTAGTAGGTGCAGCAGAAGCAGTATGTGGGAGGACAAGTAGTAAGAAGAGGAGGAAGGAAACGCCATGGTGGAATGAGATGACAGAAGATATAGTAAGGGAAAAGAATAGAGCCTTTAGGAGGTGGTATCAAAATAGGACGGTAGAGACAAGGGAAGAGTACCGGGAAAGAAAGGAGGAGGCGAAGAGAGTAGTGGCTGAGGAGAGAAGAAAGTGGATGGAAGAGTGGACAAAGATGATGGAGGATAGTGAAGGTACAAAAAAGGACCTGTATGGGATGGTAAAAAATAAGAGGCGGAAGGATCCTACGGATTATGTTAGAATGGTGAACAAAAGGGGACAAGAGATAGAAAATAGGGAAGAACTGAAGAAAATGTGGAAAGAATATTTTGAAGAACTTCTGAACCCAAATGGAAAAGATTGGGAGGAGGAAGAAATCGGGGAAGAGGAAGATGAACTGCAAACAGAAAAGGACTTAACATGGAAAGTAGTGCAAGATGCAGTGAACATGGAAAGTAGTGCAAGATGCAGTGAACAAGATGAAAGGAGGGAAGGTACCGGGTGTGGGTGAGTTGAGTGTGGAGATGGTGAGAGCAGCAGGAGAGGTGGGGATACAGTGGTTGTACCGAGTGATGAGGACAGCATGGAAGGAAAGGAAGACACCAGAGGACTGGAAAAAAGGAATAATTGTCCCGATCTTCAAGAAAGGTAGTAGAACAGATTGCAGAAACTATCGGGGAATAACACTGATGAGTCATTGTGCAAAGATGTTTGAGAAAGTTTTGGAAAGGAGAATTAGGACAAGGATGGAGGGATGAGGGAAGAACAACATGGCTTCAGAGCAGGAAGGTCCACAGTGGATTTGATTTTTGCTGTAAGGCAGTTACAAGTACAGCACTATGAGTATGGAACAGATCTACTGATGGCCTTCCTGGACATTGAGAAAGCATATGACAGTGTATGCAGAAACAAAGTATGGAAGACCCTTGAGGATAGAGGAGTAGAGAAATGGACTATAAAGAGGATAAAGGAGATGTACAAGGGAAGCGTGAGCTGTGTGAAAGTGGGAGGAGAGAGATCGGACTGGTTGGAACAGAGAAACGGCCTGAAACAAGGAAGTGCACTGTCACCGTTACTTTTCATTGTGGTGATGGATGACATAATGACCCAAGTGGCACAAGTAATTGGGGAAGGAAAGATGAAAGCAATGGTGTTTGCAGATGATTTGATGATTTGGGGAAACAAGGAGGAGGAGGTACAGGAACAGTTGGACGTGTGGGAAGGAATAATACAAGGATATGGGATGAAATTTAGCATAAATAAGAGTGAGATGGTGATCACAACAAGGAAGAAGGAAAGAACCACAACGGGAATAACAATTGGTGGGGAACAGCTGAAGAAAGTGGAGAGTTTCAAGTATCTGGGAAGCCTGATACAAGATAATGGAAGAAATGATAGAGAAATAAATGAGCGGGGGAGACAGGCAGAATCATTCCGGAGGAGTGTGAGAAGCATGTTATGGAGCAAGGATGTCCCTCAGAACAGCAAAAAGATCATATATCGGACGTACTATGTCCCTATCCTGACGTATGCCTCGGAGACCTGGGTTATGAAAGGAAGGGAGAAGAGCAAAATACAGGCCAGTGAGATGAGGTTCTTGAGAAGCAGTATTGGAGCTTCAAAGATGGACAGAATAAGAAATGAGAGGACTAGAGAATTAATGAAGGAGGAACCATTACAGGATGGTATAGAGAAATCTAGACTTACATGGTATGGACATGTAAAACGAATGGAGGAGAAGAGGATACCCAGGAGGATACACGAGACGAAGTGGGAAGGAAAGAGACCGAGAGGAAGACCGAGAGACAGGTGGCTGATGGGGGTGGAGGAAAGTGTGAAGAAGAGAGGAGAAGACTGGACAAGGGTGGAGGCTGAGAGATGGTGGGAAGACAGAAGACGTTGGAGAGGCTTGTGTTCCAAACAGACCCGGCCAGTGGCTGGAAACTGTGCAAGATGATGATGAGAGTGAGCACAACCGGACCTGGTTTGATCACCATCAGCCAATGGTATTTTGGTGTCACGGGTGACATATGGATATTGATACTCGTATGTTTGACAATTTCGTGAAGTTGGCGTAATGGTCGTTATGCGACTCTGGTAGTTCCTTATATTATTAAATGTTAGAATGGTTATTAATTCTGAATGAGACCAGAAAGTGGCTTTTACACTTGCATCAGACATCATCGTGGCTTTTACATAGAGTACCCGCAAGAAGAGCTTGCCAAAACTCAAGGATGCGTAGAGGCCAACATCAATCGGCGTAGTTTAATCCTCATTGCGGGGCTCCTGTGTGTCCCCCGAATGCTGATAACCGGGCTCACTGCATTCTTCAACCCTGCGGGCTCGCTGCGAGACGCAGTCTACAGCTGTAATTCAAGCGTTGAATGCAAGGAAGCAGCAAACAATATAGACTAGGTTACTGTGTCCTGGCTCAGGTATTAACTACTGTGTAAGGCATTACATCTCACTTGAACCCCAGTCACAGTTTAGCATACCAAACCTCCGGCTGGGCAGACGGTCCGTTCACAACTGCTGCCAGCGAGCTACTGAAGTGAAGTGGGAAGGGTGTGTTCTACCACTACCGAGCCCATCTCAACATTGCCGAAGATCTGCGTAGGATTCTGTGGCAAGCTCTTCTTGCGGGTATTCTACCTTGTTTCATCTTCTGGCGGGCATAACCTATTCAAATTAGTAACGCTGGTCACTTCTGCACCTGAAATATGTGCTTATTTACGTAAATATGTGTAT
This sequence comes from Meconema thalassinum, assembly GCA_946902985.2. Classification (NCBI taxonomy): domain Eukaryota; kingdom Metazoa; phylum Arthropoda; class Insecta; order Orthoptera; family Tettigoniidae; genus Meconema; species Meconema thalassinum. The sequence goes on along the minus strand of OX336397.1, from coordinate 177,534,981 downwards.
TTATTGCTCTTTTAACAATGGCAGCCATGTTCTGACAGTGCTTCAATCTCCTTCAACTGTCAACAAGGTGCACACGTTGTTGCCAACATGTGGAATACAATATCACTGTTGACAAAAGACCATTGATCTGGACGCGTTAGTCTGTAACCATTGTCAAAAAACATTGGATTGAGCAAAACGAAGGTTAGAATGGTCGGGTCGAGGTGTGGCCTTGGCTGCGCGAAGCTGGCGGGGCACCGCTGACTAAACCATTGAGTAGTGCCATAAGCGCGGGGTTGGCAATACTGTCTTGACGATAATTCACGCGCGTAATGGCGGACACAGCTGGAATTTCATCTATATAAGTCTTGATCATATTTGGGATGGTGGGAGGGTTATGGACCGCGGAGGAGTAAACTTCTATTAATGCATCTCCAGGTTTTTTCCAGACCATTACCACTGGTATTTTGGGTAATTGCTGTACTTAAGAAAAGTTATGAAGGTGTGATCGTTGTTTCATTTTTATTACGATTTGTTGCCGAAATTAATAGATTATTTTGTTATATATAAACAAATATCGTGTATGGTATGAGAATGCTGTTGATGATTCTTTGTGGTGTGTTTGGAATGTTGGTATGACGTTTAATAGTAATGCGGTCTGTTTATGGCCAAGCGGTGTATGATGTTTGATGGTAAGTGATGAATTTTGTGATTTCATTATTATTGTAGCATTGGTGTTGGATCTTCATCGAATTTCATAATAATTATGGCGGGAGGTCCGAGTGGGTTGTGTGGGAAGAGAGGTCGTAGTGGTAGTGAAAGTTTGGAGGTTATATCCGGAATCGGTCTTTGACATCAATGGTTTTATTGTCTTTCATGGCCAGTGAATTAAAACTCAGCAATTTTTATAGGTTTGTGCCATGTCTTGTGTGGGGTTTCGCCTAGGACACCAAGCTGGCTCATCAGCGGGCTCTTGGTGTCCCCGCCCGGACACAAGACACAGCACAAGCCTAGAAAAATTGCTGAGTATCAATGGTTTTGTTTGAGATATTGTCTAAAGCAGTATTGTGTAGGCAAAGGGGCTGATTTCGACTATAATAGGTATGGTTGTGCTAAATGTGGCAAAAATATGGAGACAAATGTTGCCAAGTCACTAAGTTTAGATTATATACAAAGTGCAATATGGCGCACTATTACAAGGGATATTTTGTTTAACAGGATGCTGATACATTTAGTTGTTCATGCATTGGGCATTTCAAAGTTCACAATAGTAGATTGGTTCAGATTTTGTCGGGAGGTGTGTAGTGCATGAGCGGCCTTCTTTTGGAGGGGAAGGGGTAGTCGTAGAAATCGTTTAGGAAAGAGAAAATATAATAGGGGTAAAACTAAGAAAACTACTATCGGATTTTTTATTATGGATACTCGAGTTTAGGCTTTAATTACAAGCAAACCATCAGACCTATTGAAAAACGAGTTATACCAATATTTATCCTTGTTTAATTCTGCATTTGACTATATAAGCCAATTATTTTCAAGTTTATTAATTACTTATTTATTTGTGGTTGTATGAAAAATTGTCCGTGTTTTTGACGTCTTTTCTTGGAACCACTCACTTAAAACTATATACATGGAAAACTACTTGGCTGAGGGTAATGACATTTTTATATGTGATAGACACAAGTATTGGTAGTGCAAATCTCAAGTTTTTTTTTTTTTTTCACATACCCGATAAAAAGTTCTTATACTTTTTCTGACATAACGTTTTCTCAGCCCCATGAAGAGTAATAATAATGGGAGGTTTTGTGCGTTCTGGCCCGTGCGATTAAAAGCGAGCGGGCTTGTGAAATCCGGTGCAGCGTTGCCGCGTTAAGTTGCAGTCGTCGCGGCTCGCAACGAACGAACACTGCTTTAAGTTTCCTATCAACCTTTATTTTCTTTCCTCGTACAAATGTCATTTTCCATCACCTTTTTCACATAAGGACTTTAGACTTTCAATGGCAGGTTTAAAAGTGGTTTGTCTTCCTAATTTGGAAATGTCAGACTACACAATTTTTACATGGGCTATCTACATTATTTATATAATATCATTACAATATTTAATTCAGTCAGTATTCTTCGACTGAAGAAAGGCTCTGTTCCGATTAATCAGAAATGCTGGCATTCATGTTAATTATGACCTGCTCGAAATGAGGGACATTTTCAGACTGGCCATCTATCTCCCAGTAGTGGTCTTCAATTCTTTAAGCGTGTTTAATACATTGTTTCCAGAGTTCGGGAGCAACGGTAAGCAAGGCTTCTCGTCATAAAACATTCATTGCTTCCATACTTCCACCATTTTGTAATATGTTAGCGCAAGTTCGCCCTCAGACAATGGTGGTCTCTGAGGCATTTGGATGTGATGTGATGTGGCATATAAGTAGTAAACAGGAAAACTGAAAATAGCATGTGTACATAGCCAGGTGACTCGCATTCCATTACACAACTGCCCTGCAACGCTGAACTCTAATTCACCGGTTCGCCCGCTTTTAATCGCACGGGCCGGAACGCACAAAACTTCCCATTATTATTACTCTTCATAAATTTGTCATCACACTGTACGTTTACAGTGGTCGTAGTTTCCGATAATCACGAATGAGAGCCTCAAAATGAGACCAAGTTTCCTGCTGTACGTTTATCCTGGGCTGAAAAAACGTTATGTCAGAAAAAGTATAAGAACTTTTTATTGGGTAGTTGAAAAAAATTGAAACTTGAGATTTGTACTACAAATACTTGTGTCTATCACATATAAAAATTTAATTACCCTCAGCCAAGTAGTTTTTCATGTATATAGTTTTAAGTGAGCGGTTCCTAGAAAAGACGTCAAAAACACGGACAATTTTTCATACAACCACAAATAAATAAATAATTAAAAAACTTGAAAATAATTGGCTTATATAGTCTAACGCAGAATTAAACAAGGAAAATATTGGTATAATTCGTTTTTCAATAGGTCTGTTAGTTTGGTTGTAATTAAGGCCTAAACTCGAGTATCCATAATAAAAAATCCGATAGTAAGCATTTGCTTGGAGGAAGTGTAGAAATACCACAGCCACTGGGCTTGCTGCAGCTTCCCATTGGCCACCTTGTGTTCTCGCCTTCCCATCCTTGTCTTTTTGTTTCTTGTTCTAATTTTTTTCTCCCATGTTCTTTATCCTCTTCTCCTGTTTGTAGAGCTGTGCACGTTAATAACAGTGCATTATGGATCCGTATTGACTCGTAGTGTAATATGTAGAACAATGGGTAGAGAATGGTGGAGAACATACTCTGACAAGTCCTGTGGATGTCAGTAAAATTAAAAAAGGCAAAATTTTCTACATGGTTATATTTATATATCAGCACCGTCGCACACACAAATTTTCCACTCGGCTGTTGCCAGTGCACCGGCCGACTGCGGCCCATGTAATTCCCCTTGCTATCTATGCGCACTCGTCTTGTCAGCGGCATCTGTCAACGTGCTGCAATCGGTCGATGCTTGGGCAACAGCCCCGTGTGCGACGGTCCTGATATACAGAGGGATCCAGACACTCTTTGATAGTTAATATCTATGGAACAAAATGACATACCGTTACAATTTTTGCACGGGGGGAAGGATATTTCATGTCTTCAAAGTGACCCTCATTAGCAGCCAAATAACGTCGATGCCGCTGAACTGCTGACGAACTATGGCTGTCAGTGTAGCCGGTGTGATAGTCGCACAGGACGCCTCGATGGTTTCTTGTAGCTCGTTCAGTGTAGCTGGCTTCTGTTCATATACTTCATTTTTCAAGGTTCCCCTTAGGTAGAACTCAAGAGGTGTAAGGTCTGGAGACCGTGGTGGGTACTCAACAGCTCCTCTCCGACCTATCCATTGTCCAGGTAGATTTTCATCCAAGTAGTCTATGACATCTCTGTGGTAGTGAGGCGGAGCGCCATCTTGTTGTAGGTAAAATCTTTCATTTCCAAACACCTCTCGGATGGCAGGTAAAATCGATGTTTGCAGCATATGAAGATACACTCATCAGTCATGGTACTTCAAAGAAGAATGGGCCAATCAAACCGCGCGATAGCAGACCACACCACACATTAACACCCAGTAGATTAACATGTTTGTCCACGTGAACGTGAGGATTTTCAGGAGCCCAGTACATGCAGTTGTGGCGGTTTACAGTACCGTTCAGTTTGAACTGTGCCTCATCAGACAGATAACCATCCTTGCAAACTATTCATCCTCGCAAAGCATGCCTCCAAACCACTCGCAGTACTCAATCCTCTGATCCAGGTCGTCCTCGTTCATAGCGTGCAGCAATCTTGGAATGTACACTTTCCACTTTGCAGCTTTCAGAATTCGCCGTACACTCTCTTTCGCGTGCACCCTGATTCACAGATTTTTGAGATGACCTGGTATAATGTTGCAACACAGCAGCGCTGGACGCTGGACTGGTTGATGCTTTTGGTCGGCCAGACCTTTCCTTATGCACATCCTGAACGGTACCGTCGGCTTAAAATTTATCCCGAATACGATAAATTGTTGTACGTGTTGGTGGCTGAGTTGCGTACACATTACGCCATTGCTGTTGTACCTGGATTATGTTTTCGTACTTCCAGTACCACTTCAATACGGCCTTGCGTTGCTCAAACGACAATCTTACTTCATTCATTGCAGCACCGTCATCTGCTGGAAAGTGCTCCACTCATGTGAACTTAATCTGTTGAGAAAACAATGTACATTCGAAGAAGAATCCATTGCAGGTTCCGTGTTGACGTTTAGAATTAAGTATAACAAATTTCAAAGTTTCCGCCTAATCAGCACACATTTATTATTTTAGTTAGCGTCTTCTGGGTACATGTTTCGGAATTTGTGTCAATTCCTTCTTCAGCCCTTCATAATTAATATTAGGAACATCATTACATAGACCAAAATGACCTCGTCCATGTAGAAACATATCACACTAATATTAAAACACTATAAAAACTATTAACAATTTAAAACATAACAAGCTTATAGACAATAAAACAATAAAACATTCCTGCTGTTATCAGCCACTTGATTATATAATCACTATTATGCACATTCTTGTTAGGTGTGCGATGGTCAAATTGCGCAGTCGTTAATCACTTTTGTGTCAAGAAAACAAAGAGCATATTTGGTTAGTGTCCATGACCCAAATAACTTGCTGTACTGGTGGGTAAATGTTGACGTAAGTGGAAACTTTGGTTCCGGCACTTTCTTTGAAAGTGTGCTGGCATGTGTTTATAGATAAGAAATCGTGGAAAACTCATTCGACTACTTGACTTGGAATTTGCACATTAAGTGGATGTGTTATCTTGTGCTGAGATCTCCACGGACCATAATATGCAATTGCATTGCTTTCAGTCAAGTACCGGCCATCTCCGCTTTCAAACGCTGGAACCTTGCCCAAGGTTCTGATAGCCGCCCAGTATGCTGGAAGCAACGTGAAAATATCTCCTGGATTTGTGTTTGGAGGAACAAATAAGACTGAAGCATTTCTGAAGAAGTTCCCTTTGGGCAAGGTTCCAGCGTTTGAAAGCGGAGATGGCCGGTACTTGACTGAAAGCAATGCAATTGCATATTATGGTCCGTGGAGCTCTCAGCACAAGATAACACATCCACTTAATGTGCAAATTCCAAGTCAAGTAGTCGAATGAGTTTTCCACGATTTCTTATCTATAAACACATGCCAGCGCACGTTCAAAGAAAGTGCCGGAACCAAAGTTTCCACTTACGTCAACATTTACCCACCAGTACAGCAAGTTATTTGGGTTATGGACACTAACCAAATATGCTCTTTGTTTTCTTGACACAAAAGTGATTAACGACTGCGCAATTTGACCATCGCACACCTAACAAGAATGTGCATAATAGTGATTATATAATCAAGTGGCTGATAACAGCAGGAATGTTTTATTGTCTATAAGCTTGTCATGTTTTAAATTGTTAATAGTTTTTATAGTGTTTTAATATTAGTGTGATATGTTTCTACATGGACGAGGTCATTTTGGTCTATGTAATGATGTTCCTAATATTAATTATGAAGGGCTGAAGAAGGAATTGACACAAATTCCGAAACATGTACCCAGAAGACGCTAACTAAAATAATAAATGTGTGTTGATTAGGCAGAAACTTTGAAATTTGTTATACTCAAAACAATGTACTATGCTACCGCGCAAGAATTGTAACGGTATGTCATTTCGTTCCAAAGATATTAACTATCAGAGTGTCTAAATTTTTCTGGACCCCTCTGTATAGAACCATTTCATTCTCTGTAGTAGTATAGATCGCGATACATTGCATTACAAAATGGTTGCATCCATGATGTCCTAGACGACAGTGAAGGTTTAAACGATACGTACAAGTTAATAAGGCATTGCACCCCAGACCTTCTTGCTTGTAATACAAACAGTAATTTCCATCCAACCTAGTAGCGTTGTCTCAGCATACCTTTAGAAGAGTACAGTGGAACTTTTCAATTAAATTTAACAACTAACAGTAATTTATGAACATTTGTTACCAGTACATCTCGCACTTGAACACACTAGACTACATCGGCACGTAACGACACACTTTTGGAAACCTCATACAGCTTGACCAATACTTCAAGCCAAAAAAAACTTAACATCAACGTGGTGTCCACAGGCAGGAAATGTCAGGAATTTCGTTTTTAGTCAGGAAAAAGTGTGAAAAAATGGCGTGAGTCAGGAAAAAATGGCAAAAAGTATTAGAAAGTCAGGAATTTTATATTAACCATACAGTATTTTATGTTTTACAGCCATATTTTGATGTTACTAGTTCAACTAATCTCTGAAGATAAAAAGCAATAACTCGCTGGACTTTATGATAAGTTTCCATTTTGACAGTAAATCATAGTAAAAACCTCTTTTACCTGTTTCTTGTACGCTTTTTTGGCGTTGGTGTAGGGATGTGGCGACCCCATCGCCCAACATTGCACTACGTGTCTGCAATCAGCCTCTAAAATATTGTGACTTGACATTGACAACAAGAAAATTTAAATGCCAATCACTTGATATTTCTTATTTCCATAATGGCAATTTTGATATATCTTTTTTCCGATGTTACGATGACTTCACGAGTCAGGAATTTTGTTGAAAAGTGGTCAGGAAAAGTCAGGAATAGTCAGGAAAATTGACATTGAAAATTCTGTGGACACCATGTCAACATCCACACATCATCGACTACAACTAAAAACCCTCCCTAGACACGTACGTATCACAGTGTATACTTGAACGGCATACGTTACATTAGGAAGACCTGAGGAATTTTTTCAACAAAATAATGAAGTTATTCCAGACAAACAAAACCACAAGCACTAAGAATATCTCATACTTATGCTTGTAAACTGTAGCAGCTGAAGAAGGTGGGAAGGTTCACTGCTACTGCTTGTGTACTTAGATATATTACAGCCACTCAGCCAAGTGATACCAAGCCTGTATGCTCTACTTTGGTCTTGCAGCAGATACTCTTCAAGTCATTTCCTCCAGTTCGTCGAGAATAATTTCATTTCTTCACAAAGATGGACAGAATAAGAAATGAGAGGACCAGAGAATTAATGAAGGAGGAACCATTACAGGACGATATAGAGAAATCCAGACTTAGATGGTATGGACATGTAAAACGAATGGAGGAGAAGAGGATACCCAGGAGGATACACGAGACGAAGTGGGAAGGAAAGAGACCGAGAGACAGGTGGCTGAAGGAGGTGGAAGAAAGCGTGAAGAAGAGAGGAGAAGACTAGACAAGGCTGGAGGCTGAGAGATTGGAAACTGTGCAAGATGATGATGATCTGAAGCTAGTGGTACTCTTGAAGGTCACTTCTTGTTGCATTATCGTGTGAGCTTGAAGGTCGCAATAGAAATTCGAGAAGGCTAATACGGGGAATAAAGATATGAACATGTATTACCCGCTAAAACCACAGTTTCCTTCTGTGTGACTGGTCGCTCCCAGGACCATCCTGGTGGAAACCACTCCCAAACAATGTCAAGAAGCCATTGGTCACATGATCTGGGCTTGTCTAGGTTTGTGTTTGTATTAACATGTATGCATAGTTTAAACATTTAGTGTCGTCCATGACGTCATGTAGTGCAATGTATCTTGTCATGTAGGCTCACAGCTAGTGGAGAGACTTGAAATCATATTTGTTCTTTAAAATGATCATATTTCTTCCATGAAATTTACCGTGGGGGTTGCAGCAGCAATAACAATAATTTTACACCATTTTATTGAAAAATAACTAAATATTATGAACACTTCCATTATTTAACATGGTGGCCACTACTCCTGGAAAACCTGGAAATCCTGGAAAACTCCTGGATTTTTAATAGGTCTGGAAAACTCATGGAAAATGATGAAAAATTTGAAAACTCATGGAAAATAGCCACTGTTAATTAATTATAAAGATCTTTCCATCCACTGCTAAAATTCCCAGTCCGCTCTTAGTCCTCGGCATCATGATATCGCGGATGGGTTAGCAAGGGCCATCCAGCGGTCGCTCTGCAAACCCTGTTTATTTTTAACCGGAAATTTACGTGCCGTGTTTTATCTTAAATCATACTCCCGCTGCGGTTTTGGGTGAGCACTCTATCGTTCACGAAAGAAATTTCCTCAGGCTACCCGTTTCTGTGTGATTCGTATCCTGGCGCAGTCAGCTGGCATTTGAGGGTGCGCAAATGCGAGGGAGTCGTGTCAGTAGGTTTACTGGCATGTTAAAGATCCCCTTTGGGGCAAAATTCCGGCACCCCGGCGTCTCTAAAAGCCAGAGTAGTTAAAAGGGACGTAAAACCAATAACATTATTACATTATTGTTTCTGTGTGGGAGAACACACGATAATATTTCTGTAAAACATATTGAGTATATACAACTTGTCCGCAATAAAATTGCAGGCGGCATTCTTTTCTCTTTTTTTTTAAAGCGGATATTTGAGTCACAAAGGCATTTTTTAAAACAACAATTAAATCATTTGTGGGTAGGCTTGCGTATCAATAACGCAATCACTACTAATTTTTGTCAACATGTGTATAAGTAGACCAAACACAACTGCTTTACTTTGGTCTTGAAGTAGGCAACCGATAAAGGCCGCCGCCCCCCGCCCGGGATTCGCGCTTATTTTTAAGTCTGGAAAAATGAGAATTACTCCTGGAAAATTCCTGGAAAACTCCTGGAAAATCATTGACCGATTTGAGTGGCCACCATGTTCAAGATACGGTGTGTTGCTAAATCCGAGAAGGGAACACATGTTGTAAGTTCAGTGCCTTCAGAAAAGTGTCTATATATATTTCTTTTTTAATTTGATATTTTACTTGAATTTCTTTAATATGTGTGTTTAAAAAAGACTTGGTTGATGTAATGAGACTCTTAGTGCCGACATGAATTTGAGTAGGCAAGGTTCGCTCGGAGAGGGAAGATGGCGGCACTTGTATGAAAAGCAGCTCATCTTTATTTGAATCTTGTCATTTAGACTTTCACGGCCCGTGTTATTATTCATAATGTTGAATTTTGGGCTTATGCCGTGTTTTATTATATTGCAATTCGACGCGTTTCGAAAGAAACCATGTCTTTCATCGTCAGGAATAATCTGGAATACGACAATGTTGCTAAGAGAAAGCAACGAAGAACATATAGAAGGTGCCCAAAGATGGACGCCATTATAGCCCCATGTTAGGGACAACGGAAAGCAGCAGTGAATTACTTTCTCAGGGTTCTGATAATAGGTAGCCAGGATTCACTGAGATTGTAGCCGGTGTCGCGGTTGAAATTATCTGGGTGTTTACGTATTTCAACCGCCTCCCTGATGATTCTGGGACGATATTGCTTTATACGGGCAAGAACATCCACCCCTTGGAACATGACATCATGGCCAGGTGTTAAAGCATGATCGGCAACAGCTGATTTATCAGGTTGAATGAGCCTGATACATCTATTATGTTCCTTAATGCGAGTGCATATTGTTCTCGAAGTCTGCCCGATGTAAACCTTGCCACAAGTACAGGGAACTCTGTAGATACCCGGTTGTTGCAATTTAGGCAAACTGTCCTTAGTTGGTCGCAGGAGTTGCCTAATCTAATCTAATCTAATCGTTGTTTGGACGGAAGGTGAGGAAAATCTTAGCCATTTCCTGGATCACCTTAATCTCCAGCACCCTTCTATTTGTTTCACCATGGAAAAGGAATCTGACGGCAAAATACCTTTTTTAGATGTTCTCGTCACCAAGAAAGAGGATGGATCTTTAGGACACAGCGTTTTTCGTAAGCCAACACACACCAATAGATATCTCCACGCAAGTTCTCACCATCACCCTGCCCAGAAACATGGTATCCTTACAACTCTAACTACCAGGGCTAGGAGGATTTGTGAAGTGTCTTCTTTACAAGAAGAAATTAACACCCTGCGAACCACCTTTGAGAGCAACGGTTATAGCAAGGCTTTGATTTCTGCGGTTCTGAAACCAACAAATAATAATAGGACGTCAGTTGAGAAAAGAGATGTAAGAGGAACTGCTTACCTTCCGTACATACATAACACAACGGATCGTATTGCTAAAATCCTACGTCGATACAACATACGGACTGTATTTGGAACTTCTGTTAAGATTAGGCAACTCCTGCGACCAACTAAGGACAGTTTGCCTAAATTGCAACAACCGGGTATCTACAGAGTTCCCTGTACTTGTGGCAAGGTTTACATCGGGCAGACTTCGAGAACAATATGCACTCGCATTAAGGAACATAATAGATGTATCAGGCTCATTCAACCTGATAAATCAGCTGTTGCCGATCATGCTTTAACACCTGGCCATGATGTCATGTTCCAAGGGGTGGATGTTCTTGCCCGTATAAAGCAATATCGTCCCAGAATCATCAGGGAGGCGGTTGAAATACGTAAACACCCAGATAATTTCAACCGCGACACCGGCTACAATCTCAGTGAATCCTGGCTACCTATTATCAGAACCCTGAGAAAGTAATTCACTGCTGCTTTCCGTTGTCCCTAACATGGGGCTATAATGGCGTCCATCTTTGGGCACCTTCTATATGTTCTTCGTTGCTTTCTCTTAGCAACATTGTCGTATTCCAGATTATTCCTGACGATGAAAGACATGGTTTCTTTCGAAACGCGTCGAATTGCAATATAATAAAACACGGCATAAGCCCAAAATTCAACATTATGAATTTATTTGAATCTATTCTTTAACAGCTTCATTAAAATTGGTTGGTAGGACACATACACCGAAGAATAGCAAACAGTTATGGAAGGAAAGGTCGAAGACAAGAATTGTAGGTGTGTGCTACTAAATCCAAGAAGGGAAATAAAGTGCGACCAAGAGGGAAGATGAAATATTTGAATACATGGGCCATATGGGCATGATAGCTATGTAGCTCACGAGGGGGAGGAGCTGCATCAAACCAGTCAGGAGACTGAAGGCTTAAACAAGAAACATTAAAATTTCCATAGATTGAACATTATGGTGTTTTGAAGCCATTTTCAGTGTTGCCTAAGTAAACAAAAGTTTGATGCTTTTCAGTTGGTCAAGTCGATTGTACCCAAATGAGATGGGTTATTCCCTAATCCTGAAAAACAATATACACGAGATTTTTTTCAGGATTAGGGATGACCATCTCATTTGGGTACAATCGACTTGAGCGACTTAAAAGCATCAAACTTTTGTTTCATAGATTGGCCCATATCAAATTAGCAGTGGTCTGAGCCTGGCATCGCTATTGATATTGCGACTTTTCACAATATAAACCCAACTACTGGAAAATGTGAAAAACCTGTAAAAAAATTACGCGTGATTAATAGGGCTAGGATTTTTAGGTAAATATTTTTTTATGTAAATACATATTTTAAGCATTTTCTCTATAAATACATAAATTCCTGCTTTTCACGTTACATAATATTTACATTTAAAAAAATCAATATGCCTAGATCTTGCAGTTTATTGAATTTTAGTTCTGTGTTCCTTCAACGGGGAAGACCCTGTGAGCTATCTAATCTTCATGCAGAACGTATGTCAGCTTGCAACTGTGTTATTCTTAATTTGTCGCCCTGTGCCACTCACTGTGGAAGCCAGGCATTTCCTTGTCCATAGCCATATTGCACCACATGCTAGACCTCCCCCTCCCCCAGCTACCTGGAACCAGTGTCATTCACATGCAGTTCATTTCTGGCACTGTGAAGTGTAAGGCAGTTCTATGAAGCCTAAAGTAAAAACAACTACAAGTTATCGTCTTTTGCAGAATTTAAAGATAGTTTTACTTCTGATAAGGGCGTTCTGTTCTGCGAACCATGTGGGAAAGCAATCAAGGCTGAACAGCGATCTCAAGTTACATAACACCCCGAGGGCAAGAAACATATTGACGCAGTTTTGCATCTTCAGAATAAGTGTTTCGCGATAATCGTCGGTCATTTGTGATGGACAACCTGAAGATGTATCTCGTTGTGTGTTGTAATGCTTCAGCAGTCGGTGAGCCATAGAGTAAATTGCATTCATGGGTACTGCATATTGTTTATAATCACATTAATAAACTAAGTTATAATTAAATATTTTTACTTTTTTGTCACATATTTCAGGTATTTTTATTATTATTATTATTAATCTTGATTGGTCACATTGGACCACTTGAGTCGTTCCACAATCACTTCTTCTTTGAAGGTAGTACTGCTTGGTTCTTGCGCTCTTTCCAGTACTTTTTCATTCTTTCAGATCGGGATTTTCTCAACTCATCTGAAATCTCCATAGGCTTTCTATGTGTCATTTCTGCAGAAAATTTGTGAGTTTTAAGAATGGTGTTAATTTTATTTTTCTCCTCGGCATCTGTTATCTTGAGTCCAACTGCTTTGAGATCTTGTTGGATTTCTTGGATCCATTTTCCTCCAGTTTTCTTTCCTAGATTTCTCATCACCAGTTGGTGTACAATTCTGTTTTCTGGAAGCCGTAAGATGTGAAAAAAATATGAAATTCTTTTCTTCTTCATTGTGCTGGTGATTGGATCAATCTCACGATAGACAGTTTCATTTGGGAGAATCCTCCAGACTCCCTCAACCTGATACTTTTTATTTATGCACGTTCTAATGATTCTTCTTTCCGTTTTGAGGAGCTGATCAGTTCTTTGTTCATTTTTAATTTGGAACAGTGTTTCACAAGCATAAGTGGCTTCTGGGAGAGTTACAGTTTTATAATGTTGGATCTTAGTAGCTATTGATAGGCATTTTTTAAATTATATGTTGACCAGGTTAGAGATTGTGCCTTTTTCGTTTTGAATGAATGAAAATCCATAGCCTGCTTCCAGTCTCCGACCGGGTCAGGAATGGAATGAATGAAGCCCCCATCTAGCAGCGAGGATATGAACTGTGCCGGCTGCCGAGGCCTGACGCACTCCTCTGGGGCAATGATTAAATGCATGACAAATGAAATGATAGTGGAGAGTGTTGCTGGAATGAAATTGTGACAGGGGGCGTGGTGGCTCAGCGGTCTAGCTGTATGCCTCTCACCAAGGCGGACCGGGTTCGATTCCCGGTCAATGCATGTGAGATTTTCGATGTGAAATGCCATGTCCTGTGGTTCGGATTCCACGCAAAACGGAGGTCCCGTGGCTTATGATCGCGAGATTAACGGTCACGTTAAACTACAAGCTTCCTTTTGAAATTGTGACGGGGAAAACCAGAGTACCCGGAGAAAAACCTGTCTGCCTCCGTTTTGTCCAGCACACATCTCACATGGAGTGACCGGGATTTGGACCACGGACCCAGCGGTGAGAGGCCGGCGTGCTGCCGCCTAAGCCACGGAGGCTCCCTTTTTCGTTTTATTTGTTCTATTTATCCAAGTTACTTTTTCGTTAAGTTATGTGTTATAATTTCTCCAAGATACTTAAATTGAGGAACTAGGTTAATTTTATGATCATTTATATAGACTTCATTTATATCTAAGGGTTTCATAGGCATGATCTCAGTTTTTTCAAAGGATATCTGTAATCCTATCCCTTGAGCAATTTCTTGGAGACTAGTGATCTGAGTACCAACCTCTTCCTTGTCTAGTGCTAAAAGAGCCAAGTCCTCTGCAAATCCTAAGCAGTTTATTTTTATTGATGGTTTTGTTCCAATTTTGATCTTAGGAGGGTTTTCCTTTTGCCAAACCTTCATGATATAATCAAGAGCCACATTGAAAAGCAGAGGGGATAATCCATCACCTTGTCTGAGACCAGTTTTTACTGTGAAAGCTGTTGATATTTCTCCCCTAAATTTAACTTTCGAATTTGTGTTTGTTAATGTTAATTGAATGATTTTTATCAATTTAGGATGGAGACCGTATGATCTGAGGATTTTTAGCAGTGTCAGTCTATGATACTATCATAGGCTTTCTTGAAATCTATAAAAGAGATAAAGAGTTGCTTATTTCTGTTTTTGTAATATTCCATTATTAATTTCAGGCTAAGGATTTGGTCCGGACAACTTCTGTAAGGGCGAAATCCTCCTTGATATTCTCCAAGTTGTGGTTCCAGAATGTTTTTGATCCTGTTGTAAATTATGCGAGAGAAAATTTTATATGTGCAGTCCAGAAGGGTAATTCCTCTGTAGTTATCTGGGTTCGTTTTGTCTCCTTTCTTAAATAATGGATGGATTATTCCTATGGTCCAGTGTGCAGGAATTTCTTCAGTAATCCACATTTTAACTAGATGTTGATGAAGATTTATAATCGCAGGTTTACCAGCATTTTTCCAGATTTCAGCAAAGACTAAGTCTTCGCCACAAGTTTTGTAATTTTTTTGTTCTTTAGTTGCGAGTTCTACATTAATGTTTGGAGGATTTATTAAATCAGGTGAAGTTAAAATAGGTGTATCAGTGTTTACTTGCAGGGTTTCCAGTGGATCATCACAATTTAACAGTTTCTCGAATGCTTCTGCAAGGATCTCTGTATTTTCTTGGTTAGAATGTGCTAACTTTCCTGTTTGGTTTTTCAACATTAATGTTGGAGCTTCAATTTTTTTTAGATATTTACCAAATGTTTTGTAATAATCTCGAGATTGCTTTTTCTTGAAATCGTCTTCTCTCTTTTCCAGTGTATTTTTAGGATGATTACGTTTCGTTTGTCTGATGATTTTATGGGTTAATTTTCTTTGTATAGTTCTAAATTTGATTCTTCTGACTTTAGAGCTTGATGTTTTATCCATGCTTGGTGTCTTTTCTCTATTGCTTGATCACAATCTACTCCACCATTCATGTTTTTTCCTTGGATTTATTGGTGGCTAACTCCTCTGCTATTGATTTTAATTTAGTGATTAATTCGTTCAATGTTTTAGTGTTGAGAGATTCTTCTCCTGTTCTTTCACAGTACTCTATATTTTTTATTAAGGTAGTTGGATCAAATTTCCTCCTATTGTTATTATTAATTTTTTTTCTTGGCCATTGGAGTTAATTTTATTTTTATCTTTGCCACATAGTGGTCTGATCCTGAGTCAACTCCCCTTAGAACCTTCACATTGTGAATTTCGCGATGGTGAAATTTATCCATGCAGACATGATCCAACTACCATTCACCCCTTCTGAAGTCAGGATGTTTCCAAGTTTTCAATTTATGGGGCTGTCTTTTAAAACATGTTGATTTAGAGATTAATTTGTGGTTTCTACTAATTTCGACTAATCTTTGACCATTTTTATTGGTTCGTTTATGTGCTGTCCATTTTCCAATGATATCTCTATATCTTCTTTCTTGTCCAAGGTGCGCATTGAAATCACCAAGGAGAATTTTGATGTTTGATGAAGGGATGTTTATTAAAGTTTGATCCAAAAGATCCCAGAATTTTTGTACTTCTCTGTCCTTAATGGTGTTGTTTTTTTGATTAGTAGGAGCATGTGCATTTATAATTGTATATGTTTTATTTGCCGATTTCATAGTTAGGGTCGTAAGTCTGGAGGATTGAGATTTAAATTCTGTTATCGAGTCAATGATTCTGAGATCTATTAAGAATCCGTTACGAAATTGTGGACAATTTTTCATAACTCGTTTTCCTGGAATTCCTTTATATAGTCTGTATCCTTGTGATTCCAGATGGTCTTGATCACTATTTCTAATTTCCTGAAGGGCCATAATTAGAATTGTATGACTTCTCATGATATCCGTGATGATCTTCAATTTTCCAGTTTGAACCAGAGAGTTATCATTATGTGTAGAAAAGAATGAGACTTGTTTAGGTTTGTTTTTCCGTAATATTTGTTTGTTTGCTACTTGATGAGTTTTCAGACGCTCCAATTCGTCATTATCTTCCGCATGACAGCCCACCGTATCCGAATGCTGTCTTTTCTGTAATCTATCATTACAGACGGCGGAATTATTCTTCAAATGACTTTTCATGGTCGACTATCTAAGGTTTCACTTTGAGGGGAGGATAAATCCTCGAATTACAATCCTGAATGTTATTCAGAAAGGTGAAAGAACTGAGAAAAGAATTCTCAGTATTTTTAATACATAAAAAATAAATATTTTCCCAATTTTTAGCACCTAAAAATCCTAGCCCTAGTGATTAAAAATATTTGGTGCAGATTGCAGAAGAGCGAGAAAACAAGCAATCGAGCGAGTGCTAGCGTGTGCCAAAATCTAATCAGTGCGTGCTCAAGCCAAGAAGCAACAATCTCTGACCTGTATGACACTGGCTGTTTGAGGAGCAATGGGACTCGTTCCAGTCGGACCCACTTTTGCCATCAGAGCGGTCGCGTTATTGTTCGGAGCTTTGGCTGGCTTAATGGCTTTCATGAGCACCTAGAAACAAAGTGTCAGCATGATAAAGTATTTTCGGGTGGAAACCTGCAGTGACACCCACAAATCTGTCCTCCAAAAACAAAAAATAAAAACCTGTCAAAAACTTGATAAGTGTGGTAATTATCTATTATATATATATAAAAAAATTAACGTTTGTATGTTTGTTCATCTTTTATGCGTTCATACACCATTTATGGAATATAACTTATCATGCAATCAGACAGACACACATAGACACAGCAATCCTAAAGAATCACATTTCTGTATCCATCATCAATACAGTAAAAGTTCCATCCATCAATCCCAAAACTATAGCTTTTCCAGATTCATTATTCAAATTTTGTGGTCTTAAGAATCTTCCAAATTCATGCGTCGGAAAGCCTTCGGATTTATTTATATACGCACCAGACAGAAAAACAAAGAATATTGTTTATCCACTTCAGTAAATGAAATTACAATTCAAACACTTCTTTTTATTCTTTCTTTCTTTCTTTCTTTCTTAAGCTGGCTCCGTGGCTCAGCGGTAACGTTCTCGCCTGCTGTGACCAAGGTTGCAGGATTGAATTCTGGCGCGTCCAGTTTGCATTTGAGGGTTCGCAAATGCCAGGGGGCCGTGTCAGTAGATTTACTGTGCTCACGTGAATTCAAATGGGTCCTTTGACATGCCAACATCGTATGACATGCGTGTCGTAATTTTTGACGCCTTGTAGACCGACACGTTAACCACTCGCCCACCGTGGCAAGCAAACCTGCAGTGACACCCACAAACAGTCTCTGTCCTCCAAAAACAAAAAATAAAAACCTGTCAAAAACTTGATAAGTGTGGTAATTATCTATTATATATATAAAAATTAACGTTTGTATGTTTGTTCATCTTCTATGCGTTCATACACCATTTATTTGATTGCGATGAAACTTTGGCGAGTTGTTGTGTATACTCCTGCAACGATTTCTTACTTAGTAAATCCATTTTACAATGGGTAGCGCACGAGTAAATTCAACAAAGTCCCATGTGCGGTCATAAACCTTTCATATGATTGCAATGATAATTTAATAAGTTGTTGTGTAAACTCCTGCGAATGTTTCTGGCATAGTAAATCCATTTTAGAATAGGTGGTGAGCAAATAGATTCAACAAATGGGTGACCGTGTGCGAATCACTTCAATAAACTACCGTATGCGTTCAATTGCGATGAAACTTTGCTGATTTGTTGTGCCCGCTCCCACCAATGTTTATGAATTAGTGAATCCATTTTACAAAAGTTTAGAGACAGTTATCGGAAAAAGAAAAAAGAATATTGATTATCCAAAAGCACTTCAACAAACAGATTTATAACGCCAACACTTTGTTTGGCCGGGTACAGCTAAATATTAAGGTGTTAAGCATTCAAAGAACAAAACTATTTATTTTAATGTTGCAAAACTTAGAAATGCCGATCCTCCCCCAAACTAAGCCACTATTGCTGCGATAACCCCTCAACTACTGATAGTAAAAGATTATGAAGTACAACATACAAAATAGTGTTTTTCTATTATGAATATGTTATGGAGGAGAAAAGCTGTATGGGATGTGGTGTACGGCAAATTGCTTCTTCGTGACTCGGAATATACAGTACAGGCCCTAGGGAGCCTACCGTAACACGGGCCTGAAGTTTACAAATAATACCACCATGGCGCACAGCAATCAACCTTGAAGGATCCTCCAGTGGGAGCATTCTTCAGTAACCAACAACCAACCAACTTAGTTGCGAACCCTTTTGAACGGTTACATGGATTTGATCTTCCCAGACGCCAATGGACGAACTTAAATCGAATACGCACAGGACAAGGCAGATGTGCGTATTCACTGCATAATGCATCAGTTGAATGGGTCAGAGATCTTGACCTAGAACTAGGAGATTTTATGAACTTGTGTGTGCACATATTTTTTTTGGTATGTATTGTACATAATTATATTCATCATTCGATCAATACAATAAATAAATGACCACCAAGTTTATGTGAATACATTCATGTTATGGTACAAACATAATGCTTGAGATAGGAATCTCCGTTTCGCGGGCTTATAGGTCGTGTTCCAAGGACATTTTGTCGTCCTGACGTTTCGCTGAATACTGCGTTCAGCATGTTCACAGGTTACATAAAGCGAGGTAAAGTCTACATTTTTACATAATGCTTGAGAATGAAAATTAAAAATAGCATCTAATGCAACATTTTATATACAGAAAACCACTCCAATGGTTTAGCTAGTTATTAGTACTTTAAGGGGCAGAACAGCGAGGACACCTGTCCCTAGGGTTTACTTACATCTTGTACATCTCTACACTCTTCCTTTATTGTACTGGTCTGTGTCATATTGACGTTCCATCTAACCTGGTATCTGCATTCCATTTCCGTGGCATCTTGATGTAATCCTTCACCCCGTTCTCCGTTAACAGCACCCAGATTTTTGGGAAAGAAATCTTAATGAACCTTCATGAAAAGCCCATATCCTTGAACTTCATGGACACTATGGACTTAAAATTGTGGTGTCTATAGTTTCCAACAAAGTTCTTTGAAAGCTGTCCGAGCCTCTTCAATGTCCATTTTTGTTTGCAACAGTTTCCAGATATCTGGACTGATGAAAACACCTTATTTTACTTTTTGTCTGGCTGCGTGGCTCAGCAGTAACATTATCGTCTGCTGTACCCAAGGTTGCAGGATCAAATCCTGGTGCAGTCAGTTGGCATTTGAGGGTGCGCAAATGTGAGGGAGCCATATCAGTAGATTTACTGCTACGTTAAAGAACCCCTTTGGAGAAAAGTTCTGTCATATCTGGGACGTAAAACCAATAACACTATTATTATTATCTTTTACTTTTGCTTCTGAGAGTCCCTGAAATTGCTGAGCAAGTATCGAAAACACTCTCCTTTGTGCGGCAAGGCTTTATATGTGGTGGAAGAAGGACATTTCATCGGTCAAGTAAACTTTTAACACAAAATGTGATAAAAATGTCCGGCATAACTCAACAAATTGCTAGCGTTTTGCCCCAGTGTACCAATTGGGCTCTTCAGTTGGTAAAGATACACATACCAAGACGCGTAGCTGGCACACACTGAGAAGGCCATTGCAAGACGTTTCGCTATATGTGTAACTTTGTCACAAGCAAGCCAATGCACCACGGGAGTCAAAACTCCACTCCAAAGCAATAAAAGTAAACTTTGTCGTAAATTCTTCGTAGGTGTCCACTCTTCTTTGATCCAGGGCTGAACCCTATCTCTACTATTCCCTTCTGTCCAACCATGATCATTGTATTTCAGTTTGTTGAGGATTTATGCTCTCGTAGCATTCTTCCATATGCACAGAACGCTCTACAGACACTGAAGTGTACAGGATCTTTCAAATAAAATAAGAGCGCCAAGCGGCGGCTTTGTTAACCGTAGCTGCGGTCACCTTGGCCGAGCTTTTGGCGCGCCAAGGCCCCCTGCTTTAAGCGTGTGTACAATCCTATATGATGCAGCGGCCTTGCTAGCGTGTGTACTATGCTGAAATCTTACTTTAGTTAGTTATTGTTGATAAAACCAAAACCCCTACTTGTGCTAATTTTGTGAGTGATTTATTCGGAGACCGTTCAAGATTCTCGCCAATGTCATCTGGCTCATCCTTTGTTAAAACTGTTCCTGTGCGAGCATGTTTTTTATTGAGCACCGAGCCAGTAGTGTCAAACTTATTTGCAATTATGTGAATCTGTACTAGTGAAGGTGGCACTTCATCAGAAAATTGCTGAACAAATGCATCACGTACCCGCCGAGCCGACTCGTACTTAAAATAAGTTTTTCATAAAAAATACGATGATGCAATGATAACTGTCTCACCATGTTAGCACTTGAGGTTTAGACTGGCGACTGAGCAACTGCACGCTCATTGCAAGGTCAAGTTTGGTGATGCCAATCTGTTATTTTTATACAATCCATCGAAACTTGGAGGGAAAAAAAATAAACAGCCATCGTATGTACTATGCGCGCGTTTTCAATACTATAGGGGTTTCGGTTTCATCAACAATAACTAACTAACTAAAGTAAGATTTCAGCATTGTACACACGCTAGCAAGGCCGCTGCATCATATAGGATTGTACATACGCCAAAAGCTCGGCCAAGGTGACCGCATCTATGGTTGACAAAGCCACCGCTTGGCGCTCTTATTTTATATGAAAGACCCTGTACTTGCCATTGTGAAGAAGCACTGCTTAGAGACATTTTCGATGAATCAATACAATACTTGAAACTAATGAAGCAGTCCATTGATATCCAGATCATTTTCTTGTGTAAAGTAAGGTGTAAAACGTCTTTCTCTATGTCTGAACCATGAGAGAGAGAAAGGTACCAGTTCCTTTGTTCTCACCTAGAACCCAACAGTTCTGCTGAATGTTTAGAAGAAGTCATCGAGTTCAGAGTGTGAAAAAGCAGTTTGGGCTCCACACTGTCTGTAACTATGAATTCTAAGTCAGAATTCTCATTATCAGGTGAAGGTCCATTGGGATTGTACCCACTTACATTACATGAACAAATGTCCATAACATTTGATGCTCGAAACTGAAGGATTGTCAGGGTTCTTCCACAGAGTTACCTGATCACCAAAGTATGCATAATAAACACTTTTTACAAAGCCAGTAATGTTTCTTCGCAGTGTATTCACACAAATGTAACCAAAGTTATGAGCCCCCAGAGGTCATTTTAATGTTTATGTTCGACCCTAACTATTATATGTCAGAAAACTGTATCATAATGAGGCTCATTATAACACTATTTTTCATTATGAAACAGTTTCTCCCACCAATCAGAGCTCAAGAAACAGTTGTGTGACCAATTAGATAAGGATACCTTCGCGCATGCGCTCAAAATCCAACATGTCTATATAAATTACCGAAAGTGCACCGTCCATATGTTCACGTAAATAATCTGGTGAATATGAGACAAGAAATAGCACTGTACCTTAATATCCCCAAATCCAATTTCTACACAGCGCGTTGTATTGAAACGACTTCGGTGACAGTTTTACTGAATACTGGTGCACAATCTGAACATATGGCATTGAAGCATACAGAGCGCATGCGTCGGTTGTCCAGAGTGCTTGGAAAACAGAGATATACTACCCACCACAGTACCCGATCACAACATTCTAGTGACTGAACAGATATTTATGAATATTTATGTTAAAACATATAATAAAGTTATAATTATCGTCAAACATAAACAGTCGCATGCAACTCGCCTATAATGGTAATTATAACACTCGTATGGAAATTATAAAACTCGCATACGCTCGTTTTATAAAAATACTCGTGTCTTAATTATAGCCATTATAGGCTCGTTGCATAATTTACTATTATTACACCTACGCATCAGAAACGTGGGTTATGAAGAAGAGACAGTTGAGCAGGATCCAGGGATAGAGTAAGAAATGAGAGAGTGGAAGAGAATCGCTTACAAGAGCTCACAGAGAAGTCGAAAATGAATTGGTCAGGAAATGGAGGGCGAGAGACCAAGAGATACGTGGATTGTGGGTGTAAAGTGGGACAGAGTGAAGAGTGAAAGGTGGTGGGAGGAAGGAGAGGATTATGTTCCAAGCCAGGGGCTGGAAACTGTACAAGATGATGATGATGACACCTTATGAAATTTTGACTGGAGTAAAATTTAGAGTATGGCTGTTAGTGCCGTAGAGACAGGGGACATGTTCGGCTGGCCAGAGTTTGTAGCTGCTTCTATGCGGACACCCATGGGGTGAGCTACAAGTACCGTTGTATGTGGATGAGATAAAATTAATGAAGATGGAGTTCAATTTCAAGTAGATCCAACTTTGGCTACCAGACGTCAGTGACACCCAGTACATATTTAACTACAGGTAGTGGTAGGTTCTTTTACATGCCATAAATGTATGACATGGGCATGCCGACTTTACTTCCCCTCCGAAGGAAGGCATACTGAGGGATTTTAACGCTCTTAAAAAATCCGACGACTTCGGCCAGGTATGAACCCATGATCTTGTCAATAGCAGTTCAGCATGCTAACAAATACGGCACTGCTGTAAAACAACCGTCCCACTCAGCATTCTACTGACAACTGACATCAGAAGTGAACAACAACAATGCATGAAGTCAGAATTCTTTTATTGTTGTAAAACAACTAACAGCAGGGGTGTACAACAGAAATATGTATTTTTTGTGGGCCTTAAAATTCAAATACTGATTTGTCAGATAATCCCTCACCCAAGAAACTGTGTAAATCAGTGATTACTTTCTCGACAATTTGCCCGTGAATTGGTTCTTGTCCTTTCTTTCATGATACCTTCGTTTTTCAAGGGGTCTGGCCTGATCGTTTTTTTTTTTTTTCCCTTCACGGTAGCCATAAAGGGTGTATGTAGGCCACCTCGCATGGTGCACCTTCGTCTAGTGAGCTCAAGTTTTGGTAACTCCGAGAGGCTTTGAGCTGGGTCCATTTTCTACCTTTCTCCAGTGACTTTGAAGCTGGCCCGTATTCCTCAATTTATATTTTATGTTTGTTGTTGTGGTTGTGCAGGTCAGAAGACTTGGAGACGGTGCAGCTGTCGGAACAGAACGTGAACACTGGCAAGGAGAAGACTGGTCCTCATGACTTCGAGCTGCGCAAGGTGTTGGGCAAGGGCGGCTATGGGAAAGTGTTCCAGGTGCGTAAAGTGACGGGCCAAGACTCTGGGACCATCTTCGCCATGAAGGTGTTGCGCAAGGCTTCCATTGTGCGCAACCAGAAGGACACGGCCCACACCAAGGCAGAGAGGAATATCCTAGAGGCTGTCAAGGTAAGACACTGTGGTTAGTGACAGGGGAAGAGGAAACGTACGAGGTCTGTTGGAAAAGTATACCTGGAGCGTTGGAAATTTAATAAGCCGCAAAATTGTCTCCTTGGGACTCCAGCGGTGCCGCCTTTGTTGGAAGTATTCCGAGAAACCCTCTTTCGAAATGGATTTTAGCTCGGCTGTCGTTGCTGCCATAATGTCCTCTCTTGTCTGAAATGTGTTCCTTTCAATGACCTCTTGAGTTTGGGGAACAGCCAGAAGTCGCAGGGGGCCCATATCAGTCTGTTGAACGACGGGAGTCTGGTTTTTCGCCAAAAAAGTTTGAATCAAGTGCTCCGCCGTCAGCAGCTTCGGCACAAATTTTCGCCGCCAAATCTTTGGTCACAATGGGATGTGCCGGAAAAGTGCTGATGCCCACCTCTTCTCGGATAGTTACACGACGGTCCCGCATCACAACAGTGTCAATGACCTGGTCATTTTGGCATGTTGATGGCCAACTGGAGCATGGCTCGCTCTCTATTGATGTGCAGCCATCATTAAACCGGTTGTACCGCTCTTTAATCTATGTGATGCCCATAGCATCGTCACCGAATGCAGCCTGAATCTTCTGAATGGTTTCCTCTTGGCTGTCGCCCAGTTTCTGGCTAAATTTGATGCAGTAGCGCTGCTCCAGTCGTTCCGTCAGTTTCCTTGCAATGAAACCCCGACGAGAGCACTACACACTTCTTTCTTCTTTTTCATTTCCCGGTTCCAGTGATCAGGGTCGGGGTGTGAATCAAGGACCTCCACTTTCACTTCTCTCCCTCACTGTATCCATCCACCTCATCCTCGGTCTCCCTGCGACTTTCTCAGTAAATAATTGCTTCACATCATATGTCCATACCATTTCAGCTTACAGATCTCGATCTTGTCTTGTAACCTCAGGAAGCACTACACACTACCTCCCTGAAATGTTGCGTACCAGCAACAGACTCTATCGACAGGTGGCATGCGCACCAAGGTTCAAGGTCAGCTCATGCAAGCGCGCTTGATTCAAATCCATGAGGTTTTCGCAAAAAGAATAAGGTGGAATACTTTCCTACCAGACCTAGTATAACTTCCTCTCTGGTCATATTGAAACAGGTGTAAAGCTTGACTAAGGCAGCATGTTATCTGAGTCAGAGGTCAAAGGCCCTGTGATTGTCATTCATTCTTAACATGAGCAGCTGGTGATTGTCGTTATCACATTCCTTATCTCAACAACAAGGAACTTGTCCTTTCTCTTCTCTTTTAGCAACATCTTATGGACCTTATTACACTATCAAAGAAATTTGACAAATAAATTGTATGAAATCTATAAATACAAATCAATGTTATGGGATAGTTTGTATGTATGTGCCGTATGCATTCATATACTATTCATCCGATTGCCATGAAACTTGGGTGAGTTGTTGTGTGCACTCCAGGGAAGATTTCTGGCTACACATTATTTATGTAACACAAAAGGGTGAGGTACTTAACAGGAAGCCTTAAATTCTACAGTAGCCCAATTGCACAATCTGTAAACTTCACACCACAATGCCAGGTGCTTGCCGATTCATCGCGAGGTGACATGAGGAGACTGTCAGCAGCCCGCCGTGGTATCTGGTATTCCAATACAGTTCACGCCACGGTTTTTGGCCGGTGGTCTTGAAACTGAACTCAAGCTTAGAAAACCAATAACATTATTATTATCCTTTTTTCTTTCTATCTGTCTTTGATTGGCCTTGCAACACATGTCAGGTATAGCTAGTTAGCAATAAAACTGAACTTTTATAAAAGAAATCATCACACCATTACACTGCCTAAAATATGTTATCTCAGTTAAGATAAAGTGCTCATTTACACTCTCTTGTAATACGTGAAATTGATGAATTCTAATACAAATATTAATATACACTATCGTTCAGCCTATTTAACTATTTAATTCTTCTTCATGTGCGCCCTTTATGTACCGTGCTTACAGCCTCTACTATTTTACCTGCACTTTGTACCTTTTATTTGTGATTTTACACATTTTATACTATTTATTATGTAACAATTCATGCATTTCACACTTTGTTGTGGTAATATTCCAGCTGTTACTATCTGCCATTTTGGTTTGAATCTTTTATCAAAGATAGTTCCAGGTACTCCGGTTTTCCCTGTCAAAATTTCATTCCAGCAACACTCTCCACTATCATTTCATTTCATCTGTCATTCATTTAATCATTGCCCCAGAGGAGTGAGTCAGGCCTCGGCAGCCGGCACAGTTCATATCCTCGCCGCTAGATGGGGGCTTCATTCATTCCATTCCTGACCCGGTCGGAGACTGGAAGCAGGCTGTGGATTTTCATTTCATCAAAGATAGCATGATGTTCGTACCTTTCATAACATGTTTTATAAAAGGTTTCCCCATTACACTGTCATACCTTTTATAAAAGATCTTTCATCTTTGACAAATTTCTTTGATAGTGTAATACCGGCCTTAGCCCCAATAGTCTCATTCCCCTCCAATTGATCATGGGTTGCTCTTACAATTCAGAAAGAATACATGAGTTGGTTTTAGTTCTTGGGGCAGATGACCTCGCTGTTCCGCCAATACCAAGCTTTTAGTTCACCATCAAAGTTTTGTCTAATGGGACATTCTGGGCCTGGAAATGTAATGTAAGTTGCCTCTAGGTTGGTGAACTGTCAGTGCAGCAAATGGAGTGATGGCGTCAAAATAAGTTTTACCCATTTTAATGGGTCTTGGAACGTTAAGGGTTTTCTCAACATTATTAATGAATTTCATCATTAATTTTGTTTTTGTACCGTACAGGTCTAGGTTGCTTATGCTGTAAACTAGAAGAGTCCATTAATTCATGGAAGTATTATATGCTTTATTGAAAATGACACGCCGCAGGGAAAAGTATTTACCTACTAAATGTTGCCTCTAGATCAATGCAGAAGAAGGCGAATAAGAAGATTCGAAATGAGGTGTTACAGGAGAATTGTCAAGATTAGATGAAAGTGACCAACGAAGAGGAGATGCTAAGGCATCCAGCAATAACAAACTGTTAAGGGTCAAGGTAGAGATGAAACAATTAGCTCAAGACTCAAACACAGTGATGAATATTCTGTGTTGTTGGTAAGAATATATTTTACAATAATCATTTTTCCGTATTGATATAACAATTAATCAACAACAATAATCCACAACTTACTTTGTCGAGGGATGATATCCTCGTATGGTACATGTTTTGGACTTATTAGGGTCCTTCATCAGCCACCTGCAAACTCATAGTCAAAGCCACCATTGGCTGTGAGTCATCATCATTTTTATTTTTTATTTTTAAATCTTTTGACTTACAGCCAATGGTGGCTTTGAGCAGGTGACTGATGAAGGACCTTAATACGTCCGAAACATGAGGATATAATCCCTCGACAAAGTAACTTGTATTGAAAATTAGATTATTGTTCTTGATTAATTGTTGTTGGTAACTTTGGTTGGCAATGCGGGCTGAGTAAAATCTATATACATGAAATAATTAATGAAAGAAAATTGAGAATTTCTGCCGAGTCAGTACTTGTAGTGTTTATACAGGGTGCGGCAGAAATAACTGACGAATTTCAAACGTAAATAACACACCAACCCAACACGATATTTACAAATTTATTGCGCAGTTTAAAAGAGCAGTGTTTGCCATTGTTGTCACATAGATTGGAGCGGCAGATCTAACACCTGTATTCGGAATTGTAGGTCCTTACTCTTTTGAAGAGGAGGATAAAACTGTGACAGTAACATCTGCTCGTTTCGTACAACTGTTATGCATCTGCCTGTAGCCAACACTCAACGACTTAGGGAATCCTCCTGTGTGGTTTCAACAAGATGGTGCCACTGCACACACAGCCAGGGCATCGATGAGCGTCCTCAGAAAGATGTTTCCTTACGGGGTGACGTTCCATGGCCAGCCCGTTCCCCTGATCTCGCCCCCTTGCGATTTCTTTCTCTGGGGATACCTGAAGGCTCGGGTCTTCGAACTTAAGTTACGAACACTACAAGACCTGAAAGCTGCTATCCGTGAGGAAATCGAGGCAATACCACTAGACTTGACTAGGAGGGTCATGCGGAACTTCAGGGAGAGGCTTCATAAGTGCATCAAAAAGGGTGGTCGGCATTTGGATGACATTATTTTCATAACCTAGTGTGTATGTGTATAAGATGCAAATGGCAAACACTGCTCTTTTAAACTGCGCAATAAATTTGTGAATATCGTGTTGAGTTGCTGTATTATTTACGTTTAAAATTAGTCAGTTATTTCTGACGCACCCTATATTTAACCAATTGAGAACAGGTCTCAAGGCATTTTAAATATTGGCCTTTACAGTAATGTGTCAACCCACATGTTGGAGAGGCTTATCAGCTGTGTGCTCTCCAGCTTTTGGTACAGTTTGTATGGAATTATTAACAAATATTAGTTTTTATATATCATTTTTTTCTTCTTCAAGACTAGTTTTATTTCAGTCAGCTTTCCACTAAAGCCCATGTTACAGTTGGTGAAGTGAAAAAAAGATCGAAATGTAGCAAAGAATAATAAAGATATAGAAAACCAAAACCAAATGCAAGGTATCTTGCCACAGAACAAGAAATTACTAGTAAAAAGGACTGTGAAGGAGGAGTAGATGAGAGCTGGAGATATTCACACAAAAACCTTGAAGAGGGACTGTATAGGTAATCAGAACATGTTGTATGGAATATTGAAGATCAGGCAGAGAGGATATCAAGGCAGTGGAACTATATCGGAATGTTGGTGGAATTACAGGCGAGATGCAGACATATTTCGACAGGCTGTTGAATGGGAAGGGGAGGAGAACGAAAACAAGGAATCTAATGTAATGGAAGACATTACATGGACAGAAACAGATAATGTCCTGGATCATATGAAAGCTGTAGTCGCCAGGAATATCAGCAGATATGATCAAACACTAGCTGTAATCTGGAAAGATGCCAGAAAGGGAGTCACACTGTCTCAAGATCATAGATAAAAGATTAAGGGCACAGATGGAGCATAGACTTGAAGAGCAACAGCTTGGTTTCAGACGTAACAGAGGAACAGTAGACCTCGTTCTTGCCATAAGACAGATAATGGAAAAATACTGGGAAAAAGCAAAGGATCTGATGGTTGTGTTTATGCACTTGGACAGTGTGCCTAGAAGTAAAATATGGGAATGTTTACGTATACTGTGGGTTCCAAATTCCTTAATCAGTAAAATTCAAATATTATATGAAGATTGTGAAACCTGTGTTCAAATGGGAAATGGTTTCAAACTAAGAGAGGCGTTCAACAGGGCAGTGCACTCTCTCCACTTGTTTCCATTGCTCTCATGGATGTGATTATTAAGGAAATCAAAGCTGTGGAACCAAAGAATTTGAACGCATTAATATTTGCACATGATGTTGCCATCTGGGGAGAGACAGAGGAAGAGATGCAGAGGAGTAACAAGTTTAAAGAAATCAAATTAACTGTTTGTAAGCTGAAAACAGTAATCTAACACTTGTTGGGGAAAGGATCAAATGTGTGGAAAGTTTTGGTTATCTTGGAAGCACAATTTCCAATCAGGGGAAGTCCAAAACAGAGTATCTAAGGGTTCTACCATGTGCGGAACCTACGAGCTAAACAGACGATGCTGCCAATCATGACACACAGCTTAGAGAGTTGTGTCTTACTGAAGAGACATCAGTCATGTGAAATGAAATTTTTGACATCAGCTCTGCAGAAAATGAGGAAAGACCGTCTTAGGAAAGATATGCAGATAACCTTGACAATGGAAGAGAGACTGTGTATTGGTCATGTACACATATTGCCAGACAGTGCTTGGAAAGGAAGAGAGCCGTTGGATGGACCAAGTTAAAGAAGATGTGCTAACGAGAGGACTGACGTTCCAATTATTAAAGGAGAAATCTATAATGACAGAGTTAGATGGAGGCATATCGTCCACTTGGCACACTGGAAGGATCCCTAGATGATGATTACAGATCTGATTTTTAATCTTCTTCCTAGCATTAATCCCTTGCGGGGTCTGCTATTTTGCTATATCTCCTCCACTTCTTTCTGTCATTGACATCTTCGGGTGTTAGACCAACAGTGTGCATGTCAGCCCTGATACTGTCAGTCAAACGCTCTGCAAGTCTACCACGTGGTCTTGTTCCACCTGGGTTGATGTGGAGTGCTGTTTTTGCAACTGAGTTGTTCTGTCTTCTCATGACGTGACCTTACCAACGTAGACGAGCCTCCCTCACCTTCTCGACAACTGGTGCAACACCAAATCTTTGCCGGACGTCTGTGTTCCTTGCGTGGTCACATCGGGTCAGCCCCATCGACCCGATCTGATTTTTAATAATTTTAAAAAATATTTTCCTTGGCTATATTAATATTATTGAGTACACAATCACTTTCAGAATACAGTACTGCATTGTAGTTTGAATAATTTTTCCGCAACATGTTTTATAACACACATTTTCCTCAGATTACTATTACGCTGTCAAACGTGTTATTTTCTTCAAATGGGGCGTGGAGGCGCAGCAGTATGCCTCCCACCAAGGCGGATCGGGTTAGATTTCCCGTTAATGCATGTGAGATTATCAAAGTGAAATGGCATGTTCTGTGGTTCGGATTCCACGTAAAGAGGAGGTCCCGTGGCTCATGATCGCGAGATTAACGGTGACTTTAAACTAAAATCTTCCTTCCTTCTTCCTCATTTTCTTCAAATACTATTTTGCTTGCAGTAATTTCATATTTTAACACTGACGAAGACCAACACGCATATCTTTACGTATTGTATGGGATGAGTCTCAGTTCTACCTACTATTGGCGAGTATCCAGAACAGGTTGATTGGTTTTGGTCTCAGCAGAAGGAAAGTCTGTCTCCCATAAGTCCAACCCCTCGTCCATGTTGTGGGAGACGGGCAACGGCACAAAGTAGGGGATCGCCTGTAGGGGCGAAGTACAGTGGGGACTTCGTGTGCCCCGGGACCGTTACGGTAGCTGTGAAGGTCATACAGGAACGCTGAAAAGTGACGGCTAAAGGGCTCTGGTGAAGCTACGATAGGCCCAGCAAGCCAGTAGTGGATGAAACCAAATGCTTTCAAAAATGGAACGAGCCTCGGACATGATGGATTTAATAGACGACGACACGGCTGTACACAAGGACTAAGATTTGGAACTTTAAACCTAAGAACGCTGACGGGGAAGGTGGAGGAGATAGTGGATATGATGGAAAGAAGGAAGTTGGATTTATTGGGATTGGCAGAAACAAAGTGGAAAGGGGAAGGAAGGAGAGACCTGAGAAAAGGCTATAGACTGTACTGGAGTGGGAACGAAGAAGGAAAGAGGAATGGAGTGGGACTAGTAGTACGAGATGGTTTAAAAGAAGAAGTGAGGAGAATAAGTGATAGGATGATGAAGTGAAAGTAGCACTGAGGGGAGAGACCGTAGAAATAGTGCAAGAGTATCCTCCACAAGTAGGCTGCGCCTCTGAAGAGAAGGAGGAGTTTGAAGAGGAATTGCAGAAGCAGCTGGTAGGAAGAAATATGATTGTTATGGGGGATCTGAATGCCCATGTAGGAAGAGAAAGACAAGTTTATGAGAGTGTTCTAGGACCAGAGGGTTGGGGCGGAAGAAATGAGGAAGGAAAGAGACTGTTGGACTTCTGCCAGAGGAACAGCCTGCTAGTTGGGAACTCCTGGTTTAAGAAAAGACAGAGCCACACAATCACATGGTACAGTGATGACTTGACCAGGAAGTCGGTGGTCGACAATATACTGTATGAGAAAGAACTAAATAAGAACATCACGGACATCAAGGTTATACCATCGGAGAACCTGGATAGTGACCATCGATTGCTGGTAATGAACCTGAGAGGGAGTAAGGAGAAGAAAGGGACTAAGAACCAGGCAAGACGTATAAGGATATGGAAACTGAAAGAAGGGGATAGAGGGTCGAGTACCTCAAAATGGTAAAGGAAGGAATTCCAACAGATGAAGAAAGAGGGGTGGAAGAGGAATCGGCTAGATTTAAGAGGATGATGATGATGATAATTGTTGTTTTAAGGGGCCTAACATCGAGGTTATTGGCCCCTTAGATTTAAGAAGACACCAAGCAGTATGTGGGAGGACAAGTAGTAAGAAGAGGTGGAAGGAAACACCATGGTGGAATGAGAAGACAAAAGATATAGTAAGGGAAAAGAATAGAGCCTTTAGGAGGTGGTATCAAAATAGGACGGTAGAGACAAGGGAAGAGTACCAGGAAAGAAAGGAGGCGAAGAGAGTAGTGGCTGAGGAGAGAAGAAAGTGGATGGATGAGTGGGCAAAGATGATGAAGCAGGATAGTGAAGGTAAAAAAAGGTCCAGTATGGGATGGTAAAAAATAAGAGGCGGAAGGATCCTACGGATTATGTTAGAATGGTGATCAAAAGGGGACAAGAGATAGAAAATAGGGAAGAACTGAAGAAAATGTGGAAAGAATATTTTGAAGAACTTCTGAACCCAAATGGAAAAGATGGTGAGGAGGAAGAAATCGGGGAAGAGGAAGATGAACTGCAAACAGAAAAGGACTTAACATGGAAAGAAGTGGAAGATGCAGTGAACAAGATGAAAGGAGGGAAGGCACCGGGTGTGGATGAGTTGAGTGTGGAGATGGTGAGAGCAGCAGGAGAGGTGGGGATACAATGGCTGTACCAAGTGATGAGGACAGCATGGAAGGAAAGGATGACCCCAGAGGACTGGAAAAAAGGAATAATTGTCCCGATCTTCAAGAAAGGTAGTAGAACAGATTGCAGAAACTATTGGGGAATAACACTGATGAGTCATTGTGCCAAGATCTTCGAGAGTTTTGGAAAAGAGAATTAGGACAAGGATAGAAGGAGGGATGAGGGAAGAACAACATGGCTTCAGAGCAGGAAGGTCCACAGTGGATTTGATTTTTGCTGTAAGGCAGTTACAAGAACAGCACTATGAGTATGGAACAGATCTACTGATGGCCTTCCTGGACATTGAGAAAGCATATGACAGTGTATGCAGAAACAAAGTATGGAAATCCCTGGAGGATAGAGGAGTAGAGAAATGGACTATAAAGAGGATAAAGGAGATGTACAAGGGAAGCGTGAGCTGTGTGAAAGTGGGAGGAGAGAGATCGGACTGGTTGGAACAGAGAAACGGCCTGAAACAAGGAAGTGCACTGTCACCGTTACTTTTCATTGTGGTGATGGATGACATAATGACCCGAGTGGCACAAGTAATTGGGGAAGGAAAGATGAAAGCAATGGTGTTTGCAGATGATTTGGGGAAACAAGGAGGAGGAGTACAGGAGCAGTTGGACCTGTGGGAAGGAATAATACAAGGATATGGGATGAAATTTAGCATAAATAAGAGTGAGATGGTGATCACAACAAGGAAGAAGGAAAGAACCACAATGGGAATAACAATTGGTGGGGAACAGCTGAAGAAAGTGGAGAGTTTCAAGTATCTGGGAAGCCTGATACAAGATAATGGAAGAAACGATAGAGAAATGAGCGGGGGTGGCAGGCAGAAGCATTTGGGAGGAGTGTGAGAAGCATGTTATGGAGCAAGGATGTCCCTCAGAACAGCAAAAAGATCATATATCGGACATTCTATGTCCCTATCCTGACGTATGCCTCGGAGACCTGGGTTATGAAAGGAAGGGAGAAGAGCAAAATACAGGCCAGTGAAATGAGGTTCTTGAGAAGCAGTATTGGAGCTACAAAGATGGACAGAATAAGAAATGAGAGGACCAGAGAATTAATGAAGGAGGAACCATTACAGGATGGTATAGAGAAATCTAGACTTAGATGGTATGGACATGTAAAACGAATGGAGGTGAAGAGGATACCCAGGAGAGTACACGAGACGAAGTGGGAAGGAAAGAGACCGAGAGTCAGGTGGCTGAAGGGGGTGGAAGAAAGCGTGAAGAAGAGAGGAGAAGACTGGACAAGGGTGGAGGCTGAGAGATGGTGGGAAGACAGAAGACGTTGGAGAGGATTGTGTTCCAAACAGACCCGGCCAGTGGCTGGAAACTGTGCAAGATGATAAGGAAAGTCTGCCCAGAAGGGGATCAAAATATGCTTTCGTTTGTTTTTAAAGTATTTGTGAAGATGTCTGAACAAAACGGTGCGTTCTATATAGGTCTTGTAAGTATGAGACATTACAAACTGTTTTGAATGCAGAGTTCACTTGTTATTTGACTTTATTATAAGAAAAATATATATTTTCAAAGTCATTTAATTTGAGGATTTTTTTGTTTTGTAGGGGAAATTTCATTTCATATGTTGGTATAAAACTAATGGGTCCATCAGATGTGTTTGTTGTGATAGCGGCCAGGCCAGGGACTTAGGTTAAATTTCTTGTGGTCCGGGTTTGATTCCCATTTTTGCCAAGAAATTAAATTCTGGTCTGTGGGTTGGAACGGAGTCAAAATTGAGAGCAGGTGGGGTTTCATTTCCACCTCGGCCACCCTGAAAGTGGTTTCCGAACGTTAAGCCTCCTTTCCAATCCTCACCTGAATTATGACACACCCAAGTACACGGGGCCCAATGCTTGTTTGTTTTCAGCATCCCTTCATTGTAGACCTGATCTACGCCTTCCAGACGGGCGGCAAGCTATACCTCATACTAGAGTACTTGAGCGGCGGGGAACTCTTCATGCATCTCGAGAGGGAGGGCATCTTCCTGGAGGATACTGCATGGTGAGTTATCTCGAACCAATCCCATGACAGTGGTCAAGCTGCTTGCCGGACTGGGTTCGATTCCCGGTCAATGCATGTGGTTGGGATTCCACGTAAAAATGGAGGTTCCTTGGCTCATGATCGGAAGGTTAACGACCACGTAAAACTACAGCTTTCGTTTCTGCCTTGCTATAGAATGGTGTAGTGCATGGGTTGGATCCCACCCAATATTTCACATCTGGGCCATTCCAGATCATTCATTGTGTACAACAAGAAAGTCACATAGGGAAGCATCTCTCCAGTAGATTAGCCTTCGATCAGCCAAATTAAGTTCGTAAATCTATTTAGTGACTTCCAGGTCATTCAGTCCTCGAGAGGTTGTTATTCTTTGGGTAGCATTGCCTTGTTTCCATGAAATAATTATTTTATTCATGTTATTACCGGTACTGTATTTACTCGCATATTGGTCCCATTATAACGAAATGCGGGTAACTTGCGATGCACGTTTACTACAGAGTTCCTGCTATTCCTATTTTGGATAAGGTATTCCTTGGACGTTCCTGTGTCAGCATCAGGAGTGTACCAATTGCTGTTATGGTACTTTGTGACAGTACAAGCATACTCTTCCCACCTGTAGAAAGTTCGGGGCTAGCTGTTGTAAGGGCTGTTTTCACCAACTCTTTATTAACGATTAGTTAATTCCTGTTTAACTTAAATACGAGAGTTAATGCCTGATTATTGTTGATGCATTTCACAAGCCCATTCGGGTTCCTAATTACAAGTCGGACATTTGTTTTAGACGATTGAAGCTTGCGGGTGAGCCTGTACTCTATTGCTCTCCCGCTTCACTTTTTTCTGATGTAATGAAATTCCTGACTTAAGCATGTGATGACACCACCATGCAGAAAGGTACAGTTCACGTCGAAGTATTGTGTCATAATGCTGCTCATCGTGGTCTGTATTGACGCAATATATTGAGTGAAATATTAAAATGTCCGCATTTTCAAGAACAGAACACCATTATAATTGCAAATGACTGTACTTCAGCAGTTGAGTGAGATAGCTTTGTCCATCAACAGACCGCATGGCGCAGGTGACAACTACGCAGGTACTGTAGTAACTCGCCTCCAGGCTTCCAATAAGATTTTTCAACTCGTCTAAAACAAACGTCCGGCCTGTACTAAAATACGCTTTATGGCTCGCGCATGCGTGGACTTGGTTTCAACCTGGAGAAACATGGCTGACAGATCAAGAAGCGTGTAGCACTGACTGTTGTTTGCGATGCTTCCTTGAGATTTCCTGGAACATAATTATAAAGGAACGGAAATACTGAAGACCTTACTCGTGTCAAAAGCTTCAAATGATATGAACAAAGTATTTAGCAGTTGTGTTTAATTAGGATAATAGGACGCGCTGTCCCTGTTGCCTTTAACGCATAAGCGATTGCGTTTATTATGTAGTTCGAATCCCACTTCGGATGTGCCTTTTTTTTCAAAGTTCCGTATTCTTCTTTCTTGGTATTAATGTGTATGTTCTTTTATAATTTCATTGTCATAAACATATTTTATATTCATATGGATAAAAGTCTGTGTGAAACTCGGAAACAAACCGTCATTGTGAGAAAAGCGAGGTAGAGTTCAGCTGTTTCCCTCCTCTTTAACAATGCTTTAGATAGTTAAGTGGTCAGATTTGGCCATTTAACGTAATTCCTTGTTAGTTGTAAGTTAGCGAGTGTTTATGTTTGGTGAAATGCTCCTGCAAAGTTAAATAACACTTAACGATAAATTAAGAGATAATTGACGTTGGTGAAAACTGCCCTAATAGAAATAACCTGGGAATCTCTGCCCCAAGACCGCATTCCTCAGCCATCCCTTGTCATTGCCAATACGGTTATCAGGCAGTGGTCGCTCAGTAACCTGGTATACAGTCAAGGAAAGTGACGATATCATTCCAATTCGATTATCCCTAATGGTATTTTCCGTTTATTTTTGACACAGAGAACTTGAAATTAGGCCTCACAGGCATGTATATTGTGACTTGCCACTATCGCGGGAAATTTATATCAGACTAATATTGTATAATGGTCCATAATTGTATCTTTTAAACCTGAATAATAAATTTTCTGTTTTGAGGAGGTTGGCAAGTATAGTTATTTTATGGATATCTTGATATGCTATTGATTTTTGAAATGTGCGCATATAAGAGCCTCCTCAATTTTTGAGCATTAAAAGTTAGATACAAAAAAACGGGTCTTATATGTGAGTAAATATGGTACATACATAAGTGCATAGTTTCCTCATCTTTCGGGCGAAACATGGGGTCGGAAGGTAAATTAGATTGGTGTGTCGTGCAATGCATGCCCACATAACATTGGGGAATCCTAAATCTGACCTCAGTGGTGGATAAAACAGCCTACATACTCGCCAGGGGATCATTGTGGAGATATTCAGCCTCGTAGTGTGGTCTCAATTATGACGCATTCTTTATTGCATTCAAAACTCCAAAATTTTGTATTTGAATTTAGCATTTTTGTAGCTTCTATGATTTTTACATTTTGTGCATTGCAATTAGGAGTGAAATAATGTCATGTTATTAAGAATTTGGCTAACTACAGGCCGCTTAGCATATTATTTACGAAACTCTGACCGAAGAACTTAGTTCAGTTTAGTAAACATTTTTCAATTTGGTCGTTCACCGTGAAAGATCTCATCATCATCAGGTGTTCGCTCCAGCAAGCCGGGTGCGGTGGTGCAAAAGCCTCTTCCAATTTGTTTTATCCATCCATAGCTGTTGTTCGGATATAGTACACTTCTCTTCTCTACATCCTTTGATACTTATTTCACCCATAAGTCTCGAGGTCCTCCTCGGCATCTTTTGCCCTGAACTACCCTTTCAAAATAAGCTTTAGGAGTTCTTTTTGGAACCTTTCTTTTCATATGGCCATACCACCAAAGTCTGTAGAGTTCCATTAATTCCAAAAGGCTTCTTTCCAATCTAAGCTCTTCTCGGATATTAACATTCCTTATTTTATCCTTCCTTGTCTTTTGTAAGCAGGATTGGAGGAACGTCATTTCAGCGGCCTGTAGACGGCTGTTTGCTGCTTCAAGTCTGTATGTTAGAATTGGTACAAAGTAGGTTTTGTACATCATAATCTTCGAAGCTAAGTGGGAATGTGGGATCCCAAAGTAGTGAATGCACAGAGTGATATTAAAAAAAAAGAAATTCTGTAAAAAAATTCTAAACCTGGTCCACCCAAATGAAAAGTTCTTTTTGCTGATGTTTCGTAAAATTGTACTGTCGTCATTTAATGTTTGTTAATGTTATGAAGAGTACGCTGCTGCAGGAAGCAGGTAATTGAGCATTGATAGGTCACGCAAGCTAAACACTAGCCAGTGTGGGCCTCACGGGAAAAGTGGTTGTCTGAGTCCGGATTATCGAACAGCTGTCAGGTGTGTGTTGATTACGCCAAGTCCTTGACAAACTATTAGCTCACACTCCATGTATTACGTAATCACAAAGAGAGAAAGCTTGATTACATAATCACTAGGGACCGGATTCTAAGGCTTGTACCTATTTGTTTACTTCTAAATACGAAAATATTTTGATACTTATCCGAATCTCACTCAAAAGAGACATATTCTTGGATTCTGTGGTACCTAAAGGAAAACTAAATTATATGTGAATACCTAAAAATACCTAGTTGTAGTTTTGTTCCATTTATTGTGGTTTATTTGATTTGTTAGTCCATATTTTAAAGAGATACTTGCTTATTTACTGTAACCAAGAAAATATCTTACCATATTCTCACTGTCAGGAAAGTGGGGATAAATCTGTTATTATTTCCAAGAATCCTATATTCTAAATAAACACAGTTAATCAAACGGGCTACGGTGTGAAAATCACGTCTCACAACCTTGGTTTTATTGAATTAGGATAATTAATATATTTAAGGAGTGTGAAGTTCTCAGTGATAATTTGATAAAAGACTTATCATATTTATAATCTCGTTGCAATCAAATTTTCTACCAACAATTCATTAATTTGAAGGTTTGCGGAATTTGTCAACTTTTGCTGGGGTTTAAACATAAACACTTATTTAAAATCATGTTCTACGTATTAGACTGGTTCACTTTTCCCAAAAACGCCTCTTTTCCAATTTGAGCGGCATTTTGGGTAACATTTGGGCAAATGGCTTATTTTTACTAATTCGGACCTGCTGAACACGAATATCACTGTTCCACTGGAAATCCGAAATCCAAGATGGCAGACTTAGCCCTAT
The DNA here is from genome assembly GCA_946902985.2 of Meconema thalassinum. Taxonomy (NCBI): domain Eukaryota; kingdom Metazoa; phylum Arthropoda; class Insecta; order Orthoptera; family Tettigoniidae; genus Meconema; species Meconema thalassinum. Next base: position 177,496,388 of record OX336397.1, on the reverse strand, counting down.
ATCTGCACTATTTTCGTTTCCTCACGTATTTTTATTCCGATAGGAGTAAATTATGCTGTAAAGCATTGTTGAAACAATGGTTTGTCGATTGACTAAGTTTTTGGTTGGTACGTTCTTAAGTTCAGGGGCTGCGACAACACGGTCATGTAGCCCCGTGTACTTTGGGTGTGTGTAGAATCTGTCTGATAACCGGTGTTGATTGTGATTACTGTATTAGTGTGTGTTATCTGTTTTTTAATTTAAGTACAGACTGCAACTTAGAATTTTTCAAATAGTTCCTACTTTTGCCTCCAAGCGCCACCGTCAACGACTACTAGCTACTAGACGCCACCGCAGTCGGCTCTTGGCAACGAACGTAGAAACCTAAGAGCGTTGTTTACATTCTTAACCTATCCAATTTAGCTTCACACAGGTGTAATTAGTGCAAGGTTCTTTAACATGCCATAAATCTATGACATGGGACCGCCGGCTTTACTTCCCCTCCGAAGAAAGGCATACTGAGGGATTTTTAACGCTTTTAAAAAATCCGACGGCTTCGGCCGGGTTTGAACCCGCTATCTTGGGCATAGAAGCTCAGCATGATACCGACTAAGTTTTAATCACACTGAATAAATTTTTCCTTGTAAATATATAGAATATATAAATTTTCTCCTTGTAATATTTTACAAAATTTGTGTTTATTTTGATTTATGTTCATTATTCTATACGTATAATTACAAATACCTTAACTACTATTTCTGTTCAAATTGCCAAAATATTGTTTATGCTGTAAGTGGGGAAAAAAGCTTACACCAAAACACATCGGCCTTGCTCTCACATTACATCAAGCAATTCGCTCGAAGAAATTAGTGACTCTTTTCAACTAAGCTGGTCACTGCTTGAGTTACCGGCAAGTGTTACAAGTGGATTTGACATTGGCGAAGATCATTCTTCAGTCTCTTGATAAATCTACTAGTGCCATAGTCCCCCAAAACCTAAAGCAGACGAACAACAAACAAGAGCCAGTGGTGCATATGACTGTAGATAACATCGATATTATCACAGATACTCTGGATGGGAAGAATACATTCCATGCAACACAAATGGTTGCATTTCAACGTGGAGGTTCGACAGCCCAAGAGATTTTAAGAACGTGGAAGTGGAAAAAGCAGCGACAATTACGGTACCCGCTCGAGTTGAGTAAGTTAGCTTCAACCACTGCTTTCAAGGGAAGGAATGAGCCTGTTTTCAAGAAAGCAGTTAGATACAGACTGTGATATCGAGTCCAAAGCTACGGATTTGGCGTTTATTTATCTTCGACAAAAGGAGACTTTGAAATCTTGATGGACTGAGTTTAATCAAGACATTACACACAACACATTGGGCATTTCTCAAGCTGGCTACATGCCCCTAATATTAAATCCTGCCCATGAGTGGGACACGCTCCAGACCGTGGCCTACGTTATATACAAGGCCTGGAAATGAGGCGCCAGACAACATTGCGAGCGATGGTTCGAACTTGTTCCGCATTTTGCCACTAGGTTCGCTGTCTGGCGCCCTTAATCGCACCATTTGCATTAAGTACAATGTGATTAGTGTGTCTGTATTTGGCGGTAAATAAGGTGTCCTAATGAGTGAGAAAGCTAAGGTGAGTTTAAAATTGACTGGCGAAGCGTGCCGTATTATAGTTGTGCTTTCGTTAAGAGCAGTAGACTGCTGTTTGACTGATATTGAGATGGGTGCTAAGTGGTCTTTATGAACAAGACGTAGTGAAAAGCAAGTTTTAATCCAGCGCACTTGCGTAAATGTGACATGTATGTGTGATAAATACTTCAGATATAATTTACTGAATGATTTTAATGGAGTAACTTGTGTGTAAATATTAGTGTTATTATTTTGGTCGTCAAAAATGGTGTGCTGTAGCGTGCCGTATTGTATATCTCGTCAAGTTAAAGGCAATGGACTTTCGTTTCATAAATTTCCATTGAACAATGGCATACTGAAACAATGGGTTCTAGCTGTTTCACCTGAGGGGGTAAAGCCAGGATCTTTGTGGACACCAAAACAGTCTTCTACAATTTGTAGCAAGCATTTCAAGGATTCTGATTTTAGTATAAATACTACAAAGAGAACGCTTTTACCGAATGCATTTCCGACGGTTTTTTGAGGACTACCCCGAACATAAACAAGCACAAATAAATAGAAATACGTGCAAAAGAGCATGTGTCGATAGAGACATACATATCAACAATAAAAGGAAATGTGCAGGTAATTTAAATTTTACGGAATACTATTGTGATGAACGAATTGAAGAAAACCATGATCAACCACGTGTTAGTGTAGGAACGCAATGTTCTACAATCAAACAAACTCATTGCAAGTCAAGAAAATTAAAATTAAGGGGGCGCACTAAGAAAACATACAGTATACAGAGCTACAATTAAGTCATTGAATCAGAAGACAATGTCATTGAAACAAAAATTACATTCAGTATAACGTCAGGATAAACTCTATGTTCAAATATCGAAGCTCAAGAATGAAGCGGATCGTGGGGACTTGAAGGCTAATTTCTTACTTGAACAGATTCGAGCATTCACGAAACGAAAGTGTAAATACAATGAAACAACAATAAAAATATGTGTATTGCTCTCTAATAAATCACCGTCGGCTTACCGCTTACTGAGAGATATAAATATTTTAAAACTTCCTCATCCACGAACACTGAAAACGTACATTGGGTATACATACGAACAGAGAGACAGGTGTCACGTCACTTGCAAAAGCTAGGTTAACAGCTGAAGAAAAGTCGCTGACTCAAGATAATGAGAAGGTCGGTTCATTAATCACTGATGAAATAGCCATAAAGTCTAGACTATTGTATGACAAGAATTTAGACGTGTTTCTCGGCATTAGTGATTGTCGCGCCCCCTGGGATCCGGGTGGGATTTCCGTAGGCACGCGACTCTGGCAACCATTTCTAGAAATGATCAACCAGGCGGGTAGAATACCCGGGGTGTGGATTAGGGCCTCGTGTTACAAAGGCATGGGTCTGGTTAATGCAATGAGGTGGTAGACATACACTCATGGGTTAGAAAATATGTAAATGTAAAATATATTGAGATAATAAAGAATTGGGTACAGAACAACATGTGGAAAAGAAAACACTTAACAAACAAACAAACAAACATAATGACCACTCCTAACAGTAATCTAGGCCCCACATGGTCTTTGTGAAACCGCGGTCACGCAACGACAATTTACCATGTTAGGGCAAAAGCAACATATTTCTTGGTGACAAGAAATACTAGCCCCAGCAACAGGCTGAAGGTGAGAACACGAGCTAAAATATGAATAACTATACGCTAACCAAAATTGAAATGCCGGGAGGCATTTTGGAGAATCCATGAGACGAAAGCTCTAAAATAAAATGAAACATGATAAAACAAAAGCGGATGGCAAAAGGACAAAAGAAATATCAGTATTAAAATAAAGAGAGACAAAAGGGCTAACCACTGGCCCAGAGCGGGAAGCTCCAAGAGAATGTCTCAACATGACCGTTTACCACATAGCGAAATTGCTGCCGGCTGCCTAGCAAGAGGCAAGCCGTTGCCAATTGTAGACCACATACAAGGACAATGTACCCATTGTCGTCCTATCATAAATTTGCCCTCCAAAAGATAACACCAAACATGTAAAATCCAAACTAGTCAATTATAATCAATTAAATAATAGCACACACGGCCTATGAATTACTATGATGTAATTCGATATGAAAGAAATTTGTCTTAAAAGGCAAATCGCCATGGCCATGTGCCTTGTAGTTCATCTCAGTTCAAAAAATTTTTTAAATGGGCTAAGTAGATTAATCTCGAAATTAGTTGCATTTCTCACATCGACACTGTGAGTTAAGAATCACTTGTAAACCAGAAGAAATCACATAGTTTATACAATGAGATCAGACGCTTTACCTTAGTCTGTGATGTGGCCATAAGGCCTTTAAATGCCCAAGCTCCGAGAGCCCTTTCGCGAAGCAACCAGTTCGTTTCATCGTTGTAGGCGAAGTGGGAAGGGACGCGCTTACAGAGCACGCGGGTCGACGGGCGGCAAGTGTGTCGCGCGCGCCTTGCGGAGAATTTTGGAGGTAGGCACTACCAACATTAGTAGGTCTCCAAAGTCACACATTGGCCTAGCCCGAAGGCAATTTCAGTTGGCAGGCTTTAGCTAAGTTTATCCACAGTACAAGGAGATGATGTGGGAGCACACCATTGGTCCATTTGAAATAGCCGGCCCAATAGCGACCAAGAAGAAGGTCGGGAATTAGTCTTGCCTGGCCGGAACAGTTCACACATAGAGCCGGGACAGTTCATTCGCCGGGAAGAGGGGAGGACGGCGTCAGCGGCGGGACATTCAAATACGCCAAGCAGAGGGACACAAGGCCTCGCAGAAGGACCGCCGGGGAGCTGCGGCAAGGGCAGAAACATGTGCCAGTCTTTTAGGGTGGCACAGTGATATTGAGAAAGATGCAATTGGAATCTAACATAAATTGGCTAATAAATTATTATGCATATTGTTCAAGGGCCTGTCATCCTTCTACAGGATACCTGTTTCGTTCTACTTTACATGTGGACTCACAGGACAACAGTTATCTATGATAACACTGTACGCACAGACTGTGGTTGAGGAATGCGGGTTTAAGGTCGTCAGAATAGTGACGGACAACTGTCAGGTGAATGTATCATGAAATTCGTCACTCGAAGGACGAGCAGAGGCCACTTTTTCTTAGTTTCGATCCAAGTCACATCATTAAGAATGTACGATCACAATATCTGAGTAGGAACTTCTACGTAGATGACAATTTAATAACTAGTGATCACCCCTTACAGAAAAAAGCCAGAAGTAAAGCCAGTTAGGAAATTAAGCAGGAAGGTTGTATATCCAAGCAATTTAGAAAAAATGAATGTGACAAGAGCCAAATTGGTGTTTACTCCAGAGACAATAGCTGGGCATAAGAGCATGGAAGTCGTGTGTCCAGAGAAAGTTGAAGATAAGGACAGCCTACATGAAACAACATAATTCTTGGAAATTTTTAGAAAATGGTTTAATATACATGATATCTGCAATACCACACACGGACTTCATTCCAGAAACACGGACAAGCTTATTTTCAGTGAAGTTCATGATGAGAGACTTTCATGGCTGACCAATGAATTTCTGCCCTACCTGTCACAGATTCAAAGTTATCCCGATAAAGAGATGAGACTTACAAAGGAAACTTATCAAGATTTGGTGCTAACAACTTCATCAACCGTGTCCTGCATACGATTTCTAATCAGTTTTGGCTTCCATTATGTGCTTACACGGAATCTCTCAAGTGACGGTGTAGAACTGCTCTTCAGTCACCTGAGAAATAAGGGAGGTAACAATGACATGATGGACGTGAGATCATGCCTGCATGCCATCGAGTCAACACTTAGCACAGGAATTATCGCATCTTCTAGAAGTGGGAATGTGGAGCTGAGGGAAGATGCAGTCGTAACAGGCGCCTTGACCAAGTTTCTGAAGCCTAAAAAATCGCGGAAGGTGCAAAACCCAGCCAATGCTAAAGAAACACCTCAGCTTCTGGCATATATCTTGGAGATTCTTGAAAGCCCTGTTCAATGTAAGAATATGTGGCATATAGCCTATATTAAGTTCATTGAAATAAAACATTATGATTGACATTTTAGCATTAAAATCTCTATTTTTGTTTCCAGAAAAGCCAGCGTCTCTATCTTCCATTTCAATTGCAATGGTAACGGGATTTCTAGTAAGAGTGGCAGAAGAGAGAACAGACTGTGAAGGTTGCTTAGAGAAAATATCAGCTCCAGCAAATTCAAGCCTGCTATTTAGTTTAATACATTTTCAAGACAGAGGGGGATTAAGATATCCTAAAGCTTCTTTTATGCATCCGTTGGAAACAATTTCTCACTTTGACACAACAGCCGTAAATTTCATGTCTCGAAAATATTCAGTGTCAAATTTCACAAATATTTTAACTGACACGTTTTCCGAGCACACAAAATGTGAAGTGTGTATTGACAATTTTATCTCCGTAGTTCTTCTGCAAAAGTTCTTGAGGCAAAGAATATTGGTGTGAACCATACGGGCAGTAGTGCAACGTTTCTGAATTTAAGAAGTAAGCCACTTGACAGAAACATTCTTAAAGTGAAGTGAAATACAGTCAACAGTGAGCCGTATTCACCATTTGGGGGAAACTGGAGGAAAACAGGTAAAAAGTGCTAAAAAACATGTATTACATGTACTTGAGTTGCATGTAACGCATAGTCAAAAGCAGACAACTAGGGCGCCGAACCGCGATCCTAGTGGCGTAAAGTGGAACTACCAGTTTGGCGCACCAAGTCTCAGCTCTATTTCCAGGCCTTGAGTATAACGTAGGCCACGCTCCAGACAGTGCTTGAAAGAACCGTCGTCGTGGATAAGCTGAAGCAGCCGTACGTGGTGTTACCTTGTGATCAAGTTGGAGATCAAATGGGACTCAGAACTGCTTCAAAATCGGGTTGTTTTGAAGATGGGAGCTTTACACCTTGCACTTAATTTTCTGAAAACCATAGGACAGCATGTGGAAGGAAGTGGTATTCGTGAGATCTGGGTGGAAAGCGGAGTCTTAGCAGAGGGATCGGCCGCTGGAGTTCTTGATGGAAGGGCATATGGTAAAGGTCTTCGTATTCACAAACTTATGTTCCAGGCTTTATGGCGCATTTTACTGGACAGGCTGGCTAATGAGAAGAGCTGCGATATTTTTGAAAACCTCCCCTATTATGCAGATACAGCTATCGAGCATTTCCTCGTACAAGAAAACCGGGGAAAAAATCAAAGACTTTGTTTCCAAGACATCACGATCGAGTTCCAATTTTTCCAAGCTCTGTAAATGTAAATGTCACAAGGGCCAATTGATTTGTAGAGCTATGTGCCTCTGTTCTGGAATCTGCCAGAACTCGAAACAGGATGACTAACTGATTTTATGTTGTGCTAAAAAAAGAAAGTAATCTTACTTCTTAATTTTTGTTGTTGTAAATAGTCCTATTTTTTTGTCCGAATTATATTATGTACGATAAAAATCGAGCGTTGGTAGCTCTTTGTAACGCATAACTATCATGTATATCGCTTCTAACGACAAATGTATCCCCAAAACCGTTTTCAGAATAAAAATACAACCTGAGGAAACGAAAATAATGCAAATATAAGGCTAACTCCGCCATCTTGGATTTCTGGCTTCCGGTCGAGAAATCAGCCTGGCAACAGCGATATTCTTGTTCAGCAGGTCCGAATTAGTAAATAAGCCATTTGCCCAAATGTTACCCAAAATGCCGCTCAAATTTAGAATTTGGTAAAACTGAACCAGTCTATATCGAAAACCTAAATACACTATTTTATGTTTTTGAAAACCTAAAATGACAATTTTGAAATCCTAAAAATCTGGTCCCTAGTAATCACTTAACAACTCATTTTGCGCTGTGTGCGGCTTGCCAGCTGCGTTGACGGAGCCAAAGAATACTTCCATTCAGATCATAAAGAGGCTCAAAGAATATTTTTCATGATAGATATAGTCAATAGTCAGTCAATTTCTTATGGTTTTTGCCCCGAAGCACCTCTGGAAACCAAAGCTTTATATTTTTTACGGTAATTGATGTCTCTGTTTCTTGTTTTATTTATTCGTACGGATAAATCGTCACACAATCAGAAATTGTGATTAGTAAGGTTCAGATGTCATATTTATTTCCTTAACTACATTTTCATTAAAAACTGTAATTAAGCAGGAGTTCAATGTTCCTGATTCTTTTAAAGTGAATTTTATAAGAGCATATAAATACATATTTGGGTCATTTTCATAGGTATTGTCATATGGCACCAATATTAATGTTTTAAGGTGGGTGGTGGACTTAACATATGGTACCCGCTGGCTGCTGCAAGGTTTCTGTGCGTTAGCGGTGATAAAAATTTAAAAACTTGCCAATTGTTGCAGACTATCAGAAAATATTTAACTGTAACTAACCTTGGTAGTATTTTTTACAGGAAATGTGATTTGTGTCGCAGTTTTTAACACGAGAAAAGGTAAAGAATATTCTGCTTTTCGCGAGTCTTTTAAAACGTCGTGCGATAAAAGTTTGAGGAAAACATTTTTATCATGTAATCAGCAGAGATTTTAACTTTTTTTTTTTAAAGGTTTGATTGTTCTATTAATAATATAAATATCATTTGGCTACATTATTAACATTAGGCATTAGGCCTTATTGTACCTTTTTTGGATGAAGTTTCAGTATTTTCATTTTCATTAGGTCCTAAACATCCAAACCTTAGTGATTACGTAACGTGAGAGGTTTGTGTCAAGGCAGTGCCACAACTTGTGCTGCTCCTTGACTTACCTCAGTAGTTTCTCTACACACGGTGATTTGGACTAACTTTCTTGCTGTATTCACTCACGTTTCAAAGGCACCAAGTTGGCATTATAATTACATAAAAAGCAAAAACATGCACCATTTTAGGGAAAATTGCCATATTGCTCTGCCAATCAAAACAAATTCTATTAAAATGTTAGTACATGTTTCGAGCGACTTTGGAGGCGTAGTCAGTAACATGATAAACTTCTATGCCCAAGATCGCAGGTTCAAACACGGCTGAAGTTGTCGGATCTTTAAGAGCATTAAAATCCCTCAGTATGCCTTCCTTCGGAGGGGAAGTAAATCTGGCGGGCCCATGTCATAGATTTATGGCATGTAAAAGATCCTATCAGTACAATTGGTATTGTGTAGCTAAATTTGTAGGTTATTTGGTGAGAAACGCTCGTATCAAGTTCCAAAATTCGCCCCTGACATTTAGTAGCCAATGTTAGAACTACTTGAAATTGAACTTTCAATCATTTCTTCTCTCGTTAACTCCTCTCGTGAGGTTGGCGTAGGGAAGGGCATCCGGCCGTAGAAACTATCAGCCATGTGGAATTTCATCACATCTCATCCCCGACCCCGTTGGAAGCGGGATTAATAAGGCGTAGTTAGTACATATTTCGATATCTCCTTTAGAGTTTATACAATATCAATATAATATAAAATGGCTATCCTTACTAATAATTTGATTAAATATTTAAATGTAATTTTCAAAAACATTGTGGAGTTTTTTCATCCAGCATCCAGCATCTCCAGAGAGGTTTTGGAAATTATATTTAAATATTTCAGTGGAGCATTTTAATTATCGTCATAAAAGATGCGCCCACAGAAATTGTACAATGATTGGAGGAGGACGGGGTTGAGTTAGCTTGTCGCTTGGCCTCTCCATGTCTGCGACGTTCTTCTTCAATTGAGTTCAAATAGTTATAATTACACGATAAACAACATCATGTTATGACATCGATAACTAAAATGTAAATTTTAAGAGATTTTTTTTAGCAACTGTTTAAATGAGAGAGTTGATCGTTTCTAGTGTTTTTATATTTTGGTGATTTTTTTCTGGCTGAGATTGTCTGAAGATTTACTAAGGTTTGTTACAAACATTTTGGTGCCAATAGATGGTCTCCCGATCCCGAGAACACACATTCCATTCCCGGCCACAGTTTCAACGATTTGAGCTCATATTCTTGAATCACGTTTGGTGATTACTAAGCAGCTACAGGTTACCAAATGGGAGTGCAATTGAAACAACAAATGGTATCGAGCTCTGTGTTTTTTGTTTTTTTTTAAATTTTATCAATGAAATGGATTTGGCTTGACCCTGTTGGTGTGAGAACAACATCGCTCCTTAGATTACCAGCACACATTTTAAAAAGCACAGGACTCGATATTACTTGTCATTTGAGACAGTTTCAGTATTGACCTATTGTTGTCTGTTTCAGTTTCTACCTGTCGGAAATCATCCTCGCTCTAGAGCATTTACATATACAAGGAATCATATATAGGTGAGTGCATTCCTCCAGGAAAAGCCACTGACAAAAATGGCTGTTTGAAAAGTGTTATAGTTTGGATTGTGCTAATAAATGGAATGTAGTAAGCATGTGCATTTGTTGTTTTTTACCGTAGGAATAGTAAGGTTATGTTTATATCGTGCCGGCCATTCATTTATTCACGTACTTGACTATGAAAATTAAAATTAAATTTTGAAAAGAACCGGATAATGTTTATTGTGTGTGCTCCGCTGATTTCTCCTAGTACTGGAATAATATGTGACCATTCCTTAAATCGTGTGACTGGTCGAGAAATATCGATGTTACATTTGAACACCATAATCCTTAATATTGGATACTGGTTTAGAATGATTTTGAAAACTTTTCCAACATTATTATGTTGTTAATGTTGCCACGGTGGGTGAGTGGTTATAGTGTCGGATTACCAACCCCAAGTTTGCAGGTTCGCCCCTGGCCATGGTAGTGATTTTTTAAGGCGACAAAAATCACGATACTCATGTCATACGTTGTTGGCATGTTAAAGAACCCATTTGAATTCAGTAGGCCGTGTTCAATGGCAAAATTAATCTCGGGATTTTCCGCCAACACAAAGTTCCTCCATTCTCAACTTGAAAGCGCTGTAGCGTCAAGGAGTTTAGATATCTAACCTCCTTGACTTTCATAGCGTTCAAAGGAACGACGAAATTCGACATGCAAGCTACCCTCTGGGTGTCAATTAACAAAGCTTGCACCAGGCACCCGAGGCCATACGATATTATTATTATTATTATGTTGTTAATTATTATTGTTATTACTTGTATTATTATAATTATTTGATGATTCAACCTACCGTTGCAGTAACAGACAGATGAGTGAGTGAGCATTATTTGCAGCCGTAACCTGGTGCGGCGAAAAACATAGTGCGATTCCCCTCGCTGACTAAATCATCTCTAAATGAATCGTTAATGCAAGAGGGGAGGTACCATATGAGCAAGATTATACAGGGCGCCAGGAAATGTTCTCCACAGCTGCGAGAGGTAGCGTCATCAGTTTAGTTGGCAGCACAGTGTCCTTGATAGGGTGAAGGCCACACGTGTGGGCTGTGGGCTGTAGAAATCGTCAGTGAGTATAGTTAGATTATGGGAAGAGTGCAACAGTATGTTATGAATGGCTGTGGTGAGTACGTTTACTAGCAGCTTGTAGGCACTGCGGAGAAGATTTTCTGGCGTTCTGTATACTAGTTAATACATATCTGCTAAATTAATATAAGGGAAATTTGTCAGGCAAAGTCTGTCGCCACCATGAACTTGCAACTTCTCGGTTGGCCAACAGAATACAGCCCCAATTAGTGAAACGAGCGCAAACATAACCTGAAAGAAATTACATAATACAATGGAGGATGACATATTTCTTAGTAAGTTTGCAGAGCTGTAAACATGATTGGAAATGTATGCACTCTGTTTCAGGGACTTGAAACCGGAAAATATTCTTCTAGATGCACACGGTCACGTGAAGCTGACTGACTTTGGTCTGTGCAAGGAACATATCCAGGAGGGCATCGTGACTCATACCTTCTGCGGCACCATAGAATACATGTGAGTCCCACATCCAAAATATCACATTTTGAATTCTAAATTTAGCATTTTGTAGCATCTTTGATTTCAAATTTATCACTTTTGGTTTGGCTGATATTACTGTACATTAGGACTGAAGTATAATTATATTATATTTGAATTTTTTGGTTGATAGAACGCCCGAGGGCTCCCAACAAGTTCAATATCAAGTAGTTCAAGTAGTTCCAACTTTGGCTACCAGACACTGACACCTAGCAGTGAACCTTGGAACTTGATAGAGCGTTTCTAACCAAGTATAACCTACAAATTTAACTGTACACCACCAATTGCAGTGGTAGGTCCTTTTACATGCTGTAAATCTATGACATGGGCCCGCCGGCTTTACTTTCCCTCCGAAGGAAGGCATGCTGAAAGATTTTAACACGCTTAAAAAAATCCGACGACTTCAACCAAAGGAAATGTAATTTTTGAAATTTATGAGTTTCATGATCGTTTGAATGCCAAATTCTATTAGGTCATGTTTGTACCTGAAGTACGAAGTACGATCATTTGTCCCTTCCAGTTTCTTTAATTTTTTTTTAAATTATTATTTTTCCCCCAATAATAGTCAAAAATTGAGGGTGGGGGGGTTATAAGGCGAGTAAATACAGTATTTTCCTGTGTGTGATGTCATAAAACAAAGAGTAGTTACAGTACTTAGTTGACAGGTTGAGACTGGATGAATATGGTGTAATAGGTAATTGCGTGATGTCATCAACCCCGATGCAGGCTGTTACACAGAATAACAGCGGCTTCGGTGGCGTAGTTAGTAGCATGCTGAACTTCTATGCCCAAGATCGCGGGTTCAAACCCAGCCGAAGTAGTTGGATTTTTTAAGAGCGTTAAAAATCCCTCGATATGCCTTGCTTTGGAGGGGAAGTAAAGCCGGCGGTCACATGTCATAGATTTATGGCATGTTAAAGAATCTTCCACTAATTACACCTGTGTGAAGCTAAATTACCGTAGGTTAAAAATGTAAACAACACTCAGGTTCCTACGTTCATTGCCAGGAGCCGACTGCGGTGGTGACTAGTAGCCAAGTTCTGAACTAGTAGTTGTTGATGGTGGCGTTTGGCGGCAAAAGTAGGAACTACTTGAAAAATTCAAAGTCTGCTGTCCTTACTTGAATTAAGAAACAGAAACACACACTAATAAAGTCGTCACAATTAACACCTGTTGTCAGACAGATTCTACACACACCCAAAGTACACTGGGCTACATGACCGCGTTGTTGCAGCCCCTAAACTAAGGAACCAACCAACCAGAATAACAACTGCTTTGTATTGAGTTCAATCAACTGTCTTTAAGTTTTCAAGTGGATCATTTTTGTCTCAACAATCAAATGTTCCTCTTGGATTTAAAAAAAAAATAGTTGTAATTTTTTGAAGTGAGAATTTAATTTTTGATATTTATTTTTTGTTGAGTTGACTTGTAGAATAACTGTTGTGAATAGGCAGGGCATTTGTTTCCTCCTAAAGTGTTGGGCTGTTTGCAGGGCTCCCGAGATCCTGACCCGGAGTGGGCACGGCAAGGCGGTGGACTGGTGGTCGCTGGGTGCCTTGATGTACGACATGCTGACGGGAGCGGTGAGCGGGGTTTACACTGTCTTGTATGTGTGTGGTGGTGTTCACGTGAAGTGCAGGTGTATTAACACTGCTCTCGTGTCCACAGCCTCCCTTCACGGCTGAGAACAGGAAGAAGACCATCGAGAAGATCCTCAAGGGGAAGCTCAACTGTCCACCCTACCTCACACCAGACGCTAGGGATCTAATTAGGAAATTACTTAAGGTACTGTATTAACCCACAGATGCTATCGATTGGATTAGTAGGCTTGGCCTAGGTCCGATTCCTGGCTTCATCTGGAGCGAGGAGAATTCAGTGCATGCTTCATTTGATAGGAGAAGTATCGCCCCGTTATCTCAAACCGAGGTGATCCTCTGATCCTATTTGTTGTTTGGTTACTGCAGATACTGTTTACTCCTGCAACCATATGACAGAACGCAGCTGGAAATGGACGTTCACAAGATAAATGCGTGCTGTGGGTAAATCAAATGGGTTGGGATTTCTGATTGGTCTGAAGTCTTAACCTAAATCTCAGTTAGACAGCCCTGACCTGGGCAGAGGGTAATATACTTAGCTTGTGCCAATAACTCGTGAAACGTTAATGTGCTCAATTATACAGTAAAATACCAGTGTAATGATGATTTGGAGACCTCTGTATTTCATTTGTTCTTCATTGCTTGGAAGAGAGTAAAATTGGTATGTGCATATATTGCACGCGATGGAGGGATAAGTGAGGATCCAACAACCAGAGTGTGGAACCAGGAAGTATTCAACATATTACACTCCTATACGCAGCAGGCACAGGGACAACAACTAAACGGGAGGAAAGTAGAATCCAGGCAGCAGAGATGAAGAGATTGGAAAGACTCGCACAGGCAAAGTTAGGAACAAGGAAACAAGGGAGAAAACAGGATACCCCAAGTTACAAGACAAGATTGAGATCAGTAAATGGTATGGACATATGATGTGAATGGAAGAAGAGAGTCCCGAAGCGAGTATTTACTGAGAAAGGCTGAGGATGAGGTGGGTGGATACAGGGAGGGAGAGCGTTGAGCAAAGTGGAGTGAAAGTTGTGTGGAGGTCCTTGATTCACACCCCGACCCAGATCACTGGAACCAGGAAATGTAGAAGATATATTGCACGCAAGCCAATTGGTGAAAATGGAATTTGTATTGTGCAGTCTCCACATAATTGGTGTTTTTTTAAACACATTGATGACAGATATGTTTAGAAAAAGCTCTCTCACTTTAATTTAGTATTTCTTCAAATGCTGCAAAGATCATATAACCTCACTTATCATTGCCTACACTAGCAAGAAGAATGAAATACAAAGTATTCCTAGGGAGTCTGTGATTATGCTGAATGGTAACAGTCAGTTCTTGAAACAAATGGAATGTATTTTAGCTGAAAGAAAATAAAAAAAACACTTCGAAGCACAAGTGCAATGCATGATGAAATAAGGTAGAGATATGGAACTGTTACGTTCGTTGGTGGTTGCTCGTACTCGGCCAATAGTGTGACATTGGATGACGGGTAAAGCCTATTGGTTACACAAATCAATATCCTGCTTGCCCAACCAGATAAATGTATGAAAAATGGTGATCATATCTAACAAAAACAATCATAAAACAGGCTGATTTTCTGTTTAAAAAAATAAGGTTACATGTAGGCAAATTAGGTGAAATCTTAATTTGTTACACTGAAAGTTTGAAATTTCGTCAAGATGAAATGTATTAACACACAGTAAATAGGAAAAAGGGTAGGGGCCAAAGAATAACTTCGTTATGCTGCTGATGCCAAAATTTACTGTATTGGGCGGGTGATAACACACACTTGTCTATGTTCTTCTTGGTGTGCCATCTTCTAACAAAGGTTGGAGATATTTCATATTTGGATACTGCCTCACGGAAAAGGTTGAACCGTGGTTGGCTGGTATCAGTCTTTGAGGTTCTTAAACCAAGCAGTTCTTTGCAAGCCAGGACCCCATCCCGGCATCACCAGCTGGGCAGTGTGATCGACTGTAAAATTTCAACTCGAAGTGAAGTTGTAAACCATACGCATAAAGCTGCCCAATTCTACAACCAAATAAAATATCTCCTGTAGGATAATCAAGTACCCCATATGGCAAAACTACATAATACATTCCAATGTTGACCTATGCCTTGACAGAAATTCAAGCTGCTTAAATGAAGTCTGGTCGATCTATGCTAAGACGAACAAATAGGACAAGATAAGGAGTGAAACGAATAGAATGGAAGCAGGTTTAATTACACGCGAAGTATGCTAAGTTGGTATGGTCATGTACAGCGGATGGAAGGAACAAGAATTGCTAAGAAGCACACTGAAATGGTTGTGATTGGGAAAAAGCATGTTGGAAGACCAACGAGGAGATGGATCGACGTGGTTAAGAAGGACATCTTCAGTGGGATAGAATCCAAGAGGAGTTGCTGTGTAAGGAAAGAGTCTCGTCACCAGCACCTAGGAAACCAATGTTACTTAATGATGATGATCACCATCTGTTGTCGTTCTGCATTACGTGTCTAAAATACTTACGCTTCTGGCTTTTAATGGATAGCAGTACTTCTGTACTTCTACCTACCCTATCCAGCACCTCGGAATTTCTGTCCACAAAATACAAAGCATTCGCTGGCAAACCCAAATTTCAAAGGCTTCCACCATACACAGGTTGAAGTTGCAGTTCGAGCCAAGTTCTTCGTTTCAACAAACTTGCTTCTCGCGTTCTCAATGCTTATCTTGATCTCTTGGCTGTCCGCCCAATTTTGGTTCATAAACAATCCCATTCTTTCTGTGTCGACAGTAAACGCTCAACATGCTGAACATGTTCGAGTTCTAAATTCTCCAGTTTAAGCCTGGCCTGAATATTCTTTTGCTTCCTTAGTCTTCTTTAGGTTCATATCTATATTACATGGAGTGACTGGGTTTAGCTCCGGGGTATGGAGAGGCCATCAAGAGTGGCACATCACCTGGGCCGAGGTGGTGGTCAGGAAGTTGGATTCGCCGTTCGATATAGATTATATGGATGCCGAAAAAGGGCTGATTATGTAGAACTGTGTAACTAATCCATGTAATGTCAATATTTGTTGCCCACAGAGGCAGGTGACTCAGAGACTGGGTTCAGCTCCGGGGGACGGTGAGGCCATCAAGAGCCATCCCTTCTTCAAGCACATCAACTGGGCCGAGGTGGTGGCCAGAAAGTTGGAGCCACCGTTCAAACCTTCTCTGGTGAGTACGGATCCCTGACATGCACTGCACCACACCACCCACAGTCGTATACCTGTAATAATACGTCCTGTGTCACTGCAGACCGGAGAGGACGACGTATCGCAGTTCGACACCAAGTTCACCAAGCAGACGCCCATCGACTCTCCCGATGAGTCGACCCTCAGCGAAAGTGCCAACATGGTGTTTCAGGTGACTATTGCCAACTGTTGATTGAAAACCTTTACAGCACATATTTCTTCATAGTGATATTCTATTTAAGGTAACCATGAGTGAATTTTTGAGAAAGTTTATGAAAAGTTTGACATTTTGATGTCCTAAAATATGTCTGGCCTTCATCTATTGAAATATTGTAGCGCCATTTTTAAAGTCCCTGAGGCACTACATGTAAAGTGATTAGAGTGCAGCTGTATGAAGATAATGCCTCAGATTGGAGGCCAAATGAGTGATGTGGAACGGTGTGCTAAAACATGATTGATAAATCACCGGAGAGCAGGGTGTGTGATCTTGTGTTTGAAATGCCCCTTGTATTACAGTTCAAACTTGCTACATTAGTTCGCAGATATATGGACAATTAAAACCTGGCCGAAGTCGTCGGATTTTTTAAGAGCGTTAAAATCCTTCAGTATGCCTTCCTTCGGAGTGGAAGTAAAGCCGGCGGTCCCATGTCATAGATTTATGGCATGTAAAAGATCCTTCCACAGACTAAACTTGTGTGAAGCTCAATTTCTAGGTTTGATTTCGTTGGAACGCTCTATCAAAGTTCCAACGTTCACCACTAGGTATAATTGACATCTGGTAGCAAAAGTTGGAACTACTTGAAATTGAAGAGAACTAGTAGCTCACCCTATGGGTGTCCTCTTGAAGCAGCTACAGCCTCTGGCGAGCCGAACATGTCCTCGGACACTCCCTGCACTAAAATCCATCATCATCATCATTTTGTACAGTTTCCAGCCCCAGGCTGGGTCTGTTTGGAACATAAGCCTCGCCACTTAGTCCTTTCTTCCCACCACCTCTCCGCTGTCAATCTGGTCCAGTCCTCGCCTCTCTTCTTGACACATTCCTCCACTCCTTTCAGCCATCTATCTCTTGGTCTTCCCCTTGGTCGTTTCTTCTGCATCTGCATCTCATGTATCCTCTTGGGAATCTTCTTCTCATCCATTCTCTTTAAGTGTCCATACCACCTCAGTCTTGATGTCTCAATCCTACCTTGCAAGGGCTCCTCTTTCACTATTTCCCTGACCTTTTCATTCCTCACCCTGTCTCTTCTTGTTACTCCGATCCGACTTCGCAGGAACTTCATTTCACCTGCCTGTATTCTGCTTATGTCTCTTCTCTTCATTATCCACGTTTCTGAAGCATAGGTCAGTATCGGGATATAGTAACTTCTGTATAACACTTCCTTGCTTTTTTGTGGGACATCTTTATTCCACACTAAGCTCCTAATGCTTCTGCCTGTCTGCCACGTTCCGTAATCTCTTTGTCATTTCTCCCATTTTCCTCCACTATACTTCCCAAGTACTTGAGACTTTCCACCTTCTTCAGCTGTCCACCTCCAAGTGTTATCCCACTCATTGGTCTGTCCTTTTTCCTGGTCGTTAACAGGATCTCACATTTACTGGTGTTGAACTTCCATCCGTACTCTCCCACTGTTTCTTCCCAAGCCTTCAGTTGGTCCTGAATTTCCTCCTCCTTGTTTCCCCAGACCATGAGATCATCTGCAAACACCATTGCTTTCATCTTATCTTCTCCTATCTTTCCTGCTATCCGTGTCATTACCTCGTCCATAACCACAATAAAGAGAAGGGGTGACAGCGCACTACCCTGTTTCAGGCCACTCATTTGTCTGAACCAGTCTGTTCTTTCCCCTCCAACTTTCACACAACTCACTCTGCCTACAATCTCTTTTACCACTCCCGTGTTTTCCATTGCTTTCCAAACCTTCTCCCTACACACACTATCATAGGCCTTTTCGATGTCCCGGAAGGCCATCAACAGATCCTCTCCAAATTCATAGTGGTGTTCCTGGAGCTGTCTCACTGAAAATATGAGATCCACTGTTGATCTCCCAGGTCTGAATCCATACTGCTCCTCTCTCAATTTTCTCTCCACTTTAGCTCGTATTCTACTTTCTAATATCTTTTCATATATCTTGGCACAGTGTGGTATGAGTGTGACTCCCCTGTAATTTCTGCACTCCTTTCTGCTTCCTTTCTTAAATATTGGGACAATTAATCCTTTCTTCCAATCTTCTGGGGTCTTTTTCTCCTTCCATATCACCCTCATCACACGGTACAGCCACTGTTTCCCAACCTCCTCGGCTGCCTTCACCATTTCAACACTCACTTCGTCCACACCTGGTGCCCTTCCTCCTTTCATCTTGTCTATAGCCATCTCCAGTTCTCTCCAAGTCAGGTCCTCTTCCATTCCTGTGTTGTCTTCTCCATCTTCCAATACATTGTCTTCCTCCCTATGACCATTTGGATTCAGCAAATCCTGAAAGTACTCTTTCCACAGTCTTGAGTGTCTCTTTGTTGTGTACCTCATTTCTGTTTTTGTCCACCATTACCACATCCATACGATAGATAATTAAAATGTTATGGGGAATAGCATGACTATTATTATTATTATTATTATTGATGTTTCCCCTTGGGAGAGCGTGCGGTGCAAACTTGAGCCAATCACAGCTTCATTTCCTTTTCCTCTTCTCTTTTCTTCCCAAAACTTCATCATTAATTCATTGTGTTTTTCATTCCTTTCCTCTGTCAATTTCTTTCCCATTGTTTCAATTCTTGTGACTTGTTCAAATTTCTTGTTGCTGATTTTATTTCTGTCCTTAATATCGTCTTCAGAGATTTTGAATCGTTCCAGGTCCTCCTGTGTTTCTCTCATCCAACTGGTCTTTAATTTACTTGTATTAATGGTGATAAAAAAATTCTAAGTGAGAGCATCATCCCTCCCTATATTATTCTGCTAAGGTCCCATTCCAGTTTTGTACCGAAAATAAGGTCCCATTAACACCAACCTATACATATGGGTACCTACAGGTTCAGCATAACCCAAGGCGTAAGCGAAACGCACTCACTTACTCTTTAAATGCCTCACAATTAAATAAATACCTTAAAACATGTATATTTACAATGAAAGAATGCAACACGTTAACCATGGTAACAGAATCTCACAGGTCCATCTATTTCTGTAAGACTCAATGCAATTCCAATTATTACATTACTGTGAAAGTTTCCAGACGGTTATAAGGTTATCACTGAACCAAATTAAGCTGTAAAATTCATCAATACATACAGTATAATGCGCTTAAGGGGGTCAAGGGGCACTCTAGAAATTTTTCATGCAATTTTCATGTGTGTGTGGTACGAAAGGTAATTTTCACCCGACTATAAAGGGTCTCCGAAAACCACATTAAAAGGCCCTTAAAATAACAGTGTCGGTGATATTCCCAGAAAACTAACTTCGCTCTGATATACCTTTGAAGGAATGACAAACCCCTAGCCACTGCACCAGTAGCTGAATTGATCAAGTCCGATTATTCATACCAAGGATATATCAGTCATAGCATTCATGATTGAGATTTTTCTAAGTGTACTCTATACAACTAGAATATTCGCGGGCGAAGCCGCGACGGGTAATGCTAGTATATATTATTTCAGTAGTATAGATCCCTCCTGCGGCGCTCACAAGCGACTAATTGTGAACAATGAGCATTCAAATGAGAGAGAATATACATTACTCTAATTTCATAAATATCTATAATTTCTTTAAAAAATGACTTTTAAGAAACTGTACGAAGTATACGATTTGCAGATACTGTTGCTGCAGGAAGATACGCTCCATAATTGCTGTCCACTTCACATTTTGGCCGCTGTGATGCCTGTTTCATGTCATTTTAACATTCTGAGGTCGTTCCTTCATCATTTTGCATGGATTTCAGAAACGGTAATTTAAAGGAATGAGTACTTAAATCGTATAATTTCATAAATAAGGAATAACCGGTGAGTGCTATGGCTAAGCTGTCTATCAATGGACTCAGCACACAAATGACATTAGCCGTGACGAATTGCATTCTAATTTCATAAATATCAATTTTTGTAAGAAGTGTGCGATTTGCAAATACGGTTGCTGTAGGAAAATACTCAAAGTCATTGCTGTTCAGTTCGCATTTTGGTCGTAGGGACTCCTGAAACATAAATAGTGTTCTATAATTATTTGGTTCAAATGAAAACATAACATCCTTTCTCCTTAAGTCTTTTATTATTAGAGGCACGAGTTTATGGTGAATAAAAAACCACAATAGCGGTGAATAAACGAAGGGAAAAGCGGTGAATAAATGCCATTGCTTCATCATCATCATCATTTCCCCTTATCCAGCTCCTGCCGGGTCGGGGTATTTATGGCACTTACCCACTTTCCTCTGTCCTTCCACCATTCTTCTTCCACGATCTTGTCCCAGTCCAGATTTCTTTTTCTTACGCTGTTCTTCACTGAATCGATCCACCTTGTTCTAGGTCTTCCTCTTGCTCTCTTACCCTTGCACTTTGCCTCCAGCATCTGTCTTGGTATTCTATTTTCCTCCATCCTCTTTACATGTCCAAACCACCTTAGTTTATTCTTCTCAATTCTCTCATTTAGTTTTCCCATCCCAACTTCCTTCCTAACATCTTCATTCCTCACTCTGTCTTACCTATCATACTTCTTAGGAATTTCATTTCACTGGCTTGGATTCTACTCTCTTGCCTGCTCGTCAGGGTCCAAGTCTCAGCTGCATAAGTTAATATGGGTACATAATACATTTTATACATTACCTCCTTGCTTTTCCTTGGTACTTCCTTATCCCAAACAAGTTTTCTTACACTTTGATAGAATGCATTGCTCAGCTGTACCCTCCTGCCAATCTCCATGTCCAACCTACCAGTTTGCATCAATTCACTTCCTAGGTATTTGAACGTGTCCACAATTTCCAAACTCTGACTTCCAATTTTCATAGTGCCCTTTCCTTGTCTTTCCCCTCTTGTCATCACCATGGTCTTGCTTTTCTCTATACTGATTTTCAGGCCGTACTTCTGAATATTTTCGTTCAGTGCATCTAGTTGTTTTTGCACTTCTTCGGTGTTCCTTCCCCAGACCACAATATCATCTGCAAATAACAGTAACTTCATTTCTTTATGTCCATATGCTTCCTTTGTTTCCTTAACAATTTCATCTATCACCATTATGAACAAGAGGGGTGACAGCACACTCCCCTGTCTTAGTCCAGTCTTGTTCCTAAACCAATCTGTCTTTCCAACTGGGGTCAGTAACCTGCTAACACAGTTGTTGTACATTGCTTGCACCATTTCCAACATTTCTCTTCCCAGTCTCTTCTTAGCCATGGTTTCCCATACCTTCTCTCTGGGGACACTATCATATGCCTTTTCTAGATCTATGAAAGTCATGATCAAATCCTCTCCATATTCCCAGTTCTTTTCCATCACCTGCCTCAAGCTAAAGATTGGGTCCACTGTGGATCTTTCACTCCTGAAGCCATACTGTTCCTCTTGCAACTCTCCTTCCACCTTTCTTCTCATTCTTCTTTCTAATATCCTTTCCAGTATTTTTACTATCTGGGATAAGAGGGTGATCCCTCTATAGTTATCACACACCTTCTTGTCATCATCTTCATTTCCCGTTTCCAGCTTCCTGGGTCGGGTTGTGAATTAAGGACCTCCATCGTTGCCTGTCTCTCCACCTTCTTGTCCCCCTTCTTAAACACTGGTATTATTAGCCCTTTCTCCCAGTCTTCTGGTACACATTTCTGTTTCCACACACACTTAAGCAGTCAATACAACCATTGCATACCAACAGGTCCAGCAGCCTTTATCATTTCTACTCTGATTTCATCCACCCCTGTTGCTTTTCCCATCTTCATTTTCTGTACTGCTAATTCCACCTCCAGCATTGTTATATCGTCTTCTGTTATAGAGTCGTCAGGTTGTGTCACTTCCATCTCGCCAGTGCAATTGCTCACATTCAATAGCTTATCGAAATACTCCTTCCATCGTCCCTTTATCTCTTCTGGGTGTGTTAACAACTCTCCATCTTCCTTTTTTACCAGCTTTGTGGTAACTCTTTCATTCCTCTTACTTCTTAGAAGCTCATACAGCATCCTTTTACTGCCACTTACATCTGTTTCCATTCTTCGTGTATATTCTTCCCAACTTTTCTTCTTTTCTTCTCCTACCACTTTCTTACACCTCCGTTTGCTGTCGTGATACTTCCTTTTGCTTTCTTCTGTTTGATCTCGGTTCCATTCTTTCCATGCAGACTTCTTTTCTTTCACTGCTTTGCTCACTTCCTCATTCCACCACGGGGTCTCCTTCTCTTTCACTCTTGTTGACGTCCTACCACAAGCACTCTCTGCTGCACCAACAAATGCCTTTTTAAAGTGGGACCATTACTCTTCTATGTTTTCCACTTCGGTAACTGGGATTTGTTGCTTCAATCTCTCCTGAAAATCTTCCTGTACAGTTTTGTCTTTCAATTTCCATACTTTTATTTTACTTCCTCTGATCTCATTTAGGTTTTCCAATTTTTGCCATCTAAATTTTGCCACCACAGCTCTATGGTCCCCATCAAATGCTTCTCCTGGTAAAGCTGTCACATCTATCAGCTTTCTGCGATTAGTCCTTTCCACCAGAAAGTAGTCAATTACTGATTTTGTTCTTCTATCGCCCCAACCATATCTCGTAATTTTCCTGCTGTTTTTCTTCCGAAACCATGAATTACCCACTATCAGTCCATTCCTTTCACAAAAATTTACAAGTTCCTCTCCTTCCCGGTTCTTTTTCCCATATCCATATGGTCCAATGACTTCTTCCTTTCCTTGTCTCTCGTTTCCGACTTGTGCATTCATATCTCCCATGAATTACCCACTATCAGTCCATTCCTTTCACAAAAATTTACAAGTTCCTCTCCTTCCCGGTTCTTTTTCCCATATCCATATGGTCCAATGACTTCTTCCTTTCCTTGTCTCTCATTTCCGACTTGTGCATTCATATCTCCCATGATCACCACTTCTACATCTGAAATTACTCTTTCTACATCCTCCAGGAATACTTCAATATCTTCTTCTCTGTTTCCAGTCTGTGGTACATACACTTGTATGAAGTCCATCACGTCATTTTTCATCTTCATTCTAATTTTCATTATTCTGTCACTCACAGACTCGACCACTTCAACATACTCCTCCAGTTGTTTCGAGGTTATCAGTCCCACGCCATTTTTTGCCTCTTGGCCACCACTCCAGTATAATGTATATCCTTTTCTCAATTTCTTCCTTCCTTTACCTTTCCATTTCACTTCACTCAGCCCCATCAATCCAACATTCTCCCTCTCCATGAAGTCTACCACCTCCTCCACCTTGCCTGTCAGGGTCATGACATTCATGATTCCCACTTTCATTTCGGTTACTGGTCGCCCATTTCTCACAGTTCCCCCAGTACCAAAAGAACTGCGCGTCGCCTGCAGGGTACGCCCTAACCTTCTCCGAATCATTTGAAGTGCCATTTCCATTTTAGGCTATTATTACGATGGGGTCGCCACTCCCAAAGGCATTGCTTACGGTGTAGAAAAACGGTTTACTAGTCTATATACATACTTTTGCCTTATGTTGCAATGAAGGAAACAACAAACACACTAAGTATGGCTTGGTTTACAGTATTCATTTGCTGTTGAAGTAGTAACTCAGTAATGTTTCTAAGTTATCATTTGACAGGTTGGTACGCTTGTCAGACAAAATATCATTGTAGGCAGAAAGAGCCCTTTCACTGTCAACATTTGACATGGAAATGTACAGAGATTGAAGACATTTCACAGCTATAGGATATTCCTCTAACATTCCCTTCAATACATCTTCAACTACATTACTGTCACTACATGAAAAAGATTTACAGATGATTTGCAGTTGAATGTAGAACTTCAAAAAGTCATGAGAATTCACTCCAGCAAAAAGGGGGATTTTCTCTTATCTTGTTGAAGAGAGATGACTCTATGTTCACAGTTCTTAGCAGGGGCAGATGAAACAGGAGAGTGAATTAAAAATCTCATGAGCAGAGTCTTTTGCCAGCATATCTGAGAGTTTTGTGTGACATGCATTGGCAAGGGCTACGAACCTTTTTTCAGCACTTTTCTTTCTATCGCTTGATAGTTCATTCAATGCCTTCAATGTGTCTGGTTTCATCCCTAGTTTTTCGATAACCGTGTACTCAGAAATGAGTTCATTTACCATTGGAACAACTTTATGTGCCCAAGCATAATTAGAACCCTCGAAGCAAGTTATCTTTTCAGAAGTTGAGGCACAGTGTTCTTTCACAAAAATTGCCTCACACAAAATTGATTTTACTTCACTTTCACTTAATTTTTGAAAGTATTTAACACTTTCAGCATCACTCTCCACTTTTAAAATACTGAACCAAGTCCATGACATAGTCTGCCAAGTAGGAAACTGATGTGAACCACGTATTCCACCTTGTGATAACTGGTGAGGGAAAGAGCTTTATATCCCTTTCTACTGCACCATACTTCTGCTGCAAGAACCTAATATACCTATGCTTCCGTTTTCCTGTATTAAGAAAAGCTTGTTTTGGTTTGGTAACACACTCATTCACACGATGAAGTTTCTTCGGCCAGATTCCTGCTACTAAACCAAGCTTGTGTGCCCAACACTCAATGTGAAGAAGGTTGTCCGATATCAAACCTTGTAAAGTTTGCACACACTTTTTCATATATCGTGCACCATCTGTTGAAATACCTATGATATTTTTGTATTCAAGTTTATGCCTCTTAATAACCTCCACTATGGCTTGAGAACATTCCTGCGAGTTAACATTCTGAAGCATTAGGACACCACCTACTAGCACTTTAGGAGTCTCGCTACTACCCTTGGGAAGAGTTCTAAATAGCACAATGAACACGGCTCGACCCATCCTATCTGTGGTTTCATCACAGTGTAGAATAACATTCTGATTCTTTAATTTCTCACTACTTGATTCTTCTTTTTCTTGATATCATCATCATCATCATCTTGCACAGTTTCCAGCCACTGGCCGGGTCTGTTTGGAACACAAGCCTCTCCAACGTCTTCTGTCTTCCCACCATCTCTCAGCCTCCACCCTTGTCCAGTCTTCTCCTCTCTTCTTCACGCTCTCTTCCACCCCCTTCAGCCACCTGTCTCTCGGTCTTCCTCTCGGTCTCTTTCCTTCCCACTTCGTCTCGTGTATCCTCCTGGGTATCCTCTTCTCCTCCATTCGTTTTACATGTCCATACCATCTAAGTCTAGACTTCTCTATACCATCCTGTAATGGTTCCTCCTTCATTAATTCTCTGGTCCTCTCATTTCTTACTCTGTCCATCCTTGTAGCTCCAATACTGCTTCTCAAGAACCTCATCTCACTGGCCTGTATTTTGCTCTTCTCCCTTCCTTTCATAACCCAGGTCTCCGAGGCATACGTCAGGATAGGGACATAGTACGTCCGATATATGATCTTTTTGCTGTTCTGAGGGACATCCTTGCTCCATAACATGCTTCTCACACTCCTCCGAAATGCTTCTGCCTGCCTCCCCCGCTCATTTATTTCTCTATCGTTTCTTCCATTCTCTTGTATCAGGCTTCCCAGATACTTGAAACTCTCCACTTTCTTCAGCTGTTCCCCACCAATTGTTATTCCTGTTGTGGTTCTTTCCTTCTTCCTTGTTGTGATCACCATCTCACTCTTATTTATGCTAAATTTCATCCCATATCCTTGTATTATTCCTTCCCACACGTTCAACTGTTCCTGTACCTCCTCCTCCTTGTTTCCCCAAATCATCAAATCATCTGCAAACACCATTGCTTTCATCTTTCCCTCCCCAATTACTTGCGCCACTCGGGTCATTATGTCATCCATCACCACAATGAAAAGCAACGGTGACAAGGCACTTCCTTGTTTCAGGCCGTTTCTCTGTTCCAACCAGTCCGATCTCTCTCCTCCCACTTTCACACAGCTCACGCTTCCCTTGTACATCTCCTTTATCCTCTTTATAGTCCATTTCTCCACTCCTCTATCCTCCAGGGACTTCCACACTTTGTTTCTGCATACACTGTCATATGCTTTCTCAATATCCAGGAAGGCCATCAGTAGATCTGTTCCATACTCATAGTGCTGTTCTTGTAACTGCCTTACAGCAAAAATCAAATCCACTGTGGACCTTCCTGCTCTGAAGCCATGTTGTTCCTCCCTCATCCCTCCTTCTATCCTTGTCCTAATTCTCTTTTCCAAAACTTTCTCGAAGATCTTTGCACAATGACTCATCAGTGTTATTCCCCGATAGTTTCTGCAATCTGTTCTACTACCTTTCTTGAAGATCGGGACAATTATTCCTTTTTTCCAGTCCTCTGGGGTCTTCCTTTCCTTCCATGCTGTCCTCATCACTCGGTACAACCACTGTATCCCCACCTCTCCTGCTGCTCTCACCATCTCCACACTCAACTCATCCACACCCGGTGCCTTCCCACCTTTCATCTTGTTCACTGCATCTTCCACTTCTTTCCATGTTAAGTCCTTTTCTGTTTGCAGTTCATCTTCCTCTTCCCCGATTTCTTCCTCCTCACCATCTTTTCCATTTGGGTTTCCATTTGGGTTCAGAAGTTCTTCAAAATATTCTTTCCACATTTTCTTCAGTTCTTCCCTATTTTCTATCTCTTGTCCCCTTTTGTTCACCATTCTAACATAATCCGTAGGATCCTTCCGCCTCTTAGTTTTTACCATCCCATACAGGACCTTTTTTTACCTTCACTATCCTGCTTCATCATCTTTGCCCACTCATCCATCCACTTTCTTCTCTCCTCAGCCACTACTCTCTTCGCCTCCTTTCTTTCCTGGTACTCTTCCCTTGTCTCTACCGTCCTATTTTGATACCACCTCCTAAAGGCTCTATTCTTTTCCCTTACTATATCTTTTGTCTTCTCATTCCACCATGGTGTTTCCTTCCACCTCTTCTTACTACTTGTCCTCCCACATACTGCTTGGTGTCTTCTTAAATCTAAGGGGCCAATAACCTCGATGTTAGGCCCCTTAAAACAACAATTATCATCATCATCATCCTCTTAAATCTAGCCGATTCCTCTTCCACCCCTCTTTCTTCATCTGTTGGAATTCCTTCCTTTACCATTTTGAGGTACTCGACCCTTCTATCCCCTTCTTTCAGTTTCCATATCCTTATACGTCTTTCCTGGTTCTCAGTCCCTTTCTTCTCCTTACTCCCTCTCAGGTTCATTACCAGCAATCGATGGTCGCTATCCAGGTTCTCCGATGGTATAACCTTGATGTCCGTGATGTTCTTATTTAGTTCTTTCTCATACAGTATATAGTCGACCACCGACTTCCTGGTCAAGTCATCACTGTACCATGTGATTGTGTGGCTCTCTCTTTTCTTAATGTAATAGGGGCAAATATTTCTTTCGTAACCAGTCAGCTGTGGGAAAATTTCCACTTCCTAAAACAGTGTAATGAAAAAAATCTATTAGCAAGCAAGTCAGACTTATTTGTTGTTTATGATATGAACTTAAAAGTATTTAAAAGTAAACTAAGTCATTACTACACTTTCTAGTATCCCACATCACGTTTCCATGGTGGCTGCAAAACTTTCAGCTGTAAATGTCACGGCGGGTTGGTGGATTCTCGGCAATCGTAAAAGTACCTTCCCTCCCTCATAAAATTCGTTACATAAAACTACGTCTTTCCACCTATTATTATTATTTTTATCGCTACGAAAAGTGGGGCTGCGGGATACTGGTAAGTGTAGCGGCATCCGAAAAAAAAATTAACTCTCCTGGTATATGTTTGTTCATCCAATCCTTCATTGTTGGATGATCTAGCTTTTCTAAAGGAATGTTGGCATTCAAAAAGGCCTCCACTGTTGACATTACAAATTCGTCGGAGTCATTTCTCACTTTGTTGGCATTCCCGACCGCCTCTTGAACTGATATCTGTCGTTTAGTACCTCCTTCAGACAAAATCCTTTTCTTCTTTTTGTGATTTTCACTTAAGTTGTGTTTCACACATGAATCGCGACGCTTCCAATCTAGTCTAATGTTGCAGAATTTGCACATAACTATCTTCTGCCGCGCATCGAAAACATGATAACCTTCGTCTTTAAACTCGTCAGCCCTATCAAAACACGTCTTTATTTTCGGCATTGCGAATTCACATTAGAAATAGAAATTTCAACTACAAATCACAGCGCACCCACGTGGTCAGCAATGCGCGGCCCAACTCTCTCACTTGTCTCCCAGTACGACAGGATAGCCAATATTGAAACTGTGTAGTAATTTCCTGCTACGTGATGTTAGGATATGCTTAGGCTTTAAACACTTAAAAATACATTTGAATTGGGTTCTACCAGCAATGCTAACAAGGTGAAAACCACTGAAGGCTCGCGATATCGCACCAAATCGTGTAGAGACGTAATAAACAAGCCGATTTCGTGATGTCGCAAATACGGACGTACATCGCAAATAAGGTGGAATTTCGCGTTTAGTCGTGAGGACAAATTCAGTGCTTTATGATCAAACAATATTAAACACACATTTAAAACACCTTTGATGCACATATAAACACATTTCGCATTTTCGCGATATACCATAAAATCGTGTCTCTACTTATTGTAAACCTATTGGGGAAAGTGTGGTTTATGAATATGCGAGATTTCTCGCACGGGTCCGCAAGTGACTATTATTATTAAGTGCGAATAGACCCAGATGTATCATGCAGTTCTTTCTGATCTTCCTTATGGCTCTCATTCTCTCTTCCTTTCCTCAGTCCACTTGGTTCCTGAAAGCCAATATACCATCTTAATGGAGGACATCTTTCACTCGGCGAGTAGGCATCATCAAGATGACACAAAATAGCTCATAAGCTCGTTTGTGGATGGGATAGTCATTTCTTAGTCTTGCAACATTGTTGATATTAGAATTCTTCTGCTTTATCAGCAGTGGTAGTGGCCGTGCTTTTAGCGGATTTGGCAGTGTTTTGTAGAGCTATTTTGTCTTGTATATTTGGATCTGATGATGCTGGTTTGACGAGCGAAACATGTCCTCGAATTAAGCCCCCACCATCTGTTAGAGAAGTGCGATGAAAGTGGTCAGGTGCATTTTACATGTTTCATCTTTGGCAGGGTTTCACATACGTGGCACCCTCGGTCCTGGAAGAGATGTACAAGCCGCCGCGCATCGTGAAGGCCCGTTCGCCCCGCAAGTCGGCCTTCCCGGTGCCGTCGCTGCGCAACCCCTTCAGTCCCCGGCATCACCTGTCGCCGGCCGGCTTCCAATACAACAACCACAACCCCTACTCGATGGGCATGGCGCTGGACACCTCGTGTCAAGAGGAGATGATGGAGGTTCAAGGGTTACCCCATGTATAGTGAGTATCAGGGTTGTTCCCAAAGTGCCAGGTGTTTGTGCTGAAAACTTACGCCACTATAGAGCATCCACGTTTAGTAAAGACTGTGGTTCTTATGGGCTTTCACTTTTAACAGACCCCCCCCCCCCCTACACTGGTTTTGTTACCTCACCTTTTATCATGAAGGAACTCTGAACACATATCTTTTTCGTCCTAATATCTTCCTACAATTATCTTCCAATTGATTACCTTAGTTATTGCATACAATTATCGTTTATACGGTATTTCGTCTTGGTGATTTAAGAATTTTCAAGGTTAGCACGCTGGAAAGAAGAGCTTCGTCCAGTGCTGCATGCTCGTCCGGAGTGGAGCACGTGCTCATTTCCGCCGGCAACATATGTTCTGAAGCACTATCCGTCATTGGTGTTATTGTTGTGTGTCTGTTTTATTTTCTGTTCGATCGAATCAGGGCTGCCGACAGTTGGGTTTGAACCCACCATCTCCCGAATGCAAGCTCACAGCTGCGCGCCGCCAACCGCAAGGCTAACTCACTACAATATTACAAATATTAATCTAAACAAAACAGCAAGAATAAAATTGAAAGAAACTAAATTATAGCCTAACTAATAACAAAAGAAGTGGTAATCAACAGTATTGCTGACATAAAAATTGTTAACATTGTCAGCATACAGTACATCCGAGAAGGAAGGAAGGATTGTGCTCTCGACATCTGTCAATCAGTAATGCTTCATATCACAACTAAATGAATGTCGTTATTGGTTCTCTTCGCATACGGTATCCTTAATACCGTATTTGCTCGCATATATCTCGCCCCCGCGTATATCTCGCACCCCATTTTTTATTTGAAATTTCAGGGGGAAAAAAGTACTCGCATATATCTCGCATTCATTACTGACGCCGTCATATAAATGAACGTAATAACCTTCAGGTAGAAACACGTTCGATTTAGCGTGTCACAACAGTCGTCATTGTCCAGGAACTTACCCGAAGTGATACTAACAGGAAGAGCGAGCAACAACGAGTTGATCCGAACTTCGATACGAGCCGATTAGGGACCGAGGCTCAGCGTGAGTGTTAGCACGCTGTACATCGTTAGTCTTCGGCTGCAGTTGGTTAAATTCTCCGCCTTGAGACACGTTCGAAATAGCGATTAGCGCGCCACAATAGTTGCGCAAGTAGGCCTACTGTTACATCGCAGAGAAACACAGTTCAGTCTTCTCGAATCTCAATGATTTCGTCTTTACTCATTGCGTTGCATCAGAACTCAGCCTCGTGCAAGCATACGGCGCAGCGTGAGTGTTAGCACGCTGTACATCGTTCGCCGCGTCTTCGGCCACGGTTGGCTAAATTCACCACCTTGAGACACGTTCGAATTAGCGATTAGCACGCCACAACATTTGTGCAAGTAGGCCTACTGTTACATTGCAGAGAAACGCAGTTCAGTCTTCTCGAATCTCAATGATTTTGTCTTGACGCATTGCGTTGCATCAGAGCTCGGCCGTGAGCAAGCATACGGCGCAGCGTGAGTGTTAGCACCCTGTACATCGTTCGCCGCGTCTTCGGCCGCGGTTGGCTAAATTCGAGCTCGCTCGTGCGTGTAGCGAGGAATCGATATGGAAGATGATCGATCGTCTGCGCTCTAAATTCCTTTTCTGCCTTGAATCATCCTTAACGAGCGTATGACGTCTTTTTCCTAGGTTCTTAATGTCGCATAACCATAATGAATAGAAATAAATGGTGTCGACGGACATTGTTGTGAAGAGCTTCTTGAAGACGGGCATCGCAAATGCATTGGACGGAAGTCAGGATGAAGCAGTATGGGATGATGACCAGAATGATGCATGCGAGAGTATCTCGGAGATTGGCAGCAGTGACGGCAGTAACATTGAATAGGGCGAGTACCGTATGCCAGTTGCCTTGTTTCAATAACGCAAATTTTGTGTTTTTTCGGGAATACGGTCATTCCCCGCGTATATCTCGCACCGAAAATGTTCACACATATTTTCGGTCAAAAAAGTGCGAGATACGCGAGCAAATACGGTACTTGTCAAATCCGTTAACACCTGCAAAACTGCTCCTTCCTGTGCGTGTTCTACTTCAGGTAGCTGCTGGGCTTGTATTGTCTCGCTAACTTATGAAAGGACAGTACTCAAAGCGGGTGAACATAACGTATGACGTCAGCGCTACCTCTGCCTAGAGTTAGCTACACCGTCGCCATAAGGCTCCACAATCTTTTCTTCTTCTTCTTCTTCATTTCCCGTTTCCAGCTTCCTGGGTCGGGTTGTGAATCAAGGACCTCCAACGTTGCCTGTCTCTCCACCACTCCTCTCCCCCTTTAAGTACATCTTCAGGTTTTCCTCCCTTCTTCTCCACGCACTCCCACACTGTATCTGCCCATCTCTTTCGGGGCCTTCCGCGCGGTCTCTTCCCCGAAACCTTTTCCAGAAAAGCTTTCTTTGACACTCTCTCCTCTCCCATTCTCATCATATGTCCATACCACTTTAACTTGGTTGTTTCTATCCTGTCCTGCAGCTTCAAGATTCCTGTCCTCCTTCTTATCTCCTCGTTTCTGATTTTATCTCTTCTGGTCTTCCCTTCTATACCTCTTAGGAATTTCATCTCCGCTGCTTGTATTCTACTCTCCTCTCTTTTTGTAGTGGTCCATGCTCCAGCTGCATATGTTAGTACGGGTCCATAATAGGTTGAATATAATACCTGCTTACATTTCTTTGGGACATCTTGGTTCCACAGAATACCCCTAACACTCTGGTAGAAGCTGTTCGCTTGTTGTATTCTCTTTCCAATTTCCTCAGTAATCTTTCCATCTTCTGTGATCACACTTCCCAAGTACTTGAAACTTTTCACCACTTCTAGAATTTTTCCGTTCACTTCTATCGTTCCTCTTCCCTCCTTACTTCCCCTTGACATTACCATTGTCTTGCTCTTCTCTGTGCTAACTTTCATCCCAAACTATACATCTACTTGTTTTTGTACTTCCTTTTCATCCTCACCCCATATCACTATATCATCTGCAAACAGCATGGCCTTTATTGCCTCTTGTCCCAATCTCTGTTTAACATTCTTGTGGATTTCATCCATGACTATGATGAATAGTAAGGGGGACAATACACTTCCTTGACGGAGACCCGTTTCCACCTTGAACCATTCTGTTTCTCCTATAGTGGTCTTTACGCTACTGACACAATATTTGTACATAGCTTTCACCATTTGCACTTCTGCACTGTTAACTTGCCTTTTTCTTAATACATCCCACACCACCTGTCTAGGCACACTGTCATAAGCTTTCTCAATATCAATAAAAGTCATCACCATGTCTTTTCCAAACTCCCATCTTTTCTCCATCATATGCCTTAGTGTAAAGATTAGATCAAAAGTTGATCTGTCTCTCCTAAAACCATACTGTTCTTCTTCCATCTCTCCATCTGTCTGCCTCCTCAGTCTACCTTCCAATACTCTCTCAAAGATCTTGGCTACATGGGCAATAAGGGTGATCCCTCTGTAATTGTTACATTCCTTTTTGTCACCTTTCTTAAAAAGTGGGATAATTAAACCCTTTCCCCATTCTTCTGGGATCTCTTTCTTCTTCCAAATTATTCTAAATAATCCATACAGCCACTGCAACCCTACTGGTCCTGCTGCTTTTATCATTTCTGTGGTCACCTCATCCACTCCAGGTGCTTTGCCACTCTTCATCTTCTTTATGGCTTCCTCTATTTCTAGCATAGATATCTCCTTTTCTTGTTCTTCTTCTTCCTCCATTGTTCCTTCTTGTTCCCTTTCTTCATCCAGTTCAATGTGTTTAACATTCAGTAGCTTTGAAAAGTATTCTTCCCATCTTTTCAATATACCATCTCTTTCATACAATATCTGTCCCGCTTCAGTTTTTACAAATTTTGTGTTTTCCCTACCTTTCACACTGTTTTTTACTAGCCCATATAGAACCTTTTTACTTCCTTTGATATCCTCTAGAGTTTCAGTGAAACTTTCTAAACGCTGGATGCTCTATAGGAAATCTCTACTCGGAGTAATCTCAAGAACCACTGGATGGATTTTGATGCGGTTTATACCAATCTGTATAGGTTTTCTCGAGGAAGCTTTCTGTAGAAAAACATTCATTTATGACCAAAGGAAGCCAAGCAGTAACGATTTCAGTGAAAAAGTCTGAAAAGAATCTGCCGTCCGTGCGCCTTTTAAGCTTACACTAGGCAAATCGTTAAAAATATCAATATATTACGAGTGTAAGAATTGTTCAGCATGAAAAGTTGTACAAAAAATCCATACATCAATTGGTTTGATGGGAAGCATGTTGACATATTTTCTGAAAGATACCGTGAGTCAAATGTAAAAAGAAAATTTATAAGTTTAAATTACTGTACATTTTGGCCATTGGCTACACTCATTAAATTATTATTCTAATTATAGAAAACAATGTTTGTATTTGATGAGGTTGTGAAGAAATTACAGCATCATTGAGAGTTTGATCCCAGTAAGCGTCATTTTCTAACAGTTGCAAACGTAGCCAGGCTACGCCGAAAAGCTTGTAAGCATGAACCCCGGCATTCCCACTTTGAGATCTCTCCCGAAAATCCATAAACCAAATATCCCGATCAGGCCAATCGTTAACTTCAGGAATAGTCCTACATACAAACTAGCGAAATTTGCCCAACAGTTTCTTAATAAACACTATAAGCTCAAGGCTAACAGCTCTTTCAGTAACACCATGCATTTTTGTGAAAGAACAATAGACCTTAAACTCAATGAAAACAATACCTTGCACTCAGTCGACATTAAAGATATGTATACAAACATCCCGGTTAGTAAAACGATCAAGATTATTCATGATAGATTAAGTAGCAATAGTGAACTGTCCAAAGTTGAAATTGAAGAATTCATTTCGATTTTAACCTTCATCACTGACAACAACTTTTTCACTTTTAATAAGAAAATCTATAAACAGTCTGAAGGCCTCGCAATGGGATCTCCGTTGTCAGGTATATTAGCTAACATTTACCTTGACCCCATAGAACACGAGAAAATTATCAACCAAATTAAAGGAATAGTTTTCTGGGGAAGATATGTTGACGACGTTTTCATTATTATTGATAACCAAACACAGGCAATAGAACAAATAATGGCAGAGTTGAATAACATTGACAATAATATTAAATTTACCATAGAATCAGAAGTTAACAATAAAATAAATTATTTGGATTTAACGGTGACCAGAAAAGACAATCGTCTGCATTACAAAGTTTACAGGAAACCATCGCAAACGAACACAGTCATAAGACAGGACTCTAACCATCCGGGCGGCCATAAAAACGCAACGTTCATAAGCCTCATTAATATAGCGTTAAAAATCCCCTCCTCTGAACATGATCGGAAGCAGAAACTAGACATAATACACCAAATAGCTAAAGTTAACTGTTTTAGCCATAAATATGTCAATAGGTTAATCTATAAGTTAAGAAACAGACCCACAACTAAATTAATTAGAGAGAACTCAACAAAGAAAACGTTTGCCACTTTCACCTTCATAGATCAAAGTGTATACACAGTAACTAATATCCTTAAGAAGCATAAAATGAACATCGCCTTCAAAACCAATGATTCTAACTTCATTAAATTTTTCAACTCGAACAAAATTAACAGCAATGATAAGTATATGAAATCGGGCGTTTACGAACTAAGATTTAGTTCTTGCAGATCAAATTACACGGGACAAACAGGTAGGAGCATACGCACTCGTTACGCTGAACATGTTTCGGCCATTAAGCATAGGAAATTCTCAGCCATGGCAACACACATGGAAGAAACAGGACACAAGTTTACCGACATAAACAATGACGTCACGATCTTGCATTATGCGTCTAAGGGCAATTACATGAACATCTTGGAAAATATTCATATCAATACATCCCAGAGATCTAATGAATGCAATAATTTAAACGAAATTAATTTTGAAACCAACGAATTGTTTGATACAATAGCAGATTACTTAAACAATAAACAACGCAAACCGCCCCCACAACCCCCGCCGCAGTAGGTATTTTCTCATACGTTCCGATTCGTTCAAATTCTGCCAATTACACACCCACTCCCCCCCTCTCTGTGCAAACTCATTTCTTACCCCTTCCCCTCCCCTTGCCCCTTTCCCCGCCTCCGCGTCAGGCCGATTCACTGCGAGCGAGCAGCTGTGTCATGTCTAAGGTGTTACTCAGTTGAAGTTGACCTCTATGAGGGCTGTGAGTTTGACTAGGTCACATATGTCCGGTAAGTCTTTGTATCGTTTTAATTTCCGTAAGAAAGTTTTTTTTTTCCATAACTATGGAAACACGTACTAACAAAGGCATTACCTGATGATTTTTTATTCTTCAGATTATTTGGAACTATTCAGCATTTCCATGACGAATAAGACGAGGTATCAACTTGATAATGTTCCTCGTAAGTCTTTATTATATTTTATTTTGATCCGGTTAGATGACTTGATAATATTCAGATTTTTGGCATTTATTTTCTAAAACGTACTTCATTCATTTCTGGACCAAAACAATAGTAATGAAAATATTTAATCGATGCCGCCGACCGTCAGCTTACCATCATAAGAAGCCTTGAATTGACCGTCTTCAATTCTAATTGGACTGTTATTCATAACAACAGTCGCTTTACTATAGCATGTTGTTAAGTATTCTAGAGAAGGAACACCATAATAGTTGATGTTCTACTTAAAACAACAAATGTACATCGACAATAGGCAAATCCTAGATGCTTTCAATTCAACAAGCCCTACGTACGCAAGAATCTCCATAGATTGATTACATTTATTTTAGAGTTTGAAGAAACTGTGAACAAAACAATTGGTTGTGCATTAACAATATTTTAACGTGTCCTAAGACACAAACTTAACTAGAACTGAATGACTGAAATGCGAGGAGCATTACATGTTTTATCTTTGGTTGTTTGTTGAATTTTAATTAATGTGTTTTAAGCTCATAGTTTTTAATATGTTGTGGCTTTGTAATTTATGTTGTGTATTCTGTGTTGTTTTATTAGGGGATTTCGAATGTGTTATACGATGTTTGTAGTACCAAAGGAGGGCTGAAGAAGGAGACTAGGGTCTCCGAAACATGTACCCATAAAGTTTTCCATAAGTAAAGTATTGATTCGGCGGAAAATTCAGGTTTTACTTGTTGTTCTCAGTTAGAGCCACACAATACACCATCAGGGTGTCGAGCGATACGGGAAATACGGGAATTTTAGTGACCTGGGAAAAATACAGGAATTATACGGGAAATTCGCACTTGATACGGGAAATCTTAAAAAGTCTCATAATACCTGACTTCTTAGCCCCCGAAAGCTCGGTAGAGTCCTCCCACTCAGTCTTTTATTTCGCCTGCAGGCCGCAGTGCCACCCGCAATTTGCGCC
This sequence comes from Meconema thalassinum, assembly GCA_946902985.2. NCBI lineage: Eukaryota > Metazoa > Arthropoda > Insecta > Orthoptera > Tettigoniidae > Meconema > Meconema thalassinum. The sequence goes on along the minus strand of OX336397.1, from coordinate 177,459,164 downwards.
ACCGATAGAGCGCTAAGCAGGACGAGAACCCAGCCAACGTCGAATGCATGCTTTGCCTGGCCAACCGCCGGCCGTACCCTCTCCGCACGGGGCTGCGCGCGCCGCGCTTGTTGCTGACAATGACATACAGGAATCAGTCCGCATTGTGATTCACAGAGGAGACCCGGGTTTCTCGACAAGAGCAGCCCTTAAAGAATCTAACAGCTCAAGATCTCAGAAAATTCCAGACGCGGATGTGCTGCAATTTCGCACCAACTGCCGAGAATTGTACATTTGTATCCTATGGCTGAAAAATCAAAGAGAGGCCAACTCTTCCTCACAAGAGACCCATGCTATTTCCTGCCTAGACCCCTATAGGAGTCGCTGAGACTCCTAAGTTGGAAGAAGTTAGGATCGTCATTCCCCTGGAAATTCTTTGTGATCAGAAGAATTTGCTTTCTGGCGCAATGGCTGACGGCATCAAGAGCAGCTACTCCGCACTTCTGAGACTGCCCTCCGTCACTGCGCGTTTGATGCAGTTCGACGGAAAAGAGCCGCGGATCGACGTGTTGTGGTCTAAATTAGTGGCTTCAGCACCTTCCTCAGTTCCTGCCAAAAACGATCTCACAAGCATCGTTAAATTGATCCTGACTTCGTATCACAACAATGTAGCTCTAGACAGAGGTTTCTCCCTGAACAAGGAGTACATGATCGTCAATCACACTGCAGCAAGTCTGATTGGCATGCATACTGTTCAGGACGCTGTGATGGCAGCTGGTGGAGTAGAGAAGATAACCGTGAGCAAGGGTCCATACTGCACGAAACTCCTACGCTGTGTTCAAGGAAGCAAAACAGGTGCAAAGCGACGGCTAAGGTGGCAGTCGAAAGAAAAGCCACAAAAGATCTCCAGGAATTGAAAAAAAAAAGTACTTTCAAAACAACTTAATTTTGTGCTGTGTATAACTGAAGTTCCTAGTAACAATCTTGTATTTGTCAAAGTGACTTATTTAATTTCGTTTTGCATTATTTTATTTTCTATTATCTACTTTGATAAAATAAATCTAAATTAAAAAGTATTTGCGACATGTCGCGTGTGGAATTTTACTGTTTTTTAGCCTTTTTGTGGTCTTCTTTCGCAGGGGAGATGCACATACCAAATTGTTTCAAAGTCCGTTCAAACACTCGATGCAAATGCGTCTCACATGCATATATTTCAAAAACTACAAACAATATCTCACAGCTCTCGACATTTTACTACCGAACACCCGTCACCAACATGTGGCTACAAACTACACCGCACAAGTGACAGAATTCTTCTCGTATGGGCAGGCATCGTTTCAGTCGCTTGTTAACCACTGTCTGTGTCGGATTTCCTTTCATTGTCATTGTTTCGTTACTTTTACTTCGCTGAAGTTCGACCCGAGGACTGGACACATCCCGTACAGCTTGTACAGAAAGAAATACTGAAGACGGTCTGGATATCGTGGTGGATGAAATTATTATTAACCTTGGCAATTCATCAAGCTCTAACGAAGACAATGATGATGGTGGTGGTGATGAAGATAGGGACAGTGAAGGGATGGAGGGTGTCAAAGAAACCCTTGCCCAGTGACAGAGGATAATTTATTTCTTGGTGTCAGTTCGCTTGCGTCAATCGATAATAGCGCACAGGCTATTGTTTCCTGTCATTGTGTTCAAAATACCGTCCGTCATTCAATAGCCTACAATTCGACAATATAAAACCACGGCAATAATATCGCTTGTTTGAGTGCTCAGTGCTAAATATGTCTTTACCTTACCTTAACTTTACTTTAGTATCATCACGAAAGCTAATATTAACCGTAGAGAGTCGCGATTCAGTGAGTGTGCATGGTGTTATATTTCAACTACTGTAGTAAGCTGTGAACGACCTCCACTTAGACTCTTGTTTCATGTTAAAGGATAATCATTGCATGGTGAGTTTTTTGTATATTCATTAGCTGTAGAGTGTTTGCCCCCTTTGTCGTATTTATTGAATTGAATACCTATGATAAAGGTATCATAGCTTCGATGTGTAATTTATTTATTCATCTAAAATTATCGTATTTCTCTGTTTGAATGTCCTCGGCGTTGACTCAGGATCATTTTTTAAAATATATTACGTATAACTTTACCGAAATAATGTCTGAAGTGTAGCGCTGTGCATTATTCGAATCAGTTGATTTACAACACTAAACTCTTGGCAACACAGCTCAGCTGTTCCAAGCTCCCGACATATCCTTCGCGTTGTTTCCTTCGAAATACAGGGTGTAGGTGAGAAGCATGCTCACAATTCTTGCCGTATGGCGGTTGGACGTAGGGTCTTGTTATGTGGCGACCGTGGGTTGCAGAGAGGAAAAGAGGAGCAAAGTGACAGGAAGGCTGTCAGTACCGAATGTGCGGGGTGGGCAATACTGTATTTGTCCCATAATTTACGCGTGTAGCGGACATAGCTCCAATTTTACTATAAAAGTCGTGATCTAAAAAGGGATAGTGGGTGGGTGACATCTATTATTACATGGCCCCCAAAATTATTATTCATTATTACAAAGGGTATTTTGACTATTTTCAGTAGTGTAGAAAATTGTATCACCTTGTTCCGGGCTCCTATAGAGCTTACATTTTCTTTCGATCTTTCATTTGCCATAGGAATCGCCACCGGCGTATGGTTATGCATTACCAGCTTCTGGTTTAGTAGTCGGGTAATGGAAGCAATGGGTACTGTGTACTACAAATTTCCTTGCATGTAACTAAGCAAATTATTGTTAAGAGAACGTAAAATGCACCATGAATTATATGATCTTCAGCTGTATGCAGTGAGAAAGCCCTGCATGTGTTCATTCCTTATGTATTAATGATGCGAAATGTCAGCTAACGTTTTGCCACATACAACACTCGTAGTCTCTAAATGTTTCCCGTAAATTACAGCAGTTTATGTTTGAATTGCTTATAAGATCGTGGCAAAGAAAGTGTTTCTCCAATTGGATTATTGTTGTGGTGTTTGAAGCCATATTTTCAGTGTTGCCTTAGTAAACAAGAGTTTAGTGCTTTTCAGTCGGTCAACATTCGTGTTGACCGACTGAAAAGCACTAAACTCTTGGATTATTGTGTTAAACTGAATGCACGTCGTATAATCTTGGTGAGGTGTTTTTTTTTTTCCACGTAGCAACTTTACACCGTAGTAGGCAGGCAGCTTTTTGTATTTAGTTTTCTGGCATCTTGATTGACTAACATATTTCCAAATGCAGACAATCCATACCTCCATTAGAATTCGGGTCCATAATTCATGCAAAATGAGGTTCGTTCTTTTGTGAAATTGAGGTCATAACCCCCCTACCCTTTCAGTGATTACCGTATGGTACTTTACGTAAACTAGCGTGAAGATGTAAATGAGCATTTCAAAAAAAATTGTCGCCAGTTGTTTGGTTTATTAATTTACGGTAATACTTTCCATAGGTACTGAAAAATGGGCACGGTTGGATTTTAAGGTGGAACCTCATGTGCTATCAAATATCGCTTTCTTGCAATACCTGTAATATAAGGTATATAGAATTATAAAATGATTATTGGTTAAATAAGTGGAGAAGTGCCATAAATACCCCGACCTGGCAGGAGCTGGACAAGGGGAAATGATGATGATATTGGTTAAATAAGGGTTAATAGGTTATTGTAATTATAATGATTAAATAAATATTAAAGAAGAAACGATGCGTTGTTAGTAAATATTAGGCCTTCCGGTGCGGCGAATAGCCTATAACTCGTAGCATCCGTCACAATTTAGCATTTAAACGGGTCACGTTAATGCATAATATACTAATATAACAACCAGATAGCAAATTATAATAATATTCTCCCATATAACATTTAATTTGCACCAACTTAATTATTGTAGTCTAAGATATGTTAGATCAATGCTGTTTGAAATTTGCAAATCGCACACTTGGTAGGCAAGCTGTTTGTTATGGTCGTCTCTGATGCAAAGTTTTACTAATTACTCTTTTAGGAGACGCTTGTCTTTGGAATATTCATGAAAGGCCAACCCTCTAGTTCTTGTTTAATAAGTTGAACGTCTATAAACAAAACTACAATCCGAAATAATAAAGAAGATAATTACGAACGATTCACTGCCAATGAAAATCAAATGGAGATTCGCGGACCGGAAATTCGCTATGCATAAGCTTCGGTGCCATTTTAACTCGTGAAAGCTCTATACGGTTACGGTACCATACAATTGTCACTTCCCGTCAACATTTATTATGTGACACTCCTATTATCTACTCTCTCAACCCTTCTCAGTAAAACAGTCATTTATATCAGCTCTTATCAGGTAAACGGTATTTTATTTGTCTTCGTAGCATCTCATCCCATCTGCGTGAGAGTTTACTCGCGTGCGCGCGCTTTGCTCACGTTGCGGATTAGGCCTAAATCTCGCCATCACCCGTCGGCTGCGGAAGTGTCTCCAAAAATGCAGTTACACTTACGCCAGAAAATCTTGATTCGCGCTTTAAGATTCATTTTTCAGCCATTCGGTATGCGAACTCTAGTCTTAGAGGATTCTAAAATATACAGGAATTTGGTGGACTTTCGTACGGGAAATACGGGAATTTGAAGAAAGGTCATCGCTCGACACCCTGACCATTAACAGTTCGTAAATGTTGGAATGATGTTGGTCCTCGAACATTCACTAATAGCAATCGCAACTTCGACTCTGCCCTTGGCGGTACCTGTTGGCAAACTGTGTTACTGCCACCTCACTTAGACTCTGCCCTTGGTGGTATCTGTTCGCACTCTGTGTTACTCCAACCACACTTTGACTCTGCCCTTGGAGGTATCTGTTGGCAAACTGTGTTACTGCCGCAGCACTTAGACTCTGCCCTTGGCGGTATCTGTTGGCAAACTGTGTTACTGCCACCACACTTAGACTCTGCCCTTGGCAGTATCTGTTGGCAAACTGTGTTACTGCCACCTCACTTAGACTCTGCCCTTGGCGGTATCTGTTGGCAAACTGTGTTACTGCCACCACACTTAGACTCTGCCCTTGGCAGTATCTGTTGGCAAATTGTGTTACTGCCACCTCACTTAGACTCTGCCCATGGCAGTATTTGTTGGCAATCTGTGTTACTGCCACCACACTTAAGACTCCGCCGTTGGCGGTATCGGTTGGCAAACTGTGTTACTGCCAACACACTTAGACTCTGTCCTTGGCGGTACCTGTTCGCACTCTGTGTTACTCCAACCACACTTAGACTCTGCCCTTGGCGGTATCTGTTGGCAAACTGTGTTACTGCCGCAGCACTTAGACTCTGCCCTTGGCGGTATCTGTTGGCAAACTGTGTTACTGCCGCAGCACTTAGACTCTGCCCTTGGCAGTATCTGTTGGCAAACTGTGTTACTGCTGCAGCACTTAGACTCTGCCCTTGGCAGTATATGTTGGCAAACTGTGTTACTGCCACCACACTTTGCCTCTGCCCTAGCCGCGGTAGCTGTTGGCAAACTGTGTTACTCTAACCACACCTAGACTCTGCCCTTGGCGGTATCTGTTGGCAAACTGTGTTACTGCCACCACACTTAAGACTCTGCCCTTGGCGGTATCTGTTGGTAAACTGTATTACTGCCACCACACTTAAGACTCTGCCCTTGGCGGTATCTGTTGGTAAACTGTATTACTGCCACCACACTTAAGCCTCTGCCCTTGGCGGTATCTGTTGGCAAACTGTGTTAATGCCACCACACTTAAGACTCTGCCCTTGGCGGTATCTGTTGGCAAACTGTGTTACTGCCACCACACTTAAGACTCTGCCCTTGGCGGTATCTGTTGGCAAACTGCCACCACAACAGTAACAATGGCAACACATTGTTAGGCCCTCATAAATGGGAATTTTAAGTTTTCCGGACTATTTTTCTCTTCATAAAAACCTTCTTCGGACTTGAACGATTATTTGAAAAGAAAATTAGTTTGAAAAGAAAATTAGCCCAATTGGTCCAGCTGTTCTCGTGTTTTGCTCTTAGCAACACAATTAGCGATTCATTTTTATTATATAGATTTATTCATTGGTCAGCGGCTTTGGTGGCGAAGTTGGTAGCGTGCTGAACTGCTGTGCCCAAGATCGCGGGTTCAAACCAGGCCAAAGTCATAGGATTTTTTAAGAGCGTTAAAAATCCTTCAGTATGCCTTCCTTCGGAGGGAAAGTTAAGCCGGCGGTCCCATGTCATATATTTATGGCATGTTAAAGATCCTTTCACAGACTAAACTTGTGTGCAGCTAAATTGTTAGGTTAGATTCCGTCAGTGCGCTCTATCAATCTTCCAACATTCACCACTATGTATCATTGATATTTGGTAGCGAAAGTTAGAACTACTTGAAATTGAACGGAATTTAGCTCACCCTATGGGTGTCTGCTGGAAGCAGCTACAGACTCTGGTGAGCCGAAGATGTCCTCGGACACTCCCGGCACTAAAAGCCGTACGATAAATTAGTAAATAAATCTCATAAGGCAAGGCCCCCTACTACCTCACTGCTGAACCATCACAAAGAATCCCTTAGCTTAGGCGCTAGACTCCTTGCAATGGCCCACCAGTAAGAGGTGGCCATGGTACTAACCTTAACCTATGAAAAGGAACTGTGACAGAATCAATACTATAAGGAAATTAATTATTAATAAGTATTTTAGCATATCAAGACAGAACCACCATGAATAATTTAAATAATGTAATTGACTGAGATAGGAAATAATAAATTGTAATTCTTGAGTACGGAAGCCTCCGTTGCTTGGGTGGCAGCACGCTGGCCTCTCACCGCTGGGTCCGTGGTTCAAATCCCGGTCACTCCATGTGAGATCTCTGCTGGGCAAAACGGAGGCAGACAGGTTTTTCTCCGGGTACTCCGGTTTTCCCTGTCAAAATTTCATTCCAGCAACACTCTCCACTATCATTTCATTTCATCTGTCATTCATTTAATCATTGCCCCAGAGGAGTGCGTCAGGCCTCGGCAGCCGGCACGGTTCATATCCTCGCCGCTAGATGGGGGCTTCATTCATTCCATTCCTGACCCGGTCGGAGACTGGAAGCAGGCTGTGGATTTTCATTTTCAATTCTTGAGTACGATGAAAGGACAGCTCCAAGTAGAAATGTCAGAGGTAGTGGTTCATTGAGGTTTGGATGATTTGTAATTGTGATCATATTCTACGTTGATATGTTACTGTGAAAATAGTTAGTCCAATAAAATAGAGTAGTTTAATGAATGTTTGATCATGGAATCTAGATTCCAATTGGAGCTGTCTTCATCATCATGTTTTTCAGTCAAGCTGTCTTTTCATCGTTAATCTGATTTTTAGTCTTTTAGAGTATTTAAGAAGAGGAAATTGGAATACTTAGGACTCATGATGAGGATTCCAAAATACCGTCTGCTCCAAGTTACACTTCAGGGTAATATTGAAGGTCAGCGTGGACCGGGAAGGAGGCGGATACTTTACGAACGTGGTTTGGGTTGTCTTCCACGGAACTCTTCAGGATTGCTCAGGATATGAAGGTGGTAGCCAACGTCCATATCGGATAAGGCAGAAGAAGAGGACTTTTAGTAATTTTAGATAATTAGTATTTTGTAAATAATTTTTGAAATCATCATGTTTATAAAATGTTGTGCTAATCTTGCAACTCCATTTCGATCATCTGTTGTTAGGTGAAGAATGTGCACTGTACTCAACAATTACAATTTATTGTGTTTTTTTTTTTTTTTTTTTTGCTATTTCATTAATTTAATATATTAAGGAGCATGGATTTTGTGAAGAAATAAAGAAATAATAGCAGTCAGGGAACACAGAGACATTATGGAGAAAAATTAAGGTATACAGCATGTAAATATCTTGTTACCACCAGGTTTTGCCTAACTGTAGCAGTACCTATTAATAAAAAAAATTAAAATAAAAAAAATCCTGCCCCCTCTCCTCTAACTGATCGTCCACAAACCGGTCTGTCATCACAAAATGCTGCTTTGTTATGTGCATGGTGTCCACAGGCAGGAATAGTCAGGAAAAGTCAGGAATTTTGTTTTTGGTCAGGAAAAAGTGTGAAAAAATGGCGTGAGTCAGGAAAAAATGGCGAAAAGTATTAGAAAGTCAGGAATTTTATATTAACCGTACAGTACTTTGTGTTTTACAGCCATATTTTGATGTTACTAGTTCAACTAATCTCTGAAGATAAAAAGCAATAACTCGCTGGACATTATGGTAAGTTTCCATTTTTACAGTACATCATAGTAAAAACCTTTTACATATTTTTTAATGCTTTTTTGGCGTTGGCGTAGGGATGTGGGGACCCCATCACTATAGTTTAGGTTATTAAGTACTTTGATTTATGTATTATTGCATTATAATTTACTTTATTTTGTATTTTAAATGAATCAAGAGGCCAGCGTTGGGCAGCTTTGGGGATGGTGGAGGTTGCAAATAAGAGATAGATATTTATTTGCTCAATAAACCATTTTTCCGATGTTACGATGACTTCGCGAGTCAGGAATTTTGTTGAAAAATGGTCAGGAAAAGTCAAGAAAATTGACATTGAAAATTCTGTGGACACCATGATGTGGTTTCTCAGTCTGGTATCTTTGGATTTGCTTGAGATATCAATGCCTTCCACTATCAGCTGAGACTCTAGTTTCATTCAAAACATTTGAAGTGTTCCATTTCCCCTTCCCCTGCATACCCTCCGCCGCACGCTACTTGTCCACCTGTGATGCCCCACGCATTACCGATGTGTCGGAATATTGCTAATGCTGTGTCTCTCTCTCTGTTCACAGGCCTAGGCTTATTCTAGCAGCATTTGGAAGGGGGCGTCTTGTGTTGTGTTGTCGAAAGCTTCAGTCACTATATATAAATAATTAATTTTATTTGTTTGTGCCAGGATTTCTTTCTTTCTTTCTTTCTTTCTTTGATTGTTCATATTAAAACTACTTAGCAATGACCGGAAGTGTTCAAGGTTTTGCCGTGGCCTAAACAAACTAAGCGATGGACTTCAACTCAGAATAATATAACTATGAAATGAAAAAAAAAATAGATACCTACATTTCAACTTCAGTGACGGTGCTACAGTCGAAATAATGTTCGAGAGTGATTTTGTAACACTTTTATTGTCGCAGAAAGATGCTGCAATCTAGTTATATGAAGTGGGCTTGGATTGTGCTCGTAGCCGACGATGTCTTGTCTTGACCAAAACTCCAAGGGTTCCTATACTGTCCCCTCCATTCCAGAAAGCAGCATTTCACAAATATAATGAAAATGAGAGCACAATTTTATAATCACAGTATGCATTTGCCGGATTATCACTTGCCATCACTACAGGCCATGTGCCGATCTTGATAACCTATAAAGCAATGTCATTTAAAGAACATTCACATGTACCGTATACATATATCTCGCACCCCATTTTTTAAATACAAAATTGCAGGGAGAAAATTCCTCGCACATATCTCGCATTAATTTCCGATGCTATCATAAAGATGACCGTTATCATTAGAACATTGGACATCACATTGTCTTGCCCGTGATATTATTGTTCGTTCTTGTGACATCGACCTTGTGTTGCATTGTTCACAGGTACCGGTATTTTGTCTTCACGTTTCATTGTTGTTCTTGTTTATATTGATCTTTACGTTTGGAGAATCGAGGGCTGGGCAGAAGAACATGGTAATAGAGCTGCCGGTCGAGAATGTCCGCTGCTGGCGTAAACGGAAAGGCGCACTAGAAACCAGTAATTAAACACAGATGTGTTTTCAAATGTAGCAACTCAGGAAAACAACCCTACAGGGTGTGTTGGTGCTCCGCACGCTAAATTAGTTGTTAGGTTCTGGTATTGCTAGTTAAGACAGTCCGTAAGTTAAACTCTTGCGTGAGTGGTTAAGTTTCATTCACGTGCAAGCAGAGAGGGAAGGAATGTGAAACGTTCAAGGAAACGATATGAGGCACGGGAACTGAGTTATTGTTGCTTTAAGGGGCGGAACAGCGAGGTCATTGCATGAACTTAGTTTCTTGTTGACTTTAGGTTCCAGTAATAATAAACAAGCAGTGAAACTAACTAGCCTCCATGAACAACTCATGTTTTGGAGAGTACAGATTCATGGTTTCGATCTTCTCCATAGCAGTACAGGTGTGGTAGCCAACGACGACTCTTGATTGGCCCTTTAAGATTTATGCTTATTGCAGTACTATTGAGTTTCCTGCTTTTCGCTCGTGCGATGGTGTCGACGGACGTTGTTGAGGACATGCGCCGGGAGGATGATAGCTCAGAGATTGGCTGCAGTGCTAAGTACTCCAGTTGTCTTGTTTCAATAATGCAAACTTTGAGTCATTGAGGGAATATGTTCTTTTACACACAAATCCCCACGTATATTACGCAACTAAATTTTTCACACATATTTTCGGTCAAAAGAATGCGAGATATATGCATGTAAATACTGATGACATATCTTGATCTTTTTGCAGCATAATTTTAGAATGGTTACAAAAGTTGGCAGCAATGAGAAATTTTCTTGAAAGATTAAATAAATTACCTTTTAGTGGTTAAAATAAGACGACTCTTAATATGTGTTGCATCAACAGTTGAATGATACAGTAACTAACGGGCGTAGAGATTTGAGTTATACACGAGTTATACACGAGTTGACATGGCAGGGTTTGTGAAATTTCCCTACCCTTCAAAATTGTGATTTCCTTGCCTGGGAAGTGTTCCCCAAGGCATCAACGCACACCTCTGCTGCGAGCATGATCTGCGTTCTGTGGGTCACTAGGAGTGTATCTTGTTCCAAACTCGACATAATTCCCAGATGTTGTTTTATTGAGTGCAAGGAATGTGTTTCATAGAAACAGATTCTTGTAAATATTCCAGGTACAGTGACGATGACTCAAGGAGTAGAGGTGTCATCGTGGACATGAGTACGATGGATTGTTTTACCGTTTTACTTACCACTGAACTCTGTCAGCAGAATGACACGCCAGCTTCAGTTTCGAGCCATTGGTAGCTTTTAAAGTGGCCCATAGAGATGGTGTGGGTAGGATGAGAAACAAGTTGGGATTAGCGGACCATGCCATCTCTCTAGGACACTTCCGCTGCTTTGTGGTGATCATTGAATCTGGTTACCATAGTTAGTTATTGTTGTTTTAAGGGGCAGAACTACGAGGCCATGATACAGTGCCATCTTCAAATCAGCAGTGTTCATTTTAGCACGACAGCTTGTTACGAGGCAGTGGTAGCTTTAAAGTGGCCCATAGAGATGGTATGGGTAGGATGAGAAACCAGTTGAGATTAGCGGACCATGCCATCTCTCTAGGACACTTGCCGCTATGCCTCGCAACTGAAGCCACTGTATAATCCAGTGCTATCTTAAGCCGTAGGATGTTTGTGACTGTTCATTTTAGCAAGACAACTTCAGTCACGAGGCATCTATTTTGATCTTCACTACTTCGGTGGTGTTGAATTTGCTGTGTAATGCCCGTTGCTCACAGTAAAATTTTCCTTCAAATTTATTGTACAATAATTTAATTTTATAAAATTTCCCTTGCTCACGGTCAAATTCAAGTTTTATAAAACCTTTGATAAAACTTTCCATAAAATAGGACATGTTCTATTCTGTAAAATTAATTTTGCGAAACTAACCAGTCAGGGAAGCTGACATGACGATGTTGCTGGCGCCACGTGGTGAGAAGATTGTGAAGCTCGCTTGCAAACAAACACTTTGAAAATGGCAGCATTTAGTGTTTTACTGGACGAGTACCAGAAATATCCGTGTTTGTATGAGGTTAAAACGCCTATACCACAACAGAAATGCAAGAAGGGAGGCAGAAATCTCAATCGCCGAATATGTTTCACAAATTTAACCGAACACAAGCCAGGCTGATGTGAAGGCATAGATAAACGGGCTTCGAACTCACTCGCAGTCTCATTTCAGTAGAAATGGCTTGCCTCATGTTAGTGTCCAGTCGAATAATTTTGGGACCAACAAGATCTAGGAGTTTCTTAAAACTGCTTTCCTCCGTTCTTATGCCCGTTGCTCACGGTAAAATGTTTCTTAAAATTTATTTTACAACTAATTTTATAAAAATTTGACGAAAGCAAGCTGTGTTGTTCACGGTAAAATTATTTTATAAAATCCGTGGATGTATCAGGATCGCCATCTACCGATAAACTTCTGAACCAAGAATCAGCTGTTCAACACACATTTGTTTGAGAGTATGGCTCCAACAAACAAAGCAAACATTGCAAAAATTGCTGCTTTAGCTACAATTAAATGTCGTACAGTGGTAAAAAGGAAGAAAATAAATGCTAGGAAGTCCTGGAGTGAAGTGAAGAGTAGAGGAATACTCTCCTTGGTCGAAAATGAGTTGAGGTTAGAAATCAGAATTCATATAGGAATTTTAAGAATGGAGGAAAGCAGTTTTAAAAAACTCCTAGATCTCGTTGGTCCCAAAATTATTCGACAGGACACTTAACATGAGGCAAGGCATTTCTCCTGAAATGAGACTGCAAGTGAGTTCGAAACCCGTTTATCTTCGCCTTCACATCAGCCTGGCTTGTGTTCGGTCGAATTCGTGAAACATATTCGGCAATTGAGATTTCTGCCTCCCTTCTTGCATTTCTATTGTGGTATATGGGCGTTTTAACCTCATACAAACACTGATATTTCAGGTACTCGTCCAGTAAAACACTAACAGCTTGGGAGCCCGTATCACACGACACTAGTTAGTATGAAAGCTTCTACCAGTACTGGTGTACACGCCGGTATAGATGCGTCTAGCACCGTGTGATATGTACCTTCCATGCTAGGTTCTGCCTTCCATAATAGCTTCCATACAACTCACGAAATTGAACAGGTGCCATTTTTCCTGGCAGTTTTCATGGAAGTTTGAGTACAACAACCAATCGGATTGCTTTTCTCGTCCAGGTAGATATCCTAGGGGCAACATAAACAAGTAGATTTGTTATGTGGGTAGGCCTACGAATAAATACATCAGAATTAAACTATATTTTCTTGAAACGGCGTCTGTGTGATAAGCGCTAGCTATATCCAGTAAATACAGAACGTGTCATATTATTATTATTGTTCTGGGATAAATATTTAACTATTTAAATTCTAATAGTTATCACGAATGGTATCCGTCCATGGTTACAGTATTTAGGGAAAATAAGAATTTTAAATGGGAGAAAACACAAAACAAAGTTGCAATATTGCTGTACGACGTAAGGAGGAAATTATAAAATAATTAAAAGGAAGTAAAAATTTCAGCTCCTGGATAGCCTTGAACCCGGGATCTTCAAATCAGCAAGCTAGCGCGAAACCACTAGCACACTTTGACACGTGACTATATAGTAATTTGTTACGCTTCTTATCAGCGCGTAAGGTTAAATATCCAATTATTACAATTATATCTTAAATATTGATTGGAATGAAATCATTCAGTACTTCGCATATTTTCAAATGTACTTAAAGCAAGTTTCATGACCGCTTTGCGTTAATAATGCGAATCGACTGTAAATTTTACCCCCAAACGACAACCGTCCTCCATGTTTTATTTTCGAAGAGTTTGTTTACAAGCGAGCTTCACAATCTTCTCACCACGTGGCGCCAGCATCATCTTCATGTCAGCTTCCCTGATTGGTTCGTTTCGTAAAATTAATTTTACGGAATAGAACATGTCCTATTTTATGGAAAGTTTTATCAAAGGTTTTATAAAATTAAATTATTGTACAATAAATTTGAAGGAAAATTTTACCGTGAGCAACGGGCATTAGAAAATTCCTATATGAATTCTGATCCTATAACCTCAACTCATTTTCGACCAAGGACAGCATTCCTCTACTCTTCTCTTCTTTTTATCCAATCCCGAGTCCAGTACTTCCTAGCATTTCTTTTCTTCCTTTTTACCACTGTACGACATATAATTGAAGCTAAAGCAGCAATTTTGGCAATTTTTGCTTTGTTGGAGCCATACTCTCAAACCAATGTGTGTTGAACAGCTGATTCTTGGTTCAGAAGTTGATCAGTAGATGGCGATCCTGATTCATCCACGGATTTTATAAAATAATTTTACCGTGAACAACACAGCTTGCTTTCGTCAGATTTTTATAAATTAGCTGTAAAATAAATTTTAAGAAACATTTTACCGTGAGCAACGGGCATAAGGCTGAAACAGTTAGAATGGTTGCAGTTAGTAATGATGATGAAACTGGTTAATGCTGCGATGATTTTAAGTGACAATTAATTGACGAGCTATTCTTGCCCTGGGTTGATGAAACTGTCCTGTGACTGTGATATTAATGTATGATAAATTTAACCAAATGTGTTTTTTTAATTGGAGTCATTTGTATTTGTAAGTTCTTTGCGAGAGGAATTTCAATGAAATGTGTTGAAACATTATGAGTTAGTTATTGTTGTTTTAAGGGGTGGAACTAAGAGGTCATGTGCCCCTGTTGAATCATTACCATGTCATTACGGAACCAAAAATCAAGAATGACGTTCGTTATGTCGGCAAACAGCAGATTCGTTGTAAAACAACATATGTCTAAAATTAAAAATTTACATTTGGTTTTCATTTTTGGAATATACTGTATGTGTCTGTGCCAGAGGAGCCAACTGATCAAACGCCATCGTACTCGTGCCCACGACGACGACCGCTATTCAGCAAATTTGTTCCAAAATAGTAAAAAACAAATAAAAATGTTTCTAATGATTTTTTTTAAGAGATGACTTTTTTGATATAATGGCTTTTGAATATTAATGATAATACTTGTCTTGTGTACTGTATATATTTTATGGTAGCTGACCTTGTTGTTTAAATTAATATAATTTATGACGAAGTGAGGGGGTTTCGTTTGGGTATACAATAATGAATTTTTTACTGACATTAGAATAGAAATATTTTCTTTTGCCACCTGATGTAAACCTCAGAATACCAAAGAGACTGAGCAATACCTGTCTGTGATTAGAAACTAATTGTAAACTCCTTAGACGGAGTATCACATCGGGTCGGAAATACAGACGGTGTGAAATGTGAACATTCGTGGAAACTCGTAGGACGAACCTCTGATGTTTGTCTTGCGAGTTTGTGCAGACGACCCGGCCAGTGGCCTCGTGGGATTTGTTTAATCCTTTACTCTTTTTTAAGGCATATGAAATTTTAGATTAAAAAAAAAAGAAGTAGCCAGTGAACAAGAGTAAAGAAGTGGGCTTTTAGCTATTAGGTGATGTCACAAGCTGTGGACGAACCAATCACAATCCACGTTTGGATTGGGAAACATTTTAAAACACAATGACATTACCGCGAGGCCTAGGTCGTGGGTGAAGGGCGTTTCACGAATAAGTACGATTGATTATGTGGCACTGCAGGTTCCCTTGCTAGATGTTGTGAAAGATGAGCTGGAGTTTTGTTTACCAAACCCTAATTTTTGTTCCAAGACAACAACATTTAACATTTGAGGCCTGAATGTTCATGATTCACGTCTGTGTTTCCAACAACCGAGAAGGACAAACTCAAATTGTGTACTTGCTCGTGAAACGCCCTGTATATTTCATTAGGTACCACAATAAATAAGCCATAAAAGTCAGTTGTTTCTTTCATTGTTTGTATCCCATGATGTGTTTGACCGGAATAAATAACACAAACATCGGAACCTGTGTTCATTGTCTGTGGTGGAAGATCACAGACGGAGTCGATAACACAGGTTGGTTGACCACAGAAATTGAGATATTGTGACAAACTTATCACTCCGCCATCCTTTATAGTCTATTATGTCACGACACATCTCACTTTCTCAGAGCAGCTGTTACTTTCTAAGGTTGTCGGGTTGGAGTCTCGGTTGAGGATGTAAACACCAGCTATAAGACTGCCTTGTCTAACCCCTGTGTGAGCTGTTTCTTCTTTATTACCGCATCGAATTGCACCAATCTCTTCTTTATAGATGTTATAAATGGTTCTCCTATCTCTAAAGCTGCTGATTAAGACATACCAATTCAAGTTGTCATTTCTCAAATATATTCAAATATGCACTTGTTGTCATGGTAACTAGGTGTTGGAAATGTGTCCATGGCATCATTTTATGCCCCCTTAAAACATTCAAATAATTAGCTGGTAGTGTCTGTGGTTGGTTCCTTAGTTTAGGGGCTGTGACAACGCAGTCATGTAGTCCCGTGTACTTTGGGTGTGTGTAGAATCTGTCTGATAACCGGTGTTAATTGTGATGACTGTATTAGTGAGTGTATCTGTTTGTTTAATTCAAGTAAGGACTGCAACTTTGAATTTTTCAAATAGTTCCTACTTTGGCCGCCAAACGCCACCTGTCAACGACTACTTGTCCTAGTTCAGAACTTAGCTACTAGACGCCACAGCAGTCGGCTCTTGGCAACGAACGTAGCAAGCTAAGAGCGTTGTTTACATTCTTAACCTATACAATTTAGTTTCACACAGGTGTAATTAGTGGAAAGTTCTTTAACATGCCATAAATCTATGACATGGGACCGCCGGCTTTACTTCCCTTCCGAAGGAAGGCATACTGAGGGATTTTTAATGCTCTTAAAAAATCCGACGGCTTCGGCCGGGTTTGAACCCGCTATATTGGGCATAGAAGCTCAGCATGCTACCAACTACGCCACCGAAGCCGCTAGGTTGTGTCTGTAATGATCCGGACTTCACAGAGCCCAAGGCAGGGAATTGTGGATCTTAATTAATTTTTTGGTACGCTAAAGACTCCACCAGACCAAGGACTCTTGAATTGTCTGCAGAACCCATAAATCATCCGCTGGATCCCACACACCCCGACCTCCTCGTAGCCTGTCGCCCCTGGTTGGTCCCATCGCTTCTCAGGAGTATGTGGAGCAGTAAAGGAGAATCTGGAATGCGATCAAGCCTTGTGTGAAGGAAGTGAGTCATTATGTTTGGTTAACGCACTTTTCCCAGTTTCAGGCCTTTCGTGTGGCACTTTAAATTTAAAATTTGGATGACTCAATTAATACCCGCACCCCAATTTTTCACAACCGATTTTGTATAAAAATGTGTGGGTGGTATTCGGGTATATACGGTATTAATTTCTAAGGTTAGGCAGTCGTGGTCTGTATTCGGCTGGAAACCACGAATTGCCCTCACAGGTCTGATCGAGCCTTACCTCAAATCTTGGACCTTGTTTATTGTTACTGAAGTTCAGAGATCTCATGGGAACTAGGGTTTAATGTTGATGATTATACGGCACTAAGCATAAGAGCAATGGAAGCTTAGGGGACATGTTAGAGCACATGCAGGTGGATTCGATCCCCATCGTCAAATCGGCTGTGTACCTGATTTCAACTCCAAACAAATACCAGGATGGTACCGGAGTGTCTTGGAGCTAGAGACATTTGGCATTTGCCATTACTGTTGAGCTGTAAGATAGGATGAGTGTTTTCGTGGAGTTGAGGCAGAAAGCCATTTCGAAGACGGGCAACAGTAGCATCTGAATCTGGCGACAGTGTAGGCCCGTACACACACTACCTAAAAGCGTTAAGATAACTTGGTCTGTTAGTAGTAAGATCACAAGATTCACGGTCACGTAAAACTACAATCTTCCTTTTTTTTTTGTTAGTAGTAAATAGAAAATGGTGTCCCTTATTTGAAACATTACGAGTAATAGGGGCTTGAACACGCAACCCTAATACGAGGGCAGATCAAAAATTAAGTTGCACTTCCCAGTTATGGCCATTTATTACACCACCTATATAACAGCAACACGCCTATAACGACATACAATGTAACGTCACTTTTCCACATAGTTTCTAAACATTTCTGTGAACGCACAACCAACTTGTCGATGCCGGATGCATAGAAAGTTCCCCCAGCGTTCTGCAACCACATGGAGACAGTGGCCTTCACCTCCTCATCGGTCTGAAAATGTCGACCACCGAGCTCCGTTTTGAGCTTACCGAACTGATGAAAGTCACATGGCGCCAGGTCGGGACAGTAGGGTGGATGTTGCCAGACCTCCCACTTGAAACGCAGCAGCAGTTCGCTCGTTTGGCGGTCCTTGTGAGGTGTTGCGTTATGCCGGGAAATGGCCTGCTCCCCATACACAGCACTAATTTCACGATGAATGTCCGTGCAATTCTTCCTTTTGGCCCATAGGAATCGGATTGTCGCACGCACCTCTTATTTGGAGTGAACATCCAGTCGACGCGCCATTGCATTTGGCGGCTATTCACACCGTACAAGACGAGACGCCACAGTGACCTGTCTAACAGACGTGTGGGCAGTGCCTGTCCCTTTCTCCACTGTGCCCATGTTTGCGACACACAGCACGCTGCTGCAGCGCGTTAGTGCAATTAACTTTTTGATCCACCTTCGTAGCTCTGCCATGGGAACTCTCCTACGCTTGGCTTTACATCCTCTTTTGTGCTACTGAGGAGCAGGGGCTCAATGCTCACTTGATTATGGTGGTCTCACAGGAGCGGCAAGCGTTTTAGTTATTGTTGTCTGCCCCTAACACAGATCAGATTATACACATTTGGAATATATAGTTAAATTTTGAGGAGGAAGCAGAAATATTAACCTAAAAATAATAAAACAAAGAAATTTGGAAACAACAAATAGAATACAATGGACAATAGCCAACATTGATTCATCGTACCCTCTAAATGGGTTATTCGAAAGAAGAAGAAAACAAAAAATTAAATTAAAGAGCTCTGCCACATGCAAGTAGTTTCCTTGATCGCTCTCAGTTTATTGGGCATTGAGTCAGCTAGCCACCGACTCTCCCAGGATGCCAGTACTTGTCGGCGTAACTGAGAGCCAGTATCTCTAATGAGTGCCTCCATTGTCCGAGGTGGTAGTGATTCCGCTATAATTGACACCCAGAGGGCAGCTGGCATGTCGAATTTCGTCGTTCCTTTGAACGCTATGAAAGTCAAGGAGGTTAGATATCTATGCTCCTTGACACTACAGTTCTTTCTAGTAGTGAATGGAGGAACTTTGTGTTGGCGGAAAATCCAGAGATTAATTTTGCCATTGAACACGGCCTACTGAATTCAAATGGGTTCTTTAACATGCCAACAACATATGACATCCATGTCGTGTCTTCCTAATAATCGATTAATCGTTTTTTTCTTTTAAATTTGTTTTGTCAATTAATCAATGTATTTCGCACTTTTAACTACGCTCTCACAGAATCAACAAACTATGACACAACTTGGTGTCTTAATGCAATCACTCGACATGGTTAGCCAGGGCAGTCCCATGATGGGTGATATTTTTGATTCTTTGCAACATCGTGGTCACGTATCCGCATGTACTGGGATGTGTTTAAGACTTGTCTGATAACATGTGTCACTGCGATGTCTGTACCAGTGTGTATTTGTAATTTGGGTAGGAACTGACCGTGACCTTAAATTAGGTACCATCCCGGCATTTGACTGGAGTAGAAATGAGAAACCATGGACAATCACTTCCAGAATGACTGAGGTATGAATCAAACCCGCCTCTTATCAGTTTTGCCTCACGGGGCTGAGTGTACCCCATTCCAGCCCCCACACCAGAATCAAATTTCTTGGCAGAGCCGGGAATAGAACCCAGACCCCTGTAGTGACAGCCAAGAATGCTAGCCACAGAAGGTCTTGTAGATCCTCATCATTCTGCTTGGAAATAGCAGCTCTTTGGAAGATAAGAAGTGGATCCACAATTTCCACTTCATTATTAATTTTGATTGTGCTGCTCATGGAGCCCGTTTGATCCCTCCGAACCTTTGCCCTAACAACTTCCTCATTGTGTTCTTTCCTTTTTCGAGGGCTTTGTGGCAATTTACATCACAGTTTGCAACAATACCTGTTGCCAGAGATACTAGTACAGGTGATTCTGTAAAGGAAGGGTGCTGAGCAAACCACTCAAAGATCTTTTTCCTGTCTACATCATTTATTGTTTGCCGTGACGCACGGTAATCCACATGCTGCTCCCCTGTTACGTGCAAGCCAGCGAAGTCCTCCAATGCAGAGCAAATTGAGGTTGCTGTGGATGCCCCACAAACCCACCTTGCCAACACGGCACCTGTGATTCCTGGATTTTAGTGCCGGTAGTGTCCGAGGATATGTTCGGTTCGCCAGAGGCTGTAGCTGCTTCTAGCGGACACCCAAAGGGAGAGCTACAAGTTCTGTTCAATTTCAAGTAGTTCCAACTTTCCCTACCATACCAGATGCCAATGATACCTAGTGGTGAACGTTGGAACTTTGATAGTGTGTTCCAACGAAATCTAACCTAGAAATTTAGCTTCACACAAGTTTGGTCTGTGGACAGATATTTTACATGCCATAAATCTATGACATGGGACAGCCAGCTTTACTTCCCCTCCGAAGGAAGGCATACTAAAGGATTTTAACGCTCTTAAAAAATCCGACGACATCGGCCGGGTTTGAACTCGTTATCTTGGGCACAGAAGTTCAGCATGCTAGTTACTACACCACCGAAGCCGTTGGTGACGGGCAGCTTTAATATTATATCTGAAATACTCATAAGCATGGCGTAAAACAATGAGAACGTGAATAAATCAAGATTTTTTGATATGTTGGTACTTTCTTGGCCCCATAACTCCGAAAGTATTAGTCCTACGTGAAACAAGCATAGGACTATTTTTGTAGTAAATTTTATTTGCTTTAAGTTTTATTCAACAACTTTTCGCTATGAGTGATAGGTACTGAGAGATAAGCGAAAAACTAAAATAGGGCCCCTCGAGCTCGCCCCACACCCATAAGGACTTTGTTTTCTTTAAACTTGGATACCAAGGAACAACTGTACCAATTTTCAAAACTTCGGGATTTTTTTCCTTCAATTGGCCTCTATTTGTATAAGCGTTTTGAGAAAGAAAATGTTTTTTATAGTGTTATACTAAATCTTTTCAAAGGGGACATTGTCTTTAGAATGCTTCAAATTGTCCGCTCTCAAGAAAATCTGTTTGTGTAGGTTCTCCACCTTTTTAAACTGAGCGCCAATCCACTGAACCCGACTGTTGGTAGGGCAGGGAAGTTGTGAGCTACCGAGTACTTGGCCCTTGGCCTCATGTTGAGACGCTGCCTTCTCCGATCTCTTACGATAATAGCAACTGCTACCTGCTGTTGAGTGTTGACAACAATCCCGTGAGGGGAAGAACGATGATTTACTGATTATGGTGCCATGTTGCAGAGGTTTGTCTCTCGAGATATCATTGGCGTTAAAGATTCTAGGGGTCCTGTATTCATCACAAATAAAAGATGGAAAACTGATGGTCCTGTTTTTTTTTACATAAAAAAATGTTGATGGATCTTGAAAAATACTATCAAAAACAGGTATGAAGAAATGGCAAAGAAAACAGCAGAAACCAAATTATGGAAAGACATTGATGCTAAATGGGATCAATATAAATTAACACCAAGAAGAGAAGCTGTAGCCTTCTTCAGACTTAACACTGGCCATGACTGCCATGCAGCTCATATGAAACGAATCAACATCCTGAGATCTGAAGAATGCACACTTTGTCACGAACCTGGAAGTAAAATGGATAAGGGGCACCTGCTACATTGCAACAAACTTGTTGTGACTGCTAGAACTTCTGGAAACCTCACACAACTCTATTGGAACGCAAGAAAGCTGATGGATTGGAATCCGGGCTAGCCATAAGAAACAACAACAACATGTTGATGGTCCATTGTGCTTTCTTTCCTTAGAATATAATATAATGGTTTCATTATTGAATTCAACCGAAGGTCTGTCGATATGATCATTGTTAGTGAAGCTGTCGCAGCTTGTACAGATTTCTGTGGAAATGCTAAGAGGAGCCGACACATGAAACAGGTGTGCTAGATTAAAATGTTTTGAAGGTATGCGTTATCATTAAGGATTGGATTTTTAGGTTTTCAAAAACATAGTTTTTTGTTTTGTTTTTAATAGGTAGAATAGGTTCTTACGTTTAAAGTATATCAAAAGTTGACATAAATTCTGCAAAGCTTCAAATTAATGCCTATAGAAAATCTGACTGCAACGAGGGTGTAAATATTTTACACAATGATACATCTTTTATCAAATTATCGCGGAGAACTTCACACTTTTAGACAATATTTGCTCTGCTTATATAAGTTAATTAGTCAAATTCAATACAACCAAGGATGTCGAAGGTGATTTTCACACACTAGCACATTTAATTTAATTTTAACTTTCCTGACTTGAAATATCCAAACAAGCTGAAAAGTACTGAAAATATTGCATTTTCTGGCAGCTAGGATTTTCTCCATCAACTGGAGCTAGGAATAAACACTGTCTTGTGGTTTACTTTAAAAAATACGGACTAAAAATTCAAAGATACTATAAATGGAACAAACCTGACTTAGGTATTTTAGGAACTCTCGTAAATTTATGTTTTTTTAGGTACTGTGACTTCTCATGGGGTTTTTTTGATGGTTATATGGGGTCGTATCTATGTTAGGCACACAAGGAAAATTAACTCTCAATTTTCTGTAGCAAACACACCCTGGTGAAAATAACCTCTGGCTTGGACACTTCATTCTCAACTGATATGCTCCATTTATATCATATTCCTTCTACCGAGAATTCTTCTTTCCTTCCACTTCCATACATTATTTATTTTATATCAACAAAACATTACTTTTAGAAAGCATTCCTTTTTCTTTCTCCACTAAAACATCACGACATATATATAATTTCATCTTGCTTCATTTCATTGTCAACCCAAGCAAGCATTCATACAATTCTAGTCTCTTCTTCTCATCATAAACATAACATAGCCATAGTAACACTCTTATTATAGGTAAATAAAAAACATCACATCATAAAAAGAATACCTAACAAAACTTCAATGCTCATTGCTAGGTCACCACAAAGACTTTAGTAGCCTCAAAGTATTAGACTCCTTTTAGTGCCCCAGCAAGAGGTGGCCATTTTCTAACCTATATACTGTCTTCGGATGAAGACAGTATATAGCCATCCACAGATGCCTGGAAAAAACGAATGCAGGAAAGGATACAGAAGAGGGACGAAATCTGGCTCGAGTTTTACACAACGGAGGCCATGATGACTAGGACATGGATGAACACTAACCAAGACTTGCGACGCTTTGTTAATTTGATGATGGTACATGGGTATCACAGTAAACTGTAGCTTGCCACGGTGGATGAGTGGATAGCATGTCGGTCTACTAACCCCAAGATTGCAGGTTCGCTCCTGGCCGTGGTAAGTGATTCTTGAGGCGACAAAAATCACGACATGGATGTCATACGTTGTTGGCATGTTAAAGAACCCATTTGAATTCAGTAGTCCGTGTTCAATGGCAAAATTAATCTCGGGATTTTCCGCCAACACAAAGTTCCTCCATTCTCTACTAGAAAGCGCTGTAATGTCAAGGAGCTTAGATATCTAACCTCCTTGACTTTCATAGCGTTCAAAGGAACAACGAAATTCGACATGCAAGCTGCCCTCTGGGTGTCAATTAACAAAGCTAGCATCCGGCACCCGAGGCAATACGATATTATTATTATTTACCATAAACTGTGCAATACCGAATACTTTCATGACCCTGATGAATCCTGCGTATGTAAATTATGCGGTGTACAATGTAGTAGATACCATGTAATTTCTTGTGCAACTCTGGGATCATCCATTGTGATGTTTTGTGAATGACATTTTGTTATCACTTTGCACAAATTGTGCGCTACTGTTACAGTACTACAGAATTCATGAATGTGGCTCTTTTGAGTGTGATTCGGATAAGTATTGAAGTATTTTTGTATTTAGAACTAAGGAAAACCATAGGATCAGGTCCCTAATTATCATAAAACACTGATAGTGATGCACACATTGGTATGGTTGACGTGAAACTTGTACAAAATACGGTAAGTGAAGCAAGATGATTCTGTTTGTTATATATCACCAACTATCCAGGAGTTGTATGAGACGGGAGGGGCGAGCTTTGAGCAAAGAAACAAGGAGCATATTGAGTCACTCCAAGGCTGCCAGTCGCACTTCCTGAAGATCTCGATGGAAAGAATCTCCATCAGATGTACCGCTACAATCTGGTGTCCTAGGACATGTATCTGTGAATTTTCAATGCGGAATACAATATTTGTCGCCTCGATCAGACACATGTAGTCATGGTTGCACGAGAAAAACTGGCCTTAATCAACAACCAACCAAGAAACTGAAAAGTCTGAAAGGAAACGAGGAATTTCATTTAATGAGTGCCCAAAAGTTTTATGATGGGAAATTTCTCTGCAGGCAACAGTGTGCTAAAAACAATTGCCATGGATTTTCAAAGAAATTTGCCAGTCCCAAACATAGCAAACGTCAGCTGATGGTCAATTTGTTTAACATCTGTGTTTTAGCATCGGGGGAGTCAATATTTCATTGTCGTGATGAGTCTTCACCAGTTTATATTTCACATTCTTTCGTGTGCTAGACAAAACAAGAACCTTAGATATATTCATTACATTAAGAAGGTTTGCCAGTGCCTTGAAAGGGTTACGATGACGAGGAGCACTCGTATGGCACCTCAAGTGTGACAAGAATAGGGGGAGGTACGTCGGTTGCATGAAACGTCCGTTTCAAGTTGTGGAATGAGACTAGACCGTTTCTCCCGTAGGCATAATTATTTTAATCTAATGGATTGTTACAACATAAGCGCCGACTTCAGGGAGGGGAATACACTTTCTGCCCCCAACAATCCTATTGAAGTTTCCTGCCTCCACAATCGAGGCTGATTTATCATTTAACCTGAGAGGACATGTGGGTATTTCTTACCCATGGAAAATGAATTATTCCATGTGTTGAGTTCATTATTGTAATTAGCAGTTAGTGATCATTATTGTTGTGGAACATGCTAGCATTTGTGTGTCAAGTTTATTTTTCAGAGCTGTTGTTTTGTAGTTCCCAAAATGGATAGATCTCTACATAGCATAAAACGGACCCAGCTCACCAGCCCTATTGGGGTCCCAGACGAAATTCAGAAAAGCCGAGGTGAACGGCGAAACTTCCAACACATATATATACTCTTCTCTGAAGTTTAACTCGAAACCTCTCGACAGTTTCATGCTGGCCGAAGCTGCGATGATAAGCTTACTCGCTAGCTCGTAAACTCACTCCAAAGCTAGTTATTTAAATTTCCACTGAATCGCGGATTCAAACTCGCCCGAAATCATCAGATTTTTTAAGAGTGTTAAAAATCCCTCAGTATGCCTTCCTTTGGAGGGGAAGTAAAGCTCGCAGGCCCATGTCATAAATTTATGGCATGTAAAAGAACCTTCCACTAACTAAAATTGTTTGATGCTAAATTTGTTGGTTAGATTTGATTAACACTATTAACTTCCAACGTTTGCCAGGTGTCGGTCACGGTGGCATCTAGTTGCCAAGTTTGTGGCTAGGTGTCATTGCATTTGGTAGCAAAAGTAGGAACTACTTGAAATTGATTGTCTGCAGTCCTTACCTGAATTACACACTAATACAGCAATCACAATTAACACCGGTTATCAGACACATTCTACACACACCCAAAGTTCACGGGACTACATGACCGCGTTGTCCCAGTCCCTAAACTGAGGAAACAACCAACTTCTTTTGGCCAAAAATGAATGTTTTTCCTCAGAAACCTTCCTCGAGAAATCCTTTACAGAATGGTGGAAACTGCATCAAAATCTGTCAGTGGTTCTCGAGATTACCCGTGACATCCAAGAATCGGGGACTTTGTAGTGATATCTTGAGGGCCAGAAGAGAGGAGACAGGGAACAAATAAATGAATGCCAAGATGGAGGAGAATGTTTATTGTACAAATATAAGAGTTGTGCTGTTTATGGCACATTACACAGTGAACACAGCCAGTCGTGACCACACACCAACACCTGCTCCTTGGCAGGTCAATGTTTTCGTCTTGCCCCTTTTATCCAACAAAAGGTCTTTGTTGAAACATCCTAACATTTTTCTTTCTCCCAATTTACATCTAAGTTTTCACCAAACGCAAGGATTTTTACTGAAACTTATTTGCATTCCCTATGAATTTGGTTGTGTGTGGGGGTCAACGTCGAGTTCGCTCTCAAGATTGAACGAGTACTCCCAGCAGGACTACCACCATAGTGGACCACAAACACCCCAAGTCATAGTGTTATTACTTAGCAACATAATGCTGAACTTTATTGAACTGATATTATTATGCTTATAAACTATTACCGCAACAAAATAGTACATATATACGCATTCTTACTCTTTAATCTATTATTACAGGGTCTTTATATTTCTCGCCCACGCACTCCGCCAGTGACGGCTCCTGCGCACGCAAATGTATGGCAGAACACGGTGCTTAAAATCAGTATCATACATTTTTACTCACCATGTTTACAATAGATGCTCAAAATGCTTCCCATCTGCTGCCAAACATAGTCGGCATCTCCATGTGAAGTTTCTGGTTACTTCTTCTTCTTCTTCGCGAATGGGTCACTTAGGACCATGCGGAATCAACATTTTCTGAGCTTTCCTCCTTGCCCAATAGTTCTTTATTGTCACTGATTGCTGTAATTTCTGTTCCTCCGACCAGGTACGTCGCTGTGGTTTCTTCTCATCTTCCTCAAATCCCCTTGTGTGAACAATTTTCCGGATCATATTTCTATCTTGTAAATTTGGTGAACCCAATTCATTAAGGTCTTTCTTTCTCTACTTGTTTATACCATTTTGGTCTTGTGCGTTTGATTTGCAGAAATGTGTGGATTCGATAAGTGAGTCTGGTAGGATTCATTCTTTCCAAATGGCTTAGAAACTGAATTCGTCGCAATCTCATTGTATCAGTTAATTTAGAAACTCTTTTATAAATTTCAGAGTTGGGTTTGGGGTAGTGTATGCCATTTACAATTCTGGGCCCTAAGATTTTCCTTTCTTTAATCTCTAATTTTTCCTTTAAGGTCTTACGATGTAAACTGAGCGTTTCTGAAGCATATAGAGCTTCAGGTTTAATCACTGTACAGTAATGACGAATTTTGTTGTTCCAGGACAAGCTTTTTTTGTTATAAACATTCTTTGTGTGTTGAAAAGCAATTTCCATTTTCTGAATTCTTGATGCTACAGATTTATTTTCATTGCCATTTTCAGTGATCCATTCACCTAAGTATTTAAATTCTTTCACTCTTGCAATCTTATTGATGCCAATGACAATTTCAGGTGGACCATTCTTAATATTTGTCATAAATTTAGTTTTTTCACAGGAGATTTTTAGTCCTATTTTGGCTGCTTGCTCCTCCAGTATAACAAGCTGTTTCTGTGCATCAGCGATGTTTTTGGCAATTAGTGCTAAATCATCAGCAAACGCTAGACAATCTAAGTCAATACCCTTAATCTTTGGGCCCAGGCGGTGAGATGGTGCACCTGCTTTTCTCCATTCTCTGACAACTTTCTCAAGAGCACAATTGAAAAGTAAAGGGGAGAGCCCATCCCCTTGACGGACACCTGTGTTTATTTCAAACTCATCACTACAACTTCAGTAGCTTCAGTAACGAAATAACGACCCTAATGTCTATTTTTATGGTTTACTGAACCTGTACGTTTGAATCTCTTAGCCAGTTGTTTTTATCATTTTAAATGATCTTGTCGACTTCGTCGTTACGCTGGGGTCTGGCGTTACGTTACGGTGACGGGACGAAATGTACCCAGATGCACTGAGGTGTGTGACGTCATAGTACTGCTTTTTGGATGGGTTCCCCGACAATCCCTACTTCGTTAGTATAAGACAAAAATCCCCGATTCTTGGATGTCACGGGTAATCTCGAGAACCACTGGATGGATTTTGATGCGGTTTTCACCATACTGTAAGGGATGTCTCGAGGAAAGATTCTGTAGAAAATAAATTATGTATGATCAAAGGAAGCCAAGCAGTAACGATTTCAATGAAAAAGTCGGAAACAAACTTGGCGTCCGTGCACTTCTTAAGCTTACGCTGGGCAAACCGTTAAAAATATCAATATACCATGAGTGTAAGAATTGGTCAGCATGAAAAAGTTCTACAAAAAAATCCACGAGAGCATATCTCTATCTTCAATACATCGCCCACTATAAGGGTTTTTAGACTGGATGGAAGGGGCACGTCCCCTCGCGCTTCACCTTGCTTTGCCATTGCCATTCGCGAGTCATTTGAAACAAGATAAGTATTATGCAGATAATTTTCTAACATGTCAAGAGTCTTTGGCTTCGAGCGAAGCAAGCATATTTCAGCATTTGTAGCATTTAAAATGATACAAAGTCTAGTCTTTAAGACTGACTGTCACTTTTATTGTGATTGTGTATAGTGCTGTAAAGCCTTATGTGAAATATTAGTTACGTGAACGCGTGTATCTACACAATACGTACATAAAGTGCAGGAAATCTTGCGCTACAACAAGAGAAAGTTTCAAGTGAAATTTCCAGGGAGACCCATTCCTATAAATCGGACAATAAAACAACTGGCTAAGAGATTCAAACCTACAGGTTCAGTAAACAATATAAATAGATGTTAAGGTCGTTATTTCCTTACTGAAGCTAAATTAACTGGAGTAACCGGAAACTTCACAAGGAGATGCCGACTATGTTTGGCAGAGGATGGGGAACATTTTCAGCAGAAACATCGTGGGCAAAACGTGTGATGTCCATTATCTTTATGATGGCGTCAGAAATTGATGCGAGGTACATGCGAGGATTTATTTCCCACTGCAATTTCAAATTTTTAAAAATGGGCTACGCGATATACAGTGTGTTTCTCAATTCCCATTACAGACTTTGAGGTCTTGTAGTGGGGACCAAGTGTAGCACATAGGAACTAGTGTCCGGAAACGTACCGTCTTCCCGCTACCCGCAAAATACTACAACAGCACACGTTCAAATCTCCCGTAGATTATGTACGTCATGTAATGGTCACCTGATGCCCCATATCCCCTACCTTCTTCCACGAAATCTCACGGGTGCCGCATACTTGGTATTTCTTGAAGACGCACTGCACGAGTTCTTAGACGATGTGCCACTGCATGTTTCAGCACAATGGCGCACCACAGATTTGGGCAAAAGTGGTGTGTGCATTGGGAATTCAGTTGAGGATTAGGAAGGAGGTCGTGGCGGCCCGATTGCTTGGCCTGCACTTTCACCCGACTTGACACCGGTAGAATACTACCTGTGGGGTCACATGAAAACCTTAATTTACGAGACCGCTGTGGAATCCAAGGAAGACCTACTGTTGGAGGACCAGGTATTGGTGATCGTGTAACCATCTTGGTCCCCACTAAGCCCTCAAAGTCTAATGGGAAATTAAAAACACACTGTATGCGATGTCGAGTGATATGCGAGCATATACGGTAGGTACTTGGCTTTCATAGTTTCTCTTGTCCTTTCTGTCAGTGGAGGCTTATTAAACCGATGCTTTTAAAGTGTCTCCTGTGCGGGGATCCACACACAGAAAGTGACACGCCACCACACGAGAGAAACGAGGAAGGTATAAGTATGCACCATTACCAACCCTGGGGAAGAGAGAATAGGATAGATGTAGGGAAATATACAATCATCGCTAAATATCACAATAAATTTCACTATGTTGAATTTTTACAGAAATATTCAGTTTTACGTTATGAAAGCACAAATAACAGCTTCCCGACTTGGTGGACCCGTTATTTGAGGTAAAACTGAATGATGCTGGGGTTGGCACACGACTGGATGAGAGGAAGCTACAACCAACAATAAAAAGCTATAACACAACAGTATAAAACGATTATTACAACTATATTACACAAAATATATTTATTCATTTATTTATATATATATGACTGTAACTTAAAATAACATAAATATAGAAACAATCATTCGGTAACAATCGTAAAGATTCTTCACCTTCGCCCGCACGGTTATGTCTTGTTTTGTTAGACCAATCATGGGAGAGAGCTAATTGTTGGCAATCAAGAGAAACAATTGTTCATTTTTTGATTTGAAATGTTTTAAGTTCCTTAAATCAGAGGAAGGAGAAGCTTTCAATGCTGCTTCTACGCTACCTTGGATAAAGACTAGCGGAAAGTCATACAGTCGCTGCCTTCTTTGCTGAAGCCAATGCTGACTGATTTTGAGACAATCGCTGGGGATGAAAAACCTTAAGAAACGGCTAGCAGTGGTACTTTCAGTGATGTGCTAAATCAAAACTTAAGTGGGCTGAAAAGCCAACTGTCACTGAAATGAAGAGTGTTGGAAGGCAGATGGAGATCATGCGAGTCAATTTCTTCACAACTGTTTTACATACAGAATTTGCTAAGCATTGATGCAATTTAAAACCTCTCTTTGATCAGGTGCCAACTTTAGAGAATACATCGGCTAGTTGCGTGGCTCAGCGGTAACGTTTTCGCTTGCTGGGCCCAAGGTTGCAGGTTTGTATTGTGGCGCAGTCAGCTGGCATTTGAGAGTGCGCAATTGACACGTTAAAGATCCCCTTTGGGGCAAAATTCCAGAACCCCGGCATCTCTAAAAGCCAGAGTAGTTTAAAGGGATGTAAAACCAATAACATTATTATTATTATTATTATTATTAAAGAATGCATACAGTGAACTGAAGAACATTGGAGATCCAGAAGCTTTGGTGGCGATACGAGAAGATCACAGTGATTTTGTGCACAGAGCACTCCAAGCTACAGTATATGTTATGTTGACTGCGAACGGTTTTTATTCCCAGTGAGCTGACAAATACACATATCAAAAAAAGTTTTGCATCACCTCGGTTCCAAGAGTTCCGGAACCTTTAAATACAAAGGGAATAGAGATCAACACAAACAACATTTCAGCTCGTTTTATTGCTCATGAGACCCACACATTGCATGTTGTACCATCATACAGCTAGACTTTCAGCATTTGTGGTCCAGATTGCAGTACACACCACTACCTCTAATACCCAGTAGCACGTCCTCTTGCATTGATGCATGCCTGTATTCGTCGTGGCATACTATCCACAAGTTCATCAAGACACTGTTGGTCCAAATTGTCCCACTCCTCAACGACAATTCGGCGTAAATCTCTCAGAGTGGTTGGTGGGTCAAGACGTCCATAAACAGCCCTTTTCAACATATCCCAGGCATGTTCGATAGGGTTCATGTCTGGCGAACATGCTGGCCACTGTAGTCGAGCGATGTCGTTATCTTGAAGGAACGCATTCACAAGATGTGCACGATGAGGTCGAGAATTGTCGTCCATGAAGACAAATGCCTCTCCAATATTCTGCCGATATGGTTGCACTATGGGTCGGAGGATGTCATTCAGGTATCGTAAAGCCGTTTCGGAGCCTTCCATGACCACCAGTGGCGTACGTCGGCCCCACATAATGCCACCCCAAAACATCAGGGAACCACCACCTTGCTGCACTCGCTGGACAGTGTGTCTAAGACGTTCAGCCTGACCAGGGTGCCTCCAAACACGTCTCCGACGATTGTCTGGTTGAAGGCATATGCGACACTCATCGGTGAAGAGAACGTGATGCCAATTCCGTGGGGTCCATTCAGCATGTTGTTGGGCCCATCTGTACCGCGCTGCATGGTGTCGGGGTTGCAAAGCTGGACCTCGCCATGGACGTCGGGAGTGAAGTTGCGCATCATGCAGCCTATTGCGCACAGTTTGAGTTGAAACACGACGTCCTGTGGCTGAACGAAACGCATTATTCAACATGGTGGCATTGCTGTCAGGGTTCCTCCGAGCGGCAATCCGTAAGTAGCGGTCATCCACTACAGTAGTAGCCCTTGGGCGGCCTGAGCGAGGCCTGTCATCGACAGTTCCTGTATCTCTGTACCTCCTCCATGTCCGAACAACATCGCTTTGGTTCACTCTGAGACGCCTGGAAACTTCCCTTGTTGAGAGCCCTTCTTGACACAAAGTAACAATGCGGACGCGATCGAACTGCGGTATTGACCTTCTAGGCATGGTAGAACTACAGACAACATGAGCAGCGTACCTTCGTCCTGGTGGAATGACTGGAACTGATCGGCTGTCGTACCCCCTCCGTCTAATAGGCCCTGCTCATGCATGGTTGTTTACATCTTTGAGCAGTTTTAGTGACATCTATGAACAGTCAAAGGGACTGTATCTTGGATACAATATACACAGTCAACGTCTATATGCCGGAGATCTGGGAACCGAGGTGATGCAAAACTTTTTTTGATGTGTGTAGAAGAATGAACTGGGAACTGTTGTCTGCGTATTGTAATTGTGTTCACATCCCCACACCTAATGTAGCTGTAGAAGGCCCCACTGAAGGGTCGAAACATTAGTATTAACAGGTCCTTAAGCTAATTTAATTAGTTATAGAATTAATGCATAGTACCATATTAAACATTTTCCAATGCGGTTAATGCTTTCGCCCATATGAAATATTTCTCCTTGAATCTTTACTCCTACTTTAAATATTTCTCTAGTTGACCGTACTACACACGGATGATCCGCAAACCGTTAACTGTTTCATTTGGCATCCACCTCTTAACA
Organism: Meconema thalassinum; assembly: GCA_946902985.2. Taxonomy (NCBI): domain Eukaryota; kingdom Metazoa; phylum Arthropoda; class Insecta; order Orthoptera; family Tettigoniidae; genus Meconema; species Meconema thalassinum. Next base: position 177,426,688 of record OX336397.1, on the reverse strand, counting down.
TAAAAACTGTATTGCTCTAATTTCTTGGTTGCTGTCACCTTCGCAATGGAGAGGTTTAACTATCGATTGATCAAATAAAAACAAGACATAGCCAATGAACTATCAAGTGCCCATCATGCCAGATGGCAGTTAAAAGTTTCAGCCTCCTTGATGCCTTTGTAACCGAGGACGTATGACAAACCTAGGCAGATTAAATGATGAACACAAGACCTCACATGTAGGGATGACAAACGTCCATAATTATTATGGATATCACTAAACATTGCGGTGTTTATTCATCGGTCAAGGAGACTAACGCTCCAAAAACAGCAAACAGTAGTGTCTTTGATGGACCAATCAGTAGTATTGGTGTGAGTGAATATTCAACAGGAATTGGATGTTCTTGACAGTTGTGTAGACTATGTCAAGTTCAACACAGAGGTTGGCATCCCTGTAATATGGCTCATGATGGTAATGGTTGTTTTAAGGGATCAAACATCTAGTCTCTTGTCTTCTGTTCCTCTCCTGTGTTTTCACTCTGCCCACTTCAAAACAGAAGCACTCCTCCTGATGGCTGTAGCTGACAGGATTGATGACGTGAATATCCTTTGAAGATTATCCCCATCCTTTTTTTGTGTGTTGTTCTTTTATCTCTCGTTTGTATTTGTCCTTTATGCTCCTTGTCCTGTCTTGTTGTGGTGATGTTGATGGAACAAGTAGCTGAGCGATGTTGGACACACCCCTTATCTAAAGAAATGCCACCCAGAGGGGCACACCAATTGCACAATCTGTTAGCCACACCATTATCAACACCTGATAGCTTATAGTCGCTTCCTTCCAACTTTGTGTCTGGTTTCATTTCCTCTCACGAGGTTGGCACAACCATGCACCGGAGAGTTGCGAGAATGATGCTGCGGGACACAAAACAACCCTTCAGAACACTGCAACACTCGTCAGTCCGACGTAAAACGAGGCACACTCCACACCATCAAGTGTCAGTGTCTGTCTTCCTTCATAACGGCCTGCCGGGCCTCGTCGGGCAGCTTGGAGGGGTCCGTGAGGATCTCCGTGGCAGTGGACAGGTACCGCAGCGAGTTCAGCACGGCTGCAACAGACAGACATTGTGCAATGTAATAACAATATTCAATGTATGCTAATATCACCCACTGTAGACGAATTTTAGTACTAATTTTGGTTTTTCTTTCAAAGAGACTTAAGCGGCAAGATAGTCTTTGTGTTCACGTGACCAAGTATCGGACAGAAGTTTCCACAGCGTAAGAATTTATGAGACAAGATCATTTGAATTGCGTCGTAAATATTTACGGAGTTCTATAGTTCACACAAAAACTTAAATTACAGGTCTGAGGTTTAATTTAGGCCGGTGGCCGTGAAACCTGCGCACTGAAGCGAGTCTACTACTACGCAGCTGATTCAGGGAGCCTTGGCTCACTGGCTAAGGCACTTGATTTCACAGACTACATAATGCTAACTCACGGAGTAGCCTATCTGACACTCAAATTATCAAATTGCAATCAATTCAGGAAAGGTTGTCTTACATAACAGTAGTAATAGTAATCACAATTCCGGGTACGGTGTTAAACATTAAGAAACATTTACCTCTGGCAGATGAAGAGCAGTCTTAAAGCTGTCAGCGTGTCAATACACATGTCAACTTGGCGCTGCAGATGTCATGTATTAATGCCACTCCCACTGTTCGGCATTGATTTCTCTCACTCGCTGATCACCGAGTTTCATTACATCGTCCAATTCAAAAGTAACATTTCTTAAACAACCCATTGTTTTATATCCCCCCATATTAGAGGTCTGGATGGTAGGCTACACCGGGAGATGCAAAACTAAATGCCCATGTTTTGCCAATATACAGGGTGGTATCCCCCTTTATTTTCAACATTATGATAGCTATGGTTGAACATTTGTTATACACAGTTACCTTGAAGTCTTAAGAGTCATTATCATCGGTATGAGCACCATCCTTGTTGTAACACAGCTGAATTCTGCGCCATGTTCTCGCAGATGTTTTGCGGAGATACTCCGGAGTCGTGAGGATGAAGGCGTGTTCCACAGGTGCTCGTAATTCCTGGGTTGTGTGATATCGAGTGTTTCTTACTTGTTACTTTATGAAACCCCAGGGAGCATTGTCTGGTGTCGTCAGATCGGGACTTCTTGGAGGCCAGGCAAAGGGAGCTGGTAAAGATGCAGAACTTCTTCGAAGACAATGTTAATGGAAATTCTTACCAGGAGATGCTTAATGAGTGGTTGGTGCCACAATTGGAAGAAAAAGTGTATCAAGTGTCCGGTGGATTGGAAGAAGTTCTGCATCGTTACCAGCTCCCATTGCCTAAGTAACAAGTAAGAAACACTCGATATCACACAACCCAGGAATTACGAGCACCTGTGGAACACGCCTTCATCCTCATGACTCCGGAGTATCTCCGCAAAACATGGCGCAGAATTCAGCTGTGTTACGACAAGGATGGTGCTCATACCGATGATAATGACTCTTAAGACTTCAAGGTAACAGTGTATAACTAACATTCAACCATAGCTATCATAATGTTGAAAATAAAGGGGGGTACGCCATGTAGAGTCAATAAGATATGACTTGTATTGTGCCTTATGTGCTTTTATTAAAGTGTACAACTGCACATTCAGCATACTGTTGTGGAAGGTGTAACCTAACAATTGTAGGTTACAGAGACTCTTTTTGGTATTTAATGTTATTTTTAGTTTTATCGGGTTGCCAGCCATGGACACATGTTGGTCGGCCCCCATGGAGAATCTTGTGTGCCCTACCTTGAGATTCTCTGATGGTGGTTGGCCGGTGTTTGGAGCAGGTGGCCTTGGAAGATGAGGTCAAAGGTTCCTTGGCATGTGGACGTTGCCATGGGGATGGGCTTGTTAGAAGATGACTTGAGGCAAGATGGAGGCCAGTTGGTGTATTTTTTTCCAGGCAATGAAAGCAATGCTGACATGAGGATAGATAAGATAATTAATAAATCAATAGTGTGTGAAGATATAGAAGTTGGTGTCCTAGTCTTTGTGTGGTATTATTTAAAGCAAGCATATTGCCCCACTACCTGAACTGATAAAAATCATAAGTGGTTAATGGTAGCCCAACTAGGGTAAGTTTTATAATATATTACAAAGGGAACATAATTGGTGGAAAGCAATTCTTGCATCTCGGCCTTAGAGCTAGAACTTGTTGGTGCCCTGTTGATCTGAGTGTTGTGGTAAGGGGCATTATCCACTACGAGAGCAGAATTTGGAGGGAGGTTCGGAATTAATTTCTCTTGAAGCCACTTTTGATAATTTGCAGTGTTCATTTCTTCGTAATAATCCCTGGTCTTTTGATGCGATTTAAACATCAGCCATGCTCCCGGAACGAAACCTGTTCGGCCCCCTGCATGGACAACTATAATACTTTGGCCTTTCGAAATGGGCGACAGCAATCCTGAGTTGGTGTCATCTGTCCAGTTTTTTTGGTCTAGTGTGGCTACTATGAAGGAAAGTCTCGTCTTCATATAAAATAGGCGGCGGCGTATGTTTCGTGTGTGAATAGCTCGGAAACTTCGAATCGTATAAGTGGTAATTCATGTAAAATCTGTTCAAAAAGAGTGATGAAAGGAATATTTTGTATGAGCTGCAACTTTTGGTTACATGAAAAATGTGCCAAAGTAAATGTAACTTATTTTAAGAACAGTGATCATTATGTATGTGAGTTGTGTACGAAAGAACAATTAAAACATCTTGAAAACGAACTGAAAATGAAAGATGAAATAATAAACGTCTTACGTCAAGATTTGGATAAACTGTCACAAAAGTTATCCACCTCCAACGTAAATATTAGTGCTACCGACACAAGTGAGCTTGCCTTCAAATTGTACCGAAAGCATTTCGGACTGGCAATCTGAATGGCGGCCGCAAAAAAGCAAGGGAAGGCCCAAATCTCAGCTTCACAGAAAATCGAGTATCGTGACTAGAAACGCAAGTATTATGACTAACAATAAATTTTCAGTCTTAGATGATAATAGTGATGAGATGGAAAATATTCGAGACGTAAGTGAACCGGAACTGCGGGCGGACAGTGAACCTATCGGTAACCTCAAATGTTCGTTATCGGAAAGTGTAGAAATTAGTGTTTTCTCAGACAGTCACGGTAGTCATTTCCGTGCTTGTGGTAGCGTTAAACCAGGGGCGAAATTTAGCGAAGTTGTTAACCCTCTGAAACCGAGTGTCGCAAACATCGAAATGAAAAGTAGGCCTAATTTCACGGTGTGGGTAGGAGGTGCAAATGATGTCTGTCAGAACTGTGCTAAGCTTTTCATAAAGAATTTTGTTCATCTTTTGCAAGTTATGTACACTGCAAATATTATAGTGACTACTTGTCCTCTCAGACATGACCTTGCAAGTTGGTCTTGTGTCAATATTGAAATTAAGAAAACTAATGATCATATAAAATACTTTTGCAGTAAATTTCCAAATGTTAAGAATGTAGATTTAGGTAATTATCATAGAAACGTGTTTACTAACCATGGTATGCACTTCAACAGTAAAGGTAAAAGAAAATTGGCTCTAGATATTAGTAAGATTATTCTAAACACTGTAGGCCTAAGCACTGATAATCGTCCATTGGAATGTGATTCGGTTGGTAGTCAGGGAAACTCTGTAGTAAGGCCAAGTTTGTAAAGAAAACTTGGCCAAAAGCCAAAACAGGTAGGCATACTGCTCACATTCATTCAAATATGAAGGTTAATACAACTGCATTTTCTACACCTAAAGCATCTTGAAGATATTTGTTTTCTTCATTTAAATGTTTGTAGTTTAAGAAACAAAGTAAACCAACTTAATGCATTTTAAATAGTAGTAGGTACCAAGTTTTATGTATTAATGAACACTGGCTTGCTAGTCAAGAAATTGATTTGATTAAACTTGAGGGTTATGTCCTGGTAGATAGTTTTTGTCGCAAGTCATGTTTGTATCAGGCTGGTGGAAGTGCCATCTTTGTGTCAGAAGAAACGCAATACCAAGTGATTGATGTGTCAAAATTTGGTTTAGAAAAACACTGTGAAATTGTGGCAGCGTTACTTGTAGATTTTAACATTGTTATGGTAGCCTTTTACCGAACACCTGATAGTAATATTTATACATTTTTTTTGAAGTATGGAAGGGGTTTTGGATAGTGTTATAAATTCATACCGAAAATATAAGTTAGTAATTTGTGGAGACATTAATGTAGACCTGAGATTCAATGAACGAGAAGCTATTATGGTTCGGAATTTTTTCAAATCCTTTGGCTTGTATCACACAATTGATGAACCAACAAGAGGATCATCCTGCTTAGATAGTGTATTCACGGATTTAAATCACAGCCAGTACCAGACTAAAGTTATTGCCCCATGTTTGTCAGATCATTCAGCAGTTTTATTTCAAGTGATGCAATCCAGTAGTTTTTCAAATGGGAATATACCTAAATCACCCACAATAATTCATATTAGACATATTTCCCCTGACAGATTACAGCTATTTAATTCATACCTTAGGCATATCCTATGAGATTGGGTTTTTACTGACAACTCCTACTCTCCCATTACATGTTTTGATGATTTCTTTCACATACTTCTTTCATACTTTGATACTTCATGCCCAATGGTGGCGATTAAAAGTTCCAAGAAAAGGAGTACAGTAATTCTAAAAATAAAATGGTATACACCCAAGCTTGAACAAATGAAATCATAGGTTATGTTTTTTTACGTAATACATAATGAACAGGGATCTATTGAATCTAAACAGAATTATCCACAAATGTGTAATAAGTATAAATGTGCCCTTAAGCAAGCTAAACTTGAAGCAAACGTCAGATTCATAGAAAATTCAAATAACCCCTGTAAAGCAGCTTGGAGTGTAATTAACAATGTTAGAGTCGCAAATAAATGTTCCACAATAGAATCAGTCCTGAAGTTCTGAATAAACATTTTATTGAGTCTGTTGAAAGGATTTGCTCACCTGCCTCACAGCTGCCTACAGCAGCAATTGAACGAGTAGAAAAAATAGTTCCGAGTTTTTAAATAATACTTTTAAATGGAGAAAGGTAAACTGTAGTGAGGTAAAGAAAATTGTAAGAAATATGAAACCTTCCAATAGTAAGGATTGTTATGGGTTCACTAACAACATTTTAAAGGCTATTATTGACAGCATTTTAATTCCTTTGACGCACTGCATAAACGAGTGCCTTAACATAGGCTATTTCCCAGCTCAGTTAAAAATTACGAGGGTTGTTCCAGTATACAAAAAAGGGGATAAGACTAAACCTGATACTGAAGTTACAGGCCTGTGTCTGTAGTAACCATCCTGTCAAAAGTCTTTGAATATGTTATAGTTGGTCAAATTTATGAATTTTTCATCAACAACAACCTTCTATCACCAACTCAGTTTGGGTTCCTTCCGGGAAAATCTACAATTAGTGCACTGGATGGTTTTGTTTGTCACATAATGCACCATTTTGAAGAAGGTAGCTCAGTAGATGCACTCCTGTGTGATTTATCCAAGGCCTTAATTGTGTCACATGATATACTTCTGCAAAAGTTAGCACTGTACGGAATTTAAGGATCAGAGTATGAAGTCTTTAAATCATATCTAACAAACCGAGTACAGTTTGTAGAGAATGGGGATAGGAAATCTCATGTGTTGGAAGTTAGGTATGGTGTACCCCAAGGCTCGGTTCTGGGTCCATTTCTTTTTGTCGTTATGATGAATGACTTAGCAGTAAATGTTTCTGGAAAAACAATTCTTTATGCAGATGACTCTACATTTTTGTGTTCTAGCAAATGTATAAATGAATTACAAAATTTATCAAGTCAGTGCTTGCTAGAAGCTAGGAAATGGTTCAGTGAGAATGGATTCCACTTATATGAAACTAAAACTCAAAATTTAATATTTAGTCTTAAAAACATAAGTAATGATATAAAAGAAGCTAAGTTACTAGGAATGAATTTTGACTCCAAATTAACATGGGAACCTCACATTCATAACCTTTTGAATAAACCTGCAAGGATGGTGTATCTACTCCGTCATTTATAAAATGAGGTTCCTACGACATATTTACACACAGCCTAATTTGCTTTCTTTCAAAGCATGGATTAATATTTTTTGGAAATAGTGCACACATTGTAAATATCTTAAAATTAGAGAAAAAGGCAATCCGTATTATTGCAAATGCTCCTTCTAACACACCCTGTAGACCTTTATTTACTGAATCTTCCAAACTAACAGTTATAAATCTTTTTGTTTTAAATATCCTCATGTATATGAAAAATAAACATCCACATGAATTGCCAGGCAGACAGGTAACAGTTCACTCATACAGCACAAGAAACTCACACCAGATAGAGGTACCATGGTGTCGGCTTTCAAAAACATAGAACAGTCATGAAATTCTTGGCATAAATTTTTTTAACAAACTGAGTTTGTCTTTCCAACAACTACCAACCAAAATCTTTAAGAAACAGCTGCAAAAGTGGTTGCTGGTGAATCCATGGTATTCACTGGAAGAATGTATGGAAGCAGATTGGTGTAATACTTAGTACAATAGAAGTAGGTTACATTTTGTTATACAGTGCACTCCCGATAATTCGCGTGCGGATAATTCGCGGGTCTCCAAATATATTTTAAATAGAAATTCTCACAGCAACTAATCATCATGCTAAGTAAAGCAATCTCTCAGTCATTTAAAAGAATTTTCGTGCGACACAATGCGTCAAGACGAAATCATTGACATTCGAGAAGACTGAACTGCGTTTCTCTGTGATGGAACAGTAGGCCTACTTGCGCAATGTTCGAAACATACGAGCAGGTTGCCGCGAGTGGTACCATAGCATAGATTTCCTTTATCTTCGAAGCTCAAACAATACAAGCGGAATGCGCTTTCACTGGGAACCTACCCTCCCTTTCCCAACAGCCACACTCCAAGGTCGCTGACCTGTGAGTTGTGAAGGGTGAATGCGCGGACAGCATATTGTAAACAGCGATTATTGCGTAATGACGTAAACTTTCGCGAGACCGAGAGCGTGTTTGTTGGATGCTCTTTATGCAGTCAACCAGTCTTGAGAGAAAAATACCGCTACAAAAGCAAGCTCTTGCCGACATCTGTAACGACGATATTTCGAACGGGCAAGTCAGACGCCGATAAAGACGATTATGATTAAGACATGAAAGCAAAGATGAAATAACACGGAATTTGACTGTTGGTGAGGAAAACTGAGATCCAGTTGATATCGAGTGCGGGAGTGATGCAACGGAAATCCCGAAAGTTTCCCACAGAATCTAGTCACACTTATTTCTTATATAGAAAAACGAAATGAATTTTCGTTCTCTTATAACGTTTTCTTCGGAAATGTGCACTCGAAAATTAGAATAAACAATCTAAGAAACAAAACGGGATGACTTTCTTTTTTAATATTATTGTAGGCATAATCCACATAGGCCTGCCTCTAGCCTAGCATGTCTTATAAGACACTACAATCAAGTGTTTTAATTATTATTTTGCGTTTCAAGCATATTTCAATATTTTAATCAATAGTTTTGTTTTTACTAGGCTTAACAAAAATAACTGCGGATAATTCGCGGTTTTCAATAATTCGCGGAATTTCGTGCATTAATTACCGCGAATTACCGGGAGTGCACTGTAACAATAATAAGCTGTTTGTATATACTGTTATAAGTAGGCTAAGTAATGTAGGATTGTTTGATTTTATTGTTTTGTATTATTAACCTGACGATGGCTATTGCACTTATGTTTAATGCCAAATAAATTGATTCTGATTCTATATTTCCAAATAGCTGGCAAGTAGGCTACACGCTGAGACCTTATGTCTTCTCTCTCAATCAGAGACGCTAAGTTCTCCCGTATAAAAGCCATGTTTCGTAATATTATATTACCTCCCTTGTAGTTAATGGTATCCCTAAGTTTCAGGAGAAGTCTACCAACAGTAGATACAATATTCTCCTGAGTGTAGAAGTTATAAATTGTTCTTCGAATTACAGCCACATCGAAATTGTCTACGTTTGTTATTCGCTTAGGAAGGTGATGGTGTTTGCCCGGAGTTCTTCACATTCATCAGCTTCTTTTAAGATTCTCCTAACTCTCCTCTCCGAAATTCCCGTTGCCCCCACTAGCCTTCGCTGAACTCTCGTTACAGTGCCTGCAGCGGCTTTCCTTTTCATAAACGAATGAACGTTGTTGACTACCTCCCAAGACTGGCTATGTAATGTTTTGGAGCGCAGTTTAGAGATTATAGGCAGCATTTCTAATTGCTTGTCAACTTACAAAACTGCACGATGAATGAATGAATATTTGTGAAGTACCACCTCTTTATTTCACCACACTACACTCACAGAAGAAGCTTAAAGGACACAAGGGAACGTTTGTTAGCACGATAAACCTCTCGCTGACCTGCGCTAACCATTCAACCTCCTTCCTTCGTTCCTAGTTCCTACTGAACGTGTGTGCGTGCTCGCAGTTGTTACAGTGTATGCTCACAATAAGAAGGCTTGCTAGCTGGCCCGAAAGTTCTGCGCAGGCAGCAAGCACCGGCCAAAATTAAACGTCAGATCTGTAGCTGTAACATCATCCCACAATGTGAATTCCTAAGAAGCATGCACATTACTCGGCCAGCAATGTTGCCCTTAATTGCAATATTTTATAACCAATGCGTTTTTTACTAACTCTTTTGTGTTATTTCCAGTATAGATGAACTGAATGCAAGTCCATGTGTCTTTTAAGAAATCCATGTTGAAATATCGCCAATAACATAACCTAAATTGAATAGAGATGACTTGCGTGTATCCGAAAGAATTTGTTTTTGAATCACGAGACATGCAGTGAGTTTGGATATTTAAATTACCATACCGGTATTGAATTCATATGGAACGCCGATCGCAAGCTCTGGCAGCGCCGACCGACTTTTATTGTTATACTGGAAGTTACTGTTCCCGAAGGATACAGGACGAGCTAGTTATACTTTAACAAATTTCAAAAACAAAACTTGAAAAAATGGTCCAGTTAGCTCAAACATTGGGCTCATCAGTTGGTATGGTGCACCTCACTTGGCTAATACACACTGAGCAGTGCCAAGTTCCCTTCTAGAACTAAAGCCTTACCTTCATTGTTATGTTTTGCTTGTATTCTGCTTAAGTGTTTTGGTCATGATATAGCAAGTCCAAAGTTCTGCCCAATCGTAACGATCTACCATGGTCAAACAAAAGTCGTAACCAGATCATGACTTGACTTGGCCGCGAAAGCATGTCGGCGCAGTCTAGTAGCATTTACGAGCCCAAAGACCAGGCCCACTGAGAGTATTTAAGGGCTTCTATGCAATGTTTGTATCGGCCCCTCCTTTAAATACTTTTAATTATTACTAGTCACTACTCGCTATTCTGGAAAGACAATGTCATTTTGAGAAAAGCTTCTGATGCACCGTCATCATTTCCCAACTCCAGTTTCCCGGGTGTGCTATACAAGCGCTTGTCATTTCTTTCCGTCGGAGTAGAGTTGCTGTTCTTCTACGCCTTCCCATTTGACATTCCGTTTGTTGACCTCAGACTTCACTGTGTCTGTGTCACTTCTCTGTCGAAATAATTTCTTGGTGTTCTATTTCTGTCCATTCTCATGACGTGTCCAAACCACTGTAACCTGCGAGTTCAGTCACAGGTATTTTGATACCAACTTCCTGCCTGTTAATTTCGTTCCTACTCTTATCTTTCCTGGTCCTCTGGTTCCTTGTTCTGATGAATTTCATTTCTGTTGCCTGGATTTTACTGTTAGCCTTGTTGAGTAGGGTACATGTTTCAAGTCCATAAAGTAGGCATGAAACATGCTTAATTTTGCTTTCTAGGGTATTTTGTCAACCCATAGTAGATTTCTCACTTGACTATAAAAAAGAGAAGCTCTTTGGGTCCTGTAAAGGATCTTTTGCTTTATAGAGTTGTCTTTTCCGTGCAACCACCAGAGGGTGACATCGTGTGTAATGGTGCTGCGGCTTATATCCATCTATACTGAAGACCTACGTTTCTTTTGTGGCTTCCAGTGAATATTTGTGGCTTTGTTTTGGGTGCTGAGTTTGTGGTAGTGTTGTCCAGAGAATCTACTCTCTTTTGATAGTGTTTTAGGATCATATTTATTATTAATTTTATGCAGTAAGTGTCAGCCATCTTGTTAACTGCTACAATAAGTTCCATAGAAAGCACTATCTAGAGAGTCACTCGTTATCTGTGGCTAAAATCTTTGCCCTCACTTTCACCCATTTTGTTTCTTTTGCCATCACTACCATAGAAACTATGAACAAGATATGCACTCTACTTAATATTCTTGGCGTTGCCTAGGTCACTCAGCCGGCCTATTTTGTCAGCCATCTTTAAGATTGACAATGTGAGGTTTCTGTACTGGACAGCATATGGCACTATTACCCGGTCAGCTTGCGTGGGGGTTTAGCTCTGAATTGAGTAAGGGCTAAACACAACCCTGCGCGAGATACTGGGGTAGGGGGCCTCAACCCCGACACGGCGCGTCCCAATGGCTGATAGGGGACGTCCTGTAGATATGCAGGACCGGTGCGAATAAGGCATGGCCAAATAAGCATCCGTGATCAACTGAGGCAAAAATAGTAAACGGTCAACGGTCTCCAAGGCGGAAGAGGAAGACTCCCAACGGTTTGGAGGGCGGAAGAACCAACACCAAAACTCTGGGGCTTACAACCTCAGTTTTAATTCTGGAGGAACAGGCAACGCCTGCCCTCCCAACTAACTTCAACATAGGGCATGATGGAAACACCTTCAGGAAAGACTACTCCAGGGGGCAGCCGGCAACGGAAATCCCCCACCGCCAAAAGCGGTGCAACCAGGCCTTTGGATTCTGGAGAGCCTGGAACGTCATGCAGGGAAGAGCCGGAGCTTCCCAGAACCTCATCACAGAAGATACGAACCAAGCAAAAACATCTGCTGGGAACGCTGAACATCAACACGCTCCTGAAAGTTGGCAAACTAAACAACTGATCAACGTTTTGAAGGAAAAAGACATCTGCATACTGGCACTACAAGAGACAAGATACCTAGACGAAAATCCCATGGAATCTGAGGGTTACGGAATCTACAAGGGAAAACCTGCGATAAAAAACAAATCAAATGTAACGATCTTAGGTACGGCCTTCGTAGTTAAGAGGAACATCACTGAGTCCATCATCAACTTCACCTCACCATCCGAGAGAATCTCTCTTCTCTCCTTTAGATCTGGAAATAAAGCATATACAATTATCAACGCACACGCCCCTATTAATGAAGATAACAAGAAAAATCCTGAGAAGGTGGATAACTTTTGGCAAACTCTCGAAGACACAACTTCCAAAATTCCACAACATCACGTAAAAGTTTTGGTTGGCGATTTCAATGCCCAGATAGGCAAAGAGAGAAGATATAGAAAAATTGTGGGGGACTATCCAGCACATAAAAGAACGAACAGAAATGGAGAAAGAATAATCAGGTTTTGCAGACATTTCAACCTGAAACTCATGTCCACATACTTCAAGGCACTCCCGAGCAAGAAGAAAACCTGGGTATGTCCTAACACGATGCTGGGAGAGTTCCAGATCGACCATGTCGCAATAACGACCAAAAACCGAAAGGAAATCCTGAATGTTAAAGTAAGGAAAAGCCTAAACATCGACTCGGATCACTACCTCTCGGAGATTAAAGTAAAATTCCAGCCAAACAAGCCCAAACCGAGAACCAACAGGAAACCCAGAATTAATACAGAGACTCTGAAACAGAACAAGGAAAAATACTGCGAAAACCTATCAAAGCTGAACATGAACAGCTGGGAAGAGATCAGAGAAGCAATGACCAAAGCAGCTGATGGTTTGGGAAATCCAGCGAGGAAACGAAAACATAGGTGGTGGAATGAAAAGTGTGACGAAGCTCTTGACAAAAGGCTACAAGCCTGGAAGATATGGCACTCCAACAAGACCGAGGAGAGGTGGGAAGATTTCAGGGAAGTAAGGAAGAGAACTGCTAAGATCATAAGATCAGAGAAGAGGAACTACGACAGAAGTAGGGTGGAAAAGATAGAAGAAGATTTTCGAAAAAACAACACGCGAGAGTTTTACAGAACCTTCAAAGAGGAACTACAGGGATATCAGTCACAAAGTCTGTGCTTCAAACGGAAAGATGGTAGTATAGCTACGAACGACAAGGAAAACTGTCAACTTTTGGCCGACTATTTCAAAGTGCTGCTGAACTGTGAAGAACCTGTGGAAAGATTGAATACTCTGAATCCATCCTATGAGAACCCGGATTCCAACCCACCAAGTTTAGATGAGGTAAAGCGCATAATAAACGAGCTTAAAAACAACAAAGCACCAGGCGAAGATGGCATCGCTGCAGAAATGTAGAAGTTCGGAGGAGAAATGGCTGCAGAAAAAATACACGGCATCATAGAAGAAATCTGGAAAACTGAAATGATCCCGAAAGACTGGAAATGTGCCCTTATACACCCACTTCACAAGAAAGGTAATCGGGCGAACATCGACAACTACAAAGGAATCTCTCTACTTCCAGTCGCATACAAGATACTCTCCAAAGTACTGCTGAACAGAGTTGAAAAACAAGCAGATCACCTCATAGGTGAATATCAAGCTGGCTTTAGAAAGGGGAGATCGTGCGCAGAACAAATATTCAACCTCAAGAGCATCCTCAGATCAAGAGCTTTGAGAAGCCAGAACACTGTAGTAATATTCGTCGACTTCAAGAAGGCGTACGACTCAATTGACAGGCAGACTTTATTTAACAGCCTAGAGGAGTTCGGAATTGACAGGAAGACGAGAGAAATAATCAAACAAACTCTAACGGATACCATGTCAAAAGTGAAGTTCTTCGGAGAAATCTCTGATGCTTTTGAAATAAAAACAGGGGTCAGACAAGGAGATGGCTTATCACCTATCCTCTTCAACATTGTTCTGGAGAAAATCATGAGAACCTGGGAGGAAGCTTTGGACATGAAAGGAATAAGGGGGATACATCTGGGAAGGAAAGGACAGAACCTGGAAATTAAATGTTTGGCTTTTGCTGATGATCTTGCCCTCTTAGCCCAAAGCTGAGATGATGCCCAAAAAATGCTGGATACTCTGCACGAAATCGCTGAGAAAACGGGTCTTAAAGTCTCCTATGAAAAGACAGAATACATGGAGTACAGACACCTTGGAGAGAGACACATAAAAGTGAAACATGGGACTGTCAAAAGAACTGAGAAGTTTAAATATCTAGGTGAATGGATAAAACCCAATGGGCTGGATAAAGAAGCAAATAGGGCAAGAGCTAGAAAATTGGATTTGGCTTATAGGTTAACCCAGAACAGATACAACAAACGAGCAATATCCTACAAGGCAAAACTCAGACACTATAGCACAGTAGTAAAGCCAGAGGGTATGTACGCCTCGGAGTGCTTGACACTGAATAAAAAAGAGGATCTTCAGGAACTGGAAAAAAAGGAGAGGAAAATTTTGCGGAAAATTTTAGGACCACAGAAAACCGCTGACGGGACATGGAAGAACAGAAGGAATGATGACCTCTATAAACATACTGAAAAAATTACTGTCACAATGCGGAAGCGAAGGTTGAAATTCTACGGACATTTGGTGAGAATGGACGAGAACCGACTGACTAAGAGGATATTCAAGTATATTACAGAGCTGAAGGCTACAACTAAGTGGGTAGAAGAGGTTAAAAGAGACGCCAAGGAAAGTGGACTCACAGTGGATGTGATCCACAACAGAAAAGAGTTCAGAAACCGAATTGACAACATCAAGATGTTCGAGGAGAAAACACCTAAAATTCGAGCCAAACTGGTAATATCCGAGGAGGAGCGAAAGATCAGAAGTGAACGAATGAAGAGGTTTTGGGAAGAGAAGAGGAGATTAACCAGAAAGCCTTAGGTTCCATGCGGTCCACAGGTGGCCAAATTCGGAAGGAAGAAAGAAGAAGAGTTGTCTTCTGAGACAACACTTACAAATCTTATTGCATAGAAAACATTTTAGTATATATTTTATGAAATATATCGTGCAGAAAACAATTTGGGATTTGTGAATAATTTTAATACAGCTAACATTCACTTTAATTACCAGCACGTTATGAAAACGGGAGCATTTTAAAACTCCGCACTAGTTTGAGAGCAGATTCAACACTAATTATAGTAGATTATTCCTAAACAGTTCTAACACCTAGCTTAATACGCTTCCACGGTAGAACATACATTACAGCTTGTTTCTTTGTAATGTTCAGAATGGAGGAACTTCTTTTACCAAATGAATGGTTTCAACCAATACTTTCGCACTGTCATATCCGGCTCTCAAGTGTTTTACTGCCTAATTTCTCTTGACAGTTAAAAGTTCGGTAACATGAGATATCTTCTGCAGAGTTAAAGCCTCGGACAGGTTATAGCCAACATTTCACATAATACAAAAGTGACGACAATAAACTGAAACTAATGGGCCCCTGTGCATTTGCCCCGCCCTTGCCGCCCCTTCTCTGCTGCCCTGCGAAAGACTCAGATGCGACAACAAGAGTACGCACTTCACTACGAATGTTCCAAGTTTGTGCTCGATTTAGTGCGACATCGCTGATTTTACAGACATAATTTTCCCTAAAACGTTTGCACTACATTCGAGTAATGGATTTATTTTGACAGTGACCGTGTTGTACGGTAAGACTCACCTGGTCGGAGGTCGACGAGGGAACAGTGCTGCTCCACCCAGTGTAGTGTGGACCGGTACAGGTCGTCCAGACTGGCCGTCGACACGGACGTGTTGTACGACGTCAACAGCGGCTCGAACAAGATGCTGAACTGAACGTTCGTTAAGGAACCTATCACCAATGGAGTGGGCTAGTTTGAAATTGTGGCTGAGGGTATCGGACAGGAAGAGGAGGTCTGGGGTCATACTTAAATGCACAAAATATCCAATATTTATATAAGCTAGGATCATTCATTATTATCAGTACTTATGCTGCAACACAAGATAATGAGACAAGTCAAGTAAACCAAAAGCGTCAGCAAACATACAGAACACGACCATTTGGTGGGAAGTTAATTCTAGCTTTTGCTTAAGCATGATGTCCACAGAATTTTCAATGTCAATTTTTCTGACTTTTCCTGACCATTTTTCAACAAAATTCCTGACTCGCGAAGTCATTGTAACATCGGAAAAAAGGTTTATTGAGCAAATATGTATATATCTTTTTTCATTTGCAGAATTCGCCCAACGCTCGCCTCTTTATTCATTTAAAATAGAAAATAAAGTAAATTATAATGCAATAATACATAAATCAAAGTACTTAATAACCTAAACTATAGTGATGGGGTTGCCACATCCCTACGCCAACGCCAAAAAATAGGTAAGAGAGGTTTTTACTATGATGTACTGTAAAAATGGAAACTTACCATAATGCCCAGCGAGTTATTGCTTTTTATCTTCAGAGATTAGTTGAACTAGTAACATCAAAATATGGCTGTATAACACAAAATACTCTATGGTTAATATAAAATTCCTGACTTTCTCATACTTTTCGCCATTTTTTCCTGACTCGCGCCATTTTTTCACACTTCTTCCTGACCTTTCCTGACCAAAAGCAAAATTCCTAACTTTTCCAGACTGTGGACACCATGTTAAGAGATAATATCTAACTCGTGTTATAGTCCACGGGCCGGCAACGTGCTGATTCTGATATTCCAGTAGATCACAAACGTTATTTACAGAAATAGTAATCTTAATTTCAATTGACTGCTCCAATTATGACACAAGGAAATATCTCGTACTTCAACCTTCTATTCACCAAATTATCAATGCCCAATTTCACAGTCCAAGTTTCACTTTCCCAACGGCCATACCATGTTGAATACACCGGTTCTCGTCCGATCACCGCAGTTAAGCAACATTGGGCGTAGTCAGTACTTGGATGGCTGACCGCTTGGGAACACTACATGCCGTTGGCTCAAAAACTATTTTGGCCGGCTCTGGGGTGTTAGGGTAGCACGCCTGCCTCTCACCCGGAGGCCCCGGGTTCGATTCTCAGCTCCGTCAGGGATTTTAAAACTGACACGAGGGTTGGAACGGGGTGCACTCAGCCTCGTGAGGACAATTGAGTAGCTGTCTGACAGTGAGGCAGCGCCCCGAACACAAAAACCAAGATTAACGGCCGAGGGGATCCGATGCGCTGATCACGCGTCACCCGAATACCTGCAGGCCAAATTGATGGGCAGCGGTCGCTTGGTCGGCCTAGGCCCTTCATGGGCTGTACAGTGCCAGGGGTTGTTGTTGTTATTATTGAGTTTCACTTTTGGCAGATGATCCCAGTTCCGCCCCTTAAAACAACTTTCTAATCCACATTTGATGTCAACAGATTTCTTTTCCATGCCAGAGCCATCCTACTTATTGTATCCTCTTTGCTTTGTCCATCACTGGTTATTTTGCTTCCTAAGCAGAAGTCTCCTACTTCCTTTCGCTCTTCTGATTTCTTTCGACTGCATTGCATTATTTTTGTTTTACATTTATTAATTTTCATCATGAATTCTTTGTCACCTTTGGTGCTACATAGCCTGTGGCATGCTGAACTGCTATGCCCAAGATCGTGGGTTCAAACCCGGCCAAATTCGTCAGATTTTAAGAGCATTATAATCCTTCAGAATGCGTTCTTTCAAATGGGAAGTACAGCCCATGTCATAGATTTATGGCATGTAAAAGAACCTTCCACTACAATTGGTAATGTATAGCTAAATTTATAGGCTACGGTATTTGTTTAGAAACTCTCCACAAAGTTGGAACTACTTGAAATTGAACGGAACTTGTAGCTCACTCTAAGGGTGTCCGCTGGAAGCAGCTACAGACTGGCGAGCCGAACATGTCCTCGGACACTCCCGGCACTAAAAGCCATACGATAAATAAATAAAACAATCAACAGGGACAGAGCATTAAACCTTTGAAAAGTCTATTTTTTCTAGAGCGTGATTTTGACCACAATTTAACTTTTTTCAGACAAGTAATTAAAAACCTGTCTTGGCAAATAGAAATAGGAACAGTTGGGATGGGGTGTTCATTCACCATACTGTGAAACCGTTAATGCGGCGTACTATTGTTCGTTTCTGCACGACCATCTCCGAGGAGCTCTGAGAAGGAAACGGCGCCACCACATGGTTACACCGCCCATCGTTCTGCATGACAATGCTAGGGCACACACAGCAGGCGTTGTGTCGGCATTGTTGGATCGCTGGTGCTGGGAGGTCCTCTATCACCCCCATATTCTCCCGACATCAGTCCCTGCGACTATGATCTCATCCCGAAGATGACAATGCGCGGGGAGCGCTTCCGTACCATTGAAGACGTTAAGCAGGCTGCCGAGTGCTCTCATTGTACCATCAATAGATTGGGCAGTGCCAACGGGATCCAACGACTTCCGCATCGCTGGGAACACGTTGTACACAACGGTGGGGACTACTATCGGATTTTTTACTATGGATACTCGAGTTTAGGCCTTAATTACAACCAAACCAACAGACCTATTAACAAAAGAGTTTCACCAATATTTTCCTTGTTTAATTCTGCGTTAGACTATATAAGCCAATTATTTTCAAGTTCATTAATTATTTATTTATTTGTGGTTGTATAAAAAATTGTCCGTGTTTTTGACATCTTTTCTAGGAACCGCTCACTTAAAACTATATTCATGGAAAACTACTTGACTGAGGGTAATGAAATTTTTATATGTTATAGGCACAAGTATTGGTAGTGCAAATCTCAAGTTTGAATTTTTTTAAACTACCCAATAAAAAGTTCTTATACTTTTTATGACATAACGTTTTCTCAGCCCAGGATAAACGTACAGCAGGAAACTTGGTCTCCTTTTGAAGCTCTCATTCGTGATTATCGGAAACTACGACCACTGTAAACGTGCAGTGTGATGACGAATTTATGAAGAGTAATATTAATGGGAGGTTTTGTGCGTTCTGGTCTGTGCGATTAAAAGCGAGCGGGCTTGTGAAATCCGGTGCAGCGTTGCCGGTTACCTTCATCCCGGACAGTTGTGTAATGGAATGCGAGTGAGCTGGCTATGTCCACAGGCTATTTTCAGTCTTCCTGTTTACTGCATATTGGCCACATCACAATGATCAATACAGGAGGGTATATTCAGGAAAATTATGTATGGCGTGGAGGTTCCAAGACACCGTCTGGAGCTGGGAAACGCATACTAATTTTTCATATAGGAAGTGAAGAAGGATTTCTTGACTGTGCAGAACATTGTTTTATCGGCAAGAAAGGGAGCGGTGATTACCACAACGCAATGAACTCGACTCATTACGAAGAATAGTTTACGAAAGTGCTGAGTTTATTGCTTCAAAGGTCAGCAGTCATTATAGATGAAGCCCCATATCATACGATGGTCGATCCAGCAAATAAAAACCCGAACATGTTGTGGCTGAAACCTGACATTATAACCTGATGACATCAAAGAATATATCGCTACCACTTGGAGTTGGCATTTACAACAAGCTGACTAAATCAGAGCTGATTGTCCTTGCCAGGCCTTATTTTGAAACTTCCAGTGAAAAAGCTGGAACAACTAACCAAATGACTTCGACCGGATGTAAAGCTTGTTTGGTTACCAGTGGCTCATTGCGAGCTCAATCCAATCGAACTTATTTGGGCTTACAGTACGTTAAAGGAAAAATAGCAAAAACAAATATTGCTAACATATTACAAAATGGTAGAAGTATGGAAGCAATGAATGTTTTATGCCGAGAGGCCTTGTGTACCGTTAATCCTGAACTCTGAAAACAATATATTAAACACGCTAAAAGAATTGAAGACCACTACTGGGAGATAGATGGCTTGTCTGAAAATGTCCCTCATTTCGAGCCAGTCATAATTAACATGAGTGACAGCAGTTCTGATTCATCGGAACAGAGCGATTCTTCAGACGAAGAATACTGACTGAATTAAATATTGTAAAGATATGTAAATAATGTAAATAGCCCATGTAAAAATTGTGCAGTATAACATTTCCAAATTAGGAAGCAAACCATATTTAAACCTGCCATTGAAGGTCCAAAGCCCTTAGGTGAAAAGGTGATGGAAAAAGAAATTTGTACGAGGAAAGAAAATAAAAGGTAGAAGGTAAACTTAAAGCAGTGCTTGCTCGTTGCGAGCCGCGACGACTGCAATTAAACACGGCAACGCTGCTCCGGATTTCACAAGCCCGCTCGCTTTTAATCGCACGGGCTAGAACGCACAAAACCTCCTATTAATATTACTCCTCATAAATTCGTCATGACACTGTACGTTTACAGTGGTTGTAGTTTCCGATAATCACGAATGAGAGCTTCAAAATGAGACCAAGTTTCCTGCTGTACGTTTATCCTGGGCTGAGAAAACGTTATGTCATAAAAAGTATAAGAACTTCTTATTGGGTAGTTTAAAAAAATTCAAACTTGAGATTTGCACTACCAATACTTGTGCCTATAACATATAAAAATTTCATTACCCTCAGTCAAGTAGTTTTCCATGAATGTAGTTTAAAGTGAGCGGTTCCTAGAAAATATGTCAAAACACGGACAATTTTTCATACAACCACAAATAAATAAATAATTAATAAACTTGAAAGTAATTGTCTTATATAGTCTAACGCAGAATTAAACAAGGAAAATATTGTTGTAACTCTTTTGTCAATAGGTCTGTTGGTTTGCTTGTAATTAAGGCCTAAACTCGAGTATCCATAATAAAAAATCCGATAGTACATCGAGGGCCTGTGAAACTTGGAACCATCTAAGTGAGTTATTAATCCAGTTATAACTAAGGTGCCAAAACTAAAAAACCAACCCATGTATATACATTAGAGTTTGAACCCTGCTAATCGTAACGGGGCTAGGAAAAAATATCTACCAAATTTGTTTTGAATTTTAAAACAGGAAAAGTTAAAGATTAAGATTAAACTAGTTTTACCAAGTAAAACCGTAAATTTATTAGCACAGAAAAACATGAAATGAATGCTACAGGAGTAAACAGTCAATCTGTCGGCCATCTTATATTCAAGGCCTAGACCAGTCGTGGGCAAAGTGCGGCCCTTGAGCTAATCTAATTCGGCCCGCGACATAGTTTTGAATTATTCTACCTACAATTACACATAGGTCATCTTTTCTGTTCTGTGTACCTAGAACTGAAAAACTGTTTCAATCTCATTGTGTTTATGCGTTTTGTGTACTAGAGTGGTACAGCAGGAAACTGACTGAGTTACAATGTAAGAACGTATTAAAGCAACTATTCCTCAACGTTTCGAAAATTAAGCTCTACAAGGCCCTACCAAAATCAAGCTCCCCAAACTTGAAATCTCATGCATAGAAGATAACTGCCATGTTTACATCTTACTATATCTGTGAACAGGTGTTTTCTCCAATGAAGCTTTGCAAAAATAGCATCAGAAATAGATTCACAGACCACCATTTAGCTGAGCTACTAAGAATCAGCTCATCCCAGTTTCAACCAGATTATGAACAACTTTTAGAAGCACAGTCACAGTTTCACTTGTCACATACTCCTTACTCTTCTAACAAATAATGAAGTAGGTGTGTTCATGGTGCAAAGATGAAGGAATACTGTACTGGGCTAAGTTAGGAACCACGTGGTCCAAGAGGCCTCAACGAACCAAGAAGAAGGTGTGTTTTTTCCCCCCTGAGTTTTCTACCATTGTAGCTGATAAGTTTTGTTTGATTTAAAATTCAGTTAGTTTATAATGTATCTATAAACATGTGCTGTTTTTATTTTTGGCACGCCTAGATTATATTGTATAGCATATGGCCCTGTCCCTAAAAAGATTCCTTATGTCTGGTGATCACAACAAGGAAGAAGGAAAGAACCTCAACGGGAATAACAATTGGTGGGGAACAGCTGGAGATAGTGGAGAATTTCAAGTATCTGGGAAGCCTGATACAAGATAATGGAAGAAACGATAGAGAAATAAATGAGCGGGGGAGGCAGGCAGAAGCATTTCGGAGGAGTGTGGGAAGCATGTTATGGAGCAAGGATGTCCCTCAGAACAGCATAAAGATCATATATCGGACGTACTATGTCCCTATCCTGACGTATGTCTCGGAGACCTGGGTTATGGAAGGAAGGGAGAAGAGCAAAATACAGGCCAGTGAGATGAGGTTCTTGAGAAGCAGTATTGGAGCTACAAAGATGGACAGAATAAGAAGTGAGAGGACCAGAGAATTAATGAAGGAGGAACCATTACAGGATGGTATAGAGAAATCTAGACTTAGATGGTATGGACATGTAAAACGAATGGAGGTGAAGAGGATACCCAGGAGAGTACATGAGACGAAGTGGGAAGGAAAGAGACCGAGGGGAAGACCGAGAGACAGGTGGCTGAAGGGGGTGGAAGAAAGCGTGAAGAAGAGAGGAGAAGACTGGACTAGCGTGGAGGCTGAGAGATGTTGGGAAGACAGAAGACGTTGGAGAGGCTTGTGTTCCAAACAGACCCGGCCAGTGGCTGGAAACTGTGCAAGATGATGATGATGATGTCTGGCCTAGACCTACTAACAATGTGCATAACCAAGATTGAATGCAATTTTTAGCCTATTTTCATTTTATGAAAAAATAAGCTTATGAGATCACCTTTTGTCTGTGTGTGTGTGTCCCTATTAACTTCTAAATGGCTGGAGCGATTTCAATGAAACTCGGTAAGATCACCATTCTATCCAACCCCGACCGTGCGAATTATTTCACCAGCATTCAGTATCTCCGAAAGTATTACCGATATCACTCTGAAATTTTGTACGGTGATCAAGGTTACCACTAGAAGTTCACCTATGAGACTTTCAAAAACCTGGTAACTACAAAACCAACATGGCGGCCAAGCGAAGTTGAGACTTTTAAATAGACTTTTCTCGCGATTTTACCACCCAAACGTAATGAAACTTGGAACAGCAAATGTTTATACACATTGTAATGCACTGGCATCTAATTTAGTTCAATTGTTTACATAACCTCAAGATGGCGGCTGTGCAAAATTTTAAAATTAAGTTTTTATTTCTTGTGTCGTAATCATACGATCGAAGTGAAAGTTTCAATAATGAACCCACGCAATAATTTTCGTTTAATGGTACATAACTCTATGGCCTATACATATAACAATCCAAAATGGCGAGCATCCGAAATATATGACGGTTCTCAATATCTACGAATCTTTTATAGCAATCAAATTGATATTTTTTATGTTCATAGAGACTATGAACAAAAGTTCACCTATAGGACTTTCAGTAACCTGGTGAGCACAAATCCAACATGGCGGTGACGCGAAGTATATATATTTAAATGGACGTTTCTCGCGATTTAACCATCCGAGTGCAGTAAAACTTTGCACGTTAAATGCTTATACAAATGTTAATTCACTGGCATCTAATTTATTTCAATTGTTTTCATAACCACAAGATGGCAGCTGTGCGAAATTTTAAAATCTCATTTTTATTTCTTGTGTTCTAATCATGCGAAGAAGTTTGAATACCACACGTACACAATAATCTTCATGTAATAGTATATAAATAAAAATCCAACCTGGCGACCAACTGAAATATTTAGACGGTTCTCAATATCTACGAATCTATCACAACCTTCAAACTGAAATGTTGTATGTTGATAGAAGCAATTAACATGAGTAGGATATATGAAAATAGGCTGTATAGTTCTTCACGGAACTACTTGTTTTTAACGTAAATGCCAAAACAAACGGAAAAGCAAATCAACACTCAAGAAGTGACGCAACGCACAGAAACGACTTGAAGAGGCAATGTTTCGCCAACGTTGCATAAACATTACATGACTAGGAGTTGCAGCAACAGTGT
This sequence comes from Meconema thalassinum, assembly GCA_946902985.2. Lineage (NCBI taxonomy): Eukaryota > Metazoa > Arthropoda > Insecta > Orthoptera > Tettigoniidae > Meconema > Meconema thalassinum. The sequence continues at coordinate 177,402,762 of OX336397.1, read as the reverse complement.
GTGAAACATCAGTTTGGGCGTCCCTTGCACCACTGCTACAATTATCTTCCATTCAGACTTTCACCAGACTACTCGTGCTAGTGCTTATTTTAAACATTACAGCACAGTGTAACTGGTTAGCAAGCCTTAAAGTCAGTATGTTGTCGTATTTGACGAAAATCCACCTAATCCGAATTTTCGCTAATCAGCCCAAGGTTCGGTCGCAATTAGTTCGGATTAGTGGGACTCTACTGTATGTATTTGTTATGAACTACAGAAGGTGAAAACGGAAATCCTTCGGGAGTGATGAACCAAGAGATCCTAGACTTTTGCCGAACTAATATACCTTATTTGATATTCCCAGAGTCACCAGTTGAAATTACTGTCCGTCATCACTACTGCACTGGAAATATGTGACTTTAGTTATTTATTGTTCATTCAATGATGGCTATTGTCAATGCTTGCCACGGCGGGCAAGTGGTTATCGTCTCGGTCTATTAACCCCAAGTTTGCAGGTTCGCTCCTGGCTGTGGTAAGTGATTTTTGGAAAGCGACAAAAATCACGACACTCATGTCATACGTTGTTGGCATGTTAAAGAACCCATTTGAATTCAGTGGGCTGTGTTCATAATGGCAAAATTATTCTTGGGATTTTCCGCCAACACAAAAGTTCCTTTTTTCTCTACTAGAAAGCGCTAGTGTGTCAAGAACCTTAGATATCAAACCTCCTTGACTTTCATAATGTTCTAAGGAACGACAAAATTCGAATGTCAGCTGCCCTCTCGGTGTCAAATAGCAAAGCTTGCACCCGGCACCTTAGGACATACGATATTATTATTATAGCCAACAATGGTATTCCATGATTATTGCCAAGCAACCACCTCTGAATATATATCACACTTCCTGCCATTGTTTTGCCTGACCAACCGTCGGAGCTGCTCACGCCACGCTCGTTGCTATACAATGACAGACAGAACTCTCAATAATTAAGGGGGGGGGTCCAATAGCCAAGTAAATACGGTATAGTTTAGCATGTCCCACTGACTAGGATTATATTCTGTTGGAAAGTTGCATTATCAAATGACTAAAACCGTCTAAAATTACTTCATTGTACAAAGACAAAAGACATGATGAGCCACCCTGCTAGTTACTGATCAATGCACAATCAATAAGACAGACATAGAGATGATGATGATAATTGTTGATTTAAGGGGACTAACATCTAGGTTATCGGCCCCTAATGGTTTGGGTGATAGTGAAAGATGAGATGAGAATGAAAACTATAACTAATACTAACTACAGAAATGGTAAACAAATAAGAGATAAGCCAAATAAACGACAGAAAGAAAAGAAATGTCCTCAACCCTCGAAGAATGAGGATTGAGGGACTTGGAAGGAAGGAGAGCCATGAAAGGCAGATAGGAAAGGGAAAGAGGAGAGGGCCGGCCCTAAAGTCGATGGAAAAAGGGAAAAAATGGACCCAGCTCAGGGATCCTTCGGGATCGCCAACTCCTGAGCTAACCAGCCGTGAGCCCCTGAGGGTGTAACACTATCCAGGGTGCACCAGAAGTGGTGGGGCTACATACACCCTGCCTCCTTGAGGGCCTTGAGCACAAGGCAGGGGATAACATGTAAAGAAAAGGAAGGCTGACCCCTCGAAGAATGAGGGTATCAGGAAAGATGAGACAAGGGCCAATTAAGGTGGAAAAGTGAAAGACCCCCCTAGTCCTTGGATACCCTAATACTGTCTGGGTCGGAAGAGAACACGAGTTGACCAAGAGAGGTTGACAGGAAAGAAGACAGAGAGGAGCTAGGCACAAGTAAGTGGAAGCAATGCTGGACTCAGCTGGGGTCCCGTGGTCGCCAAAGACGTCCCACTAGATGTGAGCCCCTGAGGGGGGGGGGGGACAGTCATAGAGGGGGACTCATGTTATCACTACATGAGACTCCACAGGCTGATGAAGGTTTAACATGGCCGGCCCCGTGGTGTTGGGGTAGCGCGCCTGCCTCTCACCCGGAGGCCCCGGGTTCGATTCCTGGCTCCGTCAGGGATTTTAGAAACTGACATGAGGGCTGGAACAGGGTACACTCAACCTCGTGAGGACAACTGAGTAGCTGTCTGACTGTGAGGCAGCGCTCCAATCACGAAAACCAAGATTAACAGCCAAGGGGACCCGATGCGCTGATTACGCGTCAGCCCCTAAACTTAAGAACCAACCAACCCAATATCTGCAGAACAAATGGCTGGGCAGCAGTCGCTTGGTAGGCCTAGGCCCTTCATGGGCTGTAGTGCCAGGGGTTATTTATTTATTATAAATAGTCCTTACAAAAAGGTATTGGAAAGTGGAAACATTGTCCTTTCCTGTCCAATAATGGACAGAAGGGAAATATGTTTCTTGAAAGGATACGATCCAAAACTTCCAGTTGTCCAGAGTTCGTATCCGAACATACTCGTCGAACATCTCCCTCATCTTGCTGGCTCTCTGGCGAGACACGGGCGCTCCTGTGGCGGGCAGCATGGATTGGCAGTTGCTGAAACACAGGAGAGGCTGTTTAATACATCAGTCCGCGTCACCTAAACGTCATTATAAATCGTGAAACAATGTGCAGGTTTGTCAATAATGCAAAATATTAAATGGACAAGAATTCCGCCTGATCAATACACAACTTTTCACAGTCAAGGGGCTATATTATACCCATTTGGTACATGTTTCGAAACCTTCCCTAATGGCCCCTTCATCAGCCATACACAGAAACATTTGTCAGTTCAATCAAGGAAATACATTAAAAAGGTTAAAACTAACATGAGAAAACTTGATGGAAATGAGACATAGAAAACTTGAGGACAGTTATGGTGCAACGATCCCTCCTTCGTATGAAGTCAACAAAGTCTTAATATGACCAAGAGTTTTTTAACATACTTTTAACTCTTTTTATGGGTCGAACTCCGTAGGTTATTTGGACACGGAATCCTGCTATTATATTTTATGAGAACTCGAAGATTATTGCAAGAGTCATATAACTTGCACTTTAACACACTATTTTTAATGTGTTTTTCCATTTGTTTGTAATATTTGTAAGGTTTTCTCAGGACAAGTTATATTCAATGTTTTTGCACCATAACTGTCCTCAAGATTTCTATGTCTCATTTTCATCAAGTTTTCTCATGTTAGTTTTAACCTTTTTAATGTATTTCCTTGATTGAACAGACAAATGTTTCTGTGTATGGCTGATGAAGGGGCCATTAGGGAAGGCTTCGAAACATGTACCAAATGGGTATAATATAGCCCCTTGACTGTGAAAAGTTGTGTATTGATCAGGCAGAATTCCTGTCCCTTTAATATTTTGACTTTTAATCAATACGGAACCATGATTGATTCTACTAATACAATAATGCAAAGCATTGTTCTACAGGGTCTTTCACTTAAAGTGGGGCCGGCCTCACGGCTGGCACAGCGCAGCAGGTAGAAGGTCAGATGAGCACATTGCAACACGGGGCTGAGACAGTTGCCAAGCAGGATTTGACGAGTAAAGTTGATTTAGTTATATTTTGTGCATAGCCTATTATAAGTTACACGTGTTATAAGTTTATAACGTGTGTACGTGGTTATTGTTTAATTGTTATTGTGATTCATCTCTACTTAGTATAAAACAAAGTCCCCGATTCTTGGATGTTACGGGTAAACTCGAGAGCCACTGGATGGATTTTGATGTGGTTTTCACCATTCTGTAAAGGATATCTCGAGGATGATTTCTGTAGAAAATAATTTATTTATGATCAAAGGAAGCCGAGCAGTAACAATTTCAGAGGAAAATTAGGAAGAAAAAAAAAACTGGCATCAGAGCACTTTGTAAGCTTACGCTGGGCAAACCGTTAAAAATATCAATATACTATGAGTGTAAGAATTGTTCAGCATGAAAAATTCTACAAAAAAGTCCCCGAGAGCATATGTCTATCTTCAATACATCGCCCACTATACGTGTTTTTACGTTTTAATTTCTTCCAACCATATGCCCATTCAACTAGTGAGGCGACAGTTTACGAGCTAGCTACAGGCGAACCTATTGCCCCAGATACGGCCAACAGCAAACCGTTGAGTCGTGTTGAGTTAAGACTTCTGAGAAGGGTGGTTGTATTTGGAGTTTCCCTGGAAGTGCAACTCGGCTTTTCTTCTTTTCGCCTGTGAACTTTTCGTTTCGCAAAATTCACAGTCAAGTTACGATTGGACGGAAGGGGGATTTGTGTTTCATGCACCTCACCATTCTTAAATTACTTCTGACAAGAATTTGTTGCACGTGCATCTCCATGATAATATATTTAATAGTCCAGTCAGTGATTTTAACCCATCATGCCGAGACGGAAAACAGATATTGGTCGTTCATTGACATTGGAAAAAATAAGCGCTTATTACGTAATGCATTCATAACTGTTCCCGGGCGAAGCTGGGTCGGGTTGCTAGTAATTTTATAACGTGTTATTGCTAAGTGTTAAATCCTATTGCTTCAATTTTTATTTATGGGGAAAATTGAAACAAAGTTTATGCAACAAACCCTCACACTCTACATGGACTCAAACTAGATATCATGAGAGAAATTGAGGCTATCTCGGTAGACGAACTAATGCATGTGAATGAAAATTTCCTTAGAAGATGCCAGATATGTGTAGATGTAGGTGGAGGACATTTTTCAACATATTCTGTGACAATGGGCGAGTTCAGCGGGCTCATTGCTGGCCAGCAAACGGTCAGCAGATTCTGAGTTTGCCGTTCAGCGGGCTTGCTAGCGGATGTGACGTAGGTAGCAAGGGCTCAGCAGAGCCAGCAAACTTTTTCTCTGCTGGCTTGCGGCGCATGGCGGGGAATCAAATTGATCAAGTTCGGCGAATGAACCTATTAGGTTCCTTAAATTCTATTTCAGTGTTGTTGAAGTTGTATAATAGAGCCAAGATGATAATTGTGTTGGAACTCGCATCTTTTCTCTTGGGATGTGTGAGTACCCGTGAATTTCATACTGTCTCATTTATATTTAAAATTATAAAACTTTTTCCTCTTCTAATTGTGGTTTTTTAATGTCTGTTGCATTAAATGTCTATAAAATGGTGGTGGGATGGAACCAAAGTCTAAAAAGAGAAAAAATAGCAATGAATTTTGAATAAATTAATATGAATTAAGTTAATAAATGGTTTAAAAAATATGTTCACTTCAATTCTTTTTCTGGTCTCCCTATCTTATATACCCTTATTACAAAATGTGGATAAACGAATGGGTAGATTCCCAGGTAAGAGCACAATTCAATACAAATAGCTGGCATTGAATATTACTGTAGTAAATATTTTCTGTCTATCTGTCAGCCAACATAGGGAAACCATTCCAAATATTCAACCTTATTTTGAATCCATATCATGAAGGACATGTATATTTCTCTTGCATTCCAATATTACAGTATTCTATGGTGAGTATCGACTTACCCTCAAGTTTCATAATATTAAAAGAATCTATTTTCAGACAGTCAACACAGCAATGTGGTCAATTAAATCCTTTCCAGTTAGTGTGACAAATTATTCGGGCACATACTGTGTTTAGCGACTGAAAATTGATTCTTTCTTAGATAAAAAAGGCGACACTCGGGATTTTTTTTTTCTAAAACTTGGTCTAGTCTTAGTTGACTGAATAGAGAACGTCTCCCCTAGCTGTGAAAACTTCCTATTAAATTTTCATTAAAAGAATTCTTTTCAGTCAGTCAACATGATTCTGTCCAATTAGTTTGGGAGAGGAGCAACAATTAATATTTTATCACCCAAACCTTAAAGAAATAGTTATTGTTGTTTTAAGAGGCGGAACTATGAGATCATGTGCCCCCTTAAAGAAATATTACAAGAATTAAGTTATTTATTACTCGACACATTTTTGTAGAAAAAGTTTTTGTATATAAATTTTTAATCTCATCTGATATGGTACCTTATTGAAATATATGAGGGAATTAAATAACTGAACGGCTTGGGGCAACAAAGTGATATCCCTCATTTTATTAATTTTAAGCTAAAGCAAAAATAGCTTGCCAATAGCCTTGCACTACAATTATTTACATACAATGCTGTGTTTTACCACTATGGGCAGCAGTAATATGAACAAACTTCTTTGATTGGATTTTATGGAATTAATACATGTTAATTTTGTGGGTTATGTTGCCCCAAACAATTGGCTTGTTTGATAGTAGGGTATTTTATGAAAATTGTTTTAAAGGGTGGAACAGCGAGGTCATCTGCCCCGCGTAACACGTAGGGGAATTAAATAACTGAAGGGCTAATTCAATATTTCTTTACAAATTTCGACGGATGTTTAAATAAGAAATCAGCCTAATTAAAGGAGTGGACTAGCCTACAATAAAATTGAATTTCAAAAGAAGAGTTATTCTTATCGTCAGGATGTCTACCCCCTTATTATTCCCGTTTTCAACAGGGTCGGGGATGAGATACGATGAAAGTCTATGTGGCGGTTGGTTTATACCGCCGGATGGACTTCCCGACGCCAACCTCATGAGAACTGAAATTAATGAAACTTGACTAGGAGATGGAAGATAGAGGTCGTGGCCTATTAGAAGGTAACTTACTGTCCCGGTATTTGCCTGGACCTGAAGATTGGAAACCACTGAAAACCATTTACATGACGGCCGACGGTGGGATTTGAACTCACGTCTCCCGAGTCCGCAGATAGCTTGGCTCCACGGCCTAGCGCCGCGCATTAACAGGGCTGTCTACAGCTCTGTCGCATAAAAGTTATTATTTTCTATGTATTTATCATAGACCATAGACCAATAAGTATGGTAGCTTCAAAGGAACTCTGTGCATTGCTCAAAGTTCCCGCGTCAGGTTGTAGCAAAGCGTTCAGGCGGGCTCACGCTTGCTAGCCTAGCAACAAGTCAGCAGGCACCTAGCAGGTTAGCAGATTGCTGAGCCCGCTGAACGCGCCCAATGATTTTACTTTGATTCTGTGTAATGTGTGTTTGCTATCTCTGGACCCCAAGCTCAGTGAGTTGTCACTTTAAATGAAAGACCCTGTATTTCTGAAATATCAGCACATCTCTCATTTTATTATTTTATTTTAATATTTAACGTCTCCCACAAATACAACCCCTCGTCCTCGTCGTGGGAGACGGGCAACGTAATGAAGTAGGGGATTGCCTGTAGGGGCGAAGTACAGTGGGGACTTTGTGTGCCTCAAGACCGCTACGGTATCTGTGAAGGCCCTATAGCAGTGGTTCTGAACCCGTAGAGGTCTGCGGACCACTCAGTCTGAAATTGAATCATGTACAGACCACCCCCTCCCCCCTCCCCCTCCCCCCCCCCTCCCTCTCCCCCCAATACATCTAATCTAATCAGTCATAACCCTTCCTCAATAACACTTATCTTAAAGATATTTCAATTCAAAATCTGATAGTCATCGTCGCGAATACATTCGGACGATTCTCGTTCTACGCACACCGGTTTCGAAATCCCCAATTATTGGCCACTTTTTTATACGTGCTGGGGGACCCTTTTCTCCCGCGGACCACCGGTTAAGAACCACTGCCCTACAGGAACCCTGAAGAAATTACGGCTAACGGGGCTCTGGTGAATCAACTGCTGCCTTGTAGTTTGGAGTTGGTTCTTCAAAGGCTAAGGGAAGAAACCCTGACAGAAAATCAGCCTGGTGCCTCAGGCTTAAGGTGGCAGCCCCTCCAAGGCACTCGGAGGCAGTGGGTTAATCACTCGCTCCTCTTAAATAATCTGATTACGGAAACTGAAGCGAAATTACAAAACCGGTCGGATAACCTGATGACGACTTTTGGCATGAAGAGGACTACGAAAATCGGTTTCTGGAATGTGAGGACCTTGATGGAGAAAACCAGACAAACAAATGACACGGGAAATGAAGAACAATGGGCTGGATATCCTAGGATCGAGTGAGGTGAGGTGGCCAGGATTTGGTGAAACTGATGATCAACACCAACAAGACCAAAGAGATGAGGATAAATTCTGACGTCACGACAAGCTTGACAGTCAACGGAAAGGAAATTGAGCGAGTTGAGTCCTTCCTCTACCTTGGAAGTATAGTCACAAATGATGGGGGAGCAGAGGAAGATATTCGAAGCCATATCAGGAAGGCAAATGGTGCCTTTGTCCAGCTCTACCCCATCTGGAGTAATAGAAACATTTCCAGGAAGACCAAGCTCCGCCATTTCAATAGCAACGTAAAGTCGATTCTTCTCTACGGCTGTGAAACATGGAAAGTCACAAAACCGATCAACAACCAGCTACAGGTGTTCATTAACACATGTCTACGTCGCATCATGAATGTGAGGTGGCCGGACATAATCTCAAATGAAGATCTTGGGACCATCACCAATCAACAACCGATTAGCATCCAGATCAAGGAGAGGAAATGGCGCTGGATCGGTCACACACTAAGGAAGCCGGACGGAGCTGTTGCGCAAGACTGGAATCCTCAAGGCACCAGAAAGCGAGGTCAACCTAAGAAGACCTGGAAGAGGACGATCGAAAATGAAATTGCAGAGGTGGACAAGAACTGGAGTCAAGTGAAGAGAATGGCCAGGAATCGCACTGCGTGGAGAAATTTCGCCAAGGCCCTATGCTCTGGAAGGTGCGGCAGGAAATAAAGTAAGTAAGTAATATTTAACAATAGAGTGCACTCCCGATAATTCGCAGTAATTAATGCACGAACTTCCGCGAATTATCCGCAGTTATGATTTTTGAGCCTAGTAAAAACAAAACTCTTCATTTTTGAAATGTATTTTATGGACACGGACTAGATCTCCGTTTTCCTCACCGACAGTCGAATTCCGTACAATATTCTCCTCACTTTCATGTTTGAAACCATAATCGTCTTTATCATCAATTAACTACTCAATTACAGCATGTCGCTTTGTTCTGCATCTTGACATTCATCCAGAGTTTGCCTTAATGTTATCGTTGTGAGACCATCTTGCCCGTTGAAAGCTTTTGTGCGAGTGTTGACTGCATGAAGATCGTCTAACAAACACGCACTCGGCGCAGTTAGTGTTCTCAATTCTCAATGATTTTATCTCCACGGATCGCATCGCATTAAAATTCTTTAAAACGAAGGAGAGATTATTTTATTTAGTGGAATGATAAGTTGCTGTAAAAAAAAAAAAAAAAAAAAAAAAAAGGAAACTCTTGGAAACCTGCAAATTACCCGCAAAGCTAATTATCGGGAGTACACTGTGTATTACAAATCATCCCAACCTCACTGACATTTCCACTTCAAGCTGTCTTTTCAAGAGATTTATCTTTCATTATTAATCTAAACATTGTAACATTTGTTTCTTAGTCATTTACAGTATTTTTAATAATTTTTCCTCCTGATGAGAACCTCATTGATGCGCTGCTTTTTCCACTTGCGTGGCGATCTTTGGGAGTTTATACTCTTGTCCGGTGTCACTGTAAGCAACAGTTTTGTATGAGACAAGTCTCAGATTTACCCCCAAGGAGAGCGGACTCCCCATTTATAATAATTTTAGATAATTAGTATTTTGGAAGTAACTTTTTGAAATCAGCCTGTTTATAAAATGTTGTGCTAATTTTGCAACTTAATTTGGATTATCTACTGTTCGGTGAAAAATGTTATATGTCAGGGGTGGCCAATAACATTAACTTTGGGAGCCACAAATTTATGAAGCTGTTTCGAAGTGAGCCAGATTGTTAAAAAATGAATGATTTATAAAATAAAGACACTTATTTATACCATAAAACAAAGAAACATTTATATAGTTTACTTAACATAATATGGTAGAAGGAGATGTATTGTGGAAGTGTGAGTTGTGTGAAAGTTGGAGGGGAAAGAACAGACTGTTTCAGACAAATGAGTGGCCTGAAACAGGGTAGTGCGCTGTCACCTCTTCTCTTTATTGTGGTTATGGACGAGGTAATGACACGGGTAGCAGGAAAGATAGGAGAAGATAAGATGAAAGCAATGGTGTTTGCAGATGATCTCATGGTCTGGGGAAACAAGGAGGAGGAAATTCAGGACCAACTGAAGGCTTGGGAAGAAACAGTGGGAGAGTACGGATGGAAGTTCAACACCAGTAAATGTGAGATCCTGTTAACGACCAGGAAAAAGGACAGACCAATGAGTGGGATAACACTTGGAGGTGGACAGCTGAAGAAGGTGGAAAGTCTCAAGTACTTGGGAAGTATAGTGGAGGAAATGGGAGAAATGACAAAGAGATTATGGAACGTGGCAGACAGGCAGAAGCATTTCTGAGAAGCATTAGGAGCTTAGTGTGGAATAAAGATGTCCCACAAAAAAGCAAGGAAGTGTTATACAGAAGCTACTATATCCCGATACTGACCTATGCTTCAGAAACGTGGACAATGAAGAAAAGAGACATAAGCAGAATACAGGCAGGTGAAATGAAGTTCCTGCGAAGTAGGATCGGAGTAACAAGAAGAGACAGGGTGAGGAATGAAAAGGTCAGGGAAATAGTGAAAGAGGAGCCCTTGCAAGGTAGGATTGAGACATCAAGACTGAGGTGGTATGGACACTTAAAGAGAATGGAAGAGAAGAAGATTCCCAAGAGGATACATAAGATGCAGATGAAACGACCAAGGGGAAGACCAAGAGATAGATGGCTGAAAGGAGTGGAGGAATGTGTCAAGAAGAGAGGCGAGGACTGGACCAGAGTGACAGCGGAGAGGTGGTGGGAAGAAAGGACTAAGTGGCGAGGCTTATGTTCCAAACAGACCCAGCCTGGGGCTGGAAACTGTACAAGATGATGATGATGATGATGATGATGATGATGACTTAACATATATGGTAACATTATTGTTCAAACACAACAAGATCAAGGATTTTACTTTTGAGAAGTACTTTTTTGAGTGTTCATTTTTGCTGTTAGTTGTTGGAAATCTGACTGATAATTGGTAAGCGCAGTTGGCACGAGTTCACTTCAAAGTTCATCAGTTAGTTCAGTTCCATATTTACATCAAGTTAACTTGAGCGTTGAGTACACCAGCACACTCTTTTGTTAGTAAGTGTTTCTTTTCTGGAACTTTCTTCACAAACGCTAGTCCATTGAAATACTTTATATGCTTGTTAAAATCTGAACTATTTTTTCAAGGAGCCACACGAGATTGACTCGTTGTGACCACCCCTGTTATATTGTAACCGAAGCAGGTACACTGTGCTCAAGAATTACTATTTACTGACTTACAGTATTATTTTCCTATTTCATTACACTTTGTCAGTAAGGATTTTGGGCAGACACAGTCTTTTCTTGTCTTTTCAAACTTTTAGTTAGTTATTATTGCTTTAACATCTGCCACTCGTAACAAAGATAAAATTATACAAATTTAGAAGAATTTAAAATTATTAGGGTTGATGCCAAAAATTAATAAAACAAAAAATAAAACTAATAATAATATACAAAAGTTACCGAAAACAAAAATTCAGAATTTCAAGAAAGAACAAGTTGTTTGAGTAAATGTCCGAATAGAAAGTAAAACCCCTGTGTACCTGATGGAAGCGTTGAGACACTCGATCTCCTGTTTCAAGCTCTGCATCTCATCGCGCAGTTGGTCTCGCTCCACTCTTAGCTGCTGGATGTAGTCCGCTCCTTTCTGCAGCATCGCCGCTTTACTCAGCTGAAACAACACGTCAATACCACTGTTTAAAGCGGCAAATAACATTCATTTTTGGTGGAATTTCGCATAAAAATTGTGATCATATTTGAAGATTTAGCTTGCCCTTTATTCTGTACACAATTTGAAAGGACAATTTTAGAAAGTTACATAAAATAGTTCATAGTTATGAAGTGATGAGTTTTGGAACATTTCGCGAATAAATGTCTCAGGGTAAGTGAAGGTTCCCTAGTATTCACTTGATTGGACAGACTTGACATACCGGTATAACGGAATTCCAAATTCCTCATACTAAACGTGGGATAAAGAATATTGGCGACTTATGAGATGCAGAAATTTTAAAAAAATATTTTGGTGTTAATTTGCAAATAATTTTGATGATTTCAAAGTAAAATGTTAATCATCGATTTGGTCCGAATGTTTAAAATGGTCAGTACATTCCCTTAGTTGGTAAAAAGAAATCTTGTTCTGTGATAGCAGAGTGCATGTCAGATCTATCGTTCTATCTATAGCCAAGATGAGGGTGAATCGGCGAGATTGGTTGGATAGTGAACAGCTGAGTGGGCGCAGGTGCGTCATTACTCACACTCACAAGTCGGTCAACCAGGCGAGGATTCAAGGGGGGGAGGGTCACTGGGGTCATGACCCACCCCCAAACGGAGACCAAATTTTTTGCAAACTCAAAAAACGAAAACACAATAACCAGACAAATAAAACTTAACGAATTTTAACTGAAAAACAGTTTTTTTCATTTTATTCAATACTGAAAATATCTTTATTGCAATTATTATGTTCTGTTACAACTGTACATATTTACAACTTCATACCTGTTATATAAAAACGATTATTTATACAACAAAATCAACTCGTTTATTTTGTTTAGCAAACCTTGTGATTACCGAATCGATGTTTATAGTGATGTCACGATGAATGTGCAGCAAGGCACGGATAAGAATTTGGGGTTTTCTTCGCACCAAAAAATTTTGCCTACGTCCAAACTGCAAGCTTGATTGGCAATTTAAACTGTGACTTTCTCCCTTTGTCGGTACCAACTCGACCTGCCGAAACTGTAACGTGCCTTGATACTTTTCTCGAAGCTCGATGTAAAAGTCTCAAAACACGCCCTTGCAATTTGCACAAATATTTTTGGTGCGCTAAACGCATCAAATTTCTATCCATGTAGCTTGCAAAAAAATTGGTCTGGTTTTGTATGTTAGGTTATTTTGTGATTGCATTGTTAGTGATACCATTTTTCTGAACAATTTCGATCCTGTGACCCCCCCCCCCATCCCAAAGCCAAACTCTCGTGCCTTGAACTTCATTTTCCGCCTGCTTGTGTGTTCCTATTTGATTCTACCCAGTGCTATGTTAAAACGATGTTTAACTGGACAGGATCCATCATGTACACAGCTCTCCCCTATTCAGGCCGATCAGAGGAAAGTGGACTGGGTCGGGGTGTGAATTAAGGACCTCCACCACTCACGTCGTTCTTCCACTCCACTTTGTTCAACGTTCTCCCTCACTGCATCCTTCCACCTCATCCTCCACCTTCCTGTGACTTTCTCAGTAAATACTCGTTTCGGGACTCTGTCTTTTCCCATTCACATCATATGTCCATACCATTTCAGTTTACAGATCTCGATCTTACTTCGGGAATCCTGTTTTTTCCGTAATTTCCTTGTTTCTAATTTTGTTGGTGCGAGTCTTTCCAATCTCTTGATCTCTGCTGCCTGGATTCTACCTTCATCCCGTTTAGTTGTTGTCCCTGTGCCTGCTGCATAAAGGTGTGTAATATGTTGAATACTTCCTGGTTCCACACCAGACCCCTCACTTATCCCTCCATCGCCTGTGAGGACACTTCCTAAGTACTTGAAGCTTTCCACGACTTCTAATGGTTTGATTCAGTAAAGTTTATTTTTATTATCCGCCCTTTTTCAATACAATCGATTCTTAGTTTATGACAAATTAGGATACATGTTTCGGGACATTTAGTCCCTTCTTCAGTCCACTTGGTGACCTCAAGTTAACATCACTCAGAGGAAATCGATATAATTATGGAGACAGTCACACCTTATATACAGTAATACATTCTAAAACTAATAAAACCCTATCAAAAAACATGCTATATTACGTGCCTATGTACAGGAAATAATTGATACACTAAGAACATATGTAGATAAATATACTAAAAACAACAATTCTGCATGTGGCCTTGAGTAGCTTAGTTAAAAACATTGTGCTCTATCCTTTTAAAAAATAGAGGACATGTTAAAAGATAAACTAAAATAAGTCAGATATTTCTGTATTATAGGCTTGTTGGTTATGGAACTGTGGTATGTCCATTCATTATGCAAATTGAATTGTCCAAGACTACAAATATGAGCGATATGACGGGTTCTAATGGTTTTCCATCGACTGCAATATTCCCCCTACCATCTCGCACATTTCTTCTAATATTCTGTTATTCTGACTTGAATTATCCTAGTCATTGTGATCTTCCTTGCTGTGAATTATCCTGAATTTGATTACTTCCTCCTATGGCAACTTGTAAGTACCGACCTAGTCATGCGAGTGTGGACTTTGGTTTCCGTATGTTGGCACCTTGTCCCGGTTGTCCCTTCCCATTTCGTAGCAGAGTAATTCAAGGACTTTCTATCAATTTATTGTTAGAGTAGGCAACAACATTGACCTTTTGAAGCTTTGGAAATGGGACGATTACTTCCCGACATCAAATGGACAGAAATTTGTACCGTATGTGCCGCACGCTTAGTAAACAAAACAGGGATACTCAAGGTCGTTTGATTCAATATTGGAATCGTGTTTATGTCCATATTGACAGTAAGATTAACTATGACAAATGATGCCGAAGAACTCTATCAATCAATACAATATATTCATTATAAATGTACATATTATATATATATTGTATTGATTGACGGAGTTCTTGGACATCATTTGTCATAGTTAAAACAGGGATAATGGAGCTCACCTTGGCCGTCGGGTTCTGATGCAGTTGTGGAATTAACGAATGCAACATGTCGAAACCGTTCTTGATATTGCACCTTCTCTTGTGTTCGGCTTTAGTATGGCACTCCCTCCTGTGTTCCTGCAACAGTCACAACCATATATTATTAGTATGTCTCTTCATGGGGTGGAACATCGAGGTTATCTTCCCCAAAATATCCTCAATTCACTTAAGGGGGGCGCTAACTGAACAGTTGAACAAAACAGTTCCGTTTCTTAACCACACAAACTACTCAATCAATCAACATAACATAAAATAGTTAAGTTACTGAATATGTATTATCATTCACTGATAACAACATTACAATTAATGAATTCTTGAAAACAAACTACAGTAGCACGTCATTTATCAGGACTAATTGGGACCGAAAGTGTTCCGGATAATGATTTTTCCGGATAATCAAATATGCGTTTATTTAATAGGAAGAAACATGCAGAGTACATTATGGTGATAACCACCAAGCTTCTCATTTAGCAGCAACGCGTTCTCTCATAACAAAGATCCAGAAATGGAACCTCCCTTACTTCTTGTCTGAATAAACCATAAGTACGTCGCTTCTTCCAATTTTTCATTTGTTGCTGATCCCAAGGTTTTTCTCTTTTTAGACTCTTATTCACTATCTAACTTCGATGCATAATTCAGAATTTCACCTTTTCGGTTCTTCAAATCATAAATTGTGGATTTTCCAACACTGTAAGTTTTCATCAGACACTGCACACTCTCACCCTTATCCAATTTATTATATTAATGATTTCCACCTTCTTCTCCATCGATAGAACATTGCGATTTCATTTTTCCTTTTTCCCACTCGTGGAACCCATTTTCACAACGTAATACAGTAATACACTCACATACTGTATAACACGTTGAGACATCAGAGTAAACAAACGGTAGGAGACAACCGAGACAACAATAATTGAAAACGAGAACCGACTCACTACTGTAGGCAGCGGGCACTTCCTCTTAACAGTAAGCATTACATTTCAAACCATACTGTTTTACTGTCTAAATCCATACAATCAACCATGTTTGCAGACGATCTAATAATATGGGGCAATGAAGAGGTAAGATAAACACTGCAGCCATTACTCCAGGTCAGATTAATGCAAATTAAGATACTGTGAACATTTCAAGTAGATAGATGCTGTAATTTCTGAGATTCATCATCATCATTTCCCTTTTCCAGCTGACACTGGGTGGGGGCAAATATGGTTCCTCTCCGCTTTGTTCTGTCGTTCCACCATTCCTCTTCCGACACAGTGTTCCAATCCAGGTTCCGTTTTCTAATACTATTCTCCACAGAGTCCATCCAACGCATTCTTGGTCTTCCTCGTCCTCTCTTCCCTGTCATCCGTCATTCCAGTGCTCGTCTTGGTAGCCTTACTTCATTCATCCGTTTGACATGTCCAAACCATCTCAATCTGTTTTGCTCCAGTTTGTCATTTAGTTTCTGTACTCCCAGTTATTTCCGTATATCTTCATTTCTCACTGAGATTATGAACCTTATTTGCATACAAATGAAAGTGGCTGTTAAAGAAATGTCTGCAAAGGTGGATGAACTTGGTACATGTTTGCCAATGTTGACAAACCTCAAAAACCCTTACATTTTTGCTCCAAACAAACTTTCTATCATATTTCAATATGTTGAGAACCAAAAACATCACAAAAGAGAGAATTGAATTTTTCAACTGAAACCTAAGTTAGCACCACCTTAAAATGTTAGCTAGGTGAAAGGAAGCTGTTAGTCAATGAGCCGAGCTAACACACAAACCAGTAACACCATTATAACAAACAAGTCCTGTACCAGTGAAACCTAGATTCATCGTTTGCCGGGGGACAACCCTGGATGTGGGAAAATGATGATGATAATTGTTGTTTTAAGGGGCCTAACATCGAGGTTATTGGCCCAAGGATGTGGGAAAACATTAAGAAGATAAACACATACCTGCCAACATCTCAAACTGAAATTTCGGGAGATTTTGAAGACGATCGATGTCTAATCATATTTCTTCACCATATTACCGAGGAATCGACAAAATCACTCAGATCAAAAAATCACAATAGCCTATCGGATAGTAATGCCAACAACATCTAAGTTATACACAAATAATTTCACATGCTAAACAGATACAATATTCTACAGCCTACAACTACCTCTCACCCACAGGCTATTATTAAAACTTCTAGGAACACACGCTGAATTAACCATTTCAAACAAAGATATATTCAAATCCAACCAAGCGGTAGGAGAAGTTCTATAGAATATCTATAAATTATCGATATGAAGCGAAACTGCGGTAAAATCGATCTGTTCGATGGATGACTGGAGTTTGTCATCTCACACTTTTAGTCCGAAATTACAAGTGGGATTTATGAAAAATCGGGAGATTTAATACGCTAAGCGGGAGGGCGGGAGAAGTGGAGTTAAATCGGGAGTCTCCCGCCTAAATCATGAGAGTTGGCAGGTATGTAAACATTAAGCTCAGCCCAAATATACAAGGTTCAAGTCACTTTCTAACGTTCGCTTTTACGAAATCATTATTCAACCATTCCCAGAAGTTGCCCCACTCTAATTTAATATCAATGCAATCCATCAATCGATCAAAAGCAACAACAACCTATTGTAAGAGCAGCTCCGTAGTGTCCACAAGAAACAAGAGGCGAGTTGAGCAGAATCGTGAGAATGAGCAACGTGTATTTATCGCATTATTTTGCATTTGGAACCAATTATGCATTTCACTGCCATCTGTAGTGCTACGACACACAAATTACTATAACGTGGTAGCATTTAAAAGTACAAAATTTCACATTTGATGTTAGTTAAAAATATGTTTTTTGGTTGATATTACATTGTAGCAATTAGAACTAAAATAATGTGGTGCAATAACAGAATATTGCTAGTCATATTATTAACAAGTTAATATAGTAACAGATAAGGTGAACGCACCAAAATTATGAAAATTTGCACCCAAATTGTACTTACAAACAACCGGTTTTGTAAAAATTGTGTATTTTGGTCCTTCGCCATCAAAATTCGTTGCATTTAAAAATTCCCAACACATTTCACCCCCCAAAGAAAGCAATTTTTTTGAATTTGTGTTTTTCACGACCATTTGTGTACATCAAGTACGAAAAATAAAAAGACATGTTTTTAAAACCATATTTAGCATAAATCCAAGAAATTCGCATTTATCATATAATTTTGTAATTATCGCACTATTTTGCATTTGGAACCAATTTTGCATTACACTGCCATCTGTAGTGCTCCGACACACAAATTACTATAACGTGGATATGTTTTGGGCCGGGGACTCTCTGGCATGAATGAGACACGAACGTACAATAACATTTTCTAAGGTACTGAAGGGGAGTTCCAATGGCCTATCTTCTTAATGTTAATTTATAATAACTTCATGTTCCTTTTTCACAGAAACTACTGGGTAGATTTAGATGAAATTTTATTTCCATACTTAGTGATCATTTCTTAGTACTTTAACACGGGCGTTTGATGTTTCTACTATTGTGACCATAATAATATTTTTTTATTTAATCTCGAATTTTTGGTTTTAAAAATATTCAAAATATATCAATTTTTTTGAAATGTATTTTAGCTAGAAAAAAAAATCCTGTGTTAAAATCTCATGTACAAGCCAAGCTAAAGATGGTAAAAATTTGAGACTTCTGTGATAAGTGACAACTGAGAAAAATGAACATTTAAGTGCAAAACAACAAGTTCTGAGAAAATGCCTTTGTATGTTCTAATTGTCAGTGTTTTCTAAGGCGCACTTCATTATTTAAATAAATATTACACATGTTTCGCAAATAACAAACATGAAGTATTATACATCATTTTAAACGTCAAAGTACCAGCTTTCACATCATATAAAAATCTGAAAATTGATATTTTTTCCATTTTTATCAATTGGAACTCCCCTGAAATTAGCCAAAATACCTTTTCTAATGATGGCAAATAAATCAGGAAATGATGTTTACTTATATAGTAAAATTCCAGCTGTGTCGGCCATTATCCATGTGAATTATGCACAAGTACGGTGTTGCCAACCCCAACCTTATGGTACTAATTGTATAGGCGGTCAAGTTAGCATTCTGTGAGGGGTTCAAATGAAAGGAACAGTGGTTACAGCGTAACATGTCGTCAACAGTGCCCCGATAGCTTCTCGCGGCCAAGGCTGCACCTCAACCCGACCATTCTAACCAATGGGTTTTGACAGTGGATTTAGCCTGCGGGCTGTTAGCCCTGGGTTTGTCACGCACAGTGGGGTTGTCACACACCAATAATCTTGAATTATTGTGATGTGTGCTGTATCCGACGTTTTGGCAACAATGTGTGCGCCTAATTGACACTTGAACGAGATTCGAGCGTTGTTGGAACATCGCAGCCATTGTTAAAGGAGCAATAAATTAAATAAACATAATTTAGCACATATTTCAGGTGCAGTAGTGACCAGGGTTGGTAATGTCCCACAGAAGATGAAACAAGACTCGCACCCACGGTGGAAGACTGCCACAAGTCAAAAAGGACACTTTTTCAGAAGCATTTAAAGACTTTGAGCTAATAGGAAACATATAAATATTTGCATCACTAAAGTGAAAGTAATGTATTACTAACTTCTAACATTGTCTCGTACTATACAATAACATACAAAGTTATTTCATGGATTATAATTATGTGTTTTAATAAAAAATATTAACAATTTTGAGTTATGGCCGTAGA
Organism: Meconema thalassinum; assembly: GCA_946902985.2. NCBI lineage: Eukaryota > Metazoa > Arthropoda > Insecta > Orthoptera > Tettigoniidae > Meconema > Meconema thalassinum. The sequence goes on along the minus strand of OX336397.1, from coordinate 177,383,367 downwards.
ATTGCTATTTATAGGATCCAAGTTGTGGCAGGTTTACAGGACACTGACTTGTCCATAGGCATTTATAAGTACCACATAATACAGAATTCATGTTTTTTGACTTGTGGGAGTCTTCCACCGGGGATGCGGTATGTAAGAGCCACGATGACGTCTAATGCAAGTGTAGAAGTCTTGTTCTGGTCTTGTTCAGAATTAATGAAACATCTAGTTACCGTGACAACAAGTGTGAGATGCTACAACTCTAAGAGATGAAGGTTTCTGGAAGACTTTGGGTTTTGTTAACTGAGGTTGAATCCGAACAATCATGGGACCACAAAATTTAAATGAAGAATTTGGGAAAACAACACAAACACTGTACCTTGGGCGGAATGGAGTCGATCCTCAGCAAGCGCTGGCCTCCCGAGCGCAGGGGTAGTTTGGGCGGTGACATGGGAGGGGAGATCATCCCCACGGGGGAGGGGACAGTGGAACTGTCGGGAGAGTTGAGCAGGATCTGCGCACACAGACAGAAAATACAATTGGTTGAGGAGACTCACAGTTATTAGGTCATGTACTAGAGCTTCAGCTGCCACGGCTCCTACAAGGTCGGACATTCTACTTTGGTGGTTGGTTCCTCCATGTAGCCCCATGTACTTTGGGTGAGTGTAGAATCTGTCTGATAACCGGTGTTAATTGTGATGGCTGTATTAGTGTGTGTTATCTGTGATTCAGGCAAGGACTGCAGACGATCAATTTCAAGTAGTTCCTACTTTTGCTACTAAATGCTACTGCGAACTTGGCTACTAGATGCCACCGCAACCGGCACCTGGCGACAAATGTTGGAACTTAATGGAGCGTTAAGGCTGGTTTACAATTGGCCCGGGAACGTGAACTTGTATATATGAGTTTGTTTACTCTATTGTGTGTATCAAGTGTATGTGCTTTAAAATAATTTCATGATGGTGATAGAGGACAATGACATTGCGATAGCGTAGTTCATCTATCCCTTCCGTACTGCGCATGTGCAGGTACAACGTTTCTGATTGGCTCCGGGAAGCTCCGAGAACGTCAAACATGAAACTTAACCATGTTTCCCGTTGACCTTTCCAGGCTGCTCTTAGCTTCTTGTTGCTGGAGATTGATTGTGAACCGACCCATAAGATAGCATTCATTTCAACTTCCTTCTTGTTCCCGGGCAATTGTGAACCAGTCTTTAATCAAATCTAACCTACAAATTTAGTGTCACACAATTGTAGTTAGTGGAAGGTTCTTTTACATGCCATAAATCTAAGACATGGGTCTCTCGGCTTTACTTCCCCTCCGAAGGAAGGCATACTGAGGGATTTTTAACGCCCTTAAAAAATCCTCCCACTTCGGCTGGGTTTGACATAGAAGCATAGAAGCTCAGCATGCTACCAACTACGCCACCAAAGCCGTGACATTCTACTTTACACAACCTGATAGCTGAAAGCCTCCTTGGTCATTGATGCACTTGTAAAAGTCAAATTTTGGATAAAACAATCCTTACTACCAAACAATGGAACATCACGACGAAACACTGATGGACAGCCAATCGAGAAGAGGATATGCTCGAAGGGCAACTGTGCACTATAACCACTGCCACTTCCAAAGTCATTACACCATTTTGAGCTGAGTTGCGGACACGTAAACATGGCTGCTATGATTGCTACAAGTTGTGGTTTCTTCACGCAGAGGGAAATAGTGCACCGGGAAGCTCTTGAACACCCGGTGTCTTAGTGCCGAGCAACTTGCACCTCTTCCTTCAACTGAGAAACTGGCAGAGGCCACGTCAACTCATTCAAGGAAGAGGGGATAAGGGGAAGTTCGGTTCACACTCCACTGTGTTTATACAAGACTTCTGATAATAGATTCATTGAATTATTTACTTTTATCTTTAGCAGACCCATGCGAGAACTGGACACAGTTCTGCCAGGGGCTATCGTCTTGTTTATTTGTTTAAACAAACTTCATAAACAAATATATTTTCGTTGACTTTTCATGAAAGCAGGATTTTTCCTGTAGTATTGAGACGATTTGTAAGATATTGGTACAAACCACATCTTCTAACTCCCTCTGGAGTTTTGTGAAACATACACCTTAGCAAAAATTCAGACTTACACGACCGGAGTTGAAATAGGAATCTCTGTTTCGCGGGCTTATAGGCCGTGTTCTAAGGACATTTTGTCGTCCTGACGTTTCGCTGAAGACTGCGTACAGCATGTTCACAGGTTACGTTAAGGGAGGTAAAACAAGTAAACAGAAGATGTATAAATAGTCAACAACCCACACTAGAGGCTACTATAGCAACGGCGTACCACATAAAAGTAATGCATCAAGGACAGGGCTGCTCGTCTGTTGCATCTTCTCGTCTACGACGGTCAATGAGGGCAGGCTTAAGGGGATTAAGGACTGGAAGCCAAGCTCTGTTCACACGTTCTGCTTCCTCCTTAAGATTGAAGCTGTTACACTGACCGGCAAAAAAAGTGGAACACTTTAATATTTTATGTAATTTCTTAATTTATTCCACTAAAATGTATCCGTTTTCCAATATTTGCATTATTCATGTTAATTTTAGATGGTTGGGCACAGAAAATACCGAAACATGTTTTACAACCCGCTTTAACTCACAAATGTCGTTACATTTTGCAAATCTTACAATTTTCTATTTTTTAGTAATGCTCTTTTGGGCTGGTTTTTATCAAACGTATTGACAAACAAAACAGTATTAATATTTGCACTGCACTGCATGAGAACACTGGTCACTAAAAACGAGTGTTTCCACCTTTAGCATCAATGACAGCTTGTAAACGCTCAGGCATACTGTTCACAACTTGTCGAATGGCATCTGCCGGGATGCGATCCCATTCATCCAGCAGCGATGTTCTCAGTTGTGCCAAGGTGGTGTGGTCACGCTGTCTGACGTTCCTTCCAAGCATATCCCATACATGTTTGATGGGGTTCAAGTCAGGACTACGAGCTGGCCAGTCCAGGGTTTGAATCCCCAATATTGTACAACACAGCGAGCAGTATTGTAACATTTTTAATGAGTTAACTATACGTGGTGATGACTATTGTGGTTCAATAAAACAAACATGATATGAATAAATAATATACACTGTGGTGTGACCTTACCTGTGATAGTGTAATATAATAAGTTGTTGAGCGCCAGATTCCTATTTAAGATAGTGAATCGAAATTTATTGATTTAACCTCGGCTATCAGCAGTAGAGTCGAGAACCACTTACCCGGGCCGTAGTGAGACAAAGTCATCTAACCAATCCGTATTTAATCAAGGAGTATGATTGCCTTAAAGTACCAACTACAATGAAAGAAATAGGCATTACGTTGAAGAGAATGAATTTATTAAATGCAAAAACAAAATATTAATAAAACAGAATAGTGATAGTCACACAATTGAATTTAAAATTACTCAATGCGGCAATTAATTATTTAAAAGAAAATGAATATTAAAATGAATTGAAAGTTAAATGAAGTTAAATTATAATAGAGACGATAGTTTTATTGAATTGTTGGCTCACCCAGTCGAAGACTCGTCATATTTAAGAAATGATCGATGATCTCGTTGTTACGTCGCTTATGTTTAAAAAAATGATGTGATATCTCAATTACTATGAAATATCCTCATTAAGTACGTTGCCATCTGTAGAAAGACTCTTGATCAGGGATATAACCCATTATGTATTGATATAGATGTCGGCAAGACATCGTTCAGTGTCGACTCTCGGTGCTCAGTCCATTAGGACCCAGAAAGCAAGGTTACAACTTCCTTCCTTCATTAAGAGCTGTAGATCAATGCCATTCTTGTCCGATGTTGCAGGTACAAATACTAATGACTTCCTTGTCACGTGGTGTCACAGCTTCCCTCTCTATTAGCCTTCTCCATTCTTGACTCATAACTTGCAATATATATTGACGCGTATATACCGTAGAAAATGGCGTGTTGGTTACACCATAGTGTGTTTCTTAACATCTCAGGAAAATGACGCAGTTTGCCGTGGTGAAATTCTTACTACGTCGTTCAGTTTGTGACGCACAGGGTTAGTCCATATCGCCAGTCTTGTTGCAATATATAATACTTCGTCTCTTTACAAGTAATTGTTAATAAAAATCTAATTGAATATAATAATCAAAACCGCTTACAATTATCTGATATAAAAATCATCTCATGGATGTACTAGTTAATAATAATAATAATAACATGATAATAAATGAATAACCCTTTAAATATAACAGCTATGGGATCGAATCGTTACAATCGCCCCTGATATAAATAATTTAAAATAAAATGTAACATTATTTATATCACTACACATCCTACACAAATGAATACAAATTTAAATATTAATACCCCCATAACGACAACATACAAATAATACCCTTCAACAATACATAAAGATATACAAGAACATACTCTTTTCACTTTACATATTTGTACTATCATTTCTCATTCTTCCAAATGTTCATAATGTTCATTCTTCTTTATATATGTTGTAAAAAAAATATACATAAATGTATTCTTCACAAAAAAATCATATTTTAACTTTCATTCATCTCATTCTTCCAAATGTTCATAATGTTCATTCTTCTTTATGTATTAAACGAGCTGTAAAAAATATACATATAAAATGCCCTTCACTTTTATTTTTGACATATATGTCAACGCTGCACTCGTTTATATTTCGGTGATCGTATGCATGACATACAATTTTGGCTTCATCTCTTTAGAACGTAGTTTTTGTATATCAGTCTGGCGTAGAAGTACATTGTTGTAATACCAGCTGATTAACCCATAATAACTATTACAGCACACGATAATAGGATGCAAACAATACAATATTCCTTTCGTCTTTATAAAGGGATTACTCAAATGCAGTAAAATTTCAATAATTGAAGAAAAAAAATAACTTAGCAAGATATTCAAGGCAATTCCAATTTCAGTGCATATGTCATACATGTAAATATTTCCCCAAATACATAATGACATCGAAATACCTCAAAGCAGTTATTAAACAGTTCATTTAAATATCCAAGTTACTACTCACCTGCCTTCGTGGCTTAATTCTTTCTTAGGCCACGGCCGCCTCCTTCCAAATTAATACTTCCTAAGTCTCCACGACTTCTTAACTTCTCATAAAACCATAATTCCTCTTTACTACTTCTCGAAAACAATAACTTGTTTTTTTTTTAAATCACCAATAAACATAAAATCTGACTTCTCGTTCACTTTATAAAATTTAACTTAGCGTCAAGATATAACTTTACCGTAACGTCATTCCTTACTTACCATAACAAAATGATTAAGACTTAGACAAAATACTACTCAATACCTGAATTACGTATATCACTAAACTATTTCACAAAAACACATGACAAACTCCTCGGAATAAATATTTCGTTCCACAAAATATTAATGCTCTTATACTTTGAACTTAGTCTATTCATGATTTGACTTTTTGCTGAATGCCTAAAAACCCCCCTTAGTTTTCTCTCAAAACTCTTAATTAAGTACCGTGTCCTCCAAACACCACTTCCTACTTGTTCTGACCGCCTGGACTATAGCTCACTCTTGCTATACCAGAATCTCTCAAAACTCATCGTGACATCACACGTCACATACAAAAAACCTCCCCTATTCGTGGTATAATCCCACTTCTTCTTACTGTTACAGGTCACCTCTTACTGACCAATAACACATTAAATTTCAGCTAAAAAAAAAATCGTACATGCTTCGACTAATTCCTTGGAATAATAACATCACACTATGCTTTCCTAGCTATTGTCTTCCTAAAATAATGACAGTGTTCCTGTTGATAGTCAATAACACCGACACTCTTAATTAGCAAATATTCTCCCATAATCACTTCATAAAGCAAGTTCTGAGTTCTAACACAGTTCAGATACTTTCTGCTCTACCAAATTAACTGCGTAAATTACACCTGCCTTTAATTGAAACTTCATTATTACCCCTTAGGTATACTCACCTTACATTACTAACTTATTCTTGTCTTCAAAATATTAAACTTATCTTTACTAACTCCGTATGACATAAATAAAACTTTAATTTCTCGTCTACTAAAAAAAAATGATTATCTTTAAATCCTCAAACGTCGAATTATAACAAATTCCTTTCAATATTAGTAAATATTATGTCAACCTTTTAATTATAATTATTATCTTTACTTTAACCTGTGTGTAGGACAACAATCTACCACATCATTAATTCGTTATTATTCATCAGTAACTTTTTACTAAAAGTGGTTTAGCTCGATAACAAGCCTTGTAATATCTTTAAAACGTGCGTAACTGTAACTAAAACTTGGACAATCTTACCTTTGTAATCTCTTATTACCTTGTGTGCATACATCCATATATACTTAAAAAAAAACTCCCTTATTAACTTCACGTAGTCCCGTAGATACCATAAAAAATCTCATAACTCAACGGAATATACCTTGCTGACCTACTTCATCCTCCAAAACCTTCTTAAAACTTCATTTGGCATCTTACCAAAAACTTCCTCAAAAAACAACTTCATTTGGTATCTTACCAAAACTTCCTCCTTAAAAAAACTTCATTTGGCATCTTACCAAAACTTTAAAACCACCTTGCTCAACGGCATTACCTTCGTTGGCCTACTTCTTCAAACTCACGTCCATTTACGTGAAAATACACACATACACACACACATATCTGTCAACAAGTACCAGATGTCCTAATTAGTTACTACTTCCTCATTTCAACCCGATGTTGGTTAATTCATACAACGCATTACCATTAACAATTCTAAACCACTTATAAATTTCTCAACATATATCCGCTGATAACCTCGCTGTCCTCAACTGAAACTTCTTTATTAAATCAATACTTAATTCTTCAACTCACTAGTTTTATTACCACTGTATCATCTGATCTTCACTCACTTTTGAATTAAATCTTTATTACTATTATTCTTAATTATGGTTGCCATAATAATTATTACTTTCTTTCGATTACTTACTTATGTAATAACCTTCCTATTTTTAAAATTTAATTCTCACTTCATCCAACTTACCTGCAGTTTAAGGACCTACATTCAACTTACCTGCATTGCTCAATAGCACGACAACCTTTGTCTTCCAAATTAAATGATTTTAGTCAATCTAAATCAATAAGCGTAGGCACTACGCGCCCCTTACCATCCTAACTTCACGACTGAATTAAAATTACACACAGCAGGTTTCTTATCTACCTCTTTTAAGTCATATTAAACTTCATTACTTAATATTTAAGTCATACGGAAGAGTAACTATCGGTAATATAAATTTACATCACTACTTTCTCTGGCATTTCACCGTTCTTACCATCTTCATCTTCAATTCTATCTCTTTCTAGGGTTCCATTTTCCTCTTTTCTTATAACATTACTTTCTACCTCTTTCGGACTACACTCATCAACAGTAACATTATACTTCGGCTTTCCTCCTATCATTTCCCCAAGTCTGGCTAATTCATTACGCCACTGCACATCATATGCTTTTTTTTTCTCTTTCATTCTGATTTCTTTTTCCACTAACAACTTAATTCTCTTCTCTTTCATTTTACTTCTAAAATATCTACCTACATGTCTTCCCTTCACTTCTCCACTACTAATATTTAATTTTCTCTTTAGCCGTTGCCCATTGCTTCTCCTCTTATCTATCTCTCTCCTCCTCTTAACCTGTTTACTAATTATGTTCTTCTGACTATGACTTAACGCACGCTTCTCTGCCACTAATAATTTCATATTAACTTCCTCTATCACAGGACTAAATTCTTCCCTAGTTTGCCTATCTAACTTATCTATGATTGTCTGCATCTTAATCTCTTGGGTGCTTAGTACTTTCTTTATCTTATCTACTTCTATCCCTATCTTTTCTCTCATCTTCTTCACTTCTTTTTCGCTACATTCTATAGTCTCTTCTACAGCTATCCTGCGTTCATCTAAAATCTCCTTCAACTCTACTATGCTTTCTCCTACTATCTCCTCTGACGCTAATCTATTTTCACCTAAAATCTCGTCTGACTCTAATCTGATTTCACCTAAAATCTCCGCTATTTGCCGTTCCTCACCTAAGATCTCCTCCGATTCCAATCTGCTTTCACCTACAATCTCCAATGACTCTAATCTACTTTCAATTACAGTCTCCACTAATTCCAATTTGCTTTCACCTAAAATCTCGTCTGACTCTAATCTGATTTCACCTAAAATCTCCGCTAATTCCAATTTGCTTTCACCTAAAATCTCGTCTGACTCCATTCTACTTTCAATTATAGTCTCCTTACAGGCTGTCTTTACTGATTCTACTGCAGTTTCCCCTAAAGTCTCTACCACCTGCCTAGTTTCCACTTCTACCAATTTGCTAAAACTTTCACCTTGAGTTGCTATTTTCTCTTCAATCACAGTTACTATTCTTTCCTGAATCCTACTTTCTGCTGCTTCTAATTTCTTATCTACTGTCTTAATAATATCTTTAGCCTTCATCTCTACCTCCTCCTTAATTTCACCTCTGATTTCCTGTTTCACCCCCTGAATACTCTCCTGTAGCATATCATACTTCATGCTTAATTCTCTATTCATCGTTTCCACAATATCTAGTTTTACATTATTCTCTTCCAATTTCTGATTTATTTTACTCATATCCTCTCTCATCTTTTGATTACTCTTATCTAATTTCTCACCTAAATCTCTACTCAATTCCTTCCTACTTTCCAAATTATCTTTCTTACTCTCTTCTATATTTTTATTCATATCTTTATCTAATTTCTCAAATTTATCATTGAATTCCTTCCTACTTTCTAAATTATCTTTCTTACTCTCTTCCATATTTTTATTCATATCTTTATCTAATTTCTCAAATTTATCATTGAATTCCTTCCTACTTTCTAAATTATCTTTCTTATTCTCTTCCATATTTTGATTTAGCCTACCAATATCTTCTTTCATCTCCCTACTATTTTTATTCATACTCTCATCAAATTTCGCACTTAAATCTCTACTCATCTGCCTTATGAGCGCAGTTAATGGATCTTCAGGAATCTCTATAGACTTTTCTTTCTCTAGACTACCACTAGTCTCAGGATGTACCTCTATATTCGTCTCGATATTTTCCTCTGAATTAGTGTCAGGGTTAACCTCAGGATTATTTTCAGGATTACTCTCAGGATTATTCTCAAGATTTACCTCCGACATCTTGGTATTATTCTCTACGCTCTCAACATCGCTACCGCTATCAACCTCCTTATAATTAACTTTCTTGACTGCATCCCTACTTCTCAACTGCCTCTGTTCCTCCTCCGACATCTCGAAGTACACCGTATAACAATTGCCCTTCCAAAATTTCACTTCACTGTCCCCCAAAAGCACTGACAATTTGCACTGAAATTATACACTCCTCTGACTAAATACCGAATGGTTTTCGTGTCCTACTTTGTGGCGCCAAATGTAACATTTTTAATGAGTTAACTATACGTGGTGATGACTATTGTGGTTCAATAAAACAAACATGATATGAATAAATAATATACACTGTGGTGTGACCTTACCTGTGATAGTGTAATATAATAAGTTGTTGAGCGCCAGATTCCTATTTAAGATAGTGAATCGAAATTTATTGATTTAACCTCGGCTATCAGCAGTAGAGTCGAGAACCACTTACCCGGGCCGTAGTGAGACAAAGTCATCTAACCAATCCGTATTTAATCAAGGAGTATGATTGCCTTAAAGTACCAACTACAATGAAAGAAATAGGCATTACGTTGAAGAGAATGAATTTATTAAATGCAAAAACAAAATATTAATAAAACAGAATAGTGATAGTCACACAATTGAATTTAAAATTACTCAATGCGGCAATTAATTATTTAAAAGAAAATGAATATTAAAATGAATTGAAAGTTAAATGAAGTTAAATTATAATAGAGACGATAGTTTTATTGAATTGTTGGCTCACCCAGTCGAAGACTCGTCATATTTAAGAAATGATCGATGATCTCGTTGTTACGTCGCTTATGTTTAAAAAAATGATGTGATATCTCAATTACTATGAAATATCCTCATTAAGTACGTTGCCATCTGTAGAAAGACTCTTGATCAGGGATATAACCCATTATGTATTGATATAGATGTCGGCAAGACATCGTTCAGTGTCGACTCTCGGTGCTCAGTCCATTAGGACCCAGAAAGCAAGGTTACAACTTCCTTCCTTCATTAAGAGCTGTAGATCAATGCCATTCTTGTCCGATGTTGCAGGTACAAATACTAATGACTTCCTTGTCACGTGGTGTCACAGCTTCCCTCTCTATTAGCCTTCTCCATTCTTGACTCATAACTTGCAATATATATTGACGCGTATATACCGTAGAAAATGGCGTGTTGGTTACACCATAGTGTGTTTCTTAACATCTCAGGAAAATGACGCAGTTTGCCGTGGTGAAATTCTTACTACGTCGTTCAGTTTGTGACGCACAGGGTTAGTCCATATCGCCAGTCTTGTTGCAATATATAATACTTCGTCTCTTTACAAGTAATTGTTAATAAAAATCTAATTGAATATAATAATCAAAACCGCTTACAATTATCTGATATAAAAATCATCTCATGGATGTACTAGTTAATAATAATAATAATAACATGATAATAAATGAATAACCCTTTAAATATAACAGCTATGGGATCGAATCGTTACAGTATGAGGACGGGCATTATCCTGCATCAGCATGAAATTCTGACCTATGAAAGGTGAAAAGGGCATCAGATGGTTCATCAGGATCTCTTCGATGTACCTTTGGGAATTGAGCGTCGCGTGATTGATGCACATCAACTCAGTGCGGGCCATAACGTTGATGCCACCCCACACCATAACCGAGCCAACTCCAAATGGAGTCCTGGAGGAGAAAGCAACAGGGCTGTACCTCTCTCCGCGCCTTCTCCACACTCTCTCTTCCATTAGGAGATCTAAGATCAAAGTGACTCTCGTCAGTGAACAGAACAGAGGCCCACTGCTCGTGGGTCCATTCCAGATGCTGCCATGCGAAGCGAAGACGCGCTTTACTGTGATGTCGTTCGAGTGCGGGTCCACGTGCAGGTCTCCTGGACGAAAGATGAGCTTCTTCAAACCTTTTTCTTACTGTTCGCTCACTCACTCTCACATTTCTGACATTTTCCAGTTGATTTTGTGCCTGGACTGCTGTGGTATGGCGATCACGCAGAACTTGCAGGGTGAGAAATCTGTCATCCCTGGCACTTGTGCATCTTCTACGGCCTGACCCTCGTCTCCTGTCGTAAGTTTGGAGTTCTCTGTAACGTTGCATTGCACGGTGAATGCCACTGAGAGATGATCCAATGACCTCAGCAACATAACGGAAGCTGCAGCCATCCTCTACCAATGAAATTGCCTGTGCAGCTCCTTCACGGCTAAGAGGCACGTCTTAGTGTGAACTGCACATGGATAACTTGCTAAAATGTATGACAATGGTTCACACGTGTTCAACAAATGCCAGTTGTTATCCCTAGAACAACAATAAGCGAGCGGCAACACTCATAAACCTTAAACGCTTACAGTCCGCTTCCCGCCATAAAACCATTAAGATAGGCTCATCGAAGATCGGGGGTAATTGGTGGTAATAAATCACCCTAAGAAATGTCATATTATCAATTTCTATTCACGGATGTTTCAGATGTTTGTTCTAATGCGTGAAAAGCTCTTAAAATGTGAGTAAATCTTTTTCGTGGTTAATTTTATACTATTTATATTACTTTTTTTAACTGTTCCACTTTTTTTGCCGGTCAATGTAGTATGCTTCAGGATTTCAATGGCCTCCCTTTGTAGCCTGGCATGATAAGACACCGTGGTGGACAGAACTGAAGCATACTAACAGCTTCAATCTTAAGGAGGAAGCAGAACTTGTGAACAGAGCTTGGCTTCCAGTCCTTAATCCCCTTAAGCCTGCCCTCATTGACCGTCGTAGACGAGAAGATGCAACAGACGAGCAGCCCTGTCCTTGATGCATTACTTTTATGTGGTACGCCGTTGCTATGGTAGCCTCTAGTGTGGGTTGTTGACTATTTATACATCTTCTGTTTACTTGTTTTACCTCCCTTAATGTAACCTGTGAACATGCTGTACGCAGTCTTCAGCAAAACGTCAGGACGACAAAATGTCCTTAGAACACGGCCTATAAGCCCGCGAAACAGAGATTCCCAATACACCTTACAGTTTTATATATTATTATTATTATATACATAATTGTAGGTTGAAAAAAAAAAAACCTTGTAATTGTGCTATTGGTTGGCGTCTTTCAGTCTCACTGCATGCGTGAATTTCTCCCTCTCTGGGAATAGCCCACCAGAGACACATGACACACATCATTGGAAGGTGTAACGAAGGTAGGAGATCATCATCTTTTTCAAAAATCCGACATGCCAGCGTCGCGAAAGTGGAAGCAGTCCTCCTATGCTGTATTGTCTCTAGGATAGGCCAACAAGCTTGAGATTGTTGGTGAAAGTTGGCAGCCATGGCCACTACACCATCGGTAATGTGGTGGAAAATGTATCGTATTTTTAGGATCCGTCTCAAGTAATGGGTATGGAAGACAATACTACAGTCCAGCCACCGAGTGTCCAGCTCTGACATTTCTCATGAGGGAGGGAGATAGCGTTGCCAGTTTTGTTCCGCAAAATACTTAACAACCTGGACTACATAAAATATTTCACATGTTTTTAAATGAATTGTGATGAACCTTTGACCATGTTACTAAAGTAACATAACAAACCTGCACTAACACACAGAGTAGAGGAGAGTCATGGCAACATCCAGCTAAATGTTAAGACCGGCTCCCCGCTGTTTGGTACAGGTGACAGCGACTTCGCCAACATAGGCGGGATTCAACTGCGATTTACAATTTAGGTTTTGTAACTGCAAAATGTCGGAATAACAAAATGATGCATAACATTGCAAATGGGGTGTGGGACTTCCACGTTACATAGTGAAGATGCTAGAGAAGAATTACTATGATGGTAAGTTTCAGGGCTGTATTAACAGCTTCTCACTGCCGTAAGTTGGCTATATTGTTCTCTTTATCACTCGTCTCCCACCATCGCCAAACGTCAGAGCCGGACACTCAGCTGCTGGACTGTAGATAGCATAGATAGCAGATCATCGCATATCAATATCAAGCTGTTGTCCAGAGAAGTTGGAGGCTGTAGATTTGGTTTCAGCATCACCATCATCTTTCCTGGTTGTCAAGTGGCCTCTAGTGCTGTCTTCATCATAGACCAATCATGTTTCTCAAGAGCTGTGGTGATCTGTTGCAGTAGAAGTGTGTTATAACTATCTGGTCCAGGCAGGATGTTATCTCCCGACAGAAAACTGTATCCGGGATTATCAAAAAAAAAGGAAGCTTGCAGTTTAACGTGACCGTTAATCTAGAGATCATGAGCCACGGGACCTCCTTTTTACGTGGAATCCGAACCACAGGACACGGCATTTCACTTCGAAAATCTCACATGCATTGACCGGGAATTGAACCCGGACCGCCTTGGTGAGAGGCATACAGCTAGACCGCTGAGCCACCACGCCCCGGGATTATCAAGAGTTTAGTGAGCAGTAGAACAAGGACCAGTTCCACTGCTCGCAGTACGCATATCCTGTAAGCCGAGCATTCTCTGCACGCTACCACTGCGGCGGCAGACCTCGTGCAGGCCGGGTATTCCCTGGGCGACTGGCCAGCTATGGCGGGAACGTTCTTCAGGTTGATGTGTGTGTGATATTTTGGCCTGGGTGTTCCTAAGAGCCGGGATCCATGTATTATGTACTCGTTCAATTTCTTCCTTCCGATTGAAGTTATTTGAAGATTTCTATAGCTTCCCATTGCAGCCTGGCGTGGTGGTGGAGACGCAGTTGGGAGATAACATCCTGCCTGGACCACGGCCTACGAGCCTGGACGACTCGTACATAGTTATGAACGCTGGCCGTGAAAGCCTAAATGGTCCAGTTGTTATTTGCTCGTACATGCGCTGTAGCTTTAGGTCTAATGTAACGATGAATAACATTGGGGAACTTCAGTGGTGATGTACGTCCCACAAGAGATCATCATCATTATTTCCCCTTATCCAGCTCCTGCTGGGTCGGGGGTATTTATGGCACTTCTCCACTTTCCTCTGTCCTTCCACAATTCTTCTTCCACGATCTTGTCCCAGTTCAGATTTCTTTTTCTTACGCTGTTCTTCACTGAATCGATCCACCTTGTTCTAGGTCTTCCTCTTGCTCTCTTACCCTTGCACTTGGCCTCCAGCATCTGTCTTGGTATTCTATTTTTCTCCATCCTCTTTACATGTCCAAACCACCTTAGTTTATTCTTCTCAATTCTCTCATTTAGTTTTCCCATCCCAACTTCCTTCCTAACATCTTCATTCCTCACTCTGTCTTTCCTTGTCTTTCCTATCATACTTCTTAGGAATTTCATTTCACTGGCACAAGAGATACAAACTTCTAAAAAGGCTGACGAACGTTTGTGGCACATGATAAATATTGAAATTGGTCCAAACTGATTATAGGCAGGACGTTTGTTTTAGACGAGTGAAAAATCTTAATGGAAGCCTGGAGGCGAGTTACTACAGTACCTGTGTTGTTATCAGCTGCCCCAAGCGGTCCGATGACTGACAAAGCTATTTCACACTACTGCTAGGAGTAGAGTCATTGGCAAATATAATGAAGTTCTGTTCGTAACTACGTAACGTGTACTTCCGCGTCACACAATACTTCGACGTGGACTGTACTGTCTGCTCAAGTCTGGAATTCCATTACAACAGATCGGTGGTGACAAGTGTGAAGCGATAGGGTGAGAGAGTGCGTGTGTATAGGCTCACTCGCAGGCTTCAAGGTCAAGGGCAATCGTCTAAAACAAACGTCCGGCCTGTACCAATGTCTCACCTGGTTGGTGTTGTGTGGCGAGCCGGGCGACGACAAGGTACCCTGGACTTGCGTCATGGTGACGGGCGTGGTGATGAGAAGGGCCGTCGTGGTCTGCGGCACAGAGGGCGACGATTGCGAGGGCATGGGCAGGATGGGCACCACCTGAGACCCCTTGTACCTGTCCGAGCCAGTGAAGTTGAACACACCGCCCGAAGTGTCTGCCACTGCCAGACGCAAACCCAGAGAGTCCTTGTCCGGCTGGGGCGTCCACACCGACGAGTCTGCAACACAACAGAATGTGGCTCTATACTCCCTCGGGGTATGTTCATTTGTCTTTCAAGTAAACTATGTTGGTTTGGTTGACAGTAAATAGTTCAAACAAATAATACGCAATTATTCGCTCTGCATTGTAAGCTTTCATACGGCCAAGAAATATGAAGACAAGATGAATTTCGACAAATAAATAGACACACTACTCTTCTATTCCACCTTCAAATGACTATTGTGCAAATTGTAAATGAAAATCCACGAGGAATCACTAGACATGATTCTAATAATACAACGATACTTCATTTGAACAGCTATTTAATGTTAATTTAAATAAAACCTTTCCTATAACCTGTTGTTGTTTGAGTCTTCAGTCTTTTGACTGGTTTGATGCAGCTCTCCATGCTTTCCTGTCCTGAGCTAATTGTTTCATCTCTACATAGTTACCATACCCTACACAATCTGTTTAACATATTCTAACCTTGGTGTACACCTACAGTTCTTGTCCTCGACCCTTGCTTCCATAACTAAGCATGCTATTCCTGGGTGTCTTAGTATGTGTCCTACCAACCTATCACTTCTCTTCATAAGCAGTCACCAGAAACATCTTTCCTCACCCACTAGTCTTAATACCGCTTCATTTGTAATCCTATCTACCCATCTGATCTTCATAATTCTCCTGTAACACCACATTTCAAATGCTTCTTTTCTGCTGCACCAATAGTCCAAGTCACACTTCCATAGAGCGCCACGCTCCAGACAAAGGCTTTCAAAAAATACTTCCTAATACCTAAATCTATATTCGATGTCAACCGATTCCTTTTCTGTAGAAACGCTTTCCTTGCCTGAGCCAACCTATAACCTATACATCCACTTTCTGCAGTGAGGGGCTTCTCTATAGAACAGAACCTTGCTGGGGCGTGTGTCGGGGGGAGAAGGGTTGAGTTAGCGCCAGACGAACTAGCATTTGCAGATTACACAAGAGCAGGTCGGGAAGCACTGGATGCTGCTACAGCCTTGATACATTCCCAGCTGGCAAGACACCTTAGTTGAGATAATTAAGACTTGTGGTGAGGTACCGCAGCCTCGCATGAACATGGTTAGGTATGGAACAAAACATCGAATTTTCCTACTGAAAACTCATCTTCTCAAGAAGAAGTCTTCCAGTAAGTGTGTTCACAAGTTTCAGTGTCCTGTGATTTTTACTTGTGGGGGAATCTCAAACAAAAGCTATACAGAAACAATCCACATACTCTGGAGGATCTCAAGAACGAAATATCAGTGAGGATGGTTTATAGTGAGTGTCGGTACAATGTGTGAAGGACAACACCCAGCAACTACTCTGAAATTCTTGTAAGTCAGCATCATCAAAGTCCCACTGCAGTCACCCGAGTAAGTAATGATGATTATTAAACACGTTAAAAAGTGAAGCAGGAATCTGATGTTGTATAAGGTGCGTTCAAAAAGTAACAAGCCGGAGGCTGTAATGCGCAAACAGGCGACGACATCGGCTAATCGTGGCGTGTGTAACGAGGTGTGGTTCCAACCAGAGCGTGGAAGGTCACAGCCCGTCGCTAGAGGGCACGCGTGCACGATACAAAGCGAGCAGCAGCATGCATCAATAGTACAACTCTACCAGTTGCATTGCAAACAGTGACATGGAGACGTCAAACGAAGAGCAAAGAGGTGTCGTTCGGTTTCTGACAGCGAAAGGAGTAGGGGGAACGGACATTCATCGCTGGTGTAATTAGAAAACCATTGGATCGACCAATTAAAAGTCTCCATTTTCAGAAAGAATTCTGAGTGAATTCAGAATCAGTAAAGGTTGAGCTTTAAAGTATATGGGATGGGACATGATAAGAACAAAGACAAAAAACAAAGAGAGAGAGAGAGAGAGCAAGTAGCTTTAACATAAATATATATTTTCATCATCATCATCATCTTGCACAGTTTCCAGCCACTGGCCGGGTCTGTTTGGAACACAAGCCTCTCCAACGTCTTCTGTCTTCCCACCATCTCTCAGCCTCCACCCTTGTCCAGTCTTCTCCCCTCTTCTTCACGCTTTCTTCCACCCCCTTCAGCCACCTGTCTCTCGGTCTTCCTCTCGGTATCTTTCCTTCCCACTTCGTGTCGTGTACTCTCCTGGGTATCCTCTTCTCCTCCATTCGTTTTACATGTCCATACCATCTAAGTCTAGATTTCTCTACACCATCCTGTAATGGTTCCTCCTTCATTAATTCTCTGGTCCACTCATTTCTTATTCTGTCCATCTTTGTAGCTCCAATACTGCTTCTCAAGAACCTCATCTCACTGGCCTGTATTTTGCTCTTCTCCCTTCCTTCCATAACCCAGGTCTCCGAGACATACGTCAGGATAGGGACATAGTACGTCCGATATATGATCTTTTTGCTGTTCTGAGGGACATCCTTGCTCCATAACATGCTTCTCACACTCCTCCGAAATGCTTCTGCCTGCCTCCCCCGCTCATTTATTTCTCTATCGTTTCTTCCATTTTCTTGTATCAGGCTTCCCAGATACTTGAAACTCTCCACTTTCTTCAGCTGTTCCCCACCAATTGTTATTCCCGTTGTGGTTCTTTCCTTCTTCCTTGTGATCACCATCTCACTCTTATTTATGCTAAATTTCATCCCATATCCTTGTATTATTCCTTCCCACATGTCCAACTGTTCCTGTACCTCCTCCTCCTTGTTTCCCCAAATCATCTGCAAACACCATTGCTTTCATCTTTCCTTCCCCAATTACTTGTGCCACTTGGGTCATTATGTCATCCATCACCACAATGAAAAGTAACGGTGACAGTGCACTTCCTTGTTTCAGGCCGTTTCTCTGTTCCAACCAGTCCGATCTCTCTCCTCCCACTTTCACACAGCTCACACTTCCCTTGTACATCTCCTTTATCCTCTTTATAGTCCATTTCTCTACTCCTCCATCCTCCAGGGACTTCCATACTTTGTTTCTGCATACACTGTCATATGCTTTCTCAATGTCCAGGAAGGCTATCAGTAGATCTGTTCCATACTCATAGTGCTGTTCTTGTAACTGCCTTACAGCAAAAATCAAATCCACTGTGGACCTTCCTGCTCTGAAGCCCATGTTGTTCTTCCCTCATCCCTCCTTCTAACCTTGTCCTAATTCTCCTTTCCAAAACTTTCTCGAAGATCTTTGCACAATGACTCATCAGTGTTATTCCCCGATAGTTTCTGCAATCTGTTCTACTACTTTTCTTGAAGATCGGGACAATTATTCCTTTTTTCCAGTCCTCTGGGGTCTTCCTTTCCTTCCATGCTGTCCTCATCACTCGGTACAACCATTGTATCCCCACCTCTCCTGCTGCTCTCACCATCTCCACACTCAACTCATCCACACCCGGTGCCTTCCCTCCTTTCATCTTGTTCACTGCATCTTCCACTTCTTTCCATGTTAAGTCCTT
The DNA here is from genome assembly GCA_946902985.2 of Meconema thalassinum. Classification (NCBI taxonomy): domain Eukaryota; kingdom Metazoa; phylum Arthropoda; class Insecta; order Orthoptera; family Tettigoniidae; genus Meconema; species Meconema thalassinum. Next base: position 177,364,699 of record OX336397.1, on the reverse strand, counting down.
TTCTGTTTGCAGTTCATCTTCTCTTCCCCGATTTCTTCCTCCTCACCATCGTTTCCATTTGGGTTCAGAAGTTCTTCAAAATATTCTTTCCACATTTTCTTCAGTTCTTCCCTATTTTCTATCTCTTGTCCCCTTTTGATCACAATTCTAACATAATCCGTAGGATCCTTCCTCCTCTTATTTTTTACCATCCCATACAGGACCTTTTTTGTACCTTCACTATCCTCCATCATCTTTGTCCACTCTTCCATCCACTTTCTTCTCTCCTCAGCCACTACTCTCTTCGCCTCCTTCTTTCTTTCCTGGTACTCTTCCCTTGTCTCTACCGTCCTATTTTGATACCACCTCCTAAAGGCTCTATTCTTTTCCCTTACTATATCTTTTGTCTTCTCATTCCACCATGGTGTTTCCTTCCACCTCTTCTTACTACTTGTCCTCCCACATACTGCTTCTGCTGCACCTACTCGTGTCTTCTTAAATCTAGCCCATTCCTCTTCCACCCCTCTTTCTTCATCTGTTGGAATTCCTTCCTTTACCATTTTGAGGTACTCGACCCTTCTATCCCCTTCTTTCAGTTTCCATATCCTTATATGTCTTTCCTGGTTCTCAGTCCCTTTCTTCTCCTTACTCCCTCTCAGGTTCATTACCAGCAATCGATTGTCGCTATCCAGGTTCTCCGATGGTATAACCTTGATGTCCGTGATGTTCTTATTTAGTTCTTTCTCATACAGTATATAGTCGACCACCGACATTCAAATAAGTTCACAGTTTTCTTCACAAAATTATGATTGAGTCTAGCAATAAACATTGAAACCAGGTTAGTGCCTTAAACACAACTAAATTAAATTCACAAATCTTAAGCACGAATACATGCTTGAAAGCAAGAATCAAGTTGCTTTTGCAAAAAAGAGAATTAGTAACGCAGCTTTTAAGTGGCTGACAGGGAGCAAATCCTGTCATACCGGGAAAGAAAAAAAGGGGAAACTAAAGAAGTTATCCAAAAAGACATGACCTATTAAGGGGGCCAGTAGCTGACAGGGGCCAAGTCCTGCAGTACCCTATAATGATTGTAATGTTTGAGTAGTTGCCAAGATGCAAGAGAATAACTTGCAAAATGAAATAATGTGATGGCAGAAACAGAATACATGATCTGCATACAAGATTTACTGAGAAGATGAAATGGCAGAAACAGGTGGGCAAGTAGCCTATAACCTGAATGTGAACCATAAAATAAGTAGTGCACAAGAACAGTGCAATGGCAGATACAGGTCTGCTTTAGAATAAACAAGACAAAGTATGAAATACATAATACATCTTAGTACTTAACTTTGTAAGATAGTGCTGGCGACAATCCACATTTGCGTAGCACAAGGAAGACATAGGTTATGTCTAGTTCGAGATTGCGTGCACAAAAGTACTTAACTTGAAAGGGTGTGGTTAACATCCCACACGTGTGCGTAGAACACTTGAGAAATAGTTCATTTCCAGTTGTGGTTTCTTTCACAAAAGTATTTGACGGAGCTGTAGAACACTCGCAGAATAGTAAGGTTGACCTTAGCTATTAGAAAGTTGAAGTGACAATATTCACTTAAGTCGGAATAGATTTCCTTAGTACACGAAGATGCAGAATTACGATGCGAAGTTTTTACAATCATGAAGTTTATCGTCCGGTGCTCAAGACGGGTGGTTAGCGTAATGCTAATGCGGAAATCACATCGAGGACGAGTCGGCCTGCAGCTTAAATAGCAGACAGAACAAGAGTCCAGAATGATCGATGTCCGGCCATTGGCGTGTCCCAAACACGTTGCCAGGAAGAAGCGTGCAGATTGGCAGAGAGCGGCCATGTCATGGAGAAGGCCAATGAGTGCGTAGCAAACTGAGGTCAGCTGAACAGGCCATGATACCACGAGGTATGAGAAAGATGACCTAATTAACACTTGGAAAAATGTCTTAAAGGCGAGATATATATTGTAACACAACAGGTGAGTATGAAAATAATTTTAAATATAATTGAATTAAACAAGAAAGTGAAATAAAGTAGTATTTGCCATGAACACGTAGTGACGAAAAATGAGGTTATGAAATCAAATACTAGTCTGACTTTTGCCATAACAAAAACCTACAAAAATTAACAAGTTAATCATTCGCAAATGCGAACAATCGCCGAATGTCACAAGTTTACGGCGAACACTGCATGTCCCTTACAAGGGTCAAAGAGTGGCACAAGCGCTTCAGGGAAGGACGGGTGTCGTTAGCCGAAGATGCCCGGTCTGGGGCACCCCCCTGCATTACCGATGACAACGTCCAGCTGATTGATGCACTCATTACCCAGGACCGCCGAGTGACAGTGAACGCCATAGCCGCCGTGGTTGGATTGAAGTCGGAAGTGTGCACACCATCATGAAGGAACGACTGCACTTGCGCAAAGTGTGTGCCCAATGGGTGCCCCACAGTCTTCAACCACACAAGGAAGCATGTCGAATGGCCCACTGTCTTGGTCTTGGTTGGAGATTGATGCATGCTGATGCTTGCTTTGTATCGTCACGTGACGTGCACGCATGCCCTCTAGCGACGGGCTGTGACCTTCCACTCTATGGTCAGAACCACACCTCATTACACACGCCACGATTAGCCCATGTCGTCACCGGTTTGCGCATTACAGCCTCCGGCGCGTTACTTTTTGAACGCACCTTATATATCGCTTGTGCTCGCCATACAAAGCTCAACAGATTGGAGTGTTGAGATAATAACACAACACTGCCGCAAGAATCATTAGCATCGGTCAGCTAGAACGCTGTTACAAAGCCGTTTTTCAATGTTGCCTTAATGACAATTGAAGTTACAATTCACTTGGATGACCAGTTTCGACCACCAAGCGATCATCATTAGCACCCTTACACTCAGGCTATGTGGGTTAAGTTATTTAGTTGCACAAGTTTATTTTGTTATGGCATTGGTAACTATTGGACTACTGTTATAGTCTGTATTTTGAAAGAAGAACGCTGACAGCACGTTGTCACTGTAACAGGTTAACTCAACGTGAAACAAAAGAACCTCTGGAGTATTCGCTGTTACCTGAATGATCTTCTATCCTGTGGAACAATAGGTACACGACAGTGAGGCAAGAACACTGTGTCGGGCCGTGAGTATAATGCAACACTACTCGTTGTTACCTCACCTTCCGAGTTGATGACAGCTGTCAGCGTTCTTATATCATAATACAGACTATTGTAAATGGTCACGTTAGTGTTTGTAACTTGGAATATTTATAGACAGGGATTAATTCTCATCTCTATAGCTTTATCATACATCTATAGATTTAATTCTCATCTCTTTAGCTGTATCATACATCTATAGATTTAATTCTCATCTCTATAGATTTATCATACATCTATAGATTTAATTCTCATCTCTATAGATTTATCATACATCTATAGATTTAATTCTCATCTCTATAGATTTATCATACATCTATAGATTTAATTCTCATCCCTATAGATTTATCATACATCTATAGATTTAATTCTCATCTCTATAGATTTATCATACATCTATAGATTTAATTCTCATCTCTATAGCTGTATCATTTATCTATAGATTTAATTCTCATCTCTATAGATTTATCATACATCTATAGATTTAATTCTCATCTCTATAGATTTATCATACATCTATAGATTTAATTCTCATCCCTATAGATTTATCATACATCTATAGATTTAATTCTCATCTCTATAGATTTATCATACATCTATAGATTTAATTCTCATCTCTATAGATTTATCATACATCTATAGATTTAATTCTCATCTCTATAGATTTATCATACATCTATAGATTTAATTCTCATCTCTATAGATTTATCATACATCTATAGATTTAATTCTCATCTCTATAGATTTATCATACATCTATAGATTTAATTCTCATCTCTATAGATTTATCATACATCTATAGATTTAATTCTCATCTCTATAGATTTATCATACATCTATAGATTTAATTCTCATCCCTATAGATTTATCATACATCTATAGATTTAATTCTCATCTCTATAGATTTATCATACATCTATAGATTTAATTCTCATCTCTATAGATTTATCATACATCTATAGATTTAATTCTCATCTCTATAGCTGTATCATTTATCTATAGATTTAATTCTCATCTCTATAGATTTATCATACATCTATAGATTTAATTCTCATCTCTATAGATTTATCATACATCTATAGATTTAATTCTCATCCCTATAGATTTATCATACATCTATAGATTTAATTCTCATCTCTATAGATTTATCAGACATCTATAGATTTAATTCTCATCTCTATAGCTGTATCATTTATCTATAGATTTAATTCTCATCTCTATAGATTTATCATACATCTATAGATTTAATTCTCATCTCTATAGATTTATCATACATCTATAGATTTAATTCTCATCTCTATAGATTTATCATACATCTATAGATTTAATTCTCATCTCTATAGATTTATCATACATCTATAGATTTAAGCTTTATCTCTGTAGAATTAAGCTTCTTCTTTAAAGAATTAAGTTTTAACATTATAGAATTAAGTTTCATCTTTGTAGAAATACGATTCATCTCTATATAGTTGTCTCATCTCTGTAGAATTAAATAACCTGAGTGTAAGGGATCTGTTGACGATCTAGGCTGGTTATCCAAGTGAATTTAATAATCTTGTGTGGGTACAATCTTGTTGACCGACTGAGAAGCATACATCTTATTTACTAAAGCACCACTGATAATATGAGAGTGTGTTCCACTCCTGAGCTGAGTGTGTTCACTCTGGCACACAAACTAATGAATGGTGACTGTCTGAAGCCCCATCTTGAATGGAATCAAGTACTCAACTGCTGCGATACACAAGTCTGCCTCTTTTCATGGAAATGCTCACTGGCTATGCTTGTCTACCGATTAAAATAGAAAGTGTTTATTAATGAACGAATACTATCCCACGTATTTTCTTCAAAAATTGAGACTTAAAAGTAGAATGGTGATATCAAGTCGTCATTGCCCACCCTGTGCGATATAAATGGTGACCACATCGCGGAGCAGACTAAGAAACATTTTCGGTTGCAATCATTTCCTAAAATTAGAACGCGGGAATCGTTCTTGTAAATGCAATATCTAATGCTGGGGGTAAAGCCATATGTTTAAAATCAAAATCGTAGTATGTTTCATGCATTAACTGCGCTTTGTCAGGGAGAGAGTGGGGAGAGGGAAGGAATGTACATTCCGCATCAAGTGTTATTGCATGTTGATCTGTTGCTGGTACAAATAACTTGTGTATATACAGTATAAATATCAAGCTCTTAATCCAGAGGGAGTTAAAAGCTGCGGTTTGCACCAAAATCATCCAAATCATCTCAATAGTACAGGAAAAATCTTGCATTTCATGAAAAATCAATGGAAATATATTTGGTAAATTGGCTTTTATGGCCAGTGAATTAAAACTCACCAATTTTTCTAGGTTTCACCTAGGACACCAAGCTGGCTCATCAGTGGACTCTTGGTGTCCGCGCTTCAACCTCCACAGGAGTTGCGAACTGCGCGCTACCTCCCTTTATATAATGCGCACCCGTGCCTCTTCACTGCGAGAATTGAACCCTCAAGCAGCCATAACCTCCCTTTGAAGGCTTCCAAAAAGATGGTATATTGGCTTTCACGGCCAGTGGATTAGAACTCAGCAAATTTTTTGGAAGCCTTCATAGGGAGGTTATGGCTGCTTGAGCTTTTAGTTCTCGCAGTTAGAGGCGCAGGTGCGCTCATAAAAAGGGAGGTAGAGCGCAGTTCGCTACTCCTGTGGGGGTCCGGGCGCGGACACCAAGAGTCCGCTGATGAGCCAGCTTGGTGACATAGAGGAAACCCCATACAAGACACGGCACAAACTTAGAAAAATATTTGATTTTGGAAATATATTTGTTTATAAAGTACAATTAAACAAATAAACAAGATGGTCCCGCTGCCAGAACTGTATCGTGTCAAGCCCGCATAGCAATAAAGCCGTCGGGTGGTTTATACACATGCGAGAGTTCTCAGCTAGTTAACAAGCACATGAATGCCTCACACTGTCGGCAAGAATTGGTGGGAAACCCACAACACAATATAATGTAGACATAGTTACGTACTGTTGGACAGCAGGTGTGCCAACAAGGGCTGCAAACTGGAACTGTTGATGGTAGGGAGCGATGGGTCGCTGGCTGCAGACACCAGCGGTGGAGGATGTTGGCGCTGACTGCCGCTACTTCCCGGAACCAGCGACAGCTCGCTACGAGATCGAATTCGTGGCTTCGGCCTGTTGTACTGTGACGATACAAAGTGGCTGTCAGGTTAGGGGAAAACACAAGGGAACAAGTAACCACAAACATTTCTATAATAACACTTTACATCCAAGGCAAACATATTCCATGGCTGCCAACTTTCCCAATTTTCCATAGTTTTTCTCACCTCACGATAACTCAAGTTATACTCCCGATTTCTGTAAATTAGTGGTGAACCGAACATTTTCCAGGATTTTCTGGAAGTGTTTATAGTGGGCATGTTATGAATGTTATTTGGGTACCTGAATTCGTAAATGGGCTTTGTTTCAGTGCAAGTGGTTATTTATTGACTTTGGTTGGTTGGTTGGTTGGTTCCTCAGTTTAGGGGCTGCGTCAACGCGGTCATGTAGCCCCGTGTACATTGGCTGTGTGTAGAATCTGTCTGATAACCGGTGTTAATTGTTGGTTGGTTCCTCAGTTTAGGGGCTGCGACAACGCGGTCATGTAGCCCCGTGTACTTTGGGTGTGTGAAGAATCTGTCTGATAACCGGTGTTAATTGTTGGTTGGTTCCTCAGTTTAGGGGCTGCGACAACGCGGTCATGTAGCCCCGTGTACTTTGGGTGTATGAAGAATCTGTCTGATAACCGGTGTTAATTGTTGGTTGGTTCCTCAGTTTAGGGGCTGCGACAACGCGGTCATGTAGCCCCGTGTACTTTGGGTGTGTGAAGAATCTGTCTGATAATCGGTGTTAATTGTGATGACTGTATTAGTGTGTGTTATCTGTTTTTAATTCAAGTAAGGACTGCAGACATTCAATTTTCAAGTAGTTCCTACTTTTGCTACCAAACGCCACCATCAACGACAACTAGTTCTAAACATGGTTACTAGGTGCCACTGCAGTCGGCTCTTGGCGACAAACGTTGGAATCTAAGAGTGTTAGACAAATATAACCTATAATTTACCTTCACACAAATTTAGTTAGTGGAAGGTTCTTTAACATGCCATAAATCTATGACATGGGACCACCGGCTTTACTTCCCCTCCAAAGGAAGGCATACTGAGGGATTTTTAACGCTCTTAATAAATCCAACAACTACGGTCAAGTTTGAACCCGCGACCTTGGGGATTATCTACCCATCATTCTTCTGTAACACCACATTTCAAAAGCTTCAATTCTCCTCTTTTCTTCTCCACCAACAGCCCAATTTTCACTTCCATACAGCACGATGCTCCAGACAAAAAGCCTTTCTAATACCTAAATCTATATTTGGTGTAAACAGATTTCTCCAGTAAAAAATATTTTTTGCCTGTGCTAACCTACAGGGATCAAGCAGTAACAATGTTAATTTTACAAAACTTGGTGGCGCTCATCTTCAAAAGTATTGCAGATAGAGCAGCCTTTAACTCTGTGTTAAATACATTTTCAAATATATTGGTCATCCATTATTTTAATTTGTATTTTTTTATGAAAGTAAAATAAAAATCAATTTATTATTAGCGTATGGTACAACACAAAACAAACAACATAAACAATATACATACAATAGGTAACACATTACAACTGTAACAATCATGCAAGGGAAAGGGTGTTCAAAGATTAATGTCTAAATTGTCTAGCCATCTTATGGCTTCAGTAGAGGCTATTACAAAGTCCTGTGTTGATCCAGTGAATGCCCTACTAATACACTCAGGGCCGGGTTCACCAACGCAGCGTTAACAGACCGTCAGTAAATGCGTTGTTAACTTTAACATCGGCATTAAGCTCGTTGGCGTTTCACCAGCACATTTGCCGATTGGCATTAGCAAACGAAGCGTTAAGTTTAAGGGCTGTACAAAACTCATTGAAAGATGATGATTGTGGCGGTATTTGTTTATTCTTTGGTGTAATCGAGCAGGCCGTTAACTGAAAAGGCTTAAAAGTTACATACTCCTTGGTTAAAAACAAACATGGCTGATGAGGAAAAGAGCCGGGGACTGTGAAATATTCGTTAAATGAAAGAAACATAATTACCCACCCTTATCTACTCGGTGGATGAGCATCGTGAAATCGTTGAAAATAAGAAGACTGATGCTGTAACGTTTAGGCAGTCTTTTATTAAATGAAATTAACTAGGATGTTTTATAACGTAATTCATTACACGTAAAAATAAATAAGAGTACTGATGTTGAGACGTCTAGGTAGTCTTTTATTAAATTAACTACATGTGCTACACCGTAATGCATCACACGATCTTACACATAAATAAGGAATGGTACATAGGCCTAGGCTCTCTTACTTATCAGATGGGAATTTCAGGTTAGGTTCTGTCATGTGTAGAACATTCATCAACACAGAAGGTTTTGACAACCGAAATCTCATAATAAATTCTATGTCGTCGCATTCATTCAAGTAATTCCTTCGTTATTTATAAGTTAGTGGTTGAAGAAAATCTAGCATGTCTTCAAAAATATCGTTATCGTTCAGAATAAAGTTTAATGCACGACTATTTCGGCCTTGGCCGCACGCCATTTTCGATTTGATTGCTACGTAAATCGACCGTCAAGTCGTTAATTCCATGTTGCCAGAGCAATTAGTTTTGACGGCTTGTTAGGGAAGCTACTGGATTGTTAAAGTTTGGTGAACCACAACATTTCGGTAATCGTGCGTCAACGGCCTTAATTGGTTTGTTAACATTTTAACGAACCATGGTGAACCCAGCCCTCAGTGACAATATGGTTCATTGTCTGTTCAACTGCACCACAATCACAGGTTGGGGAAGATCGCATACCCCACTTAAACATCATTGATCCGCATCTCCCGTGGTTAGTGCGGACTCTGTTGAGAGTTACCCATGTCTTGTGGGGCAAATCAAATCCAGCTGGCAGATTTTGAATGTTGAACAATGCCTGCCTTTGCATTGGAACTATGCTGTTCCACACTTTTTGCCAATCAGCTTTTGGATCATAAACCTGCCTAACCAGTTCTTGTGCTGTTTGAATAGGTGGAGATCTTGACTTGAGACAGCTATATCTGGTGCTAGCATCTTCATGAAATTTTTATGAGCAAAGTTCGAATTTATTTATAATGAAATTGTGTTTAACATGGAGGTACTGTAATAATAATAATATCGTATGGCCTCAGGTGCCGGGTGCAAGCTTTGTTATTTGACACCCAAAGGGTAGCTTCCATGTAGATTTCGTTGTTCCTCGAAGCACTATGAAAGTCAAGGACATTAGATATCTAAGCTCCTTGAACACTATAGCGCTTTCTAGTAGAGAAATGAGGAACTTTGTGTTGGTGAAATTTTGCCTTTACGAACACTGCCTACTGAATTCAAATGGGTTCTTTGACACGCCAACACCGTATGACATGTGTGTCGTATTTTTTCCGCCATTCAAAAATCACGCCCAGGAGCGAGGTGTTAGTGTTAGTTTCAAAAGTGGTAGTAATTTCATATTCTTCTTCCTATCAGCTCCTCTCCTTATGTTTCTTGCTTCCTTGGTCATCAATCAGCATATTTCACATGCAGGTCGTCCTTTTTCTGAAGCTGTTGGATAGTTTTAAGGCCTGGTTCAATTTCTAGGTGGCAAAAAGCTTGGGCTCTTCCAATATTTCCAATGTTGAAGCAGAGAAAACTTTCCAGCACCCTCATTTTAAGGATAACATAACCAACAAACTCATTCTTGGATATAGTCCATATCATATTGTTAAACGACTTATTTGGTTCTGGGTTTTGCCATGTAACCATTTTCTTAGAAGGTATGGCTGAGGCAAATCCCGATATATTGGTTTTATTGCATCTACAATAAACTTAGAAAGACCATGGTGTTTGTAGTTTGCCCTATCAGAAGAATTATACTTACACCATGAATCTGTAGAGCACCACACTGCTTTCCTTGTCTTTCCCATGTCGTGCACATTTTCTCTTCTTAACCCTTAGCACTCCATTATTTTTGAACAGTATTTCCTCTTCAGCTCCATTTAAATGTATGCTTGTGGCAGGTCATCAGACCACATGTATGTTTGCGATGTGAATTTAATAGGTTAATGTAATATAATACAATACAATTAATTACTACAATAAACTATAACATAATACAATATATCAGACACAATTTTCTGTATTTTACACTCAGGATGTACCTGTAATTAGCTGTAATTAGCGGTAATTGCATAACCTTCTGAATCGGCGGCACTATGAAGTTCAGGTGGTACGGATATTTTTTCTCGAAATGTGGTTATTTTACATTAATTATGGGTAAATCGAGGGTGCTGATCACGAATATACTAATTCACTATTAGTTTTGCACCCTCACCTAACGCCCTCGAGAAACGAGGGTTCGATTCCCCTCCCAGGTACTAAGTCATAAAATCGAATTTGCGGCGTGTAACCCGGAAAGTTACGGTGTTGTGTTCATAAAAATAGTATGGATATGTTTCTTACATTGGCTGTGCGAAAAGTCACACCTAACTCTCTTGAGGGTTCGATTCCCCTCACAGGTACCAAGTCATAAATTCGAATTTGCTACGTACAACCCGTATCTGTACGGCATTGCATCGATATAAATTGTATGAAAACCTTTCTTACTTCGGATATGCAAAAAGTCATCAGTAGCGCCCTTGAATGTCGGAGTTCGGTACCCCTCCCAAATTCTCAGTGGAATAATCGAATTCGCGATCTCTGGCCCGGATCGGAGCGGTATTGTGTCGATAACATATGATTGGATAAATAATTACCCTTTTATTATGGAGCCGCCTAGTCAATACTAATCCGGGCCATTCATTGCAAATTTGAATTTATGACTTGGTACCTGTGAGAGGAATCGAACCCTCAACCCTCAAGGGCGTTAGGTGTGACTTTTCGCACAGCCAATGTAAGAAATGTCTCCTTACTATTTTTAGGAACACAATGCAACTTCCCGGGTTACACGCCGCAAATTCGAATTTATGACTGAGTACCTGGGAGGGGAATCGAACCCTTGCCCCTCAAGGGCGTTAGGTTTGGGTGCAAAACTAATAGTATATTCGTGATCAGCACCCTCGATTTACCCAAAATTGATGTAAAAAATCACATTTAGAGAAAAAAAATCCGTACGACCTAAACTCCATAAGCGACCATCATTTGAGGTACCAGCACTGTCATTATGAAATGTTTCATCATGAACGAACTCTTCGTCACTAAATTCACTAACACCATCTAATTCTGCATGATCTTCCGCACCACTTAATTCAGTATCAGTTCCACTATCGCTAAAATCAACGTCACTTTCATCCACATATCTCGCTATTTGCTTCTTGCGATCTTCTAACGTCACCCTGTTGCTACGCAACAGTTCATTTCAAACTTGCATGGCCTTCAAAATACCTCACCATACGGCCTGTTTCAAAGAGAATATAGCGTAACGGTAGTGCATAGTATCGCCAGAAGATAGGAGAAGCGCAGTATTGCTGATATTTTGTTGGGTGTATCTCGACAGCGAAGTTATAGGCAGGAACAAATCGATGTCGGGTGTAACCCCACAAAGGATCTATGCGAGATATTTTCATTGTCGGGGCTCCCCCGCCGCGTGAGTGCTAAGGGTTAAGCTTGTTAATTGCACTATTTTCTCCACAACAATACCTTTGTCATCAACTTCCTGTCATGAACCAATCATCTCAGCAATCCGCATGATTACAATATTTATATTTTACAAATTGACTCAAGGCTTCAAACAAATACACTACCATAACTTCATGTGCTATGGACCAAAACAAACCAGCTCCCTGTGTAAAAAAAAAAAACTGATCATATTGACAGTAGGACTACTTTCAACTATGTTGATTCCTCTTTAAAACAAGGGGACGCACATAAATGTGACACAAAAAGTCACGGAATAACAGTGAATAAAGCGAACTTGATAATAAAAGGGATGTAACCAAGGTTACAAACATGCATTAAACGCAGAAGAAGAAAAAACTGCTGAAGACGTCGGATGTTTTTCAGAGCGTTAAAAAACCCTCAGTATGCCTTCCTTTGGAGGAGAAGTGAAGCCGGCAGGCCCCTGTCATACATTTATGGCATGTAAAAGAACCTTCCACCTACTACAATTGTGTGAAGCAAAATTTGTATGTTAGGTTTGATTAATGCTCTTAAGTTCCAACGTTCATCACCAGGCACTGTTTGCGATGGCATCTAGGAGCCAAGTTCACAGCTTGTTGTCGTGGACGGTAGCATTTGGTAGTGAAAGTAGGAACCAGATAAAATTGATAGTTGGCAGTTCTTACCTGAATTACATACTAATACAGTCATCACAATTAACACCGGTTGTCACACAGATTCTACTCACACCCAAAGTACACGGAGCTACATGACCGCGTTGTCGCAGCCCCTAAACTGAGGAACCGACCAACGAAATGTTAAAAATTAAGCATTTCCAGAAGAATTTAGGTTATGAAACTCAAGAATTACATTCATTAGACATCTCTGAACATGAAAGTGAAAGAAAACATTTTTCACATAATTTATCCCATAAGCTTTGAAAAATTCAATTTATTATAGGAAGTTTATTCGGGAATACAAGTTACCGAGATTCGACTGTAATTACTACACATTAAACAGAAATCTAGTACGAGCACCAACACAACAAGCAGGGATAAAACACAAAGCTCTAACCCATATTCAGTAAATTCCCTTGCATTAGATGACAGGCAAACAAGAGCTAAAAACTAAAATAAAATCTTTAAAAAAAACATTCAAAGCAAGTCTTGCCTAATTTATCGACAGTCCTCGTACTTGTCAACACATTACTTGGGGAAACATGGAGCAACAACAACAGAAATCACAAAAAGCGTTGTATCAAAGAACATTGCTAGGACAATGAAAACATAAATATTGCATCTGCAAACAGACATCATTCATCGACTTGGTGTGTCCCCTAGACTCGCATGGTTCTAGAAGTGAAGAATATGACTTCTTCAATTTCTGCCTATTCAATACCTTTAATTTTACCACACTCTTATGGGTACATGTTTCGGGCCCTGTTTGGTCCCTTCACCAGCCTATGATACTATATTCAGGACGCATTAATCATAAGTAACATCGAAGCTCTCAATAATAGCACAAAGTACACTTAACATATTAAAACATAACTGGACAGAAACGTGGGCAATTAATTTGTACCTGAGAGTTTGTGACACATTGCATGTTGTTTTTATTAGTCTTTTAACCAGTGTTTTAATGTTTTAATATGTTAAGTGTACTTTATGCTATTGAAAGGTTCGATGTTACTTATGTTTGATGCGTTCAAAATATAGTAACATGGGCTGATGAAGGGACCAAACAGGCCCCGAAACATGTACCCATAAGAGTGTGGCAAAATTAAATGTATTGAATAAGCGGAAATTGAAAAAGTGTTATTCTTCATATCAAACTGTCAAAACGGAACCGAAACGAATATCATTTCCAATATGGTTCTAGAAGCCCCGACAGAGCTGGGAATCGAACGTGGGACCTTTTACACTGGCGCAATGATAATACATGTATTGTCATAAGGTTAACAGGTGGACTAGGTGCCCTCCAAGGCGATGGATTCACCATCGCCTGACGGGAAACAAGATATCTTCAACCATATGTTGGTCACGCGAGTGAGTGGCACGCTTGCCAATAATTTGTTACCCAGATCTAATTCACAAGTTACACATATTGACTGAGATGTTCGCGTGACAAATGAAACATGTCTCTCTGTTAAGTTAACAGCCCTGGGGCTGGTTTGCAGTAACTATTCTCCGCCATCCTCTTCAATTCGTGATAGTCATTATCTGTGTGATGTATGCAAGTGGTGGTCTTCCTATTGTGGTTTTCCCGTCTAACATCCCTTCAATGACTCTTGCTAGCAGCCTATTATGTTTGAGAATATGTCCCAACATATTCGCTCGTCTCTTCATAAAGTTTCTACTTTCTCCTGCTCTTCTGAATACCTCTTCATTTGTCATATGTTGTATCTTAAGCATTCTTCTCCAGCACCAAGCCTCTCTTCTGACTTCCCTATTGTCCAAGGTCTCACTACCATACGTACATCTCCAACAGTCTATTCCTTATTTTCAGGGCTATACTTCTGGATGTGAAGAGATTGTTCTTTCTATAAAAGGCGTTCTTTGCCTGAATAATTCTACTCCAAATTTCTCGTTTGATGGTTCCATCATACATTATCAAGCTTCCCAGATACAGTACTTATATTCCTTCACATGTAGTATTCTATCATTCTGGTGCTCTTCTATGATCTTCCTGGTTCCGACTACATACGAGTATTTTTGTTTTATTTTTGTTCATCTTCATGTTAAATTTGTTTTTAAGGATGTTATTCATTACATGTCACTCCACTTAAATTTTTTAAGAAGTTTACAATCTGATTGTAAGTACCGAAGAGCAGCTGGTCAATATAAGCTGTGCTGTCACCATCACTGTTGGCGGGTATCTCTACCATCAGAGTTTCAATGTTGAAGGCAACGTGTTTCTAGAGTGCAATGTTTCATGCAACGAAAGCTGGTGCCACCATTGGGAACCGGAATTGAAAGCGTCGTCGATCCATCGTCCCCTCGTCCCAAGAAGTCCAAGAGTCAAGCATCTGCTGGAAAGGTGATGCTCACCCTGTTCTATGATTACCGGGGCCCATTGCTGGTGTCTCACATCACTGCACAATACTGGAGAAATTACGGTGTGCAATTAAGGCTGAACATCTGGGAAAACTGCGAAAAGTGGTGCTGCTTGATGATAGTGCGCGTCCCCATACCGCAAAGGTCGTAACGCAGGAGGTATGCTAACTCAAGTACTCGATTATTGTTGTTTTAACCCTTAGCAGACTATTTCCTTTCTTGTATAGTCCTGCACTAGTCATATTTCTTTTTCTTTTCCTACCACCTCCCCTTCATCATCATATAATAATAATAATAAAAATAAGACATTATACCACAGTAATCAAACCTGAAGCACTATGCGCCTCGAAAACCTTGATAACTGCTGTCAATTTCATCTAAAAATCGAGCTATATCAGATGAAGTAGCACTACCCTGTCTCGACGCTGCCATTTCCACAGCTGACTAACTTCAACTACAGCTCGTTCTTTATTTACTTGTAAACTCTTAAAACGAAGTTTTAAAGCAGCTAAAAGGCTGCAACATTGCTAATAGTTGTATACAATAACTGCAGACAGCAGCACGCGTAATTGCTTCACATCCAGAATATACGTATTTATCGTGGGAATAGCTGGCGGGTATATCCTGACATACGTCCAGAACAGGAAACTAGGATGTCAGGAAATGCCCGACAGTTGTCGCTAAGGGTTAAGGGGCGGAACACGGAGCTACTCCAACTTAACTGGAAGACACTTGAACAGCCCTACAGTCCTGATCTCTCCCCAACTGATTATCACGCCCTTAGCCCCTTAGGAAAGGCCTTGAACGGTCGACGATTGCTGTCGGACCAGGATGTGCACAGTGTTTTACCACACGAGGTTCTTCAACCTGGTGTCTCAATGCTCACGGCGGTTCTGGACTGTATGGCTGTCAAATGGAAACGTTTTAATCATGCCTTATTTATTCTGAGAGAACACAAAAATTGCTACAAAACGAACATACTCTTATTGGAAACGATCACCAAGTGCGCAAACACAGTGGCAAAGATGTCGCGGCACTCATCAATTGCTGCATGAATCGTATCCAGTGGAATTCTTTTGGTAGCTGATGTGATTGATTTATTGAACATGTCATATTGCGGTGCCGTCTTGGATATGCTATCGCCTCGAGCTTCTACCAGTCAGCGGCACAGATGAACCGTGCGACATTGTTTTTTGCTTTGTGCACTATCCGAATTGATATGTGGCATCATTGACAACTTCACTCCACCTTCACAAAAATGCACCATCTACGCTCCCTGCCAGGAAACCGCCCTACATACCATGACAAAAACAGGGTGTTTTCTGCGCTGCACACATGCAACTTTCCCCCTGCACCAACAGCATTCACATCTTCTTTTCTGCGCACACTCCCAGTACGACCCGATCAACAGCACACCAGTTTATTTAAAGCATGTTATTGTCCGAAACACAAATCGTTCATTGCTACTGACAGGTTTCAGACACGAGACAATTTCCTTAGCAATGAAATAACGCCAATACAGCGATACGATTCTCACTCACTCCCCAGTTGATCTTTCACCAAGCAGAGTTGTGAGGGTGGTCTTGTGTACAGCTTCTTCATTCACAATTACCATACTATAGTGCATTTAAAATTATGGCAGTAGTCAGGCGTCTTGGTGAGGTGCACCATACCAACTGTCGAACACAATGGTGCACTAGGGCAGGTGGGGGGTGGAGGGGGGCTCTGACTGACATCATCCTTCACCAGATCTGTCCATTGTTTTCTAGGTCTGCTCTTTCATACTCCCTTCTTGCAGTTTTATTGGCTCTCATTCAAACCACTTCATTCTAGTCTTGCTTGCCACGGTGGGTCAGTGGTTAACGTGTCGGATTACCAACCCCAAGCTTGCAGGTTCTCCCCTGGCCGTGGTAAGTGATTTTTGAAAGGCGACAAAAATCACGACATGGATGTCATACGTTGTTGGCATGTTAAAGAACCCATTTGTATTCAGTAGGCCGTGTTCAATGGCAAAATTAATCTCGGGATTTTCCACCAGCACAAAGTTCCTCCATTCTCTACTAGAAAGCGCTCTAGTGTCAAGGAGCTTAGATATCTAACCTCCTTGACTTTCATAGCATTCACAGGAACGATGAAATTCAACATGCACGCTGCCCTCTGAGTGTCAATTAACAAAGCTTGCACCCGGCACCCGAGGCCATACAATATTATTATTATTCTAGTCTTGTGGATCTTTTGTAGTATCGAGTCGTCTATTCTCACCTCTTCTCTCATTTTATCATTCCTGACCTTGTCTTTCCCGGTCTTCTTGATCATAGTACGCAGGAACTTCATTTCTGCTTTGTCCTGCCTGGTTAGTGTGGTGGTTTCCAGGCTGTAACACATATTGCTATCCTCATATCCATGAACCAATCATAGACAGGAAGCTCCCACGACCATTCAAGCTGTCTTTATTTCACAAGAACTGACCAGTACATTCTGCCAGCAGGAATTCTGCGAAAATGTGTACAGTAACATTTCCCACACAGCACCCTTTCACTCGCCACCCATAGTGATACCTCCTTACCAAACACTTAACAACCACTTATAGCAATAAGCCGCTTGACAATGTGACCGCCACTTTCTTACAAGAATAGATTCTTCTATTGTCGACTCGAATTCAGCCAGGCCTTTGCAGTCAGTTCAAAGACAGTGAGTGTTCAGTGCAATAAACTGGTAAAAGTAACGCCATTAAAATTTCTTTTACAAAAAGTTGTTGAGCTTTGAAGAGGTCTAAGAATAGTAAATTATGCGTTATTATTATTAGCCTACATTCTCCTTTAAGGAGGGTGCTAAAAAAACAAAATACTAACTTTTGGTGGTGGGTCTTTTCCTCTTTTTATCTTCCCAAAACCCTTTCATCTGCACACTGTGTGCCTTCTGCTCTTCGTTTGTCCATTTACGCCTATTTCTTTTGGGTTGTCATTTAAATTCAAATTTCGGATATTTTCTCTTCACATGCTGCGGTCATGAATGTCTTCCATGCTGATATGTAAATGTTGTAAGTTTCCTTGTACCAAGAAATATAAATTATGTTCCTTTAGTCAGTCAGGTGTCGTTCATTCTGGCGATGTGTGTAAAGAACTTCACCCTGTGTTTTCTGATGAGTGTCGTGATAGATTCAGTATTTCTTTATAATTCTTCTGTGGGTCTTTCTTGCCAGAAATTGTCTCTGAAAACGGTGCCGTAAAATTTTCTCAGAATTTTTCTTTCTTGTTTTTCAATGTCTTTAATTTTGGCCATTCCCTTGGTGCTTGTGGTTTCTGATGTGTTGTACCTCTGAGAAGGACATCAAAAACAGAATACAGGCTGCCCATGTGGCTTTCGGACGTCTCTCACATCGTGTGTTTGAACAAAGATCTAAGTATCTGTATTGGTGGTACCAAGCTGTTGTTATTTTTACGTTACTCTACGGATGTGAAACCTGCACCCTATGTCACCGGGACATCAAGAAACTTGAACGCTTTCATCAACAAAAACTTAGATCCATCCTGAACATAAAATGGGATGACTACAGGGTCTTTCATTTAAAGTAAGAACGCCAAGCGGCGGGTTTGTTATCCGCTAGTGTGGTGGCCTTGACCGAGCTTGAGGCGAGCCGTGGCCCCCTGCTTTAAGCGTGTGTACAATCCTCTATGAAATATTACCTTATAAACGTTGCTGGAAGTGTCGTCCTTCCTGGGTTATACAGGCATTGTATCTGGTAACCACATTTTGGCTGACTCGAGTGAGTCATGCCACTGTATTTTTTCTGATTTTTTTTATTTTGTGTTTTTTATTGAGCACTGAACCGGTAGTGTCAAAGTTATTTACAATTACGTGTATCTGTGCTAGTGAAGGTGGCACTTCATCAGGAAATTGCTGAACAAATGCATCACGTACCCGCCGAGCCGAATCGTAATTAAAATAAATTTTACATACAAAAATACGATGTTGCAATAACAGTCTCAACATGTTAGCAGCTGTGGTTCAGACTGGCGACTGACAACACCTGCACGCTTATTGCAAGGTCAAGTTTGTACTATGCGCGCGCTTTCAATACTACAGCAGGTGGACGAGGCGCGTCACAAGCTCGGCCAGGCCGGATTCAGCAGCCAATGACAAAACCGCCGCTCGCCGTTCTTACTTTATATGAAAGACCCTGTACATAACTAATATAGCAGTCCTTGAGAAAGCAATGCTAAACAGTATTGAAGCCACCATCGGCTTAGATGGGCAGGCCATATCCATCATATGTTGTTGTTGTTTCAATCTTGTCTTTTGACTGGTTTGATGCAGCTCTCCATGCCTCCCTGTCCTGAGCTAATCGTTTCATCTCTACATAGCTACCACACCCTACATCCGAGGCAATCTGTTTAACATATTCTAACCTTGGTCTACCCCTACAGTTCTTGTCCTCAACCCTTCCTTCCATAACTAAGCTTGCTATTCCTGGGTGTCTTAGTATGTGTCCTACTAACCTATCCCTTCTCCTCATTGTCAGTCGCCAGATACATCTCTCCTCTTCCACTCGGCTTAATACCTCTTCGTTTGTAACCCTATCTACCATCTGATCTTCATCATTCTCCTGTAACACCACATTTCAAACGCTTCAATTCTCCTCTTTTCTGCTGCGCCAATAGTCAAGTTTCACTTCCATAGAGCGCCACGCTACAGACAAAGGCTTTCCAAAATGACTTCCTAATACCTAAATCTATATTCGATGTCAACAGATTCCTTTTTTGTAGAAATGCTTTCCTTGCCTGAGCCAACCTACTTTTTATATCATCTTTGCTTCGTCCATCACTGGTTGTTTTGCTTCCTAAGTAACAGAATTCTCCTACTTCCTTCAGCTTTTCACCTGCCAATTTGATGCCCATAGAGGTTTCTGATTTATTTCGGCTGCATTCCAGTGTTTTTGTTTTACAATTATTAATTTTCATCATGAATTCTTTCCGTAAGACGGAGTCCATACCAGTCAAAAACTCATTCAAATCCTCAGGCGTGTCGGCCAAGATGACGATGTCATCAGCAAATCTGAGAGTTGAAATTATTTCTCCTTGAATATCCACTCCCACTTTAAATTTTTCTCCAATTTCCTTCATTGCTTGTTCAATGTAAAGATTGAAAAGTATGGGTGATAAGTTGCAGCCTTGCCTTACACCTTTCTGAATACCAGCTTCTCTCTCATGTCCTTCAGCTCGAATGACTGCTGTCTAATTTCTGTATAGATTGTTGATCACCCTCCTATCCCTGTACTTTATTCCAATAGATTTCAAAATTAGAAACAATTTAGTCCAATCAACGTTATCAAAAGCCTTTTCTAAGTCTACAAAAGCCATGAACGTTCTCTTATCTTTCCTTATTCTACCTTCCAAAATCAGCCTAAGACTTAGTACAGCTTCCCTTATTCCTACATTTCTCCTGAAACCAAACTGGTCTTCACCCAACTCCGTTTCTATCTGGCTTTCCATCCTCTTGTAAATTATGAGTGACAGCAAACTCCCTCTGCAAGTCCTGTATAGTGAACTCAACACTGGCAAGAGGCCATGTGGTGCTCCTTTAAAACGATATAAAGACCAACTCAAGCAGACCATGAGGAGAGTAGAGATAAACCCAAATACTTGGCATACTATTGCACTGGATCGCCCTCGCTGGCGTGCTACCATCTCAGCTGCAGTTGCACAGTTTGAGCAGGAACGTCGAAGTCAGGAAGAGGAAATTCGGCAGAGGAAGAAGATACGTCAAACACTACCACGTCCTCCACCCTCCATCGGAGGCGATATATGTGGTCGCATGTTTTATGCAAGAATTGGCCTGATAAGCCATCAGCGCCATCTTCATTGTCTGGCCTAAGGATTATGGAACTGCAGGTGAGAAACGCAAACTCGGATACGAGTATCGGCCGACGATTAATATTATTGTAACTAGTAGTTGCAGTAATTAGACAGAAGCAAATACTCTGGATCTTGTGATCCGTTTCTTTTTTTCTTCTTTTTGTGCGAAGTAGCCTATGAGAAGTGTTAAGAAAGGAAAGAAGAATAACGGGGGGGGGAGTTTGAGAACCAAATGCACTAGAGCAAAATGCTGGCAATACTAAATTGAGCTAACCGGATCAATTTTTTTTTTTTTTAATATTTGAAATTTGATGTCCGGCGTAGGGATGTGGCCCAGTGGCAAACCACTGCAATCAGCCTGACCATCTGGGGGCACCCTGTCTCCAGGGATAGAAGGTAACCCATGATTCAGAGAACTACAAGTAGAATCCTGCGCAGATCTTTGGCAATGTTCGGGTGGGCTTGGTAGTGGCACTTCGCTTCAGTAGCTCGCTGACAGCAGTTCTGAACGGACCGTCTACCCAGCCGGAGGCTTGGCATGCTAAACTGTGAGATCTCAGCGCGTGCATGTAGTTATTACCTGAGCCAGGACACAGAAACCTAGCCTGTATTGTTTTGCTGCTTCCTTACATTCTACGCTTGCATTACAGCTGTAGACAGCGTCTCGCAGCGAGCCCGCAGGGTTGAAGAATGGAGTAAGCCCGGTAATCAGCATTTGGGTGGGGACACAGGAGCCCCGCAATGAGCATTAAACTACGCCGATTGATATTGGTCTCTGCGCATCGTTGAATTTCGGCAAGCTCTTCTTGTGGATACTCTAGCCTCGGACAGGACGGATATAAACAACGACGATTGGAGTGGAAACGGAACAAGAGATTAAAACTGTTGTAGAAATGAAGAAAATTTGCAGAAATTGAGCATAATGGCAGAAATGGCACAAATGAGGCTACCCCGACGCTTGAAGGTATAAGGGTGTACTCAAAGAAAGCTGTAATTTCCCCCCCCCCCCCCACCTCAGTTTAGTATGTCCATGGGGGTCCACCAAGTCTAGTTCTATTCTAATGTGATGCAACAAATGCGAGTCCCTGAAGCAAGCACACTTTACCTTGGGGACAGCAAACATCTCGTCCTCTGCGCCCGACAAGCTGTTAGAGCGGATGCTTGGTTTGAGGGGAGGGGATGCGTTAGCGGGGTCAGGGGGTTCCACAGAGTACACCTGCACCTGAGGGGGAGACGGGCTCTGGTACTGGCCGGCGGGCTGATGGTGTTGCTGGTACAGCGACCGGTGCTGCTGCTGCTGCTGCGGGACGTTACGGCTCGTCTGGGGCAGGCGCCGCTCCGCCGGCACCGTGGCGGGAGGGACCGACGGCGATACTTGCACGATCGGAGCCTCGACGAACGTTACCTGACCTGCAACAAACAGCCAAACTGCAAAATCCAATACTATATAACAGTAAGCAAATTCAAAGCTCTCTATGCTTCAGAAACTCTCATTCCTCAACACAAAACACTAAAAGGACAATTGGACATAAAGGAACGTAAGATAATGAGAAAAAGTGACAGTCAGTCTGAAAGACTAGACTTTGTATCATTTTAAATGCTACAAATGCTAGAAAGGCTGGAGGATTCTCGCTTTGCTCGAAGCCAAAGACTCTTGACATGTTAGAAAATTATCTGCATAATACTTATCTTGCTTACCTTGTTTCAAATTACTCGCGAACGGCAAGTGCAAACCAAGGGCAAAGCAAGGTCAAGCGCGCAGAATGCCGTCACGCTCACCAGAGCGCACGGGGACTTGCCCCTTCCATCCAGTCTATAAACACTTATAGTGGGCGATGTATTGAAGATAGAGATATGCTCTCGTGGACTTTTTTGTAGAACTTTTCATGCTGACCAATACTTACGCTCATAGTATACTGATATTTTTAACGGTTTGCCCAGCGTAAGCTTAAGAAGCGCACGGACGCCAAGTTTGTTTTCGACTTTTTCACTGAAATCGTTACTGCTTGGCTTCCTTTGATCATACATAAATTATTTTCTACAGAATCTTTCCTTGAGATATCCTTTACAAAATGGTGAAAACCGCATCAAAATCCATCCAGTGGTTCTCGAGATTACCCGTGACATCCAAGAATCGGGGATTTTTGTCTTATACTAACGAAGTAGAGATTGTCGGGGAACAAATGCACCAAGCGGTACTATGACGTCACACACCTCAGTGCATCTGGGTACATTTCGTCCCGTCACCGTAACGTAACGCCAGACCCCGGCGTAACGACGAAGTCGACAAGAACATTTAAAATGATAAAAATATTAGGACCGAGAATCAAAAATGGAGTTCCTTTCCCGAAGCCAAGTGCAGAAATACGTAAAAGCATCTCCAAACTCACAGACACAATACATATGCCAAGAATCCGATTCATGGGATACTTAGAAAGAATGGACCCGAACTGACTAACTCACAAAATTCTCACGTACTTGAAGAACAAAACAGCTAGATCGAATTGGTACAAACAGACCTGAAAGAATTCTTCTCCTATATGCCCTGCCCAGTCTCCCGGACGATATGGACAGTGTTCGTCTATCTTCAGCAACACAGTATAGCTGTTCAATAATTCTTGTGCCAGTCCAGTTTTGAAGATTCCAAAGACAAGACGTCCTTTTCCAGCCCGTCAATATTGCCCTTTAAAACGAGGTGTAATATTGCGTAACACATGACCCTGCAGTTACAGTTACAAGAACAGCACTATGAGTATGGAACAGATCTACTGATGGCCTTCCTGGACATTGAGAAAGCATATGACAGTGTATGCAGAAACAAAATATGGAATCCCTGGAGGATAGAGGAGTAGAGAAATGGACTATAAAAAGGATAAAGGAGATGTACAAGGGAAGCGTGAGCTGTGTGAAAGTGGGAGGAGAGAGATCGGACTGGTTGGAACAGAGAAACGGCCTGAAACAAGGAAGTGCCTTGTCACCGTTGCTTTTCATTGTGGTGATGGATGACATAATGACCCGAGTGACACAAGTAATTGGGGAAGGAAAGATGAAAGCAATGGTGTTTGCAGATGATTTGATGATTTGGGGAAACAAGGAGGAGGAGGTACAGGAACAGTTGGACGTGTGGGAAGGAATAATACAAGGATATGGGATGAAATTTAGCATAAATAAGAGTGAGATGGTGATCACAACAAGGAAGAAGGAAAGAACCACAACGGGAATAACAATTGGTGGGGAACAGCTGAAGAAAGTGGAGAGTTTCAAGTATCTGGGAAGCCTGATGGAAGAAACGATACAGAAATAAATGAGCGGGGGAGACAGGCAGAAGCATTCCGGAGGAGTGTGAGAAGCATGTTATGGAGCAAGGATGTCCCTCAGAACAGCAAAAAGATCATATATCGGACGTACTATGTCCTTATCCTGACGTATGCCTCGGAGACCTGGGTTATGAAAGGAAGGGAGAAGAGCAAAATACAGGTCAGTGAGGTGAGGTTCTTGAGAAGCAGTATTGGAGCTACAAAGATGGACAGAATAAGAAATGAGAGGACCAGAGAATTAATGAAGGAGGAACCATTACAGGATGGTATAGAGAAATCTAGACTTGGATGGTATGGACATGTAAAACGAATGGAGGAGAAGAGGATACCCAGGAGAGTACACGAGACGAAGTGGGAAGGAAAGATACCGAGAGGAAGACCGAGAGACAGGTGGCTGAAGGGGGTGGAAGAAAGCGTGAAGAAGAGAGGAGAAGGCTGGACAAGGGTGGAGGCTGAGAGATGGTGGGAAGACAGAAGACGTTGGAGAGGCTTGTGTTCCAAACAGACCCGGCCAGTGGCTGGAAACTGTGCAAGATGATGATGATGATGATGACATGACCCTGCATTTGATGATAATCATCAGCTCCCGCTCTCCACAGTACCTGCTCATCAGAGATGTGATCTATCCAGCACCCTTGTATGGAACCACATTTCCAGAGCTTCAAGCCTTTTAATGGAGCTTCTACTCCATAAAGCAAGGTGGACCAAACATAACATTTCACAATAGGCTGTCTTAGTTTTATCATCACACAATAAAACTCTCAGTTTTTTGAAAGTTGACCTTGCTATTTCTATACGAGTCTTCATTTCAAGATCTGAATTCAAATCCTCCTACTCAACAAGGCTAACAGTAAAATTCAGGCAACAGAAATGAAATTCATCAGAACAATGAACCAGAGGGCCAGGAAAGATAATACTAGGAATGAAATTAACAGGCAGGAAGTTGGTATCAAAATACCTGTCACTGAACTCCTAGGAAGATGCAGATTACAGTGATTTGGACACGTCATGAGAATGGACAGAAATAGAACACCAAGTAATTATTTCGACAGAGAAGTGACACAGACACAGTGAAGTCTGAGGTCAACAAACGGAATGTCAAATGGGAAGATGTAGAAGAACAGCAACTCTACTCCGACGGAAAGAAATGGCGAGTGCTTGTATAGCACACCCGGGAAACTGGAGCTGGGAAATGATGATGATGATAAAATCTACTGGACGAGACTGAAATCAGGACATTTGCTCTCACGCAGGGCTTTGAGGACGAAGAGACAAAGACTAACCAACATGCAACAAAAACTAGCCCATTTGTTGCATATGAAGGAATACTGGTGGTGAAATCCGACTTGTCAATACTGTGAAATGATGTTTTGATATGACAATATCTTGTTGTTGTTGTTGTTTCCTATGGCTAGCCCGGATTCCAATCCATCAGCTTTCTTGCGTTCCAATAGAGTTGAGTGAGCTTTCCTAAGTTCTAGCAGTCACATCAAGTTTGTTGCAATATAGCAGGTGCCCCTTATCCATTTTACTTCCAGGTTCGTGACAAAGTGTGCATTCTTCAGATCTCAGGATGTTGATTCGTTTCAGATGAGCTGCAAGGCAGTCATGGCCAGTGTTAAGTCTGAAGAAGGCTACAGCTTCTCTTCTTGGTGTTAATTTATATTGATCCCATTTAGCATCATTGTCTTTCCATAATTTGGTTTCTGCTGTTTTCATACCTGTTTTTGATAGTATTTTTCAATATCAGGATGACAATATCTTTATCAGCGTTGAATAGTTTAATAGATTAACATGCTAAATTGACAAGGCATATTATATTTGTATAGTCAATACGGATAAAACTCTTACTATTTTATTTATTTATTTATTTATTTATTTAGGTCCCAATGAGCCTGAGCTCGTGTTAGGGACAATCAAGTAACATAGTTACAGCATGGCATATATATAATTTTTGTAACATTATAGTTTAGTTTAATAGTAACTTAGATTGCTAGTGACTAACTTTACAGAGATAATTCGGTATGATACATTGCATTGCTTAAGGCTATTGTACATTGGCTATTCATTCCTTAATAGGAAGTCTTTTGTTTTCCTCTTAAATGTTTTTATAGAGAAACTTTCCCTTATGCCTAATGGTAGCGAGTTGTATTCCTTTATTATAGAGGACATAATTACTTTAGTTCCAAATTTGATGGATTGGGAATGGCTGGTGAATATTTGATTTACTCCTCTTGTTGCATAATGATGAATGTCATTTGCATGGGTAAAATGGATGTGTGTGTGTATCAATTTGTTTTCTAATTTGTATACAAATACTGTTGCTGACATAGCTATTTGTTTTTGCAGTGGCATAATTTTAGTTCTTGAGTACAATTCATTTGAGGGTGTGAGCCAAGGTAATCCAAAGATAGATTTTATAGCACGTTTCTGGAGTATCTCAAGTTCTTTTATCAGCGCCTTCTTACAATATCCCCATATGAAATTCATGTACATTAGATGTGAATGTATCAGAGCAAAGTATATATTTTTCAATTGTTGGCTAGTAAGACAGCTATATCTTAATCTGAAAATAATACCAATTAAAGGGCTGATTTTATGTTTTACATTTTCTACATGATTTTCCCAGGTTAGTGTACTATCTAGTGTGATACCTAGGTATGTTGCCGATTTAACCCTTTCTATTTCTTTGTTGGCTATGTTGACTATGTTTGTGGTCTCAATCTTGTATGATGGTTTAAGGAAGAACAAATATTTTGTTTTAGTGATATTGATAACCATTTTGTGTGCTCTCAACCAATCCACCAGCTTATTGAGATCATAATTAATATTTAGCATAATTTCCTGTTCAGATGTTCCCAGATAGAGTATAAAAGTATCATCTGCAAATAGTCTAAGCTTGCCTTTCAATTCTAATAATACTATATCATTAATATAGGCCAAGAAAAGAATTGGTCCTAAGACAGAACCTTGAGATACTCCTGTGTCAATTCTCATTTGAGATCCTTTTACATTATCGATTGCAACATATTGTTTTCTGTTAGTGAGGTAGTTCTTGAACCAATCATGTGCCACTCCTCTGATGCCTGCAAATTCTAGTTTATTAAGGAGAATCTTATGGTTAACCAGATCGAAGGCTTTTTGAAGGTCAATTAGTACACCAGCAGCTAGTTTGTTTTCATCTAATGCCTTTTCTACATCAGTTACTACTTCAAATATAGCACTATCAGCTCCTCTATTTGGAATAAACCCATATTGGCAGTTTGCAAAGTAATCATTTTTCATGAAGAAATTCATAAGTCTTCGTTTAACAACGCTTTCTAGAACCTTGCTGATGGCAGATATAATATTAATGGGTCTGTAATTTGATGGGTGGGTTTTGTCCCCTTTTTTGTAGATCGGGACCACCCTAGAGACTTTACAGGCATCGGGGAATATACCAGTCATCAGTGAAAGATTTATTATTTTGACAAGATATGGTGTAAGGCCCTCAAGACACAATTGTAGCATGACATTAGTAGTGTTGTCCTCACTTATATTGTTTTTGTGTTTTAGGGAGTTTATAATTGATTGTATTTCATTAGCATCAGTAGGTAACATAAAGATTGTCTTAGTGCTAGTAGTATTTTTATAGCTTGTAATGTCCGAGGTAGAACCGTTTCCTTGATTTTCCCATATATTGTTAGCAATATTGACATAATATTTATTAATTTCATCACCATTTTAAAATGGTTAACGTGTCTACTAGAGCCACCCTTACTTCCGACTTGAAGTTTCAGTGCTACGTCACAACTACACTCTAGCCAGCCAATTACAGGCAGCCATTCAAATTGATATATCGAGATAAATCGAGTATCGCTGACGATGTTGCCAGCTAACATCTTGCGTTCACACATGTGCTCGCTTAGTTTCATTGGCGGTCTCTGTGAATTCTCGTATTTATCGTACCGGTATAATTTTCTTTTTGATATTATCCTAGTCTGTTGTTATTTAATAGCTTAGTAATTGTTTGTCGTTTGACATAGTGTAGTATAATTACGTGTAGTTGTAGGTTAGCTTTAGGTCAGTGAGTGTTTGTGTTATTTCTGCCGTGCGTGTGTGTGATAGTGTCATGCCGGGGTCTAGCACGAGGAAGACAAGCGCCAAGAGAGGAAATGATCTGAAGAAATATTGCTGAACAACTTGCCTCAGAAGAGCACAATTGTTATGGACAATGACCCATATCATAGTGTCATTCACGACAAAGCTCCAACAATGGCAGCAAGAAAGAATATGCTCATTGGGTGGCTGATGAGCCACAACATTCCTTTATGTGACGACATGACTCCGAAGTGAGTGGTGTATTCCCTTTATAGGTTTTATAATACATATTCTCGAACTCTGAACATCTTCGACTCTGGACGTGAGGCGGTAAAGGTGAGTAATTTATTTGTTACAATTTCTTTCTGCTTCATTATCGGAAATATTCTGTTAACCGCAGTATACGTGTAATTTCTGCTACTATGTACTTATTCACGAGTATGATGTGTGTAAATATGTCTGTTCACAGTACGAGTATTCTGTTAACTTTACGGCTATGAATCATGTATTGAATATAACAAGTCGCAAAGTTTCCGCCTAATCAACACACATTTAATTCTAAGTTAGCGTCTCATGGGTACATGTTTCGGAATCTGTGTCAATTCCTTCTTCAGCCCTTTATAATAAATATTAGGAAACATCATTACACAGACCAAAATGACCTCGTCCATGTCGAAACATATAACACTAATATAAAAACTATTAAAAAATTAAAACATGACAAACTTATGACCAATTAAAACATTCCTGCTGTTTACAGTCACTTGAATATGTAATCACTATTATGAACATTCTTGTTTAGTGTGCGATGGTCAAAATGCACAGTCATAAGTCACTTGTGTGTCAAGCAAAACAATGAGCCTTTTGCTAGTGTCCATAACCCAAATAGCTTGCAATACTGGTGGGTAAAATGATGGCGAGGTGGAAACTTTGGTTCCGGTACTTTCTTTGAAAGTGCGCTGGCATGTGGCTATAGATGTGAAATTAGGGAAAAAACTCGTTCAACTAATTGACTGGAATTTGCATTGACCCATTAAGTGGATATGCTGTCTTGTACTAACAGCTCCACGGACCTGAAATGAAATCATTCGGTGGTTTGAAATTTTGAACTATATTTACCAAAAAATAATTAAACTTAAGTACAGCCCTGAAAAATTGGACTTAAGTGGGAATGATTTGAAATGCAAAGCTTCTATGTCATGATATGGTGCTGGGTGATCGGCTCATACACCTGAAGAGAAAATTTTGAGAAAGATTGAGAAATTATTATATTATATAAAAGTGAAGAGTTGCGTGGAGCAAATTATGTTTGATTAACTTACCGACGTGAATGCTAGTGCAATGTGATATAGGTAGGTCAAGTGCCATGCTGCTTGTGTTCCGGTGTGTATACATCTGATCTACTTGTACTGTGAGCAGAGTCAGCTGCTGCCTGACGAGGTTGAGGAGAGCAAGTGGGCGGTGGGGAGGTGGAGGGGTGGAACTGCGCGGAGTGAAAATAACCGGCGCGGCTCAGGGTGGGGCGGGAATACCGATGTCAATGACCTTACTGTTATCTATGGAGGTTTTAATTTTTTGGAAATGAGGTGGTCTGCTATTGTATCGAACAATAGATTGGTATCAAAATTGATTTCATTCAAGTTTTTGTGTGCATTGGACCTTTGGAACACGTTGATGTGTATGTTTTCCAAAATATTCATCAGACTGCCTTTG
This sequence comes from Meconema thalassinum, assembly GCA_946902985.2. NCBI lineage: Eukaryota > Metazoa > Arthropoda > Insecta > Orthoptera > Tettigoniidae > Meconema > Meconema thalassinum. The sequence goes on along the minus strand of OX336397.1, from coordinate 177,334,829 downwards.
GACACGTAATGCAATATTTTAACATCGTTTTCTAAGCTGGTGAAACTGTGTTTACTTTCTTCCATGTGGGATGCCATAGCCGATTTTTTTTTTATGTTTTATTGCTGAAAATGCTCATTATAACGAGTGCGAAAGCTTCTACCTGTTTGGCCCACGTAATTGGCTAGACAAGAATTACATTTGATTTCATATATGCCCGATTTGGAATATTTGTTGGTGTGATTGATTTTACTTGAATTGAAAAAATTTTTGAAGTTAGAATTGTTGGTTTTGAAGGCAATATTTAAATTGTGTTTCTTTAAGATGTTAGAAACAGTATAAATGCTTCGGTCCACATCAGTGAAGGTTGAGAATTTTGACCAATGTAGTTTTCGGTTTATTTTTTATTTTATGAATAAGGTTATTGATGTAGTTAAAACTATAGCCGTTGATGTTTGCTATTTGATGGATGATCTCTATTTCCTGTTGCAAATCCTTTTGGGACAAAGGTAGACTTAGGGCTCTGTTTATGAGTCTGGTGAAAGTTGCCTTTTTATGACTTCCAGGGTGGTTGGAGTCATGACGTATAGTTGTGCTCGTTTGAGAAGGTTTCATGTATATTTTATAATGGAGTCTATTGCTTTTTCTGGTTACCGTTATATCTAAATAATTAATTTCATTGTTGACTTCAGACTCAACAGTGAACTTGACGTTTTTGTCGATGTTGTTCAAAGTCTCTAAGATGTGGGCTATATTTTGACTTTGTTCATTAATGATGATGAAGACGTCGTCGACATATCTTCCCCAGAATTCAATTCCATCCACGTGGTTAATTACTTTTTCATATTCTAAATGGTCGAGATAAATGTTGGCTAGTATGCCGGAGAGGGGTGATCCCATTGCGAGACCTTCGGACTGTCTGTAAATTTTACCATTGAACGTGAAGACATTATTATTGGTCACCAAATCTAATATTGAAACTAATTCCTCAATTTCTACTTTAGAAAGTTCGCTATTGTTGGTTAATTGTCTGCGTATGACATCTATATCATGACATAGACGCTTTGCATTTCAAATCGTTCCCACTTAAGTCCAATTTTTCAGGGCTGTACTTAAGTTTAATTATTTATTGGTAAATATAGTTCAAAATTTCAAACCACCGAATGATTTCATTTCAGGTCCGTGGAGCTGTTAGTACAAGACAGCATATCCACTTAATGGGTCAATGCAAATTCCAGTCAATTAGTTGAACGAGTTTTTTCCCTAATTTCACATCTATAGCCACAAGCCAGCGCACTTTCAAAGAAAGTACCGGAACCAAAGTTTCCACCTCGCCATCATTTTACCCACCAGTATTGCAAGCTATTTGGGTCATGGACACTAGCAAAAGGCTCATTGTTTTGCTTGACACACAAGTGACTTATGACTGTGCATTTTGACAATCGCACACTAAACAAGAATGTTCATAATAGTGATTACATATTTAAGTGACTGTAAACAGCAGGAATGTTTTAATTGGTCATAAGTTTGTCATGTTTTAATTTTTTAATAGTTTTTATAGTGTTTTAATATTAGTGTTACAGTATAACCCCGATTTAGCGTGACCTCGATTTAGCGTAAACCCGCATTTAACGGAAGAAATTTCAAGTCCCGAAAATTATTCCATAAGTGCAATGCAATTTTATATTCGATTTAACGTAATTCACGTTACGCCAAAACCCGCATTTAGCGTTAGGAAATGTTAAAATTCGCGAGTATTTATTTTGATTCGTTATGGTTATGCGACATTAAGAACCTATGAAAAAGACGTTATAAGCTCGTTAAGGATGATTCAAGGCAGAAAAGGAACTCCAGCCATTTATATTGGATACGATCGATCATCTTCCATATCGATTCCTCGCTACATGTACGAGCAAGCTCGATCTTACCTGACCGCGGCTGAAGACACAATGTAGGCCTAAAGCGTGCTAACAGTCACGCCGGCGCCGCATCGCATGCTTGCGCGAGGTCTGTCCGAGTTTGTACGTTCATAGCGGCACTACAGTATAGCGTCAGTTTACGCAAGTTTGCATCAGTTCGTGTGTTATGGTAATGCAGCATTAAGAACCTATGAAAAATACGTCATAAGCTCGTTAAGGATGATTCAAGGCAGAATTTAGAGCGCAGACGCGTAGCGATCGATATGATCGATATCTTCCATATCGATTCCTCGCTACATGCCCGAGCGAGCTCGAACTTAGCCGAGCGCGGCCGAAGCGTGCTAACACCCACGCTGCGCCGCTTTACATGCTTGCACACGGCCGAGCTCTGAAGCGACGCAATACGTAAAGACGAAATCATTGAGATTCGAGAAGACTGAACTGCGTTTCTCTGCGATGTAACAGTAGGCCTACTTGCGCAATCTTCGAAACATACGAGCATGTTGGCACGAGTGGTATAGCACAGATTTCCTTATCTTCAAAGCCCAAACAATACAAGAGGAATGCACTTCACACTCGGAACCTACCCTACCTTTGCCAACAGCTGATCTGTGAGTTGTGAAGGATGGATGCGTGGACAGCGTATTGTAAACAGCGTTTATTGCCGAATGGTGCGACACCGAAAGCGTGTTTGTTTGATGCTCTTCATGCAGTCAACAAGTCATGGGAGTAAAACACCGCTACTACGCTCTTACATAAGCAAGGGCAAGTTAGACGTCGATTATGATTTAAGACATGAAAGCAAAGAAGAAATAGCACGGAATTTGACTGTTGGTTAGGAAAACGGAAATCCAGTTGATATCGAGTGTGGGAGTGATGCTATGGAAATCCCGAAAATTTCACACAGTCAAGCTAGTGTCTCTAGTCACACTTATCTTTTAATAGAAAAACGAGATGAATTTTAGTTCTCATATAATGTTTTCTTCTGAAATGTGCAATCGAAAGTTAGAATAAATGATCTAAGAAACAGTTTTGTTTTTTCTAGGCTTAACAAAAATAACTGCGGATGATTCGCGGTTTTATTCACGGAAGTTCGTGCATTAATTGCCACGAATTATCGAGAGTGCACTGACTTTTTTTGTTGTTAAATATTAATGTAGGCATAATCCACATAGGCCTACCTCTAGCCTAGCATGTCTTATAAGACACTACAATCAAGTGTTATAATTATTATTTTCCATGTTCAAGCCTATTTCTATATTTTAACCAATAGTTTTGTTTTTCTAGGATTAACAAAACTAACTGTGGATAATTCGCGGTGTTCGATAATTCGCAGAAGTTAGCGCATTAATTACCGCGAATTAACGAGAGTGCACTGTATGTGGAGAGAGTGCTGCAGTTAGTGATGAAACCTATCGAAACCTCGATTTAAGGTAAACCCCCATTTAAGGTTAAAAAATAACGGTCCCTAGAGAAACGTTAAATAGGGGTTCTACTGTATATGTTTCGACATGGACGAGGTCATTTTGGTCTGTGTAATGATGTTTCCTAATATTTATTGTAAAGGGCTGAAGAAGGAATTGACATAGATTCCGAAACATGTACCCATGAGACGCTAACTTAGAATTAAATGTGTGTTGATTAGGCGGAAACTTTGCGACTTGTTATATTCAATTCTAAACGTCAACACGGAACCTGGAATGGATTCTTCTTCGAATATGAATCATGTACGTCAGCTGATTCGTGTTAGTGGACTGGCAACACCGTATCGCCAGCCGGTGAACTGTCAAGTTGGAAGCAACGATGGCGGCACTATAGGCATTTTATGAAGCAATACGGGTCAAACTGAAAAGCCAACAAATGTTGATTCCGTGTGGTGCTACGTGACCCATTTGCGACGAGAATAATAACAATAATTTGTCTTTGAAATGAATAAAAAGATACCGTATTTACTCGGCTATAGTACACTCCTTAATTACTGAGAGTCAAAATACAACATTCTTGGAGATTGACGAATTCTTTAAAAATTTTAAAATTATAACTGATATTCATCCTCTATGACAAAAATATTTTTCTTGTAACATTATTTTGTTATTCAGACGATTTGACCGCCTTTTAGCGAACGCGATTGGGCAGGATATCGAATTACAGTCGAACTTCAAAGTGCCTTCGGAGAATAAAAAAATTACTTCGAGATATCGAATTTTTTCAAAAAGAATGAAAAAAAGAGGGAGGGATACAGTATTATAAACATACGAATAGACAACTGTTGCTACTTCTAATATTATTGTTACTAGAACTTCTCCTATGGGCCTTCCAGCTAGGGTTTAATGCTTTCGTATTAATTATTTACAAGTTTCAATCCATTCTACTACATTGTGTCTATTTTGTTTAACTACTACACAGTTATACAGTATTACTAGTACATTTTTATTTTACAGTACTTACAAATTCAAATCTTAGAAAAGAAGTCCGTCAGTTTCTTTTGCTTCCTTTTCTGCAACACCCGGTTCTCCACGAAGTTTTCTAACAGGTTAACAGCTTAAAAAACTTCCTCTTCAACTGAAGGTTGTCCCTGTACGTAGCGACGGCCAGAATATCTAGAGCCTGTTCTCCAGTTGGCACTTCTTGCAATAGCGGCATTTCATTGTTTGTGATGTCCACGTCCTCTTCCTCCGAACCATCTTGTTGTACAATAATTTGTCTTTGAAATGAATAAAAAGATACCGTATTTACTCGGCTATAGTACACCCCTTAATTACTGAGAGTCAAAATACAACATTCTTGGAGATTGACGAATTCTTTAAAAATTTCACTGTCTGTGGGGTGCTCAGTTATTAATACATGTGTATCAACATTAGTGAAAGAGTCGTAATCTTCTTCACAAGAAAGAAAGTTTTGATAATCCAACCATTCTTCAGGCACAGGTTCATCCAGATCTCCTTGTTCTTGAAACTCAATTTCAGTTTTGACAAAACCGGCTTTGCGGAAGCAGTTTGCAATTGTTTTTTCCGTTACATCGTCCCATGACTTCTGCAACATCACAACAGCATCCAGAAGATTGATATTGTTGAGTTGTTTTCCTGTCTCAACGTTTCTCAATAACCGTTGGACACATTTCTTTCTGTAGTGCTGTTTCAATTTTTTATAACACCTTGGTCCAGAGGCTGCAACTTTGACGTTATATTTGGTAGTAAAAAAAACAACACGTATAGCTTGCAAGTTTCCTGTGACCTTAGGATCAGAAGGACAGTTATCGACAAACAGAAGTATTTTCCGTTTTTCGTGTAAAAACTTCGTATGAAGTTTATTTAACCAGGATTCGTAAATTTCACTTGTCATCCATGCTTTCTTATTGTTTTGATAGTCCACAGGTAATGATTTTACTCCTGAAAAACACCTTGGTTTCGCAGACTTACAGATTACCAAGAGCTTTAACTTTTCAGTACCAGTCATATTTGCCGCAACCATTACTATCACTCTTTCCTTGCTTCTTTTCCCACCGTGACACGTTTCCCCTTTAAATGCGAGGGTCTTTTCTGGCAAACATTTAAAAAACAGACCAGTTTCATCAGCATTGAAAACATCACGGGGGTCGTAATCTGCCAGTAGAGTTGGTAGAACGTCTCGTCGATCTAGTCTTCACAGTCAACCTCAGATACACTAGCACTTTCACCTGACATAACTTTCTGCACAATTTCGTTTCGATGTTTAAATTTATCTAGCCATCCTGTACTAGCCTGGAACGATTCTATGCCTAACTCCTCAGCAAATTTATGTGCTTTTTCACGAAGCATGGAGCCTTGAAGTTGAATGTTTTTGTCCCTCATATACTTTACCCACTTAAACATAGCTTCCTCCAACTGAGGGTAACTCGAGTTCTTAAAACGTTTCCTCTCCGATGAAAAACTTGACTCCTGAATAGCACTAGCAATCTTGTCTTTATTTTTCATAATCGTTGACAGTGTGTTAGCTGGAATGCCGAATTCCGCCGCAATATCTTTCTTCCTTCTCACACCCTTTTCCACTTCGTGAATTAACTTTAATTTTTCACTTGCACTTAAACATTTCAGAACACGTTTCTTCTCCATGGTGTTTGCAATACTGATTTACACAGTAGATCAGAAACTACAGGACAGTACTCTCTCACCAGGCTTATCAGCCAAGGACACGAAGGGTGCGGGCATGCCATAAATAGCCGGAGTTTCCCTCTTACTGTTATTGTCTGAGGTGCACATTGACCAGAACCCGTCTCCTTGCCCTCAGGCTGCTCTGGAATGTAGCAGACCACACAATACTGACAGAAATAACTTCTCCAAGTACCATACCGTATTCAAGGTGAACAAAAATCTCATATTCCAAGCCCCAAGTCACAACTCCAGTCTTCAAGGCAATTGTATTTTCACCCCAACTTCGAATTATAGAACAAATGTAACATGTGAATAAGATACGATACCGTTGGGAAATGAAAATTACTTCGAGTTATCGAAAATTCGAGATATAGAAGTTTGACTGTATGTAGCCAATAGGCTTCACCCGATATCCAATAGAAGATGCCACACTACTGGCCGAGTACAAGTGCCAAGCTTAAAATCCGCCAACGATAGTTATGGTTTCATATCTTGCCTACATTCTTTTGTTTAGTATTCTTTGTATTGCGCTTCGAAGTGGTGCTTGCGGCAGCCTTCTTCTGTTTTATTTTAAACACATTTCATTTTTGCAAGAACTGTCGGCGTTTGTGTGACATGTAATTGGTATATCAATGTGAAACATGTGAATAATACATACTCGGCTGTGTTTACAAATGTTAGTGAGATGTGTTCTATGCCCAAGATCGCAGGTTCAAACCCGGCCGAAGTCGTCGGATTTTTTAAGAGCTTTAAAAATCCCTCAGTATGCCTTCCTTTGGAGGGGAAGTAAAGCCGGCAGTCCCATGTCATAGATTCATGGCATGTTAAAGATCCTTCCACTAATTACACTTGTGTGAAGCTAAATTAGGTTAAAAATTTAAACAACGCTCAGGTTCCTACGTTCGTCACCAGGAGCCGACTGCGGTGGCGTCTAGTAGCCAAGTTCTGAACTAGTAGTCGTTGACGGCGTTTGGCGGCAAAAGTAGGAACTACTTGAAAAATTCCAAGTCCGCAGTCCTTACATGAATTAAGAAACGGATAACACACACTAATACAGTCATCACAATTAACACGGGTTATGCACCCAAAGTACACGGGGCTACATGACCGCGTTGTTACAGCCCCTAAGCTGAGGAACCAACCTTAGTGAGATGTGATCACTCATTCCCTAATTGATGCATTCTCCCTCCCTATGTTCAAATAAAAATAAAGTTTCCATTTCCATGTCCGATACTTTGTACATTTCATTCTGTTTCTTTGATACTAAGATTTTTACTCTCTCCCTTTCACAAAATAATGGATTTTTGCAAAGTTTGCGTCTATAGTACACACCCCCCTCCTCAATTTTGGAACGAAACATTTAGAAAAAAAAAAAAAGGTGGTCCTATAGCCGAGTAAATACGGTAAATATCATTCAGTACTCAGCGAATAAGTGTTGTAATGTCTCGAAGGGAGCGTACCTTGCTGGAAGTTGTCTGTCCGGCTGGTAGCCGAGGCCGAGTAGCCCGACACCAAGTCGGGTTGAGCGTATATCGTGGCAGTGTACTGGAGGTTGGGTGCTTGTGGAGGCTGTTTGGGCTGGGGCGTCACCGTCACGCTCTGGTTGCCCAGGAGAACGTCCGGGTACGAGTTGACGACGGCCGGTCTCGTGGCGGTCGACCTGAAGCAGTCGTCCACCATACACTCCTCTGGCACCGACGGTAGCTTCATGCTGTGAGACAGGCTCACCAGATCTGTAACAAGTATATTGTATGTCCAAATAAACAAACTGTATTGACTGGGAGGACAGAACCTAAGGTCGCTAGCCAATGGTCTCAAGGACCCCTCGCTAGGTCATGGGATTTCAACCCTTTAAGGAGTATTGACGTTCTGGAACGCCACAATTTCACAACTTTTAAGAGTATAGACCAAATCAGAACCAAAATTAGTATTTTATTTTTTTAAATTTATGACAGTTCTAATTAAACATACTGCTCAGATACCAAAAACATGTTTTAGGCCCAAAATACCCTTAAGTACAACGTTTCAGAACTTACTAATCCAACATGGCGGCTGTGCAAAATATTTAGATGGTGCTTAACCATGTGTCTTCACTCTTTTATTAAGGACATAATAACATATTAGAATCATGCTTGATAACCAAAAACGGGAGCTACGCAAATCTTCGCAAATGACGTTCTAGAACAGCACTACTCCTTTTCACGTAAACAGAAAAAGACGTTCTGAAACATCAATACTATTTAAACACAAAGATCTGTACTCACTAAAGGGTTAACAGTTACTTTGTGCAGTACATAATGTCCCTCCTCGGAAAGTTGGTGTCTGTTCATCGTTTTCATTGAGAGCTTTGGTAGTGTTTTGTAGAACTATTTGGTCTCTTAGATGTATATCTTATCATGGATCTGACGAGCGAAACATGCCACTCTCTTAATCCCCGTCCCTATGCTAAATACCTTTGAACACATATAATCTTTTTCAGGTTACATCACATTTCCCAATTATTGGGCTTGTACTTGTGTTGTCCAACTGAAATGTTGCAATATCAATCTGAAGATACTCGCTTGAGACACGAAACATGTGTACTGCGCAATTATTTAATCACATGGCAATCCTTTACTGATGTTACTACATTATTTGTGTTCACCAAGTGGAAGTTTCCACCTCCTCCTACCTAACATTGCACCACATTTTAACTGATCTTGCTGGTCTACGAAGAAACCTACACTGAATTATGCATCTCGAACACATTTCAGGTGGTATTAGGACTGGATCTGTTGTCAGTAAACCATTTATGCATCCACTTGAAAATTTTAGAAGAAAAACGTATTCTAAAAAAGTTCCAGCAAACCAGATTATCTAGAAAAATTGTTGAGAAACTTTGGAATATGAAACAACAAGTAGGATGGATTAAGGAAATTAAAGAAGACATGAAAGAATTAGAATTAACCATGGATGACTTGCAAAACAAAAGAAAAAAGAGGAAAAAACTGAAAGACATAAAAATAAGATGTCAACCAAAAACAGACAAACGTCATACAGTAAAAAGGATATTTACAGATGAGGAACACCTGAGAAGATCAGAGCGAATGAAAAGCTACTGGGCAACTCGGAAAAAAAAAAACATACTGAAGAATAGGACCAAGAAATGATGGACTGATGTGGTCCAATGAGGCAGTAAAAGCAGAAGAAGAAGAAAAAAGTTCCAATTTCCAATGTTCCATCCCCTTAACATAACAAACTAGAAAATTCCAAAAAATGAACTTGGTTACGGTAATGGCTGTATAAGTCTTACAAAGAGCACCGTACAATTTAAATACTCCCCCTTTACCACGTGGCACTAAAGACCAAGAAGTGCCTAGGCCTACCAAACAACCGCTGCCCTGCAGATTGTGGGGCGACGACCTGGGTGACCCGGCTGATAATCCTGCTTTTCGTGACCAGGGCACTGTCTCACCATAACACAGCTAAGATAAGTGCACACCCCTCAGGATCTAACAAACCCTGACAGAGCCAAAAATTGACACTGGGGCCTCCGGGAGAGAGGCAGCCGACCTACCACTACACCATGAGGCTGGCAATTAAAATACAGTCGGTATTTTTAACCTCTCAGGCAGGCATTTAAATGCCCTAGCGTCTGCACTCCAGGCGGTATTTAAATTGGCTTGGAGAGTGAGTTTTGGAGAACTTCAAATAATGTAGTATATCTCAAAAATTATACAAGCTGATAACACAATATTTTCAGGATGACTTACCAATGGTGTCTTGAACAACCCTGGCTGTAAATAGCGGATCAGTTTGTTTCATATTGCGGGTGTTGAGTGTATCCATCTCACTGTGACTGTGTGTTATGCACAATATACCTACGTATACACATCGTAAATAGTCCGTTTATTGTGTATCGGTACATTACAGAGAGTTTTATCTACACAAACAATAGTAAAACCGCATCTAAAACACTATCGAAACCCTTTGTGGGCGCTGTTGCGCAGTGAAAGGAATTTTCCACTCTATGTTAGCTGCTTGCAATGTGCGCCACTCCCACGGAATGTCACCATCAGTTGATGGCACATTGACATGTACTACTTCTTCATCTTCCTCTTCAAGAGGCAACAATTCTGGGCATAATCTATGTCACTTTCTACACTACCGGAATCACTAGCAAAACTACTTACATTACTGTCTTCCTCACCTATCAGAGCACTTTATATTTCAAACCCCATAAGACGTTGCGGCCCTGCCATTTTTCAAGGAATTGTTAGGGACTTCCCCTGGCAATATTTTCCATCCACACATATCATTTACAAGAGGTTAAAATTCTTACCACAGATGGCAGTAGGGAACACGGCAAGTGACAATGTGTCTTCTGTTTCTATTTTGCCTCAATAGATGGCACGATGATTCTCATGTTTTCTCCCACCCAAAACGGGATACCTATGAACTATTGTAAGATTACACGGTTTGCAAGGCCAAGGCTTCTAAAATACATTAGTATAAGCAGTTCACACACGAGCCCAACAGATAGCGCACAAACGCAGTTCTCGCAAAGTGCTGTGCGCAGCGTATACCGTACGGCAAACCACCAGTGCAGTAACTACAACCTCGCGTACGTAGAACCGGCCTGAGAGGCCAATTAAAATTATGATTTACATCTATATATCCTCAATTGTGAATTAAAATGTGACAACTTATACCATTTAACTAAATAAGTTGTATTAGAAACTCAGAAAGTCGATTAATGCAAGATGTATGTCTATTTAATTACATTATATTGCTATAGATTTACATTTTAAAGAACTACCTCTGCCTGCAAAATAAAGAAAGTATTAACAAGTTACCTTGAAGAGGCTCCAAGGTGTCCATGAAGTCATCAAGGTTGGGTTGTAGCTGGACCAGGCTGGGCTGGATGAAGTCCGCCAAACTGGCGCCTCGAGCTGCACACACAGACTGTACCAGTTACTTCGCTCCCACAGAAGTAAGAACAGACATATCACTATTGTATCATGTAACCATTACAAGAAAAGTGAAAAGTGAGCTGGTACGGACATGTTAGGAGAATGCAGGATGGCAGGAAATGGTGGGCGAGAGACCAAGAGGAAGGTGGATTGTGGGTGTGAAGGAAGGAGTGCAGAGAAACTGATTAAACAAATTAAATCAAAAATGTTCCTTTCTAAAATTCCAACATTGAACAAGAATTCGAAATTTTTGCTGAAAGCTCCTTGTTTTCTTTTCTCGAAACCCTTCCCTATGTGAATGCTGGTTGTCCTCCCTTGGTCATTGTTAACATAAACTAGGAAGAACACTTTGTATATTTAGGCAAAATAGATTTCTATATGGTACATCATTCTGAAAATAAGCACAACTCAACTTAAGTGATGACCTCTTTCTTATCTCGTGTCTACTAATCAATTCATCATTTATGATTACTTTCAAATTATTGGATTTAACCCTTTCCTTCTCAAAGCACCCGTGTATGTTCTGGCATTCTCCTGCCACCTCTCGTATTGGTGTGGGATAAAAACTAATTGTGAACTATAGGTAATGTGTAAGGCATTTAGAAGGCATAGTGTTGCTTTTAGCGGTAACAATAAATGTTTGTTCCTTGACCTTTCTCCCAGCTGTTGCTAGGAAACATGGCTGGTCTCTCAGATGTCCACGTCCTAACAGAATTGAATAGAAGCAATGTTAGTGATTTGGAAAGCTCATGTGGAAGTGATTTTCTGTGTGATTTAGATGTAAATGATCAGTTAGTGACAGTGATATTGATGAGGATACAGTAAACCAGCATACTGTAAATGCCGGTGGTGACGGTAGCCTGCAACCTAGCATTCACAACCCTCCCTGTCTTTTACTCCGCCAGATGATTTTACTGGCGATGGAATTAGACATTGGGAACTAAGGACTTCATGGATCAGGCTACTGAGATGTATATATTAGCATATTTAAATTAGGATTTGGCAATTTTTAGTATGGACCAATGTGACTAATTCTGGAAGAAATAAAAAGATGTTAAAGTGATTCTGAACCAGGGACCTCAGGAAATAAAACGGTAAACAATATAAATATGTGTATAATTTGTGAATTCTGTGCAAATTCAATTAGTGACACATTTTTTTAAAACTTACCGGTAGTTTCATAATTGTTTATGTGGCCAGATCATATAGTTTTAAAATTGTGACCAGATTATATGAGGACAGACTAAGAACCAAGGACCCCAGGTGAGTGAGATTTACTGTGGGTCATTGCAAAGTTCTCTCTACATTATCTCTCTACCTGGCAAATACACAAAAACCATCATTTTTATAACCTAACTTATTCAGCATACATATTTTCACACACACACATCTCTTCAAATCTAAGCTGTTTTTTCAAGACTTTTTAATGCTTTATTAACAAAATTTTTGTAACAGATCTGGTTTTTGAAATTTTACTCTGTGGGCTTTTGGTACAAAAATATTTATAGTATCCTCTATTATGACAAAAAAAATATTAAGTTGTATGTTACTGGACAGTTACTTATCCTATACCACACTGAGGAAGGTCACAATGTGTACAGTTTCAATGTACTAAATATTCATTGAAGGTAATAAATAGTTTATTATAATTATTTAAATATCTTCAAATCTCCTATGAAAAAACGGAATATATGGAGTGCAGACACCAAAATGAGAAATATATGGAAGTAAATCATGGGAAGATTAAGAGGACAGAGAAGTTTAAATACGTGGGGGAATGGATCCAACCCAATGGACTGGATAAGGAAGCAATCTAAGGAAGAACGAGAAAACTGGACCTGGCCTACAAACTAACCCAGAATAAATACAACAAATGAGCTTTATCGTACAAGGCCAAAATCAAACACTACAAATCGGTAGTACAACCTGAAGTAAAGGATTGTACGCTTCCGAGTGCCTTATTTTAAGTAAAAAGGGAGAACTTCAAGTTCTAGAAAAGAGAGAAAGGAAGATTCTGAGAAAAATACTTGGACCACAGAAGACTACTGATGGGACACGGAAGAAGAGGAAAAATGAAGAACTTTACAAATGTACTGAAAATATCACAGACGTAATGAAGAAGCGGACGCTAAAGTTCTACGGACATTTACTACAAATGAATGAAGGCAGGCTGACCAAAAGGATCTTCAGCTACATCATGGGGTTAAAGGTCACATCTAAATTGGTAGATGAGGTGAAGAGGGATGCAGCGGAAGTTGGAATTACTCCACCGATGGCCTACGATAGAAGAGAGTTCCGCAGTCGAGTTGACGGAGTAAAATCATTTCAGGAGAAACCACCAAGCAGGAGGCCCAAACGGATCATTTCCGAGGAGGAGAGAAAACAAAGAAGTGACAGGATGAAGAAGTTCTGGGAAGAGAAAGCCAATACGTCTTGAGTTCCTTGCGGGCCATAGTTGGCCAAATTCGATAATAATAATAATATTTAAATGTACTGTTTTATATAGTTCCAATGTTATGCGCAAGAGTTTATACCCATGTCCACAGTACTTCATATTCTAAAATAATAGAGTGATTTCTGGGGATATCATGCCTGGAAATGCGACAAGGAAAGGCTAGCATACCTATCTCTCGAGTGTCCGGGAAGGCGAAGGGCTGCGACTGGATGGTGGAGAACAGAGTATCGCTCATGAACTCCATGTAGTCCTCGTCCACCATCATGCAGCCCATGGAGTGGCCGCTGTCGTTGCTGTGAGGCTGCCAGTCGAACATGTCCATATCCTGCAGCTGAAACACAATGTAAAGAGCGTACTTTTCTTAAAATCTAAGATTCATGCCAATGAATAATCTATATATCCGAAATGAAATGTTACATTGGATCTATCAGCACTCGTAAAATAATGTTGGCAACAGTGTCATGTACGTATTGCTCAGAATTAATCTAAAACAATATGATCTATTATGTCCCAATTTTGGATAAAATCCATATGTTACTATGTATGTTACAAGTATTTAAAAATTGGACCTATCAGCAGGCTTAGAATCATGTTGGCAGCACTGACATGTATCAGTTATTCCAAATTAATCTAGAATGTCAGGTACTATACATGTGCAAAATTTAGAGCTGTTGGCTTGCATGCTTTCTGATATATTGGTGTTAGAATTTAAAAAAATAGGCAAAGCATTTATTAACAATTGGCAGCCCTGCTGGCTCTCAAGAATACGCATAGTCATATCTGTTATGCTAAACAAAGCACATACGAAATTTGGTTGAAATCCCATTGAGAGTATAGAAGTTACATACATTTAAATGTTGAACCTATCAGCAGGCTTAGAATCATATTGGCAACACTGTCATATATGGGCTCCTGAAAATTAATCTGGTATGTCATTATCTCTGTGTGTGCCAATTTTTGAACAGCTCGCATGCATCACTTATGAGATATACAACATGGAGCTCAAATTTCAATTGTGATTTTTCAGCAGTTGGTAGCACTGATGTCATTTTCAGATATGACCGTGAGATATTCAGGTATAGATCTTTACTCATACCAAATTAGGTTTTGATATCTGCAGCCATTTAGGAGTTGATAGGGGAGAGTCACACAGACAGGCATTTGCCCGGATCGATCTCATAAGGTTAGTCTACCTTTTTCGTCATTTTTACAAAATGTGAAAAGTAGGCTAATAATGGAATCAGAAACCTCCTAGTGATGTCAAATTCGCAGGTGGAAGCAGACTAACCAGTAATGGACAAACCAAAGAGGATATAAAATTTAGGTTGGCTCAGGCAAGGAAAGTTTTCTACAGAAAAAATATTTACATCAAATGTAGATTTATTTACTAAAAGATCAGGTTTGAAAGCCTTTACTGGAGCGTGGTGCTCTATGGAAGTGAAACTTGGACTGTTGGTGCAGCAGAAAAAGATGGGAATAGAAGCATTTGAAATGTGGTGTTACAGGAGAGTAACAAATGATTAAGACTAGTTTCACAGGAGACTGGTGAATGCTAATGAAGAGCAGAATAGGTTGGTAGGCCACAAATTATACACCCAGGAATAGCAAAGGAAAACTATAGGCCCAATAATAATAATAATAATAATAATGTTATTGATTTTATGTCTCTCTTAACTACTGTGGCTTTTCGAGACACTAGGGTGCCGGTATTTTTCCCTGCAGGTGATCTTTAATATGCCAGTAAATCCACTGACATGGATCCCTCACCCTCAAATGCCAATCGACTGTGCCGGGATTTGATCGCGCCATCTTGGGCTCATTGTCAGCATTGTCCCGCTGAGCCACGCAGGCAGTCAGGTGAAGGGTAAGAACTGTAGGGGTAGGCCAAGGTTAGAATATGCTAAACAGATGCAGGGCGTGGTAGCTCAAGACAGGGAGGCATGGAGAGCTGCATCAATCCAGTAAACAGACTGAAGACTCACATGAAAACAAATGGTGAACATTGATGGTGGTTACAGGCTGGATGTTTGTTTTAGTCGAGTGAAAAATCTTAATGGAAGCCTGGAGGCGAGTTACTACAGTACCTGTGTTGTTATCAGCTGCCCCAAGCGGTCCGATGATTGACAAAGCTGTCTCACACTCCTACTGAAGTACAGTCATTGGTAAATATAATGACGTTCTGTTCGTAAATACGTAACGTGTACTTCCGCGACACACAATACTTCGACGTTGACTGTACTGTCTGCTCAAGTCTGGAATTCCATTACATCAGATCGATGGTGATAAATGTGAAGCGATAGGGTGAGAGAGTGAGTGTGTGTAGGCTCACCCGCAAGCTTCGAGGTCAAGGGCAATCGTCTAAAACAAACGTCCGGCCTATAGGAGAACATGTGATTATAGCTCAAGAGAACACCACGAATGGCTCTAACCAGAAGCACTAAGTGTTTGTTAACTCTGACAACCCGATGAACACATACTGATCTTCAGAAGATGGAAAGCAAAACCTCTGCATGGGAGGTGGAAGACTCACTCCAGGAACTGAAGGTTGTAGCTTGTAGGAAACTACCGGAATGGTTGACAACATTGATAAACTACACAGAATATTGCATCTGCTTGCAAGCATTTGTCTCCCACAAATCCAACCCCTCGTCCTCGTCGTGGGAGATGGGCAACGTAATGAAGTAGGGGATTGCCTGTAGGGGTGAAGTACAGTGGGGACTTTGTGTACCTCAAGACCGCTACGGTAGCTGTGAAGGCCCTACAGGAACCCTGAAGAAATTACGGCTAACGGGGCCCTGGTGAAACAACTGCTGCCTTGTAGTTTGGAGTTGGTTCTTCAAAGGCTAAGGGAAGAAACCCTGACAGAAAATCAACCTGGTGCCTCAAGCTTAAGGTGGCAGCCCCTCCAAGGCACTCGGAGGCAGTGGGTTAATCACTCGCTCCTCTTAAATAAACTGATTACTGAAACTGAAGCGAAATTACAAAACCGGACGGATAACCTGATAACGACTTTTGGCATGAAGAGGACTACGGAAATTGCAGAGGTGGACAAGAACTGGAGTCAAGTGAAGAGAATGGCCAGGAACCGTACTGCGTGGAGAAATTTCGCCAAGGCCCTATGCTCCGGAAGGAGCGGCAGGAATTAGGTAAGTAAGTTGCAAGCATTTCCTGGCGATGAAGCACAAATAAATGAGCCCAATCGGCAACATAGAAACATTCGCTGCATTAAATCACCTTGGCTATGAAGATTTATCAGTGTTGGCTATTCTAATGAAGAAAGCTTTTCAGATGGTCAACACAAATTGCAATACAATTAGGAAGGGGCTCCTGGGTCGGTCAGATGATACTTCTTCTACTACTACTACTACTACTACTACTTCCTTCTTCTTCTTCTCCTTCTTCTTCTTCTTCTTCAACTCGCGGATGGGTCACTTCGGACCACACGGAATCAACGCATGTTGAGGCTTCCTCCTTGCCCAGTAGCTCTTCATATGCATGGATTGTAGTTGTTTCTGTTCCTCCGACCATGCACGCCGTGTTGATTTCTTCTGATCTTCCTCAAATCCCCTTGTGTGAGCAATGTTCCTGATCACATCTCTATTCATCAGATCTGGCGATCCCATTTCCACTAGGTCCCTCTCCACCTGTTTGTACCACTTTGGTCTTGTACGTTTGATCTGCAGAAATTTGTGGATTCGGTAAGTAAGTCTCGTACGATTCATTCTTTCCAAATGGCCAAAAGATTGAATTTGTCTCATTCTCATGGTATCGGTAAGTTTAGGAATTTTCCTATATATTTCAGAGTTGGGTTTGGGATAGTGTTTGTCATTTTTAATTCTGGGCCACCGGGTGAGTTAACCGTGGTGGTTACGGCATGACTGATGGCAGTCGCTCACATCCGGGAGGCGAGGAGGTTCGAATCCCCCCGCCGGCAACCTTGAAGATGGTCTTCTGTGGTTTCCCATCTTCCTTCCAGGCAAATGCCGGGGTTGGTCCCTAACTATAGGCCACAGCCGCTACCTTCCAACTCCTGAGTCCTTACATTCCAACTTCCCTCCTTCCCTCCCCAACGGTACTTGTAGCTCACCCATTGGGTGTCCGTCTCGAAGCAGCTACAAATATGGCGAGCCGAACATGTCCTCGGACACTCCCGGCACTAAAAGCCATACGCTTAAAAAAAAAAAAATCTGGGCCCTAAGATCTTTCGCATAATTTTCCTTTCCTTAATCTCTAATTGTTCCCTTAATGTTTTAAGTTGTAAATTGAGCATTTATGAAGCATAAAGAGCTTTTGGTTTAATCACTGTAAAGTTGTTGCTATTGTTGTTTCATATTGAATATTGTTTTATATTTGCCATGTATAATAATGCCATTATCATAATTCTACACAACACATTTGGAACAGGTTTTAATGTCTAATGTCAGCAAGCTGCGAACAATAGCTCAATACCCGTCGGGTGGACCCTTCTCCGTAATCCTGTTTGACAGAGACAGAAGCAGGAAGTGAAATGGAGAGATCTTCTATTTCGCTTCAAAGCGACGCTATGGGCCCAATCTGCTGGCCCTTGAAGAGACAGAAAATTCCCTTCATAGCACTGAAAAATTCGCGTGCAAGACAGTGCTATGTCCACTGTTTCCTCACCCATCCCATGAAGCCATATACTTTACATGGGACTTTCTGTGGAGCGGCCCTCGCTATGACGAGACTGTCATGATCTTAAGCTAGGGATGAGTTATATATAATGAATTCTTTTTAGAGATTCTAGAAGGGTAAAACACTTATTTTAAGTTGAGTATCTGCAATGTAAAGTAATTTTAAAATATATTAATTAAACAAATTCTTTGCAATGCTGCCTAACGGCCCTGGGTGAGCTGGGTCCATTCGGCCCTTAATGACACACCGCTTCTGCAATTAGGTCAATAGTTTAAATAGGAGCGGTTCATTTAGAACAATAATAATGAAATAGGCAGACAATTTCAATACTGAGATTATTCATAATAACAATTCAACAGACAACAGGAAACATACTTAATCTACATTAATACAAAATTACGAGCCTTTCAGTAGTCGCATATGATGTGTAACATGTGACATGTTATCCCTTGTTAACAGTGAACTCTGTTGGTCATTGAAATAACTACTAGTAAAACTCCAGTGCCAAATCTTGACCGGTTTTCAGCAAATATGATATAATGAATATTTTCACACCATACAACGACAACTTGAAGATGCTTTATTGTAGGAATATCATTAATGGGGCCTCCAAACCTTGAAGTAAACCGAATGCGATGTACATTCCACATAGCCACAGTACGTCGTGGTACCAATCTCTGCCACCGCGTTCATTGTTTCTGTCCCATCAATTTCCGTTTCATTTTCAAAACCACCCCCACAAAAAATATACAGACACCGAGTGGAAAGATGTTACACATCAAAAATAATAATAACACAACAAGCATTATACTGGCTGTAAATAGTTGACACGTTACATACGTTTTTACACACTTATGTAATATAAACATGTATATATTTATTTATGAACATCGTACACTGTGCAGCCGCTGAGTGTCCAGCTCTGACGTTTGGCGATGGTGGGAAAAGAGGGATAAAGAGAATCTTACTGCAGTTAATAGAACCTTGAAACTTGCCATCATAGTAATTCTTCTCTAGAGTCTTCACTATGTATCGTGGAAGTCCCACACCCCATTTGCAATGTTATGCACGATTTTGTTATTCCGATATTTTGCGGTTACAAACCCTACATTCTAATTCGCAGTGGAATTTTGCCTATGTTGGCGAAGTCGCTGTCTCCTGTACCAATCAGCGGTTTTCCTGGTAAGCCGATGTTGCCACGACTCTCCTCTGCTCTGTGTGTTTAGTTATTTTATTGTCTTGTGTATGCACACTTACCGGTTAACTGTGTGTAAGTATATTACTTTAGTATACGGTGCGTTCACAAAGTAACGAGCCAGAGGCATAATTACAGAAACCAGTACCTGAATGTTAGAAGTATTGGCCCTGGATGTTGAGGCACTTGTCCCACTGTGACACGAGGCGGTGAATGGCTGTCTCTTAAAATTCCCTGGGCTGCGATGTGAATCAGTTCCGCACGTACGGCTGGACGTCGGTGTCCGAGGTGAATCGTTGGCCCCGCAGAGCCCTGGAGTGCCGCGACTGTGTTGGCCGTATGAGGTCGTGGAACGACCACGGTGGCTATGGCGTTCACTGTCACTCGGCGGTCCTGGGTAATGAGTGCATCAACCAGCTAGACGTTGTCATCGGTAATGCAGGGGGGTGCCCCAGACCGGGCATCATCGGCTAACGACACCCGTCCTTCCCTGAAGCGCTTGTGCCACGCCTTGACCCTTGCAAGGGACATGCAGTGTTCGCCATACACTTGCGACATTCGGCGATGAATGTCCATTCCCCCTACTCCTTCCGCTGTCAGAAACCGAACAGCACCTCTTTGCTCTTCGGTTGACGCCTCCATGTCACTGTTTGCAATGCGACTGGCAGCGTTGGACGATTGATGCATGCTGCTGCTCGCTTTGTATCGTCACGTGACGTGTACACATGCCCTCTAGCGACGGGCTGTGACCTTCCACGCTATGGTCGGAACCACACCTCGTTACACACGCCACGATTAGCCGATGTAGTCACCGGTTTGCGCATTCCAGCATCCGGCTCGTTACTTTTTGGACGCACCTTATAATATGGTCAGCGGTTCATTTAAAAACATATGAAATATTTTATGTAGTCCACGTTGGTTTATATTTCGCGGTACAGAACCGGCAATGCTGCCTCCCCCCTCATGAGAAATGTCAAGAGCCGGACACTCTGCGGCTGGACTGTAGTGAACAGGAACTGAGGATGAACGCTTGATGTTCGAAACATGTCATCCAATTAAGTAGGTAGGTGTTAGTTTGTAGGGTATGTAAATACTTGTTTCCCGCCTAAGTCGTGTTGACCGACTGAAAAGCTTTGCTATGTAAGCCAAATAGGCTATTCCATCTTCTATCTTCTCTGAGTTAATAGAGTATGGGCAAGACTAGGAGTTCCCCTGACGCAACCCGAAAAGTTAGTAGAGTACCTGCAAGAAGAGCTCGCCGAAATTCAATGATACGCAGAGACCAATATCAATCTGCGTAGTTTAATGCTCATTGCGGGGCTCCTGTAATGCTGATTACCGGGCTCACTGCTCACTCCATTCTTCAACCCTGCGGGCTCGCTGCGAGACGCAGTCTATAGCTGTAATGCAAGCGTAGAATGCAAGGAAGCAGCAAATAATATAGGCTAGGTTACTGTGTCCTGGCTCAGGTAATAACTACATACACGCGCGGAGATCTCACAGTTTAGCATACCAAGCCTCCGGCTGGGCAGACGGTCCGTTCACGAGCTATTGAAGCAAAGTGGGAGAGGCGTGTTCTGCCACTACCGAGCCCACCCGAACATTGCCGAAGATCTGCACAGCATTCGGTGGCAAGCTCTTCTTGCGCGTATTCTACACACATTGTTACTTTTTCTTTATATGGATAGTAGGGAAAGTCCATGTAATTTGGAATGATATTATTTTTGGAATTTGCAAGTTTGGCCACCCCTTGTCAATCTTGAGGGTCCCTTTCTCCCTGCAAATTGTTGGACTGAAAGTTGAGGGAAAAGAGGAATATCACTCGCATTTCAAGAGGAAACGTTGCACTATTCAAATATCGTGCACCATGTATAATCTGGACCCTTTGAAACGAATTTAATCATTACAGAGGTGCTTGCCATGGAGGGTGAGTAGTTATCGTGTCGGACTACCAACCCCAAGCTTGAAGGTTCGCTCCTTGCCGTGGTAAGTGACGGCATGCATGTCATACATTGTCGGCATGTTAAAGACCCCATTTGAATTCAGTAGGCCGTGTTCATAATGGCAAAATTGATCTCGGGATTTTCCGCCAACACAAAGTTCCTTCATTCTCTACTAGAAAGCGCTATTGTGTCAAGGAGCTAAGATATCTAACCTCCTGGACTTTCATAGCTCTCGAAGGAAAGACAAAATTTGACATGCAAGCTGCCCTCTGGGTGTCAAATAACAAAGCTTGCACCCGAGGCCATACTATATTCATTTATTCAGTTTCACTAATTGACCAACTAGGGACTACGATAAGCCTCATTTTACATTCTGGCATTTGTTCATTTTTCGCTTGGTCCACATTGTCTTAATGAGCTCACTGTGTTTAGCACGACGTTCTTCTGTCCATTTCACACCAGTTGTCCGTTTTTCGTCTCGGAAAGTCCCAAACGTCTTGATGGCTGCTCTATAAAGATTTCGGTCTTGTGCATCTTCTGCTCGCATCGCTATTTCTTTCAGTCTTTCTGGACGTTAACATACCATGGCATTGTAGTTTTTGGTTTGGAGTCGAATATACTGAAGATACGTTACGTCCATCGGGAGTCGATCATCCGTCGTATATGACCGTAGAAGCAAACTCTGCGTTTTCGCATTGTGTCTGTGATCTTCTCTATCCTCTTGTCTGGATTTTCTGATGTAGATGCCATTTTTGTAGTCTGGGACAAGTATGATGTGTAGGATCTTTCTTTCTTTTCTCTCTAACTTCGCGAGCAAACATTTCGCGGATAGGATAAGGCATTCAGATGCATATAGTGGTACTGGTTTGATGACAGTGTTGTAGTGACGAATTTTTGTGTTCATAGAAAAGCACTTTTTGTTATATATGTTGCGGGTGGTTTGGAAAGCGACTTCCATTTTCTTGATTCTTGCTTCTATGGCTTCCTTGTCAAGGCCATTTTGCTGAATCCATTCCCCAAGATATTTAAATTTATTAACACGGTTTATCGCTCCATATTTGGTGTTTAGTTGTGCTGTATCATCCTTGATGTTCGACATTACTTCTGTCTTTTGAAAGGAAATTATTACAATCAAATAGAGAATTTAAACCAGTCAGAACCTATTTTATCACCCTTCTTAGTAAAGTTTTCTCTCCTGTAGACTTATAACTTTTCCCATAAGGAATTGTGACTGGAAATATTCAGAATTGGGTGTTCCAAGGGATGGCTCCGTTTTCCCTTGTTTCATTGACTTGGGAATGTTACCTCTATATCAGGTGATTTCAATCCATGGTCCACGAATCTTCAAGAGCAGATGATCAGTATAAATACTTTGAATTGCATTGAATTGCACACGAAGAGTAGAATACAGCAATCAAAACAAAATGTGCGGCATTTTGCATTAAGGAGGCCCCACTTTTAGTAGAGATCCTATAAAATCAATTTACTACAAATTTCTTAAAATAAAATGTAATTAAGACATTATTACATTGGTAATTGTAATGTGTCCCGGCTAAAAGACTTCAAGTATTTAGGTGAATGGATCAATGAAACTGGCAACGAAAGAAAAGCTATAGAAGCAAGACTACAGAAAATGGAAACTGCTTTCCATTTGACAATACAAGTTTATAACAAAAAATGTCTCTCTTGGAATTGTAAAATTCAACATTATAAAACAGTAGTCTTGCCTGCAGCCGAGACACTTAATCTACAACATAAAACACTGAGAAATCAATTGGAGATTAAGGAACCCAAAATCATGCAAAAAAATTTGGGACCAAGAATCAAAAGATGGAATTCACCTCCCAAAACCTAATGCTGACGTCTATTTAAAAATTGCTAAAATCACAGACACAATCCATATGAGAAGGATCCAATTCATGGGACATTTGGACAGAATGGACCCAACTAGGTTAACAAATAAAATCTAGACGTTTTTGCAGAAAATGGTAACAAGGTCCAATTGGTACAAACAGGCGGAAAAGGACTTGGCTGAATTAGGTTTTCCCAATCTCAAGCATCGAGAGGAAATTAGGAAAATTACTCATACATGGGGTTTTGAGGCAGAAGAGAGAAGACCTACCAGACACGTCTGGTCGCAGCAACGAAGACTCGCTCAATCGTTGCGCATGAAGAGTTATTGGGCAAACATCAAGGCCAAGAAGTGTTGATTCCGCGTGGTCCTAGGAGACCCATTCGTGCAGAAGAAGTAGATTCAATATTTGAAACAACTTGAGCGCCTTGTAAATACAGTATATTTAGTGCTTTAAAACATGAAAAGTGTAAATGACATTTTGGGAAACTGGCGTCGAGTCTAATAATTTGCACACCTTTCATAGATTTATTTGTGATGTGTAGCGGCCCGGAACTGCCAAGAAATTTAATTTTGGTATGAAGGCTGGAACGGTGTACACGTCTTATCTCGTGAGGTGAAACTGGAAGTGGTTTTCCGTGGTATTCCCCACTTCCATTCTAGGCAAATGCCAGGATGGTGGCCCCCTTCCCAATCATCGCCTGAATTACAAATACACACGACAATAATACAGGTTATCAGACAAATTCTATACACACCCAAGTACACGGAGCTATATGACCAGCACCTCAAATGAAACAACAAAATTCTAAAAGAAGTTGCTTTGTAATCCGAGGGAACTTTATTAAATCTTCTCCAAGGACAAATTTAGTTTATATATTTCCCTGTGCCGGGGACCAAGAATAACGGCCAACGTGCTGACACTTGGTAGGCCCAGGCCCTTCATGGGCTGTAGAGCCACAGGGTTTATATATTCATTCAATTTAATGTATTATTAATTATTGCCTTACCACGTCGGAGCCATCCTTGGTGGTCCAGCCCATGATGCGGTTACGGTAGAACATTCGCCATTTCTTGTACTCTGCGGTGACTGCGGCCAGCTTGCGCTTCCAGTACTTGCCTTCAAGAACCACAGCCTGCAAACACACAACAATATTTAGTCTACTGACTGCTGTCCACCTCGACACTATCACATATGTATTGTGTGGGGGGTGAAGCTGATTCCTGCCCGTGGTACCCCTGCTAGGCAATGTGTAGGACGTAATATTATAGGCTTAACTTAAGATAATTATTATATCTGGGCTAAATTGAGATATTAGACTCGGTCTAATATTAATTATTCAGTCACACAGCACTATTAGGAACACATTACACAATACAATACAATCGAATACCACTGCAAAGATGTGCACACGCTGAAAACAGACTATCCATTCTGACCGCGCGAAAACGTAACCAATAAGCCCGTAGTGTTGGTTTAAATTCAACCAATAGCGAGACTTGAGGATCTCGGTCGACGTCTTCAGAGCGCCATTAAACAGACCAAACCTGCCCATTCCCCTCTAGGGCTCCCATACATTTCTAAAGCTATAAACACGTGCTTTGAGGATGCAATGGTTCCTTCCTCAGCTTTCTACTCCAGGCGGTGAGGGTCACACTTCACCCATCTACGGGTCAAATGTAGAACTAGTTACAAGTACTGACAGTGACAGTGAGACAGAGCTTATCGAGAGGGCACGCAAGGTAGCCCCAAAGACTATTTTATTTTCGACCCTGACTATTATGTCAGAAAACTGTACTATAATGAGGCTCATTATTACAAAATTTTTCATTATGAAACAGTTTCTCCCACCAATCAGAGCTCAAGAAACAGTTGTTTGACTAATTATATAATTAGATGCGCTGAGTTCCACGGCCTTTTGATTTAAATTTCACTGCCTGGCCTAGTGTCATAGTAAGGTGGCCATGGTCAAATACAAGGCATTCTCTGCGCCTCATGCGCTCTGTTCAGTACATAAAACTGGTGAAATCTCGACAGATATTTATGAATATTTATGTTCGAACATAAAATAGTTATAATAATTATCGTCGAACATAAACAGTCGTATGCAACTCGCCTATAATGGTAATTAAGACACTCGTATAGAAAATATAAAACTCGCATACGCTCGTTTTATAAATATACTCGTGTCTTCATTATTGCCATTATAGGCGAGTTGCATAATGTACTGTTACAAAACAATCAAGCTGAGAGCTAACTGTAGGATGACCTTCACGTCCTACATGGAGGAATCGCTACTGACTAGGACTAGATTCTCCAGTACTGAACTGAACGTCAGCATCTCGTGGCCATTGGTAGACAAACAAGTGTCCTCTAATACTAGAGCCAAAGACTCGCGGTCATGTCTTGAGAATCCTTCAAATCAACAACAATAAGTGAATCCAAGGGTGACCATCACAACATTGATATTCAACAAACTCACACGTCTGATGATTCACAGTTACATTCATAGATTTCTAGGAGATACTATTCACCAATCCTATGGAAGTGCAGCATATACTCAACAAGTCAAGTAGACAGTTACAGCGATTATGACTATTGTGAACACACCTAAACCTCCAGCTGTTCTTTGGCCTGAAAATGCTCTTCCAACTTATGCACATCATACTCAGTGGAGTTACTTGACCTGTGTGGGGAGAAGCTGGTAATGATATTCATCTTATCTTCGAGCCAAAAGAACGAGGTACATTCCGGTCAGCGAGATGGAACTCAGACTCCAATCCTGACTTATGATTTATTCAAATGACACCTTACGGACGTGCTCACAAAGTCAACATCGCCCTGTTCTTTTGGAAATTAGCCTTCAGATTCCCACAATCAGTTCGTCGCCACTACAACGTTGTAATTTTGATAAACCCAATCGGGAATGATTTTCAGCTGATGTTGACGGAAACATAAGATGGATTCCATCCGATGTAAATAACTATTGTAGATATTTTTGAAGCCGTATTAAGAAACACATCCCCAGAGGATGTACAATATGAACAACTTTGATGAGAATGGAGGAACTGACGCTGCTGAGTGCACAATATTCTTAGTATATTATTTGTATTTATTCAAATTAATTTCAAATGTTTCAACTTATTTTAATTTTGCTTTCTTTTTAATGTTCATATTTATTTTTCTAATTGTTATTTGTATTTATTAACTTCAAATTATTATAAATTGTATACGCTTATTAATTTTTAGCCTGCTTTTCACATTTTGCAAAAATGAGGAAAAAGTAGACTTATGAGATCGATCCGGGAAAATGTGTGTCTGTCTGTCTATCTGTGTGTGCCCCCCCCCCCCTATCAACTCCTAAACGGCTGCAGCAATCAAAACCAAATTTCGTATGAGTAAAGATGTGCACCGGAATAGCTCACGTCCATATTTGAAAATGATGTCAGTGCTACCAACTGCTGAAAAAACGCACTAGAAATTTGAGCTCCATGTTGGATATCTTGCAAGGTATGCTTGGGAGCTATTCCAAAATTGGCACACATGTAGATAATACTATTTCAGTTTAATTTCCAGGTGGCCAACCATGACAGTGTTGCCAAAATAATTTTAAGCCTTCTGATAGGTCCAATGTTTAAATGCATATAACTTCTACACTATCAATTGGATTTCAACCAAATTTTGTATGTAATATCTGTACATAAACAGATATGACTGAGCGTATTCTTAAGAGCCACCAGGGCTGCCAACTGTTAATAATTGCTCTCTCTATTTTTTTTATCCAAATACCAATATATCAGAAAGTATGCAAGCCAACAGCTTTAAACTATGCACACGTATATTCTTACATTTTAGATTTAATTTGGAGTAACTTATATACCTCAGTTCTACCAACATGATTATAAGCCTGCTGATAGTACCAATTTTTAAATACATGTAACTTCTATACTATCAGTTGGATTTCAACCAAATTTCGTATGTGCAATGTGTAACATAACAGATATGACTATACGTATTGTTAAGAGCAATCAGGGCTGCCAACTGTTAATAAATGCTGTCTATATTCTTTTTACCCTAATATCAATATATCAGACAGTATGCAAGCCAACAGCTCTATACTTTGCACACGTATAGCACCTGACATTCTAGATTAATTTGGAGTAATTAATACAAGGCAGTGCTGCCAACATGATTCTATGCCTGCTGATATGTCCCATTTTAAAATACATGTAACTTCTATACTAACAAATGGATTTCATCCAAAATTGGCACAACAAGATATCATAATAATTCAGATTATTTCTGACCAGCACACGCATGGTATTGTTGGCAACATGCTTTTACGCGTGCTGATAGATCCAGTGTCTAACTGCATGTAACGTCCATTGGACTTCAACCAAATTTTGTATTCTGTACCTTAAGAGGTGGAACTAAGAATATATTCAGTCACCAGGGCTGCCAACTGTAGTGCTCTATTAGGCTACATTATACCAGGTATATTTTGAACTAATTAAATATTTCGATATTACCAACTTAATTTCGTCATTATTCTAGATAGGTTCATATACTGTAGAATAATCATTGGCATGAAAAGTAGGCTGTATAGTTCTTCACGGAACTTCTTGTTATTGTGCGGGAAGACTCATGGAATTTTAATTTTGTTTTTATAAGCTTATTTATTTTCAATTTTTAAAGCCTATTTGTTTCTAATTAAAATTTTTATCATCATATGAAGGGTACAAGGGAAATACGATGAATGTCACATGAATCTCAAGCTGAGATAAATGAATTTTAGTTTTTCAAACGCTATAACTCTTATAATATTGCTTACAGTTATCTGAAATTTATGTAGAACGGAAAGGATTATATAGGTTTGTAAATTATGTAACAATTCATCCAACAATGTATGCCTAAAGGTTGATTATTTTATAATATTGTCTTTAACTGCACAATTTAACGTGCATAAACGATGAATGTCCATTTTCTGGCACACACAAAAAAAAGTGCAAAAGCGATGAATGTCCATTTTCCCTATAGAATGCACACCAGTATTATTTGAATCAAAACTATTGTTAATCAAAAATACTTCACAACTTACGATACTCAGTAAACGGTACAACATAATTCTGAAATATTTAGCTGCTGTTTTATAGAGATTTAATGGACTATCATCGTTATTGCCTTGAAAGCCATGGACCTTCATCATTTCTCCCCGGCACAAATTATTTTCAAAGCCTCATTAAATCGTGACTAAGGGTTTTTAACCAGTTTTAGGTTCTTGAATGTTACTAGGGAACAGTACAATCATTAACAGTATGAAATATCAATTTTTGCAATTTTGTGACATTCATCGTTTTTCCCCGTACCCTTCATATTTTATTCTTTATTTCTTCAATTAAGCACTTTAGTCCAAGGAGATAAAGTCAAAATTCGTTGATATATGGCTAAAGACAATAATTGTCTATATAATAGGTGGTTTATTTAGACACCCCTAACCTATAAATGGTTAATGTAGCAAGACTGTTAACTTGAAGCATTCCAGTAGAAAGGCTTGGAGCTTATTGAAGTGGTGCCTCACACTCCTCAACGTAACAGCCAATCAAGTTGCCAGCCGCACATTGTAACCAAATTTATTTGGTTACAGTGTTCAACCCCACGTTTTCTGTCGGTATTATGTTTGGTTTTTGGCTGCCTCATGGTGGGCTGCTGCAGGGAGTTTAGTGCTGTGTGCTAGCTAGATACTCTGTGGTCCAGCAGTGAGGTAGCAGGGGGCTTTGCCCAATGAAGTTTCTTTGATGTAGGTTATTCAATATTCCTTTTAAGATAGTGTGTTGTTTTTCTGTCTGCTTATTGGTTAGAAGGTGACTATGGAAAAAGAAGAATGGAGAGTTTATTTGTTTTTGCGGAGAATGGTTAGGAGAAGTTTGCTTGTTGGAGAGGATATGTGTAGGCTTGTTGAGAGTGGATTGGGTTATTTATTTCTTCTTCCTCTTCTTCTTTGAATGTATATGTGGCAGGACTTTGAATGAAAAGGAATAAGAAATGTTTTGGGTGTATGGTCACATGCTGTCTTGATGTATGCTGATGTAGAAAAAGATGTTTTAAGAAAATGCAAGAAGATAAGAATGGAGCAGAAGAATACTAAGAATTGCGAGGGGTCTCTTCCTCATGAAGGTAGTTGTGGATACTGTGCGAGAGATGCAGGTAATGGCAACTTGCTTACATGTTGTAGACGAACAATAGTAATAAAAGTATTGTATTTCTTATTTCCTGGCGTGTTTAACGCTATATCTTCTTCCTAGCATTTGTCCCGCCTGGTAGCAGGGTCTGCTGTGAGAATTCGTTGTCTCCATTTCTTTCGGTCTTGAGCCATATCTGGGTGTAGATGTGCAGTCTTCAGGTCATTATGGATCGTATCCACCCACCTCTGCCTTGGTCGTCCCTTGGGTCTCTTTCCCGTGACTTCCAGGGTATATGCTGACTTAGCTATTGTGTCTTCTTCTGCACGCAGCACATGGCCAAACCAGCTTCAACGGCCATCCCGCTTTTTCTGATGGATCAGCGCTACTCCAAAACTTTTCCGTATATCTACATTGGTAACATGATCCATTCTAGTGACGCCGCCTGTCCACCTAAGCATCCTTGTCTCCATGACGCTTAGCCGACGTTCCACCTCTTTTGTAGTGGGCCAACACTCGGTACCTTAGAGTGCGATTGGAAGGATAACAGTGCGGTAGATCTTGGATTTAAGGTGGTCTTTCATCCGGCGGTCACAGGTGACACCTGTCGTCGTACGCCATTTCAACCAAGACGCCTGCGTCCTTGCGTTGACCTCGTCAATGATTCTTCCATTGTCAGAGACAGTAGGTCCAATATATTTGAATTTTGTTACATGAGGGAGATCTTCTCCGTTAACGCTATATCGACCCCGAAGATTATTATATTATTAGAAGGAAGAGATTAGTTACATTGATTGCCCAAAGGAGGGACATGTTTTTGTTGGTTGACCCTGACCAAAATAACAATCATGTTTCATTGAGCACCTAACGTAGGGGGTTTGTTGCTGTTGGTTGACCACGACCACATTATTACTACGGTATTTAAAATTATTTTCATTTATTGCCCAACGGTGGGGCAGGGTTGTCGTTGGTTGGCCCCGACCAAACTACTATTTTAAATATATTACATTGACACACCAAAGTGTGGCTGGACAAAGGAAACAAGAATCATGATCCCGACATTAAAACTAATATTTAAATTCTTTTCAACATCAAAAGTTACATCTGACAAAGATTGCAAAAGGTTATTAAAACCACAACTATCCCAATGTGATGCCACATCCTTTTGATGAGGAGCTGGTGACAGCCCAGAAAGAAAGGTTGATGATGATAATTGTTGTTTTAAGGTGCCTAACATGTAGGTTATCGGCCCCTAATGGTCTGGGTGATAGCGGAAATGACAATGAAATGGAAAGCAGAACGAAAATTAAGTTGGACTGAAAATACTTACAAAATGGAACTCAGATTGAAACGACGCACAAATGTAGACTGGAAACACTTACTAAAGGTAATTTAGAAGGAAAATACTCACAAAAGGAATTTAGATTGAAAAATACGCACAAAATGTTGTTTAGGTTCAAAATACTCACAAAATGCAATTGAAAATCAAAATACTTACAAAATGCAATTTAGGTCTAAAATGCTTACAAAATGTGGTTGAGATTCAAAATTACTCACAAAATGTAATTTAGAGACACCGGGAGCCAATTCAGAAAAACAGGGTGGGAATCTTAAAGAGAATGAAAAGAAAAAGAAGGCTGATCTCTAGAAGAAGGAGGTATGAGGAAAGATAAGAGAAAGGTCAATTAAGGCGGGAAGGGAAGAGACTCCCGAGGTCTCGGATACCCAAATACTGCGGGGGTTGTAAGAGAACAAGAGTTGACCAAGAGAGGTCGACAGGAAAGAAGACTGCGAGGAGCCCGGGACAAGCTGCCGGACGGAGCTGGGGTACCGTAGTCGCCAACCCACGTCCCACTAGATGTGAGCCCTTGGGGGGGAGGCAGAAGGAAAGGAAGAATATAAAAGCTCCAGGTTTCGATAGCATACATCTTTACACGCTGTCGGGAGAATGTAAGGGAATTGCAGTTGTTATTCTGCTGCCGGAAAGCTTCCTTCGGAGTTCAAAAGGACTAAGATGATAGGCAGCATAGTTAGGAGGACCAGGTACTCGCTTTAAACATTTATAGGTCAGTGCTCTGTATATGAACCATTTATATTGTCAAAGACGCTGAAGGTTGAATCTTTCAGACGTATTTTTTTTAATTGTTAATATTTGAGCTAAGGTGCTTGATAAAATTAATTTTTAATAATAACAATTAAAATTAAAGAGTGATTTTTTGAATTGTTAATATTTGAGCTAAAGTGCTTGATAAAATTAATTTTTAATAATAACAATTAAAATTAAAGAGTGATTTTTTGAATTGTTAATATTTGAGCTAAGGTGCTTGATAGAATTAATTTTTAATAATAACAATTAAAATTAAAGAGTGATTTTTTGAATTGTTAATATTTGAGCTAAAGTGCTTGATAAAATTAATTTTTAATAATAACAATTAAAATTAAAGAGTGATTTTTTGAATTGTTAATATTTGAGCTAAGGTGCTTGATAAAATTAATTTTTAATAATAACAATTAAAATTAAAGAGTGATTTTTTTGAATTGTTAATATTTGAGCTAAGGTGCTTGATAAAATTAATTTTTAATAATAACAATTAAAATTAAAGAGT
The DNA here is from genome assembly GCA_946902985.2 of Meconema thalassinum. NCBI lineage: Eukaryota > Metazoa > Arthropoda > Insecta > Orthoptera > Tettigoniidae > Meconema > Meconema thalassinum. The sequence goes on along the minus strand of OX336397.1, from coordinate 177,302,965 downwards.
GATTTTTTTGAATTGTTAATATTTGAGCTAAGGTGCATGATAAAATTAATTTTTAATAATAACAATTAAAATTAAAGAGTGATTTTTTGAATTGTTAATATTTGAGCTAAAGTGCTCGATAAAATTAATTTTTAATAATAACAATTAAAATTAAAGAGTGATTTTTTGAATTGTTAATATTTGAGCTAAGGTGCTTGATAAAATTAATTTTTAATAATAACAATTAAAATTAAAGAGTGATTTTTTTGAATTGTTAATATTTGAGCTAAGGTGCTTGATAAAATTAATTTTTAATAATAACAATTAAAATTAAAGAGTGATTTTTTTGAATTGTTAATATTTGAGCTAAGGTGCTTGATAAAATTAATTTTTAATAATAACAATTAAAATTAGAGTGATGTTTTTGAATTGTTAATATTTGAGCTAAGGTGCTTGATAAAATTAATTTTTAATAATAACAATTAAAATTAAAGAGTGATTTTTTTGAATTGTTAATATTTGAGCTAAGGTGCTTGATAAAATTAATTTTTAATAATAACAATTAAAATTAGAGTGATGTTTTTGAATTGTTAATATTTGAGCTAAGGTGCTTGATAAAATTAATTTTTAATAATAACAATTAAAATTAAAGAGTGATTTTTTTGAATTGTTAATATTTGAGCTAAGGTGCTTGATAAAATTAATTTTTAATAATAACAATTAAAATTAAAGAGTGATTTTTTTGAATTGTTAATATTTGAGCTAAGGTGCTTGATAAAATTATTTTTTAATAATAACAATTAAAATTAGAGTGATGTTTTTGAATTGTTAATATTTGAGCTAAGGTGCTTGATAAAATTAATTTTTAATAATAACAATTAAAATTAAAGAGTGATTTTTTTGAATTGTTAATATTTGAGCTAAGGTGCTTGATAAAATTAATTTTTAATAATAACAATTAAAATTAGAGTGATGTTTTTGAATTGTTAATATTTGAGCTAAGGTGCTTGATAAAATTAATTTTTAATAATAACAATTAAAATTAAAGAGTGATTTTTTTGAATTGTTAATATTTGAGCTAAGGTGCTTGATAAAATTAATTTTTAATAATAACAATTAAAATTAAAGAGTGAAAAAATATAATGATGAAAATTAGAATTAAAAACAAACATACTTGTATAAATTTAAAATATAAGCTCATAAGAATTAAAATTATAATACATTTATTATCTTAATATTGAGATTGTAAACATAATTTTAAACATTAAAAATGTTACAGAAAAGAAAAATTAAAATTACTAATAATTACAATTAGGCTAAAATAATTAATTTGAAAATAAAATAAATACAAATAAAATATAGGGACAGATGACCTCGTTGTTCTACCCCATAAAACAACAATAACTAACAACATATCTTTAATAATATTATGCCATATACAGGATTAACAACCCATATTGAGGCAGGTTTTGATGAGTGACGCAGTGTTGATAGGCCTCACAGCTACGGTGTGGAGAGAAGGTTTAGTCTGCAAGTTCATCACATTTACGGGTTGTGGGACAGTTGTCTTCTTCCAGTGAGCCCGTGAGAGGTCACCTCTAAACAGGGGCGGATCTAGGGGTGGGCGAGGAGGGCGACCGCCCAGGGCCCCACGGTTCATGGGCCCCCCCACCATGGATTCTTTTCAATTAAATTAATTATACTTTTCAAACTAATTAATAATTCATATTCCTTTTTTCAGTGCAGCTATGACCTCCCGTGACCGCTTAGCAAGTTTAGACTTCAGCCGGAAAAAAAGTCGCAAAGTAATGTTTTAATATTTCATAGTTTACATAATCTTCATATTCTTCAAGGGACTTAAAGGGTTCTTTCAAATTATTTAAAAAATGTACTGTAGTGTATTAAAAATATTGTGACTATTCTTTATTCTATTATTATTACCAAACTATTTTCAATTTGATTTGATATTTTTTAAATTTCCTATTGTTGTGGGCCCCACCTTATCATATCGCCCAGGGCCCCGCAAGGCCTGGATCCGCCACTGCGGCTCTAAATGTTGCGTACAATGACAAGCACTCACAATTTGGCTTCTATCCTAAAGAAATGAATCACATATTATTTAATTTATAACTCAGACCTCACGAGTGCATTGTACTGTATATTACAGTAGCCTACATCCATGGTTTCTTCAACTCTTTGTGTGACAGTAGTCTCTATATTAACCACCTGTCATAAGGACAGTTTATGCTCTCAAAGATGCTGATAGTTGAGTCTTTCAGCCAAATTTTGGAGAATTTTCATGCCGAGGTGCTAGTATTTCTAAAAATCAAATATTATATACGTATCTACTTGGATAAAATTTTCAAAAATAAAAATAAAACTACAAACATTAACAATAGAATACAAATCATAAAAATAAAATTACAATAATACAATAAATATAAAAATTAAAATAATAAACATAACTATAAATACATTATGAAAATAATTGTAATAAGAAGTTCCGTGACGAACTAAAGAGCCTACTTTTCTTAAAATTTAAGATTCATGCCAATGATTAACCTATATGTATCTATCTAGAATAATGACGAAATTAAGTTGGTAATATCGGAATTTCTTATTAGTTTGAAATACTGTAGCCTATACCTGGCATAATGTAGCCTAATAGAGAACTACAGTTGGCAGCCCTGGTGACTAAATATATTCTTAGTTCCATCTCTTAAGGTACAGAACACAAAATTTGGTTGAAGTCCAATGGACAGCATGAACGTTACACAGTTAAACATTGCATCTAACAGCACGCGTAAAATCATGTTGGCATAATCTGAAATAATATGATCTATTGTTGTGTTAATTTTGAATGAAATCCATTAGTTTGTATAGAAGTTACATGCACTTTCAAATTGGACCTATCACCAGGCTTAGAATCATGTTGGCAGCACTGACGTAGGCCTATATTAGTTACTCCAAATTTATCTAGAATGCCAGGTACTATACGTGTGCAAAGTTTAGAGCTATTGTCTTGCATACTTTCTGATATATTGATATTAGGGTAACAAAAAGAGAGACAGTATTTATTAACAGTTGGCAGCCCTGGTTACTCTTAAGAATCGGCATAGTAATATCTGTTATGGTACACATAGCACACACGAAATTTGGTTGAAATCCAAATGATAGTATAGAAGTTACATGTATTTAAAATTGGACCTCTCAGCAGGCTTAGAATCATGTTGGTAGCACTGACGTACATAAGTTACTCCATATTAATATAGAATGTCAGGTACTATACGTGTGCATAGTTTAAAGCTGTCGGCTTGCATACTTTCTGATCTATGGGTACTTGGATAAAAAACATTGAGAGCATTTATTAACAGGGTGTCTACTGTAAGGATGAAGTAAATATTAGTTACTTTTTAGGTACCTTTTAATTACCTTTTAGTTAATTTTAGTTACCTTTGAATTCAAGATACGTCTGCGGTCTGCAAGCATAGGCGCTCATCACGCGGTGAAGAAAAACAACAATGAACTATTTTTAAAGAGGTTTTTTATTTATCTATGGCTTCTAGTGCCGGGAGTGTCCAAGGACATGTTCAGCTCGCCTGAATGTGTAGCTGCTTCCAGCGGACACCCTTATGGTGAGCTACAAGTTCCCTTTCAATTTCAAGTTGCTACCAGATGTCAATGATACTTAGTGGTGAACGTTGGAACTTTGATAGAGCGTTCCGACGAAATCTAACCTAACAATTTAGCTTCACACAAGTTTAGTCTGTGGAAGAATCTTTTACATGCCATAAATCTATGACATGGGACCGCCGGCTTTACTTCCCCTCCGAAGGAAGGCATACTGAAGGATTTTTAACGCTTTTAAAAAATCCGACGACTTCGGCCGGGTTTGAACCCGCTATCTTGGGCACAGCAGTTCAGCATGCTACCAACTACGCCACCAAAGCCGCTTTAAATGAAATTCACATGATGTCATAAAAATTTTTAAAATAATAAATATATACTAGATATTTAATATACAATGAGTTGTTTCAGCTAATATGTCGTCATGTGCACAATATGTTGTTATAATTACGGTACCAAGAGGTTGCTCTGCTCTTGACCATTTGGCGAGATTTCCTTTGTCCCCGCGGTGGATCGCGAAGAAATGTATGCGATGTTACGCGATCGTCACCGAATTCTGTCTTCGCAGTCAAATACGGAGAAATATCGAGATGTTACATGATCGGCGCTGGTCTCAGTTGTTTGATGAGCTTCCCGTAGTTTTCACGATAGAACACGGAGAAAAACCGCGATTTATATAATCAGTGTCACTTTTAGTCATTCGACGAGATTTCCATTGTCCTTGAAGTCGGGCACAAGAAAATATAGCATTATTACTCAATCGGCGCCACTTGCTGTCCGTTTGAAAAGAATACAGTTGTCCTCGTCATTAAATGCAGAGAAATATCGCGATGTATCGCAATCGCTGCCGCTCTCGGCCGTTTTACGTTGTCCTCGAGATATTATGAAATCGTCGCCGCACCCGGCCGTTCAACGATTGTCTGCCTGTCTATCTGTCCTGACAGAATGGCGGAGGCAAGCTCAAGGTTGGGCATGGTTAAAATTTACGAGTAGTTATGAACATGTTGTTCGGTCGGCGCCGTGATTCCCTAGGCTGTGGTTGGGAGTTCATCAGTTCAGGGTGGGTGGATCACGAGGAGGATTTAGTATTTCGATGCTACGTAGGCTGTCATTTTTAAGTGGGTTGATGCACTTCTCGCTCCCCGCACGCATTTAAGTATACGGTCATGGGAAAAGTGGCAAGTAGGTTTCGTGACGGGTGCCCCGTGATAGGTGTCCTATCACCTTCGACAGGATTCCCGCAGTCCTCGTGGTCACAAGTTCACGATAGGGGACGGGTTTTATGATTTTACGCAACTGACGTCAATCTCGGTCCGTTTGACGAGATTCCCGCAGACAAGTCGTGCGGTCAGCCGGCCGTCTTGTGGATGCGATTTTCGATGATGAACGTTCGAAGTAGGTACGGTATCGAATATTACGAATTATTCTGAGAGGATTGCACGAATAATATGACAAGAGGGCAAGTTTTATTTCGACTGAGAACCACGAATTATCTACAAGTTATCGAAATAATTGGTTAGATTATATATCCAATGGAACGAAAGTTCGAAGGAAAAATCGACTTATAACGGAATTTCGAATTAACCATACTGGATGTCACAAATTTACTAGACATATTTTTTAAATAAGTTATATGTATTTCAAAGATTTTTCGCATTTTTTTCTTCGAAACGGTAACATTTCGCAATATTGCGACATTAAATTGTTTCGCGTTATTTCTGGACTTCAATTTGACATAATTTCAAATAACAGAAATGAGAGATTTCCTTTTAGTTTCGGAAGTATTCGCGAATAAAGGTCTCGCGAAAAGTCTGGTTTCCTAATACAGTAACACAGAAAAATATTTCACACGAAACTTAAGTCTTCTTGATGCCGAAAATACACGTTGAACCGATGTATACCACTCAAGATATCCTTAGTATGTATTTCCTTGAGGTTGGCCACGGGGAAATATAGCTTAGTACTACGCAATAGGGACGGCGCCGCTTGCGTGAAACTCGCTCCATCGCAATCTCTGAGCCTCGCGGCGCGAGCTTAAATGATTCAACCCGTCTTCAGAAAATGTTCGTTACCCGTTTGTAAAATTCGTTACTTTTTCGTTACTTTCGTTACCCATTTGTAAATTTCGTTACTTTTTCGTTACTTTCGTTGCTTTCGTTACCGGTAGACACCCTGATTAACAGTTGACAGCCCTGGTGGCTCTTAAGAATTCGCTCAGTCATATCTGTGTATGTACACATAGCACATACGAAATTTGGTTGAAATCCAATTGATAGTGTAGAAGTTATATGAATTTAAAGTTTGGACTTATCAGCAGGCTTATAATCATTTTGGCAACACTGCCATGTATGGCCTCCTGGAAATTAAACTGCAATATTATTATCTATACGTGTGCCAATTTTGAAATAGCTCCCGTTCATACCTTCCAAGATATCCAACGTGGAGCTCAAATTTCAATTGCGATTTTTCAGCAGTTGGTAGCACTGACATCAATTTCAAATATGGCCGTGAGATATTCAGGTATAGATGTTTACTCCTACCAAATTTTGTTTCGTTTGCTGCAGCCATTTAGGAGTTGATAGGGGGGGGGGGGACACACACACAGCCAGACAGACAGACAGACAGACACACATTTGCCCGATCTCATAAGTCTACTTTTTCCTCATTTTTGCAAAATGTGTAAAGTAGGCTAAAAATCAATTGGAAGTTAGTTAATTAATTAATTAATTCAATAAAAAACAAGCAGTTCCGTGAAGAACTAAAGCCTATTTTCGTATATCCTACTCATGTTAATTGCCTCTATCAACGTGCAAAATTTCAGTTTGATTGTTGTGATAGATTCGTAGATATTGAGAACCGTCTAAATATTTCAGATGGTTGCCAGGTTGGATTTTTATTTATGTACTATTACATGAAGATTATTGTGTACGTGTGGTATTCAGACTACAATCGCATGATTAGGACACAAGAAGTAAAAACGAGATTTTAATATTTCGCACAGCTGCCATCTTGTGGTTATGAAAACAATTAAAATAAATTAGATGCCAGTGGATTAACATTTTTATAAGTATTTAACGTGCAAAGTTTCACTGCACTCGGATGGTTAAATCGCGAGAAACGTCCTTTTAAATATTTATACTTCGCGTCGCCGCCATGTTGGATTTGTGCTCACCAGGTTACTGAAAGACATATAGGTGAACTTATGTTCATAGCCTCTATGAACATTTAAAAAAATCAGTTTGATTGCTGTAAAAGATTCTTAGATACTTGGAACCGTCAAAATATTTCGGATGCTCGCCATTTTGGGTTGTTATATGTATAGGCCATAGAGTTATGTGCCATTAATGGAAAATTATTGCGTAGCTTCATTATTCAAACTTTCACTTCGATCGCAAGATTACGACACAAGAAATAAAAACTTAATTTTAAAATTCCGCACAACCGCCATCTTGAGGTTATGTAAACAATTGAACTAAATTAGATGCCAGTGCATTACAATATGTATAATCATTTACTGTACCATGTTTCACTGCGCTCAGATGGTTAAATCACGAGAAAAAGTCTATTAAAATGTTTCAACTTCGCTTGGCCGCCATGTTCGTTTTGTACTTTACAGGTTTTGGAAAGTTACATAGATAAACTTGTAGCAGTGCCCTTTATCACCGTACAAAATTTCAGGGTGATATTATCGTAAATAGTTTCGGAGATATTTGAATGCCAGTGAAATATTTCGCACAGCCGCCATTTTGAGGTTATGTTAACAATCGAACTAAGTAGACGCCAGTGCATTACAATGTGCATGAGCATTTGCTGTACCATGTTTCATTACTTTTGGAGGGTTAAATCACGAGAAAAGTCTATTTAAAAGTCTCAACTTCGCGTGGCCGCCATGTTGGTTTTGTAGTTACAAGGTTTTTGAAAGTATCATAGTTGAACTTCTAGTAGTTTCCTTTATCACCGTACAAAATTTCAGGGTGATATCGGTAATAGTTTCGGAGATACTGAATGCTGGGGAAATATTTCGCACAGCCGCCATGTTGGATTGGTGAGAGACAATAAAATTTGAAGGGCACGATCAGGATCGGCCAGAATGGTGCTATGATCTTACCGAGTTTCATTGAAATCGCTCCAGCCGTTTAGAATTTATTAGGGACACACACACACACACACACACAGACACACGGACAAAAGGTGATCTCATAAGCCTATTTTTTTTTTCATAAAATGAAAATAGGCTAATAACAAAATTAAATCTATAAGAACATAAATTGAAAATTAGAAATAAATATATTCACATTAAAATAAGAGAACAAAAAATTACATTTTATCATTGGATAAATAGGACATTTGTAACCTCCAAGGTCCCCTTAACAGGCGACAATATAAGGCTTCAGGTAAAGAAATGACTTTGGAAGGGGGTGTGTTAATCCCTAAACACCCCCCACAACGCAGATTTAAGCAAACGTGTATAATCGCAAGATATCCTCTTTCAGTTTAGCGGCAGATGACCTCGTAGTTCCGCCCCTTAAAACAACAATAGCTAACTCCTTCAGTTTCCAGTCTGTGTAGAGTAGCCTATAGATAATAGATTGTCTCTACAGAACCATTATGTCTTGGGACTTAGGGCTCAAAGGACAACATTGTCAAACAACAGTGGAGTGACTCTTTAAAATGGGGTGCCCAACAATTCTTGACCAAAAATAATGGAAATTTAGAACACGGCAATATTTCACAGAAAGAAAGAAAATGCAGTGTTTGTAAAAAATAATAATTAAAAGAACTCTTTTATACTAAACTAGCAACACGCCCGGGAACAGTTATGAATGTATTACGTGATAAGCGCTATTTTTTCGAATGATGTCAATGAACTACGACCTATATCCGTTTTCCGTCTCGCCATGATGGGTTAAAATCACTGACTGGACTATTAATTATATTATCATGGAGATGCATGTGCAACGAATTTCTGTGAGACGTAATTTAAGAATAAGCGAGGTGCATGAAACACAAATCCCTTCCGTCCAATCTTAACTTGAATGTGTATTTTGCGGAACGTCAAGTTCACAGGCGAAATTAAGAAACGCCGAGTTGCACTTCCAGGGAAACTCCAAACATAAGCACTCTTCTCTGAAGACTTAACTCGACACGACTCGACAATTTGCTGCTGGCAATAGGCTCGCCCGCTAGCTAGGCAGTAACTGGGGTCATAGCTAGCTCGTAAACTGTCGCCTCAGTAATTGAATGGAGATTGTTGGAAGAAAATGAAAACGTAAAAACACTTATAGTGGGCGATGTAATGAAGTTAGAGATATGCTCTCGGGGACTTTATTGTAGAACTTTTCATGCTGAACAATTCTTACACTCATAGTATATAGATATTTTTAACGGATTGGCCAGCGTAAGCTTAAAAGGCGCACGGACGGCAGGATTTTCTTCGACTTGATTTACTGAAATCGTTACTGCTCCGCTTCCTTTGGTCATAAATAAATTATTTTCTACAAAAACCTTCCTCGAGATATCCTTTACAGAATGGTGAAAACCTCATCAAAATCCATCCAGTGATTCTCGATATTACCGGGAACATCCAAGAATCGGGGACTTAGTTTTATATTGTATGATTTTTATATATATAGATTATAAACTATACGACTAGCAGGTGTTGTACAGTAAAACCAAAATCCACTGAAACCAAAGCTCCGCCAGCTGAGCAACACAAAGAAGGAAAGTGATCGTTCATTGGTTTACCTGACAAGGAGATTTACACTCATTGGTTGGTCATTTCTAAACGAGATAATCGATAGAGAAAACTCGATATAGCTGCTCTCGAACGTTTCAACGAATTTCGACCGTGTGAGCAAAATTGAAATTATTGAAACTGCATGATTTCACTTAGCGAAATAAACGGGAGAAATTCACCCATACAGACAGAATATGCGGGAGCCGGGAGATCATGAAAAAAAGAAAAAAAAAGGTTAAAGTACCGGAGAGTTGGTCACCCTACTTTGGTTGGTTGATTCCGCAGAACGTGGCCATGTAGCCCCGTGTATTTTGGGTGTGTGTAGAATCTTTCTGCGTTAATTGTGATGGCTGTATTAGTGTGTGTTATCTGTAATTCAGGTAAGGACTGCAGACGATCAATTTCAAGTAGTTCCTACTTTTGCTAACAGATGCTACCGTCCACGACACCTAGCTGTGAACTTAGCTACTAGATGCCACCGCAACCAGCTCCTGGCGACGGACCTTGGGACTTAATAGAGCGTTAATCAAATCTAACCTACAAATTTGGCTTCACACAAGTGTAGTTAGTGGAAGGTTCTTTATCATGCCATAAATCTATGACATGGGACCGCCGGCTTTACTTCCCCTCCGAAGGAAGTCATACTGAGGGATTTTTAACGCTCTTAGAAAATCCGACGACTTCGGCCGGGTTTGAACCCGCAACCTTGGACATAGAAGCTCAGCATGCTACCAACATACGTAATTTACCTGTATGAATAATTTAACTGCTTAGAATTCCCTCTAGCCTATATCTGTCCCCACTCTACCATCTTCCAGCAGTGCTCCTACCGGTCTATGGTGGTGATGTCAATGCCTTTGTTATTAATGCCAATCAGCTCTAGAGGCATAATCATGGGGCAAAGAATTGCCTGGAAACTATCCTTGAATTTAACAACATATTGGTTTCCCCATGACAATAACAAAGAGGTGGAAAATTTGATGTAGTTATGCCACATCACTTGAGAGGGGTTATAAAAACGACCCCATAAAACCAGAGACAGTATAAGAGGGTGGAGAGATAACGTACTGCTATTTACGTCAAAGTAAACGACTTCTGTATTTGTTGTATTTAAGATGGAACTTAGCGCATTAAACTTCAAAGACCACAGAGGATTCAGTGTATATAAATAGTGTTACATACGTAATATACAGGGTCTTTCATATAAAGTAAGAAGGGCAAGCGGCAGTTTTGTTATTCGCTGTTGCGACGGCCTTGGCCGAGCTTGTGGCGCGCCACGGCCCCCTGCTGTACTATTGAAAGCGCGCGCATAGTACGTACGAGGGCTGTTTTCTTTTTCAAGTTGCGATGGACTGTATAAAAATAACAGAGTGACATCCAAACTGATTTTACAACTAAATGTTTGCTTGTTTTATTCGTATGTCTCAACACAATCGCCAAAACGATTGAAACAATTGACGTATCGTTACACGAGCTTTCCAATGCCCTCGGCAAAATATTCTGCCACCACTGAGGTGGGTAAGTCTGGACAGCCTCCTGAAGTTTTTTCCTTTTTGGCGAGGCGTTGCCGCCCAACCATGCCTTCAATTCTCGAAAAAGGTTTGGACTAAACGGCAGATGGTCCAAAACTTCACACTTTAATTCTTTGTAAAAGTCTATCGTAACGTTGGCACAGTGCGGTCGTGAATGATTTTCACCTTTTTCGAGAATTGAAGGTATGGTTGGGCGGCAACGCCTCGCCAAAAAAGGAAAAACTTCAGGAGGCTGTCCAGACTTACCCACCTCAGTGGAGGCAGAATATTTTGCCGAGGGCATTGGAAAGCTCGTGTAACGATACGACAAATGTAACAATCGTTTTGGCGATTGTGTTGAAGACATACGAATAAAACAAGCAAACATTTAGTTGTAAAATCAGTTTGGATGTCAATCTGTTATTTTTATACAGTCCATCGCAACTTGAAAAAGAAAACAGCCCTCGTACGTACTATGCGCGCGCTTTCAATAGTACAGCAGGGGGCCGTGGCGCGCCACAAGCTCGGCCAAGGCCGTCGCAACAGCGGATAACAAAACTGCCGCTTGCCGTTTTTACTTTATATGAAAGACCCTGTATATCAATTTCAACCATTTAACTAATCGGTGTAAGAGCGTTAAAAATCCCTCAGTATGCCTTCCTTCGGAGGGGAAGTAAAGCCGGCGGTCCCATGTCATAGATTTATGGCATGTTAAAGATCTTTCCACTAATTACACCTGTGTGAAACTAAATTGGATAGGTTAAGAATATAAACAACGCTCTTAGGTTGCTACGTTCGTTGCCAAGAGCCGACTGCGGTGGCGTCTAGTAGCTAGTTCTGAACTAGGCCTAGTAGTCGTTGACGGTGGCGTTTGGCGGCAAAAGTAGGAACTATTTGAAAATTCAAAGTTGCAGTCCCTACTTGAATTAAAAAAACAGATACACACACTAATACAGTCATCACAATTAACACCGGTTATCAGACATATTCTACACACACCCAAAGTACACGGGGCTACATGACCGCGTTGTCGCAGCCCCTAAACTAAGGAACCAACCAACCTAACTAATCGGTGCCTTAGCACAAAGTTCGTAATGTACGTAATTTTCACGTATTATTGGCATTAAGCATCAATTGAATAATGTTAGTATTCTAGGATTAAAATATTATGTAGTCTATTTATTCTGCGTAAATAGACAGGGGAATTTTACCGAATCCCTAGGCGCAATGGGTTTTGAAAAATAGAGAAAGCATGGTAATAAGCAGGAATAAATTGTGTTTTGTGCAAGAAGGCTACATAATTGGGAGGAGGAAGACTAATTAGCTGTGTCGACACTCACATCAACTTGTACAGATTCCAGCTGATTGAGAAGCCACACTCAAAATCTTCAATTAAGTCAACTCTTGTTGACAAAAGAAAACAATTCATTGCATTTCAAAACTGCTTGCCACGGTGGGTGAGTGGTTATCGTGTCGGACTACCAACCCCAAGCTTGCAGGTTCGCTCCTGAAAGGCGACAAAAATCACGACACGCATGTCATACGTTGTTGGCATGTTAAAGAACCCATTTGAATTCAGCAGGCCGTGTTCATAATGGCAAAATTAATCTCGGAATTTTCTGCTAACACGAAGCGCTGTAGTGTCAACGAGCTTAGATATCCAACCTCCTTGACTTTCATAGCGTTCCAAGGAACAACAAAATTCGACATGCAAGCTGCCCTCTTGGCGTCAAATAACACAGATTGCACCGGGCACCCGAGGCCATACGATATTATTATTTCAAAACTGGTCATCACTTGCAATCCACCTCGCAGGCTGTCACCGCGGAGGTCTGGCTTCGATTCCAGGCTCCGCCAAGAAATGTCATTCTGGACTTGAGGGCAGGGGTTCGCCGAGATTTGTTAGGCGCAATTGTGAAGCGGTGCCACCTCAGCTGTGCTACACCAGATACATCACAATTGCACAGGTTATCAGACGTAACCCGGCTCCGTGGCTAAATGGTTAGCGCGCTAGGCTTTGGCCCGAAGAGCCCCGGGTTCGATTCCCGGCCGAGCCATCAGGGATTTCAATCTCCTGAGGTTAATTCCCGCGGCTCGGGGACTGGGTGTGTGTGCCGTCTTCAGCATCACTTCATCCTCATTACGACGCGCAGGTCGCCCACGGGCGTCAACTAGAAAGACCTGCACTCGGCCTCTCCGGAGGCCACACGATCATCGTCTTCATCAGACATAACACCCAAGAACGTGTATCACATCATCAAATAGTTACTTAGTGTTGCTTTAAGTCACTTTACTTGCTTGTGGGGTTTGTTAACGACCAACTGTGGGTCATAAAATAATAATAATAATAATGTTATTTGTTTTACATCCCATTTAACTATTGCGGCTTTTAGAGACACCAGGGTGCCGGAATTTTGCCCCGAAGGGGATCTTTAACGTGCCAGTAAATCTGACAGGCTCCCTCGCACACTCAAATGCCAGCTGACTGCACCAGGACTCGTAAACTGTCGCCTCGGTATTTCAATGGAGATTGTTGAAAGAAATGAAAACGTAAATACACTTATAGTGGGCGATGTATTGATGATAGAGATATGCTCTCGCGGACTTTTTGTAGAACTTTCATGCTGAACAATTCTTACACTCATAGTATATAGATAGTTTTAACGGTTTGCCCAGCGTAAACTTAAAAAGCGCACGGACGCCAGGTGTTTTCTTCGACTTCTTCACTGAAATCGTTACTGTTTGGCTTCCTTTGATCATAAATAAATTATTTTGTACAGAAACCTTCCTCGAGATATCCTTGACAGCATGGTGTAAACCGCATCAAAATCCAACCAGTAGTTCTCGAGATTACCCGTGAGATCCAAAAATAGGGAATTGGTTTTATACTAAGTAGAGATTAGTTAGGCATAACGAATCAGAACCCAGACTCAAAATTGGTGTTGACTTGTGGACTCACCTCTGGCTTGTTGTGCGTGTCCACGTCCAGCGGCGAGGCGAACTGACACACCATCGTGTTCTGCTTCATGATGACTGCAAGCAAGAAAACATGTTCACAACCTTTCTGGCTCGCTTATTTTACACTATTAAATGAGAACATTTAAAAAAATAATTTCTGTCATATCCGTATGGTCAATGATTGTTAATTTTACACTAAACAAAGATCTAACCTTTCTAAGCCACCTGCTAACAGTCCTCACCTGAATTACAGATAATAAAAAAACAAAACAAAAAAAAACCACACACGCACACGCACACACACACACACACACACACACACACAAACTACACTTGACTTTCATAGCGTTGACAAAATTCGACATGCAAGCTGCCCTCTGGGCGCCAAATAACAAAGCTTGCACCCGACACTGAGGCCATACGATATTAAATATTAATCCCATCTGCGAGAGAGTTAAACATGCTCACGCTACGGACTTAGCCTAAATCTCGCCATCGAGTATCTCCAAACGTGCAGTTATAAGTTACTTACGCTAGAAGCACTTGATACGCGCTTTGAGATTCATTTTTCAACCATTCGGTATGCGAATTATAGTATCAGAGAGTTATAAAATATACGGGAATTTAAAAACAGGTCACCACTCGACACCATGATCTAAGAGATTAGTTGATTTACATACAGTTCACCATTATATACTCTCATTTGATAACACTGCCTTTGCAACGCGTACTGCTAGTCATGTATTACCATACTCCACCTATCAATACAACTGTTTTCATACAGTAATGACGAAGGGGTCTAACATCTACATAACAGCCCCTAATGGTTTAGGTCAGTGGTCTTCAACCTTATTTTAATGAAGGGCCAAATTTTTGTTATGGAAGGGCTTGAGCGCCGCATTAATGGAAAAGTGTTGGTCGATTCCTCTGATAAAAATAGCTAACTGAGCCGTGTCTATAATATCAGTGCTCTGATCAAGCGTCACTGAATAAAAAGCAAACTTTGAAAGACGGTCTTTTAGTGTGTTTTCAATATCCTCAGCTAATTCTTCGATTCTTCTGATCCCAGTAACTCCAGATAAGATAACCTTTGAAAACAAATGCTTTTGTTTCGGGCATAGAATTTCAGCTGCCAATTCCATGCACTGCTTTACAAACTCACCATCCGTAAATGGTTTTGATTTCTTAGCAATTTGTTCAAAAATGATGTAGTTAACGTTAACACTTAATTCACTTTCAGTGTTTTGCCAAGTAAACGAGGATTGTTGACTTTCTATTTTTTTTCTTTATATCTCGTATCTTATCTATTCGAAATTGTCCTTGGATTGAGTCCATCTTGGAGGCGTGCTTGGAGTCATAATGCCGCCTTAAATAAAATTGTACTATTTCATAACGTAGACAGATCCTTTACAAAATTGTTTATATTTTATAACTATGAAACAGTGCAGGTCAGTACACTTTCCTTGGAACACTCGCTACTCATCGGCAATTTTCCGTTTGTTACGACTCATAGCCATTATTCACAAAACATAAACAAGCGTTCACTCGCTAGGAAAGATCAGGTGATACTGATTAGTGCACCGTGGAAAACAGTCTCAGTTGACTGATCTTGAGTCACAGGGTAGCCACACTTGCTACGGCCTACAAAGTATGATAACTAGGGCTCGGATTTTTAGCTGCTAAAATCGGGAAAATATTTATTTTTTATGTATTAAAATAGATACATAAATAACCTGAAATATGTGACAAATAAGTAAAAATATTTAATTATAATTTAGTTTATTAATGTGAATATAAACAATATGCAGTACTCACGAATGGAATTTATTCTACGTCTCACTGACTGCTGAAGCTTTACAATAGACAACGAGATACATCTTCAGGTTGTCCATCACAAATGACCGACGTTTGTCGCGAAACACTTCTTCTGAAGGCACGAAAATGCGGCAATATGCCTGTTGCCCTTGAGGTGTTGTGTAACTAGAGATCGCTGTTCAGCCTTGATTGCTTTCCTACATGATTGGCAAAACAGAACGCCCCCATTAGAAGTAAAATGATCTTTAAATTCTGCAACAGACGATAACTTGTAGTTTTTACTTTAGGCATCGTAGAACTGCCTTACACTTCACAGTGTCAGAAATGAACTGCATGTGAGTGACACTGGTTCCAGGTAGCTGTGGGGGAGGGGGAGGTCTAGCACGTGGTGCAATATGGCTATGGGCAAGGAAATCCTCGGCTTCCACAGTGAGTGGCACGGGGCGACAAGTATAGAATAACACAGTTGCAAGCTGACATACACTCTGCATGAAGATTAGATAGCTCACAGGTTCTTCCCCGTTGAAGTAACACAGGCCAAATATGCAATAAACTGATTTTAATAAATGTAAATATTATGTATTTTATGTGCTAATAAGTGAAAAGCAGGAATTTATGTATTTATAGAAAAAATGCTTAAAATATGTATTTACATAGAAAAATATTTATTTACCTAAAAATCCGAGCCCTAATGATAACATTTAAAAATCAACAAAATGATGCAATCTTCTGAACTCTTTGTTCTATTTATCAAGGGTACATCAACATAACACTGTTGTGGCTATCGAAATACCATTAAATATGAATTATTGAAACTAAATCGTTTTAGGGGCCGCTGAAAAATACGCGGAGGGCCGCAAGCAGCCCGCGGGTTGAAGATCACTGGTTTAGGTGATAGTGAAAAAGAAAATGTAAACTCAGTAGCGTAGCCAAGATCGACCAATGGGAGGGGTTATAATAACTGCGGGATAACCATAATTCGGGGAATTGCTTGATATCTGTAATATGAAGCAACTCGACTATCTCACATTCAAGAAGTTAAAAACTATCTCCAAAATAGCATGGACAGATGACTTCACTGCTCTACCCCTTAAAACAACAACAATCAATCATCCAAATTAGTTTTAAGGACCCATATAATTTTTTAGGTATTTATTGAAACTTTTTATTTTTAATTAAAATTAAATTAATTTTAACAATTTACCTCCCGCTAAGGAAAGAAACAAAAAGATAATTGTCCCGGTAGGCGAGATTTAAAATTATTTGTCGACGGCTCAGTTTGGAATAAGCTGTTTAGCTGGGAGAAAGCTAGATTGGCAAACCTGGGAGGACTGAGTTATACGTTGACATGAAGACGTATGTAGCCGAAGGTTATAGACTCTCAGCAAGTATCATATAATTATTTAATTTAAGGAATCATTTTAACTTATTTTTTTATTATCAGTACCGGTATCTGTTTTATTTTTTGCAAAGAAATACAAACGGGAGGTTTCTAACCCCCAGTAACACCCCCCTGGCTACGACACTGTGTAAACTATAACTAAAACTAACTACACAATTAGGCTACAAATTACTAACTACGGACTAGAAGAAGAAATAGAAAACAAAAGAAGAATAAGCTAAATAAACGACAGGAGGAAAAGAAATGCCCTGAATCCACGAAGAGTGAGGATGAAGGGACTTGGAAGGAAGGAGAGCCATGAAAGGCAGACAGGATGGAGAACGAGGAAAGAGTCCGCCCCAGAGGCAATGGAAAAAGGGGAAAAACACGGTCCCAGTTCAGGGATTCCTCAGGGTCACTAAATCCCGAGCCCTTGAGGGTGTAGCAGCAGAAGTAGCACCCTGCCTCCTGAAGGGCCTTGAGCAGAAGGCAAGACGTCTGACCCTTCGAAGAATGAGGGATCAGGAAAGATGAGACAAGGTCAATTAAGGCGGGAAAGGGAAAGACTCCCTAGGCCTCGGATACTCTAATACCATCAGGATCGGAAGAGAACAAGAGTTGACCAAGGGCGGTCTACAGGAAAGATAACTGAAAAGAGCCCGGCTAAGTAAGTGGAAGCAATGCCGGACTCAGTTGAGGTCCCGTGGTCGCCAACCCCAGTCATGACGCTACAACCAAACCCAGTGCAAATTGGAATTATGCAAGACAAGACAAGACGAGCCAAGCCGGTGTGTGTCAAGTGAAAGACGATACGCGCAAGGAAGAAGGCTCTGGCTAGAGTTTCCAAGGTCTCGCTCGCTAGGCGACGCAAGGACGTCAAGTGCCGTTATCTTCAATGTTCCAAAACATTTTTGCACCATCTTATGTGGGACGGAAGCAGAGGGCCGCTCCGACGTCACAAGCCACTAGGTAATAGCTAGAGGCATCATTTTTCGCATTAACGATAAACGCGACAATAAATATTCTGAAGCGATTTTGCGATGTCTTTACGAATCATATGTTTCTGGTTAAGAAGATAAGGATATTATGTTCGCGAATTAAAGCGATAAGGCCATTTAAAAGTGAAATTCAATTATTTCGCGATAAGCGCGATATTACAGCGAAATCTGTAGTGAATATCGAGCTTGACATTTTGTTTCAAGTTATGTATGAAAAAAAGGAGAAGAGCAAACAAAGATTCAACAAGTTGAAATAATTCAGTCACTGCTAGCATTAAAATTAATGCAAAATCAGGAATATAATTAAATATTATTCGATGCTTACTAGTAATTTATACATCTACCATTCACATAAATAATTCAGAGACACAATAATGAAACCTTTAATGATTAATTATAGAATTTCATTCAAGCGATACAGCAATATCTATTTCGCGAAAAAAAACGCAAAAATTAGTATCATTCTCGCGAAATTGTTCAAAAATTAGTGTGAAAAAAAAGCATGCCTCTAGTAATAGCCAAACGAACTATAGTTTTGTCGCTAGAGGGGTTTTAAAAATCGCCAATCTATACCAATACCAGTGGCGTACCAGGGTTTAACCCCTGAGACTTTTATTAACTTAAATCCTTATATGGTTCCATCTATCACTTGTTTTATACATACAATGAAAATGAGGCTTCTTTACTCTTGTATACATGATAAATGCGATCACGTTCTTCACTTGGCAGATGCTTCACACTCTACTCTCAGCGAGATCAGTTTTGCTCTTAAAGTGTGCGATCAGTAACTTTGTTCGCGTCGCTTCGGGCTGCGTGTTACTGTGTGTGTGTTCCGTTAAAGATAATTCGGTACCTGAGGAGTTCCTGTAATTTAATCCTATAAATGATGCAGATAAAGCCATCAAGATGGCCAGTAGGGATATGGAGAGCAAAACATTATTTTTCTCACATAATATCAATATTATAAGTACTCATGTTTATATCACTGCGTCTCTAGTGGTACTGTTACTAAAAAATGAAATTTTCAATTATTTTCAAATGAATTTTTGATATAAAATTATTTTTATCATTTTGTTTTATTTTGCTGGACAATATAATTAAAGTAGTGTTCATGCAAAGAGAATGGCCGAATGGCAATAGCTGGGTATTCATGATTGAATGCCCGAGGCTCCCAACAAGTTCAATTTCAAGTAGTTCCAACTTTGGTTACCACTTTGGTTAACACCTAGCGGCGAACGTTGGAACTTCACAGAGCGTTTCTAAATAACCAAACATAACCTAAAATTTTGCTACACACCACCAATTGCAATGGTAGGTTCTTTTTACATGCCATAAATCTATGACATGGACCCACCGGCTTTACTTATCCTCCGAAGGAAGGCACACTGAAGGATTTTAACGCTCTTAAAATCCAACGACTTCAGCCGGGGTTCGAACCCGCGATCTTGGACATAACAGTTGAGCATGCTACAGACTACGCCACCGAAGTCGCATATTTATTTAATTACTGCTTTTTATGAATAATTTCGCCAGGTATCTTTAACGGTTTACCAAGCATAAACTTAAAAGGCGCACGGACGACAGGTTCTTTTTGGACTCGATTCACTGAAATCGTTACTGCTCGGCTTCCTTTTGGTCATAAATGTTTTCTTTTTTACAGAAACCTTCCTGGAGAAATCCTTTACAGAATGGTGAACACCGCATCAAAATCCATCCAGTGGTTCTCGAGATTACCCGTTACATCCAAGAATCGGGGACTCACAAATTGGCCCGTGAGTGAGAAAGTGAAGCTGGCCACCGGGCCTAGCCCAAGTTCAATGACAGCTTGCAATGTGGAAGAGGGTTGGGAAGGGACGAGAGGGGGCATAGGAATAAGGGCTGCTTCTTGTGACAGATTTATAACAGAGATGTACAGTCAGCGGTAAGCCTCCGTGGCTTAGGCGGCAGCACGCCGGCCTCTCACCGCTGGGTCCGTGGTTTAAATCCCGGTCACTCCATGTGAGATCTGTGCTGGACAAAACGGAGGCAGACAGGTTTTTCTCCGGGTACTCCGGTTTTCCCTGTCAACATTTCATTCCAGCAACACTCTCCACTATCATTTCATTTCATCCGTCATTCATTTAATCATTACCCCAGAGGAGTGCGTCAGGCCTCGGCAGCCGGCACAGTTCATATCCTCGCCGCTAGATAGGGGCTTCATTCATTCCATTCCTGACCCGGTCGGAGACTGGAAGCAGGCTGTGGATTTTCATTTCATGTACAGTCAGCCAATTGTTCCCTACGTGCTACTTATTCACCAGTCACATAAAAGTGATGGTGATAGTGAAATGTCTGGAATCGGATCATTAGGTGATTAATGACTACCCGGTTATTGATTTTGCAGTGAAGATTTAAAATGAATTTCCATTTGCATGGTTAATTAATTATAATTATTAATAATGGTTGATTATTAATAGTACAGTGCTGAATTATAAAGTCATAATATTTTCGTTACTATATTATTCCATTACACGTATTAGTGCCTTAATTATTCCAATCAGCTCTAATACAGTTTGTAAATAAATAATGGTTGTTATCGTGTGAGTGAGTGAGTGAGTGAGTGAGTGACAGTTACTGCGGGAACAGAGTGTACTTCTGACAAATGACGAGTGACGTAGCGGACACCACCCAGCAGGCTGAGAAAAGCAGACTCTCTCTTCAGCTTCCTACTAGATTTTCACAAGGGTCAATTAGTTCTGAGGCAGTTATAATTAGTAGTATTAGGAAAAATCGGGTGTTGATTAAAGAGTATTTACGTTGCTGTTTTGGTTGCAGCAAACTACAACTCTACAAGATTTTCTCTATAACATATCGCACGAGTAATAGAGGGCTCCTCTGTCCCAATGGGGTTCCCAAAAGAAGTACGCGTCACCTTGTAGGTCAGGGTTAAGTCCCTCAACTGGAACAAGTAGTCCCGTGAAGAACTAAATGCCCTATTTTCATACATCCTACTTATATTAATTGCCTCTATCAACATACAAATTTTCAGTTTGATTCCTGTAATAGACTCGTAGATATTGAGAACCATCTAAATATTTCGGATGGTCGCCATGTTGGATTGTTATATATAAGCCTTCGAGTTATGTACTATTACATGAAGATTATTGTGTAGGTGTATTATTCAGACTTCAATCGCTTAATTAGGACACAAGAAATAAAAAAGAGATTTTATAATTTCGCTCAGCCGCCAGTTATGAAAATAATTTAAATGAATTAGGTGCCAGTGGATTAAAATTTGTATGAGTATATACCGTACCAAGTTTCACTGCGCTCGGATGGTTAAATCACGAGAAATGCCCATTTGGATATTTGAATTTCGTGACGCCACCATGTTGGATTTGTCCTCACCAGGTTATTGAACGTCCCATGGGTGAACTTAAGTTCATAGCCTCTATCAACACACAACATTTCAGTTTGATTGCTGGCATAGATTAATAGATATTGAGAACCGTCTAAATATTTCGGATGTTCGCCATGTTGGAATTTAATATATGTAGACCATAGAGTTATGCACTATTAGATGAGGATTATTGTGTACGTTCATTATTCAAACGTTGATTTCGATCGCATGATTAGAACACAAGAAATAAAAACTTAATTTTAAAATTCCACATAGCCGCCATCTTGAGGTTATGTAAACAATTCAACTAAATTGCATTGACATTTGTACAGTATTTTGCTGTGCTATGTTTCACTGCGCTTGGGTGGTTAAATCGCGATAAAAGTCTATTTAAATGTTTCAACTTCGCTTGGCAGCCATGTTCGTTTTGTAGATTACAGGTTTTTGAATGCCACATAGGTGAACGTCTAGTAGTGTCCTCTATCACCGTACACAATTTCAGGGTGATATGAGTAATAGTTTCGGAGATAAAGAATGCCGGTGAAATATTTCGCACAGCCGCCATGTTGGATTGGAGAGTCGTAATAATTTTGAAGGGCACGGTCGGGGTCGTCCGAAATAGTACTATGACCTTACCGAGTTTCATTGAGATCGCTCTAGCCGTTTAGAAGTTATTATGGGGACACACACACACGGACAAAACGTGATCTGAGAAGCCTTTTTTTTTTTTTTTTTTTTTTTTTTTCATAAATGAAAATAGGCTAAAATAGGTTCTGTAAGAAAGGATTCTATTGTTTTTCTTTAAATCGCTTATCCTCCGTGCTTGGTTTCTCCCACGGACTGTGTGAGGGATCATTCCTTTACCGTCGCAAGGACTGTGTCTGAGAACTGAAAACACTTTGTCAGCAGATACAACTCGAGACGACCTCCAATTTGGATGTAATTAAGGAAGGGAATTTGGAAGTCAGCCGCGGACTTGTTGCAAGGAACCGTCCCGGCATTTGCCTGACGATAAACACGAAACCATTTTCAGGACAGCCAACCCACGCTTTCGCCCACCGCAGCCGGTTTAAAATAGTACATAACTAGCGGACCCGTGCGAGTAATCTCGCATGTTCATAAACCACACTTTCCCCAATAGGTTTATAACGAGAGACTTAAGGAGAAAGGTTGGTATGTTTTTATTTCAACCAAATGATTATAGAACACCATTAGAATTCCAAGTGCTACGTTCCCTAACTTACTGTAAGAAGGCAATCACTGAAAATTAGATCAACACAACACTTACCGGTTATTCGATATTTATGAAATTAAACGATTAGACTACTCATTCCTTTGATTTACTCTTTCTCAAATCCATGCAAAATGTTAAAAGAAATACCTCAGAATGTTAAAATGACATGAAACAGGTGTCACAGCGGCCAAAATGTGAATCGGACAGCAATTATGGAGCGTATTTTCCTACAGCAACAGTATCTGTAAATCGCACACTTCGTACATTTTTTTTAAAACTATTTTTTAAAGAAAATTTTAGATATTTATGAAATTAGAGTGCAAATCGTCACTGCTAATGTCTATTCTCTTTCATTTGAATGCTCATTTGTCACGATCGGTCGCTTGTGAGCGCCGCAGGAGGGATCTATACTACTGAAATAATATATGATGATGATATTAAAAATTTAAACCTAGCGATTATGATCTCAAGATGGCCGCATGACGGTTGAAACGCGTAATCCCTCCCTTTATCAGTGAATAATACTAATGCTTGCATTTTTCTTCAGGCAGTGCATCCCTACTTAGAATAAATAAAGTCCCCGATTCTTGGATGTTCCGGGTAATGTCGAGAAGCACTGGATGGATTTTGATGCGGCTCTTACAAGTCTGTAAAGGATTTCTAGAGGAAGGTTTCTTTAGAAAAACATTCATTTATGACCAAAGTAAGCCGAATAGTAACGATTTCAGTGAATCGAGTGGAAGATAAACTTGCAGTCCGTGCGCCTTTTAAGCTTACGCTGGGTAAACCGTTCATGATACCGGGCGAAGACTAGATTAGATAAACAGTTTGCCTTTCCTACTACTACGAGCGCTAGTGTAACTCAATGGAACTCAACCTTATACGGTCGATTAGATTAGCAGTTTGCCTTTTCCAACACTATGAGCGCTAGTGTGAGTCAATGAAACTCAACCATAACCGGTCGATTAGATTAGCAGTTTGCCTTATCTACCACTACGAGCGCAAATGTGAGTCAATGACATTCAACCATAACCGATCGATTAGATTAGCAGTTTTCCTTTTCTACCAGTACGAGCGCTAGTGTGAGTCAATTGAAGTCAACCATATCCGGTCGATTAGATTAGCAGTTTGCCTTTTCTACCACTACGAGCGCTAGAGTGAGTCAATGGAAGTCAACCATATCCGGTCGATTAGATTAGCAGTTTGCCTTTTCTGCCAGTACGAGCACTAGTGCGAGTCAATGGAATTCAACCATATCCGGTCGATTAGATTAGCAGTTTGCCTTTTCTAACACTACGAGCGCTAGTGTGAATCAATGGAACTCAACCATATCCGGTCGATTAGATTAGCAGTTTGCCTTTTCTAACACTACGAGCGCTAGTGTGAATCAATGGAACTCAACCATATCCGGCCGATAAGATTAGCAGTTTGCCTTTTCTACTACTACGAGCGCTAGTGTGAGTCACTGGAAGTCAACCATATCCGGTCGATTAGATTAGCAGTTTACCTTTCCTACCACTGCGAGCGCTAGTGTGAGTCAATGGAACTCAACCATATCCGATCGATTAGATTAGCAGTTTGCCTTTTCTAACACTACGAGCGCTAGTGTGAATCAATGAAACTCAACCATATCCGGTCGATTAGATTAGCAGTTTGCCTTTTCTACCACTACGAGCGCTAGAGTGAGTCAATGGAACTCAACCATATCCGGTCGATTAGATTAGCAGTTAGTCTTTTCTAACACTACGAGCGCTAGTGTGAATCAATGAAACTCAACCATATCCGGTCGATTAGATTAGCAGTTTGCCTTTTCTAACACTACGAGCGCTAGTGTGAATCAATGAAACTCAACCATATCCGGTCGATTAGATTAGCAGTTTGCCTTTTCTACCACTACGAGCGCTAGAGTGAGTCAATGGAACTGAACCATATCCGGTCGATTAGATTAGCAGTTAGTCTTTTCTAACACTACGAGCGCTAGTGTGAATCAATGAAACTCAACCATATCCGGTCGATTAGATTAGCAGTTTGCCTTTTCTACCCCTGCGAGCGTGAGTCAATGGAACTCAACCATATCCGGTCGATTAGATTAGCAGTTAGTCTTTTCTAACACTACGAGCGCTAGTGTGAATCAATGAAACTCAACCATATCCGGTCGATAAGATTAGCAGTTTGCCTTTTCTAACACTACGAGCGCTAGTGTGAATCAATGGAACTCAACCATGTCCGGCCGATAACATTAGCAGTTTGCCTTTTCTACTACTACGAGCGCTAGTGTGAGTCAATGGAAGTCAACCATATCCGGTCTATTAGATTAGCAGTTTACCTTTCCTACCACTGCGAGCGCTAGTGTGAGTCAATGGAAGTCAACCATATCCGGTCGATATTATTAGCAGTTTGCCTTTTCTAACACTACGAGCGCTAGTGTGAATCAATGGAACTCAACCATATCCGGCCGATAAGATTAGCAGTTTGCCTTTTCTACTACTACGAGCGCTAGTGTGAATCAATGGAACTCAACCATATCCGGCCGATAAGATAGCAGTTTGCCTTTTCTACTACTACGAGCGCTAGTGTGAGTCAATGGAACTCAACCATATCCGGTCGATTAGGTTGGCAGTTTGCCTTTTCTAACACTACGAGCGCTAGTGTAAGTCGATGAAACTTAACCTTATACGGTCGATTAGATTAGCAGTTTGCCTTTTCCAACACTACGAGCGCTAGTGTAAGTCAATGGAACTTAATCTTATCCGGTCGATTAGATTAGCAGTTTACCTTTTCTACCACTACGAGCGCTAGTGTGAGTCAATGAAACTCAACCACATCCGATCGATTTGATTAGCAGTTTACCTTTTCCACCACTGCGAGCGCTAGTGTGAGTCAATGAAACTCAACCATATCCGGCCGAATAGCAGTTTACCTTTTCCACCACTGCGAGCGCTAGTGTGAGTCAATGAAACTGAACCATATCCGGTCGATTAGATTAGCAGTTTACCTTTTCTACCACTACGAGCGCTAGTGTGAGTCAATGAAACTCAACCATTTCCGGTCGATTCGATTAACAGTTTACCTTTTCTACCACTGGGAGTAGTGTGAATCAATGTATAGTTTCACTTAAGCTCTTATAACTACTTCCGATGTGGAGTTAAAAAAAAAAAAAAAAATCAAAAATGCCTGAGGGTACTGAAGCAAGGAACGCATTAAAGAAAGAATTATGTGAATAAGTTAATTTGGATATGATTTAAATCAAAAAGAAAATGAGTAAAGCAACACGTGATTTTCAGGCAATTTTTCTGAAACTTGGTGATTTTCGAAATTTGGTTCTTTAGTTTGATCGAGCTCTCCAAGACTCACAATTCGAAACCTTTCCCTTCAACTTTTGGCGCAATTGAGGAGATTGCTTAATTTTAAGTTTTTTTTTGCTAAGATATGTTTACTACATTGATAAATAAATAGACTACGTACCCCTTAATTTTTCTCGAATTCACAGGGTCAGCGATAATCTCTATGTTGCCAATAATATGGTTTTAATGCCCTTTCTGACGGTCAAGTTATCATGTTGAAAGGGGCTTGTGATATCTTGGGTGTGTGTCAGATGATCCTGGAGGGAGTTAAGGGGGTTTTAAACCCATCAATTGGCGCTGAATGCGGGCACAATGCAGTCCGAGTTCGGTGTTGGTTTCCGTTGACGTCAGCTGCTGGCAGCGCTATGGGGCTCGGCCGGCCGCTCGCGCTCGACCTTGTGACATGACGTCACTACACTGTTTGCAAACAAGAGCGCCAGAGGTCACGTGTGAGAGACACGTGAAGCGCGACACCCGTCCCGTCCTTCTGGCTCTGGCTTGGTATGGTCACGCGAAATATTCTAGATAAGGTATTGCCATGATTAGCAAAGTGTGATATTGTGTCAATACTCAATACTAATAAAGAGTTGCTTGGTACACTGCATCTGGGGCGAATTTACGCCACAAACGTTGGCAACAATTCATAACGACCCTACATTCTTGGCTTCGAGCATAAATACAATAGAGTGCGCATTGCCACACTGCGCCTGTACTGTGACGTGAAACCAACATCTCGATCAGCTGACTAAAGGGAAAACAGAGGAACTCGTAATGGAAGGTGATAGGAGTTGGCCAGGAAATGATTTTTAATGAGGGTTTAAACACACGTTTTCGTAATTTATACCACATTCATAACGAATAGAATATAAAGTGTGATCTCTTCTCCCTCAATAGCATGTAATGAATACGGATCGGGTTGGCACTCGCCGCTATGCAGCGCTACAGTCGATTTGAGATTGTTGATTTCCACATATGTTTGTGTTTATGTGCGATATTTTAAGTATTTAATCCATCGGAGTGTTTTGGTGGTGTTCTGTGCAAACGTTTATTGATATACAAGTGCTTACACTATTACTTTATAGTATTAATACCTGAAATGCTATTGTAGGAAGCATTAACTGAAATGGAAATTAATTTCTTGTCGTGTGTTGACGTTATCTTCGTGTGTTAATTTTATTGTTATTTAATGTAAGTAAACAGCAGTTTAGCCCTTACATTTTCATGAGTGCTTAATGTGAGTAGTGAAAATGCCTTGCTCTATTGTACCAGAATGCAGATCTAGCTGTGAGGACTGTTAAGAGGTCAGACGGTTTTTCAAACCTCTTAAAGATAAGGAACGATTTATCAAGTGCAAAGGGGCCATACCAGGGAAGGATAGGGAACTTACTGAAAAGTCCTACATCTGTGATGCTCACTTTTCAGAAGATTTAATTGTTAAATTTGACAAATTTGTGATAGAAGGGAAGGAAGTAGTACTTCTCCAAAGAACCAACTAGCGATTGAAAGACTATTCTGTTCCACATATATTTCCTAATTTGTCTAAGTATTTGTCCGGTATGGTGTAAATAAAAATGCTCTTGATGCCATTAAAGACTACTTCTGTGAAGAAAGGGATGAGAATAAAAAGACAATGAGTTAAAAAACATATGTACCGTAATGCTGAAGGAGGCGTGATCAGTTTTAGGCAATAGCCTACTCTACGAAGGGGTCATAACTATGCCTTCTATGTCTGTTTAATGTTAAGTTCTTCTGAAATGATGGTAGTTTACTGATTTTGGTGTTTGTGGAGTGAAATTTATGGTTATTATTGAATTTATAGTAATCTACGGTAAAGTTGAAAGTTGCGTTCGTACGGCTTTTTTTTCTGTGTTGCAAGTCTGTTAAGGGAATGTAAAACGTGTAACAATGTGAAGAAATCCTAACTGATAGCGAGGTTAATTTTTCCGTTCTTTTTATAAATTTACCGATAGCTGGCAAAACTAATTGCATTTTGAACTTGCTCTCTGTCTTCACTTATTGTCGAAACTGGACTATTACAGGTGACGACTTATTAAATTATAATTGGGCACATTAAATTAAGTGGAGATGTTGAACTTATTAGCGCCTATGAGGATATCTTGCGGTGTTTTAACGTGTAAAACAGGTCGCAAGGTTTTAAAAGTCTCGTAAGCGCCAATGCTAACTTACATCACAGATCGGAGCCAGCGCTGCGCTGCGGCGGACCAGGCGTACTAGGCCAGTGATATCACTTCTTATTCTATACGTTATGCCACATTGGGAAAAGCATCGCATGTTTCTTTACGTACCGGAAGGTAGCAAAGGTTAATAATGTAACATATTTGGTGTTAAAAGTGGCTGTCGTGTTCCGCAATATTCATACATCCAGGATCCCCTCTTGTAAATAATTAATAACAATTCCAATTCTGAACTAGGCCTACTGATTTTTGAACAGAATTGTGTTTGTGTAAAAAGTGGCTGTCGTGTACCGTAATACTCATACATCCAGGATCCCCTCTTGTAAATAATTCATAACAAATCCAACTCTGAATTAGGCCTACTGATTATTGAACAGAATTGTGTTTGTCTAGCTGGTCATTTTTGATTGTACGCCCGAGGGCTCCCAACAAGTTCAATCTATTACTACATCATTTCCTAATTTATTTTTCATCTTTAGAAAATGTATTTTGGCCAATTTAAGTACATTACTTTACAAAATGTTATCGTACGATAAGCTCTTATTCACCGTTGCCTTCCTCTTCAGTATTTCATGAAAGTAAACAAAACATGGGCAAATGGAAATAAGGAAGTCTATTGATTTAGTAAGCGTTGCTTTTTAACTATGCATTACATTTGCTACAAAGGAAAACATTACAAGCAATGAACTGTTTCCTTTTAAATTCCATTTTCCATGAATCATAGAAACCTTCGCAAAAATAACCCAGAACTTTGTAATTCTACGATGAATTGACTAATTTAGGGCTGCATACATTTTAAGAAGAATCTGAAAATTTCCTCAACCAAATGCACTGTGCATACGTTTAATAAGATGACAAATATTACTCAGCGTATTTATTACCGAAGACTACATCGTCACATCAGTAGCATAACCTGCAATTTTACACTGAACATGATTGAAAAGGAAGGTTCTTTGATGTTGTGATGGTCCTAATTTTGCTTCATAGGCCTGTTCAGTGGAGTAGGCCTAAGGGATAGGGTAAATTTTAATAATTTGTAATAAATGCCAGCATTTACATGTTAAATTATTTTTCTTTCATGTTTCCGAGTTAAGAGGAAACGTAAAGAAATGCAAGTAGTGAAGTCAAGAATTTTAGGGTTATTTTACAATGAATTAACTTAGGCCTATCTATGGAAAGAAATACCCGATCCTTTTCTAAACGTCTCCTTACATCCATACGTTGCACAGTAATACACCATTCTGGCTTAGTACGGCAATGAATAGAATGGCCCAATTCTATCATCACGTGTGGTATTTCAGTGTTCCAAACTATCCGCAGTTCCCGGCAGTGCCCTTTAGTCAGCTGATCGAGATGTTGGTTTCACCAATGTGACGTCATCAGCCATCTATTGTATTTATGATCTAAGATTCTTGGACAGCTGATACTGCACGCGATATGTTGTGTTCTGTTATTACTAGACAGTGTGTCACATTTATCGCAGACCAATGACCAGCAAAAGGTTTACAATATAATCAAGTTGCACTCCATAACTGTCTATTCGTTTGCTTTCACCAGTTCATTTAAAGACCATGTCTAGGGGTGGCGATTTTTAGCATTTTGATTTGGACATTTAGTACACTCACCGACATGAAAAGCGAAACACAACGAATATCAGACAAAACTCAACATTTGACCGTTTCATACCTGGTTTAAATTGAATGCTGTAACTTAGCAGCGATATGGAAATGTGCCGTGATTTAATTAGCTCATATGAGAAATTTCAGCGCAACTTTTGATACACATAGTTGATAGTGACATGCACAACGCCATCGCCATCTACAATTCTCAAGCCGTGCTGGTGGTAGAATTGGCAACGTATAGGAGAGTCCGTAAATAAATAATTTTATTAATGCAGCCAATGGCCATGTACTTTTCTTTTCAGGACGGGTCAGGGAAGGGATATTGGAAGGACATCGGCCGTGGTGTATCGAGTGTGGTGTGGACATCCCAGGGAATACCGTTGAAGCTTGAAGGTGCACATGATTAATGCGACTGTGACCTGGATCAAACCATAAATAACGTGGAAAGAAGGTTACGTGTTTACGGTGACTGAAATGAAACAGCTGATGGTCTAACGCAGGGGTTCCCAACCTTTCAGCAACCGCGTACCACTTGAAATTCTTAGAAATGTTGGCATACCAGTAGCAACGGTCCTATATTTTTTTAGAAACATATATTTACTGTCGGAAAAGTGTCCAATGACTTGTTTTATTGTAATTAAATTACTGAAAAAATTCATAATTAATTCTTAAAGTACTTGTATTTCGGTGTTTTCAACCCTTTATCAAGATATCAATTAATATATACAGATTTTTTTTTTCAATTTTATCATGCTAATGTTTATTTAAAAATATGTAGATATATGTATATTAATAACATTTTTTATTAATATACATATATCTACATATTTTTAAATAAACATTAGCATGATAAAATTGAAAGAAAAAAATAACATTTTTTTTTTAGGGCCCTAGGAATCAACCTGGGGAGGTCTATAAATATGTAGACCTGGACAAAGGGAGTGTGATGTGATGATACTAACCAACAAAATCAGTAATACAAGGATTCAGCAGAAGAGAATCCTCATAACCTCTCCACTCCAACTCCAAACACTGACCTGCACGTGGTGTCCCCTGCTAAGCTGAGCAACCCAGTGGAAGGTTGGGTAATCAATCCCAGCGGGAAACTGGGTCAGTGAACAGACTAGTGTTGGGGGGGACTGAGAATTATTTTCTCAGTTCTTTCACCTTTCTGAATAACATTCAGGATTGTAATTCGAGGATTTATCCTCCCCTCAAGGTGAAACCTTAGATAGTCGACCATGAAAAGTCATTTGAAGAATAATTCCGCCGTCTGTAATGATAGATTACAGAAAAGACAGCATTCGGATACGGTGGGCTGTCATGCGGAAGATAATGACGAATCGGAGCGTCTGAAAACTCATCAAAAAGCAAACAAACAAATACTACGGAAAATCAAACCTAAACAAGTCTCATTCTTTTCTACACATAATGTTAACTCTCTGGTTCAAACTGGAAAATTGAAGATCATCACGGATATCATGAGAAGTCATAAAATTCTAATTATGGCCCTTCAGGAAATTAGAAATAGTGATCAAGGCCATCTGGAATCACAAGGATATAGACTATATAAAGGAATTCCAGGAAAACGAGTTATGAAAAATTGTCCACAATTTGGTATCGGATTCTTAATAGATCTCAGAATCATTGACTCGATAACAGAATTTAAATCTCAATCCTCCAGACTTACGACCCTAACTTTGAAATCGGCAAATAAAACATATACAATTATTAATGCACATGCTCCTACTAATCAAAAAAACAACACCATTAAGGACAGAGAAGAAGTACAAAAATTCTGGGATCTTTTGGATCAAACTTTAATAAACATCCCTTCATCAAACATCAAAATTCTCCTTGGTGATTTCAATGCGCAACTTGGACAAGAAAGAAGATATAGAGATATAATTGGAAAATGGACAGCACATAAACGAACCAATAAAAATGGTCAAAGATTAGTCGAAATTTGTAGAAACCACAAATTAATCTCTAAATCAACATGTTTTAAAAGACAGCCCCATAAATTGAAAACTTGGAAACATCCTGACTTCAGAAGGGGTGAATGGCAGTTGGATCATGTCTGCATGGATAAATTTCACCATCGCGAAATTCACAATGTCAAGGTTCTAAGGGGAGTTGACTCAGGATCAGACCACTATGTGGTAAAGATAAAAATAAAATTAACTCCAATGGCCAAGAAAAAAACTAATAATAACAATAGTAGGAAATTTGATCCATCTACCTTAATAAAAAATATAGAGTACTGTGAAAGAACAGGAGAAGAGTCTCTCAACACTAAAACATTGGACGAATTAATCACTAAATTAAAATCAATAGCAGAGGAGTTAGCACCAATAAATCCAAGGAAAAAACATGAATGGTGGAATGTAGATTGTGATCAAGCAATAGAGAAAAGACACCAAGCATGGATAAAACATCAAGCTCTAAAGTCAGAAGAATCAAATTTAGAACTAACTATACAAAGAAAATTAACCCATAAAATCATCAGACAAACGAAACGTAATCATCTTAAAAATACACTGGAAAAGATAGAAGACGATTTCAAGAAAAAGCAATCTCGAGATTATTACAAAACATTTGGTAAATATCTAAAAAAATTTGAAGCTCCAACATTAATGTTGAAAAATCAAACAGGAAAGTTAGCACATTCTAACCAAGAAAATACAGAGATCCTTGCAGAAGCATTCGAGAAACTGTTAAATTGTGATGATCCACTGGAAACCCTGCAAGTAAACACTGATACACCTATTTTAACTTCACCTGATTTAATAAATCCTCCAAACATTAATGAAGTAGAACTCGCAATTAAAGAACAAAAAAATTACAAAACTTGTGGCGAAGACTTAGTCTTTGCTGAAATCTGGAAAAATGCTGGTAAACCTGCGATTATAAATCTTCATCAACATCTAGTTAAAATGTGGATTACTGAAGAAATTCCTGCACACTGGACCACAGGAATAATCCATCCATTATTTAAGAAAGGAGACAAAACGAACCCAGATAACTACAGAGGAATTACCCTTCTGGACTGCACATATAAAATTTTCTCTCGTATAATTTACAACAGGATCAAAAACATTCTGGAACCACAACTTGGAGAATATCAAGGAGGATTTCGCCCTTACAGAAGTTGTCCAGACCAAATCCTTAGCCTGAAATTAATAATGGAATATTACAAAAACAGAAATAAGCAACTCTTTATCACTTTTATAGATTTCAAGAAAGCCTATGATAGTATTCATAGACTGACACTGCTAAAAATCCTCAGATCATACGGTCTCCATCCTAAATTGATAAAAATCATTCAATTAACATTATCAAACACAAATTCGAAAGTTAAATTTAGGGGAGAAATATCAACAGCTTTCACAGTAAAAACTGGTCTCAGACAAGGTGATGGATTATCCCCTCTGCTTTTCAATGTGGCTCTTGATTATATCATGAAGGTTTGGCAAAAGGAAAACCCTCCTAAGATCAAAATTGGAACAAAACCATCAATAAAAATAAACTGCTTAGGATTTGCAGATGACTTGGCTCTTTTAGCACTAGACAAGGAAGAGGTTTGTACTCAGATCACTAGTCTCCAAGAAATTGCTCAAGGGATAGGATTACAGATATCCTTTGAAAAAACTGAGATCATGCCTATGAAACCCTTAGATATAAATGAAGTCTATATAAATGATCATAAAATTAACCTAGTTCCTCAATTTAAGTATCTTGGAGAAATTATAACACATAACTTAAACGAAAAAGTAACTTGGATAAATAGAACAAATAAAATGAAAAAGGCACAATCTCTAACCTGGTCAACATATAATAAAAAATGCCTATCAATAGCTACTAAGATCCAACATTATAAAACTGTAACTCTCCCTGAAGCCACTTATGCTTGTGAAACACTGTTCCAAATTAAAAATGAACAAAGAACTGATCAGCTCCTCAAAACGGAAAGAAGAATCATTAGAACGTGCATAAATAAAAAGTATCAGGTTGAGGGAGTCTGGAGGATTCTCCCAAATGAAACTGTCTATCGTGAGATTGATCCAATCACCAGCACAATGAAGAAGAAAAGAATTTCATATTTTTTTCACATCTTACGGCTTCCAGAAAACAGAATTGTACGCCAACTGGTGATGAGAAATCTAGGAAAGAAAACTGGAGGTAAATGGATCCAAGAAATCCAACAAGATCTCAAAGCAGTTGGACTCAAGATAACAGATGCCGAGGAGAAAAATAAAATTAACACCATACTTAAAACTCACAAATTTTCTGCAGAAATGACACACAGAAAGCCTATGGAGATTTCAGATGAGTTGAGAAAATCCCGATCTGAAAGAATGAAAAAGTACTGGAAAGAGCGCAAGAACCAAGCAGTACTACCTTCAAAGAAGAAGTGATTGTGGAACGACTCAAGTGGTCCAATGTGACCAATCAAGATTAATAATAATAATAATAACATTTTTACAATAAAGAAGAAAGTAAAACGATTACTGCTAATTATAGTCTGTCCTTCGGTCTGTCTGACTGTGTGGGTGTCCCCCCCTATCAACTCCTAAACGGGGCTGCAGCAATCGAAACCAAATTTTGTATAAGTAAAGATGTATACCGGAATATCTCAAGCCTATATTTGAAAATGATGTCAGTACTACCAACTGCTGAAAAAAATGCACTAGAAATTTGAGCTCCATGTTGGATATCTTGGAAGGTATACATGGGAGCTATTCCAAAATTGGCACACATGTAGATAATACTAGCCTATTTCAGTTTAATTTCCAGGAGGCCATACATGACAGTGTTGCCAAAATAATTTTAAGCCTTCTGATATGTCCAATATTTAAATGCATATAACTTCTACACTATCAATTGGATTTCAACCAAATTTTGTATGTAATATGTGTACATAAACAGATATGACAGTGTATTCTTAAGAGCCGCCAGGGCTGCCAACTGTTCATAATTGCTCTCTCTATTTTTTTTAAATCCAAATACCAATATATCAGAAAGTATGCAAGCCGACAGCTTTAAACTATGCACACGTATAGTACCTGACATTTTAGATTAATTTGGAGTAACTTAAATACCTCAGTTCTACCAACATGATTCTAAGCCTGCTGATAGGACCAATTTTTAATACATGTATTTTCTATACTATCAGTTGGATTCAAATAACAGTACAGTACAGTAAGTATGTAGTTAGTTTTAGTTGTAAGTAGGTAGTTAGTTTGTCTATTAGATATATGTCATTGTTCTATTAGACTGTGGTATGTGAGTGTGTCTGGTAGCAGTTGCATTGTTTATTAGTTATAGTTCATTGTTTCAGTAGACTGTGATGTGTGAGGGTGCATGTGAGTGTGCCTGGTGACAGACTGTTTTAGTGGTAGTATTTGTTGTTGGTGGAACTTTAGTATTTTTTTTCGTTAGTAGAATTTGGGTATTTAATTGTTAGTACGGTAGAAGGTTAGTATTTTTGTTAGTAGAATTGCTCTTTACTTATTCTGAAAGGGAGTAGCAGCCTTTCAGAATAAATCAATTCTTTACTAGTCTTATAGACGGTTAAGATATTGATAATATAAGCCAAATAATGGCTACACTGCGTCCTGCTGCACGGCTGAAAGCAACGGGAAACTACGGCCGTATGCTATTCCCGAGGATATGCACCTCTCTATGCATAATTACATGTGTGATGGCCTCCTCTCTTGCAAAATTTCAATCCGGAGGTAAACTAGTCCCCCGTTCGGATCTCCGGGTGGGGACTACTCGAGAGGGGGTTAACATCACAGAAATGACAAAGAGGAAATCTGACATTCTACGGATCGGAGCGTGGAATGTTAGAAGTCTGCTAGGAAGTGGAAGGTTAGAAAACTTAGAAAGGGAAATGGATAGGTTGAGGTTGGATTTGGTTGGGATTAGTGAAATGCGCTGGCAGGAAGAACAGGACATTTGGTCAGAAGACTATAGGGTCATTAGCACTAAATCAAACAATGGCCAAGCAGGGGTTGGCCTCATATTGAGTAGGAAACTTGGACAGCAGGTGGAATATTATGAGCAATATAGTGAACGGATAATTGTAGCAAAAATCAATACTAAACCTACCTGCACCACAGTGGTACAAGTCTATATGCCTACCAGTCAAGCTGATGATGAGGATGTTGAAAAGGTCTACGAAGAAATAGACGAAATTCTGAGGTATATCAAGGGTGATGAAAATGTTATAGTAATGGGAGATTGGAATGCTGTGGTAGGAAACGGGAGAGAAGGGAAGATAGGAGATTTCGGATTAGGTGAAAGGAATGATTGAGGAAGCAGGCTGGTAGAATTCTGCACCGAGCAAGAGTTGGTCATAGCTAACACCTTATTCAATAACCATAATAGAAGAATATACACATGGATCAGACCAGGAGATACAGGGCGCTACCAAATCGACTTCATTATGGTCAAGCAGAGGTTTCAAAACCAGATTTTGGATTGTAAAACATATCCTGGTGCTGACATAAAAACTCTGACCACAATCTGGTTGTAATGAAATGCAGATTAAAGTTGAAGAAAGTGAAGAAAAGTCAAAAGCCAAAAAGGTGGGCAATAGACAGACTGAAAGAGAAGGATGTAAACGAAAGATTCAAGAAGAGTATAAAGGAAGGACTAATGAAAACCCCTAAACAAACTTCAATTGCAGACGAATGGGCACTTTTGAAGAATGAAAAAACAAAATCCGCAGAAGAAAACATTGGTAGGAAAGAAAGAATAGGTAGAAAACCGTGGATCACTCAGGATATACTAGAATTGATGGATGAAAGGCGGAAACACAAGAATGTAAGAGATGAAAAGGGGAAAGCAGAATACAGACGTCTGAGAAATGAGGTTAACAAGAAGTGCAAGGAAGCGAAAGAAGAATGGTTGAAAGAGAAATGTGCAGGTATAGGAAATTGTCTGAAATTAGGAAAAGTAGACACAGCTTATCGAAGGATTAAGAATACCTTTGGGGAAAAGAAGATGATGATGATGATGATGATAATTGTTGTTTTAAGGGGCCTAACATCTAGGTTATCGGCCCCTGAAAGGGAAAAGAAGACTAAGTGCTGTAATATTAAGGACACAAATGGAAAGCCTCTAACAGATAGGGAAGAAAAGGGTGAGAGATGGAAAGCTTACATAGAGAGTTTGTATAAGGGAAAGGAGATTGAGAATCATGTAATGGAAAGGGAGGAGGAAATTGATGAGGATGCGAAAGGAGATTTAATATTGAGATCAGAATTTGATAGAGCTTTGGAAGACTTAAGCAGGAACAAAGCACCAGGCATAGATGTTATACCGATTGAGTTGCTATGCTGCATAGGAGATGAAGGTCTGATCAGGTTATTTCACTTGGCGTGTAGGATTTATGAGGCAGGTGATGTACCCCCTGATTTCAAGACGAATGCAATCATCCCTATACCAAAGAAAGTGGGAGCTGACAGATGTGAAGATTACCGTACAATCAGCTTGATTACTCATGCTTCAAAGATCCTGTCTAGAATAATTTACAAGAGGATTGAAAGCCAGATAGAAACGGAGTTCGGTGAATACCAGTTTGGTTTCAGGAGAAATGTAGGAACAAGGGAAGCTGTACTAAGTCTTAGGCTGATTTTGGAAGGTAGAATAAGGAAAGATAAGAGAACGTTCATGGCTTTTGTAGACTTAGAAAAGGCTTTTGATAACGTTGATTGGACTAAATTGTTTGATTTTTTGAAATAGATTGGAATAAATTACAGGGATAGGAGGGTGATATACAATCTATACAGAAACCAGACAGCAGTCATTCGAGTTGAAGGACATGAGAGAGAAGCTGGTATTCAGAAAGGTGTAAGGCAAGGCTGCAACTTATCACCCATACTTTTCAATCTTTACATTGAACAAGCAATGAAGGAAATTGGAGAAAAATTTAAAGTGGGAGTGAAGATTCAGGGAGAAATAATTTCAACATTGAGATTTGCTGATGACATCGTCATCTTGGCCGACAAGCCTGAGGATTTGAATGAGTTTTTGAATGGTATGGACTCCGTCTTACGGAAAGGAAGGAAGGAAGGAAGATTGTAGTTTTACGTGACCGTGAATCTTGTGATTATGAGCCACGGGACCTCCTTTTTACGTGGAATCCGAACCACAGGACATGGCATTTCACATCGAAAATCTCACATGCATTGACCGGGAATCGAACCCGGACCGCCTTGGTGAGAGGCATACAGCTAGACCGCTGAGCCACCACGCCCCCTTACGGAAAGAATTCATGATGGAAATTAATAAACGTAAAACAAAAATACTGGAATGCAGCCGAAATAAATCAGAAACCTCTATGGAGATCAAATTGGCAGGTGAAAAGCTGAAGGAAGTAGGAGACTTCTGTTACTTAGGAAGCAGAATAACCAGTGATGGACGAAGCAAAGAGGATATAAAAAGTAGGTTGGCTCAGGCAAAGAAAGCATTTCCACAAAAAAGGAATCTGCTGATATCGAATATAGATTTAGGTATTAGGAAGTCATTTTTGAAAGCCTTTGTCTGGAGCGTGGCGCTCTATGGAAGTGAAACTTGGACTATTGGTGCAGCAGAAAAGAGGAGAATTGAAGCATTTGAAATGTGGTGTTACAGGAGAATGATGAAGATCAGATGGGTAGATAGGGTTACAAACAAAGAGGTATTAAGACGAGTGGGAGAGGAGAGATGTTTCTGGCGACTGCTAATGAAGAGAAGAGATAGGTTGGTAGGACACATACTAAGACACCCAGGAACAGCAAGCTTAGTTATGGTAGGAAGGGTCGAGGACAAGAACTGTAGGGGTAGACCAAGGTTAGAATATGTTAAACAGACTGCCTCGGATGTAGGTTGTGATAGCTATGTAGAGATGAAACGATTAGCTCAGGACAGGGAGGCATGGAGGGCTGCATCAAACCAGTCAAAAGACTGGAGACTCAAACAAGAACAACATCGGCCGTGGACCTATTGAAAGGAACCGTCCCGGCATTTGCCTTGTGATGAAAATGGGAAACCACGAAAACCATTTTCAGGACGGCCGAGGTGGGAATCGAACCCACGCTCTCCCGATGCCAGCGAGGCTCGAGGTAGCGCCTTAGCGCTCTCGGCCACCGCGGCCGGAGAGTCCGTAAATTCTATAAACACGTAAGACCACATGCTAAGTTTTATTCATAAATATCGTTTATTTTGCTATGAAAGCGTCTAAAAGCAGTTGTATTTTCGGAAACATTTGGCGCCAAAATCTATGTGTTTACACGGTGTTAGCAATTACCATGTGCTTGCGATAGGCCTCCTAGATGACAGATGGGCGGTGTTGCCAAACCTTATGACACGGCTTGAGAATTGTAGACGGAGGTGACAACACCAATGTTACCCGCCTTTGGACAACAATAACCACAAACAGCTGTCTTGAGGTTTATTCCTGTGAATTCTCGTGCCGCGTATTTTTGTGAACATTACAGATTGTCTACAACAAGGCCATCCAGTCATTGCGGGTGGGAGCTCGGCCGCGCTCGGGGAGCACTAGCGCTCCTTCCCCTACCACCACTACACTGTGGCAGAGAGGAGACGGACGATGTTCGGACCACGCTGACTAGATACAGTGAGTCCGGGAATGTTCTCCGCAGCGCCTACATGCGTCTGCGAGAGCTAGCTACACAAGTTACGTTGGCAGCACGGCTGCCGCTTGCATCATATTAGCCTTTCACGAAATGATTGCCGGCGGTCGAGATGGGAACTTTTCCTTGTTTACTTGTGTCACACGTCAGCCTGCTTCGTTGACAGTTACAGTTGCGTGAGTAGGATATGACTCAGCACTAGTAGCCTCTGTCATCGTTTAACTGTCCGTGGTGACATGAGCTCCTATGACGCGCAATGCTGTTTGACTTATGTGCAGAATGCATTCTGTCATCGCTGTGTTCCCTAATAACAAGCAAACAGTATACTTTGTACTCACCACAGCCATTCATAACAGATGCTGGAAGTGCTGATGACACATACGCTCGCTAATTGCAATACACACTGACGATTTCGACAGGCTACATCCCACACGTGTGGGATTCACCCGGTCAAGCTACCAACTAAACCGATGACGCAACCACTCACAGCTGCACGTAACCACCGCGGAGAACATTCTCGGGCACGTACGTACGTACGTACAGTCGTGCGGCCGACGGCTCTTGTGGGATTGTTGACATATTAATAGGGCTGTTTTGCCATAACAAATATACCGCATATACAAATCGAATGGTACTCCGATGTATGGAATGTGCAGGAAACGAACACAAGTGTTAAGTAAAGAATATTGTGATTTATTCCAAACTGAAATGTGAACATATTAGAGAGGAAAATTCAACAACAAATTGTGTTCATTTTAACACATTACATGTCTGCTGCACACTAAACATTTGCAATACCCTTTATAAGCTGTACAGAAAAATAAAATTTCCCATTCTGCTTTAAAGACTGCTGCTTCACCACTCCTTTTCTGTATGCTGTTCAGGCATGACCACTGCGAAACTGATTTATTTACACGCTGTCAACAAAGCGCATTGCACTAGACTAGCTACTGATGGATCGGCTCCACACATCAGCGTACTCAGCCAGCCAAGCTCATCCCACCACTTCTGAAACTACCTTCCAACAAAGCGCTCGGGGAGCGCTGTCTAGATGGCCCTGGTCTGCAACATTCGTAATCACACAGTGCAACAGGTCGGAGGACAGTACGATGAATTTCAGGTTTCCACATTTCTAAATTCGTGTATATACACTGTTGTGATTGTCATGGTCATTGCTGTTTATCAATTACTGTGCTAATTAGGGTAATTAACTTATAATGCATTGCCATATTGTTGTAATGTCCTAGTATTTGATTAATACAAGGTTTGAAACGTCCAACATAAGAGTTTAATCTGGAATTCGTAGTGTTTCGCTTTCTTTGCCGGTGAGTGTAATTTGATTTGAACATTTAATATTTTGTAGCTTTTATGCATTTGCAATTTAGCATTTGAAAAAAAAAAAGGCATTACAATTTCTGCTAAATCTGACAAATGAGTAATGTCTTGGCATTAATGGGAAATTATAATCGTATGTGTAAAAGTTTAATAGCGCCATACGAATGCATGACGTGCTGTAATTGTGTTTTTATTTTAAACTAATTATTAAGAAACACAGAACAACATTTTTTCGGGCTAAAAGATAGGAATTTACATTGATGCGAAACCAGAATAACAGAGTAAATACACAAAATCAACTCAATATCCACCATAGCGGGCAAGAGCTAGAGCTGTTATAAGCCGCGTTTACACCAAATGTTGCGAACTTTCGTTGACAACAAACGTTTGCAACAAATGCTGGCAACAATGTTGGCGAATATCGGGAATTGGTTTTTCGTACGGTGGTTTTATCCTTTAAAAACTGAATGGCGTTAAAATAATCCCACTTGCTGTTGCACTCTTCATCCCCCGAACCACTTTTCTTCTTCTTAAGCTCCCTTTGGAACTGTGCGACTTAAGATCTAACTTTTGCTTGAACTTCAGAATTGGTGGTTTTCATTTCCCGCGTAATATAATTCCAGGCATAGTTCTTCAGGTTTTTGTTTTTGAAGTCTGGGTTCATCGGGTTCCAAAGAACTGGTTGCTCACGATAGAACTCGATCAAATTTAGGACATAATCACGCGACCAATCAAAATCACTTAATAGGTTGTCCATATTGACTTGCACCTCGACAGTTCGACACCACAAACTGAAGTCCAGTACTACCAGCAACAGCCGTGAAGCCGCGTCGGCCAACCACGTGCGCTGGACAGTGGAAGGGGAATTGTTGCCAAAATTGTTGCGGGTCACTTCAAGTCCCGTCAACATTGCTGCCAACAAATGTTAACAACACTCTTTGATCTTTACCGACTGCTGGTGTGTTATGTTGCCAACACTTTTTCGGTATTGACAGCATTGTTGGCAGCAATGTTGACAACATTTGTTGGCAACACCCGGTGTAAACGCGGCTTTATAGACGTCACGTGTTGACTTGACTTAAGCGTCGAGCGGGCAAAGAGGTGCAGGAGAGATGACGTATTCCAGACCGGTGCACTGGTCAAGCCATCGTAAACATTTCAAGGGTATACAAACTGGTCACTTGAAGTTTCGGTAAGAGTGGAGTTTACCCGAACCGAAGTAAAAATTCTTAAACTAGCCAAAATACATGTAGTAATTGTATCTAGAGATGATATAGTAATAGATGTTTACTCCTCCGCTGTCTGTAGCCCGCCCAGCAATCCCAAATAGGATCACGACTTATATAGATGAAATTCCAGCCAACTGCCATTTTTAGCATCATGTACGGTATTGTCAACCCCACGCATTCGGTACTTGATCGCATCCGGCAGACCAATGTTTTTCGCCTAGACCAATAATTGTTAGGTAGCTAATATAAACACACCTGGTTTTTGTCACGCACAGTCACGCATCAATAATCTTTATCCACGCCAATGGTTTTGCAAATTATTTCTTGTTTCACATAATTACAAAGTTACGTGTGTCGTGTGGTGTATTTTGTATCGGGCATGTTGGCAACGCAATATGACATCAATGTGTCGGCCACAAACATCTGCCGTCTTACAACAAGCTATAAATAAAAACATTCATTTAATCTATATTAGTGACTAGCAGGTATCCGCGGCTTCGCTCGCGTCGTAGTCGTGTCATATTGTTATTCAATGAAATGCAGGTTTAACCCCGTTAACACCCCTTTAGAACCTAAATATCCATTAAAATCCCTCCTTAGTAGACGTTTTCGACACACAACAAACATATCCCCAAAATATAATTCTTCTAACTTAAATAGTTTTGGTTGGTCGATGAGAGTGAATATCCAAAAATCCTTCCTTAGTGGACGTTTTTCTTCCAGAATTTCACCCCTCCCCATAGGCCCCTTAAATTGGATTTATGAAAAAAAAGTCGAACACCTATTTATTTTAATTATATACTTATTTATTTATTTTTAAGCTGATTGATTTCCTCCGAGTTTCAAACTCCTCGCCTATGTCGTTTAAGAGATACACGCTCCGTTAGGAATCTTTCAACCCCCACTTTTCATCCCTTTCACCTCATAATATACACCACATCGAAAAACCATTAGACATGTGTCAGCTTATTTTTAATGATTGGTATATACGCCAAGTATCACATCTCCAAATGAAACCACTCGTGAGATATTGTTTTTCAATGAATGCACGTTTACCCCCTCAACACCTCTTTAGAACCTGAATACCCTAAACTCTTTCCTTAGTGGACGTTTTCGACATACAACGAACATATCCTCAAAATTTCATGTTTCTAACTTCAATAATTTTGGCTGAGCGATGATGAGTGAGTGAGTCAGTCAGGACATTTTCTTCCATTTATTTTTGAGAATTTCACCCCTCCCCATGAACCCCTTAAATTGGATTTATGAAAAGAACGGTCGAACACCTATTTACTTATTTTAAGCTGTTTTCCTGCTGAGTTTCATGAGTGAGTAAGTGAGTCAATCAGTTAGGACACTTTCATTCCTGTTTTTTTTTTCTCCCAGAATTTCACCCTTCCCCATGGGCCCCTTAAATTGGATTTATGAAGAAACGGTCGAACACCTATTTACTTATTTTTTAAGCTGCTTTTTCCGCTGAATTTCAAAATTTTTGCCTCTGTCTTTTAAGAGATATTTGCTCCGTTAGGAATCCTTCAACCCCCACTTTTCACACATACACCTCATAATATACACTACATCGAAAACCCCTCACACATGTGTCTTCTTATTCTTAATGATGAGTTTATATGCCGAGTATCCCATCCCCAAGGAAACCAATCGGGAGATATTGTTATTCAATTAAATGCATGTCTACCCCTCTTAACACCCCCTTTAAAACCTGAATATCAAAAAATCCTTCCTTAGTGGACGTTTTCGACATACAACGAACATAACCCCAAAATTTCATAATTCTAACTTCAATAATTTTGGCTGGGCGATTATGAGTGAGTGTGTAAGTCAGGACATTTTCTTTCATTTATTTTTCAGAATTTCATTCCTCTCATGAACCCCTTAAAATGGATTCATGAAGAAAAAAACGGTCGAACACCTATTTAATTTTTTTTAGCTGTTCTTCCCCCCTGAGTTTGATGAGTGAGTGAGTCAGGACACTTTCTTTCCTGTTCCCCCCCCCCCCCCAGAATTTCACCCCTATACACGGGCCCCTTATATTGGATTTATGAAAAAAAAACGGTCGAACACCTATTTACTTATATTTTAAGCTGTTTTTTTTCGCTGAATTTCAAACTTCTCGCCTATGTCGTTTAAGAGATACACGCTCCGTTAAGAATCCCTCAACCCCCAATTTTCACCCCTTTCACCTCATAATATACCCACATCGATAAACCCTCAGACATATGTCTTGATTATTTTTAATGATTAGTTTATATACCGAATATCACATCCCCAAAGAAACAACTCATGAGATATCGTTATTCAATGAAATGCAGGTTTACCCCCCTTAACACCTCTTTAAAACCCGAACAAACAAAAATCATTCCTTAGTTGACGTTTTCGACACACAGCGAACATATTCCCAAAATTTCATGTTTCCAACTTTAATAGTTTTCGCTGGGCGTGATGAGTGAGTGAGTGAGTCAGTCAGGACATTTTCTTTCAATTATTTTCACCAGAATTTCACCCCTCCCCATGGGCCCCTTAAATTGGATTTATGAGAAAACGTTTGAACACCTATTAACTTATTTTTAAGCTGTCTTTTTCCCCTGTGTTTGATGAGTGAGTGAGTGAGTCACTCAGTTAGGACACTTTATCTTCCCCCCCCCCCCCAGAATTTTATCCCACCCCATTGGCCCCTTAAATTGAATTTATGAAAAAACGGTCGAACACCGTTTTACTTATATTTTAAGCTGATTTTTTTCTCTGAGTTTCAAATTTTTCTCTTACCGGTATACCGTTTAAGAGATAGGCCTACACGCTCCGTTAGGAATCCATCAACCCCCACTTTTCACCCCTTTCACCTCATAATAATACACCACATCGAAAAACCCTTATACA
Source organism: Meconema thalassinum (assembly GCA_946902985.2). Classification (NCBI taxonomy): domain Eukaryota; kingdom Metazoa; phylum Arthropoda; class Insecta; order Orthoptera; family Tettigoniidae; genus Meconema; species Meconema thalassinum. The sequence continues at coordinate 177,258,082 of OX336397.1, read as the reverse complement.
TATGTCTGCTTATTTTTAATGATTAGTTTATATGCCGAGTATCACATCCACAAATGAAACCACTCGTGAGATATTGTTATTCAATGAAATGCAGGTTTAACCCCCTTAAGACCCCTTTAGAACCTGAATATCCAAAAATCCTCCCTTAGTGTACGGTTTTGACATACAACGAACATATCCCCAAAATGCCATGTTTCGAACTTCAATATTTTTGGCTGGGCGATGATGATGATGATGATGAGTGAGTCAGGACATTTTCCTTCATTTTTTTCTTCTTCAGAATTTCATCCCTCCCGATGAACCTCTTAAATGTGATTTATAAAAAAAAACTGTCGAACAGATATTTACTTATTTTTAAGCAGTTTTTCCCCCTGAGTTTGAAGAGTGAGTGAGTCAATCGGTTAGGACACTTTCTTTCCTGTTTTCCCCCCAGAATTTCACCCCTCCCCATGGGCCCCTTAAATTGGATTTATGAAAAGAAAACGGTCGAACACCTATTTACTTATTTTGTTAAGCTGATTTTTTTCCCGCTGAGTTTCAAACTCCTCGCCGATGTCGTTAAAGAGATACACGCTCCGTTAGGAATCCTTCAACCCCCACTTTTCACCCCTTTCACCTCATAATATACACCACATCGAAAAACCCTCAGACACGTGTCTTCTTATTTTTAATGATGATTTTATATGCCGAGTATCACATCCCCCAATGAAACCAATCGGGAGATATTGCTATTCAATGAAATGCAGGTCTACCCCCTTTAACACCCCTTTAGAACCTGAATATCCAAAAATCCTTCCTTAGTGGGCGTTTGCGGCTCATAAGAAGCTGCATACCAAATTTCATTCCATTTTGGCTGGGCGATGATGAGTGAGTGAGTCAGGACATTTTCTTTCAATTTTCTTTTTTCAGAATTTCACCCCTCCCCATGAACCCCTTAAATTTGATTTATGAAAAAAAAACTGTCGAACAGCTATTTACTTATTTTTAAGCAGTTTCCCCCCTGATTTTGATGAGTGAGTCAGTCAGTCATCAGTTAGGACACTTTCTTTGCTGTTTCCCCCCAGAATTTCACCCCTCCCCATGGGCCCCTTAAATTGGATTTATGAAAAACACGGTCAAACATCTATTTACTTACTTTATGCTGATTTTTTTCCCGCTGAGTTTCAAACTCTTCGGCTATGTCGTTTAAGAGATACACGCTCCGTTAAGAATCCTTCAACCCCCACTTTTCACCCCTTTCACCTCATAATATACACCACATCGAAAAACCCTCATACACGTGTCTTCTTATTTTTAATGATGAGTTTATATGCCGAGTATCACATCCCCCAATGAAACCAATCGGGAGATATTGCTATTCAATGAAATGCAGGTCTACCCCCTTAACACCCCTTTAGAACCTGAATCTCCAAAAATCCTTTCTTAGTGGGCGTTTGCGGCTCTTGGGGAAGCTGCATACCAAATTTCATTCCAATCCGTTCAGTGGTTTCTGAGATTTCGTGATGAATGCATGAGTGAGTGAGTGAGTGAGTGGTATTTGACAAATATATAGTAGATATTTGACAGTATTTTCAATTCCTAATGACGCCCAGAAAGGTACGTGAATGATATATATTCAATAATCTATCAAGTTCTGGTTTGGTTCCGGTTCTGGTAAACTTCATAATTAACGAAGTTTCCATAAGAAAAGAAAGAATAAAACACGATATATATGAAAAATAAATCGTGGAATTCGCATTTATGTAGCATTTTGGTATAATTTTGAGTCAATTCCGCATTTTGTCGCTTTCTCAAAACACATTCAAAAGTGGTTTAGAGGCCGCGAAATGTGAAAAAACACCACCCCTAACCATGTACTGTTTTTGCAGTGATTCAAGTGGTAAAGTTCGTACTTTTTGCCACATGTTTTGCACACCGTTCATTTAATTGGTATTTTGTATTTAGACACATTTTGTGGTGGAATCAGTGAATCGCGAGTCCTATGATTGCGTACCTTCGTATTTGGTTACTGTTGCTCCATTGTCATGACGTCCGTTCCGAAGAAGTCGGTATCAATTTCTTCCCCCTTTCTATTCTTTGTAAAAGTAGAGATTCCTTGAGCCTTATGACTTCCAGGGGGGAAACATAAGGTTTCTCTTGCTCTCCAGGACAATAATTTTCGCTCTCCATGTCAATGATTTTCAGTTTGTCCCATATGAGTTCAATCCCGTATGTAGCGATTGTTGTTTCGAACAGTCTCATCCTGTACGTTGATGCGTTTATCTGCATTGTAATGCAAAGGTTCTTACATTTGTTGACTATTTTTAGTAGCTCGTTTCTGATCTTCATGATGTCAGCCCTCAAAATTCTTCCTCGTCCTAATACCATTTGTACTGCTTTATGTTTGACTAGCGACCCACCCCGACTTCGTCCGGAAACAGTTATGAATGCATTACGTGATAAGTGCCCATGATGGGTTAAAATCACTGACTGGACTATTAATTATCTATCATGGAGATGCATATGCAAAAAATTCTTGTTAGACGTAATTTAAGGATGGCGAGGTGCATGAAACACAAATCCCCCTTCCGTATAATCTTAGCTTGACTGTGTATTTTTCGAAACGAAAAGTTCACAGGCGAAATGAAGAAAAGCCGAGTTGCACTTCCAGGGAAACTCCAAACACATCCACTGTTCTCTGAAGTCTTAACTCAACACGACTCGACAGTTTGCTGCTGGCTGTAACTGGGGTGATAGGCTCACCCCTAGCTAGCTCGTAAACTGTCGCCTCAGTAATTGAATGGAGATTGTTGGAAAAAGTAAAAACACTTATAGTGGGCGATGTATTGATGATAGAGATATGCTCTCGCGGACTTTTTTTTTTTTGTAGAACTTTTCATGCTGAACAATTCTTACACTCATAGTATATTGATATTTTTAACGGTTTGCCTAGCGTAAGCTTAAAAAGAGCACGGACGCCAGATTTTTTCGACTTTTGCACTGAAATAGTTACTGCTTGGCTTCGTTTGATCATAAATAAATAATTTTTCTACAGCAACCTTCCTCGAGATATCCTTTACAGAACGGTGAAAACCGTATCAAAATCCATCCAGTGGTTCTCGAGATTACCCGTGACATCCAAGAATTGGGGGACTTTATTTTATACTAAGTAGAGATGATGTGGAAATCATTTTCTGAAGCCCATTGCTGTACAATATTCATGTCTTGCTGCAGATTTTCTTTATTATTGTTGTTCTCCCCAGGGGCTCACATCCAGTGGGACGTGGGTTGGCGACCACGGGGACCCAGCTGAGTCCGGCATTGCTTCCACTTACTTGTCCCGGGCTCCTCTTAGTCTTCTTTCCTGTCGACCTCACTTGGTCAATTCTTGTTCTCTTCCGACCCCGACAGTATTAGGGTATCCGGGGCCTAGGTAGTCTCTTCCTTTCCCGCCTTAATTGGTCCTTGTCTCATCTTTTCTGATACCCTCCTTCTGCGAGGGGTCAGCCTTCTTTTTCTTTTAATGTTATCTCATGCATTCTGCTCAAGGCCCTCATGGAGGCAAGGTTGTATGTAGCCCCACCACGTCTGGTGCACCCTGGATATTGGTACACCCTCAGGGGCTCACGGCTGGTGAGTTCGAGAGTTGGCGACCCCGAGGGATTCCTGAGCTGGATCCGGTTTTCCCTCTTTTGTCCATTCCCTGTGGGGCGGACCCTCTCCTCTTTCACTTTCCTATCTGCCTTTCATTGCTCCCCTTCCTCCCAAGTCCCTCAATCCGCATTCTTCGAGGGTTGAGTGCATTTATTTTCCTTCTGTCCTTTATTTGCCTCATTCTCCTTTTGTCTTCCATTTCTTCTTCTCGTATATAAGTTAGTAGTTAGTTTTAGTTATAGCATAGGTTATAGTTTACATTTCCTTTTCATCTTCACGATCACCCAAACCATTAGGGGCCGATAACCTAGATGTTAGGGCTATGCCATCTGCGTATATTATGAGTTCAAATTCTTCCCTATATTTGCCGTCATTATATTGAAGAGCACGACTCCATTAGTCTGGATTATGTCGATACCTCGTCTGTTATTTGAATTACGTTGTCTCACACAATGTTTTGTATTATTCCTGATTATTTGCTCTAACTGCCTCAGAACTATTTGGCCCCTGTGAAAATCTTGTGGGGAGCTCAAGAGAGAGTAGAGAGTCTGCTTACCTCAGCCTGCTGGATGGTGTCCGCTACGTCACTCGTCAGCCGTCAAAAGTACACTCCGTTCCCGCAGCAACTGTCACTCACTCACACGATTTCGCTTCTTATAAACTGTATTCGGGGTTATTGGAATAATTAAATGTCAAGCTAATACGGGTAATGGAACAATATAGTTACGAAAATATTATGACTATATCGCTCAGTAATGTACTACAGTATTAATAATCAACCATTATTAGGGTGGCGCAGTGGTGAAGCTGTTTGCCTCTCCAAGGTGAACCGGATTCGATTCCCGGTCAATGCATGTGAGATTTTCGAAGTGAAATGCCATGTCCTATGGTTCGGATTCCACGTAAAAAAATAGGTCCCGTGGCTCGTGATCACAAGAATAATGGTCACGCAAAACTAAAAGCTTCCTTCCTTTGAACCATTATTAATTATAATTATTAATTATTAATAATCATAATTATAATAATTAAATAACCAAGCAAATGGCAATGCATTTTCAATCTTCACCTTAAAAGCAATCACCGGGTAGTCATTAATCATCTAAAGGTTCGATTCCAGACATTTCACTATCACTATCACTTTCACCAGATTCACTTCCACTGCCACTGTCACTGCTGCAGTCATTGTTTGCACTAGTTATTATGAGCGATTCTATTCTCTCCTCTATTATTCCCCCTCGTTCATAATACTTATTTTCTATTTTCTCTACGTGATCACAAACGCTAATCCAATTACTTTCCTGAAACTCTGAAAACCTCTGTTCTCAAAGGCGTTTGACATCATTAATTTTAAAGGTGACATTACTGTATGTGCACGGACCCACTGTTTTACATCAGACCAGACAAGTTCTAAGGGATTTAGATCTGCATGGTATGGAGGCAGTCTCAATACTGTGTGTCCATTAGCGGCCATTATTTCATCTATTATGTAGGTTTTGTGTCGCGGCTTATGGACTTTAGTAAGTTCATAAAGGTGAACTTTCAGCATTGAATCGTTAAAAGGGATTTTATTAACCCGCAACCAGTGTTTCATTGTATCCTTATAAGAATTTGATGTTGGGGCCTTGTCTTTCTGCGTGTTGTGATATGATGCGTTGTCAATAACAAGCACTGAGCTGCGTTCCAAATTAGGGATCAACTTCTCTTTTAACCAACGAATATAATATTCACTGTTCATGTCTTTGTGATAGTCCTCACTTTTTTATGCGACTGGTAAATAAGTAGAGCGTTGGAAACAAAACCTCTCCGACCACCGGCATGGAGTATAATCAGTCGTTCTCCTCTCGAGACGGGATAGAACACTCCCGATGTGCTATCGTCAGTCCAGGCTTTAGGCGTAGAATGGCTACTATGTATATAAGTTTCATCTTCATATATGATGGGACGACCTTCTTCTCTGTATTTTTTATGGCTGTCAGATAAGATACTCGCATGTTTCTTATGTCACGTTTCTCTATTAAAACCTGCCTATTATTCCACTTGAAGTCTAACTCTTTTACAATGCCTCTCAAACTGGTGCAGCCTCCTTGGAAGCCAATCTTTCGTAACACAGGCAGTAATTTGGATATTGCTGGAGAGGTTTTCTGATGAATATAACATTCATGGATTGTACGTCGAATGACAAACTTATCGAAATCGTCAATGTCCGTCACACGTTTCTTCCCTTTCCGTGTTTTTCCTGGCGTACCAAATGAAGTCCCTTCAGCCTCATGTTACCTCTGTTCTGCTAAGGTTCTCTTGGCCGTCTTCAACGATACTTGTGTAGCCTCAGATACACTTGGTTGTACTTTCAACAATTTTCTTCTGTACTATTCTTCTGTCTTATTCTTACACTCATCAGCTTCCTTCTTCATAAACCTATAAACATTGAAAACAATCTCTCGCGTTTGTCCTCTCTTTGTCGTAAACTTCAGTTTAGAATTCACAGGCGGCTTCACTGCCTTTGCGAATACAAAAATACGAACGATAGAAACATGCACTGACAACGAGCCAAACCAAACTAACTGTACCTCTCAGTTATAAATCTGTCACAAGAAGCATCCCTCCTTCCTTCGCTCCCTCTTCCCCCTTCCCAACCCGCTTCTGCATTGCAAGTGTCGGCCTGCTGGCCAGCTTCAGTTACTCATTCAAGGGTCAATTTGTTCCGAGGGACTTAAACTCGGCTGCAGATGGTTACTTCTTCCTCAGCTATTTCATATTTTCCTGTCTATACCATAGGCTTTTCTTCAATATTCGTGAGAAATGATTCTCCCATTTGTCTATTGGATCTCTTTCGTGTTATGTGTCCTCTTAAAAAAAGTAAGAAAGGGTTCCTTTCCGCTTCTGCTGTCCGTTAAGCTTCTTTCTCTACCTCTTGTTTTGATTATTGATTTGTATTGTCTTTCTTTTTCTTTTTTGTGTATCTTCTATTGGTAGTTTTAGCATAATTTTGAGGTTATGTTTGTGACATTCTCCACAATACTACTTTCTGATTCACGCACAAAACTTGAAATAGCTCTAAGAAATACGAATTTCACAACCTCCTGTGAAACCATCTAAAAACACTTCATCAAGGTTGCACAAAGATAATATGTGATAATGAATGTTTATTCTGAAGTCTGTCCAACGAGAGTTGGGATATGACATCATGCGGCGATATCTTGAATCAATGTTCGGCGTTGCCGCATTCTCGTTCACTGCCCTCCTGTCACTCAGATCACTTGGCTTCTTGGTCACTCAACTTTTCATAATCTAAGGACGGTTTTCACCAACGTCAATTAAGGTACCTCTTAAATCATCATTAAATGTTATTTAACTGTGCACGAGCATTTCATCAAACATAAACACTCGTTAACTTAACACTAACAAGGAATTACGTTAAATGGCCAAATCTGACCACTCAACTCTCTAAATCAGAGGTTTCCAAACTTTTTCTCATGACGACACCCTATTAGCACACACAATTCTACATGCCACCCGTTTAATTATAAACATAGACTATTTTAACAAAGGAGATTCATTTAAAGAAATTTAAATGTTTCATAGTATGTGATTTTCCAAGTATAGTAGGCTATACATAGATACAAAACTTGCACCTTGATGTTCCAATTTAATGACGGCTATGGGCTTGGCGACCATTACAACTCTGCTTTATATTGGGTCAGATGCAGGACAAATACACAGGCATTTTCCTCATCTAACATTCTCAAACTTCCACGTTTAACAGTTTTTGTACTAGCCTAAACAGAAAATGCACTTTTACACGAATATGTCGTAGAAAACTGGAACAAAACGACGAGGGACTCTTTTACTCAGGAGGGGAAAATCTTGTTGAATAGAAATCCAGACGCTGACTCTTGGTACTGAAGTTTTAAAGTCTGGTTGTTTTTAATGCGGCTATTACGCCGAACGAGGAGAAACAAGTTTACTATTTTCTCAAAGGGTTCTTTATTCGTTTTCTATCATGAATTTATACGTACGACTAATCTCACGACACCCTGGTTGGAAAGCACTGCTTTAAAGTGGAGGGAAACAGCCGAACTCTACCCCGCGCATCTCGCAATGGCGGTTAGTTTCCGAGTTTCACACAGACTTTCATCCATATGAATATAAAATATGTTTATGCCAATGAAAATAATTATAAAAGAGCATACACATTAATGCCAAGAAAGAAGAATGCGGAAATGAGGAAAAAAAAACATATCCGAAGTGGGATTCGAACTCCTCTGCATAATAAACTCTGACAAGAGGAGGATACGATGCATGGGTCACCGATTCGAACCATCTTTAGTACACGCGTAGGGCATGACCAGGCGTATACCAGGTGCAAGTAGTAAGGTGTGCTTCTCAGCCGTTTCCGAGAAATTAATTAATTGCAATTGCAGTGCGGTGTCTATGTGCGTTGTACGCTAACAAGAAGCCAACGAGCGCGTGGTGCAGCGGTAAGAGCCCTGCTTTGTAAGGGCGGGATCGCTGGATCGAACCCCACTGGTGAACCTTTGTAGTGTGTTGTGCTTTTTTTCTTTTTTGTAACCATTGGCGATTTCCAACCAATACCCATAGCATGAGTCACTGCTTGCGGGGTACGGGATGGTCTGATGGTTGACAGACGTGCAATGAACGGAACAGACTGGGCCTTCAATGTATAAATGCATACATATTGTTACGGCTGTGAGTTTGTTTTGTCGCCTCGCCGCGTTGAGTCACAGCTGCCTCCAGGCTGTGTGTGCTCTGCCTCAGTATATTACGTGCGCGTTACGCAACGGGCTGCGAAGTGAAAGGGACGGTCCAGAAGTTCGTGACCCAGCCAGCGAAGGAAATCTCTAGAAGCCGTGTGTCCTGGACGATTCTAGAATTCATTGAGTCACCAGCCTGCTATATAAGCGGCCTCAAAGTGAGTGGACTGAGCTTTCTGTGGGTGTGTGTTTCTGAGCTAGTGCGTGTTTTTCCTGAGCGACAGAAGTGCGGTGACGAAGTGCCGTGCGAGTTACGAAATCCAGTGACATTGTTTCTCCCAGCTTGTGAACAGCCTGCAGCAAGTGATCGTAAGTAACTGTAGTCGGTGTACAATAAGGGAGAGGAGCAGGTAGTTTCTGTCAAGGCAACCGTACTCATTAGGACGGATTAACTTCTGTGGCCTGTTGACAAGTGAAAGGGCCAAGAGCGCTCAAGGAAGAGACTTGAGGAAACTGGAGTAAGGTTCCAATTGCTTGTATTTGCTGATGAGTAGTGTAATTTTCTGGCCGCAATAAAGTTAATTATTTCTTTAAAGAAACAATCTGTGTTGTGCTTCAACCCACCGTAATCCAGTTAACAAAAGTGCCACTAGGGGGGTGGTACGTAAAATACTGGAATACACCTGACCGTGTTTAATACCAATGTATTTGCAATGTTAATACTATACATTATGTAATGGCACAAACGTTGACCCCCATACGATGATTTCAGAATCTCTTTTCTCCGCTCAAATAACACGTTATTACAATTATTTGCAAAATAAACATTATTCACGACAGCTACAGTTGTACGAATTGCCAATGTTAAAAAAAGAAAAAAGAAAAAACACAACACACTGCAAAAACTCGCCGGTGGGATTCGATCCAGCGATCCGGCGCTTGCGAAGCAGGGCTCTTACCGCTGCACCACGCGCTCGTTGGCTTCTTGCTGGCGTACAACGCACATGGACGCCGCTCTGTAATTGCAATTAATTAATTTCTCGGAAACGGTTGAGAAGCGCACCTGTTATGCGCCTGGTCATGCCCTACACGCGTACTAAAGATGGTTTGAATCGGTGACCCATGGATCGTATCCTCCCCTTGTGAGTGTACAACGCAACCGCTTACGCTACAAAGGCAACAGGAAGAGCGCGTCCTATTAAGCTATGTATTCACACAACTGCTAAATACCTTGTTCATATCATTTTAAGCTCCTGCCACGAATAAGGTCTTCTGCATTTCCCTTCCTTTAAAATTATGTTCCAGGAAACCTCAAGGAAGCATCGCAAACAATGGTCAGTGCTACGCGTTTCTTGATCTGTCAGCCATGTTTCTCCAGGGTGAGGCCGAGTTCACGCATGCGCAAGAGCCGTAAAGCGTATTCAAGTAATTCGGAACCCGAATGGCCCCGTGAAATGCATCGACGATAACCATGCATTAACTATCCTATTTAAGTTAAATAAGAATTAACTAACTAATTATTAATAAACAGTTGGTGAAAACCGTTCTAACTTAAAAAAAAAAAAAAAACTACGTACGTGACATAAATCTCTAGGCCTACCTACCCATGTTTAACCTGTTACCTAAGCCACAATTGGATCAACCATTTACTACGTTTACATAGTGAACTCAAATCGATTTGAATACGATCCAGTTTTCAGTACGATGCCCGTTTACATGAGCAGTTTCAGTTCGTATTGAAATCGATTTGAATACGGTATATAAAAGTTCATGGTGGCCAACTTTCAGTTATGTTGGCTAACTCGTATTAAACAGCAAAACATCATCCGACGATTTTTTGACGGGTTGTTTGTAAACATGGAAAATGGATGTGCGGAAGATTTTGATGTTGTTTGTTCTTAACAAGTTTATGTTCAGTTTAATAATGATACAATGTCATTGGTTTTACGTCCCTTTTAACTACTGCGGCTTTTAGAAACGCGGGTTGCCGGAATGTTGCCCCGAATGGGATCTTTAACGTGCCAGTATATCTACTGACACGGCTCCCTCGCATTTAGGCCTAAGCACCCTGACTGCGCCAGGATTCGATCCTGCTACCTTGGACATAGCACGCGAGAAAGTTACCGCTGCGCCACTCAGCCAGTCTGTTCAATTTACTCAATCTGTGGACAAACGGGAAAAGGAACGGATTACGCGGCAAAGTGAGACGGTGTATTTTCACTTCTCTGTTGACAACATTTTACGTACGGATATACCAGACATTAAAGGTAAAACAGACTAAAATACATTAACGCTAAAAACGCGTGCAAACAAACTACGTTTATCAACTACGACAGGAACACAGACAGAAACGAAGAATATGTGCAGAAAGTAAAACGAGCAATTCATGAGTCGGGCGACAGATGAGAGTAGGCCTCAATTAGTTCAAATTGTAACTCAAGAGCGCGCAGAATCGCTTTCAATACGATACGCGTTTACATGTTCCTGAACGCCAGTTTGGATACGATCCGATCCCACAATTTTACCGTATCGACCTTGAAACTCAATACGATCAGATTCCCGTTTACATGACGGTATTCAATACGCTAAGTGTACTCGTTCGCCATGTAAACGTACTAATTATTATTGGAGATACGGAACGTCATAGTTTTAATAATATGAGACAATTAGCCACAGACAGCAATAATTAATAGCTGATGGCGCGAACACGCGAGCGAAGAGGAGAAAGGAGGAGAAGAAAGGCAGTGCAGTACTGCTACAGTTACAGCCGATGTGAACATTTCCCATGCTGCAGCACATGGTCTCTCCCACATAAGGAACTCCTGTGCTATTGCGGTACACGACGTCAACGTTAACGACATTGTTTCCAATCAAACAATCTCTTAATTATATCCAAGATATTGTCGCATTTAAATAAATAAGAAAAGAAAAAAAAGTGACAGTCAGTCTGAAAGACTAGACTTTGTATCATTTTAAATGCTACAAATGCTGAAAAATGCTAGAAAGGCTCCAAAGACTCTTGGCATTTTAGAAAATTATCTACATAATACTTATCTTGCTTATCTTGTTTCAAATTACTCGCGAACGGCAAGTGCAAACCAAGGGCAAAGCAAGGTCAAGCGCGCGGGGACGTGCCCCCTTATATCCAGTCTAAAAACACTTATAGTGGGCGATGTATTGAAGATAGAGATATGCTCTCGCGGACTTTTTTGTAGAACTTTTCATGCTGACCAATTCTTACGCTCATAGTATATTTATATTTTTAACGGTTTGCCCAGCGTAAGCTTAAGAAGCGCACGGACGCCAAGTTTGTTTTCGACCTATTCACTGAAATCGTTACTGCTTGGCTTCCTTTGATCATACAAAAATCATTTTCTACAGAATCTTTCCTCGAGATATCCTTTACAGAATGGTGAAAACCGCATCAAAATCCATCCAGTGGTTCTCGAGATTACCCGTGACATCCAAGAATCGGGGATTTTTGTCTTAAACTAACGAAGTAGAGATTGTCGGGGAACACATGCACCAAGCAGTACTATGACGTCACACACCTCAGTGCATCTGGGTACATTTCGTCCCGTCACCGTAACGTAACGCCAGACCCCAGCGTAACGACGAAGTCGACAAGATCATTTAAAATGATAATAACCACACTCGTGACTCGGCTGAACGGAATGCATATTAACCTCACAATGGCACTCTCGAAATCAAAGCGAAAGAACGCCCTGCCTCGCCTCGCCCGACCCGCGCCAAAAATGCCGTTTTCTAAATGCTGGAGCTCCCACTTCCATTTCTGGCCAAACTGCAGTTCAGCATGTTACCAACTACGCCACCGAAGCCGCTTTTGTCGGCAATATTTTGCATGCTATCGTGAACAGTATTCACTGCATAGATCACACACACATCCTTCAGTTGGTTGGTGGAATCTCTTGTTTTGGCAGAACTTGTAGTGAAAGCCAAGTTTAGCGTATGGTGTCATTACATGTCGGAGCTCATAGTTTGCCTGCTTCCGTTCGTCAGTCATTATGGCGTCAGTTGAGTAGATATCATCCCAGATAGCGTTTTGCTTTCCTTTCAGTATTTGAAGGCCTCGGTGCGCGTCAGTAACATCTGCAGTCTGATGTCTTCTATGAAGAACATTTCTTTTGTGAAGCCATAAGCAGGGTTTGATTCACCAATAGGCCCCGGCCTGCTGAGGGGCGCAAATTTAATACGCAATTTCTTTTGTCAGAAAATTTCCATAAAATGGTATGGACTACAATATACGTCTACGTTCTACAAATGTTTTGCAACGGCAGATTTTTCGACATCAGTGTTTAGACCAGGAATTGTTTATGATTTAAGTCTTGAATATTAACTTAATATCAGTTTAATTTAAATACAGTAATTCATTATGCGAGTTTGTGTTTAGATTGGTTCGACCGGGCCGGGCAGAGGCAGGTCGCATGCTATAAGCGGACGAAAATCTAAACACAAACTCGCATTTTGCGAGTTTCATTTGGGCAAAAACTGATAGTTTGGTGGCTAATTCGACTAATTCGATGTCGCTCTTTCGATAGGTGATGTAAAAAAAAAAAGATTTGGGCAAAAAAGTGCCAAACCCATGCCACAAAAAGTTGATTTGCGCGTTATGCGCGATCTTCACACAAAAACCAGCGAAACAAAAGTTTTAGAGCTTGAAAAGTACTTTCCAAAGCAAGTGTCAAAATTAAAAAACAAACGAGTTACAGCACAAGGTAGGGCTTGCTGCGAACAACCTGTATAAAAATTTATCAACAGTTGATTCTCTCATTATTTTATCATTTTAAATGATCTAGTCCCAAGATAGCGGGTTCAAACCCAGTCGACGGATTTTTTAAAGAGCGTTAAAATCCTTCAGTATGCCTTCCTTTGGAGGGGAAGTAAAGCCGGCGGTCCCATGTCATATATTTATGGCATGTAAAAGATCCTTCCACAGACTAAACTTGTGTGAAGCTAAATTGTAAGGTTAGATTTCGTCAGAACGCTCTATCAAACGTTCCAACGTTCACCAATAGGTATCATGACATCTGGTAGCGAAAGTTGGAACTACTTGAAATTGAACGTAACTTGTAGCTCACACTAAGGGTGTCCGCTGGAAGAAGCTACGGACTCAGGCGAGCCGAACATGTCCTCGGACACTCCCGGCAATAAAAGCCATACGATAAATAAATAAATAAATAAATACATAAATTGCAGACAAAGACACACATCAATAACCCAATTGGGATTGGAATAATGTGCAATAGGTTACAAATAATAATATTATTGGTTTTACGTCCCGTTTAACTACCCTGGCTTATAGAGACGCCAGGGTGCCGGAATTTTGCCCCCAAGGGGATCTTTAACGTGCCAGTAAATCTTCTGACACGGCTCCCTCGCATTTGCGCATCCTCAAATGCGTGCTGACTGCGCCAGGATACGAACCTGCAACCTGGGGCCCAGTAAGCCAGAACGTTACCGCTGACAAGGGGAGGATACGATGCATGGGTCACCGATTCGAACCATCTTTTAGTACACGCGTAGGACATGGACAGGCGTATATCAGATGCAAGTAGTAAGGTGCGCTTCTCTGTCGTTTCCGAGAAATTAATTAATTGCAACAAATGCTCTGTGGCGTCTACTGTATGTGCGTTGTACGCTATCAAGAAACCAATGAACGCGTGGTGCAGGGGAAGAGCCCAGCTTCGTAAGCGCGGGATCACTGGATCGAATTCCACTGGCGAGTCTTTGCGTTGTTGTTGTTGTTGTTTTTTTTTTTTTTTTAAGCATTGGCAATTCATACTACTGTAGGTGTCGTGAATACTGTTTGTTTTGCAGTCAATTGTAATAACGTGTTATGTGAGCCGGAAAAGAGATTCTGAAATCATCGTATCCGGGTCAATGTTTGTGACATTACATAATGTATAGTATTGACATTGCAAATACATTGGTATTATACACGGTCAGGTGTATTCCAGTATATGTATGCATTTATACATTGAAGGCCCAGTATGTTCCATTCATTGCACGTCTGTGAACCATCAGACCACCCCGTACCCCGCAAGCAGTGACTCATGCTATGGGTAGTGGTTGGAAATAGCCAATGGTTACAAAAAAAAACCACACACACACTGCAAAGGCTCACCGGTGGGATTCGATCCAGCGATCCCGCGCTTACGAAGCTGGGCTCTTCCCCTGCACCACGCGTTCATTGGTTTCTTGATAGCGTACAACGCGCATACAGTAGACGCCACAGAGCATTTATTGCAATTAATTAATTTCTCGGAAACGACAGAGAAGCGCACCTTACTACTTGCATCTCATATACACCTGGCCATGTCCTACACGTGTACTAAAGATGGTTCGAATCGGTGACCCATGCATCGTATCCTCCCCTTGTGCGCCACGCAGCCAGTCGTAGGTTACTCAGTTTTGTATTTTGCACATTGTGCGCTTTTTCAATAATAATAGGCAACCCCTTCAGTTTGCATGCAGAGCGGGCGGTAGCAGTTGTGTACTCACATTGCATGTGCCAGCACCGCCAGATGACGTTGTTCAGTCGGATCTTGTCTTTCCAACGCAGGCGAATACCTTTGAAGCGGTTCCATTTCGGCGATGTCAACTTCTGTCTGCAACAACAAGACAAGAAAAGATGGTCATGTGACTGACTGGCTCTTCACAAAAACACTGTGCAAACCAGTGAAATGAGAGCTCGTGTCTTTCTTATCTCCATGTAAGACACGAGCGTAACATGTTCAATATCTGAAGAGGAAAGGGAGCCTTTGAGATTGTGACAACATTGGTAAAATAATAATACTACTGTCGACCTAAATATTATGTGTACTCGAGTTTGAAGGTTGTTTTTGAAGTAACCAATAGACCTACATAAAATCCAATAACAACGTCATTTTCGTCGTTCTATTTTACGTTGGTTCATGTACGTTTGGAATTTTTATTTTATATTTTAATATTTTTTTATCGCAGTTGGAACACAAAAAGTGGCCGTTTTTAAGCGTGTTTCAACCATGCGACACATTTAAGAATTATTATCTCACAAACCCGCTAGCATATCGTGCGCCAAGTTGTAAGAAATAAAACATGGGGGACGGTTGTCGTTTGAGCGTAATATTTGCAATATTAACGCAAAAAGGTCGTGAAACTTGCTTTAAGTAAATTTGAAAACATACCAGGTGCGTTGATACATTGTGTTGCAATGAGCTCCGAAGTCCGTTTGAAAAGTGTGCGAGTGGTATCGCGCCTGCTCACTGTTTTAAAGATCCCGGGGTTCATGGCTACCCAACAGCGGGAAATTTTACTTCTTTTTAATAATTTTGTTATATCCTCCCTATCTCGTACTTCAAGGTTTCGTCTTAGTTTTATCCACGTGGTTTACGAGAACGATTTAAATCATAAAACACTGGTAGGGGAAATTGTTTTCTTCTCTCATGTAAATTTGTATTTTACCTACTTCCAGCTCAAAACCATGAAGGGATAGTATTCGTGATAGCTATTAGAATTTTAATAGCTCGGTATTACTCCATAATAATAATAATAATACGACACGTTCTGTGTTTACAGTATGTGTGTAGGTTGTTGCACTCAAACTTCCATGCAAACTGCCGGAAAAAATGGCACCAGTTCGATTTCGTGAGTTGTATGGACGCTATCATGGAAGGCAGAACCTAGCATAGAAGGTACAAATCGCACGGTGCTAGACGCGTCTATACCAGCGTGTATGCCCCGCCCCTACTGGTAGAAGCTTCCATGCTAAGGAGTGTCGTGTGATAGGGCTTAAGAAGAGAACAGCGGACCTTAAGTGATAGGTTCACTGATGCCATACGCAATTCTATGTCCATATGTGTAGAATGGACAGAGGCATACATGATGATAATGATTATAATTACTGTTTTAAGGAGCCTAACATCTATGTTATCGGCCCCTAATGGTCTGGGTGATAGCAAAAATGACAATGAAATGGAATTAAACGTTTAAAATTATAGGCCAAATCAATACATAACAAAAATATATTTTATATATTGGTACATGTTTCGACCCACAATGGGGTCATCCTCAGCCTAAAAAGAAAATCAATTAAGAATTGAAAACTAAAATAGCATATGCGCCTTAAATCTAAATTAAAATAAAAAATTAATGATAATAATTGTAATAAATAAAATATAGTAATAGAATAGATATCCTTACAAATGTAGTATTAATTAAATAAATATAAGATTGGTCTTTGTACAATAATTCAGTTCGGCGCTTGAGTTATTTTATTGATTTTCTAAATTATTTTGTGTATATTTTGATATTTTTTTTAAAGCTTAACATTTTTACACTCACCGTTAATAGTTCTTATTTTCTAACTACTTATTTTAAAATTATTGTTAAAACCGGAGTACACGGAGAAAAACCTGTCTGCCTCCGTTTTGTCCAGCACAGATCTCACATGGAGTGACCGGGATTTGAAGCACGGACCCAGCGGTGAGTGGCCGGCGTGCTGCCGCCTAAGCCACGGAGGCTCTATCTTGCTTATCTTGTTTCAAATTACTCGCGAACGGCAAGTGCAAACCAAGGGCAAAGCAAGGTCAAGCGCGCGGGATGCCGTCACACTCACCAGAGCGTGCGGGGACGTGCCCCTTCCATCCAGTCTAAAACACTTATAGTGGGCGATGTATTGAAGATAGACATATGCTCTCGCGGACTTTTTTGTAGAACTTTTCATGCTGACCAATTCTTACGCTCATAGTATATTGATATTTTTAACGGTTTGCCCAGTGTAAGCTTAAGAAGCGCACGGACGCCAAGTTTGTTTTCGACTTTTTCACTGAATTCGTTACTGCTTGGCTTCCTTTGATCATACATAAATTATTTTCTACAGAATCTTTCCTCGAGATATCCTTTACAGAATGGTGAAAACCGCATCAAAATCCATCCAGTGGTTCTCGAGATTACTCGTGACATCCAAGAATCGGGGATTTTTGTCTTATACTAACGAAGTAGAGATTGTCGGGAACACATGCACCAAGCGGTACTCTGACGTCACACACCTCAGTGCATCTGGGTACATTTCGTCCCGTCACCGTAATGTAACGCCAGACCCCAGCGTAACGACGAAGTCGGCAAGATCATTTAAAATGATAAAAAGAAGGCTGATTCCTCAAAGAATGAGGGATCAGGAAGGATGAGACAAGGGCCAACTAAGACGGGAAAGGAAGAGACTCCCCAGGCCTCGGATACCCTAATACCGTCAGGGTCGGAAGAGAACAAGAGTTGACCACGAGAGATCGACAGGAAAGAAGACAGAGAGGAACTCGGCACAAGTTAGTGGAAGCAATGGGGTCCCGTGATCCCACTAGATGTGAGCGCTTGTGGGAATTAAAGCAGTTTCGTTAGCCTACCTGCTGATGGGTGTAAGATCGATGGTGAGCAACCAGCGGGTCACCAGATCCACTTCGCGGTGATGCAGCAGTCTCTTGAGCCCCTCGTTACGATCACCCACCTCCTCCACTCCTACACCGATCCGCTCCTGAGACATCTTATCTCCCCGCGCACTCCTAGCACACTTTATAGCCTGGGCTGAGATTACCACACACATGGTCTGCCTTGTTTAACCTGAACCACTTTAATGAGTCTCATAACAAATATTGGGACACATGTCATAGTATACAATTCGGAGATTGCATGCATACATCTCTACTTAGTATAAAACAAAAGTCCCGGATTCTTGGATGTCACGGGTAATCTCGAGAACCACTGGATGGATTTTGATGCGGTGTTCACCATTCTGTAAATGATATCTCGAGGAAGGTTTCTGTATAACAGGGGTTCCCAACCGGTTGTACGCGTGGGTGATACGAGTGATTACGAGCGATAGACTAGTAAGGGCGTCTGTGTGCGTGACCACGCAAAATTTACTCTGCTGCCCGTCTGCTGGGCTTTTATGATTAGTTTGTACTAATTATATAAAATTACTTGCAATAATAGTTTTATTTTTTCCTTTCTTATAAAAATGTTATTAATATACATATATCTCTATATATTTTTAAATAAAAAATCAGTAATAAAAATGATACAAATCTACATATAGGCTATTTATTGTTGTCTTGAAAGAAAAAAAGAAAACGAAATACCAGTGCTTTAATAAATAAATATGAAGTTTTATCAGTAATTGAATTACAATAAAACTAGTCATTGGGCACTTTTTCGACAGTAAATATGTGTTTCTAGGGAAATATAGGACTGTTGGTACGACAAAAATTCTAAAAATTTCAAGTGGTACGCAGTCTCTGAAAGGTTGGGAACCCCTGCTGTAGAACATAATTAATTTATGATCAAAGAAAGCGAAGCAGTATTACCCATTTAAGATTTGATTGCCGATCAGCGTGGCTGCGCCAGTGTTTATTGTAGCATGAGCCCCGCGGGGCGAAGCGGGGAACACAGTGATGACAGAGTGTATTCTGCACATAAGTCAAGCAGCATTGCGGGTCACAGGAGCGCATGTTACCATGGACAGTTAAACGATGACTGAGGCTACTGGAGATGAGTCATATCCTATTCGCGCAACTGTACCTGTCAACGAAGCAGGCTGACGTGGACACAAGTAAACAAGGAATAGTTCTCATCCTGACCACCGGCAATCAATTCGTGAAAGGGTAACAACGATTTCAGTGAAAAAGTGGACAGAAAAAACCTGGCGTTCGTGCGCTTCTTAATCTTACGCTGGGCAAACCGTTAAAAATATCAATATAAGTTACTATGAGTGTAAAAATTGTTCAGCATGAAAAATTTTACAAAAAAAAAGTCCGGGAGAGCATATCTCCATCATCAATATATCGCCCACTATAAGTGTTTTTACGTTTTCATTTCTTCCAACAATCTCCATTCAATTACTGAGCCGACAGTTTACGAGCTAGCTAAGGGCGAGTCTATCACCCCAGTTACAGCCTAGCTAGCGGGCGAGTCTATCACCCCAGTTACAACCTAGCTAACGGGCAAGCCTATCACCCCAGATACAGCCAGCAGCAAACTGTCGAGTCGTGTTGAGTTAAGACTTCAGAGAAGAGTGGTTGTGTTTTGGAGTTTCCCTGGAAGTGCAACTCGGCTTTTCTTCATTTCGCCTGTGAACTTTCCGTTGCGCAAAATACACAGTTAAGTTAAGATTGGACGGAAGGGGGATTTGTGTTTCATGCACCTCGCCATTCATAAATTACGTGTGATAAGAATTTGTTGCACATGTTAATAGTCCAGTCAGTGATTTTAACCTATCATGCCGAGACGTAAAACGGATATAGGTCGTAGTTCATTGGCATCGAGAAAATACCGTTTATCACGTAATGCTTTCATAACTGTTCCCGGGCGAAGCCGGGGCAGGTTGCTAGTATATACATAAGAAAAAGTCCGGCGAGGTTAGATCAGATGATCTTATTTTTGAGATTATTCGGTCACCAAATAAACTGGTTACAATCACTTGTTGGAAGATTCCTCACAGTAAGGGCCGGGTTCACAATGGTTCGTCAAAATGTTAACAAACCAATTAAGGCCGTTGACGAACGATTACCAAAATGTCGTGGTTCACCAAATTATAACAATCCATTAGCTTCCTTAACAAGCCGTCAAAACTAATTGCTCTGTCAACATGGAATTAACGACTTGATGGTCGATTTACGTAGCATTCAAATCCGAAATGGCGTGCGGCCAAAGCCGAAATAGTCGTGCATTAAACTTTATTCTGTACGATAACGATGTTTTTGAAGACATGCTAGATTTTCTTCGACCACTAACTTATAAATAACGAAGGAATTACTTGAATGATTGCGACGACACAGAATTTATCATGAGATTTCGGTTGTCAAAACCTTCTGTGTTGAATGTTCTACACATGACAGAACCTAACCTGAAATTCCCATCTGATAAGTAAGAGAGCCTAGGCCTATGTACCATTCCTTATTTATGTGTAAGATCGTGTGATGCATTACGTTATAAAACATCCTAGTTAATTTAATAAAAGACTACATAAACTCTTATTTTCAACGATTTCACGATTCTCATCCACCGAGTAGATAAGGGTGGATAATTATGTTTATTTTATTCAACCAAAATTTCACAGTCCCCTGCTCTTTTGCTCATCAGCCATGTTTGTTTTTAACTAAGGAGTATGTAACTTTTAAGCTTTTTCAGTTAACGGCCTGTTTGATTACACCAAAGAATAAACAAACACCGCCACGATCATCATCTTTCAATGAGGTTTGTACAGCCCTTAAACATAACACTTCGGTTGCTAATGCCAATCGGCGAATGTGCTGGTGAAACGCCAACGAGCTTAATGCCGATGTTAAAGTTAACAACGCATTTAGTGACGGCCTGTTAACACTGCGTTGGTGAACCCGGCCCTAATTCATGTTGGAAGTGCCACACACAACTGTACTCGTTTCACCATATTCTATGCTTGCCACGGTGGGCGAGTGGTTATAGTGTCGGACTACCAACCCCAAGATTGCAGGTTCGCTCCTGGCCATGGCAAGTGTTTTTTTTTTTTTTTTTGAAAGGCGACAAAAATCACGACACTCATGTCATACGTTGTTGGCATGTTAAAGAACCCATTTGAATTCAGTAGGCCGTGTTCAATGGCAAAATTAATCTCGGGATTTTCCGCCATTCTCTACTTGAAAGCGCTGTAGCGTCAAGGAGTTTAGATATCTAACCTCCTTGACTTTCATAGCGTTCAAAGGAACGACGAAATTCGACATGCAAGCTACCCTCTGGGTGTCAATTAACAAAGCTTACACCAGACACCCGAGGCCATACGATATTATATTATTATTATTACCATATTCCATGACGTTCTGTGAAGTGTATCTCCACCAATGTTGTTTATTTCCTGTCTCATGACGTCACGGAGTTTAGCAGTTATCCGAGGTCTATTTTTGTACACTCTGCCTTTAAGATACGCTCACAAGAAGAAGTCCAGCAAGGTTAGGTCAGGTGATCGGAGGCACACAATTTTTTGAGATTATTCGGTCACCAAAGAAACTGCCTACAAGTTGCATGAACGCGTTAGACGAATGACACGTTGCTCCATCTGGTTGAAAATAACCTTCTGTCAGTTCGAAGTCACAAATGCTGGACAGATTAGCACAAACTGGTAGCCTACTGATTCTCCCAAAGCCACTGAGATCATTAAAACAAATTTCCCGTTTCCACGAGCTTTCAGAGGGAAATTATGACCCATTCAAGTGGTTCAGGTTTATATGGATCCAAGCCAAGACATGTGTTTCATATTTTAAAATTACGGTATAATCTAACCTTTATAATGTATGCAAATTACTCAGATCAGCATCTATCATATTATGAGAGAAGTTAACACTATCGAGATGGGGTGGCGTGGCGTCCTAAACTTTTGAGGAAGTGCTCCATGAATGGAGTTATCATTACAGTACAACATATTTTGGCATGTTAATAGAAACTGTATCGAAGAGAAGTTCGTTGGTCTGACGCGAGGACGCGAATACCGTACTTCAACTCATCGTGTACTTAAAAACTTCAGTTCATTTACTCCCTTCAATTGTAGCTTGATACACACACACACCAATACAGTCATCACAATTAACACCGGTTATCAGACAGATTCTACACACACCCAAAGTACACGGGGCTACATGACCGCGTTGTCGCAGCCCCTAAACTAAGGAACCAACCAACCAATTGTAGCTTCCATACAGTGATTAAGAAATTCGGTAACGAACCGTTGCCATGACGACATGATGCAGGCAGCGTTACTCAGCGAATAAAGAATACAGGAAGCTACCAGGCCTATAAATCATAGTACAAAGTGGAGGTATTGTTGCATTGACTGCTTCACTGTGTCTCAATGTGTGGTAAAACGTACGGTAAATTAAGTAGCCGTGAGCACAGTCTTTACTAGCACTGCTTGATCCCGCAACTCTGTTTGAGTCACCATTACTTCCTCCATAATAATCTTTTGAAGTCATGCTAACGACGCTTTTAGGTAGATTTCATTAGAAAGCTAATTATTGCAATGGGTAACATGTTTCGACTTCCGGAAAATTTCGACATATCTTCGCGTTTCACATCCCCCAGACCCCAAAACCACCGTCAGTTCAAAAGTTTATATATGACTAGCTGGTACCAGCGGCTTCGCTCGCGATGAAGACAATGGGGACGATGCATTATTGCTGATAATTGGTCTATTCTATTACAGCAATCTCGGCTACTGGTGGGTTCATTTTAGTTCTTAAAATTCTGATTAATTGATATGAGCAGCAAAGTGGGAATTCCATAGAGTTAAGTCTGCAGGGTACGATGTTACATTATGTAATCTCAATTGAAAATTACGTTTTTGGTTTTGCCATCTTCTGCTGAGACATAACGATTTTGGTGTCCAGATACTCGTGAGCACGCCACGTACAGTTGCCCATGAAAAAAACTGGTTTTGTCTAAATGTAGGCCTACACCTGCTGCTGTAAGTGCGTGTCATTTCGCTTTGTTAATAATAATTGCGAATACTGTTTGAAGAGGGAACTGCACTCATGCACATTGAAATGGCAAATCGGAATAATCGGAGTAGCCTATGGGGAATTAAAAGTACTTTTCCTTAAGCTATTCAGGGTGTACTTTTCCATCAATTATTGATGATTTGAACGTCAACATGCCACTATTAATAGACCAATAGCTAAAATATATCTCACCTTGGCCGCTAATGTACGTTGCGCAGCTTCTTCCAGTGTTACATGCCAGGGATTGTAATTCTCCAACAACCCTTTTGCCTCACATGCCTCTGTAAGTAATTCCTGATTGTTGTGTTTTTAGAGATCTTTGAAATACGTTGCCCTCGCACATGGTGTATTGTCGCGCCAGGAGGTGGGAGTTGAACCATGGCCGGCTCTACGGAAGGCCGCGGCGAGCGAAAATTGGCAACCTCGCCGTGAATGGCCAGTCTGCTCTGCCTAGCCCACTGAGTTACATGGAAAATGTGTCACGCGCTCGTGTTTTCTTCAAAATACTCTATGTAAATGAAACTATACCATTGATTATTACTGTATAGTGGCTAGCTACAATGCCAAAGACTTGTGTTGTGCCGAATTGTAAGTATAATTATCGTTCATCGATACAAACTGAAGGATTTCTGACATTGTTTGTGTTTCCTAAAAATCCATAATTGAAAGCCATATGGGAACGTGCTATTCCTCGAGCCAATTGGGTACCTACGAAATATTCCTTCGTATGTATTAAACACTTTCTTCCTGAAGACGTAAGTTATGTTGAAAAACACAAGGATGGTGATGGGAATAATAAGGAATTCACACGGAAGAAGCCTGTATTGTTACCTCGTGCAGTTCCAAAGGTATTCCCAAACTTACCATCGTATTTGAGTAAGTGCTCCTCCAAGATAAGGAAATCTCCAGAGGAAAGAAGAGAAGAAAAAGAACGGAAAAAGTCTGCAGAGGAATGTGAGAAGACCCTTGCTGAGGAAGCCAACAAAATTACGACTTTCGAGTCCTTTGTTTGTGATATACAAAATAAATTGGTGGAGCATAAAACAGACTGGTCTGTAAGTACTAGCGAAAACTATTGTATTTTGCATAAATTAGATGTGTCAAGCATACCTAAAATAAGGTAAAGTATAAGGGTAAACAATGATTTTACGGTCGAAATTCATATCAATGGAGGCGTAATTCCTAACGTTGTTGTTCTTCATTCTGGCTCTGTAATATTTCGAAATTCATTATTAAGTAAGTGGAGTCAGTTGTTCCAAGCAATAGAATTTTGCCACGACTTTTTCTTACCTGTAATTTCTGTAAGTTCACTAGTCGTCCAGATTAATAGTTTAATAGATAACCTAAAACCTGACCTTGAAAACCAGGGAGACGAAACTTCAGAGATTCTGTTAAAAAGTTAATGTTTCTGCAAGATCAGTTTACACTTACTTTTTTAAAGAAACCTAGATATAACGTCACTACAACTCTAAATGCATTCCTCATTTATATGCAGTCTACAAAGTGTTATAACGCAATTAGATTTAACCATATTTTATCCCTACCTCATCCCCGAGTTTAACAAAAATTAACAACTTCCTTCGCCATATCCCCGAAAGCTGATGAAGAGAACAGTAACTTTCTAAGTCACATTGTAAAAGATTTATCAAATTTAGAAAGGGTTGTAAATTTACAGATTGATGAAATACATGTCAAACAAACTTTAAATTTTAAAAATGGGCAATTCTTTGGTGTTGCTACAAATGAATCTTTCGATTTAGCTAAGACAAATCTGGCCTTTCTCGTTAGTTCTGCTTTTGGAAATTTGAAAGAGGTTGTTAAATTAGTTCCAGTGAAACAATTAACTGGTTTGCAACTAGCTGATATTGCGTAAGGTGTTATCAGGCAAATACAGGATTGTGGCCTAAATATTCTGTCTATCATAATGGTGTGAATCGTGCTATGTTCAAAGAACTAACCGAACATTCTGATAGTAATTACTGGTTCCATATTGATGGAAACCCCCTAAAAACCTTTGTTTTATATGACAGTGTCCATGTATTAAAAATATACGAAATAATTGGCTGAATTTAAGTGGCATTGATAAGTCATTTATTATTCCTGTATGGGAAGATTTAGACTCATTTTCAAATGTTTTAAGTTCAGATGACTGTAACCCTGATTTTAAAGAGGTAACTCAAGCATCATTTAGTGACATACGAGCGATCTACAAAAAGGAATCCGATTTACTGATTAAGTATTGTTATAAAGGTACTGCTTTTTTTTGTCAGAGTAATCCTAATGTGGTGGTCCATTGTTAATATTAAGCGGCCTCTCACCCATGTTGTTAAACGTAATAGTCTTCAAATGCCTTTCCATAATCCCGTAGACAAAAGGTTGGCTTTCCTAAAGGCATTCCTCCAATGGTTGTCCACGTGGAAAAAGAACGATGAAAATAATTCCTCAAAAAAGAGTTGTTTAACCAATGAAACTTACAACGCTTTGTATGTAACAACCTATGTATTACGTGAGATTATTATTTATGTTCTACAGAATGTGAACCCCTCTTATGTGTTAACTGGCAAATTTCAGAGTGACCAATTAGAATCCAGGTTTGGGTAGTACCGCCAACTAACAGGCGGCAACTATAATATATCAGTTACTCAGGTAATGGAGGCCGAATTGAAAATAAGGTAGAAAAGCGTACTTGGCCTTCATTCAGCCAGGTATGGAGCAGTTACTTTTTCGAAAGAAATGATAATGTCCTCTTCCGTTACAAATTCAGGAGAAAGTACAACAAGCAGCCTTTCGTCAGCTACTGTTGACGATACATTTTACAGTATTTTAGAAGACAAGTACACTGAAAACATACAATTCGATGAGTCGGATTTTATATATGCCTGTGGTTACATATCGTTCGAGCAATGTTCAAAAATAAAATGTGAAGAATGTTTGGCTTTGCTTAGAAATAAAGAAAAGATAAATGACAGCTACTTCAATCAAATAAATAGGGGCGGACTTTCAGTTCCTGCAGATTTTATTTTATCAGTGTGTAAACATGTTGTTGGAATTTCGCAGGCACTAATTTCTGATAAGTTTGAGGAACAATTTTTAAAAGGTAAATGTAACAATCAAAGCCAAGTAATTCAAAATCATAGTCTACACGGTATTTTATCAGATATTGAATTGTCAGAAACTGCCGAGAAAACTTGTACCTGTGGATGTAATGTTATGACAATAGTCACAAGTATTGTCTTAACAATGAGTAAGATTTTGTTAAATAATTACAGGAAGTTGAGGAATGAACGGGTAACTTGCCATAGTAATCACAGAAAACTTGCTATTCTTTGTTAGAGGCCAACCTGTTGTATATTTTGTAAATGTCAAATAAATATTGAAAGCAAATTGGTTTTGTTACTCCAAGTAAGCCCTACTCACTCTTGACAATCCTTTTACTTTAATGTTGAAAAGAACAAATATTATTTCGTTATATCAATTTGTTTTCGTGGCGAAGCACACGCATCAACAGCTGGCCGGCTGCTATGGCCATCCCAGTTCAGAGAAGTGCAGCGTTGCAAGGTCGAACGCCGCGGCCTTCCGTAGAGCCGGCCATGGTTGAACACGCTGTGCGAGGGTGCGGAGGGGGGCTTGCAGTACGCATGCGCGGTCCGCTTATTCCTAACCTAAATATATCAGCTTCCCGTATGCCAATGGTTGTTATCGCAGCAGACGACACGCAGCCAGTGAAAGAAGGAATGTGCTGAGTGAGTGAAGCAAGTACTGACCAACTTGCACGATACGCATTGAGCGGGAAGACATCCGCAGTTCAAACCCAACTGCCATCTCCTGGCGCGATATCAATAGATGCATTGTCAAAAGAAAACATTCCATGTTACGAACATAGGCCGTTTAACCTGTACCGAAAGCGTCAGCAGATTTAACACCAGGCCTATTCTGAACAGCAGTTCCTTGAATTCAGATTTGCCAACATTTTATTTTAACTTTCCATGTGTAGTATCTGAGTACCTCTACATACAGAAAAGTGCTTTCAAAATCACGTCTTGTGTAAATGTTGGAAAAGGTAGTGAATGTGGCTTTTGGCGGAATGGATACTCGCTCGTAGAAATTATTTTCAATAAAATAGACTGGTTCACAATTCTATAAGTGCATATTGAGGTATGTGACGGCGGCATGCCTTTAGTGTTACGGAAACGGCAATAGCCGCCACATAGCTTCGTTGCTATCGACATAACGACCGGACTGATATGTTTGTGCTTAACTATAAGGGATTTGTGAGCTCTGTGTTTATGAAATTGAACGTAGCTTGATCGCTACCTTTATTTAGTAGTCGCTACTGTAGTGTTACAAAATTAAAGGTGGTATTAGATGGCGATATCTCACACTACTGTCGACCAAACTATTATGCGCACTCGAAATTGAAGGTTGTTTGTGAAGTAGCCAACAGACCTACTAAAATCCAATAACATCATCATTTTTGTCGTTCTATTTTACGTTAGTTCATGTAGGTTTGGAATTTTTAATTTATATTTTAATATTTTTTTTATCGCAGTTGGAACACAAAAAGTGACCCTTTTTTAAGCGTGTTTCAACCATGCGTCACATTTAAGAATTATTATCTCACAAACCCGTGATCAGATCGAATCCCAATTTTAACACAATATACATTAGAATGTTGTATAACTGGATTATTAATTTCAAAATTTCGTGTGTCCCAGAAACAAAGTTGTTATCATTTTTGTAAGGAACATTTTCTCGGCTCGGGGTCGTTGGAAAATGTAGTTCTTGGTCGCGTTGTAATCCTTATACATCAAAAAGGTATGCTGTATGACTGTGAAATACGTAAATGAATTCACTTATTTTATATCGGTTTGTATTTTTACGGGGAAATAAGACATGGTTCACCAGCTAGCCGCTCCGGGGAAAGGTGTAAAGCGTTGCCAAATGGAGCCCATCACGCGACATGGTTCCCTTGCATTTGCGCACCATCAAATGCCAGCTGATTGCGCCAGGATACGAACCTGCAACCTTGGGCCCAGCAAGCTAGAACGTGACCGCTGAGCCTCGCAGCTAGTCTATCGTGTTTTAGATAATAAGTGGATTGACATTGCCTCCTACAGGGATAGATGGACAATTTTTGGATGTCATGTCTTGAGCTACTGTTGCCATGGATACGGACGTGCGATTAATTCATCCGTTTATCAGAACGTAGGCTACTGTTGCCATGGGTACGGACTTGCCATTAGATCATCAGTTTATCAGAGCGAAAATAGTTTTCTGGGGAATATCTTTGAAACATCAAATAATTCTTAGACACGTGTCTTCTTATTTTTAATGATCAGTTTATATGCCAAGTATCACATCCCCAAATGAAACCACTCGTGAGATATTTTTATTCAATGAAATGCACGTTTACACTCTTAACACCTCTTTAGAACCTGAAAATTCAAAAATCCTTCCTTAGAGGACGTTTTCGACACACAATGAACAAACATATCCCCAAAATTTCATGTTTCTAACTTCAATAGTTTTGGCTGGGCGATGATGAGTGAGTTAGTCAGAACTTTTTTTTTTCTTCAGAATTTCACCCCCTGCCATGAGCCCCTTAAATTGGATTTATGAAAAAACGGTCGAACACCTATTTACTTATTTTTTAAGCTGATATTTTTCCGCTGAGTTTCAAACTTGTCGCCTATGTCGTTTAAGAGATACACGCTCCGTTAAGAATCCTTCAACCCCCACTTTTCACTCCCTTTTCACCCCATAATATACACCACATCGAAAAACCCTTAGACACGTGTCTGCTTATTTTTAATGTTTAGTTCGTATACCGAGTATCACATCCCACCATGAAACCACTCGTTAGATATTGTTATTCAATGAAATGCAGGTTTAACCCCCTTAAGACCCCTTCAAAACCTGAATATCCAAAAATCCTTCCTTAGTAGACGTTTGCGACATACAATGAACATATCCCCAAAATTTCATGATTCTAACTTCAATAGTTTTCGCTGGACGATGAGGAGTGAGTCAGTCAGGAGATTTTATTTCATTTTCTTTTTCTTCAGAATTTCACCCCTCCCCATGGGCCCCTTATATTGGATTTATGAAAAGATGGTTGATCACCTATTTACTTATTTTTAAACTGTTTTCCCCCTGAGTTTGATGAGTGAGTGAGTCAGTCAGTCAGTCAGTTAGGACACTTTCTTTCCTCTTTTCTTCTCCAGAAGTTCACCCCTCCCCAAGGGCCCCTTAAATTGGATTTATGAAAAAACGGTCGAACACCTATTTACTTATTATTTACGTTGATTTTTTTCCGCTGAGTTTCAAACTTGTCGCCTATGTCGTTTAAGAGATACACGCTCCATTAGGAATCCTTCAACCCCCACTTTTCACCCCTTTCACCCCATAATATACACCACATCGAAAAACCCTTCGACATGTGTCTGCTTATTTTTAATGATTAGTTTGTATACCGAGTATCACATCCCTTCATGAAACCACTCGTTAGATATTGTTATTCAATGAAATGCAGGTTTAACCCCCTTAAGACCCCTTCAAAACCTGAATATCCAAAAATCCTTCCTTAGTAGACGTTTGCGACATACAATGAACATATCCCCAAAATTTCATGATTCTAACTTCAATAGTTTTCGCTGGACGATGAGGAGTGAGTCAGTCAGGAGATTTTATTTCATTTTCTTTTTCTTCAGAATTTCACCCCTCCCCATGGGCCCCTTATATTGGATTTATGAAAAGATGGTTGATCACCTATTTACTTATTTTTAAACTGTTTTCCCCCTGAGTTTGATGAGTGAGTGAGTGAGTCAGTCAGTCAGTTAGGACACTTTCTTTCCTCTTTTCTTCTCCAGAAGTTCACCCCTCCCCAAGGGCCCCTTAAATTGGATTTATGAAAAAACGGTCGAACACCTATTTACTTATTATTTACGTTGATTTTTTTCCGCTGAGTTTCACACTTGTCGCCTATGTCGTTTAAGAGATACACGCTCCATTAGGAATCCTTCAACCCCCACTTTTCACCCCTTTCACCCCATAATATACACCACATCGAAAAACCCTTCGACATGTGTCTGCTTATTTTTAATTATTAGTTTGTATACCGAGTATCACATCCCTTCATGAAACCACTCGTGGGATATTGTTATTCAATGAAATTCAGGTTTAACCCCCTTAAGACCCCTTCAAACCTGAATATCCTAAAATCCTTCCTTAGTGGACGGTTTTGACTTACAACAAACATATCCCCAAAATTTCATGTTTCTAACTTTAATAGCTTTGGCTGGGCAATGATGAGTCAGTCAGGACACGTTGAAATGAAAATCCACAGCCTGCTTCCAGTCTCCGACCGGGTCAGGAATGGAATGAATGAAGCCCCCATCTAGCGGCGAGGATATGGACTGTGCCGGCTGCCGAGGCCTGACGCACTCCTCTGGGGCAATGATTAAATGAATGACAGATGAAATGAAAAGATAGTGGAGGGTGTTGCTGGAATGAAATTTTGACAGAGAAAACCGGAGTACCCGGAGAAAAACCTGTCTGCCTCCGTTTTGTCCAGCACAAATCTCACATGGAGTGACCGGGATTTGAACCACGGACCCAGCGGTGAGAGGCCGGCGTGCTGCCGCCTAAGCCACGGAGGCTTTTAGTCAGGACACTTTGTTTTATATAATAGATTTATGTATATATGTATGTATCTATGTATGTATATATACAGGGTCTTTCATATAAAATAAGAGCGCCAAGCGGCGGCTTTGTTAACCGCGGCTGCGGTCACCTTGGCCGAGCTTTTGGCGCGCAAAGACCCCCCGCTTTAAGAGTGTGTACAATCCTATATGATGCAGCGGCCTTGCTAGCGTGTGTACAATGCTGAAATCTTACTTTAGTTATTGATTCGGAGACCGTTCAAGATTCTCGCCAATGTCATCTAGCTCATCCTCTGTTAAAACTGTTCCTGTGCGGGCATGTTTTTTATTGAGCACCGAGCCAGTAGTGTCAAACTTATTTGCAATTACGTGAATCTGTGCTAGTGAAGGTGGCACTTCATCAGGAAATTGCTGAACAAATGCATCACGTACCCGCCGAGCCGACTCGTACTTAAAATAAGTTTTACATAAAAAAAAATACGATGATGCAATGATAACTGTCTCACCATGTTAGCACTTGAGGTTTAGACTGGCGACTGAGCAACTGCACGCTTATTGCAAGGTCAAGTTTGGTAATATTAAACTGTTATTTTTATACAGTCCATCGGAACTTGAAAAAAAAAAAAACAGCCATCGTATGTACTATGCGCACGCTTTCAATACTATAGGGGTTTCGGTTTCATCAACAATAACTTACTAACTAACTAAAGTAAGATTTCAGCATTGTACACACGCTTAAAGTAGGGGGCCTTGGCGCGCCAAAAGCTCGGCCAAGGTGACCGCAGCTACGGTTAACAAAGCCGCCGCTTGGCGCTCTTATTTTACATGAAAGACCCTGTATATGTATCTGTTTCTTGTGGACACGATAACTGCCGTAATTTTGCACCAATCACTTTGAATTTTTTACATAATATGTATCCCTATGAAATCTCGGTCGAGTTCGTTAATGGGCAGAATCGGTCGAAGGGGTAAAAATGTGGGGCCTTTTTTCGAATAAGTGAAATATCACCATAACTCTCTTAATATGTGATATATCGAATCCCTTCAAAGTTCATATTATGTGTCGGATAAGTACCAAAAATGTATGTTTAAATTTTTTTGGATAGCACCAACCATTGACCAATGGGGTGGAAAAAAGTGGGTTTTTCGGGAAACATTAATCACATCCCTCTTAATAGGCACACTATCAAAACCGTACAAAATGGACGATAATCCCCTAATAATTGCCTAAAACTTTTGTCTGAAAGAATTTTTGATACAAACCACCATTACGCCAAGGGATGAGAAAAATGATTTCGGAATTAGAAGAATATGCCAAGAGCCATCAGAGGTTACCATGACAACGCTTCTAAATTGATGAGTGATGAGCTATCAGAGGTTGCCATGACAAC
Organism: Meconema thalassinum; assembly: GCA_946902985.2. Taxonomy (NCBI): domain Eukaryota; kingdom Metazoa; phylum Arthropoda; class Insecta; order Orthoptera; family Tettigoniidae; genus Meconema; species Meconema thalassinum. Next base: position 177,226,169 of record OX336397.1, on the reverse strand, counting down.
GAGATCACATTCAGTTTTCCATCTGACTATGTGGGAAGCGGCTTCGGTGACGTAGATAGATGGTAGCATGCTGAACTTCTATGCCCAAGGTCGCGGGTTCAAAGCTGGCCGAAGTCGTCGGATTTTCAAAGAGCGCTGAAAATCCCTCAATATGCTTTCCTTCAGAGGGGAAGTCCAACGTTCGTTGCAAGTTGTTGGTTGCGGTGGCATCTAGTAGCCAAGTTCACAGCTAGATGTCGTTGACGGTATATTTGGTACCAACATTAGGAACTACTACTTGAAATTGACCGTCTGCAGTCCTTACCCGAATTACAGACTAATACGGCCATCACAATTAATACCGTTTATCAGACAGATTCTACACACACCCAAAGTACACGGGGTTACATGACCGCGTTGTCGCAGCCCTAAACTGAGGAACCAACCAACATCTCTGCGGGAGATAAAATTTGACGTGAAGAAGTAACCGACTGTTAGAGATGTTACACGTCAGTTCCAAACCTTGCACAAGGACGGTATGACCACAAGTATAAAAATGGACCCCAAATGACAAGAAGGTTACCGTCCCCATAAGACAATAAAATGTTAAAAATATGCATCGTAAGATGAAAGAAAAGTTAATTGAGCTCCAATTACATTGTAAAATACTTTCCCGCAATAAATGAGGTCTGATCCTTCTCCGAAAACCTGCAATTTTTGCCTATTATAGCCTGTCCCCTAGTTTGCCCGGTGAAATCTACCTCCGCCTTCCGACGTGCCGAGATGATTTTTTTAACTTAAAAAGTTTGGCTACCTCTTAATAAATGTTGGTAAATGTTTGACGATGTGAAGCAATAAAGCATTCGCAATTTTTTCCAGGATGGACACGGTGATAGCGACTGGCATTTATAGCAATCTATAAACTGCATTAAGTCACGGAATGAAACTGTGACGGTTCATTGTTTTCCACAATGATGTAGGCTACTGTGTATAGAATTGTGGCCATGAAGCGTCCTGTGATATTTTACTATGGTAAAATAATTATACTTTCGATGGAAATGCAATTTAGGTCAGACAATTTATTAGACTGCACTTGTACATACTGTATCTAATGAATCGGTAGCGATATTTTTCTGACAAAGAAATTCGATTATGGAGGTTATTGTATTGTTCAATTACGGTTTCAATAAAACTGTTCACTTTAAAGTAAAAATAAAATAAAAATAACGTAAGCTTTATTGTACTTAGAAATATTGACCGGGACCAATCGGTGGGTTGCACGAGCCGTGTGGGTTGCCTACTTCTACTCCTGCGAAGCTAACGCCATCTATGCGCCGTACTCAGAAACAGCCTGTCCGCCATCTTGTTGTAAAGGCCAGTTGGTAAACAATAGGGAGGTACTTGCATTTTGGGTGATAAAATGTAGATAGTAGCTCCTTTCATCGTTGAATTCGAGATGGTATGCTGTACAATTGTAGCTTGTCACTGGTTCATTCACATCAAATAAAGTCATTAAGAACTTTCGTACTTTATAAATCACGTGGAGAATTTTGGCAACCCGAAACAGTACAAAGAGAATATATTGCAAATTTTATAAATATCCATTGTGTTTTTCACTTCACTGTCGGGGAAAGGGCACAGGTGGCAAATTCCTCACGTAATTTATAAAGCACGAAAGTTCTGTAGGGCGGAAAGGTTCTGATTCAATGTCTGAAAAATACGACTACAGTATTTACTTTATGCATTTCTGAACGGAGTATGACTTATTCTTGTCGTGACCGAATGCGGTGCCATGCAATGAAAATTAAATTTTAAGTGCATGGTGATTAACACCTTGAAGAAAAATAGCAAGCAATTAAAGACATAAAGAAGAATGGTTGAATAACTGTAAACCTAGTACACTGACATTCAATATGAACATGCTTAATTCCATGGAGTTTTTTTAATATGCTAATAGAAAGCCAGCTTACTACTTTCAAAATAATATCTCAGGCTGAACAAAAATGCAGGGTCCCTGAAACCTCTGTCCTAGGGCCCGTGTTCGCTATCCACGTCCCTGCGTTTCTTCAGCATACCGTCAGCGATAAAGAACCAATGCGAACTCCCGAAGAAACGAAGCTAGAGACGCCGAGCACTGTGGCTTTCTCGCATAAATCGGTAAGACCTGAGAGATCGTGGTCATCAGCCCCATGTATTTGGGTGTATGTTGAATTTGTCTGATAAAATGTGTCACTGAGGTAACGGCAATAATGCGCAGTTAGATTCCCTCCTCAGCATTCCCGGAAGTGGTTTTCCGTGGTTTCCTCACCTCTACTCCAGGAAAATGCTGGGATGAATCCTAACTTAAGGCTACGCCCACCTCCTTCCTGATCATATTCCCAATTTACAAATACAGGCACTAATACAGCCATCACAATAACACAGGTTATCACACAAATTCCACACGCACACACCCAAATGACCACGATGTCTCAGCCCTTATGCAACAACAACAGCAAAGAAGCGAGAAAGCGCTACGCTCCAGCTTTTGAACTTGCCTCCGAGGGATGTTGACCAACCCAGAACAAGGTCAAACATATTGGCCTGGGTATGACTCATGTGGTATTTTTGAGGCAGTACCGTAGTAGGTCGGAACGCGAGATGATCTGTTTAGGTATTGCAGAACGGTCGACGGGAACACGAATTCTTCTTTCTTATCGGGACGCTGTAGGAATTGACGACAAAGTGTTATTCTGAGGAGGTGTTGTAAGTCATTCTATGAGTGAAAATATAATTCTATGTTGTGTGTTAACTATCCTGAAGACTAATCGACCGCACGAGGGCCATAATAAAATTGGTAACAGTTCAGAAGTGGTGAACATTCTACAAAACTACTTTCATTAGCCGAAATGCCTTTTTTAATGGATAATAATATTGTAGAAATGCTGTGATAATACATGTTTTCTCCTCCGTTGTCTATAACCCACCCACCATCCCCTTTTTAGATCACGACTTATATAGTAAAATTCCAGTTGTGACCGCCATAATATACATGAATTATGGGACAAATACAATATTGCCAACCCCGCGCATACGGTACTACTCATCAATAATATTTATCCGAATCAATGATTTTTGTCGCGTTAGCTAGTACACTGACTTAGGAAATGTCATGGGATACTCACCTAATAGCATGTGGGGCCTCTGGCTCCTCAACATATCGCGGAACATCAAAGTCTCTTCCAGAGCAACTAGGGGGCCCATTCCATACCAGCAACATGCACCCCAGACCATAACAGAGACACCACTTCCCTGGACCACACCTTCGAGACAGGCGGGATCCATCGATTCATGTGGTCTGCGCCACACACGGTGCCTCCCATCGGCATGGTGCAATTGAAATCATGATTCGTCCGACCATATCACGTTACGCCATTGTTCCAGTGTCCACCCCTGGTGATTGGCGACAAATGCGCGTCGTTGTGTCGATGAGATTGGGTTAACAGTGGCACCCGTGTGCGGCGCTGGAATACCCCATGGAACCCATGTTCCTACGGATAGTCCACTGAGAGACGCGTCTAGCACGGCCTGTGTTGAATTGAGCCGTGCTTTGTTGCACTGTTGCCCTTCTGTCACTATTTACAATGTCGCCAGTCACGGTCATCGAGGGTAGCTGGACGGCCAGTGACACCCACATTCAAACATTCACCATACATCCTGGACATGGTTGACTGTGTGAAGCCGAATTCCCGCACCACTGTCGAAATCGCACTTCACATCCGTCAAGCACCGACCACCATACCTCGTTCGAACAGTGTCAGCTCAATATATAATCTCAGGCAGTGAACAAAAAACCATCGGATGTTTGAGGGGTAGAGTCAGGTTTGACAAATACTTCTCCACAAAAGGCATTTTTATCACTAAAAGTTGATGCGCCTACGCTTCTCACCACACGTATTTACTCCGGCTTTTACAACAATATGGCGGAAGCTTTGTTTCTCGGGAGAGGCAATAGATGGCGTTCGCATCGGCATGCCCCACCTCCGACCATGGCCCACGGCTACTTTTCACTTGAATGTATGTTTGCTTCAATTTCAACGTCACCTGTGTTCTTTACTTCCTGGTTTGAAGAGGGAATTGTTAAAAAGGTACCACTTTCGCATGAAATCCCAACGTTCCCGTACATCTCGGCACGTCCGACATTCAAATTGCCCGCTATGACTAAAGAACATGAAATGCGGAAATATCAGAAAAAAGGAGGCTAGCTTCAAAAGACGAGCGATGTGTATCGAGACTGTTTGCAGAAATTATTCTTGATTTCTTATACCATTAAATGTTCTCAAGTTCAGTATTACTGTATGTGATGTATAGAACTCCGTTACCATATGACCTTTGGTCGGTTCAAAATCCACCAGCTATGATGTGTGTAAGGATTCAGTGAAGGCAAGATAAGAGGCATTAGGATGATTGTAATTTATTGCGTTTGCCGTCATTAACCGAGATCTTTATATTGTGTTGTCTGACATGCCGTAACATTCAAGGTGTCTCTGTTGCTATGGTAACAGGGGTCAGGTAAACAATACTACAGACGCGCTTTTGATCCGTTCCGTTCATTCGCTTTGGTTTAGAAGTGACACACAATAAGTTATGGTCGAGATGTTTGAGGTTATAACGCAATTCGGTCAGCGAACTCTAGTGTAGGCTATGTGTTTGATTTGTATGTATTTAAGTTAATTGAAACAAATGCTTATTATCAATACTTAATTTATTGAAACAAATGTAGCCTAATTAAAGAATGAAAATGTTTCAAATCTCGATGGATTCATGTTCAGAATATAAATAACTCGTTTCAATAAATTAAGTATTGATAGACGTCTGTTACAATTGATAGAATCATTCAGTTATTATTGTTTTCTCTAGGGGCGGAACAGCGAGGTCATCTGCCCCTAAAATCATTGTAAATCAATACAGAATAATTTTCTTTTCCCTGCTCTGCCAAGAATAATAATGTTATTGGTTTTACGTCCCTTTTAACTACCCTGGCTTTTAGAGACGCCGGGGTGCCGGAATTTTGCCCCGAAGGGGATCTTTAACGTGCCAGTAAATGTACTGACACGGCTCCCTCGCATTTGCGCACCCTCAAATGCCAGCTGACTGCGCCAGGTGCTCTGCCAAGAAATTTTAATTCTGGTGTGAGAGCTGGAACGGGGAACACTCAGCTTCGTGAGGTTAAACTGAGAAGACGAAGGTTCGATTCCCACCTCAGCCATCCTGGTAGTGGATTTCAGTGGTCTCTCCCACTTCTACTGGCAAATGTTATGATTGTTCTTAACATAAGGCCTCGGCCGCCTCTCTCCCAATCCTATCCCCAATTTACACATCCCCACACACTAGCCATAACACACGCAAATGCACGGGGCTATATGGCCACGATGTCGCTGCCCCTGAAATACGGAATACTTTTGTTTAACAAGTGCGGTTATCATGATTTATATTGTGTTTAAAGCATTTTATCATTTCAAATTATCTTGTCGACTTCATCGTTATGCTTAGGTCTAACGTTATGCGTCACGGTTACGGCGTGTATGACGTCATCGTTGTTCAGTGCATATGCACCGAGTCTGAGTCAACTCCTGGGGTTTGGCGTTATGCGATACGGAGACGGCGAATGCGTGACGTCAAGCAGCAGAGCGCACGGGAAGCTTAAGTTAATGGGTAATGGAGTCTGTTGAGTCTGAGTTTACTCCTGGGGTCTGGCGTTATGCGATACGGAGACGGCGAATGCGTGACGTCAAGCAGCAGAGTGCACGGGAAGCCTGAGTTAATGGGTAGTGGAGTCTGTTGAGTCTGAGTTTATTCCTGGGGTCTGGCGTTATGCGATACGGAGACGGCGAGTGCACGGGAAGCCTAAGTTAATGGGTAATGGGAGTCTGTTGAAAGAGTCCTGAGCCTTTCTAACATGTGTAGCATTTGTAGCATGCGTCATTTGAAATGATATAAAGTCTAGTCTCTCAGACTGACTGTATCTTTTTTGTCAGACAAAGTCTTAGCAAAACATAATATCAAGCTATCTCCTCAATTGTGCAATTGAAGGGCAAAAGGGCCCGGAAAGGTTTCAAATAGTGAGTCTTGGAGAGTTCTATAAAAAAATAAAAAAATAAATTCGAATATCATTTCCGGCCTAAATGGAGTTCCGGAAAAAGTACCAGCCTAAATTCGCTCGTTTCTTGACTCTATTAGTTTTTGATTCAAATCCTAGCCAAATTAACTTATTTACATAATTATTTCTTTGATGTGTTCCTTGGTTCAATGAGCGGCTTCGGTGGCGTAGTTGATAGCATGCTGAGCTTCTATGCCCAAGATAGTGGGTTCAAACCCGGCCGAACCGTCGGATTTTTTAAGAGCGTTAAAATCCTTCAGTATGCCTTCCTTCGGAGGGGAAGTAATGCCGGCGGTCCCATGTCATAGATTTATGGCATGTTAAAGAATCTTCCACTAATTACACCTGTGTGAAGCTAAATTGTATAGGTTAAGAATGTAAACAACGCTCTTAGGTCTCTACGTTCGTTGCCAAGAGCCGACTGCGGTGACGTCTGGTAGCTAAGTGCTGAACTAGTAGTCGTCGACGGTGGCGTTTGGCGGCAAAAGTAGGAACTACTTGAAAATTAAGAAAAACATAACACACACTAATACAGCCATCACAATTAACACCGGTTATCAGACAGATTCTACACACGCCCAAAGTACACGGGACTGCATGACCGCGTTGTCGCAGCCCCTAAACTGAGGAACCAACGGACCAACGATGTGTTCCTTAGTTCAATACCCTCAGTTATAAGGGCTTAAGTGAAACTCTGCATTGACACACACTAGCGCTCGTAGTGGTAGAAAAGGCAAACTGCTAATCTAATCGACCAGATATGGTTGAGTTCCAGTCTACCGCGTGTCATCATGCCGGCACCTCGTAAGAAACTGTAGTGTGTCCTTTACGTTTGGAAAAGTGAAAAAGGGGGCGGGGTGAAAATATAGAGACTCCTCGAAGAATGAGGATGTCCAAAGGGGAAAAAAGGGGGGGAGGTGGGAGGGTTAGATGGATATAAGGAAACATAAACAAAAGTGAAGTGTATCTGAACGATACCTATTTTTTCTTTTTTCTTTTGGACATCCTCATTCTTCGAGGAGTCTCTATATTTTTACCCCGCCCCATTTACCTTCTCCTTACTTAGTACTCTGTCCGCCGTTCTACCATGGTCCATACAGTAATTTCTGGCAGCTGCTCTCTGGTGACGAACAGAGGAATTTATCTATATTTTTTGTAATTTTTTGTAATCTCATTGATATACTTTCTTTGGCCACATTGTTTGATTCCATTGAAAAAGGAGGCAGGTTTCTCCGAAACGTATGGTTCTAATTTAAATACACACGGCATTAGCCCAAAAACATGATTTATTTATATAGAATTAATTATGATCACGAACTGTACAATCCCAACATATGCAATGGTAGAAATGGGCCTCTAGTCCTTGTGAGGTTATGTCTTTGACATTTATTTATTCATATCGGCCGATGAAGGGGCCAAAAACAATTAGGTATTGAAACATGACCCACCAATGGCCACAGTGATCTTTATTTAATAAAAAGTATTGGTTAGGCGGAACTTTCAACCTATCTATTACTCAAGTGAGTTATTGTTGTAAATATTCGAAGTGATTGTGTACGCTTTGTGTGGAAGTGTTTTGTTAGCCATTCCTTCGTAGCCAGTGTTCCCGATAAGTGTGATGTCGCTATATTTGTTTGTAAGTGCTCTTGGAATCAGTATTATTAGTATTACATTTCCGTTTTAATAATGTGAGTGCAATTGGAACATTTCAATGGGGTGCACACTTGGCAACACTCGGGTCACATCCAGTGAACCTTGCACGCTATCTAGTAAGGTCAGATGTTACGGTCTTGAACTAGTATCTGCCGATTAGCGAGACATTGCTGAGATACACGTTTCTCATTGCTACAACTTGGATATTTTTTAGTATCTCTGCCGTACTACCAACTTGTGAGATTTCACACTAGAATTATTATGTTCTAGATCAGGGGTGCCCAACCTTTTTTTTTTTTAACTAAGGGCCACATTGTAAATATTTGGGGGACCTTGCGAGCCAAATAACACTCCGGGGGGGGGGGGGGGGGGTATGGATTTTAAAAAATATATAGATGCAATATGGTGAGTTTTGTGGCTATCTGAGCTTAGTTTTTTTTTTGTATTGTTGCCGTTTTCTTGTATATTTATTTATATTGGATAAAAATATAAAACCCAAAAAGAATTAACAATTTTTAATAAATCCCTTTAAAATAGAAGGAAGAGATCGAGAATATCATTATGAAAGTTAAAGTACAGAGTGAAACTATGGGCTTGTACTTGAATATCAACAAGACAAAACTAATGACAACAGGTTTACCATCAAACATTATGATAGATAATAAGATAATCACAGAGGTGAATAGCTTCTGTTTGTTGGGATCAACCATTAGTAGTAGTGGCTCAAGCAGTCAAGAGATACGCCGAAGACTTGCCCTAGGAAGAGCATCTTTTAAAGGCCTGGATAAAATCTTCAAGTGTTCCAATGTTTCTTTGCCTACTAAAATTAGAATGGTTAAGGCACTAGTCTTTCCCATAGCTACATATGGTTGCAAAAGCAGGACCATAAGGAAATGAGATAGGAAGTATATTGATGCTTTCGAGCTCTGGTGTTGGGGAAGGATACTGCGTATCCCTTGGACAGCCAAGAAGACAAATGTATGGGTGATTCAAAAAATCAAACCAGATCTGTCTCTTGAAGCATTAATAACACGATTACAGCTGCCATATATTGGACACATTATGAGGCGTTCTGATTCGTTGGAAAAGACAATTATGCTTGGAAAGGTGGAAGGGTCTCGGAGACGAGGGCGGCCAGCATTGAGATGGATCGACTCCATCAAATCCAACATGAATATGTCAGTGAAGGATCTGAAGTATATGGCTGAAGATGGAGACAGTCCCTAGGAGTCGACTTGATGGCACCTGATCATCATCACGATGACATTCAACACACATACAGCATGAAAGACAAAGAGTGCGTATTTATGTTCATTTGACACAATTATTAATCAAATTATGAAATAAAGTTCATGATAATTTAGTTTAGTGCGACGACTGGAAAAACTTAAAATTTCTCTCGACTTAGGATCGAGCTTAGTTGTTCCAATCATTAATAAGTATTCTAAGTGTTCATCAGTGAGTCAATGCGCGCGCACTGCTTTGTCCAGTTGACTTTAGTTGTTTTGGCGACACGGCGCGGACAAAATAGTCTTGCGGGCCGTAGCACAGTGGGTCAAAATCGAAATCAAGGAGGACAAAATTATTTATTTTCAAAATTTAAAAAAATCAAAATTAATTACATCTACAGCATTCTCATACAATTGCCGTTCACTATTCTGGGATATAAACGCATCTTAGTGTAAATCTGTCACCACTGTTCGAGCAGTCAGAATTGGAGGGTGAATGTAAGTGGCTGTGGTTTGGTTGTCTTTGTGGTTAGTGTGATGCTTTAAGATGGAACATGCAGCTGAAGGTATGATCTTTCTAACGTGTTTCAGTTATTAATGGCCGTAATTGTTACGTAATTTTAGCTATATTTGCATTATATAATATTTAACTATTATTTTTAAAATTATATTTTCACTTAGATTTTTAGTATGCTGCGTCACTTTCTACTCAATGTTAAAATGTAGATAAAGTCTTGTAGTTTACGCCTGTTATAAGATCTTTTGCATCTTTTTGCAACTTACATAGTTATTTTACGTTTTAGAAGATGCCGCGCAACCAGTTCTCACACGTTTACAACTGTTTGAAGCACTGGGTTCGACGATTATGTCAAAAGTAAATTAGGGATAGAAAATTGTTCTGTAGAGGTAACTGAATGCTCTATCCAACTCCTAGTCATAGACAATTTCTTGCATGTGTAGACGTAGCTTAAAAAAGGTCTTAACTGATGTTTATTATGAAGTATACAAATTATATATGTTGCTTTCACTCTAAATTCATGATTAAAACGTAAAAATAAATTTGTCCCCCTAGATTTCGATTTTGACCCACTGTGCGTAGGTTGGGCATTCCTGTTCTAGATCATTATAATAGCTCCATCCTCATGTAGCACCAGCTAAGATAAGGTAACACCCCGTCCAGCTCCATGGCTAAATGGTTAGCGCGCTAGGGTTTGGTCCGAAAGGTCTCGGGTTCGATTCTCGGCCGTGCCAACAGGGATTTTAATCTCCTGGGGTTAATTCCCATGACTCGGGGACTAGCTGTATGTGACGTTTTCATCATCACTTCATCGTCATCACGACGTGCAGGTCGCCCACGGGCGTCAACTAGGAAGATCTACACTCGGCCCTCTCAGGAGGCCACAAAAAAAAAGAAGTTCCGTGATGAACTAAAGAGCCTACTTTTCATAAAATTAAGATTCATGCCAATGATTGATCTACAGTATAAGAACCTATCTAGAATAATGAAGAAATTAAGTTGGTAATATCGAAATGTCTAATTTGTTCGAAATATTCCTGGTATAATGTAGCCTAATAGAGCACTACAGTTGTCAGCCTGGTGACTGAATATATTCTTAGTTCCATCTCTTAAGGTACCGGTACAGAATACAAAATTTGGTTGAAGTCCAATGGACATTACATGCAGTTAGACATTGGATCTATCAGCACGCGTAAAAGCATATTGGCAACAATGTCATGCGTGTGCTGGTCAGAAATAATCTGAAATATTATGATATCTTGTTGTGCCAATTTTGGATGAAATCCATTTGTTAGTATAGAAGTTACATGTACTTTAAAATTGGACCTATCAGCAGGCATAGAATCATGTTGACAGCACTGACTTATATTATTTACTCCAAATTAATCTAGAATGTCAGGTGCTATACGTGTGCAAAGTATAGGCCTGTTGGCTTGCATCCTTTCTGATATATTGACATTAGGGTAAAAAAATATAGACAGCATTTATTAACAGTTGGCATCCCTGATTGCTCTTAAGAATACTTATAGTCATATCTGTTATGTTACGCATGGCACACACGAAATTTGGTTGAAATCCAATTGATAGTATAGAAATTACATGTATTTAAAAATTGGTCCTATCAGCAGGCTTAGAATCATGTTGGTAGAACTGACGTATATAAATTACTCCAAATTAATCTAAAATGTCAGGTACTATACGTGTGCATAGTTTAAAGCTGTCGGCTTGCATACTTTCTGATATATTGGTATTTGGATTAAAAAAATAGAGAGCGCAATTATTAACAGTTGGCAGCCCTGTTGGCTCTTAAGAATATGCTCAATCATATCTGTTTATGTACACATATTACATACAAAATTTGGATGAAATCAAATTGATAGTGTAGAAGTTATATGCATGTAAACATTGGACCTATCAGAAGGCTTAAAATTATTTTGGCAACACAGTCATGTACGGCCTCCTGGAAATTAAACTGAAATAGTATTATCTACATGTGTGCCAATTTTGGAATAGCTCCCATGCATACGTTCCAAGATATCCAACATGGAGCTCAGATTTCTAGTACGTTTTTTCAGCAGTTGGTAGCACTGACATCATTTTCAAATATGGGCTTGAGATATTCCGGTATACATTTTTACTCATACTAAATTTGGTTTCGATTGTTGCAGCCGATTAGGAGTTGATAGGACACACACACACACACAGCCAGACAGGACAGCTTACTTACTTAATTCCTGCCGCTCCTTCCGGAGCATAGGGCCTTGGCGAAATTTCTCCACGCAGTACGGTTCCTGGCCATTCTCTTCACTTGACTCCAGTTCTTGTCCACCTCTGCAATTTCATTTTCGATCGTCCTCTTCCAGGTCTTCTTAGGTCGACCTCGCTTCCTGGCGCCTTGAGGATTCCAGTCTAGCGCCGCCCTCTCAATAACTCCGTCCGGCTTCCTTAGTGTGTGACCAATCCAGCGCAATTTCCTCTCCTTGATCTGGATGCTAATCGGTTGTTGATTGGTGATGGTCCAAAGATCTTCATTTGAGATTATGTCCGGCCACCTCACATTCATGATGCGACGCAGACATCTGTTAATGAACACACCTGTAACTAGTTGTTGATCGGTTTTGTGACTTTCCATGTTTCACAGCCGTAGAGAAGAATCGACTTTACGTTGCTATTGAAAAGGCGGAGCTTGGTCTTCCTGGAAATGTTTCTATTTCTCCAGATGGGGTAGAGCTGGACAAAGGCACCATTCGCCTTCCTGATACGGCTTCGAACATCTTCCTCTGCTCCCCCATCATTTGTGACTATACTTCCAAGGTAGAGGAAGGACTCAACTCGCTCAATGACCTTTCCGTTGACTGTCAAACTAGTCGTGATGTCAGAATTTATCCTCATCTCTTTGGACTTGTTGGTGTTGATCATCAGTCCTGCACGTTCTGCTTCTCTCTGCAACCTCCCCAGCTTATCTTCTATGTCTCGGTACCGTTGTGCCATAAGACAAATGTCGTCTGCGAAATCCAGATCTTCAAGCCTGTCATTTATACCCCATTGAATACCCCTCTTCCGTCCTCCCATTACCTTCTTCATCACACTATCCAGGACCAACAGGAACAGAGTGGGGGAAAGGACACACCCCTGTGTCACTCAAGAACTGACCTTTTATCTTTTCTGTTAATTTGCCTTCGTGAAGAACCTGGCACTCATACCCTTCGTACATCTCTTCCATGATTCTGATGATCTTTGTTGGAATTTTATATTCCTCGAGGGTCTCCACATGATTCTTTGATTTACGGAGTCAAAGGCTTTCTCGAAGTCAACAAATGTGAGGTAAAGGGTATTCCGCCACTCCACACTCTGCTCCAGGATGATTCGGAGGGTGTTGATGAGATCCACACAGCTGCGATGTTGTCGAAATCCAGCCTGTTCCTTCCGAAGCCTTTTTTCTACGCAGTCTTTTATACGATTCAGGATGACTCTCGCCAGCACTTTGCTTGGAATGGACAGCAAGGTGATACCCCTCCAGTTGTTACAGTTTGTGGTGTCCCTTTTCTTCGGCAACTTGACTATCAACCCCTTCTTCCAGTCGGTTGGTATTTTCTCCTCCTTCCAGATCTTCTCCAACAGCGGGTGCAGCAGATCGATCGTAATATCCAGGTCTGCTTTCAGTACTTCCGCTGGGATATTATCCAGACCTGGTGCCATCCGGCATTTCATCTGCTTCAACGCTGTCCGTATTTCGCCCCGAGTTGGGGAGTCGAGGCTGATGCTTGGGTCACTTTCTGCTTCCTCTTCATCTTCTCCTCGCTGCTTACTTTCTGGTCCTCTATCTCTATTAAGAACCTCCGCAAAGTGTTCTCTCCACTTTGTCAGCTGCTGTTCACACGTCGTGAGGATCTCGCCCGTTTTGCTCTTCACAGGCCTAGTTTTATTAAAACCTTTCTTCGAAAGCTTCTTTGTGATGCCATAGAGCTCCTTAACGACTCCCCTTCTTGCCGCTTCTTCTGTGCTTTCTCCGCCTGCTCATCAATCCACCTCCTATGATCCTTCCGTACACTCCTCTTTACCTCCCTGTTTGCTGTTGAATACCTTGCTTGTGTGAGAGCCTTCTGCTGCCTAGTCTTGCAGGTGTTGAGCTTGGCCTTAATCTCCTTCCTATAATTTATCTTGTCCCAGGTCTGATCGGATATCCATTCTTTCCGCAGGTAGTTCTTGTACCCGAGCTGCATCTCACTAGTTTCCACGAAGATATTCTTTACCTCGCTCCACACAGTCTCCACGTCCTTCTCTGTCTCGGAGGCCAACACCTGGAATTTATTTCTGAGCTCCAGTTTAAATTGGTCCAATCTCTGCTGGTTCTTAAGCTTGCCCACATCAAACTTGTTGTGCCGAGTGTTTAACTTTCGGCGGACTGCGACGATCTTCATGCGGAAGTTGGCAACCACAAGATGATGGTCACTACCAACGTCCGCTCCTCTCTTGTTCCTAACATCTTCCAAGCTCCTTCTGAACCTCCTGCTCACCGCGATGCGATCAATTTGATTTTCTGTGACTTGATCAGGAGACACCCAGGTGACCTTGTGGCACCGCCTATGAGGAAATACCGTGCCACCCATCACCAAATCCTGACTGGCGCAATATTCCGTAAATTTCTCCCCATTGTCATTCATCTCACCAAGGCCATGTTTACCCATGATCTGCTCCAACCCCTCATTGTTTGAGCCCACCTTCGCGTTGAAGTCTCCCATAGCAATGAGAATGTCCTTCTTACTTGTTTGTCTTGTGACATCTCGCAGCATTTGGTAGAATTAGACAGGACAGACAGACACACATTTTCCCGTATCGATCTCTTAAGTCTACTTTTTCCTCATTTTTGCAAAATGTGAAAAGTAGGCTAATAATGGGAACACCCCAAAGAATCAAATACGGGGGCCGTTTCTTATTTTTAAATTAACCAAACATTTTATTTTGAAACCACATTTATTTTTAGGTTTTACAAACCTTCCTCTATTTTTCTACTTAGTTGCCTTCTTTATTTAGCCACTTGTAATACCTTAATACTAAGTTCTGAAATCCCTCTGCATAAAAGTTGCCGCCTGCTCTGACAACCAAGAATTCACACTTGAGGAAAATCCATTGATAAGAGTGGTTATCATGAATCTTCTGTTCTCGTGAATTTTCGTGTCAATTGCAGTCGCCAAGTCATCTGTGATCACAGACCTGAGCGTTCATCGTCATGAACATTTTCACGGCCACTTTTGAACTCGCGTACCCATTTTCGCACTTGACCTTCCGTCATTGCATTATCACCATACACCTCACAAAGCTGACGATGAATGTCTGCAGCCGACATGTGTCTTGCACTCAAAAAACGAATCACAGATCGTACCTCACACGCGGCGGGAGAATCAATAATCTAGAACATTGTAAAGATGCACAGTTCAGCATACAGGTTAGCTACACAGCTGCAACTGATACCTGCTTGTTCGCAATGGATGCCGTGAGGTAGCCCGCACGCTTGTTGCGGCGTGCACACTAACTACGGGCTTACAAAAAAACGGTCCTTACTTAAAAAACAGCCCTCGTAGTAATAAAGACGCATACTAAGCCATGATATCAATTGTGCAGAGAGGCCAGTTAATTTCTCCCATTGTATACAGTTCACCCCCCCCCCCCCTCTTCATTTGTTACTCGATCCATCTGATCATCATTCCCCTGTAACACCACATTTCAAACGCTTCAATTCTCCTTTTTCTACTGCACCAACAGTCCAAGTTTCACTTCCGTAGAGCGCCAAGCTCCAGACAAAACTTTCAAAAATGGCTTCTAATATCTAAATCTATATTTGATGTCAAACAGATTTATTTTCTGTAGAAATGCTTTCTTTGCCTCAGCAAACCTACGTTTTATATCATCTCTGCTTCGTCCATCACTCGTTATTTTGCTTCTAAGTAACAAAAGTCTCTTACTTACTTTAGCTTTTCACCTGGCAATTTGATGTCCATAGATATTTCTGATTTATTTCAGCTGCATTCCAATATTTTTGTTTTACATGTATTGATTTCCATCATGAATTATTTCCTCTATACCATTCATAAACTCATTAAAATCCTCTGGTGTGTCGGCTAAGATGACGATGTCATCAGCAAATCTCAGAGTTGAAATTATTTCTCCTTGAATCCTAACTCCTACTTTGAATTTTTCTCTAATTTTGCTTGATCGAAGTATAGATTGAATATTGGATAAGGATTGGAATAGTAGTAATAATAATAATACCGTAATATCGTATGGCCTCGGGGCCGGGTGCAAGCTTTGTTATTTGACACCTAGAGGGCAGCTTGCATGTCGAATTTAGTTGTTCCTTGAAGCACTATAAAAGTCAAGGAGGTTAGATATCTAAGCTCCTTGAACATTATAGTGCTTTCAAGTAGAGAAATTAGGAACTTTGTGTTGGCGAAACTCCCGAGATTAATATTTTGCCATTATGAACACGGCCTACTGAATTCAAATGGGTTCTTTGACATCGTTTGACATGCGTGTCGTAATTTTTCCCGCCTTTCAAAAGTCACTTACCGCGGCCAGGAGCGAACCTGCAAGCTTCGGGTTGGTAGACCGACACGTTAACCACCCACCCACCGTGGCAAGCAGGATTGTAATAAAGTACAGGGATAGGAGGGTGCTCTACAATCTATACAGAAACCAGACAATAGTCATTCGAGCTGAAGGACATGAGAGAGAAGCTGGTATTCAGAAAGGTGTAAGGCAAGGCTGCAACTTATCACCCATACTTTTCAATCTTTACATTGAACAAGCAATGAAGGAAATTGGAGTTAGGATTCAAGAAGAAATAATTTCAACTCAGATTAGCTGATGACATCGTCATCTTGGCCGACACGGCAGAGAATTTGAATGAGTTTTTGAATCGTATGGACTCCGTCTTGAGGAAAGAATTCATGATGAATATCAATAAATGTAAACCATATTGGAATGCAGCCGTAAAGAAATCAGAAACCTATCTCTATGGACGTCGAATTGGCAGGCGAAAATCTAAAGGAAGTAGAAGACGTCCGTTACTTAGGAAGCAAAATAACCAGTGATGGACGAAGCAAAGAGGATATAAAAAGTAGGTTTGCTCAGGCAAGGAAAACATTTCTACAGAAAAGGAATCTGTTGACATCGAATATAGATTTAGATATTAGAAAGTCATTTTTGAAGGCCTTTGTCTGGAGCGTTGCGCTCTATGGAAGTGAAACTTGGACTGTTGGTGCAGCAGAAATGAGGAGAATTGTTGTTGTTGTTGTTTGAGTCTTAAGCCTTTTGACTGGTTTGATGCAGTCCTCCATGCCTCCCTGTCCTAAGCTAATAGTTTCATCTCTACATAGCTACCACACCCTACATCCGAGGCAATCTGTTTAACATATTCTAACCTTGGTCTACCCCTACAGTTCTTGTCCTCGACCCTTCCTTCCATATCTAAGCTTGCCATTCCTGGGTGCCTTAGTATGTGTCCTACCAACCTATCTCTTCTCTTCATTAGCAGTCGCCAGAAACAGTTCTCCTCTCCCACTAGTCTCAGTACCTCTTCGTTTGTAACTCTATCTACCCATCTGATCTTAATCATTCTCCTGTAACACCATATTTCAAACTCTTCAATTCACCAATAGTCGAAGTTTCACTTCCATAGAGCGCCACGCTCCAGACAAAGGCCTTGAAAAATGACTTCCTAATACCTAAATCTATATTCGATGTCAACAGATTCTTTTTCTGGAGAATTGCTTGCCTTGAAGCGTTTGAAATATGGTGTTACAGGAGAATGATTAAGATCAGATAGGTAGATAGGGTATTAAGACGAGTGGGAGAGGAGAGATGTTTCTGGCGACTGCTAATGAAGAGAAGAGATAGGTTGGTAGGACACATAACAAGACACACATGAATAGCAAACTTAGTTATAAAAGGAAGGGTCGAGGACAAGAACTGTAGGGGTAGACCAAGGTGGTAGCTATGTAGAGATGAAACGATTAGTTCAGGACAGGGAAGCATGGAGTGCTGCATCAAACCAATCAAAAGACTGAAGACTCGAACAACAACAACAACAACAACAACAACAACTGTTGTTATTGCTGCGACATCGTGGTGATATAGCTCCGTGTGTGTGGAATTTGTGTGCTAACCTGTATTATCATGATAGCTGTACTTGTGTGTACATTTGTAAACTGGGAACGAGGTGGCCGTGGCCTTATGTTAGAAACCATCTCAACATTTGCCTCTTGCATCACAGGAGGAACATTGTTTGCGCTAAATGCAACGTTGTTACCGATAGCGCTTAGCGGCTTCGGTGGCGTAGTTGGTAGCATGCTGAGCTTCTATGCCCAAGATCGCGGGTTCAAACTCGGCCGAAGTACTGTAGTCGGATTTTTAAGAGCGTTAAATATCCTTCAGTCTGCCTTCCTTCGGAGGGGAAGGAAAGCCGGCGGGCCCATGTCATACATTTATGCAGGGGCGGATCTAGGGGAGGGCGACCGCCCAGGGTCCCGCGGTTCGGGGGGCCCCGCGCCATGGATTGTTTTAAATTTATTTAATTAATTAATCAATTATACTTTTCAAATGAATGTCTATATTTATTCCCCTTTTTTTTTCTTTCAGTGCAGCTATGACCTCTCTTGACCGTTTAGCAAGTTCAGATTTCAGTGAAATAATAGAGGACTTCAGCCGGAAGAAAAGTCGCAAAGTAATATTTTAATATTTCATAGTTTACATAATCTTCTTCAAGGATTCTTTCATATTATTTAATAATAAATAATAATAATAATGTTATTGGTTTTACGTCCCTTTTAACTACTCTGGCTTTTAGAGACGCCGGGATGCCGGAATTTTGCCCCGAAGGGGATTTTTTACGTGCCAGTAAATCTACTGACACGGCTCCCTCGCATTTGCGCACCCTCAAATGCCACCTGACTGCGCCAGGATACGAACCTGCAACCTTGGGCCCAGCAAGCGAGAACGTTACCCCTGAGCCACGCAGCCAGGCATATTATTTAAAAATGTACTGTAGTGTATTCAAAATATTGTGACTATTCTTTATTCTATTGTTATTACAAAACTAATTTCCATTTGATTTGATATTTTTTTTATTTCCTATTGTTGTGGGTCGCACCTTATCATATCGTCCAGAGCCCCAAAAGGCCTGGATCCGCCACTACATTTATGGCATGAAAAAGATCCTTCCACTAACTACAATTGCGTGAAGCAGAATTTGTAGGTTACATTGATTAACGCTCTAAATTCCAACGTTCGTCGTCAGGTGCTGGTTGCGTCTAGAAGCCAAGTTCGCAGGTAGATGTCGTTGACGGTAGCATCTGGTAGCGAAAGTAGGAACTACTTGAAATTGATCGTCTGCAGTCCTTACCTGAATTATTACAGATAACACACAATTAACACCGGTTATCAGACAGATTCTACACACACACCCAAAATACACGGGGCAAAGCAGCCCCTAAACTGATAATAAATACCACTTACGTCAACTTTTATTCCACTCTTTATGCTGGCAGATTGGACACTGGTTTTGAATAATTTTGTTTGATTTTTGTTAATTTTAGTTTTGAATTTTTGATCTGGTTTTTACTAATTTTGAATAAGTTAATTGTGATTGTTTTCTTTTTTCATTTTGATTTTTTTGAAGTTTCGAATTTTTTGAATAATTATGATTGTTTGTTTTTGTATTTTGACTAATTTTGAGTTTTTGGTTATTTTTAATTTTTGAGTTTTTTTGACAAATTTTGCTATATCTTTTTTCATAGATTTTGACAAATTTTTATTTTTGTGTCCTTTTTTATTTTTGATTGTGACTAATTTGCTTTGTATTCTGGAGACTCAAACACTGTCGGGGATTGCACAAAACGGAGAAGTGTAGCCAACTGTAGACTTATGCAGATGGTATTGATTTATTATCTGGAAGGAAAGAGGGTTTGGAAGGGAGGCTAACAATTATTAGTGCATTAAAATCTGTTCCCTGGTCATGAGGAATTGTTACGGAAGATACTCAGAAAGTGTATGGACCAGTAAAAGAGGGTGAATTCTGGCGAAACACAAATAATATGGAGATAAGAGAGTTGTATGGTATCGACAGCAGTGGCTAGGCTCGCTACAACGCAGCGTTAGGTCATGGGGCCAAAGCTATCTGCTGACTCGGTAGACGCGTGGGTTTGAGCCCCACCGTCCACCGTCCATGAAATGGTTTTCCGTGGTTTCCCCATTTTCAGCTACAGGCAAATGCTGGGACGGTACCTTCTGATAGGCCACGGCCACTTCCTTCCACATCCTTGTCCAGTTTCATTCACCATCATTCATTTCATCTCACATTAACTCCTCTCGTGAGGTTGGCGTCAGGAAGGGCATCCGGGCGTAAAAACCATCCGCCATACAGAGTATCATCTCATCTTATCCCCGACCCCGTTAGAAAACGGGAATAATAAGAGGTGGACAGAGGGTTGTGTGGTAAACCAGACTGCGTTGGTTGAGGCATGTAGAAAGAATGACCGAGAACAGGATGGTAAGGAAGGTCTTCAATGTGAAGACAGGAGGACGTCGCGTCGTGTGAGGGGACAGGAGGATCTGAGAAAGATGGAGAACCAAAGGTGGTAGAACAGGGAAGAATGGGTGGAGATTGTCCGGTCTCTAGCGCCAAGGTCAGTCTTGCTTTCACACCAGAATTAACATTTCTTGGTGATCGAAGGGGAACGTCAGGGGCGATAGGTAAAGCACTGTGCGGATAGCGGATATCCGCGGATAATGTTTAGATTTTTTTTTTTTTTTTTTAGAATAGAATGTTGAACTGGATTTTATTTTAATAATTTTAGATTTTGCCAATATCTTCGTCTCTCAAGTTTCTTAATATTTCCCTATTTTCTCTATTATTAAGAGAGTAATAGAGAAGTGAGATAAGTAGGACTCGGAATTTTAGTTAAATAAATATTTTTTTATGTAAATACATATTTTAAGCATTTTTTCTATAAATACATAAATTCCTGCTTTTCACTTATTAGCACATAAAAAGACATAATATTTACATTTAAAAAATCAGTATGGGAGATCTTTCAGTTTATTGCACTTTTGTTCCGTGTTACTTCAACGGGGAAGAACCTGTGAGCTATCTAATCTTCATGCAGAGCGTATGTCAGCTTGCAACTGTATTATTCTTAACTTGTCGCACCGTGCCACTCATTGTGGAAGCCAGGGATTTCCTTGACCATAGCCGTATTGCACCACGTGCTAGTCTCCCCCCAGCTACCTGGAACCAATGTCACTCACATGCAGTTCATTTCTGGCACTGTGAAGTGTAAGGCAGAACTACGATGCCTGAAGTAAAATCATGCAGAGCTTCTATGCCTAAGATAGCCGGTTCAAACCCGCCCGAAGCCGTCGGATTTTTAAGAGCGTTAAAAATCCCTCAGTATGCCTTCCTTCGGAGGGGAAGTAAAGTCGGCGGTCCCATGTCATAGATGTATGGCATGTTAAAGAACCTTCCACTAATTACACCTGTGTGAAGCTAAATTGGATAGGTTAAGAATGTAAACAACGCTCTTAGGTTTCTACGTTCGTTGCCAAGAGCCGACTGCAGTGGCGTCTAGTAGCTAAGTTCTGAACTTGGCCTAGTAGTCGTTGACGGTGGCGCTTGGCGGCAAAAGTAGGAACTATATGAAAAATTCTAAGTTGCAGTCTGTACTTAAATTAAAAAACAGATAACACACACTAATACAGTCATCACAATTATTAACACCGTTTATCAGACAGATTCTAAACACACCCAAAGTACACGGGGCTACATGACCGCGTTGTCGAAGCCCCTAAACTTAAGAACCAACCAACCAACCAAAGTAAAATCAACTAAACGTTATCGTCTGCTGCAGAATTTAAGAATAATTTTACTTCTGATGGGGACGTTCTGTTCTGCCAACCATGTGGGAAAGCAATCACGGCTGAACAGCGATCTCAAGTTACAAAACACCTCAAGGGCAAGAAACATATTGCCGTAGTTTCGCGCCTTCAGCTGAATAACTGTTTCGCGATAATCGTCGGTTAGTTGTGATGGACAACCTCAAGATGTATTCCGTTGTGTATTGTAATGCTTCAGTAGTCAGTGAGACATAGCATTCGTGAGTACTGCATATTGTTTATATTCACATTAATAAACCAAATTATAATTAAATATTTTTACTTTTTTGTCACATATTTCAGGTATTTTTAATACATAAAAAATAAATATTTTCCCGATTTTTTTTGCACTTAAAAATCCTATCCCTAGAGATAAGCCAGTCATGGAAATATCTTATTATTATTGTCGACTTACACAAAAAAAAAAGGTCCTTCATACCTACGCTTGCCTGCGCGGGTATGTCCAACGACTAAGTAAGTGCTATAATTAGCTACCCGCTGTTCACTCGCCGTTACTCAGAGGGGCCAAGTCTTAGTCAACATTGTCTTGCTATTAACAGCCTGGGGGAACGAAATTCACCTGAAATGTGTTGCTTTAATACTTCGCCGTTGACGGTGGCGTTTGGCGGCAAAGGAACTATTTGAAAAATTCAAAGTTGCAGTCCTTCCTTGAATTAAAAAACAGATACACACACTAATACAGCCATCACAATTAACACCGGTTATCAGACAGATTCTACCACATCCAAAGTACACGGGGCTACATGACCGCGTTGTCGCAGCCCCTAAACTGAGGAACCAACCAACCTACCAACCAACCAATACTTCATGCTTTATCTAATAGTACATTATGCAACGAGCCTATAATGGCTATAATTAAGAGTTTTATAATTTCCATACGAGTGTCTTAATTACCATTATAGGCGAGTTGCATACGACTGTTTATGTTCGACTATAAGAAGATAAATATTCATAAATATCTGTCGAGTTTTCGCCAGTTTTATGTACTGAACAGAGCGCATGAGACGCAGATTGTATTTAACCATGGCCTTCTCGATTACCCCACTATGATACTAGGCAACGCAGTTTAGAAGGCCTTGGAACTCCACGAAGGTGCGATGCTAACCTTATCTAATTGTTCAAACAACTGTTTCTTGAGCTGTGATTGGTGGGAGAAACTGTTTCATAATGAAAAATAGTGTTATAATGACCATCATTATGATACAGTTTACTGACACATAATAGTCAGGGTCGAACATAAAAATATTATTGTAATGTCAGCGGATTGAGATAAGAAACGTGCGGATGCGGATAACTATCCGTGCAGGGCTGTAGCGAGTAGTGGAGGTGAGATCTGTCGCGTTGACCCAGGAAATGACCAGCAAGTGAATGATAAGCGTTTGTCACTCGCCGCCCGCACCCGCGCTCTGCTGTTAGGGACCAGGGCTGTACATACATAAGTTACCATTGAAATGAAAATCCACAGCCTGCTTCCAGTCGACCGACCGGGTCAGGGAATGCACACTGGGTCCAAACAGAAATCTAGGAGGACAAAATTATTTATTTTCATAATTAAAAAATCACAATTTTTTACTTCTACTGCATTCTCATATAATTGCCACTCACTATTCTGGGATATACACGCATCTTAGTGTAAATCTGTCAACACTGTTCGAGCAGTCTGTATTGGAGGGTGAATGTAAGTGGCTGTGGTTTGGTTGTCTTTGTGGTTAGTGTGGTGCTTTAAGATGGAACATGCAGCTGAAGGTATGATCTTTGTAACGTGTTTCAGTTATTAATGGGCGTAATTGTTACGTAATTTTAGCTATATATGCATTATATAGTCTAATTTTTACCTATTATTTTTAAAATTATATTTTCACTTAGATTTTTAGTATGTCGCGTCACTCTGCGTCACTTTCTATTTAATGTTAAAATGTAAATAAAGTCTTGTAGTTTACGCCCGTTATAAGATTTTTTGCAACTTACTTAGTTATTTTACGTTTTAGAAGATGCCGCGCAACCAGTTCTCACACGATTACAACTGTTTGAAGCACTGGGTTCGACGATTATGTCAAAAGTGGAACTTGGTGACTTTGTTAAAAGTAAATTAGGGGTAGAAAATTGTTCTGAAGAGATAACTGAATGCTCTATCCAACTCCTAGTCATAGACAATTTCTTGCATGTGTAGACGTAGCTTAAAAAATATCTTAACTGATGTTTATTATGAAGTAAAAAATTATATATGTTGCTTTCACTCTAAATTCATGATTAAAACGTAAAAATAATTTTGTCCCCCTAGATTTTGATTTTGAACCACTATGGAAGAAAAAAGGAGGTTAAATTCTTTTGAACAATGGTGTTATAGTAGAATACTAAAAATTAGCTGGACAGAAAAGATAACGAATGCTGAAGTATTTAAAAAGGTGGAGGAAAATTATACCTTATGGAAAAGCATAAAGAGGAGGAGGACTAGACTGATAGGACATATTTTGAGACACGATAGCCTGCTGAAAACGGTATTGGAGGGAATGGTTGAAGGCAAAAGATGTCGAGGAAGACCACGCCTACAATATGTACAGCAAATCATGTCTGATGTAGGATGCAGAAACTATGAACAGATGAAGAGGAAAGCTATAAATAGAGCCGACTGGAGAACTGCCGCAGACCAATCCATGGATTGAATACTTAAGAAGAAGAAGATGGAATGGAATGAAATAAGCCCCCATCTAGCGGCGAGGATATGAACTGTGCCGGCTGCCCAAGCCTGTTGCACTCCCTTGGGGCAATGCTTAAATGAATGACAGATGAAATTAAATGATAGTGGAGAGTGTTGCTCGAATGAAATTTGCGACAGGGAAAACCAGAGTAACCGAAGAAAAACCTGTCTGCCTCCGCTTTGTCCAGCACAAATCTCACATGGAGTGACCGGGATTTGACCCACGGATTCAGCGGTGAGAGGCCGGCGTGCTGCCACCTAAGCCACGGAGACTCACATACACGCCATTCCAATATTCAAAAATTCTTCAATTCGAAATTTTACGGCCTCATTGGACCACTTCAGTCAATAATTTCTTGGTCCTCTTCTTCAGTAAGTTTCCTTTCCAAGTCGCCCAGTAGCTTTCCATTCTCTCTGATCTTCTCAGGCGTTCCTCATCTGTAAATACCCTTTTTACTGTATTACGTTTGTCTATTTTAGCCTGAAATCATATTTTTATATCTCTCAGTTTTTTAATTTTTTTGTTTTGTTTTGCAAGTCATCCAAGGTTATTTCTAATTCTTTCAGATCTTCTCTAATTTCCTTAATCCATCCTACTTGTTTCATATTCCAAAGTTTCACTACAATTTTTCTAGATAACCTGGTTTCTGGTGTCCTCATGATGTGAATAAAAAAAGAAATCAGTTTCTTCCGAACAGTATCAGTGATGGGTTCCAGTCCATTTGGTTCTATCCGCCACTGTCCATCTTTCTGATATTTTTTATTTATACATGTTCTAGCTATTCTTCTTTCTACTTTTAAAATTTTGTCGAATTCGAGCATTCATTACAAGAAATCCAACAGTTCAAATATTTCAACATTATGGTGTTTGAAGCCATTCTCAGTGTTGCCTTAGTAATCGATATTTCATGTTTTGCAGTCGGTCAACACAATTGTGATGGGTTATTTCCTAATCCAGAAAACAAATTTGCATGAGTTTAATAATTAATAATAATAATAATAATAATAATAATAATAATAATAATATCGCATGGCCTCGGGTGCCGGGTGCAAACTTTGTTATTTGACACTCAGAGGGCAGCTTGCATGTCGAATTTTGTTGTTCCTTGAAGCACTATGAAAGTCAAGGAGGTTAGATATCTAAGCTCCTTGAACACTATAGCGCTTTCTAGTAGAGAAAGGAGGAACTTTGTATTGGCGGAAAATCCCCAGATTATTTTTGACATTATGAACACGGCCTACTGAATTCAAATGGGTTATTTCACATGCCAACATCGTATGACATGCGTCTCGAAATTTTTCCCAACTTTCAAAAAAAAAAAAAAAAACTTACCACGGCCAGGAGCGAACCTGCGAGCTGGGGAGGGGGGGGGGGGGTTGGTTATTAATATTCTCGTATCGGAAACATACATTTTAAACATATAACACAGTTATTATATTATCTTTGCCCAAAACTTGGCCACTTCCAGTGCACTCTGTGATCCCCGACGAAGATCTTCTTCCGTGCAGGATGCTGGGCACAGTCGACACTCAGTCATATGCTGAACAGTCTGGTCTTCTCCACAATCACATTGCATATCATCCACTCACCCACCGTGGCAAGCATGAGCTTAATAAATACACTTGGAAGGATTACATTTTATGGTCATCTCACACGAATGAGCAACAATAGGTTAACCAAAAGCATATTCACTTACATTAGCAAATAAAAGCCGGCCCCGAGGTGTTGGGGTAGCGCGCCTGCCTCTCACCCGGAGGCCCCGTGTTCGATCCCCGGCTCCGTCAGGGATTTTAAAACTGACGTGAGGGTTGGAACGGGGTGTACTCAGCCTCGTGAGGACAATTGAGTAGCTGTCTGACAGTGAGACAGCATCCCGATCACGAAAACCAAGATTAACGGCCGAGGGGACCCGACGTGCTGATCACTCGTCACCCCAATATCTGCAGGCCGAATGGCTGGGCAGCGGTCGCTTGGTCGGCCTTAGCCCGTCATGGGCTGTATAGTGCCAGGGGTTGACTTAGCAAATTAAAGTCCACCACAGAATGGATTGAGGAAACACCAGCAGATCTCAAAGAAGTTGGCATCACTCAAGAAGATATTCTCAACAAATCACTGTTTCGAAGGAAAGTTGATAAATTTAAAGGGTTTTAGGAAAAAAGTGACAGTCAGTCTGAAAGACTAGACTTTGTATCATTTTAAATGCTACAAATGCTGAAAAATGCTAGAAAGGCTGGAGGCTTCAAAGACTCTTGACATGTTAGAAAATTATCTGCATAATAATTATCTTGCTTATCTTGTTTCAAATTACTCGCGAACGGCAAGTGCAAACCAAGGGCAAGGCAAGGTCAAGCGCGCGGGGACGTGCCCCCTTACATCCAGTCTAAAAACACTTATAGTGGGCGATGTATTGAAGATAGAAATATGCTCTCGTGGACTTTTTTGTAGAACTTTTCATGCTGACCAATTCTTACGCTCATAGTATATTGATATTTTTAACGGTTTGCCCAGCGTAAGCTTAAGAAGCGCACGGACGCCAAGTTTGTTTTCGACTTTTTCACTTGAATCGTTACTGCTTGGCTACCTTTGATCATACATAAATTATTTTCTACAGAATCTTTCCTCGAGATATCCTTTACAGAATGTTGAAAACAGCATCAAAATCCATCCAGTGGTTCTCGAGATTACCCGTGACATCCAAGAATCGGGGATTCTTGTCTTATACTAACGAAGTAGAGATTGTCGGGGAACACATGCACCAAGCGGTACTATGACGTCACACACTTCAGTGCATCTAGGTACATTTCGTCCCGTCACCGTAACGTAACGCCAGACCCCAGCGTAACGACGAAGTCGACAAGATCATTTAAAATGATAAAAACCTAGCTCAAAACCAAGGTCATCTGGTCTGAAGAAAGAAGGAGCAGACTCAGCGAACGCATGAAGAAATTCTGGGAGGAGAAGAAGAGATTGGCAAGTCGGCGGTCCACAGTAGGCCAACATCGACAGAAGAAGAAATACACTGGATGACCAGTTTCGATCGTCAAGCGATCATCATCAGATCTATTACACTTAGGCTATAAAATCTATGTCTAAAAGTATGGCTGAAAGTATTTACATGTTTTCTCGTGAGTTTGGTTACAACCTTCTAATGGTAGTTAATAACCACAAATGGACCTTTTTAGGCGCATGTATTGGAGGCTATCTTTATCTGACCAGTAGCAGTAGTGCCCGGTTTCGCCCGGTGGATTTATTTGTTTTACAGAACTGGAGCGCTCAAGGATAAGGATCGGAATAAATGAAAGTAAATTTGAAAGCACCAACGCTTATTGCAGCTGATAATCTCGCCCTTATACAGAGGCATACTATTGTCATGATAACTGTTTTAAGGGGCCAAATATCTTTTTGCACTAATTACTCCCCGTGACTGCAATTTATAAGCAGATCGCAATTCTGCACCAGAACATTGGTAGGGGCGATGTGATGAAGCGCGTATTGCCAGGCAACAATAGACTTCGGTATTATTGAAGCTGCTCGGGAGCACTTGTTCTTCCGACTTACTGAACAAAAATCAATCTTTAAGGTTACCTGAGAGGTGTAGCCTAATGCTACATAGCCTAAACTATTCCTCTCGAATCATGCTATCATATACCAAAAGAATTTTTCGAATCCGACTGGTAGTTCCCAAGATTAGCGCGTTTAAACACATAAACAACACACAATCCGGCCATTCCGCCAACCACCAACCCGACACACAGTAGGCAGCTTCGGTGGCGTAGTTGGTAGCATGCTGACCTTCTATGCCCAAGATCGCGGGTTCAAACCCGGCCGAAGTCGTCGGACTTTTTAAGAAGGAAGATTGTCGTTTTACGTGATTATGAGCCACGGGACCTCATTTTTACGTGGAATTCGAAGCACAGGACATGGCATTTCACTTCGAAAATCTCACATGCATTGACCAGGAATCGAACCCGGACCGCCTTGGTGAGAGGCATACAGCTAGACCGCTGAGCCACCATGCCCCTGGACTTTTTAAGAGCGTTAAAATCCCTCAGTATGCCTTCCTTTAAATTATAGGTTAGATTTGACCAACGCTCTTAGGTTCCAACGTTCGTCGCCAAGAGCCGACTGCGGTGGCATCTAGTAACCAAGTTCAGAACTAATTGTCATTGAAGGTGGAGTTTGGTAGCAAAAGTAGCAAATGCAGTCCTTACTTGAATTAAAAACAGATAACACACACTAATAAAGCCATCACAATTAACACCGGTTATCAGACAGATTCTACACACACCCAAAGTACACGGGGCTACATGACCGCGTTGTCGCAGCCCCTAAACTGAGAAACCAACCACCACCACGAGAGACAGTCCACCGCCTGCCGAATCAGTCGAGACGGAACGTCGCAGTATTGGTTAAGATAATGCAACTGGTCAATATTTATTAGTTGTAGTCTATGTGATGTTTTGTTAAGATACTGGAAGTGGTGAATGATCTCCAAATTTGCTTGCTTAGTGTGATTATGTGATTGTTATTAAATGGTCAGTTCAGATCGTATTGTACAGGCCACTTATCTGGTTGAGTCGTACGCGGTCCGGCTGAGACCAATGCTATGATTTTTGTGTCAAGCAGGTTCTAATTGCGTCGGAGTTCAAAATGAATGGTATTGTTCTGACATTAAATTGTATCGAGAATGACCTGTTTTTCGATGTATTGCAGTGTTGTGATACTCATAGTCTTATCTATAGACTCATGTTATATGTGCTTACTAATGCACATGGTTGTATCATTTTGATGTGACTGGTAAATTATCGAGTGCTTTAATTATTGAGATACTCTTAATTCAATACCATTACTTTCTGATAACAGTGTAGGGTCCATGTGAGTTGGTTATAATTTTAATACAATTAACAATTCATTTTCAACTCCGATGCAAGTATAACGTATAATTATGTCGATCCGATTTACAACAATATTGGAGCGCCAGTGAACTGAGATAGGGGAAGACATACTGTATCTGTAACTTACGACTTGCCCACTTGAGCCTGTTTTTATAGACCACATAGAAATGATCCATGTGCCTCAGGTTGGCCAACCTAGCCCCACTTCTGAAAAAATGAAATATCTACACCCCCCCCCCCCCCCCCCTCCTTATTCATCTTTTCGAAGGACGGCAAACACTATCACTTTCATGGGGTCTCATTTTACCACTGCTTATCCATGGAAAATAGCGTTACTTGTATCAGTCCATTGTGAATCGGGCTAACTACTTCCACTGAACACGAACTTGAATTCACCTGTTCATAGTCTTTGAACGGTCTGCAAAGGCCTGGTTAAATTCGAGTCGGCAATGGTAGAAATAGAAGAATCTATTGTTGTAAGAAAGTGGCGGTCACATTGTCAAGCGGCATATTGTCATTAGTGGTTGTTAAGAGTTTGGTAAGGATATACATACAATAGCTGACCTTGATTTAAGCCATTCACTTCCAATTTTACGACGGGTCTGGGATGTATCGTATCATGGCACCAAAGTCCAATAAGATCGGTAATTTGATGTCTCTTCCTGGTTCAGAGAGTTCAACACGCATTTTATTACCACAAACTGTCCACGTGACTATTTTGGTACACTATTTACACCCTGAATATACACGTTATAACAGCCGTAAAAGAATCAAAACGCTTCGGGTTCAGAGTTCCTCAAGAACAATATGCAAAATCGATGAAACAATGAGTAAAACATGAGAGTATTGGTGTTCTCAGCCAAGGAGCTTAACAGTTCGGGAACTGAACTCACCTCAGTTGTTTCTCAAACAATGCAAACTTGACAAATTAAGGCTTGCGGCTTGCATTGTGCAGATGGTACTCGTACTTATTAATTCTCGTTGGCGAATGGCCACGCATTTCAAATTCTCTACCTTCCAGCTTGTAGTATTTGTACAATAGCTCAACGCCTACATCTGTCATCATCACTGCCAGCAATGCACCACGCCCATTTTAAACTGGTTTGATGCATACCTCCCTGTCCTGAGCTATTTGTTTCATTCCTCTGTATTGGAAGTTCGTTCCTTTCCTTTCACTCCTGCTTCTGACAGCTCTTCCGTTTAATGAACTTGAATCTGCCATATTATGTTCAGAGGTCAAGTTCGTCCCGGCTTATGTTTGCAAGCCAAAACAGGTGCGGATTCAAGGGGGGGGTCACGGCGGTCATGACCCCCCCCCCCCCCAAACGGAGACCAAATTTTTTTTGCAAACTCAAAAAACGAAAACACAATTACCAGACAAATAAAACTTAACGAATTTTAACTGAAAAACAGGTTTTTTTTTTCATTTTATTCAATACTGAATTATCTTTATTGGAATTATTATGTTCTGTTACAACTGTACATATTTACAACTTCAAACCTCTTGTATAATAACTATTAGTTATACAACAAAATCAACTCGTCTATTTTGTTTAGCAAACCTTGTGATCACCGAATCGATGTTTATAGTGATGTCACGATGAATGTGCAGCAATGCACGGATAGGAAACTGGGACTTTTTTCGCACCAAAAATTTTTGCCGACGTCCAAACCGCAAGCCTGGTTGGTAATTTAAGCTGTGACTTTCTCCCTTTGTCCGTACCAACTCGACTTGCCGAAACTGTAACGTACCTTCATCGTTTTCTCGAAGCTCGATGTAAAAGTTGCAAAACACGCCGTTGCAATTTGTACGAATATTTTTGGTGCGCTAAACGCATCAAATTTCTATCCATGTAGCTTGCAAAAAAATTGGTCTGATTTTGTACGTTTGGTTATTTTGTGATTGCGTTTTTAGTGATACCATTTTTCTTAACAATTTCGATTCTCTGACCCCCCCCGCAAAGCCAAACTCTAGATCGATTCTCTGACCCCCCCCCCCCCCAAAAACCAAACTCTAGATCCGCGCCTGAGCCAAAACCTGGTTTCGAAATCTCTACTTGGCCGTAATGAAGTCAATTTGAAATCGTCCTGTCCCTATCTGCCGTGTACTACAGGATCAATATCTTAGTGCGCCCTGGTAATCGCGGAAAATTATGGTGTCATTTGGCTGGCCAGGTGCGGAGCGAGTGGACCTCGCAATACCCTGATCCGCTGACTCATATCGTTAGTTCACACGTGTGTTGTCATTCATATGGACGTGTATCTGCACAGTTTGACGTTAGTGTTGCACGTTTAGTGAGTATTGTGATTACTGTGATTGTAGGTCATGCCTAGACACCAATTCATATTGCGCGAACGTGTGTATATCCGCAATTGGTATATGAAAAGCAGAAAGTCTTGTTCTGAAATAAGACGAAAATTTCGAATCAAGTTTCCAGGAAGACCTGTGCCTAATGCCAGTACAATTAGGAGGCTCTCTAAGCGATTCAAGGAAACAGGCTCCGCAAATAATAAAAGAGTTAACAGGCATTCCTTCATCAGAATATGTTAGGTGTGTGTTACAAGAGAGGGAGGACATTTTCAGCACTGTAATTGCACATTATTGAACATGTTTGGTAAAAGTGTGAAAGTGCGCGCCAGTCAACGCCGGCTTAGTTTACCATGTTTACCGCGGCGCACATAGATAATGACCCTGTACTAATTCTACTACTAATACATAGGCTAATAATAATAAATACTCCTCGCAATGCCACACCTACGTGGCCTGTACAGTCAAAGACAAAAGACTAGCTATTTCTATAAATTCTTTGTGCAATTCGACAATCAATCAAACAAGCACTTAGCCTACTTAATTGTTTTGCACTAAGCAGCTTCGGATCATGACTTATGGCTAGGGAGCCGGCATTTATGCACTAAAGACGATAAGCCAATCTTATTCTCTCACTTTATACATATATCATTCGCTGCAGAAAGAAGCATCACATTTTTCAATGTTTTCAGGAGACAAATTACGTCTATTTTATTAGTTTTCAGTGCATATTAGTTTTCAGTGCATAAATACCGGGTGAGTTAGCCGTGGTCGTTACGGCATGACTGATGGCAGTCACTCACATCCGGGAGGCGAGGAGGTTCGAATCCGCCCGGCCGGCAACCTTGAAGATGGTCTTGCGTGGCTTCCCATCTTCCTTCCAGGCAAATGCCGGGGTTGGTCCCTAACTATAGGCCACAGCCGCTACCTTCCAACTCCTCGACCTTCCCTTCCCACTTTCCTCCCCAACGGTACTTGTAGCTCACCCATTGGGTGTCCGTCTCGAAGCAGCTACAAAACTGGCGAGCCGAACATGTCCTTAGACACTCCCGGCATAAAAGCCATACGCAAAAAAAAAGTGCATAAATGTCCGGTCCCCAGCCATCAATTGAATAATCACTATCACCTGACACCTGCTTTCTGCTGCTCTTCTCTTTAGGCATTTTGAGTTAAGGATATGCAGACTAAGAATAAAGTAACACATTAACTGAATAAACTAACCCCGGGCTACTGGCTGTCGAGATGGTGAAAGAAATGTCCCACTCCATTCCCTTCTTCAAATAGCCAGGCAGCATTGCGTGAAGTACGAGTACTGTCATCTTGTTATCTGTTTCTCACTAAGTTGCTTACAAGGAATACTGCACAGACGGTGGAAGGAATGACCCACCCCATTCCCTTCTTGAAATAACCAGGGAGCATTGCGTGAAGTACGAGTACTGTCATCTTGTTATCTGTTTCTCACTAAGTTGCTTACAAGGAATACTGCACAGACGGTGGAAGGAATGTCCCACCCCATTCCCTTCTTGAAATAACCAGGGAGCATTGCGTGAAGTACGAGTACTGTCATCTTGTTATCTGTTTCTCACTAAGTTGCTTACAAGGAATACTGCACAGACGGTGGAAGGAATGACCCACCCCATTCCCTTCTTGAAATAACCAGGGAGCATTGCGTGAAGTACGAGTACTGTCATCTTGTTATCTGTTTCTCACTAAGTTGCTTACAAGGAATACTGCACAGACGGTGGAAGGAATGTCCCACCCCATTCCCTTCTTGAAATAACCAGGGAGCATGCTTGCGTAAAATATTAGTTATTAATCTGATGCTCAGAATAGTACATTATGCAACGAGCCTATAATGGCATTAATTAAGACACGAATATGTTAAGAGTGTCTTAGTTACCATTATAGGCGAGTTGCATACGACTGTTTATGTTCGACGATAATAAATTATAACTATTTTATGTTCGAACATAAATATTCATAAATATCAGTCAAGATTTCACCAGTTTTATGTACTGAACAGAGCGCATGGGACGCAGAGAATACCTTGTATTTGATCATGGCCTCCTGGAATACCTCACTGTGACACTCGCCACGCAGTGAAATTTAAAATAATGACCCATAGAAGTGAGCGCTATCCTCGCCTAATTGGTCACACAACTGTTTCTTGAGCTCTGATTGGTGGGAGAAACTGGATCATAATGAAAACTTGTACTGTAATGAGCCTCATTATTAGGGCTAGGATTTTTAGGTAAATAAATATTTTTTTATGTAAATACATATTTTAAGCATTTTTTCTATAAATACATAAATTCCTGCTTTTCACTTATTAGCACATAAAAATACATAATATTTACATTTTAAAAATCAGTATGCTAGATCTTTCAGTTTATTGCATTTTTATTGTGTGTTACTTCAACGGGGAAGAATCTGTGAGTTATCTCATCTTATACAACTGTGTTATTCTTAATTTGCCACTCACTGTGGAAGCCGGGGATTTCCTTGTCCATAGCCATATTGCACCACGTGCTAGACCCCCCGCCCACCTGAAACCAGTGTCACTCACATATCACATGCAGTTAATTTCTAGCACTGTGAAGTGTAAGGCAGTTCTACGATGCCTAAAGTAAAAACTACAAGTTAACGTCTGTTGCAGAATTTAAAGATAATTTTGCTTCTGATAGGGGCGTTCTGTTCTGCCAATCATGTGGGAAAGCAATCAAGGCTGAACAGCGATCTCAAGTTACACAGCACCTCAAGGACAAGAAACATACTGCCGCAGGTTCGCGCCTTCGGAAGAAGTGTTTCGCGATAATTGTCGGTCATTTGTGATGGACAACGTGAAGATGTATCTCGTTGTGTATTGTAATGCTTCAGTAGTCAGTAGCGTAAATTGCATTCGTGAGTACTGCATATTGTTTATATTCACATTATTAAACTAAATTATAATTAAATATTTTTACTTTTTTGTCACATATTTCAGGTATTTTTAACACATAAAAAATAAATATTTTCCAGATTTTTAGCACCTAAAAATCCGAGCCCTACTCATTATACAGTAGTACAGTTTTCTGACATATAATATTTACATGTCACTAGGGTCGAACAGAAAGTTGCTTACAAGGGATGTTAAACACTCAGGCGAAACCTATTTTGCTCAAGATGTTTTAAATTATACTTAATCTCAACTGAATATGCTAAAATATGTTATGTTCAGAATATGCAAAAAATCCAATAGCTCCTCAAAATAGGCATTTGCATATACAATTTCAAAAAGTCCGGTCCCTACTCTTACATCACATTCGGAATATTAGTGGACTATGTAGCACACTACGGCAGAACACGTAGCTTTGCAACTGCACCTGCATTGTCTTGAAGCCAAAAACAGACTTATTCTAAGAAAATGAGCAAGCCAGGAAACTATTGAGTAAGGATTACGAAAATAAAGTTACCATCGGTTCTCATGGTCATCTCTAACGTCATCACAACAAAAGGTGATACTATATTTCCGGGTTTAGTCACAATCAGTAGCGCGAAGGTAACTTACAATAATAATACATGTGGTTTTGGAAACTGCATTAATTTATATGCGGCAAGGCTATCACTGGACTCGGTGGATGAGCGAGTTCGATTGGCACCTGAACTATCCGAGACGAGCACGTGGCGACCGCTATTTAGCGAGGTTTTCTGTTTGGGTACGAAGTTAGGGACTTTTGTTGCCAACCTTGTATAGTCATTCAATTTTGGGGACTTTCCGTTTGTTTTGTTGCTCCTTGGGAAAATAAATGCAATATGATGGATCCAGTTTTATGCAGAGTGGACAATAGCATCTTGTATAACGTGGTCACAGTTTTGTTCCCAATATGAGGGTTTGCTTAGTTGGTTCCTTAGTTTAGGGGCTGCGACAACGCGGTCATGTAGCCCCGGGTACTATGGGTGTGTGTAGAATCTGTCTGATAACCGGTGTTTTATTGTGATGGCTGTATTAGTGTGTGTCATCTGTTTTTAATTCAAGTAAGGTCTGCAGACGATAATTTCAAGTAGTTCCCACTTTCACTACCAAATGCTACCGTCCACGACACCTAGCTGTGAAATTGGCTATCGCAACCAGCGCCTGGTGACGAACGTTGAAACTTAAGAGCATTAATAATATCGTATGGCTTCGGTGGCCGGGTGCAAGCTTTGTTAATTGACACCCAGAGTGCAGCTTGCATGTCAAATTTTGTTGTTCCTTGAAGCACTATCAAAGTCAAGGAGGTTAGATATCTAAGCTCCATGGACACTATAGCGCTTTCTAGTAGAGAAATGAGGAACTTTGTGTTGGCGGAAACTCCCGAGATTAATTTTGCCATTATGAATACGGCCTACAGAATTCAAATGGGTTCTTAAAAATGCCAACATCGTATGACATGCGTGTCGTAATTTTTGCCGCCTTTCAAAAATCACTTGCCACGGCCAGGACCGAACCTGCAAGCTTTGGGGGGGGGGGGGGGGGTAGTAATCCGACACGGTAACCACTCACCCATAGTGGCAAGCAAGAGTATTAATCAAACCTAATCTACAAATTTTGCTTCATACAAGTTTAGTTAGTGGAAGGTTCTTTTACATGCCATAAATCTATGACATGGGCCAATCAGCTTTACTTCCCCTCCGAAGGAAAGCATACTGAGGGATTTTTAAAATGCGACGACTTCGGCCGGGTCTTGGGCATAGCAGCTCAGCGCCACCGAAGCCGCTAGTTGATTGTATTGTTCATATTCTGATGAGCGCAATCAACATCCCATATGTCCTTGCTATGGATTAAATTGTTGCTCTAAAGCAGGACTGCCCAACCTACCGCCCGCCTCTCCGCGTCCGCGCTGTGTCTCCAAAACTTGGAAACAACTTCCTTCAGTATGCCTTCCTTCGGAAGGGAAGTAAAGCCGGCGGTCCCATGACATAGATTTATGGCATGTTAAAGATCTTCCCACAGACTAAACTTGTGTGGAGCTAAATTTTTAGGTTAGATTTCGTTGGAACGCTCTATCAAAGTTCCAACGTTCACCACTAGGTATCATTGATATCTGGTAGCGAAAGTTGGAACTACGTGAAATTGAACGGAACGTGTAGCTCACCCTCCGGGTGTCCGCTGGAAGCAGCTACAGACTCAGGCGAGCCGAACATGTCCTCGGAGAACTCCCGGCACTAAAAGCCATACGATAAATAAATATATATAATTTGAAACAAAACAACCAAAGTCAACTGGACAAAGCAGTGCGCGCGCATTGCCTCACTGATGAACACTTAGAATCCTTATTAATGATTGGAACAACTAAGCTCGATCCTAAGTCGAGAGAAATTTTAAACTTTTCCAGTCGTCGCACTAAACTAAATTATGAAAAATGAAAATCCACAGCCTGCTTCCTGTCTCCGACCGGGTCAGGAATAGAATGAATGAAGTCCCCATCTAGCGGCGAGGATATGAACTGTGCCGGCTGCCGAGGCCTGACGACTTCTCTGGGGCAATGATTAAACGCATTATCATGAACTTTATTTCATAATTAGATTTAATAATTGTGTCAAATGAACAGAAATACTCACTGTTTGTCAATCGTGCTGTATGTGTGTTGAATATCATCGTACTTCTATTTTAAAGGGATTTGATGATGATGATGATAATTGTTGTTTTAAGGGGCCTAACATCTAGGTTATCGGCCCCTGTTAAAGGGATTTATTAAAAATTGTTGATTCTTTTTGGGTTTTATATTTTTATCCACTATAAATAAATATACAAGAAAACGGAAAAATACTAAAAAAACTAAGCTCAGACAGCCACAAAACTGACCAAATTGCACCTATTTTTTTAGCCTATTTTCAATTAAAAAAAAAAAAAGCTTATGAGATCACCTTTTGTCCGTGTGTGTGTGTGTGTGTGTGAGGAGTGTGTGTGTGAGGAGTGTGTGCGTGTGTGTGTGTGTCCCTAATAAATTCTAAACGGCTGGAGCGATTTCAATGAAACTCATAAGTTCACAGCATTATTCCGGACGACCCCGACCGTGCCCTTCAAATTTTCTTACGTCTCACCAATCCAACATGGCGGCTGTGCAAAATATTTCACCAGCATTCAATATCTCCGAAACTATTCCCGATATCACCCTGGAATTCTATACGGTGATAAAGGGAACTACTAGAAGTTCACCTATGAGACTTTTAAAAAACTGGTAACTACAAAACCAACATGGCGGCCACGCAAATTTGCGACTTTTAAATAGACGTTTCTCGCGATTTAACCAACCAAACGCAATATAACTTGGTACAGTATATGTTTATACACATTGTAATGCACCGACATCTAACTTGGTTCAATTGTTTACATAACCACAAGATGGCGGATGTGCGAAATATTTCACCGGCATTCTATAACTCTGAAACTATTAGCGGTATCACCCTGAAATTTTGTACGGAGATAAAGGGCACTACTGGAAGTTCATCTGTAATACTTTCAAAAACCGGTTAACTACAAAACGAACATGGCGGCCAAGCGAATTTGAAAATTTTAAATAGACCTTTCTCGCGATTTAAATCATGCGATCGATGTGAAAGTTTGAATATTGAACCTACGCAATAATTGTCCTTTAATGGTACATGACTCTATGGCCTATACATTTAACAATCCAACATGGCGACCATCCGAAATATTTAGACGGCTCTGAATATCTACGAATCTATTTTAGCAATCAAACTGATTTTTTTATGTTCATAGGGGCTATGTACTTAAGCTCACTTATAGGACTTCAAATAACCTGGTGATCAAAAATCCAACATGGCGGCGACGCGAAGTATAACTATTCACATGGACGTTTCTCGCAATTTAACCATCCGAGTGCAGTGAAACTTGGTACAGTAAATCCTTATACGAATGTTAATCCACTGGCATCTAATTTATTTCAATTGTTTCCATAACCACAAGATGGCAGCTGTGCGAAATTTTAAAACCCCTTGTTACTTCTTGTGTCCTAATCATGCGATTGAAGTTTGAATGCTACACGTACACAATCTTAATGTAAGAGTACATAACTGTAGGAACTACATATATAAAATCCAACATGGCGACCATCCGAAATATTTAGTCGGTTCTCAATATCTACGAATCTATTACAGCAATCAAACTGAAATTTTGTTTGTAGATAGAGACAATTAACATAAGTAGGATAATATGAAAATAGGCTGTATAGTTCTTCACGGAACTACTTGTTTAAATAACCATATCTCCCCCCCCCGGAGTGTTATTGGCCCGCAAGGTCCCCCAAATATTTACAATGTGGCCCTTAGTTAAAAAAGGTTGGGCACCCCTGCTCTAATGACCTCTTCACGGTTCATTGTACCTCAGAAAGCAACTTAACTGCCTTGTAATATGATATACATGTAGGCCTAAGCAATGGAAAACAAGAAACAAGCCCTGCTCAAGATCTTGATAGTAATATCCTATGGCCTCGGGTGCCGGGTGCAAGCTTTGTTATTGACACCCAGAGCGTAGCTTGCATGTCGAATTTCGTTTTTCCTTGACTATGAAAGTCAAGGAGGTTAGATGTTAGATATCTAAGCTCCTTGAACACTATAGCGCTTTCTAGTAGAGATATGAGGAACTTCGTGTTGGCGGAAACTCCCGAGATTAATTTTGCCATTATGAACTCGGCCTACTGAATTCAAATGGGTTCTTTGACATGCCAACATCGTATGACATGCGTGTCGTAATTTTTGCCGCCTTTCAAATATCACTTACCACGGCCAGGAGCAAACCTGCAATCTTGGGGTTGGTAGACCGACACGCTATCCACTCACCCACCGTGGCAAGCTATGATCTTGATGAGATGGTGGGACGGGGAGGGTTATGCACTTTGGAGGTTATGTTACCACAATGTTACGAATAGCAGAATAGTTTATATTTTATTATTAAACAAAGTCGGAACATTACAAAGAACGATTCTCCTATACTCCCACACTCTCTGTACTCTTCCATCTAAATTTGTAATGTTACCAAACGAGTGAACACATCTTTATTTCCGCAGGCCCATTGCCTCCTAACATTACAGATTCTGTAATTTTTCATTGTAATACACAAATTCGTTGTTTAATGCAATCAATAATGATGCATGTTCATAATAATAATAATAATAATAATAATAATAATAATAATAATGTAATAATAATATCATATGGCCTCGGGTGCCGAGTGAAAGCTTTGTTATTTGAAACCCAGGGGGCAGCTTGCACCTTGGAGCACTATGGAAGTCAAGGAGGTTCGATATCTAAGCTCCTTGCCACTATACCGCTTTCTAGTAGAGAATGGAGGAACTTTTTTTCTGTTGGCGGAAAATTCCGAGATTAATTTTGCCATTATCAAACGGCCTACTGAATTCAAATAGGTTCTTTAACATACTAACAACGTATGAGATGGGTGTCGTGATTTTTATCGCTTTTCAAAAAAAAAAATCACTTACCATGGCCAGGAGCGAACCTGCAAGCTTGGGGTTGGTAGTTCGACACAATAACCACTCACCCACCGTAGCAAGCATCTATGTTCACGATAACTCACGACTATGAGAGTTCACTTTCATTGTATAAGTTGGCACCCTTACTTAGTCGGCAAACCTCCCCCCTCCCCCACATCATTCAGTTACGTATATTCTAAACAAGCTGTACCCGGCATGCGTTGCAATGTCAATCAAAGGAAGTGTCGGTGTTGTAATTTTGTTTCTTGAAGTGCTTTTGGATTCACACATTTGGTGGCAATTACCGTTAACTGACTATAAACAATCGTAAAATGGATTTACTAAGTTAGAAACCTTCACGTAAGTGTACACAACAACTCATCAATGTTACATAGGAATCGATAAATGGTATATAAACACATACGAGATTTTGTTGAAACATTTCGCGCGTCGTCACTCATTTGTTGCATCTACTCGTGCGCTAGCTATTGTAAAATGGATTTACTAAGTCGAAAACCTTCCCTGACGTGTACACAACAACTCATCAAAGTTTCATTACAATCGGATGAATGGCATATGAACGCATACGAGATTTTGTTTTAACGATCCGCGCGCCGTCACTCAATTGTTGAATCTACTCGTGCGCTACCAATTGTAATATGGATTTACTAAGC
Source organism: Meconema thalassinum (assembly GCA_946902985.2). Taxonomy (NCBI): domain Eukaryota; kingdom Metazoa; phylum Arthropoda; class Insecta; order Orthoptera; family Tettigoniidae; genus Meconema; species Meconema thalassinum. The sequence continues at coordinate 177,185,656 of OX336397.1, read as the reverse complement.
CAGAAACCTTCCTTGGAGTGTACGGTACTCAACATCTCACCCAAGTTTCATCGCAATGGGATGAATGGTATATGAACGCATACGAGATATACACACACACATACTATACAGACAAACTAGGCTATCACGTAACATTCATTTTTATATAGAGATACGTCATCACGGTGTCAGTAATAAATTCCCTCGTCAGTTATTATATGCTGCTTGAGCTATCTGGCGATCACAAACCTCAGTGAAATAGCCGCTGCGTTGCGCGCCAAGACGTACCATAACAAACTCAGGGTAAAGCGGGCCGAGTTAAAATTAGAGCATCCTGCCAGAAATAGACAAGCTAAGAGCGCGCCCACAACTTGATAGCAACATTCCCGACGGGCACGGCTCAGCGCCGGGATTCGATCCCGCAACGTTCCATGGTCAATATCATTCGAATATTTGATCAATTCGACTACTTTGTATCCTCGCCAATAAATTATTCGAACACTCAAAGTACCGTACTCGAGTATTTCAAATAGTCCATTATGAAAATAAATCTAAATGGTCAAATATTTGAATTATTCCAAGATGATAAGTATCGGAAAATTACAGCAGTGCACGAGTTGTTCCAAGATGATGGTAAACCGTAACATACTAAGAACTTTTCTTCTTCTTCATCATGTTTTCCCGTTTCCAGTTCCCTATGTCGGGTTGCGAATCAAGGACCTCCACAGTTGTCAATCCCTCCACCATTCATTTCCTTCTTTCAATACTTCTTTTTCTTTTACTCCTCTTTTCTCTATGCTTTCCTTCACCGTATTTATCCACATCTTTCTGGGCCTTCCTCGTGGTCTTCTTCCTGGTATTTTCTCCATAAATATTCATTTGGTGCTCTATATTCTTCCATTCTCATCATATGTCCGAACCACTTCAGCTTACTGGTTTCTATCTTGTCTTGCAGTTTGGGGAACCCAGTTCTCTCCCTAATGTCCACATTTCTGATTTTATCCCTCCGTGTCTTCCCAATTATTCCTCTAAGGAACTTCATCTCGGTTGCTTGGATTCGGCTTTCATCGCGTTTTGTTGTGGTCCAAGTACCTGCTGCATATGTCAAAACTGGTGTGTAATACATTGAGAATAGAACTTTCTTGCATTTCTCTGGGACTTCCTGGTTCCGTACTAAACCTCTCACACTCTGGTGAAACCCATTAGCTTGTTGGATTCTCTTTCCAATTTCTTCATTTATTGTACGATCTTCTGTAAGTATGCTCCCCAAATACTGTACTTAAAGATTTTTACCATTTCCAATGGATTTCCATTGACTTCAATATTCTGCCTTCCTCTCTTGTTTCTTGTCATCACTACAGTCTTACTCTTCTCCACACTTATTTTCATTCCATATTTCTCTATCTCTTCATTCCATACAGTAACTTGTTCTTGCACTTCTATTTCATTGTCTTCCAATATTACTATGTCGTCTGCAAAGAGTAAGGCCTTAGTCTCCTCTCCTTGCTTCCCATTCTTTTTTTCACACTCTTTTCTACTAATGTTAATTATTTTATGACTAGTAGTCGCATTGACTTACAAAGTATTAAGTTAACAGTAAAAAATGCAATATTTTCTGATTTATTTAATCGTATCAGAAAACATAGAACAATGTGATATTTACAAATATACACCAATAATTGGTACTATAAGTATAAAATTTCGTTTGGCTAAATCTCCAAAAATGAAATTTATATGTAAGGTGACCAGTATCTTGCCAATTCACGTGCTTCTTTGGTGGCATCTAATAGATTATGAGGAGAGCATGTCGTCGGGCATAACATGCAGCTGAGGAAATGATCCATGGTTTGCTCTTCACCACATAGTGTGGAGTCGCATGCAAACCCAGCTTAAAAACAAACTATTGCTCATCTAAACATTTTGGATTTTTACACATACATTTTATTCATAGCTTCTACCTGTTATAATTTGTATATGAAATAATTCTCAATTCGCCTACAAGTTCAATCTTGGTCGTGTGGCCTCCTCAGAGGCCGAGTGCAGGTCTTTCTATTCGACGCCCGTGGGCGACCTGCGCGTCGGGATGAGAGATGGAATGGATGAAGTTGAATGAAACTGGGCAGGGATGTGGAAGGAATCGGCCGTGGCCTATCAGAAGGTACCGTCCCAGCATTTGCCTGGTGTTGAAAATGGGAAACTACGGAAAACCATTTCAAGGACGGCCGACGGTGGGACTCGAACCCACGCGTCTTCCGAGTCAGCAGAGAGCTTGGTCCCATGACCTAACGCTGCGCTTTAGCCAGCTGAGCCACTGCCGTCGGTAGTTCAATCAGGGATGTATAGAACTAGCACCGATAGAGTGCACTGTTGTTGTACTGGGTAAGCGCAAGGCGCTCTTCATTTGTCTCCTGTGTTCTCATGTCGCTATAATATCCACGAATTTAAGTTGTTTAAATTGTTATTTTCATGACTATGCCGAGGTATTGCAGTGTGCCTCTTTGCAAAAATCAGGGAAGCCTGTTTTCGTTTCACCAATTTCCACAAAATAAAGAAATGAGGAAGAAATGGTTACATGCTATTAGAAGGAAACATTTTCAGTGAGAAAAATCTGACCAAAAATATTAAAGTGTGTTCCCATCATTTTCAACCCGATAACTTCACGAAAACTGCGTTGGGTAAGTGTGATGTACAAAGGGAGATAATTCCTATTTTGTACCTATAAACTGATTAGACATTTCGAAAACAAACACTGAAATTATGCGTTTGTATTTGAAGGTGAGAGAGCATGATTAAAACCGCGTGCTGTTCCATCGGTTTTTTTTCGTGGACCACGAACACAACAAACATAAGGAAGAGGCCATACACAAAAAAACATTGCCGGATTACCACGATAAGCCTACATTATCGGAATCTGCACAAATCATATCCAATGAAGTACGGGAAGAAATCGTCAATATACACGAAGAAGTGAGTCTAACATTTGTGACTCACATTTTCAAAGACATCAATACTCCCCGGACAAATAATTCAAGAATAAATGTCGCAACATTAACAGTCACAAACGTATTATGGTTGATTTCTTGAAATCAGAATTAATCGTCAACCTCCATCTGCCCGACGGAGAATGTGGTAACGACTGACATCTACGTTCTTGAAACATAGTCAGATGAATGGAAACAGTTCGTGGCCCTAAAGCAGGTTTTATCAAACTTAAAAAAAAAATTGTACCGGTACCCTTAAGTCGTTTCCGAGGGGTACGGGAACGATACTTATTGAGAAATTGACAAAATGACATAAGAACCAAACGTTGCGATGAATTTTCGAGGTATACAATACCGGTATCAACTTTTTTTGATTATGTTTACCTTTAAACATGAGTTTCATGTAAGCTATCAATCTAAAAGACATGGATCGAAGTTTATAAGCAAAGGGAGCACGTGAATATTTAAATCTCTATTTATGGAGATATATCAATATAGACCTACAATACTCAAGTAATTGTAATCTTTAGGAGAAACTATGATGACTCCTATTCATTATTTGAATAATAATACGTGTTAGAATTTCGTTATTACCGCTGTATTAATATTCTTCCTTCCTCCCGCTAGTTTTAGCGCCCCTGGTCCGTAGCTCATTTGCAGCTGTTTAACGCTTAAACGCTGAAAATCATACATAATATATTAGGGGATATACCTATAGAATTAATTAATAGTCTTGAGTAAAATTAGGGAAGATAAAATTTACTTTAGGTCAGAAAACTCCGTCACAATCTATACATTCCTCGCAGCTGACTGGGAGAAACATAAGACGATCGCCTTGCGCTTACCCAGTACTACACGAGCGCTATCTGGCGCGAACTTTCTCCGGCTACATCCCTATTAACAACGGTCTTATATATTTCACCTTCCAGTTTCCTAAAATAATGCTTAATGTGGTTCGACGCCTAGATATGTTTTCTTAGTTTCTAAGATCGTTAGATAAATTATTGATGATTGAGAGCCCATCGAGGCTTGAAACACGTACACAACTTGAATGGTTTTGTTACATTGACAGACGGATTTTAGGTAGATTTCTTTAGAAAGCTAACTATTGCAATGGGTCCCATGTTTCGACTTCCGGAAAATTTCGACATATCTTCGCGTTTCACATCCCCCAGACCCCAAAACCACTGTCAGTTCAAAAGTTTATATATAATTTATGTATATATATATATATATATGTATCAGTTTCTTGTGGACACGATAACTGCCGTAATTTTGCACCAATCACTTTGAATTTTTTACATAATATGTATCCCTATAAAATCTCGGTCGAGTTCGTTAATGGGCAAAATCGGTCGAAGGGGGTGAAAATGGGGGGCTTTTTTCGAAAAATTGAAATTTCGCTATAACTCTCTAAATACGCGAAATATCGAATCCATTCAAAGTTCATAATATGTGTCGGATAAGTGCCAACAATTTATGTCAAATAAGTTTTTTGATAGCACCAACCATTGACCAAAGGGGTGGAAAAAAGTGGGTTTTTCGGGAAACATTAATCATATCTCTCTTAATAGGCACAATATCAAAACCGTATAAAATGGACAATATTCCAATAGTCCTCTCGGCACGCCGGAAGGCGGAGGTAGAGTTCACCGGACAAACTTGGGGATAGGCGAAAATAGGCAGAATATGCAGGTTTTCGTAGAAGGATCAGACCTCATTTATTGCGAGAAGGTATTTTATAATTGGAGCTTAATTAACTTTGTTTTTCGTCATTTTATGCTTATTTTAAACATTTTATTGTCTTATGGGAACGGTAACCTTCTTGTCATTTGGGGTCCATTTTTATACTTGTGGTCACACTGTCCTTATGCTAGGTTTCGACACTGATGTGTAACTATGTAACGGTCTGTTACTTCTTCACGCAAAATTATATCTCCCGCAGAGAGTTTGGTTGGTTCCTCAGTTTAGGGGCTGCGACAACGCGGTCATGTGACCCCGTGTACTTAGGGATGGCTGTATTAGTCTGTAATTCAGGTAAGGACTGCAGACGGTCAATTTCAAGCAGTAGTTCCTAATGTTGCTACCAGGTACTACCGTCAACGACACCTACCTGTGAACTTGGCTACTAGATGCCACCGCAGCCAGCAACTCGCAACGAACGTTGGAATTTCCCCTCCAAAGGAAAGCATACTGAGGGATTTTTAGCGCTCTTAGAAAATCCGACGACTTCGTCCGGCTTTGAACTCGCGACCTTGGGCATAGACATTCAGCATGCTTGCTACCAGTTACGTCACCGAAGCCGCTTCACACTTAGTCAGATGGAATTCTGAATATGATCTCGTGCAAGTGCGTTATCTTGGCAACGTCTGATGGCTCATCCCTCATCAATTTAGTAGAGTTGCCATGGCAAGCACTGATAGCTCTTGGCATTTTCTTATAATTCCGAAATCATTTTTCTCATCCCTTGGCATAATGGTGGGTCATATCAAAAATTCTTTAAGACAAAATTTTAGGTAATTATTAGGGGAATATTGTCCATTTTGTACGGTTTTGAGATTGTGCCTATTAAGAGAGATATGATTAATGTTTCCCGAAAAACCCACTTTTTCCCACCCCTTTGGTCAATGGTTGGTGCTATAAAAAAAGCTCTTCAAACATAAATTTTTGGGCTTTATCCGACACATAGTATGAACGTTGAACGGATTCGATATTTCACATATTAAGAGAGTTATAGCAATATTTCACTTTTTCGAAAAAAGCCCCCCCCCCCATTTTCACCCCCTTCGACCGATTTAGCCCATTAACGAACTCGATCGAGATTTTATAGGTATACATATTCGGTAAAATATTCAAAGTGATTAGTGCAAAATTACGGCAGTTATCGTGTCCACAAGAAACTGATATGCATATATATATATACACACATATACATACATAAATTATATATAAACTTTTGAACTGACGGTGGTTTTGGGGTCTGGGGGATGTGAAACGCGAAGATATGTCGAAATTTTCCGGAAGTCGAAACATGGTACCCATTGCAATAGTTAGCTTTCTAATGAAATCTACCTCTGGTTGGTTCCTCAGTTTAGGGGCTGCGACAACGCGGTCATCTAACACTGTGTACTTTGGGTGAGTGTAGAATCTGTCTGATAAACGGTGTGAATTGTAATGGCTGTAGTAGTCTTAATTCAGGTAAGGACTGCAGACGGTCAATTTCAAGCAGTAGTTCCTAATGTTGCTACCAGGTACTACCGTCAACGACACCTAGCTGTGAACTTGGCTACTAGATGCCACCCTAACCAGCAACTCGCAACGAACGTTGGAACTTCCCCTCCAAAGGAAAGCATACTGAGGGATTTTAGCTCTCTTAGAAAATCCGACGACTTCGGCCGGCTTTGAAACCGCGACTTTGGGCATAGACATTCTGCATGCTACTAGTTACGTCACCGAAGCCGCTTCCCACTTAGATGAAAATACTGAATCTGATCTCGTGCAAGTGCGTTGTCATGGCAACGTCTGATGGCTCATCCCTCATCAATTTAGTAGTGTTGCCATGGCAACCTCTGATAGCTCTTGGCATTTTCTTATAATTCCGAAATCATTTTTCTCATCCCTTGGCATAATGGTGGGTCATATCAAAAATTCTTTCAGACAAAAGTTTTAGGTAATTATTAGGGGAATATTGTCCATTTCGTACGGTTTTGATATTGTGCCTATTAAGAGAGATATGATTAATGTTTCCCGAAAATCCCACTTTTCCCACCCTTTTGGTCAATGGTTGGTGATATAAAAAAACTCTTCAAACATAAATTTTTGGGCTTTATCCGACACATAGTATGAACGTTGAACGGATTCGATATTTCATATATTAAGAGAGTTATAGCAATATTTCACTTTTTCGAAAAAAGCCCCCCACTTTCACCCCCTTCTACCGGTTAAGCCCAGTAACGAACTCGACCGAGATTTTATAGGTATACACATTCGGTAAAATATTCAAAGTGATTGGTGCAAAATTACGGCAGTTATCGTGTCCACAAGAAACTGATATATATATACTTTTGAACTGACGGTAGTTTTGGGGTCTGGGGGATGTGAAACGCGAAGATATGTCGAAATTTTCCGGAAGTCGAAACATGGTAGCCTACCCATTGCAATAGTTAGCTTTCTAATGAAATCTACCTCTGGTTGGTTCCTCAGTTTAGGGGCTGCGACAACGTGGTCATCTAACCCCGTGTACTTTGGGTGAGTGTAGAATCTGTCTGATAAACGGTGTGAATTGTAATGGATGTATTAGTCTGTAATTCAGGTAAGGACTGCAGACGGTCAATTTCAAGCAGTAGTTCCTATTGTTGCTACCAGGTACTACCGTCAATGACACCTAGCTGTGAACTTGGCTACTAGATGCCACCCCAACCAGCAACTCGTAACGAACGTTGGAACTTCCCCTCCAAAGGAAAGCATACTGAGGGATTTTTAGCGCTCTTAGAAAATCCGACGACTTCGGTCGGCTTTGAAACCGCGACCTTGGGCATAGACATTCTGCATGCTACCAGTTACGTCACCGAACCCGCTTCCCACTTAGTCAGATGTCAAAGTCAACCCCTGGCACCAACCAGCCCATGACGGGCTAAGGCCGACCAAGCGACCGCTGCCCAGCCATTTGGCCTGCAGATATTGGGGTGACGCGTGATCAGCGCGTCGGGTCCCCTCGGCCGTTAATATTTGTATTCGTGATCGGGGTGCTGTCTCACTGTCAGACAGCTACTCAATTGTCCTCACGAGGCTGAGTGCACCCCGTTCCAACCCTCACGTCAGTTTTAAAATCCCTGACGGAGCCGGGGATCGAACCCGGGGACTCCGGGTGAGAGGCAGGCGCGCTACCCCAACACCACGGGGCCGGCTTAGTCAGATGGAAATACTGAATCTGATCTCGTGCAAGTGCGTTGTCATGGCAACGGCTCATCCCTCATCAATTTAGTAGTGTTGCCATGGCAACCTCGGATAGCTCTTGGCATTTTCTTATAATTCCGAAATCATTTTTCTCATCCCTTGGCGTAATGGTGGGTCATATCAAAAATTCTTTCAGACAAAAGTTTTATTACCTAAAACTTAATTGTTAATACTAACATCGTCTTGAAAGGTCTTACGTTGCGTTCATTGTTCTGATTAACAATAATTTGAGGTTATGTGGTATTATTCACAAAACAATTACATAGTAATTCCTGAACTTAGGGATTGGATTCTTAGAGGTTTACCTACTTTTTTTTCCTTACTTCTAAATACAAAAATATGTTAATACTTATACGAATCATACTCACAAGAACCATATTCATAAATTCTATAGTACCTAAAAAAATCTGAATGATATGCGTTGTAATTTATATACTATCTTTCTCCTGAGTTGGTTAGGGGTTGACCAACAGCAACATGCCACACCGCTGGGTGATATTGTAATGTCTTCTTAATACTTGCCCCTCAGTTGGGCGATATTGGCAACTCAAACTAACACTTGGGGCGCTGCGGTCGGTCTGGATAAGTAGGGTAAAAATACTCAATAAAACTCGTTTGACGTGGAACACTTTTTATTTTTCGGTTATAATCAGTAAATGTGGACCCTAAAATAATGACAGTGTTATTTGTAATTGTATATATGTATAACTGTGCGATACACGTGATCTAATTTGTGTGTTCCACTGGATTTTATGTGTCAATTGCATATTATCAAGCATCGGTTGTCTGCTGGTATTTGTTTTTGAGCAGTTCGAGTCATGGCGCTGTTACGTTTAAAAGCTACCGTATATTTGAGTTTGCTCACTGTACCATAGACTCTAGAAATTATTTGCTGCTTGGTAGGGCGAAGGGATGAGTTTAACTTGTATTAAAACTCGAGGGAGACAAGAATTGCTTGATTTGTTGGATGGTTAGCAGGTAGGTTTGGTGTTGAATATCGGACTGGTAGCAGGTTCTTGCAGAGTAGTTATTTACCCTGCGAAGTCAAATTAGGCCTATATGACTCGTAGTGGAATGACTCGGATATCGCAGTGGTTGGTAGGGTTATTGGAAATGAACTAGGGAGCGGGGAAGGATACCTGACTGATGAAGCTTGACTGCCCTCGGCTGGTGTAGGCTTGGCTGTCTTGGTACGGCTTGGCTCGGCGAGACTGAACTTGGCTGTCTAGGTGCGGCTTGGCTCGGCTAACAGTGAACAACCCGTCCTGTCGTCAGTGAGTGTAGTGGTGAGTGGTCCAACCCGCTCCTGCTGACCGTATTTATTTGGCATCGTCACCTTTCGGCTATTGCTATTTGCATCTTTTGGAAAGTGATGAAAACTTATATCCGCAGCCCTCTTATACATCGACTTAAGCCGTGAACTGAGCAATCTACTTTGCTTTTAATCATTTTGCACTCTATCAACGAGTAAAACTTGTTACTTATGTATAAAGACACGAAGAATTTACCACGATCTGCTTACCAATATAAGGAACCATATACAAACAGTCACAACGTGACAAATATACCCTACTTGGTAAGTTTCTCATTTTTACCGCTAGATGTCATATCAGATAGCTGGAGTTGCCAATAGTAATTCTTAATAAATCTTACCTCTGAGTAGTGGGGCAATATGCTTGCTTAAAATGAATCCACAAGACATTTGGATAGACTTCACAATAGTGTATATTTTAATGTTCTTCTTGCATTTTCTTAAACATGGATTTCTTTCCTTCTTCTATTACTAAACACCAGAACATTAACTCTTCCATAAGCCAGCCTACATACAATACTCAACACTAAGAGCTATACAATCCATTCACCAAAACAATTCCAACCAAATCAACATCATCACCATGGTAACGTGCCCTATGATCAAGGCACCTATTGACCAGCCAAGGCCACCTATCGATAGACCACCAAAAGAAGTATCCAATGGGCACAGACCACACAAGATTCTCCATGGCGGCCCACCGACAAGTGTCCAAGGCTGGCAATAAAGCAAACAAAAAAATAAACAGAAATAAACTAGGAGCCTCTGCAACCTACAAATGTTAGGTTACAGCGTGTATGCCTACCTGAAAGTACCTAATTGCAGTTTTTTTTCCTCGCGGGTTCAAACCCGGCCGAAGTCGTCGGATTTTTTAAGAACGTTAAAAATCCCTTAGTATGCCTTCCTTCGGAGAGGAAGTAAAGCTGGCGGTCCCATGTCATAGATTTATGGCATGTTAAAGAACTTTCCACAAATTACACCTGTGTGAAGCTAAATTATATATAAGTTAAACATTTGACTAAACGTTCTTAGGTTCCTACGTTCGTTGTCAAGAGCCGACTGCGGTGGCATCTGGTAACTAAGTTCTGGACTAGTTGGTCGTTGACGGTGACGTTTGGCGGCAAAAGTAGGAACTACTTGGAAAAATTGAATGTCTGCAGTCCTTACTTGAATTAAAACAGATAACACACACTGATACAGACATCACAATTAACACCGGTTATCAGACAAATTCTACAAACAACCAATGTACACGGGGCTACATGACCGCGTTGTCACAGCCCCTAAACTAAGGAACCAACCAACCAACCAACCAACCAACCAACCAACCAAGAAAAGTTTCTCCAGCTAATTCATATGTTAGCCTAGAGGGTGACATTTTTCAGATTCCGAAAGTTCTTTTCAAGAATCGCGCGTTGACATTTTCTACAGCAAATATTGCCGAAAAGTGTTAAGTTCTCGGTGATAATTTGATTAAAATACGTATCATTATGTAAAATATTCACACTCACGTAGCAATCAGATGTTCTACTAACAATTCAATAATTTTAAGCTTTGCGCTGTTTATGTCAACTTTTGCTACACTTTAAACATAAAAACGTATTCTATCCGTTAAAAACAAAACAAAAACTATTTTATGTTTTTGAAAACCTAAAATGACAATTTTCATAACCTCAAAATCCGGTCCCTATTTTTTTTATAGTGATGATAAATTGCCTTATTTCACGGAACTCTGTTAAGGTTCTCACACTCTTCTCGGTGTGCCGTTACCCTTCTGCACACTTTTTAACACACTCTGCATTGGAAGAGCGTGGGTTCAAATCCAACCTCGGCCGTCCTGAAAATGGTTTTCGTGGTTTCACATTTTCACCATCGGCGTGGTTCCTTTCAATGGGTTCATGGCCGATTTCCTTCCAAAATCCCTTCCCTGAGCCGTCCTGAAAATAGAATACATGACCTTTGGCTGCATCGATAAATTTAAAAATACTTTATCAAGCTTACAGACGCAATATATTGGTGGAAATGATGGCTTATTCAAATAATCTGGCCACAATTGCAGAAGATATTTGTCTGGAGTTGTGAAGACAGTAGCGATGATCCGGATACAATTGATAAGATATCATCCTAATACCGGCTCTGATAAGATAACGTGTGTGTAGCTTTCCAACCCCGAGACGAATGGCAGCCACTCTTCAGTCGGTCAAAATAGTAAAATAAAAAAATAAAAATCTTTAAAAACAACGCGATTAATCTTACAAACTTCATGTTGCAGGCCCGCGTCCTCAATTGCGCAGCTCTCCAGCAATAATAAAAAAAGATCGGCAACAAATAAAATAAGATACCTACTCTAAATAAAGAAACATAAATATTTACTTGGTATAAAACAAAGTCCCCAATTCTTCGATGTTACGCGTAATCTCGAGAACCACTGGATGGATTTTGATGCGGTTTTCACCATTCTGTAAAGGATTTCTCGAGGAAGATTTCTGTAGAAAATAATTTATTTATGAACAAAGGAAGCCGATCAGTAACGATTTCAGTGAAAAAGTCGAAAAAGGCACATGGCGTCCGTGCGCTTTTTAAGCTTACGCTGGGCAAACCGTTAATGATATCTATATACTATGAGTGTAAGAATTGTTCAGCATGAGAAGATCTACAAAAAAGTTATGGAGAGCATATCTATATTTTCAAAACATCACCCACTAAGAGTGCTTTTACGTTTTCATTTCTTCCAACAATCTCTATTCAATTACTGAGGCGACAGTTTACGAGTTAGATAGCGGGCGAGCCTATGACCCCAGATACAGCCAGCAGCGAACTGTCGAGTCGTGTTGAGTTAAGACTTCACGGAAGAGTGGTTGTGTTTGGAGTTTCCCTGGAAGTGCAACTAGGCTTTTCTTCAATTCGCATGTGAACTTTTCGTTCCGCAAAATTCAGTCACGTTAAGATTGGACGGAAGGTGGATTTGTGTTTCATGTACCTCGCCATTCTTAAATTACGTCTGACAAGAATTCCTTGCACAAGCATTTCCAAGATATAATTAATAGTCCAGTCAGTGATTTTAACCCATCATGCCGAGACAGATATAGGTCGCAGTTCATTGACATCGAAAGAAAAAGCGCTTATCATGTAATACATTCGTAACTGTATAAATGAATATATATAATTAAAGCTAGTCTGCAAGCCTAAACCATGGTGGCCACTCAAATGGGTCAACGATTTTCCAGGAGTTGTCCAGGAATTTTCCAGGAGTAAATTAGTGGTGATTGCGTTATTGATACGCAAGCCTACACACAAATGATTTAATTGTTGTTTTAAAAAAGCCTTTGTGACTCAATTATCCGCTTTAAAAAATTAGTTAGTTATTGTTGTTTTAAGGGGCGGAACTACGAGGTCATTGCCCTTCTTTAAAAAGAAAAGAGAAAATAATGCTGCCTGCAATTTTATTGTGGTGAAGTTGTCTATACTCAATATGTTTTACAAAAATACTATCGCGTGTTCTCCCACACAGAAACAGGTAGCCTGAGGAAATTTCTTTCGTTAACGATAGAGTGCTCACTCAAAACCGCAGCGGGATTATGATTTAAGATGGAAATATTTTTATAATTAATTAACAGTGGCTATTTTCCAGGAGTTTCAAATGTTTAGTCATTTTCCAGGAGTCTTCCAGACATAATAAACATCCAGGAGTTTTCCAGGATTTCCAGCAGTAGTGGCCACCATGTAAATTCACATCTCGTGCAGTATCAACAATCCAAAGCGGTCTCCAGCCCGATCTCGACCGTGAACCCAAGTTGAGGGCAGATTACGATTAGCCTATTCTAATTTCCCCGCCAAGGGAAGGTTATACAGACGTAGAGATACCCAATATCTCCTCTCAGCAGTTTTCTTTCTAAAACAGGAAGATATAATATGACATGTGCGCAATGCCATGCCCATCTGAACAATATGGTTGGTTGAGGAACATCTGCATGGATAATGTTTGAATCGTCAGTCTTATGACTGGTTTGATGCAGCTATCCATGCCTCCCTGTTCTCAGCTAATCGTTTCATCTCTATATAGCTATCATAACTCACATCCAAGGCAATCTGTATAACACTAGCGGACCCGTGCGAGAATTCCCGCATGTGTATAAACCACCCGCCTGGCTTTACTGTTATGCGGGTTTCTATAAATATATCAATTTGTTTAAACCCACTTTCTTAAACAAATTGTCGATATTGATATTTATGAAATCGGAGAGCAATTCATCACTGCTGCTGATTTGTGTGCGCCCCATGTGTACAGACTACCCGCCCGGCTCTAGTGCTATGCGGCTGTACACGACATAGTTCTGCCAAGGGCTATCGTGTTGTTTATTTGTTTAAAAGCACTTTAAAAACAAATAAATATATTTCCGTTGACGTTTCAAGAAATGCAAGATTCTTCCTGTACTATTGAGACGATTTGGTAGATTTTGGTACAAACCACACCTTCAAAATCCCTCTGGTTTAGGAGCTTGAGTTTTGTGAAACATACACGCTAGAGTATTATATATATATATACACGGTGATTCTTATTAACGTTTAAAACTCTCTGTAGCGACGTAGATGGCATTGAGACGAGTAATTTGATATAGGACCCTTAGGGTCGCAAGTGTCCGGAAATACCTTAATAGTTAACTACAACTATTAAACATACGACGTCATCAGGTGCCGGCTTAGCTGGAACGGTCAGGCCCGTGCTCCCTTACGCACACCAAAGCATCCAAAGCAAACGTTGAATGTCATATCAGTCTGGTTCCGTGCCCTGCTTCCACTTGAAAGGAATAGACTCCCTAGGCCTCGGATACCCTAATACCGCCGGGGTCTGAAGAGAACAAGAGTTGACCAAGTGAGGTCGACAGGAAAGAAGACGGAGAGGAGCCCGGCACAAGTAAGTGGGAGCAATGCCGGACTCAGCTGGGCCCCGTGGTCGCCAACCCACGTCCCACTAGATGTGAGCCCCTGGAGGGAAACTTTCCTGAATATCAGCTTCTCGATGTTAGGCCCCTTAAAACAACAATTATCATCATCATCATCATCTTTCTTATGCCCTTTTATTTTATACATTCAAGACAATAACGGGACTCAAAAAATAAATTCTTTAAATCCCCAATACGTGTATCTTGGACTAGCAATTTGGTGACGGAAGACATCCAGCAACAGCTATTGAACACATAAGCGTGATATGTAATACATTTGAAAAAGACGCCACGACACGTTATACTGCGGCCATCTTAGCGCCTGGAATAGCGTTTCTACAAGACAAGGATATTAGACGTTCCACAATTCAGACAAGTCTCCATATCAACACATTAACAGTAGGAAAACAATGTTTTGTACGTTGCATGCAGTTCATCCCAGCAGAGTACTCGCAATTCATTTGAGGAGCTTGATTTCAAAACTGAATATCTCCAAATAAAAAAATAAAAAATGGTTCAATCAGTAACATTTGCCTTAGCTGCAATGGATGGTAAAATAATTTTTGATCAAATGTTAATATTTCCCATTGATAAGGCTGTGAGAAAATATGCTTTTCGTTCAAAACTGAATAGATTCATCACTTATAATATATTGCACCATATGAATATTTTTTAAAAATTAAGGGCTTTTAATTTCTAACTGTACGAGGGCTGTTTTTTAAGTAGGGCCGTTTTTCTCAAGCCCGTAGTTAGTGCACACGCCGCAACAAGCGTGCGCGCTACCTCCCGGCATCCTTTGCGAACAAGCAGGCGTCAGTTACAGCGGTGTAGCTATCCTGTATGCTGAACTGTGCATCTTACAACGTTCAAGATTATTGATTCGCCCGCCGCGTGTGAGGTGTATGGTGATAATGCAATGACGGAAGGTCAAGTGCGAAAATGGGTACGCGAGTTCTAAAGTGGCCGTGAAAATGTTCATGACGATGAACGCTCAGGTCTGTGTTCACAGATGACTTGCTGACTGCAATTGACACGAAAATTCACGAGGACCTAAGATTCATGATAACCACTCTATCAATGGATTTTCCTAAAGTGTGAATTCTTGGTTTTCAGAGCAGGCGGCAAACTTGTATGCAGAGGGATTTCAGAACTTAGTATTAAGGTATGACAAGATGCCTAAATAAACAAGGCAACTATGTAGAAAAATAGAGGAAGGTATGTAAAACCTAAAAATAAATGTGGTTTCAAAATAAAATGTTCGGTTAATTAAAACAAATAAAAACGGCCCTTACTTAAAAACAGCCCTCGTATCTATTAATATCATGTTTAAAATACACTGTACAACAAAAATAAAACGACGCACCGGGAAGGCGTTGTCCGACTGTAAGGAAATTACGTATGCAAAGACATTCAGACCGAACATGCAGCTAATTAAAGCTTCGTGTCCAATAAATGAATAGCGAGAGCTCCCGCGCATCCGATCTGCGCATGCGTCAGGTGTATATAAGGCGCGATTCTGAAGCGTATGCTCAAAGTAGCTGTTGCATTTGACTGCGATATCTGAACGTCGGCTGTAAGAATGCCACGCCGAAGGATTCATGCTCATTACGAGCAGATGCCAGAGTTTGAAAGAGGTCGTGCGATCGGATTGATAGTAGCTGGTTGGTTGAATCGAGCTGTCGCTGGACATTTGGGTCGAAGTGATGCGGCGATCAGACGATGCTGGCAAGCATGGGTCAGCAACGACAGGCATCAGCGTCAGGAGGCAGTGGTCGACCGAGGGCCACAACAGCACGGGAAGACAGGGCGATTGTCAGAACAGCTGTCACCGCACCGGAGTCGTCGTTATCAACGTTCCAGCGTGTGACCCGCACACATGTGTCCACCATGACCATCAACAGACGCCTGAGCGACAGGAATTTGCGCTCGCGCCGCCCGTTACGCCGCTTACCACTCACGCCTGTTCACCGTCAAGTCAGATTACAGTGGTGCCGCGCTCGAGCAACGTAGAACTGCGCTGACTGGGGACGCATAGTCTTTAGTCACGAGTCCCGTTTCCAACGGTGCCCTGACGACAACCGCAGACGTATTTGGAGACGTCCAGGCCAGCGTGGGGATCCTGCCTTGACTATCACACGCCACATTGCCCCACAACAGGGGGTGATAGTCTGGGGTGCCATCTCCTTTGATAGCCGGACCTCTCTGGTAGTAATTCCTGGCACACTGACAGCATAGCGGTATGTTGATGACATTCTACGGCCAGTTGTGTTACCGTTCCTTCAGCGACATCCAGGCCTTATTTTCCAACAGGATAATGCCCGGCCGCACACGGCACGTGTTGCTATGGACTGTCTTCAAGCTTGTCCTATCCTTCCTTGGCCAGCTGCTCGGTCGCTTGATCTCTCTCCCATAGAGCACATTTGGGACGTCATGGGAAGGCGATTGCGAACATCCCGGAATGTCGCCGATTTAGCCCAACAGTTGGAGACCATTTGGCACGAAATTCCGCAGGACACCATCCAGGAACTGTATCAGTCCACACCACGTCGAGTGACAGCTTGCATCCAGGCCAGGGGTGGACCAGCACCATATTGACGTCCTTACTTTGTAACGTTCTAACTCTGGAATAAATCATTCGATTGTTCTGCACTTTTGATAGTTTGTTGTTCCATGTCTGTTCCTCACATCCACCGATTTTTATCGCCATCGGACAATTTCTTCCTGGTGCGTCGTTTTTTGTTGTTATACAGTGTATATATCACGAATTAGGATAAATATTTCAGATTACGTGAAATAGTCTATCCTGCTTTCCATAGCTAAATACAACAACCATTGTTTTCAAAACTAAATATATCCATTCATTTTTATCAATCAATTATCAATAACGTTTTATGTACTATATATAATTTGGAGCTCTTTTGGTGATAGTATGCTGCTCTTTCTAAGTATATTATTCCATTTTGATAATCATGTCTGAAGATATATGTTTTTCCTCTCTCCGATATGATTGTGGAGATATTCAGTTTTGAAAACAAAGTCCTCATTTCTGCATATTAGTTTACAATTCTAGTTTGGGACTTTATTGCTTAAGAGTATCACTGCATAGATTAGTTGGTGGAGGAACACTGTTTTGTCGATAGAATCATCATTTCTCACTCTTGCAACCTTGCAGATATTAAAATAAATGTTTGCTTATTCAAATAATTTGGCCACATTGCAGAAGATACATCCTTTGTCGTATGAAAGTTCCGCTAAATCTATCACTACAAATGATAATGTTGGGTCAAATCAAAATCGAAATATCTACTTCCGTTTTGAATGACAAGTCATGCACACCAACAGTTAGACCACATCCTTTGTCGTATGTAGTTCACTAAATTGATGTCAAGTTTATTATTTCCTTTCTTTTTTGTTATTCTTAAATATTAATTCCCAAGTCATGTTTTCAACATTGAGTTGGACAGAAGGAGGATGGTGCGTGATTTGAGGTTAGTGTAGCATCTACGGTTGTGAAAATATGCCTTTTACTACAAAATACTATGGTTCTGTCAGTCTCAGTCAAGATATCTCCACTTAACAATAAGGAAGCAGCCATGTTTAAGTACAAAGGAAGCTCCCTGTATTGTTAACTCTCTGAGGTAACCATGACAACGATCCCAGCTGTCACTGTTGCGGTAGGTCGACCAGGTGATCAAGCTGCTGTTTGAAACGTGGAACAGGAGCATTTCACTGCGATGACGTAAGCTACGCTATTAATACATCGCCTTTACTTCCCATCACGGTAAGATAGCCAGGAACCTGGGGAGGCAGATGTTTTCTCTCTCCAGTAAAACTAAATAAGTGAGGAAATACATTCGACTTTATTGCAAAGGGGAATGATAACCATTTTGGCCGATTTGGGCTGGTAAGTTATTTACGTCAACAATCTGTAGATATTCCGAGGTATTATTAATATTAACTACTACGGGGCAATTATTATAATATTGTGTTTGAAGATGTGAATGAATCTCCATGGCAGTGAACTGTTGCTAGGACAACTGGATGTCGTCAATAAAGTGAGTAACGGATGAACGTCGATTTTAAGTGTGTTTATCTGTATGTGTTTCTCATAATAAATCTCTCAATACATTACACAAGGTACAGTAGCCTAGTGGTATGAAGACACAATAACGGTAGATCAGCTGTGTCTTCCTTATTGTTGCGCTTATGCTCGTTTTTACTAATGACTAGTTCCTTTTAAATACCGTGGGTTTTAGAGTCGCCGCCGGGGTGCAGGTATTTTGCCTCGAAGGGGCAATAAATCTACTGACACGGCTCCCTGACATTTGCGCAGCCACAAATGACAACTGACTGCGCCAGGATTCGATCCTGCAACCTTTGTCACAGCGGGCTAAGTGGATTTGTGTTATTGGCCGCGATTGTTATTTAAAATGCCGAAGTTAAAGCCATCTAGGGCTGTTCATTTCAAACAAATAATTTTGGAATTATTACACGTCCTCAGGAGAGAGGCGTGGCTCTAGAAAATATGATCACTTCAGTCAGAACAGCCACAAACGAATTAAAATGCATTCGTGGCGATTCCGGTGTGGCATGTTAGACAAACTGCAACGTGTTCTTGACAAGAACTCGGATTTTAATATTTTGTGATCCATCTCCCGGATTTTGGCGGGTGAAGATTTCAGCATTATTAGCATTGAAGAAGAACTTTCTTCCAGTGATTTAGTGCACTTCAAGTATGCTCCAAAAGCTTCCGTAGACGTTGAAAGGAGCTTTTCAAAGTACAAAAACATGCTGGTCGACACCACATACCATGTGTCATTTTCCTTCAAAAAATAAAATCGTATTTGTTAAATAATAATTAAATTATATTGGGTACACATTAAAATCTTTTCAACATACAATTACGAAGTCTTGGTGATGATATTCTGTCAGTTTTATTCAAAATTTTAGGTCATTTATTTAAGTTTTCTGGTCATTTTATGGGATTTTTGCAGTCATTTTATAGGTCAAATTTTAACCAATTTTAGGTGATCAAAATCCTGGCCCTGGTCCCGACTAACAGTTTGGAGCCTTCAAACAAATTGGCGATATTATCCTGGATAGACGATGGTGATGTTGATAATTGTTGTTTTAAGGTGCCTAACATCTAGGTTATCGGCCCCTAATTGTCTGAGTGATAGCGAAAAGGACAATGAAATGTAAACCATAACGAAAATCAAGCTGGACTGAAAATACTTACAAAATGGAACTCAGATTGAAATGGCTCACAAGATGAAGAATGGAAATACTTACAAAAGATAAAGGTAATTTAGAAGGAAAATACTAATAAAAGGAATTTAGATTTAAAAACTCGCACGAAATGTAGTTTAGGTTCAAAATACTTACAAAATGCAATGTAGATTCGAAATACTCAACAAAATGCAATTGAAATTCAAAATATTTACAAAATGCAATTGAAATTGAAAATACCTACAAAATGCAATTGAGGTTCAAAATACTTACAAAATGCAATTGGAATTGAAAATACACAATGCAAGTGATTCAAAATACTCACAAAGTGCAATTGAAATTCAAAATATTTACAAAATGCAATTGAATTTGAAAATGCTTACAAAATGTATGGTAGATTCAAAATACTCACAATATGTGGAAGCCAGCGATTCCAAATACTGTACTTACAAAATGCAATTGAGATTGAAAATACTTAAAAAATTGAGTTTAGGTCGAAAATACTTACAAAGTGCAATGTAGATTGAAAATACTTACAAAATGTGGTTGAGTTAAAAAACTCTTCTTGCTAGCGTACAACGCACATGGACGCCGCACTGCAATTGCGCATAATTTAATTTCTCGGAATCAGCTGAGAAGCGCACCTTACTACTTGCACCTGGTATACACCTGGTCATGCCCTACACGTGTACTAAGGATGGTTCGAATCGGTGACCCATGCATCGTATCCTCCCCCTTGTGAGTACAAATTCTCTCTTAAACATATTGTGTGATTACCAAGACACAAGCGCCCCCGCATTATTACTGAATAATTTCCCATCAATATGCCGCTACTATAGCACACCTAGTACTTTCTTCTTTGAAATTTTACTTTCAGACTTTCTTCTACTTTCCTGATTTTCTTCTCCAAGAAATCTCTACCTCTACTATTCTTCCTAATTTCTGTATTTCCTGTGTTTCAATACACTAGGTCATATCCTGGCCAATTAGACACAAGGTAATCACCCAATCCCCCTCACCCAATTACAGTACCGGTAGGTCGAATCCCATCTGTTAGAGCTCTCTGGGCCCTTGGGCCGACAGCTAAAATTAATACGCAAAGAATTCGGCTTCTCCGACTTCGCTTGCGTGGGTCAGGTCAGCTCAGATCTGGCTTGGACACACTCCCTTCACATCTGATATCCCTATTAGGGATGTAGCCTGAGAAAGTTCGCGCCAGATAGCGCTCGTGTAGTACTGGGTAAGCGCAAGGCGATCGTCCTATGTTTCCCCCAGTCAGCTACGAGAAATGTATAGATTGTGACAGAGTTTTCTAAGCTAAAGTAAATTATATCTTCTCTAATTTTACTCCAAGACTATATTAATTAATTCTATAGGTATATCCTCTAATATATTATGAACGATTTTCAGCGTTTAGGCGTTAAACAGCTGTAAAATGAGCTACGGACTAGAGGCGCTAAAACTAGTGGGAGGAGGGAAGAATTAGTAGGCTACAGCGGCAATAACAAAATTCTAACACGCTTTATTATTCAAATTATGAATAGGAGTCAGCATGCTTGAGTATTGTAGGCCTATATTGATAAATAGCCTATATCTCCATAAGACTTAAATCATAAATAGAGATTTCCCGGTCAATGCATGTGAGATTTTCAAAGTGAAATGCCTTGTCCTGTTCGGATTCCACGTAAAGAGGAAGTCCTCTGTGCCTTATGATCTCTAGATTAACGGTCACGTAAAACTATAATCTTCCTTTTATAAATAAAGATTTAAATATTCACTGGCTCCCCTTGCTTATAGACTTCGATTCGTGTATTTTTTTGGTTGATAGCGTACATGAAACGGTCTTGTTTTAAGGTAAACATAATCAAAGAAAGTTGATACCGGTATTGTTTACCTCAAAATGCATCGCAACGTTTGGTTCTTTCGTAATTTGTCAATTTCTTAATACAAATCGTTTCCGTACCCCTTGGAAACGACTTAGGGGTACAGTATTTAAAAAGTTTGAGAATCCCTGTTTTAAGGCCATGAACTGTTTCCATTCATCTGGCTAACTTAGGCCTATGACTCAAGAATGTAGAAGTCAGTCACTACCGGTACCACATTCTCCGTCGGGCAGATATAAGTTGACGATTAATTCGGATTTCAAGAAACCAACCATAATACGTTTTTGACTGTTAATGTTGTGACATTTATTCTTGAAGTATTTGTCCGAAGTATTTGCCTTTAAAAATGGGAGTCACAAATGTTACATTCACTTCTTCCTGTATATTGACGATTTCTTCCCGTACCGTACTTCAATGGAGATAATTTAGGCAGATTCCGATATTGTAGGCTTATTGTGGTAAACTGGCAATTTTCTTGTGTATGGCCTCTTCCTTATTTTAGTTGTGTTCGTGGTCCACGGAAAAAGCGATGGAACAGTGCCCGGTTTTAATCTTGCTCTCTCACCTTCAAATACACACGCATAAATTCAGTTCTTGTTATCGATATGTCTATTCAGTTTATAGGTAGGAATTATTTCCCTTTGTAAATCACACTTGCCCAACACAGTTTTCGTGAAGTCATCGAGTTGAAAACGATGGGAACACACTTTAATATTTTCGGTCAGATTTTCTTCACCGAAATGTTTCCTTCTAATAGCATGTAACCATTTCTTCCTCATTTCTTTATTTTGTGAAAATTGGTGACACGAAATCGGATTTCCCTGATTTTTGCAAAGAGGAACACTGCAATAGCTCGGCATAGTCACGAAAATAGCAATTTAAACAACTTAAATTCGTGGATATTAGCGGCATGAGAACACAGGAGACAAATGAAGAGCGCCATGCGCTTACCCAGTACAACAGCAGTGCGCTCTATCGGTGCTAGTTCTGTACATCCCTGAATTCGCCTCTGATATAATATTTCTAGCAGCTCAACTCCAATCTCTTCATATGTTATCTCATATTGCAAACCATTACTCGTTTCTTTTATCTGTAAAACATTAAAGTATTACAATCTCCAAAGACCCCTTCTAGGTGTATTGTTGGATAGTTGTCAAGGAAGTTTGTCAACTTAAGTCATTAAATAAAATGATTAGCCCAGGCAATAATGCAGCCATTTTGTAACCTAAATGTGACCCCTGTAGTTACAGAGTAAAGGTTCGAGATGAAAGATTTGTAGATCATATTGACATGTTGGCCGATTGTATGATTCATGATAAGAACACAAGTATTGGAAAGCAGGTGAAAGAAATAACAAACCCCGATTAGCAACGAATTGCTAGGTGAAAGGCTAAAGGAATTAGGAGACTTCTGCTACTTGGGAAGCAAAATAAGCAGTGATGGACGAAGCAAAGATTATATAAAATGTACTGTAGGTTAGAACAGGGAAGGGAAGCATTCCTACAGAAAAAAACTATTTACATCAAATATAGATTTAGGTATTAGAAAGTCATTTTTGAAGGCCAATGTCTCGAGTGCGGCGCTCTATGGGAGTGAAACTTGAAGAGCCTTGCTCTCCGTCCACGATGACGAACTCTGAAATACATGGATGATGATAATAATAATAATCAGTTCTTACGAAGCTCGTATTATGTGTTTGACAGCTCTGCATCGTGAGCCAATCAGCGAACAGCTGTCTGTTCATTAGAGGACAACACACAGCTGTTGGCTGGTGACATCATCATGGCAATTCTATGTCAAACTAGAATTTCTTCATCAGTGGTGCAAGCCGTGGTTTGGGACCCAAAAAGAGTTATGTTTATTAAAATCGAACTTACCACATCTCAATGAATGCAGACCACAGTTAACTCACCAAACATTAAACGATTTTTTTAAAGAACCAGCTTAATGTTTCCAATAAAAATAATTTTAGAACTTAAAAGGTCCATTCTGGTTCCGTATTAATAAACTAATTGAGTAAAAAATAGGTTGAAAGTTCCGCCTGATCAATACCTTTTATTAAATATGATCACTGTGTGGTCATTGGGGACATGTTTCGAGGTCTAATTGAATCGGTGTTTTTTGAAAGGGCGTAATCGATTTTTTTTTACATTTTCACATTTTTAGCGTTTTGTTTTCCTTTCGGATACGAGTCATATGTTCCCTTTGAAAGGACGCCTGTGCAAGCGTTCTTTCCATATAAAACTTATGTTCATAAATATTGACGATTTGAAGAAACCGAAAGACTAGCCTATATTCCCCATGAATACCAGCAATATTATGAAGAAATATTTCACTGGCCCAACACTACTGAAACCTCACCAGATATTGAAGGGGATGAAGGTTAGGAAAGTAATAGCTAACAGAAATCTGCTTTTGTTACAGGATGTTATGTGTATCTGTGATTCAGATTTGCTTTCAGCAAATATGTCCCATTTAACAACTTCAATTTCTATTTAGTAATGTATTTTTATATAAATATGTTCCTATGCTTTAGATTTGCATTAAATAATATATTACGTTTTAAAACCCATACTGCTGAGCAACAATGACTTTCTTATGTTGTAAGTGTTTCCCTGTGCTTCAGATTTGTTGCAATTTGTGTGTGTAGCAAATACATTCCATCTGAACACAATGTCTGTGCTTTAGATTTGCACTAATTTCTTAGTATTGCAAAAACATTCCAATTTAAGTCCTAAACTGATATGTAACAATGATCCATTATATGTTGTGTCCATCTTTGCCATGTATATGTGTAAATACCTGTTCTTAGCAAATACATTGCATTTTCAAATAATTTAATGGACATATTTGTGTCTAATTATTCGTTTTTTTTGATAGGGCATAGTTGCAAGTTGTTTTTTTTTGCGCATATCTTCCGGACAAAAATGTATAACATTATTTTAGGGAGTGGAACATGTTCCATAAAAGTATGTTAGTCACAAAATCCATTAAAATAAAAATCAAATTAAAAATTGAACCTTTGGGGAAGTATTATTTAGTTTCCCAACAATTTTCTTTTCTTCACCAACGCCCTTTCAAAAAACACTGATTCAATTATGTTAGCCCCTTCATCAGCCGATATGAATGGATAAGACAAGATAATTGTATAGCGTAACAATGAAAAGTCCCTTGTTATTTAACCTTATATGGTGCACCATAAAGAAGAATGGGAAATTGAACGCCTAAATCAACACAATATGATGTGGAAAAATGTGGCCAGTATAAACTGGGGAACACTTTCAAAATGATAAAACTGTGTAGTTCAAATCTTCAGAAATGTTCATCGACGAGACAAATTTATGAAAATAAACACACACTTCATTGTGGTCAAACGATGTTAATGAAACCTACTTTCAATACTTCACCAGTAATAATAATAATAATAATAATAATAATAATAATAATAATAATAATAATAATAATATCGTATGGCCTCGGATGCCGGGTGCAAGCTTTGTTATTTGACACCCAAAGGGTAGCTTGCATGTCGAATTTCGTTGTTCCTTGAAGCACTCTAAAAGTCAAGGAGTTTAGATATCTAAGCTCCTTGAACACTATACCGCTTTCTAGTAGAAAAATGAGGAACTTTGTGTTGGCGGAAACTTCCAAGATTAATTTTGCCATTGTGAACACAGCCTACTGAATTCAAATGGGTTCTCTGACATGTCGTAATTTTTGCCGCCTTTCAAAAATCACTTACCACGGCCAGGAGCGAACCTGCAAGCTTGGGGTTAGTAGACCGACATGTTGACCACTCACCCACCGTGGCAAGCTGTAGAAGTAATTATGTCATGAATTGTATAACTTCAACATATGTAATGGTAGAAATGGGCCTCTAGTCCGTGTGAACTACACAGTTTTCGATGGGGGGCTGACTATCCTGAAAAATTGTGAGTATTCTCAGGTTATTGTCACCCCAAAATACCCAGAAATCAACCAATATCTTAGAGCATATAACTTTGTGTAATTGTAAAATTCTAAGTTTATATAACCTACAATTATTAGTGGCAATACAAAACCGTTATAACATACAACACAACACACAAATAAAATTGTATACGTAATTTTTATTCTATTAGGGCCTATGGAGTATGAATGGCAAATATCTAAATATTTGTCAATAAGCAGAAAGGTAAACAGGTTGTTTCTTTCTACAAACTGATAATTTATTTCTCAAAAGTACCATACTTTGAATTGTCAGTTTTGCCTCACAAGGCTGAGTGTACCCCGTTCCAACCCTCAGATCAGAATTAAAATTTCTTGGCAGAGCCAGGAAACGAATTCGGACCTCTGGGCCGGCAGCCAAGAATGCTAGCCGCTACACCACGAGGTGGTCTAATTTCAATCTTGTTTATAACTTAGTCAATAAGTTAAGATTGTAGGGTACAACCAAATTTACAGTTAATTTTTTTTCCTTTAACAAACTAACTTCAACACTGATAATTAGGGGGCGGATTTCTAAGAGAAGTCATACTTTTCCCCTTAACATTATGTCTTATAGTCTTGTATTTTCAACACATTTCCAAGCATGATAACCAAAATTAAACAGGTTTTATTGGGCATATAAATGCATATTTAGGCTTTCTTAAGTTTTATGGCATATTTTGAACAAAATATCATTATAAACGGCATATTTTGGTAATTTTCATTTGAATTTGTTTTATAAAAATCAGAATAATCTCTAGAAATTATTGTGCAGGATAGACTGGAATATACTACTGAAGAACCATTCTAAAGTAGTGTGTGGAATGTTTGTAACAGGTAGGAGATATTGTTTTGTAGCTGGGTCAATTCCTGGAAACCGGGCTATTGTTTACACGGAAGCAGAGGTAAATCCGCAGTTATTTGTCGTCGTTCTTATCTCTCTCCTTCCCCCTTCCCTCTTCCACCTTCAACACACTGAATGACCTTGGTCACTCGTTAGGGAGCTTCAGTCATTCAGTTCCTTTCAATATGCCTAAAACGAAAGTCTCAGTTTGTGGGAAGTTGCGAAGTTTTGTTCACGAGTTAGGTGAAAACATATTCATTACGGATGGAGTAATAAAAGTGTTTCTATGTAACGTAGATGCTATTCATTAAGTCATATTTTGAATTTTATAGGTCATATTTTTATGTTTTTAGGTCATAAATGCATACATATTTCATACATTTTTAGGTCATAGAAATCCGCCCCCTACTGATAATATTCATTCAAGTCCTACGTATAACCACGTTTTATGCTTTTACAAAAGAAAAACATTCTTATTTTTTTTTGATTTTTTCGGGAGGGGCGGGGGGGAGGGGGAGGGGGAGGGGGTTCGAGCCCCCACAGCTTCCCCCTTATATACGCCCCTGCTACATTGGTAAACACAGATTAACAACTGCGTGCGCTATCTGTTGCTGCTGCTAGTTGAGAGAAGCATACGCAGTTCCCATAGAGGGAAGTATGCTTGCTTATCGCTGAGACTTTGCTCATGGATTAAAAGAACATTACATCTAACCTGCCTATTCCCGTGTAACAAGGTCACACGGCAAGGAGTAAGAATACAGGGCGCTGCCAATTATTATACGATCACTTCATCGGCCAATATAGAGGCCTTTGGACAGCTTCCTGCATTATTTACTCTCTGGGTTACGGTACTGTCTTGAGGACAGAATTCATGATGAAAATCAATAAATGTAAAACAAAATATTGGAATTGCAGCCGAAATAAATCAGAAACCTCTATGGACATCAAATTGGCAGATGAAAAGCTAAAAGAAGTAGGAGACTTCTGTTACTTAGGAAGCAAAATAACCAGTGATGGACGAAGGAAAGAGGATATAAAAAGTAGGTTGGCTCAGACAAGGAAAGCATTTCTACAGAAAAGGAATCTGTTGACATCGAATATAGATTTAGGTATTAGGAAGTCATTATTGAAAGCCTTTGTCTGGAGCGAGGCGCTCTATGGAAGTGCAACTTGGACTGTTGGTGCAGCAGAAAAGGGGAGAAAAGCGTTTGAAATGTGGTGTTACAGGAGAATGATGAATATCAGATGGGTAGATAGGGTTACAAATGAAGAGGTATTAAGACGATTGGGAGAGGAGATATGTTTCTGACGACTGCTAATGAAGAGAAGAGGTAGGTTGGTAGGACACATACTAAGACACCCCGGTATAGCAAAGGAAAGGTCGAGGATAAGAACTGTAGAGGTAGACCAAACATGTTAAACAGACCTTCTCAGATATAGGGTGTGGTAGCTATGTAGAGATCAAACGATCAGCTTAGGTCAGGGAGGGACGGAAGGGTGCATCAAACCAGTCAAACGACAGGAGACTCGAACAACAACAACAACAACAACAACAACAACAACAACAACAACAACAACAACAACAACGACTTGTAATAAGTTGCATTGAGTATAGTAAGAGAGGGCTAAGATCCCTAACTTTGCCACCATAAAGGCATCCATATTATTATTATTATAAAGACAAAGCCTCCGTGGCTTAGGCGGCAGCACGCCGGCCTCTCACCGCTGGGTCCCTGGTTCGAATCCCGGTCACTCCATGTGAGATCTGTGCTGGACAGAACGGAGGCAGACAGGTTTTTCTCCGGGTACTCCGGTTTTCCATGTCAAAATTTCATTCCAGCAACACTCTCCACTATCATTTCATTTCATCTGTCATTCATTTAATCATTGCCCCAGAGGAGTGCGTCAGGCAGCGGCAGCCGGCACAGTTCATATCCTCGCCGCTAGATGGGGGCTTCATTCATTCCATTCCTGACCCGGTCGTAGACTGGAAGCAGGCTGTGGATTTTCATTTTTCATTATTATAAAGACAATCGATAACGCTTCTGGAACACCTGATATATCTTGTTGCTAATTGTGTTGCCGTCTAACTTACAGAAACAAATAGCACTCAAAATCATACGAATTTCGCAGTCCGTAAACGGGGATCTAGGAGGCATTGTGAAAGCACCTACTCACAATATCTACACAATGTCAGAGATACTAAGATCAACAGTGACACATCGTAAGGGCAGAGTCGAATAGTGGATGTGGAAACTGCGATCCCTCCGTTATTCAAGGCCACCGATCTAAATATTTATTAATGGTTATTGGTTTATTTTGTATTCGTTAAATATTCAGAGTTTGTTTGAATTAAATAGTTTTACTCTGCTGTGCCCAAGGTCTATTCTCGAGCAGTGAACGAATATCCAGTTAATAGTTGGATGGTTCGGGGGAAAATGAGTCTGGTGCTTTAGGTTCTTTGCACTCTTATTATGATGGTTAATGTTTTTGTTTAGAATAATAGTTATTTGTTTTAATTAATTTGGCTTAGACATTGAAGCGTCTTGGCCAAATATTTTGTTCTGTTTCGGAAATAGGTTTTATGTTTTAGAATTATTTTAAATAATATTTACTTGCTTAAGGGGGGTTCAGAAAAAACGTCATATATCGGACGTACTATGTCCCTATCCTGGCGTATGCCTCGGAGACCTGGGTTATGAAAGGAAGGGAGAAGATCAAAATACAGGCCAGTGAGATGAGGTTCTTGAGAAGCAGTATTGGAGCTACAAAGATGGACAGAATAAGAAATGTGAGGACCAGAGAATTAATGAAGGAGGAACCATTACAGGATGGGATAGAGAAATCTAGACCTAGATGGTATGGACATGTAAAACGAATGGAGGAGAAGATACCCAGGAGGATACACTAGACGAAGTGGAAAGGAAAGAGACCGAGAGACAGGTGGCTGAAGGGGGTGAAAGAAAGCGTGAAGAAGAGAGGAGAAGACTGGACAAGGGTGGAGGCTCTGAGATGGTGGGAAGGCAGAAGACGTTGGAGAGGCTTGTGCTCCAAACAGACCCGGCCAGTGGCTGGAAACTGTGCAAGATGATGATGATGATGAAGAAGGGGGTTCAGAATAAAATTTTGTTGTCAGCTCATGTTCGGCAAGATAGTGAGGTTTTGGTCATAGTCTGGGCTGATGACCCTCTCTGCGAGTTTGCAGGATCAAATCCTGGCGCAGCCAGTTGGCATTTGAGGGTGCGCAAATGCGAGTGAGCAGTGTCAGTATATTTACTGGCACGTTAATGATCTCCTTCGGGGAAGATTCCGGTACCCCGGCGCTGCAGTCAAAAGGGACGTAAAACCAATAACATTAATTATTATTTTCTTTTACGTGAATTTTTCTAAATTATGAACAGACAAGCGACAATATAATGTATTTTTCTTTCTACTTTTACTACGAACTCCTGACATAATCTTTCACATATCCTAACCTTGGTCTACCCCTACAGTTCTTGTCCTTAATCCTTCCTACTATTCCTTCTCTGCTATTCCTGGGTGTCTTAATATGTGTCCTACCAACCTTTCTATTCTCCTCATTAGCAGTCACCACAAACATCTCTCCTCTCCCACTTCTCTTAACACCTCATCTTAGGGTACTCTATCTACCCATCTGATCATCATTCTCCTGTAACGCCACCTTTCAAATGCTTCAATTCTCCTCTCTTCTGCTGCGACAACAGTCCAAGTTTCAGTTCCATAGAGTGCCACGCTCCAGACAAAGATTTTTAAAAACTACTATCTAATACCTAAATCTGTCAATACATTCCTTTTCTGTAGAAAACCTTTCCTTGCCTGAGCCATCATACTTTTTATATCCTGTTTGCTCGTCTATCATTGGTTATATTGCTTCCTAAGTCTCCTAATTCGTTTAGCTTTTCACCTGACAATTTGACTTGCCTTCCTTCTTTCACACATGTTATGGCTTTACGTTATACCACAATATTAATGTCGTGTTTAGGGGAATGGAACAACCAAGAATTTTAATTGTTCATGGGGTCTGCTAATGAAGAGGGGAGACGAGTTGTTTGACAAATATGACTCACAGGAATAGCAAAGGGTCGAGGAAATAGAGAGGGGCCTAACATCTAGGTTATTGGCCCCTAATGAAATGAGAGCACGAATATATAAATAAAGAATAATTGAGGAATAGAAATGGCCGACTATCAGACCGTGGATACGAAGCATTTCAGTCGCGTTTGGACTAATTTTCTTTAGAATTTGATGTAGAATTCAAAAAAACTTGAAAATTGTAAATTTAAACTAAAAAAAAAAAGTTTTAGTGCTGTGGGACAGCGCCAGTAGGTGAGTCATTGTTCGCCACCGGCCGGTCCGGCGAGCGTGTCGGGAGGGTGAATGAGTGACGTCAGTTGAGTTCCGAGAAGTCCCTTAATCCTCTGGGTATCATGGCCAAACGGAAAGACTATATCATCATCATCATCATCATCATCAAATAGCATTATTCAAGTATCGAAGCAATGAGAAGCGGGTAGTATCTGCGCACACCCGCTTAGGGGCAAGGTGCCTGATCTCAGCCCAAAACCATGTCCGTACTAAAAGTAAAAATCCTTTGTATTACAATGTAAATAAGTTATTTTGTAATCAGTGAACATAATAATGGTGATGTTGCAGGATACCCCAAGGCGGGGGTACAAGCCGAGTACCCCACCAACAGCTACACACCGTACCTTCGAGCGGCCTACTCTTGTGGTGGAGGGGGCGGGTATCCAGCTACCCAGCGCCTGTGTCCAGTGGCTACTCGTCCAGGCCCTGCTACAACATGCCTCCCCCACAACACCCTCAGCTCGACAAGACGCCCAGCAGCAAGCTTCTCATTCACTCATACTCTATTTGCGCACTTATTTATTTATTTATTTATTTATTTATTTAAAAATATTTCTCAATACGTTACTTGTTTATTTATTTATTTATTTAATTATTTAATTATGTATATATTTATTCAATTAGGACTATTTGAATATATTTCTCAATACATTACTTGTTTATTTATTTATTTAATTATGTATATATTTATTCAATTAGGACTATTTGAATATATTTCTCAATACATTACTTGTTTATTTATTTATTTATTTAATTATGTATATATTTATTCAATTAGGACTATTTGAATATATTTCTCAATACATTACTTGTTTATTTATTTATTTAATTAATTATGTATATATTTCTTCAATTAGGGCTATTTGAACATATTTCTCAATACATTACTTGTTTATTTATTTAATTATGTATATATTTATTCAATTAGGACTATTTGAATATATTTCTCAATACATTACTTGTTTATTTATTTATTTAATTATGTATATATTTATTCAATTAGGACTATTTGAATATATTTCTCAATACATTACTTGTTTATTTATTTATTTAATTATGCATATATTTATTCAATTAGGACTATTTGAATATATTTCTCAATACATTACTTGTTTATTTATTTATTTATTTATTTAATTATGTATATATTTATTCAATTAGGACTATTTGAATATATTTCTCAATACATTACTTGTTTATTTATTTATTTATTTATTTATTTAATTATGTATATATTTATTCAATTAGGACTATTTGAATATATTTCTCAATACGTTACTTGTTTGATTTTTACTTATTTATTTATTTATTTGGATATAATTCTTAATACGTTACTTGTTTATTTATTTATTTATTGTACTAATGTATTTTCGTACATTATTGTTTAATTACGTGTTTTGATTTATTTGTATTTATCCTTTTATTTATTTTTATTTTATATTAAAAAAATATCCTACTATGGCCATTGGCTGCAATTCACATACCTATATAACTTAATTAATTCTTTTTTAATTTTATTTATTTTTTATTGTTGAAATTTTTAGTTAATTTAATTAACACTAAAATAAATTTTTAGAAATATATTGCGTCTGGTCCATTTCTGCTGAATGAGATCGCTTGTGGAAACGGCGGAATATAATTCACTTATATTCAAGACAAATACAGAAACAATGCTAATTAATTTCCCAATACGATCAGATGGATTTAATTTTCTTGTTGTGCAAATATTGTTGAATAACAATTAATTTCTCTAATGCACTGTGATGAGATGTGCTTTCTATAAGGTAAGTAATCTTACTGTACTTCTCTTTTTGTCACCGACTTTGAGCTCTTTGTGCAGGGAGCATTGACACAAAATCCCTCCCATTGCTGGGTTAGGCATAACTGTTTGTAATGCTGTGAGTGTTATTGCCTAATACCCTTCCTCAAGCCAACCTAACCGGATGATTCAATGACAGATGAAATGAACCAGGGCGAAGCAACCTAGAGAGTAGCAGTAGTGGTCTACCTACCTTTTTTTAGTACGGTAGTGATAATTCACCTTTTGTGTACGAGTGTCATACATTATTAGTTTGTGAATGTCCAATTCGAACCCAGCAAGTCTTCAACTGTGTAACAGTATTAATAAGAAGTCCAGATAATAATAATAATAATAATAATAATTAGGATTCGGAAGTTTAAGACCTAAAGAAGTACAAAATATGCAAGCAAATATGCCCTAAAACTGGGTAAATATGACCTAAAAACTATAAAATATGACCTAAACTATGAAATATCACATGCGATTTTGGGATAGGTAGAGTATCACTAACATACAGTAAACGTCTTAAGTGCCAAAGCGTGACATCCTGTTGAAAGGCGGAAGCACACTATCGTCATATTCCGTGATCTCATGCGTACAGTGTCACAATCTAACTTGTCCAGAAAAAATGTGCTAAAAGACGTCCGTAGAGGAGCGCCTTCTTGGAATCAGGTCTTCTAAACCTGTTATCTGCCTGTTCCGGGAAAAGAAAGAAAAATATATCTACTGCACTATTTGGAAATCCTGTGTTTGAAACTCGACGCGTACCTTGTTAACGATGCCTCAATTTAAACGAAAATGCTGAAATTATAACCAAATATGACCTTATATCACTAAAATATGACCAAATATGACCAAAACAATAAAATGGCCGAAATATGCATTTATAGGCAACATCAAATTGCTTTAAACGTGGTCAGGGACCAATCATTCAAACTTATTTTTCGGATTTCGGGTAAAATGAGCTCAGGAAAAAAATGTTTTTTCCTTAACTTCCGAACCTTAATAATAATAATAATAATAATAATAATAATTACTAGTAGTAGTAGTAGTAGTATAATATCTGTATACTGCAATCTTGAAAGGATCTGTTATGAGAGATTCTTTTACCTGACATTCAGCGTCGACCTGAAAGTAAAATACTTGTTCCTGACTTGTGCGTAATCAATTCTTATCTGGACATGGAAAACTCCAGTCATACTTTGAGCGATCTTATATAACTATTCTAAATGATTGACCTACTTTTGTGGATTCTACCAAATTGTGCATCACTACTGCCCTGAGCGGCTTCGGTGGCAGCATGCTGAGCTTCCATGTCCAATATCGTGGGTTCAAACCCGGCCGAAGTATGCCTTCCTTCGGAGGGGAAGTAAAGCCGGAGGGCCCATGTCATAGATATAAGGCAAAAAAAAGAACCTTACACTAATTACACTGGTGCAAGCTAAAATTTGGGTAAAACTTCACAAGAGGGTTTCACAATGGTTTTGCCTAGACCAATAATTTCGTCCAGACCAATGGTGGATTGATAGCGCGGCCCGCGCTAGCTAATAGATAACACCCCTGGTTTTTGTCACACACAGTGGGGGAAGTCACGCATAAATAATCTTTATCCAGGCCAATAGTTTTGCCTTTTATTTCATGTCGTGTGGTGAAAGGAAACCCTCTCGTAAATAATTAATAAAATTTGTAGGTTAGTTTTATAACGCTATATTAGTTCCAACGTTCGCCGCCAGGTGCTGGCTGTGATGGCATCTAGTAACCAATCCCGCCAGCTAGGTGTCGTGGACGGTAGCATTTGGTAGCAAAAGTAGGAACTACTTGAAAAATTGATCGTCTGCAGACTTCTACTTGAATCACAGATAACGCACACTAATACAGCCTTCACAATTAACACCGGTTAGCAGACAGATTCTACATACACCCAAAGTACCCGGGGCTACATGACCGCGTTGTTGCAGCTCCTAAACTAAGAGACCAACCAACTATTGTCCTGCTTTTAAAAGAGAAGTACGTTACTTGAGCTACTGCAATACCGAACTGACAAAAGCTCTGTATCCTATATTTATAAAATCATGTTCATATTCATCCATAATATCTTCAATAAGTTGTCATTGCAATTTATTATCGTAATAATACATTCCAGAATAAGAAAAATAACTAAAAGTATCATAAGAATTCGGAACATGTTCACTCTGACGCTGGATGTTAGACGTCGGCTGTTGACCACTATATCCCGAGTTCACATCTCAGTCGGTCGTGTGGGATTATGTAGAGGTTGGACGGGTTTTCTCAGCCTTCATATGTGAATATTTAATTCCAGTAATTAAACCATTCATTCATCCATCAAGAGCACGACTGTCTAGTGCTCGAAATATTAAATTGATTCGTATAAATTGAAATATTGATTTAGCTCTTGCTCTAGGAAACTGGGTATTCGTTTCCTCCACCATGCAGGGCTAGCTGAAGGAATTGCAAGGTTCCTATATGGCACTCAATTATATCGGTCAATATTTTAACTTAGGAATCTTGCGTGCAAAGGTGTGCTCAGTTTTCCAACATTTGTGTACTTTTCATGTTCTACAAGGCATTCAAGTTATTACAACTTTTTAACATAATGTTTTACTTACAGAAGAATAGATTGTAATAGAATTTCCACGGAAAGGGATAATCTCGGTTATTCAGAATGACACGATGGTTTAGGTATACTGTAGTGCATAGAGCTTTCAACTTCAACAAGGAGTAGATGACATCGCTGTTCTACCCCTTAAAACCATAACTACTGTAACCTTTTACTACGAAACGACCGCTTTTGAACTGTTAAAGGATGCGTGAAAATGCGTAGTCACAGGCTCTGAGTTCACGCATCCTTAGGAATCTTTAGATTTATATTAGAAATTGTCTGTCTTACACATTCGTGTAATAGTTTTGGCTGATATAGTATCGTCAGCACTGGCACAAACAATACAATTAAAAACCAATTGCTTGAACATGATATTGTAGCATAAACAATAGACTAACGAAATTCAGCATCAAAACACCGAAGAGATTATAAATACTTCCGGTTCATTTAAATGAGCAGCGCATGCCAATAAGTTTGGAAGTTTCTGGAATATGTTTGTTTAAATAGATTCCATCCTTATCGCTTGTTTAGTTTGAGCACAATCACTCGTGTTCTTTATAAAAAAAGAAAAGGCAGTCTAGGAATATTGAAGTTTATAAGTACGAAAATCCTTTCGTTTCCGTAGTTCGATTCATCGCAACCAGACGTCATGCTTGTTGTGAACAACGCTACATAAAATGTTCTTATAAATAAATCATAATTGTTTTCAGCAAATATGATATAATGAATATTTTCACACCAAAGAACGACAGTTTGAAGATGATTTATTGTAGTAATATCTGTAATGGGGCCTCAAAACCTTGAGGTAAACCGTATGCGATTTATATTCCACATAGCCACATGGCCAACAGTACGTCGTTGTACCAATCTCTGCCACCGCGCGCTATTGTAAAACTGCTGTGCCAAATCTTTTCAGCAAATATGATATAATGAATATTTTCTCACCAAATAACGACAACCTGAAGATGATTTATTGTAGGAATGTATTTAATGGGGCCTCCAAACCTTGAATTAAACCGTATACTATATAGCCTACATCACACACAGTGCTGTATTGTGAGTGCTGAGGCGTTGTACAATTGAGCGTTATATTGTGCATTATGCAATGGAAAATATATAATTATTTAATTAAAACAAAGTTCTCCAATGGATCTGCAGTAGTGACATCTACCTGCAACTAGTTGAACTACGGTATGCGGGAGCAATTCACTGCCTACTTGATGCGAGCTGCGCTCTATACCGGCCAGTTAGTGAACCCATGCCAGCGGTGTTATTAAAAATGGCCTGCTTTTGCCGATAGAGCGCACTGCCAAGTATAGGCGCAATTACAAATTAGGTGTGCAGTAGGTACATTACGCGTGTTTCTCGCAGTGATACGTTCAGACCAACGAAGTTTCAATTACTGTTAGTAGTCGGTGTTAATATACTGAATTCGTACGTTGTTTGGAGTGTTTGTTGATGCGACATAGATTCCACATAGCCAGATGGGCGACAGTACATCGAGTGTTTACATTAAATAAGAATACAGCAAAAGTATGAAAATTTAATAAATCGTAATTATTTTCAGCAAATAGTAGGCTATATAATGAATATTTTCACACCAAAAGAACGACAACTTGAAGATGATTTATTGTAGAAATATCTTTAATAGGGTCTCCAAACCTTGAACTAAACCGTATGCGATATAGATTTCACATAGCCACATGGCCTACAGTACGTCGTTATACCGATCTCCGCCACCGCTCGCGCTCATTGTTACCATCCCATTTCCAAAATCACTCTCACAAAAATTTCCAGCTACCGAGTGCCACAAAAATATCCAGATACCGAGTGGAAAGATGTTACACATCAACAACCGACTGCCTGGGGATGAAAACGAAAATGGTTGATATAGAACAGACAGTCAGCCCTAACAATTATGTCTTATTTGAATAAAATGAGAAAACATGTTGATGATAAAAAACAATAATACAAATAAGGAATTTTGAACAGTAAAAACATAAAAATTCTAAACCTAAACTAAGAGTCTTAAACAATTTTAACCCTGTATGAGTAAGGTGTAGTTGTGAGTGGCGTGAGGTGTATTCAAACCCAACTTATTTAAATATAATGAGTGGAAAAGTTTCCAACTTTCCTGTATTATCAATTTAATAGCTTGCCACGGTGGGTGAGTGGATAGCATGTCGGTCTACTACCCCAAGATTGCAGGTTCGCTCCTGGCCGTGGTAAGTGATTTTTGAAAGGCGGCAAAAATCACGACACCATGTCATACGATGTTGGCATGTCAAAGAACCCATTTGAATTCAGTAGGGCGTGTTCATAATGACAAAATTAATCTCGGGAGTTTCCGCCAACACAAAGTTCCTCATTTCTCTACTAGAAAGCGCTATAGTGATCAAGGAGCTTAGATATCTAACCTCCTTGACTTTCATAGTGCTTCAAGGAACAACGAAATTCGACATGCAAGCTACCCTTTGGGTGTCAAATAACAAAGCTTGCCGAGGCCATACGATATTATTATTATTATTATTATTATTTAATGCAAAGAAAATTATACATTTTATTAATTCGAGTCAGTGTAGAACATAACACACACAAAACCTGTTTCAAAATAATGTTCTAAAATATGCTTTTCAGAAAACAGGTTATTCTCACACTTTTGAGCCAATGCAGGTCTATTACAACCACCACAAAAAAACTTTGGTTTCGCGGTCTTTACTTCTCGCATCTTCCTTGTGATCCAGAAGACCTCTGAGTTGGAGCACTGACTGTAATTGGAACTGCTGCTCGGCAAGCGCTGTCTTGATAGTTCCACCCATGGAACCAGGGGCGTATATAATTTTTTGTCACAAATAATATTTGTTTATGAATGAAAACATTCGAAACTAATATACTTATGATGTGCTATTGTTACTAAGCGACGTATGGCAACGTTGCAAAGCGTGGCGACGGTAGAGCGCTGTAAACAGTGTGACAATCACTTTGCTCTGATTTTATGTGTAACAACATAACCTCTTATTACTCTCCAGTGTCTTCGCTCTTATGAACCTACTGAGAACAGCAACAAGTGCCGTTGAAGCGTGTTACAAAAGTTTTTCCCCTAACCTTTATACCCTTATCAAACTTATGGCACATTTGCCTCTCTCTGTAGCTACCGGTACTGCCGAACGGAGTTTGAGTTGGTTGAAAACTTCTTAAGAAATTCTACTTCTGAAAACAGACTCAACGGTCTAACATTGTTATCTATTCACAGAGACATACAAATCACTGGCGATGAAAGTATAAACTGATTTGGGATTGCTTCAAGAATCAAAACAGTAATGTTAATTCTTGCCATGTAAACACTATCAAGTGAGCAAGATGATTGTACTGTATTAATAAAAAGTAATATAAAATGGACGTAGTTGTGTGGGGCATTAACCAAACATAAAAGTGATGCCAGATAGCCTTAAAACTCATCATTTTGCACCAAATTATACAAACGTTTCCCGGGGATAACTGCGGACCCCCTATTCTTTGGGGTCTATACCATGTCCCCAAACCCTCGGTAGGGCACCCCTCAAAATAAACTCTATATACGCCCCTACTGGAACCATCATCTGTTCTCCCAAACTCAATAAAAAAAAGCGTCCCTCTTTGTTGAGTGTTGACCTGCCGATGTATTGCTTTGAGTAAGGTGGGGTACGACAGCACCCCAAGGTCTGTGCCCAGGCAACTGATAAATATGCAGACCAAAGGTCACAGTGGCACTCACTAACAAAGAAATCAATGCTACCAACTTGAAAACATCCCAGAATAAAAAAGTGACAGTCTGAAAGACTAGACTTTGTATCATTTTAAATGCTACAAATGCTGAAAAATGCTAGAAAGGCTGGAGGCTTCTCGCTTCGCTCGAAGGCAAAAACTCTTGACATGTTAGAAAATTATCTGCAAATACTTATATTGCTTATCTTGTTTCAAATTACTCGCGAACGGCAAGTGCAAACCAAGGCCAAGCGCGCTGGATGCCGTCACGCTCACCAGAGCGCGCGGGGACGTGCCCCTTCCATCCAGCCTAAAAACACTTATAGTGGGTGATGCACTGAAGATAGACATATGCTCTCGCGGACTTTTTTGTAGAACTTTTCATGCTGACAAATTCTTACGCTCATAGTGTATTGATATTTTTAACGGTTTGCCCAGCGTAAGCTTAAGAAGCGCACGGACGCCAAGTTTGTTTTCGACTTTTTCACTGAAATCGTTACTGTTTGGCTTCCTTTGATCATACATAAATTATTTTCTACAGAATCTTTCCTCGAGATATCCTTTACAGAATGGTGAAAACCGCATCAAAATCCATCCAGTGGTTCTCGAGATTATCCGTGACATACAAGAATTGGGGATTTTTGTCTTATACTAACGAAGTAGAGATTGTCGGGAACACATGCACCAAGCAGTACTATGACGTCATACACCTCAGTGCATCAGGGTACATTTCGTCCCGTCACCGTACCGTAACGCCAGACCCCAGCGTAACGACGAAGTCGACAAGATCATTTAAAATGATAAAATACCTTACACATCCAGGGTTAAATAATCACTGTCCCTCGTGAACCGGATGACGAGTTCTGAGGGTGTCCTTAGCACTCCAAGAGGGTGTGCTACGGTAAGGTGGGCAAGGGTCGAGAGCAAGACCAACGTTAGAATATGTTAAACAGATGGTGTGGTAGGTAGACTATGTAGCGACAGGGCAGGGAAACTGCACCAAACCACACTTTGCACCAGGTTGTCCATCATAACCCACCATGGAGGAAAGAAAGGAAGGAGATGCCGTCGCTGCGCTGCCTGGTGCAAGCTGCTGAAGCCAAACGGCACGCCCACTTTGGGTAGCAAGAAAATGGCTGTCCCTATGCTTAAAGCCGTAAACCACTCCAACTAGTCTTGGATTTTAGTGACATAAAACTGCAATGAAAAGTCAAGATGTTTTCTTGGATGGGCAGAATACACTCTGTACATCACGGTAATTGGCACAAATAAGCTGCGTTATCGTTTTAAACACCAATTTAAATAGAAATATGAGAGCACCTTTGGAAGGCTAGTTTTGTAGGAAAGACGCGGCAAAACTTAATAATATCCTGACACACTGATTAAATCGAATACAGGTGTGTGAAGGTGCGAGTTATACCAAAGAAGGAACATCTTGGGAACTATCATAATGATGCCGAACTAATCACGGTATTTAGACCAAATTGATTTTTAAGTTCTTATTGGTGTTGAGGCATTCATTAGTTTTTCGACTTAATTTCGAGCATAGCCACTTTCACTCATTGTTCGTACCCATTTTGATATTCAAGAATACGAACCTTAAAATTAATAATCAGAACACATTCGATTCGTACAACCATATGCAAATCATGGAACACCGAATACAAGTTAAGGTTACGCCCACTTTGGACGCAGCGCTTGGCTTCACTGAAACGAGCTCAGGCCATCTCCTCTTATTCATTCCTCCATGTAACCCACCCAAGAAGTATTAAAATGATGTCGCGCGGGAGAGTGGCAGCAAACTTTCGCCACAGTAAATTATAAGCTGGAACACAGAGAAAGTAGCAAGTCAAGGCCGAGCGAGCCGAGCCACCGCAAGGGGATTCCTGGTTTCCTCTTCACTTCCAAGAGGAAGCTTCCAGCTTCTGCGGGGCAGACGTGGCTGGGATTCATATACAGAGATAAGACATATCTTATCTCCATCCATTATGCTGTCCTCCATTCAGACATACATTTTCATTTGAGACTGTTGTGCTCAGTCTAGTCTGCAGGCCTCTGTTTTGCGAACAAGTCGCCTCCATGATGCAAATTAACCCTTTATCGGGCAAAAGACTGGGGGGTATACATTTTTTTTGCACATTTGTAATTGGGGGTGATACATAAGTTGGAATATGCAACAATTTTAAGGGTGTGGATTCTATTTTATGAAATATGGGGGGGGGGGGATTATTATCCCACTGCCCACACCCGACAGTATGTTTTCTTAAATGGGGTAATAATCTCCCACCTCCAAATTATGAGGTTCATTTAACAGGATATAATATAAAAAACACCCATTACGCTCTATAATTAAAAAAAACGTAACTCCCACGCCAAACAAGGTCAGTGACCTATATCATGTTTGCCGAAAACTGCACAAAAAATATAAACGTGATTTTGGAATATAATTCAATAATTTCGAAATAGTATTTACTAAAAGCACAGAAAATTAATTTTAAAAGTCTTCTATTCTGTGGCAAACTCCCTGAGCAGGATAATTATTTCCATTCTAGCTGAAATATATTTACTCAAGTGACCAACACCATTATTAACATTATATTTCAGTTATATACAAACGTTTACAAATCTCTTATCTTCAATAAGGACACTTTCTTCTGTAAAACAATGCATTCACACAACACGCCCGAACTGGCGAGCAGCATGTGCCTGTGGTTACCACTGGGAGATATGCTTCCCACCTTTGGTTTCTGATGACAGAATACATCAAATTAATGGGTTTTCAATATTTCTGTGCATCTAGCTTGTGGATGCATGTGGAACTGCTTGAAATGAAAGGGGTGGGAAGATTCTCTCCCTAACTGTCTGTCTGTTAGGTAGTCAGCCCGAAGGCTGGTTGGATCCTCAAAAAGTGCCGCCGTTACGTTATGTGAGTAGATACCCACAAAAACTCAAGGCAGCGCTATTTTGAGGCGTTCTAGGCACCGTTCTATAAATACGTGGTGGGAAAATAGTATCCCAAGGACCTATAAGGAGTTAAATAAATTTACTTTACATATTTCTGACATTGGTACATATTTATATGTTAAATATTTTTCCAAATTTAGTGATTTTTAGTTCAATATTTGTACATATTTTATTCTAGGAGTAGAAATAAATAGAATTGAAGTCACAGAAAAAATGGCGAATTTACAGCTATGTACATATATTGTTTTTGAGCAAAGAAAGATTTCAAAAGTATGTGGCAGTAACAATAGCAAGCATCCCTTTGCGTCCGGTACCATCTCTGCATAGTATAAAACTAAGTCCCTGATTCTTGGGTGTAACGGGTAATCTCGAGAAGCACTCAATGGATTTTGATGCGGTTTTCACCATTCTGTAAAGGATTTCTCGAGGAAGGTTTCTGTAGAAACACAATCATTTATAACCAAAGGGAAGCCAAGCAGTAACGATTTCAGTGAATCGAGTCGAAGAAAACCCTGGCGTGCGTGCGTCTTTTAAGCTTACGCTGGATAAACCGTTAAAAATATCAATATACTATGAGTGTACAAAAAAGTCCGTGACAGCATCTTAAATACATCGCCCACTAGAAGAGTTTATACGTTTTCTTTTCTTCCACCAATCTTCATTCAATGGAAATTTAAATAACTAGCTTCGGAACGAGTCTATGCTTCGACCAGCATCAAACTGTCGAGTCGTGTCGAGTTTGGACTTCTGAGAAGAGTATTTGGAGTTTCGTTGTTCTCCTCGGCTTTTCTGAATTGCGTCTGACACCTGCCGTCCGTGCGCCTTTTAAGCTTACGCTGGGTAAATCGTTAAAGATACCGGGCGAAGCTGGGGCGAGTTGCTAGTCAAGTATAAAAATAGACCTGGACCTTGAGATGCGCAAGTTAATGTACAATGTAAAACTAGAATCAGACACATATATCTCCTGCTGATACAGTCAATGTTAAATATGCACCAATCACCTCAAGTGCAGTACAGGGAAGCTTCAGCCAATACAAACCACTTTTACGAAACAACAGGAGAAGCATCATGTCTCAACATTTAAGATGAAAAACACATGGCTTAAGACAAAAAAAAAAAAAGTTTTTATTGCTTTTGAATAATTACTATATGGATAAGTCAAATACGTTGAAAAAATGAAAAAAGGTCTCAAAATGTGCATGTTATGACACTTTTTTAATTCATGTTTCTCTTTGAAAAGACACGCCCAATTTTACCTAGGCTAATTCTTTTGCGGATTGGATGTAAATTTTTGAATGTACTACCATTCCGCTTGGTAATGATCAATTTTCAATTTGGTAGCCGTGAAACAGCATTTTAAAAATATTTACCGTGTTGTATTCCGGCTCAATTTTTAACATTCGTCCCAGCAGCTTTCCCCTTCTCATGGCATAAACGTACCTTATATTGACTTCAAAACCATGACCAGTATACTTTGATGTAATAAAGTTCATCGAAGAAACTAGCACACTTGCGAGAAACGTCCATTTAAATATTTAATATTTAAATTTCGCGTCGCCGCCATGTTGGATTTGTGCTCACCAGGCTCTACAGTAGAACTAGTGGTTGAAGATATGACTGAAAGAGAAGGCGAATAACGAGGAACCTTAAAACGGCTATGGAGGATTCTGATAATCCAGATTATGGGGCAGGAAAGTTCTGAGAACCTTCACAGGTAAGAAATTACACTGAAAAACTTTAGCTTCAATTTTCTCAGTTGTGGTTCCTATTGAGAGATGAAAAGACAAGCTGAAGACAGAAGACAATGGTTGAATCGACAAGACATTGATTGATTTTGATTGAATATTTTTTTGTACATTGGTATAATTTTTGAGAGAAGTTCTTATGCTAGGCCAGTGAAACATTTTCTGTAGTTTAATAAGTCCACTGCGGATGGTAATAGGAAGGGATTTTTCAGTATGTTACCTAAGAATCAAGTTATTTTAAGAAAATGT
This sequence comes from Meconema thalassinum, assembly GCA_946902985.2. NCBI lineage: Eukaryota > Metazoa > Arthropoda > Insecta > Orthoptera > Tettigoniidae > Meconema > Meconema thalassinum. The sequence continues at coordinate 177,142,054 of OX336397.1, read as the reverse complement.
TTAGAAAAAATTATATGATTAAAAACTTCATTCTGAAAAACTATCCAATGTCCGTAAATAATCCCTCCTAAAATATTATTATATTATTACAGAGAAAGATGCATATAAGTATCTCTGAAAATTTTATTGTAATAACCCAAATAGGTTTTGAGTAATCTGCACCAAAAAATTGAAAATTTAACATGGGCAAGATAGAGATGGTTCTCACCTTAAAATAGCATTTTGTGACAAACTGTTTTGGTAGCATAAACAATCAATTAATTAATAACAAATAAGAAGCAAGTGAACTGAAAAAAAATTAATAATTAAATTTATGAATCGAGTATTTTAATGTATGTTTATGTTCGACCATGCCGAAATATAAATATTATATGCCAGAAAAATACATTGTAGTTCAAGTTTCAGGTTCTCCACCAATCAGCTCAAGATTTTCATTACGATACAGCTGTTTGACCAATTATGTAAGGATAGCATCGCACCTGCGCTGACTTCCACGGCCTCCTATTTTAAATTTCACTGCGGGGCTAGTGTCATAGTGGGGTATTCGAGGAGGCCGTGGTATTCTCTGCGTCCCATGCACTCTGTTCAGTAAACAAGCGGCTTCGGAGGCGTAGTTGGTAGCATGCTGAACTGCTGTGCCCAAGATCACGGGTTCAAACCCGGCCAGAGTCGACGGATTTTGTATGAGCGTTAAAAATCCCTCAGTATGCCTTCCTTCTGAGGGCAAGTACAGCCGGCGGTCCCATGTCATAGATTTATGGTGATATACAATCTATACCGAAACCAGACAGCAGTCATTCGAGCTGAAGGACATGAGAGAGAAGCTGGTATTCAGAAAGGTGTAAGGCAAGGCTGCAACTTATCACCCATACTTTTCAATCTTTACATTGAACAAGCAATGAAGGAAATTGGAGAAACATTTAAAGTGGGAGTGACGATTCAAGGAGAAATAATTTCAACTCTGAGATTTGCTGATGACATCGTCATCTTGGCCGACACGCCTGAGGATTTGAAAGAGTATTTGAATGGTATGGACTCAGTCTTACGGAAAGAATACATGATGAAAATTAATAAATGTTAAACAAAGATACTGGACAGGTGAAAAGCTGAATGAAGTAGGAGACTTCTGTTACTTAGGAAGCAAAATAACCAATGATGGACGAAGCAAAGAGGATATAAAACATAGGTTGGCTCAGGCAAGGAAAGCATTTCTACAAAAAAAAAAAAAAAAGGAATCTGTTGACATCGAATATAGATTTAGGTATTAGGAAGTCATTTCTGAAAGCCTTTGTCTGGAGCGTGGCGCTCTATGGAAGTGAAACCTGGACTATTGATGCAGCAGAAAAGAGGAGAACTGAAGCATTTGAAATGTGGTGTTACAGGAGAATGATGAAGATCAGATGGGTAGATAGGGTTACAAACGAAGAGGTATTAAGACGAGTGGGAGAGGAGAGATGTTTCTGGCGACAGCTAATGAAGAGAAGAGATAGGTTGGTAGGACACATACTAAGACACCCAGGAATAGCAAGCTTAGTTATGAAAGGAAGGCTTGAGGACAAGAACTGTAGGGGTAGACCAAGGTTAGAATATGTTAAACAGATTGCCTCGGATGTAGGGTGTGGTAGGTATGTACAGATGAAACGATTAGCTCGGGACAGGGAGGCATGGAGTGCTGCATCAAACCAGTCAAAAGACTGAAGACTCAAACAAGAACAACAAAATATCCTTCCACAGACTAAACTTGTGTAAAGCTAAATTGTTAGGTTAGATTTCGTCGGAACGCTCTATCAAAGTTCCAACGTCCACCACTAGGTATCATTGACATCTGGTAGGGAAAGTTTGAACTACTTGAAATTGAACGGAACTTGTAGTTCACCCTAAGGGTGTCCGCTAGAAGCAGCTACAGACTCAGGCGAGCCGAACATGTCCTCGGACACTCCCGGCACTAAAAGCCATGCGATAAATAAATATATAAATGTTCAGAAACTGGCGAAATCTATTTATGTTCGAACATATAATAAAGTTATAATTATCGTCGAACATAAACAGTCGTATGCAACTCGCCTATAATGGTAATTAAGACACTCGTATGGAAATTATAAAACTTGCTTCGCTCGCTTTAAAAACATACCGGTGTCTTAATTATTGCCATTATAGGCTCGTTGCATAAAAGTGATTAAATTCACTTTATTGTCCATATTGAGGAAATTGTTTACCTAATCTTACATTTTTCCTATTTTGCCTACTAAGAAATTAAAACAAAAGTTTGGTACTTTTCAGTCTGTCAACACGAATGTACCCGAAAGAGTTGGGTAAGACCCTAATCCTGAAAAAAATTATATGAAATTAGTAAATTTATTAATCTCATGTAATTTTTTCAGGATTAGGGTATTACCCAACTCTTTCGGGTACATTCGTGTTGACCGACTGAAAAGCACCAATGATTTGTTTACTAACAAGGCAACACTAAAAAATGGCTTCAAACCTCATAATGCTAAGAAATTCTTTCTACATTAAAGACGTGTTGCGAAATACGGTTAATGAGAAAACGATTAAACTTTTAATAGAGAGCTCAATAGGAGCTGATGACCTTCATGTACAAGTGAGTGACCAGAAGCGCACACACGAGCTGCTAAACCTATTCATTATCTACTTTAATGGAGCTGTTGACTGCGGCAGGCTTACCAACTTAATGGTACACCCACTGTTAAGCAGCTGGTGACAAATTGTCCATTAATCCGCTCGCTAAAGCGCAGCGCTAGGCCATGAGGCTGACTGGGTAGACGTGGGTTCGAGCCCCACCGTCAGCCATCCTTGAAATGGTTTTCCGTGGTTTCCCCGTTTTCAACTCGAGGCAAATGCTGGGACGGTACCTTCATAGCATCCTTCCACATCCTTGCCCAGTTTCATTCATCATCTCTCATCATAAACTCCTCTCACGAAGTTCGCATCAGGAAGGGCATCCGACCGTAAATACAATCCGCCACATAGAATTCCATCGCATCTCATTCTTACGGGAATAGTAAGGGATAGACAAACAACATAGCCATATCCCTGGGAGTTATGTTGGCTATCCCTCCCTATATTATTCTGCTAAGGTACCATTCCAGTTTTGTACCGAAAATAAGGTCCCATTAACACCAACCTACACATTTGGGGTGCCTACAGGTTCAGCATAACCCAATGCGTAAGCGAAACGCACTCACGTACTCTTTAAATGCCTCACAATTAAATAAATACCTTAAAACATGTATATTTACAATGAAATAATGAAAGAATGCAACGCGGTAACCATGGTAACAGAATCTCACAGGTCCATCTATTTCTGTAAGACGCAATGCAATTCCAATTATTACATTACTAGCTTGCCACGGTGGGTGAGTGGATAGCGTGTCGGTCTACTAACCCCAAGATTGCAGGTTCGCCCCTGGCCGTGGTAAGTGATTTTTGAAAGGCGGCAAAAATACGATACGCATGTCATACGATGTTGGCATGTTAAAGAACCCATTTGAATTCAGTAGGCCGAGTTCATAATGGCAAAATTAATCTCGGGAGTTTCCGCCAGCACAAAGTTCCTCATTTCTCTACTAGAAAGCGCTATAGTGTTCAAGGAGATTAGATATCTAACATCTAACCTCCATGACTTTCGTAGTCAAGGAACTACGAAATTCGACATGCAAGCTACCCTCTGGGTGTCAAATAGCAAAGCTTGCACCAGGCACCCGAGGCCATACGATATTATTATTATTATCACATTACTGTGAAAGTTTCCAGACGGTTATAAGGTTAGCACTGAACCAAATTAAGCTGTAAAATTCATCAATACATACAGTATAATGCGCTTAAGGGGGTCAATGGGCACTCGAGACTTTTTCACGCAATTTTCACGTGTGAGTGTGGTACGAAAGGTCTTTTTCACCCGACTATAAAGGGTCTCCGAAAACCACATTTTAAGGCCCTTAAATTAATAGTGTCTGTGATATTCCCAGAAAACTAAACTACGGAATGACAAACACCTAACCACTGCACCAGTAGCTGAATTGATAAAGTCTGATTATCCATACCAAGAATAAATCAGTCATAGCATTCATGATTGAGATTTTTCGAAGTGTACTCTTTACAACTAGAATATTCGCGGGCGAAGCCGCGACGGGTAATGCTAGATGTAACAACTTTTAACATCGTTACATGAAGACTGCTACTATTTCGCAACGTCCTGGAGCTGGTGTATTTCGCAAGCACTCCTGCTACCAGCTAATTGGTTCCCAAATCTCTCGAACCTACATTTGTTGCCTGAGAAAGGAGCTGACGTTAATACCCTGGAAGATTGACATTTCTACGCTGCTGTTGTGAAGTGGACTGCTGCGCACAGTTTCCTAGAAACCCCTTTAAGCCCCATTAGTGGGTTGAGTTTCTACCCTGGGAACATTTCGTCGTAGCACTTCTGAGTAAACTCTTAAAGATTTGGGTCATGGCACCAGTTGTGGTACCAACATTTCTCTTGGACTATGTCGTTGTTATGGTGGTCTCCCCCCCCCCCCCCCCCCCCCAAGTTAGGTTGGCACGACCAAACTGTGCAGTGGAGAGGGGGTAGTCACGTTCGCCCTGGAAAGCAAGCCCTCAGCGAACAATAAGGGTCAGTATCCAGCCTTCTTGAATCTCACACGCAGAACTGGGAGTGTCGAAGACCCCTTCCCGGAGGAAATTTTCTTTTCCTCTGGGGAGAGGCATAAAACAGTATAGTATTGCTAAAACCTTATCTAACAGGGATCTGACAAAACTTTGAATTTGCTAAGACTGTTAATTCTAAAAACTTTCAATTTGACTCTCGTAGTGCATTTCCTAGCCACGTGTCGTGTGGCAATTCAGATATAAATTTAAGACATGTTTTAGGTTAAGGCATTTTGGAAGGGGATGTGGTCCTCCTCATTTTGGGTTGCATTATTTCAGGGTGGGGATTTCTTCATTATTTAGTTTCCGTATTGCTCTTAAGGGTGGGTGTTGGCTTTAACTTTGTCAGAACGGCTCCTCGCCAACTCAGTTGACAGGTGTCCTTCAGACGGTCTGGTCGTATTAAGTGACTTGTTTGGTTGTGTCAAACAACTTTGTTTTCTGGAGTAGCTTTTGCGTTACTTCATGTCGTTATTTCCTTTCATACTATTTGGGGGAATTACTTTAGTATTTTTAGTTGTGAATTATAATGCGGGAATACAAATCGTCACTTGGACGAGGGATGTGTTGGTTGAAACGCGTTTTAAATTCACGGGATTTTAATTTCGCGTCGCCCTAATCATAACCTACTGGGACCATATGTTTATTGTGTAGCATTTTTTATATTTAAGGTGTTACCTAGTTTAGTTGTTTGTAATACTTATGTTAATACAATGAGCAGTCATCTCCAGATTATGATTATTATTTGTGCATGAAGCTCAGCGGAAATGGTTACCTTGTTCCTTCCTCGGCATTTTGGATGGGAAATGTTCGCATTCGGTCTCAGGGTAAGTCCAGCCCTTCCAATTAACAGGCATGTCCTGGCATCGCCTATTTCCTGCCTTGATCTAAATTATTGAGGGCGTTTCTAAGACTACGAAAATAAGAACGCTCCCCCCCCCCCCCCCCCCATTCCTCCTTCGTGGCGAATGCCGCTGGGCGTGTGGGGCTCCCTCCCGGTTGCCTTAGTGTCACCGAATTAATTACTTCTTTTAATTATGCTAATTTTGGTCACATCAAGGTTGGGAAGAGGTGAGGTGCGACATCTAAACTGGGTAATCGTTTTGCTTTTGTTTGTGTTGATGGTTTCTCTCGCTTTTCGTGGATTTTTCCCACTAGAAATTGTGACTCTGCTACTGTCATAAGATTTTTAAAGTCTGCTTTCTCTTCCTTCGGTCCTAGTCAATACCTGGTGTCAGATAATGCCAAGGCTTTTGTTTCTCATCAGTTCAGAAAATTTTGTTTTGATTATTCTATTTCCCATGTCACCACGACACCTTATTACCCCAACCCTAGTTTGGCAGAGAGAGTTAACCGAAATTTGAGAGCTGCGCTTATCGCATATCATCGTGATAATCATACCAAGTGGGATTCGTCATTACATTGGTTACCCTATGCCTTCAATACTGCTGAGCATGAATCCCATGGGAAAACGCCATTCTCACTTATGTATGCGTTCGTCCCAAATTCCCTTCTCTGTGGTCACTTCATGATCTGCTTCCTGACCAACCCTCTTCTGATCGTGTCAGAGAAATCTGGAAGGAGGCCAAAGCTGCTATAAAGATCTCGCATGATAAGCTGGCTAAGAGATATAATTTGGGCCGAAAACAGGGTGGATATTCTGTCGGAGATTTTGTGTATGCAAAAAACTTCTGGGCTAAGGCCCCAGGTCGTCAGGTATCAGGTAAACTGCAGCCAAAATATGAGGGCCCCTATGAGATTCTGTCCTTTCCTTCTGAAGTAACCGTGTTATTAGAGGATCTGTCTAGGAAACGTGTTTTTAGAACTCATATATCGAATTGTAAACCTGCTAGTGAACGAGAAACTCGAGGTGTGTAAAAGGTGAAATTATGATGTTCTATTTCTTGTGAGTGCGATGGTATGAAGTTCAGGGCGATGGGAGATGGTCTAGTTGTTCCGCTGAAGTCAAATCTCTTATGTCATCTTTTGTAATCCTCAAGAAAGGCTGTGATCTGCTTCTGTTAGCTGAGTTTTGTTCATCGTATTCGTGGTTGATATTTTGAGTAAAATTTTTTTTTTTGATGATTTAGTGATAATTTTGTTAGGTTGGTGGTGAAATTTTGATTTTATGTGAAAATAAGGTGTGATGCTTCAGAGTGATGCTCATTTCGGTGTGTTGTTCAGTTGTTGACGTGAGGGCTATAGAAATTGTATTTGTGATCTGGGAAACCTTCGGGCTACCATCTCTTGTCGGTTGAAAATGTATCTAGTTCAGGTTGGTCAGTGGGTTATTCGTAATCTGCAGCTTGATCTGTTAGACTGCTGACTTGCTAATATTGTTACAACTTGCACCTGATTGTAGTTCGGAAATGTAATTCTTGCCTTCCCCGTGAACTCGGGTGTGAATATTTTAAAATTGTGGAACGTCAGTTTCGAGCTGATGGCCAAGCTGAGGCGTCAGTCAGTTGTTCTCTGCATTGAATTTGTGTCACCTTGAAGTCGTCGTCCCTATTTTGGAGAAATTTTGAGCTAATTATCATTTGGCGAACTCGTTCTTGTTCTGTGCAAGGTGCACTTTCCTTTGGGGACAGTAATCGCCCCGTGCTTTTGAGAATTTATCATCTTGTCGCATCTGTGACCATGTAGTTCTGTATTTTGGAAATGCTGTGGCATGTTAGGGACCGTAAGGTTGAAGCAATTGTAATTTTGAGGATATTAATTGCCTCGTGCTTATTGAAATGTGTCAGATGACACCTGTCGGTGTTTGTAGTAATTATGCGAAACCCTGTATCGGACTATGGTAGTCGTTTGGTGTCCGTGAGTTGTGTAGGGCATGACATTATTGGTAATTTGTGTTTTTTTTTAATGGTGGGCCACGTTCATTTTGGTGTGTTTTGAAAATTGGTTGGTGCCAACTTATATTTGTGTCTGGTTCTGCTGAGCTATGTGCTTTGCAAGTAGAATTAGAGTGTTGCCTGTGTGCAGGGCTGGTAGTTGTTGTTGGTTTAATATTAGTTAGGTTCCGTGCCTAGAAGAGGCGGTCAACCTGTTCTTCATTTTTGGGAAGATGTTTTTTTTTAGATTTGGAGTTATCCATGCGTCACGTTATGTGAGGTCGTTCTCAATATGGGTGCGATCACCTTGGTGTTCTGAGTTCGACGGGTCATCCTCCAGAAGTTTATTAAGAACTGTGGACTGGTAGGGTGCGTTGGCAAGTTGCGATGAGGTCATTTTGTGAGATTTGGTTAAATGATGGTATGCAAATCGGTTGACCATGTGTGTGTCAGGCTGTTGAACGTGGTCCCCATTAGTTTCTAGTCTCGTGGAAAGTAGTTGCTGTTTTCTGCCGTTCGTCGGATGGCCACCGTGGATGGTTAGGGGCAGTGACTGGTGAAATGAGGCAGAGACTTTATATTTAATCATGTCTTTTATGTATCACAAACCTATGACGATCCTTGGTTTTAATTTTGGTATGTTGTGCATATTTAAATGTTTTCTCTGTACTCAAAATGTTCTGTATTCGTGCGGTGCTGCGTTAGCCCATCCGAGTAAATGTAAATTCCTTTTTATATTGTTTCGCTGTTTTGGCAGGGTACCAGTGGGGGTCCCCTTGATTTCCCGTCTCAAGGAGGGGGTTTTCTCTTTCATTTTAAGGGGTTTGGTAGGATATTTTTGAGAATTCTGTAAAATTTTGCTTGTGTATTCCTGGTAACCTCTATGAGTATTCATAATTTTAGTTTAGTTATACTATTTGGTAATGGTGGTTAAATTTTTTACATTTTCTTAACTCAAAATCAGTCTTCTCGTGTGGTCAGATGCCCTCTCGTGTGATACTCCCACCCCCTTCAGTGAACATTTTAGTGATACCCTGAAGACCCACTCACTTGTGAGGAACTTTGATTAAGGCCTCAAGCACCCCGGATACAACTTAAACAACTGCTTACTGAGTTTCAGTGACGTACAAATGTGGTGTGACTTTCCTCATCTGTTCTCAGATGACATAACCTTGCTTAAGGCTAGCATGCTAGTCTGGAGCCACCCGTTCCCGCTAAGGGAACCTAAATTGAATTTATTCTGCTGTAGTAATGGTGTGCTTCAGTTGGGAAATTTCATGTGGGACGTGTACTCTCAACCTGGGCCCAGGTTGACAGTACCATACCAAGTTCGATGGCATCCTCCTTCCTGAGGGGTTGTACTTCGAGATCTGCTGGCGGAGTTCGGAGGTAACTTTTCATCTGCCAGATGCCCAGCGACTCACCACCATTCCTGCTGTTCTCACCCCATCGTCTTCTTTGGGAGGGCGAGGATGTAACAACTTTTAACATCGTTACATGAAGACTGCTACTATTTCGCAACGTCCTGGAGCTGGTGTATTTCGCAAGCACTCCTGCTACCAGCTAATTGGTTCCCAAATCTCTTGAACCTACATTTGTTGCCTGAGAAAGGAGCTGACGTTAATACCCTGGAAGATTGACATTTCTACGCTGCTGTTGTGAAGTGGACTGCTGCGCCCAGTTTCCTAGAAACCCCTTTAAGCCCCATTAGTGGGTTGAGTTTCTACCCTGGGAACATTTCGTCGTAGCACTTTTGAGTAAACTCTTCAAGATTTGGGTCATGGCACCAGTTGTGGTACCAACATTTCTCTTGGACTATGTCGTTGTTATGATGGTCTGCCCCCCCCCCCCCCCCCAAGTTAGGTTGGCACGACCAAACTGTGCAGTGGAGAGGGGGTAGTCACGTTCGCCCTGGAAAGCAAGCCCTCAGCGAACAATAAGGGTCAGTATCCAGCCTTCTTGAATCTCACACGCAGAACTGGGAGTGTCGAAGACCCCTTCCCGGAGGAAATTTTCTTTTCCTCTGGGGAGAGGCATAAAACAGTATCGTATTGCTAAAACCTTATCTAACAGGGATCTGGCAAAACTTTGAATTTGCTAAGACTGTTAATTCTAAAAACTTTCAATTTGACTCTCGTAGTGCATTTCCTAGCCACGTGTCGTGTGGCAATTCAGATATAAATTTAAGACATGTTTTAGGTTAAGGCATTTTGGAAGGGGATGTGGTCCTCCTCATTTTGGGTTGCATTATTTCAGGGTGGGGATTTCTTCATTATTTAGTTTCCGTATTGCTCTTAAGGGTGGGTGTTGGCTTTAACTTTGTCAGAACGGCTCCTCGCCAACTCAGTTGACAGGTGTCCTTCAGACGGTCTGGTCGTATTAAGTGACTTGTTTGGTTGTGTCAAACAACTTTGTTTTCTGGAGTAGCTTTTGCGTTACTTCATGTCGTTATTTCCTTTCATACTATTTGGGGGAATTACTTTAGTATTTTTAGTTGTGAATTATAATGCGGGAATACAAATCGTCACTTGGACGAGGGATGTGTTGGTTGAAACGCGTTTTAAATTCACGGGATTTTAATTTCGCGTCGCCCTAATCATAACCTACTGGGACCATATGTTTATTGTGTAGCATTTTTATATTTAAGGTGTTACCTAGTTTAGTTTGTAATACTTATGTTAATACAATGCGCAGTCATCTCCAGATTATGATTATTATTTGTGCATGAAGCTCAGCGGAAATGGTTACCTTGTTCCTTCCTCGGCATTTTGGATGGGAAATGTTCGCATTCGGTCTCAGGGTAAGTCCAGCCCTTCCAATTAACAGGCATGTCCTGGCATCGCCTATTTCCTGCTTTGATCTAAATTATTGAGGGCGTTTCTAAGACTACGAAAATAAGAACGCCCCCCCCCCCCCCCATTCCTTCTTCGTGGCGAATGCCACTGGGCGTGTGGGGCTCCCTCCCGGTTGCCTTAGTGTCACCGAATTAATTACTTCTTTTAATTATGCTAATTTTGGTCACATCAAGGTTGGGAAGAGGTGAGGTGCGACACTAGAGTTCGATTAATCGATTAGTAGTCACGAGAAGAGAAAATGAGAGTTCAACGCTTAAGTTGAGTTACACTTATTTTCGGAACGTTGTATAGAAATCTATATAAGTTACTATTTCCCTAGCTTGCCACGGTCGGTGAGTGGTTATCGTGTTGGACTACCAACCCCACCCAAACTTGCAGGTTCGCTCCTGGCCGTGGTAAGTGATTTTTTTTGAGAGGCGACAAAAATACAACACCAAGTCATACGTTGTTGGCAAGTCAAGGAACCCATTCGAATTCAGTAGGCCGTGTTCATAATGGCAAAATTAATCTCGGGAATTTCCGCCAACACAAAGTTCCTCATTTCTCCACTAGAAAGCGCTATAGTGTCAAGGAGCTTAGATGTCTAACCTCCTTGACTTTCATAGTGCTTCAAGGAACAACGAAATTCGACATGCAAGCTACCCTCTGGGTGTCAAATAACAAAGTTTGCACTCGGCACCCGAGGCCATACGATATTATTATTAACACTATTTCCCTAAATATACAAAGTTATGTTAACAATAAGAGTCAGTGACAGTGGAACGACAAACATCAATCAAATTGGGAAGGGATTCGAAAAAAGAAAACGAAGAGTTTCCAGCAAGGATTTTGAATGTTTACAATTATTTATTTTTCGTATGGCTTTTAGTGCCGGGAGTGTCCGAGGACATATTCGGCTCGTCTGAGTCTGTAGCTGCTTCCAGCAGACACCCTTAGGGTGAGCTACAAGTTCCGTTCAATTTCAAGTAGTTCCAACTTTCGCTACCTGATGACACTGATAACTAGTGGTGAACGTCGGAACTTTGATAGAGCGTTCCGACGAAATCTAACCTAAAAATTAAGCTTCACCAGCTTTACTTCCCCTCCGAAGGAAGGCATACTGAAGGATTTTTAACGCTCTTAAAAAATCCGAATACTTCGGCCGGGTTTGAACCCGCTATCTTGGGCACAGCAGTTAGCATGCTACCAACTACGCCACCGAAGCCGCAATCTAAATCGTAATTGCCTCTGGTGATCCCTGAGCGAAATCAGTGACGCTGCCTCTGTACTTTCTTTTAGGACACTTGGTGATGATATGCTGGATGGTCTGCTTATGGGCACCGCAATCACAGTTAGGTGAAGGAATTACTTTCCATTTATAATGGAAGTCTGCACAGTTGCCATGACCCGTACCAATCCTGCTGAGAGTTGACCATGGTTTCCGAGGAAACTCAAATCCAGGTGACAGCGATGATCTAATGCGTGGTAAGGTTGATCCAGGCCTAGTATCCTGTCTTCCCTGCCATTCTTTAGTTATGCTGAACCAGGGGCGTATATAAGGGAGGTGCTGAGGGGTTTCCAGCCCCCCCCCCCCCCCGAAAGAAACCAATAAAAATAAAGAAAGTGTTGTTTTGGTAAGTGCATAAAATAATTGTACATTTGGTTGTACCCTAATCTTAACTTATTGGCTAAGTTATAAACAATACTAAGATTGAAATTATACTAACTCGTGGTGTAGTGGCTAGCATTCTTGTCTGCCGCCCCGGAGCCCCGAATTCGATTCCCGGGTCTGCCAAGAAATTTTAATTTTAGTTTGAGGGCTGAAACGGGGTACACTCAGCCCTGTGAGGCAAAACTGTGAGTTCCACAGTACGGTAAAAACAAAAACCTCTTTACCTTTCTGCTTAGTAAATTGACAAATATTTAGATATTTGCCATTCATACTCCATAGATCATAATAGAAAATTTAAGTATAAAATTTTATTTGTGTGTTGTGTTTTATTTAACAACTTCTTTTGTATTGCCAGTATACACACTTTTAATCTTATCTAAAATAATTACAAAAAGTTATATGAGCGCTCTATGATATTGGTTGATATTTCTGGGAATTTTGCGGTGATAATCCCCTGACAATACTCACAATTTTCCAGGATAGACAGCCCTCCCCCCGAAAAAAAAATTGTATATACGCCCCTGTGCTGAACTTAATATTCTCCAAGTCTATTGCAGTCCTTGTTGATAGATTTCGAGATCTTAGACGAATCAGGCAAACATCAGCGATGCCACAGTATATTGGTAGTTGTGGATTATTCATCGTTTTCTTGAACTCCCTGATGAGAGCGCTTTTACGTCGAAGATCTGGTGGAGAATGTGGCTGAGGATAGGTAGACAATGTGTGGGTGTAGACCTTATAGTGCCAGTGATTAGGCGCATGGTGGTGTTGAGCAAGGGAACATTATATCATTTCAAATGATCTTGTCGACTTCATCGTTATGCTTTGGTCTACCGTTATGCGTTACGGTTACGGCGTGTATGACGTCCTCATGTTGTTCAGTGCATATGCACCGAGTCTGAGTTTACTCCTGGGGTCTGGCGTTATGCGATACGGCGACGGCGAGTGCGTGACGTCATGCAGCAGAGTGTACCTCCCGCTCTCCGTTCCCCGTGCGGGAAGACTAAGTTAATGGGTAATGGAGTCTGTTGAATCTGAGTTTACTCCTGGGGCCTGGCGTTATGCGATACGGAGACGGCGAGTGCGTGACGTCATGCAGCAGAGTGTACCTCCCGCTCTCCGTTCCCCGCGCGGGAAGACTAAGTTAATAGGTAATGGAGTCTGTTGAATCTGAGTTTACTCCTGGGGCCTGGCGTTATGCGATGCGGAGACGGCGAGTGCGTGACGTCATGCAGCAGAGTGCACCTACCGCTCTCCGTTCCCCGCGCGGGAAGCCTAAGTTAAAGGGTAATGGAGTCTGTTGAATCTGAGTTTACTCCTGGGGTCTGGCGTTATGCGATACGGAGACGGCGAGTGCGTGACGTCATGCAGGAGAGTGCACGGGAAGCCTAAGTTAATGGGTAATGGAGTCTGCTGAAAGAGCCCTCCTGAGCCTTTCTAACATGTGTAGCATGAGTCATTTGAAATGATATCAAGTTTTCACAAAGAAGTTACACTATACCATGTGATATAATTACTTTAATTAATTAAATGTCTGTTTAGACCACCTCGTGGCGCATTGTTGGCTGTCACCCCCGAGGTACCGGGTTCGATCCCCGGCTCTGCCAAGAATTTAAAAGTCTTGGTATGGTCTGGTACGGGGTCTCCCAGCCTCGTGATGCAAAATGGGAACCTTCCGGATGCTATGGCAGGAGGAGGAGTGGAAACGAACTGGCCACCCTACCATACGCAAACTCCGGCTTGGGACGCCTGGTTAGTGATGCCATGACGAAGCCAAGGGCTCTAATTCAGGTCGCCTACGTCCCTGGAGGGGATATGGCACTCTAATTATATTAATTAAATGTCTGTTTTCCTTCTGTGATAGCGTAGCAAAAGGAGCGAAGTAATCGAGAAGCCAATCGATCACTTATTCAATTAAACATGAAGGTTATCGGCCCCTAATGGTTTGAGTGATAGTGAAAGATGAGAACATTGTGAGGTTTGAAGCCATTTTTCAGTGTTGCCTAAGTAAACAAAAGTTTGGTGCTTTTCAGTCGGTCAACAAGGATGTACCCAAATAGAGCTGGGTTATGCCCTAATCCTGAAATAAATTACATGAGATTAATAAATACACTAGGATGACCAGTTTCGATCGTCAAGCGATCATCATCAGATCCATTACACTTAGGCTATAACATCTATGTTTGAGAATATAGGTGTAAAATATATACAATATTGTTGCGTGTTACCGCGGGCCGGCAGGAGGCTCCCGAGGGGAGGGGCAGTGTGACAGTCTAGTGGTCTTGGACAAACCCCGTTGGACAAACCCCGCAGGGGAAGGGAGAGAGTGCCCACACCCTCTCGGTTCCTCCCACGGCCATACATTAACAGAGCACCTGTGAGTCAGTGCGAGCCGGCCAGAGAATACGCGAAAATTCTGGATGTGGAACCAACCAGAACAGACTCAATGCGGCAATGGGTTGTGACATTTCGAACTTTCCAGGCCAGGGACTGATCCGATATAAACCAGCGAGCCGCGGCGAGGAGGCAGTGTATTGCAGTGTATTGGGCAGTGCATTGGACGGTGTATTGGACAGTATTGGTCAGCGTTAGTGTGTATTGAAGTGTTGTCGAGTGAGTGCGTACGGAGCAGTACAGCGATTATTACTGGACGTCTACGGTAACAGAGTGGAAGCCTGTCTGCCAGGGCGCAACTTTGAGTCAGGACTGTGAGTGCATGGAGGTGTCGCGGTGCTTCGTGGAATACGTGGTCGTGGGATCGACACGGGACGAGCAAGAGCGCACAAGGAGCAGCAAGTGGACTCTGGAAGTAAGTAAGTGGCAGGGGCAAGGCTGTAGAGAACCTGTGTAGACTGTACGTGTGAGTGTAAGCTGGAACACTGTAACGCCTCACGGACAGAGAGAACATAAATAGCGAGGACAGTGGTGTGAGGGTAAATGTGGAAACTAATAGTGACCAGTAGTGTTTTCTGAAGTTAGACTCAGTGTGTGTGTGTGTGTGTGTGTGCACTGTGTATGTTTGTGGGCTGCAATAAAATTATATTTCGTTAAAGGAACAATTGTGTTTGTGCTTTCGCCCACCGTAATCCAGTTAACGTAAGTGCCACTAGGGGGGTGGCACGTAACAACTGGTGTCAGAAGCCGGATTACGAACTCAAGCAAGCACAACACCTGAAGGTCCTAGGTTCAAAATCGTGCAGGTCATTGTATTACAGTTCATTATTCTCCTGCGAGTGCATGCCCGTCACAAGTCAGACAAATAAAATGGATGCGCAAATACAACTCCTGCTAGAAAAGTTAACTTCCAAGATAGAGGACGTGGAAAAGAAAATGACAGAACATTTCGAAAAAGTGGGTAAGAAAATGACGGAACATTTTGAAAACCTGGGAAAGAAAATGGTGATATATTCAGAAAATTTGGAAAAGAAAATTGGGGAAAGTTCCGAAAATTCTGACAAGAAAATGGAGCAGGGAACTAGTCAGGACGAGCTGAAATATGATCTGAAATCAAGACCGGAGTATAACAAGCTTGGAGGTGATATGGAAAGTGGCGCAGCAGAGGACGCTGATGGCCAAGACAAACAGTTCGTGGAGTCCGGAATGCTCAGCGAGTCAGGGACGAGCCACTGGGAAGCGTCACGGGCATGGAAATCGGGCAGAGACTTAGCAGCTCTGACGACAGGAACAGCGTCACGAGTGTGAGGACACCGCACGTCGATGAGGCTTCATCATGGCAGATCTTCGGGACCGGGTTCGACACTGTGGCGAACCATGCCAGGTGTACGCTGGAGGACGGAGCCGTTCAGCTCATCACAGGACTTCGCCTGGCGGATGTGCTACACGACGTCCGGACGGGGACTGGGTACAACGGGATCGTCGCGACGCTGGAGGAGCATCGTGGGGACAACCAGCTACCTGCCCTGTACCACCTACGGCTAGAAGGGAGGAACGGGCGCGCGAGTAAGTCAATTGAAGAGCTCGCGCTGGCTGGCTCGCCTCCCGAGCACGTGCACCGAGAGGCGGCGTACATCTTCGTGGATGGGCATTGCGACGCCATGGTACGTGAGTATTCGATGCTCAGTGGAAAGCGCTACCCAAGGCAGGTAAAGACGATCGTGTTGGGAATGGCGGCGGCGAAGAGGACAGCATGGGTGACGCCACCGAGGAGGAGTAACGCCGCTGGAGACGAAGAGGCGGTGGAGGTTGGCTACCCTCCACCAAAGCAGCGTAAACCACCACTGGGACTCCGTTGCAGCAGGAAAGTCACCTGTTGGCTACGGAGTGAAAGAGGCCATCTAATATAGCAGCTGTCGGCGAGGAACAGCCTCACGGTTAGAAAAGCGAGTGACGGCCAGCCTAAACAGGGGCTTGTCAGCGCCGTCAATGCCACCCCCTCAGACCTTGGACAGCCTTTACGATGAACAACTCGAGGCGAGTTGCTTTAAGGAGGGGAGCAGTGTTGCGTGTTGCCGCGGGCCGGCAGGAGGCTCCCGGGGGGAGGGGCAGTGTGACAGTCTAGTGGTCTTGGACAAACCCCGCAGGGGAAGGGAGAGAGTGCCCACACCCTCTCGGTTCCTCCCACGGCCATACATTAACAAAGCACCTGTGAGTCAGTGCGAGCCGGCCAGAGAATACGCGAAAATTCTGGATGTGGAACCAACCAGAACAGACTCAATGCGGCAATGGGTTGTGACATTTCGAACTTTCCAGGCCAGGGACTGATCCGATATAAACCAGCGAGCCGCGGCGAGGAGGCAGTGTATTGCAGTGTATTGGGCAGTGCATTGGACGGTGTATTGGACAGTATTGGTCAGTGCTAGTGTGTACTGAAGTGTTGTCGAGTGAGTGCGTACGGAGCAGTACAGCGATTATTACTGGACGTCTACGGTAACAGAGTGGAAGCCTGTCTGCCAGGGCGCAACTTTGAGTCAGGACTGTGAGTGCATGGAGGTGTCGCGGTGCTTCGTGGAATACGTGGTCGTGGGATCGACACGGGACGAGCAAGAGCGCACAAGGAGCAGCAAGTGGACTCTGGAAGTAAGTAAGTGCCAGGGGCAAGGCTGTAGAGAACCTGTGTAGACTGTACGTGTGAGTGTAAGCTGGAACACTGTAACGCCTCACGGACAGAGAGAACATAAATAGCGAGGACAGTGGTGTGAGGGTAAATGTGGAAACTAATAGTGGCCAGCAGTGTTTTCTGAAGTTAGACTCAGTGTGTGTGTGTGTGTGCACTGTGTATGTTTGTGGGCTGCAATAAAATTATATTTCGTTAAAGGAACAATTGTGTTTGTGCTTTCGCCCACCGTAATCCACTTAACGTAAGCGCCACTAGGGGGTGGCACGTAAAAATATGTACAATTATTTAGTTGCAGTGTTGGTAATGCAACTGTCGGTGTATGCTAAATGTAGTATTATCTAATGTTAGATGACATTCTAAAATGGTGATAAAAATCCGGAACTTGTCTGTTTGGGGTGATTATATGGTTATACAAAATCGACTATGGTTATACTGTAATAATACAGGCTGATACTTATCCGGTTGTCTTCCTAACTGGAACTCCCAAGCAGTTTCGTGTTCACTCTGACACCAGTTATAGTCGACTAACCCGGGTGTTAACTAGGCGGAACTGGTTTTTCCCTTTTGTTCCTATGTTCTTTCTGAGGTCAGTGCCATGTTTATTTGTGTGACGTTGCCAAATCTAGATAAGTAAGTATGTTATTGAATACGGGAAGATCTACAACTATTAAAGACCGTGGAACTATCTTCGCCACGCGTGGACTAAAAAACTATTCAAACTAAGCGGTACACGGTCTATTGAAGACGTCCCTGCACCTTTAATACTGCCGCGCATATCGGCCTAGGTTTATTGCAGAAAAAAGTACATAGTACACCTGATCCAAATAGCATTTACCTATAACCCAGCTCTAATTGGGTACATTCGTGTTGACCGACTGAAAAGCACCAAACTTTTGAAAGATAAGAATGTAATGTTAACTACAGGGTGGGTGGGAAGTAACTAGATATTGAAATTGACATATAACTTATATGTTTGCAGTTATGTATTTGAAATTAATACAGTATGTACACTGTTATAAGGGAATATGATTGCATGCCATACAATTCCATTGCATTTTGATGTAGGCATCTGTGGCGTCAAACGACCTGGAATCAAATCCACGGTTTTCTGGAGGAAGTTGTGTGGGACGATGGTAAGAACATCCCGAATCCATGCTTCCAATTCGTCCAATGTGCGAGGATTCGTCTGTTTCACCTCCTCTTTTGCCCAGCCCCATAAAGAAAAGTCACAGGGTGTGAGGTCTGGACTTCTTGCAGGCCATTCATGAGATGCACGTCTCCCCAGCTAAAGTCCTAGAAACTTCTCATCCTACCACTTCCGCACGACATTTGCAAAATGAGGCATGAAGATAATGTCGGCGGTATTTTCCCATCCGGATATCGTGGGCGAAACGTTGTCCTGAAGCATTTGAAGATAGCGTTCCCCGTTAATTGTGTCACGCAAGAGATATGGGACGGTGACATTTGTAGCCGTTATTCCACACCACACGGTCACTTTTGGAAGAGACTGCACCGTAACTCCAGGATCCTGTGCCACCTAGGAATGGCAATTGTGCCGATTGACAAAGAACGAAGCGCGAAGCAATCTGCGCTCATTCTCTTACTGTCAGGCGATCGGCCATCTTTGCTATTGTTGAGACAACCCCTCTCGTCGCCACCGTCGGTAGGTACTACATGGCATGAAAATTCACTATCCTATTTAATGTTCTGTATGTTTCCGCTATTTCCAATATTATTCCATCAATATGAAACACTTAGTGGCCATTTAAAAATACCTAGTTACATCCCGCCCATGGTAGCATGCTGAGTTTCTATGCCCAAGATAGCGGGTTCAAACCCGGCCGAAGCCGTCGAATTTTTTAAGAGCGTTAAAAATCCCTCAGTATGCCTTCCTTCGGAGGGGAAGTAAAGCGGTCCCATGTCACAGATTTATGGCATGTTAAAGAACCTTCCACTAATTACACCTGTGTGAAGCTAAATTGGATAGGCTAGGAATGTAAACAACGCTCTTAGGTTTCTACGTTCGTTGCCAAGAGCCAACTTTGGTGGTGTCTAGTAACTAAATTCTGAACTAGACCTAGAAGTCGTTGACGGTGGCGTTTGGCGGCTAAAGTAGGAACTATTTCAAAAATTCTAAGTTGCAGCTTGTACTTAAATTAAAAAACAGATACACTAATACAGCGATCACAATTATAAGACCGGTTATCAGACAGATTCTACGCACACCCAAAGTACACGGGGCTACATGACCGCGTTGTCGCAGCCCCTAAACTGAGGAACCAACGATCCCTGTTTAACTAAAACCACTCTTACAACTAATACTAACTACAGACTTACTAGAAGAAGAAATGGAAAACAAAAAGAGAATAAGGCAAATAAAGGACAGGAAGAAAAGAAATGCCCTCAACCCTCAAAGAATGGGTGACTTGGAAAGAAGGAGAGCCATGAAAAGCAGATAGGAGAGGGCCCGCCACAGAGGCAATGGAAAAAGGGGGAAAAACCGGACCCAGTTCAGGAATCCCTCGGGGTAACCAACTCCTGAACTCACCAGCCGTGAGCCCTTGAGGGTGTAGCACTATCGAGGGTGCACCAGAACTGGTGGGGCTACACACACCCTGCCTCCTTAAGGGCCTTGAGCAGAAGACTGGAGATATGAAGAGAACAGAAGAGATCTGACCCCTCGAGGATTGAGGGATCAGAAAGATGAGACAAGGGCCCATCAAGGCGGGAAAGTGAAAGACTCCCTAGGCCTCGGATACCCAAATACAGTCGTGGTCGGAAAAGAACAAGAGTTGACCAAGGGAGGTCGATAGGAAAGATGACAGAGAGGAGCCCGGCACAAGTAAGGGGAAGTAATGCCAAACTCAGGTGGGGCCCCATGGTCGCCAACCCACGTCTCACTAGTCATGATACCCTGCGGGAACCAATGGATTAATCGTTATTTGTAGCTATTGATCGATTTTTCGAGAACTCAAAATAATGGATTAGCAGTGAATGCGCACTGCGAGGCGGTGAATGGGTCAAGCATTCCTCCGAAGGTCATCGTACTTGTGCGTAGTCACGGCTCTGGATATTGTCTACGTATTCATTAGGGTCACACCGACATCTGATTGGCGAGCGACAACATCGCACTTCGTGTACGTGGGTGTGTAGGAGGCATTTGCCTGGAGTACGAGTGCTTCCAGGATTGCTCACGTGGGAATCGAACTCTTCCAAGTTTTTGTCTCAAGAAGCTAAGAGTAACCAGTTCCAGCCCTCAGACGAGAATTATATGTCTTGGCAGAACCGGGGTTCGAACTCGGAGCTCCACAGGCGACAGCCAACAATGCTAGCCGCTACACCACCAGAAGGTCTCTCAGAAATTTAAAGAAAGAGAGATCCCATTGCAAAATGAATAGTTCAGAACCGTCAAATCCCGAGCTTTAAGTCCTTGAGGGTTATTCCGTCTCGTGGTCACAAGGGAGCACCGTCTAGCAATTCAATAAATGAGGTCATCGAAAAGAAATGTTAAGGGTCATTAATGCAGGAAAACTAAATAGTCGCAAGGCCTTCGGGGTCAGAAATGAACAAGCGTTGCCCAAGAAAGGTTGGAGGAAGCAATGCTGGAGTCCCACGGTCACCAACCTGCTCGAGTCCAAGCTCTATGAACTTGCGGGGTGAGGAGAAAGAGCAGGGAAGGGTCGGGCGTGAAGAGAAGGATCTGTCAACAGCCCACCGTGATATATGGTATTCCTTTCTATTCCAATACTGCTAACATTCGGCCGTTGCTCATACCACTGTGGTGTTAGGAATGACTGAGTGAGTCACCGACCAATGTATTAGGTCTGTTACTATGCACGGACCGAGAAACCTCATCACTCGTCAACACCACTATTACTCATAGTCCGCGATGCACATTCCTCTCAGGTTCACGCAGCTTAGACTCGAGCAGTATGTCCCATAAAATGTTAGCATGGAGCGTGGATACCATCCGTCAGAGAGCTTCACTACTGTAAAGTTCGACAGTTGGTAGCCCTTCAGGCGAGCAATTCAATGTTCAGAAACCTCCTTTAACCTCCTGAAACAGTTATAATTTATTACCATTTCAACATTATTGACTATGGCTAGTAATATTATAAGGTCAATAAGAAAATCCTTGAAACATGTCATTACGTCATAGAACGATGTCATAGACCACACCTTCCATGAGCACTATTCCTTTTCGATGTATTTCCGTTGTTTTCTCCACTTTTCCAAACGTTTGTTACGAGGTGCCGGCATGATGACACGCGGTAGACTGATGAGTGTTCGCCGGAAACTGAACAATATCCTGTCAATTAGATTAGCAGTTTGCCTTTATCATTTTAAATGATTTAGTCGACTTCGTCGTTGCGTTACGGCAACGTTACGAAATGTACCGAGAATGCACTGAGGTGTGTGACGTCATAGTACCGCTTGGTGCAAATGTGAAATGAAAATCCACAGCCTGCTTCCAGTCTCCGACTGGGTCAGGAATGGAATGAATGAAGCCCCCATCTAGCGGCGAGGATATGAACTGTGCCGGCTGCCGAGGCCTGACGCACTCCTCTGGGGCAATGATTAAATGAATGACAGATGAAATGAAATGATAGTGGAGTGTGTTGCTGGAATGAAATTTTGACAGGGAAAACCGGAGTACCCGGAGAAAAACCTGTCTGCCTCAGTTTTGTCCAGCACAGATCTCACATGGAGTGACCGGGATTTGAACCACGCACCCAGCGGTGAGAGGCCGGCGTCCTGCCGCCTAAGCCACGGAGGCTTGTCTTGGTGCAAATGTACTCAGTTCAATGTTGAGCTCTGGCGTTACGTTACGGCAACGTCACGAAATGTACGGAGAATGCACTGAGCTGAGTGACGTCATAGTACCGCTTGGTGCAAATGTACTGAGTTCACTGTTGATGATGACGATAATTGTTATTTTAAGGGGCCTAACATCTAGGTTATCGGCCCCTAATGATCTGGGTGATAGCGAAAATGAGAATGAAATGGAAACCAGAACGAAAATTATGTGAGACGGAAAATACGTACAAAGAGAAACTCAGATGGAAACAACTCACAATATGGTCTTACAAAAGGGAATTTAGAACGAAAAGGTTCACAAAAAGAATAGATTGAAAAAGACCCACAAAACGTAGGCTAGATTGAAAATACGTACAAAATGCAAATGAGATCGAAATTACGTAAAAATGCAATTGAGGTTCAAAATACTTACAAAATGCAATTGAAATTGAAAATACACAATGCAATTCAGATTGAAATATCCCAGTTCCAATCCAAATTATTCACAAAGTGCAACTGAAACTCAAAATACTTACAAAATGCAATTGTAATTGAAAATGCTTACAAAATGTACGGTAGATTCAAACGACTCATGTGCATTGACAATACTTACAAAATGCAATTTAGATTGAAAATACCTGACAAAATGTAATTTAGATTCAAAATACCCACAAAATGCAATTGAGAATCAAAATATGTGCAAAATGCCCACCAAACAGAATGCAATTTAGATTCAAAATTCGTGCGAAATGTGGTTTTGGTTGAAAATACTTACAAAATGCAATTGACATTCAAAATACTCACTAAAAGGCCCGTCTACCTGCATTGAAAGACTTACTAAAAAGCAATTTAGATTGTCAATATTTACAAAATGCAATTGAGGTTGAAAACAATCGCGAGATGTAATTTAGATGGAAAGAACTTACAAAATGCAACGTATATCAAAAATGCCTTAAAAATCGCTAAAAGGTAATTTAGATACACGGTGAACCAAGTAACAAAAACAGTGCGGGGAATCTTAAAGAGAAAAGGAAATATAAGGAAAAGAGCAGAGGGTCCGCCCCAAAGGTAAGGGACAAAAGTGGAAAACGGACCCAGGTCAGGAATCCCTAGGGGTCGCCAACTCCCGAACTCACCAGCCGTGAGCCCCTGAGGGTGTAGCATTATCTAGGGTGCACCAGAAGTGGTGGGGCTACATACACCCTGCCTCCTTAAGGGCCTTGAGCACAAGGCAGGAGGTAAAAGGAAAAGAAAAAGAAGGCTGACCCCTCACAGAAGGAGGGTATCAGGAAAGATGAGACAAGGGCCAATTAAGGCGGGAAAGTGAAAGACTCCCCAGGCCACGGATAACCTAATACCGTCGGGGTCGGAAGAGAACAAGAGTTGACCAAGGGAGGTCGACAGGAAAGAAGACGGAGAGGAGCCCGGCACAAGTGGAAGCAATGCCGGACTCAGCTGGGGTCCCGTGGTCGCCAACCCACGTCCCACGAGATGTGAGCCCCTGAGGGGTTCACTGTTGAGCTCTGGCGTTACGTTACGGCAACGTCACGAAATGTACCGAGAATGCACTGAGCTGTGTGACGTCATAGTACCGCTTGGTGCATGTGTACTGACAAGGGAACTGATCGCGGTGTAAAATTCTGATCTGGTTGAAATTTCATACACAATAATCCTACAAAGTTGTACAATGACGTAGTGAAAACCGCATGGGCCGATTTCAATTTTGAACGCCAATATTGAACGCCGAAAATCTGCCGGACGACGGCATGAGCAAGGAGGTGAAGCTGACCTTCAATCCTAGCAGCACGCGATGGCTCCCGGCCATTAGGCAGCAACCTGCCGTGCTGCGATGCATTCCCCAGCTTAAACGTTTCCCTCACTCTTCTACCCTCACGATTAGAGTATAAAATGCAACATAATGTGATGATTTGCACTTGGCCATACTGTAATTAAATAAAACAACCTTTTATTTCTGTTTTACTCTTTGTAATCCTTGCAATAGTGAATGCTTACAAAAAATTGGTCAATACAAAGAGATTGCTTGCACCACGCGCACCTTGCAACACTTTTTATACACATATCGCAAGCATTTTGGATAGCATCATCCTTGAAACAAAATTGAACTGGGTTAGTAAAGCAAGCGGCTACTTTGTAGTACAATGTTGTACAATTTGTACAATGAGGTAGTGAAAACTGCACAGGCCACTTTCAGTTTTGAAAGCCAAAAACCCGCCGGGCGGTGGCATAAGCGAGGAGGTGGGGAGATATAAAGCTGACCTTCAATCCAAGCAGCACGCGATGGATCCATGCAGGACATACGCTACATGTAAAGGGAGACAAAAGAATTTTCACAGAAGCGCAATCGTTGAACTCATTAATACACAATTCAGCCTGTAACATCTGCCGATGGAGAACTGTTACCTAAACTGTTAGTTATGTTAAAAGAAAAGGACGGTGAATTTGGCCCTATTGTTAAAAGAACTTTGTTTACAGCAGATAATTTATTTCTATTGCCGTCCCCGTCCGGAAAGTTAACTAAAAAGTTACTTCGAAAGTGGTTACAAGATGTTTATTTTCAAACTGTACCAGACGACAGTATTTTACTCTTGGATTCGTGGACAACACAAAGTGAAGCAAATATATTAGCGTCAAAACCCGCCAACAAGACTATCATTGTTAAATCTATTCTCCAGAGAACTACTGGAATGATTCAGCCGTTAGATGTGCTTGGTTTCCGGATATGGAAACAATTTGTTCGTTATTTTTATGACCTAATTGTATTATACAATTTCGACATTAAAATTCATTTGCGCAACAATATTTTAAAAACCCAATCATTGACCCACAACCAACTATCTTCTCCGCGGTTTCGTAACATGTGGAAGTATAGTTGGTACAAATCTGGTTATGTTTAAACACAGCCTGCTTGCTTTGTGAACCCCGTAATTTTTGTTGCAAGGATGATGCTATCCAACATGCTTGCGATATGTGTATAAAAGAAAGTGTTGCAAGGTGCGCGTGGTGCAAGCAATATCTTTGCATTGACCACTTTTTTGTAAGCATTCACTATTGCAAGGATTACAAAGAGTAAAACAAAACAAAAAAGTTGATTTATTTATTTTAGTATGGCCAAGTGCAAAACATCACAATATGTTGCATTTTATACTCTTATCGAGAGGGTAGAAGGAAGGAAGGAAGGAAGGAAGCGTGTAGTTTAACGTGACCGGTAATCTCGCGACCATGAGCCACGGGACCTCCATTTTACGTGCAAGTCGAACCACAAAAGGTGGTTTTCACATCGAAAATCTCACATGCATTGACCGGGAATCGAACCCGGTCCGCCTTGAGAGGGTAGAAGAGTGAGGGGAACGTTTAAGGTGGGGAATGCATCGCAGCACGGCAGGTTGCTGCCTAATGGCCGGGAGCCATCGCGTGCTGCTAGGATTGAAGGTCAGCTTCACCTCCTTGCTCATGCCGTCGTCCGGCAGATTTTTGGCGTTCAATATTGGCGTTCAAAATTGAAATCGGCCCATGCGGTTTTCACTACGTCATTGTATAACTTTGTAGGATCATTGTGTACGAAATTTCAACCAGATCAGAATTTTACACCGCGATCCGTTCCCTTGTGAGCTCTGGCGTTACGTTACGGCAACGTCACGAAATGTACCGAGAATGCACTGAGCTGTGTGACGTCATAGTACCGCTTGATGCATATGAAGCATTTAAAATGATATAAAGTCCAGCCTTTCAGACATACTGTGTTTTTTTTTACCACTAGTGTGAGTCAATACAGAGTTTCACTTAAGCCCTTATAATTACTTCCGGTGTGAAGATTTCAAAAAATCAGAAAATTCCAAAGAACACATTAAAGAAAGAATTATGTAAATACGTTAATTTGGCTAGGATTTGAATCAGAAACAAAACGAGAAAAGAAACAAGTGACTTTAGGCTGGTTTTTCCGGGACTGTATTTAGGCCAGAAGGGATTTTCTAAATTGGGTTTTTAGTTTGCTAGAGCTCTCCAAGAATCACAATTTGAAACCTTTGGCACAATTGAGGAAATTGCTTAATATTACTTTTTTACTACAGCCTCCGTGACTAAGGCGGCAGCACGCCGGCCTCTCACCGCTGGGTCCGTCACTCCATGTGAGATCTGTGCTGGACAAAACGGAGGCAGACAGGTTTCTCTCCGTGTACTCCGATTTTCCCCGTCGAAATCGTATTCCAGCAACACTCTCCACTATCATTTCGTCCAGTATAAACAGGTTAAAAGTCCCGCCTGATCAATACTATTATTAATTAAGATCACTGTGTGGCCATTAATGGGACATGTTTCGAGGCCTAATTAATAGTTTTGGCCCCTTCATCAGCCGATATGTCACAGAAACGATACACGAATATATTTTTTTGCGTAGCACTTAAAATTCCCCTTAAATTGAAACTTGTATGGCGCACCATAAAGAGAGATTGAAACATTTTACGCTTAATATAAGTTATGTCAAGAGTCTTATGAACTAGGCCTATAAACACTTTCAATGGACGCCTCGCGGTGGTCTAGATGTTATTGAAGACTCAAATGTATGGTACCGGTGATCTTTATTAATAAAAGTATTGATCAGGCGAAACTTTTAACCTGTTTATACTAATTAGTTTTTCAATACGGAACCAGAATGAACCTTTTAAGTTCTAAAATCATTTCATCTGTCATTCATTTAATCATTGCCTCAGAGGAATGCTTCGGAAGCCAGGACAGTCCATAACCTCGCCGCTAGATGGGGGCGGTCGAGTGGATTTTCATTACGTTTTTACTAAGACATAGTCTGCTAAGAAATGCTTTCAGCATGTTATTTATTTATCGTATGGCGTTTAGTACCGGGAGTGTCCGAGGACATGTTCGGCTCGCCTGAGTCTGTAGCTGCTTCCAGCGAACACCCTTAGGGTGAGCTACAAGTTCCGTTCAATTTCAAGTAGTTCCAACTTTCGCCACCAGATATCAATGTTGCCTAGTGGTGAAGGTTGGAACTTGGATAGAGCGTTCCGACGAAATCTAACCTAACAATTTAGCTTCACACAAGTTTAATCTGTGGAAGGATCTTTTACATGCCATAAGTCCATGACATGTGACCGCCGGCTTTACTTCCCCTCCGAAGGAAGGCATACTCAAGGATTTTTAACGCTCTTAAAAAATCAGACGACTTCGGCACAGCAGTTCAGCATGCTACTAACTACGCCACAGAAGCCGCATTAAAACCATCATGTACCGTAAAGGAATGAAATAAGGAAATCCAAGGAACACCCAACATCCAGCCAGCATTTGCCTCCTCCGAGTGTGCAAGACCGCCACTGAATCCCAGTTTCAGTAATGTGCACCTTACGACGCACAAAACATACATTTAGCATTACGCTTTTTAAATTAAAATTATATTTTCATTACTTAGGCCTTACTGATGATGAACAAGTAAGTCGAAAGCTCTTCAAGGATGACACGGCGCAACGGTTGTTACCCCGTGACATATAACGGATAGGCAACCCCTTCAGCTTGCCTGTCCGAAGGGTAGTAGCAGCCGCTGCACAAGGGTGGTTAGGGCTCAACGAACAGTTCGTATGCCAGCCCACCATTTTAGATCTGCTACACAATATCTTATTGGCAATCTACAATGACATGTATATAGCTAACTCGATCTCATTTTCATAGAGTTTCTCGTGGTTATTTTACAGTACGTAGTGGCATGATGCCGATTTAAGAATCATATTGCATAACAAAAATAAGGTTATTACTATTGCCGTACTTATAAAGTATCTCCACTACAGAAATATCGAATCATGGAGAGCTATGTTTTTAGTTCTAGATAAACACTTGTTGCCATGGCAACTAAAGGCCTAGATAAGGGACTGTCCACGCTAAAACAATGACAGGCTAGTATGCGACACTGTCATTTGTTTCTCCGTGCAACATGGTTTCCAAACCACCTTCAATCAATAGCCAAACAATTAATACAAGAAGATGGTATATTGGCTTTCACGGCCGGTGAATTAAAACTCAGCAATTCTTCTAGGTTTGTGCCGTGTCTTGTGTGAGGTTTCGCCTAGGACACAAAGCTGGCTCATCGGCGGGCTCTTGGTGTCCCTGCTAGGTTAAGGCTGCTTGAGCTTATAGTTCTCGCAGTCAAGTGGTGCAGTTGCACCTAATATAAAGGGAGGTGGCGCGCAGTTCGTCACTCCCGTGGGGGTCCAGGCGGGGACACCAAGAGCCCACCGATGAGCCAGCTTGGTGTCCTAGGCGAAACCCCACACAAGACACGGCACAAACCTAGAAGAATTGCTGAGTTTTAATTAATACAAGCATCAGAGTCTATTGGCCGCCTTCGGCACTTGGGCCAGGGACGTCCCAATATAGGTTTGCACGCTCAGTCCAGGAAGCGACGGCGGGATTCAAACTCCCACCACCGTATCACCATTATTCTCTTATCAAACGCTTACAGTTTATCAACACTGGAAGATCACAACTCCACCAAAGAGCTAAATAAACGTACAGTATGCACGAGGTCCGAATATATTCCGAAATGGCAAAAGTGTCGATCGGTGACATACGCCTCTCCCCCAACTGACTTGCCATAATGTACTAGTACGACTATAAAACACACCAAAGTAGACGGGGCGGATGAACGCATAACGATTCCGTTTGAGCGAATGCTGTTGGGTTGATGCGTGTTAACTTCAGACGGGAGCAACATTGTAGAGGACAATTGCCAGGCAGTATTACGGAACTACAACGCAGCGCGTAGCGTCAAGGAATAGTATGACTGTGAAGTCAGCGATGGAGGGGGCCATCGGCCATGGCAGTACAAGTGGGAGAGGGGAGGGGAGTTTATCTTACTGCAACACATTGCTCACATAATGGAACTGAATTGGCTGCTGGCAAACTGGACCACTATCCAGCGGTTACTATGTAATATGTTAAAACAACAATCCATTTATTGTCGGGATTGTTTATCGCTGCTATCTCTATGTAGCCTATATAATAATAATAATAATAATAATAATAATAATAATAATATCTCAGCCCTCAGACTATAGATTATATAATTATCGTGTGCAGAGAAGTGAAAAATATTAGGCAATTCTTGAGTAATAGTGTTAATAGAGACGATAACTGGCAGATTCAAAAATCTGTGCTATTAAAAAAGTATTTGAAGGAATTTTCTAGATTTGTTAATGCTCTGGATTTTCAAGCTCTTAGGAAAAACGATGAATAATATTGTTTGATATTGTTAAGATTAAGTCATCTAGAAATTGAATTATTATAATGTAATTTATTTTGTTCATTTATAAAATGTATTGTAAGTGCATGTAGTACTACTTATGTAGTGGAGCATGCAGCGAGTATGAACAGTAAATTTAATATATATATGTCTACGGTCATATACGATGGATGATACGACTCCCGATGGACGAAACGTACCGTATCTACAGTATCTTTGACTCAAAACAAAAAACGACAATGCCATGGTACGTTAACGTCCAGAAAGATCTTAAACAAATGGGGATACGAGCAGAAGATGCATAAAACCGACATCTTTATAGAGCAGCCATCAAGACGTTTGGGACTTTCCGGGACGAAAAACGCAATTGATATTCCAACTACTTACAAAATGCAATTCAGATTGAAAGCTCCCATTTCCAATCCAAAATATTCACAAAGTGCAATTGAAATTCAAAATGCTTACAAAATGCCACTGAAATTGCTTATAAAATGCACGGTAGATTCAAACTACTCATTTGGATACACTATACTTACAAAATGCACTTTAGATTGAAAATACTTTAAAAAATGTAAGTTAATTTAGATTCAAAATACCCCAAAATGCAATTGAGAATCAAAATACTTGCAAAATGCCGACCATACAAAATGCAATTTAGATTGAAAATACTTTCAAAAAGCGGTTTAGGTTGAAAATGTTACAAAATGCAATTGAAATTCAAAATACTCACAACATTTTCGGCCCGGATATTGAAAGACTTACTAAAAAAAAAGCAATTTAGATTGTCAATCCTTACAAAATGCAATGGAGGCTGAAAACACTCGCAAAATGCAATGTAGATCGAAAAGACTTACAAAATGCAACGTGGATTGAAAATACCTACAAAATAGAGTGTAGATGCAAAAAAAAAATCACTAAAGGGAATTTAGATACACGGGGAGCCAATTAACAAAAACAGTGCGGGAATCTTAAAGAGAAAATTAAATATAATGAAAAGAAAACAAGAGGCCTGACCCCTCGAAGAAGGAGGGATCAGGAAAGATGAGACAGGGGCCAATTAAGGCGGGAAAGTGAAAAACTCCCTAGGCCTCGGATACTCTAATACCGTCGGGGTCGGAAAAGAACAAGAGTTAAACAAGGGAGGTCTACAGGAAAGAAGACGGAGATGAGCCCGGCACAAGTAAGTGGAAGCAATGCCGGACTCAGCTGGGGTCCCGTGGTCACCAACCCACGTCCCATTAGATGTGAGCCCCTGGGGGAAATTGATATTGTGAAACGACTCCCAACAACTCCGAGAAAGTTATGTAAATCATAAATACCATATTTTCAATAATCTACCTTGTTAAAAGTTACGAAAAGGGAGGTTCTCCTACTCTGGAGAATTAATCAAAATTGGATATGCGTTCTATGAATGAACATAGATACAAAATACTGCGTTACTGGTTCACCACTGTGGTTATTCATAAAACCACACTACTTTATCATTCCTTAGAGGGGCAGATGACCTCGCTGTTCTGTTCCTTAAAACAACAATAACTAACTTAGCAGCTTGTCAAGAAAAAATAAAATAAAAACACACAAACAAACAAAAAAAGAACTCTAACTAAAATCTAGAGAAGTAAAAGATAATATATAGCCTACACAGAAGCTAGATTTACTTCACATTCATCAGTTCTAGAAGTGTCACTAGATGTCTCCACCACAGCATGGAAGACTGTCCAACAATAGGGCCCTGTTGGAAAAGGCAGCCAACGCTTAGCGGAAGCGAAGCCCTCCAGAGAACATCGAGTGTTATTATCGTGCTGTCTTCATAGGCACGCGACCTCCGGGCAACATAACACGTCATCTTGCGAAACATGGAGCATGGCCTCCAATGTGAGAAGGTCATGCTCAGACACTTGACTTGGCGCGGAGATAAAATTATCAAGCCACAGAATGCTTACAGTAGTCGATTAATATTGGTGCCAAACACTTGCTTTTCAGTTGGTCAAAACTTTAGCACTTCAATTGTAATTACGTACATGCGATTAATTATGACACTTGAATTAGTAGTTTCGATCGTCAAGCGATCATCAGATCCTTTTCACTCATATGTCTACGAATTTGTGGGTTCAAGTTAGTTAGGGACATCTGTCCCTATATGTGGGTTAAATTATCATCATTTAAGGTGTATGTTTCACAAAATTCAAGCTCTTAAACCAGAGGGAGTTAGAAGGTGCGGTTTATACCGAAATCTTCCAAGACGTCTCAAAAGTACAGGAAAAATCTTGCATTTCTTGAAAAGTCAACGGAAATATATTTATTTGTTTACCAAGTGCGTTTAAGGTAGGCCTATGTATATACGTTAAAAATGGCATTTTTGACCAAAAACTCAAGTTTTTTTTTTCCATTGTAAATGGAAGCCTTATTTGTCTGCTTCAAATTAACATATATTTCATGTCGATATTCCACCTGTAAGTAATAAAAAAAACTAGTTTAAGGGGGCTCGTGTGCACATGCCCAGGGAGCGTGGCTTCACAGCATCTTACTTGCATCTAAATATCCCGGAATATCAAATAAGGTATGACAATCATGAAAATTACATATTAGCTAAGTGCAATTGAATCCATCATTTGAAAAAGGAGAAGAGTCCATTACAAGTAACTTTTCAGGAATGAAGAAAATCTGTATGAAGTGATTCATTATAATTCTTCTGCATTCAAAACTAACTGAAACTGTAAAGGGTTGATTGGGCATTACGTCACACATAAAACTATTGCTATTTAAACAATTAACATAACTCCAGTGGTCAAAATGTATCATGGACTTGTCACGTTTTTCAAATGTGTTAATTTTAAATGATATTATCTAGCAGCTTGATTAAAAATCGTAAATATAATTTAGAACAATTTATTCTGGTTCAAATACCATATACAGGGCGTCTCAAAAAATGTACTAACAATTTGAATGACTATAAAATGATTATTTATGAACATAGAGACAAGTTTAAGGGCTTCAATTATAGAGGAGACATGTAATTAAAGGCTCATGTTCGCAATTGTTCAAATTAATGACCGTCAGAGTCCAGACAAAGCTGATAACGCGAAGCAATGGATTCGCAAACGTTACGACACAGTTCATTTGGAATTTTGTGACATTGTCTGTCAATTTCCAATTTCGTGTTGGAATGTAGGATTTCCAGCGCCGACGCTTCATGATGCGATGCATCTTTTGATATGTGTGTCTCTCGAGACGTTTGTCGTAGTGATTTCGGTGGGGATCGAGTGAGGGCTTCCTGCACCTGTTCTTCTTTTTTAGAAC
The DNA here is from genome assembly GCA_946902985.2 of Meconema thalassinum. NCBI lineage: Eukaryota > Metazoa > Arthropoda > Insecta > Orthoptera > Tettigoniidae > Meconema > Meconema thalassinum. The sequence goes on along the minus strand of OX336397.1, from coordinate 177,109,608 downwards.
TGGTGGGTGTCCGTGGTCGTCCAGAACGTTTCTTGTTGACGTTGTGAACGGTTCCATCTGCTTCAAATTTATCTCTGATGCGAGCAATGGTCCGGTGCGTTGGTGCCGGTTTGTCGAACTCCTGGACACTGACGGTGATCAATTTGAACATTTGCGAACATGAGTCTTTAATTATATGTCTCTTCTATAATTGAAGCCCTTAAACTTGTCTCTATGCTCATAAATAATAATTTTACAGTCATTCAAAGTGTTAGTACATTTTTTGAGACACCCTGTATTGCGCAATTACAAAACGGTTTTCTGATTTTCATTCATCATTGATTTCTTCTTCACCCTCAGTGGTTGGCCATATCAGTATTTTTTCATAGAAACCCAAACTGTCAGAAGGAATGTATATTATAATTTTATTATGTCTTCTACTTTCTTTCTATTTAATGGTACGTGACCACGAGGATGTGCTGCAATTAAGTTCATTCTGGGATTTGGAATGTCATGTGCCAGGAAGTACTATTCACATGAGCAAGACCCATGATCTTGGAATTCATTTTATTTCTCTCGTATTCATCTGGATTATAGTTCATCTACTGTAAGTTTGCACTTTTTTGACAGCTAGGGTTGCCAACCTTCATAAGGAAAGACTCAATTTATAACCTGTAGTCCATAACAAATATATACATGTTTTCAGATAAATATATAGCGAGTATCTTAAATGTTGAGTAAATATGTAGCCTGAGATGTCTCCAGGTCGGACATCTTTGTTTTGAATATCGAGTCGGAAGCAGGTAAGGAATTTCTTGTTCAAGATATTAAATATGTTATATGTGAGAATTTATCTCTTTTTGAAGGTAAAAGTAAAGGCAGCAGAACTATTGATTTCCCCAAGGACATTGGCCTGGTGAATAATTTTCATATGGCATGATTTGTGCAAAAGAAAAATAGGCCTAAAATATGAGTTGTTGTGTAGGCCTAATTACATGGTGAAATGTTTCGTACGTTTTATTTTAATATCAATCCAACAGGTCAAGAAATGATCGTATCGTCTTAAGGACATCTTACACCATACCTTAGTAAGCATTTTCCTCGAGCTGTGAAATGATGGGCCTAAAAGAATTCCACGCATACATTTAAGTTATCAGCTGCTGTGGCATAGCCAAGGTCTAGGTCATAGCGCGTCCAATGATGTAAAATTCTATCATCGAGCCGTCACAGGGTTTTAGGTGTACTGTTAGATCGATTATTTGATGAATGTCACAAAGAAATACAAGTTTCCTTTAAAAAAGGGTAATGAATTGATATTGCGAGATGAATGTAGGTTTAGGCAACTCATAACAGCTGTCGACACCTTGACAGAATACAGCGGCCATTGCTGGCTTCCATGTGGGTGATAGCTCATAGGCTGGAATGCACGTGGTAGAGGCGGATTGATATGTTCTGTAGAAGAGTTTGTTCCCGCGAGAACTGTCAAAAAAGTGCAAACTTACAGTAGATGAACTATACCAACACCTCTCTTTATTTTGTTTGGTGAAGGCAATGTATCCTGCTTATACAAACGCTCCATCTTTACTGGCCAAAAGGAAATTTGTTTGTGAATAGAAAAAGCACGAAATGCACACATAAACAAATGACAACTGCAAAGCATAACCTTCTGTCATTGGAAGAAGGTTACAAGTCCATGTTCACTAATGGACTTGTAACATTTTTCAAATGAAACATAATTTTATATGACAACACTAAGCTTGTACATTAATGGGAATTGTCCCCTTTTTACACAGAATGATGAGGATTGAGACATAGCGTATGAAAATGTCCTTATCTCATTTTTGTAAAAATTATGACTTGTCTCCCTTTTCAAATGATGAAATCAATTGTAGGATCCAGTTTCAACACTCCCGAAGAATTGCCTATTTTAATTAGTCTAAGTTAGTTAATTAGTCAAAATGTGCAACTTCATTTACATTAATTTATTCTCAGAATTGAAATCCTTAACATTTTGTGCCTTTCAAATTTACAAAATTTACATTAAAAATATAAAAAATTGACATAGGTAAAGCTAATGAACGTAGGAATGCTGTGAACGAGGGATACTTTGAAAACTTCAGCCACATTGTATATTTTAAGCAAAGTAAAAATGCATTCCTTTTTGAAAAAAAAAATCAAAGACAACTGCAACACATTATGAACCGGTTGGTGGAAACTGGAAGGATATATGGTATGGAAATCAACATAGAGAAATCAAAAGTGATGCGGATTTAAAAAACGGGAGAAACCTTTGAGGATAACTATCGACAATCAAGAATTGGAGAATGTGAAGCAGTTCAAGTACTTGGGAAGCTTGCTGACAAAAGATTCTCAATGCACAAATGAAATTCGCGCCAGAATGGCCATGGCCAAAGCCGCATTCAACTAGAAGAGGACTCTGCTCGCCAGCAAGTTGAATTTAGAACTAAGGAAGAAATTGGTGAAGTGTTACATCTGGAGCATTGCACTGGACGGGGCAGAGACGTGGACAATGAGAAAAAGGGAAAGAAAATCCTTAGAAAGTTTTGAAATGTGGTGCTAGAGGAGAATAGAGAAGATCAAGTGGACAGATCGGGTGAGAAACGTTGTTGTACTGAAAAGAGTAGGTGAGAAGAAAACTTTTTTCATACAATTCTTCAGAGGAAGGCCAACTGGATCGGGCACATACTTAGACATGAGAGGCTCTTGCATGACGTCATTGAAGGGAAGACCAAAGGAACGACAGGATGGGGAAGAAGAAGAAGAAGAATTCAGCATCTGCATGACATGTAAGATGGAAGGAGTTACAGTAGACTGAAGGAAGAAGCTGAAGACCGGGAACATTGGCATCAGAAATTATCTGTCCGAAGACATGGACCTGCCACTAGGCAGAATACTGTATAATAATTAGGGCCCGGATTTTGATGACCTAAGAATGTTTAAAAAATGACCCATAAAATGACTGCAAAAATCCCATAAAATGACCCGAAAACTTTAAAAAATTACCTAAACATTTGAATGAAACACATAATTTCATCACACTAAAAATGCAAACAGACTACGTCATGGTATGTTGAAATGTTCTTAGTAGGTACCTAATATAATTTAATTTATTTGACAATGACAAATACGAATTATTTGCACACAAATACTGCTTATTATTCTAGTCTTCATGTGTCTCCTAGAATGTGGATATTCCAAGAAATAAGGGTTGAACTAAGTTGTGAAGATTCTCAAGTCTTCGTATTCATCCTCTCTGTCAGTTCTGTTAATACATCTTAAACCATCATAAATGTGACAAAATGACTCAAAACGTATAACATATTCTAATAACTTCCATAAAATGACATAATAATGACGAAAAAGCGAGAAAATTACCTAAAATAAAATGCATAGAGAAATTACGAAAAAAAAAAGACTTAATAAATATGCATTTCTGTAATGTGGGGACCATGAATCGGATTTGTATACAAGTTAGCAATGTCTGTGGTGAACAATTTAAAAGAAGACATGTCATCAGAATCCGGGCCCTGATAATAATGAAAAATGAAAATCCACAGCCTGCTTCCAGTCTCCGACCGGGTCAGGAATGGAATGAATGAAGCCCCCATCTAGCGGCGAGGATATGGACTGTGCCGGCTGCCGAGGCCTGACGCACTCCTCTGGGGCAATGATTAAATGAATGCCAGATGAAATGAAATGATAGTGGAGAGTGTTGCTGGAATGAAATTTGGACAGGGAAAACCGGAGTACCCGGAGAAAAACCTGTCTGCCTCCGTTTTGTCCAGCACAGATCTCACATGGAGTGACCGGGATTTGAACCACGGACCCAGCGGTGAGAGGCCGGCGTGCTGCCGCCTAAGCCACGGAGGCACTCCCTGATAATAATAATAATATAATAACACTGTCTGTTGCGGACAAGTGCACGATTCTAGTTCGGAACATTGTAGGCATTAAATAGAAGAACTCAGTATAATAAATTTGATGATTGAATAATAGTTATTTTAAAGCATTAAAAAAACTGTAATATTTTATTCTATTTTTTCAAACATTCAGAGATCTGAAAACAGAAAACCAAGTTTCTGACACAAAAATAAATGATGGTTGGGTTTCATGTGTGGTGTGGTAAAAGTTTCAAACGAATCGGTTCAGAAATGCATCTTCTTCCTAAACGTACTTAGAATACCTTAAACAAATAAACAAGACGATAGTCCTTGCTGCGTCGAGCCCGCACAACAGTAAAGATGGGCGGGGGTGGTGTACCGATCGTAACAAGGGAGCATTCAATAGAAAGAGAACTACTCGTAGCAGTGATGAATTGCACTCAATTTGTTTAAAGTGTGCGTTTGAACAAATAGACAACTGTGTCTCGTCGAGCCCACATACGCACTTGCACAGCCTATACACTATTTTAGTCAAGTTGCGTACTTTGTCAGGTTTGGTATGGTATGTTTACTATGGTGTCTTCCTGATTGCGACCATTCCGGATTGCGTTCACCTCATTAGCAGTCCAAATTGCGGTCACTTTCATTTTAGGGAAGAACTATAAACATTCCAGCGTCCAGAATGCTGTCACTTTTCTTTTCTTTTCTTTTCTTGGGAGACCGGTCCGGTTGTAACTCCCCTGGGGATTTCCTCACCTTTCACTTCCACCCCTCTTGCCAATGTTGAGGTACATTCCATATGTCAGTTATCTTTGGAATGTTAATAAACCTAAAACTTCAAATGTTTGATTTTGTGTGCAGGAGGGGGCTGGGACAAACAATGATTAAAAAGGGGATTTAGAATCAAACGCAGAACAAATTACTTTAACGAGACGAATTTTTCGAGGTAATAAAAAGAAAGTTTTTCACTATATACAGTAGGCTACCTATTATAAAAATAAATATCTCGCGTCTCAAATGGGAGGAGAGGGGCAGAAATTAAAAATTATACCCTGTAAGTATAAAATTCCCCGTTAAAACAATTTTGTTTGGGAGGGGACTTGATTTTTTAAGCGAAGTTTTATGGGTTGTGCTCAGCTGAACAATGAACTGTATTCTTTGGTTAGGTAGTGAAATATCAGTTTCCCCTTGTTATCCACAAAGCTTACGGAAGGTATGAGTCAGTCGGGAAGAACCAAGAACCGGTCTCCCAAGAAAAGTGACCGCAATCTGGATGCTGGAATGTTTATAGCTCTTCCCTAAAATGAAATTGACCGCAATCTGGACTGCTAATGAGGTGAACGCAATCCGGAATGGTCGCAATCAGGACAACCGTTTACTATTGATCTTCAAATGTACTCGTTTGGTGTGATAAACTGTGTTCTGGGCGAAGTGTGACGACAATAATCAGCTAAGTACTTACAACACACATTTTGATGTGTCACGAAAGAGACGTTAGTTTCAAAATAGAATTTTTACGCAGGAGGACAGAAATCAAATCATATATATTATTTCAGTAGTATAGATCCCTCCTGGGGCGCTCACAAGCGACCGATCGTGACAAATGAGCATTCAAATGAAAGAGAATAGACATTAGCAGTGACGAATTGCACTCTAATTTCATAAATATCTATGATTTCTTTTAAAAAATTACTTTTAGAAATGTACGAAGTGTGCGATTTGCATATAGACTACTGTTGCTGTAGGAAAACACGCCCCATAATTGCTGTTTACTTCACATTTTGGCCACTTTGACGCCTGTTTCGTGTAGTTTTAACATTCTGAGGTCTTTCCTTTATCATTTTGCATGGATTTCAGAAAGAGTAAATCGAACGAATGAGTTATCAAATCGTACAACTTCATAAATATCGAATAACCGGTAAGTGTTGTGATGATCTAATTTTCAGTGATTGCCTTCTTAAGTTAGGAAACGTAGAACTTGGAATTCTAATAGTGTTCTATAATCATTTGGTTGAAATAAAAACATAACAACCTTTCTCCTTAAGTCTCTCGTTATAAACCTATTGGTGAAAGTGTGGTTTATGAGCATGCGAGATTTCTCGCACGGATCCGCTAGTGATTTAAAATCCAGCAATGCTTCTACATTTCTACCGTGACTTGAGCGGGATTGACCTTGCCCTGACCACAGCTGGGGTAGTGGATCGTGCACTTCTTTGCTGTGAGTCCCACGGAGTTAAATCGTGCAACACGGCGCAGACACCGGCTATCCTCAGTGTGTTTTCCCCCCACACTCTCTCCAGGCAAATGTGTCCGGGGCACCTGTACCTGATACAGTTACACTACCAGTCATCACATGTTCAACTATACAGGGCTGATGACCAAGGTGTCACAAGTCCCAAGATTTAATTAACAACAATCTTTGCTGCAGTAACTCAAAGCTACCAAAATAAGTTAATTAGTTATTGAGGTTTCGAAAAGCGGAACAACGAGATCATCAGCCCCTTACCAAAATAATTGCTGGATATTAATTACTTGGCCGTAATGCGAACTTTATAATGCTTTATTTGAGCCAATAATGATTTGATTATATTTCTACTGTTATTTTCACTTTCTTTTTTAAACGTTGCGATATTAAGTTTAAACTGTTTTGAAAACTAAGACACAAATATTATACATTGTTATTACGGCAGTATTTTTGAACCCTGCACACTGGTCAGCCTCCTTTTCCATCCATGACTAATTTCTGAGCCAATAGTTTTTGGTCCTTATAGCTTCAGTCACTAGTGTCTTATCATTCCTTCTAAGGTCTTTGGACTATATGCTATCGCCTTTTCTTTTTTTCTTCGTTATCTATTTACTGTAGTTCTGTATTTGTTTCCATTACTTTTCGCTTTGATGATGAATTTCCAGATGATTCAAGCGAACCCCAGTGACTTTCTTTACCCACATCCTGTTGTAAATAGCAATCAAGTTTGGCTTTTTAGGGCTGCCATTCCCACAATACGCAACATGTTTCTTTTGCGATAGAAACGGTAGCCTCGTAGCTCATGTTTAAACAGTTGAATGATTTAACAACAATCACTTACAATTAATGTAGACTGTAGATCAGTCTAAATAAAGTCTATGAAATAATGCGTTAGCACATTGTCGGTTAAAACTCATCAAGATCACGGCTTCAAACCTGGCCGAAGTCGTCGGACGTTTTAAGGGCGATAAAAATTCCTCAGTATGCCTTCCTTCGGAGGGGAAGCAAAGCCGGCGGGCCCATGTCATAGATTTATGGCATGAAAAAGAACCTTCCAATAACTACACTCGTGTGAAGCAAAAATCTGTAGGTTAGAATTAAATTGACAACGCTCTATTAGTTCCAAGTTCGCCACCAGGTGCTAACTGCGATGCCATCTGGTAGGCAAGTCCGCAAGCTAGGTGTTGTGGACGGTAGCATTTGGTAGCAAAAGTAGGAACTACTTGAAATTACTGGCTGCAGTCCTTACTTGAATTAAAAACAGATAACACACACTAATACAGCCATCATAATTATCACAGATTCTACACACATCCAAAGTACACGTGGCTACATAACCGCGTTGTCGCAGCCCCTAAACTGAGGAACCAACGAACCAAAACTCACCCATTTTTCTAGGTTTGTGCCGTGTCTTGTGTGGGGTTTCGCCTAGGACACCAAGCTGGCTCATCAGCGGGCTCTTAGTGTCCCCACCCAGACCTCCACAGGAGTAGCGAACTGTGCACTACCTCCCTTTTTATGAAGTGCACGTGCGCCTCTAACTGCGAGAACTAAAAGCTCAAGCAGCCATAACCTCCCTATGAAGGCTTCCAAAATGCTGGTATATTGGCTTTCACGGCTAGTGAATTAAAACTCAGCAATGTTTCCAGGTTTGTGCCGTGTCTTGTCTCTCTTGTCCGGGCGGGCAGCACCAAGAGTCCGCTGATGAACCAGCTTGGTGTCCTAGGCCAAACCCCACACAAGACACGGCACAAATCTCGAAAAATTGCTGAGTTTTAATTCACTGGCCGAGAAAGCCAATACAACATTGTCGGTTCGATGCGCAAGCATCATGTCTTTGAAACAAACTGGCATCCGACTAATTATGGTCTAAATAGTCCCATTGACAGAATGATGCGAATCTCAAATGGGGTCAGCATAGACTTGTTCAATACTGGTTTCCTCTTCATTAGACAATCTGTATGAATACAGTTGATTGTACTAGTAGGGTACTCGTGAAAATGAAAATCCACAGCCTGCTTCCAGTCTCCGACCGGGTCAGGAATGGAATGAATGGAGCCCCTATCTAGCGGCGAGGATATATGAACTGTGCCGGCTGCCGAGGCCTGACGCACTCCTCTGGGGCAATGATTAAATGAATGACAGATGAAATGAAATGATAGTGGAGAGTGTTGCTGGAATGAAATTTTGACAGGGAAAACCGGAGTACCCGGAGAAAAACCTGTCTGCCTCCGTTTTGTCCAGCACAGATCTCACTTGGAGTGACCGAGATTTGAACCACGGAACCAGCGGTGAGAGGCCGGCGTGCTGCCGCCTAAGCCACGGAGGCTTCCCGTATTAACTCTTAATGTCTTTTATCCTGTATAAAAGAAAATGGTGGAAGCCGTAAATAAATATGTATGTATGTAGGCCTATGTATGTATTAATTCCGTACAATTTCCCGATACGTTAATTATCCATGGTGTAATAATACTGTTTGTTGGAAAGCTTAAAGAGACCGAGAAACATCATCTTCTAATGTGTGATGTTTTTAAGTTCGGCCCATCGAGGTCATCTGCTCCTACGCCCTGGCGAGACTCCTGGAACATTGGACTCCGACATTAGCA